>JAGTXR010000014.1:0-1285960 GCA_022606575.1 Glossosoma conforme | reverse complement strand
TATTGACATATTTACTGTGATATTGATTCAAAATCAGTGTCGAATATTTGTGACAATAATGCCTTTTGCTATTTGTGTATTAAATTTAATATATTAGTATGTGACACAGACGTTATTGTCACAATTTTTTTTAGTATTTTCTGCTTCAATACTGTAATTAATTTGCCCTAAATATGTTTATACGTGTTATATTATATGTAAATGAATTTTGTATTCTAATAAATTTATTTATAGCAGATCGCTTGCGTTTAAGTGTTTCTGCGTGTCTTTCATAAGCGTTTATTTTTTAAAACATATTTTTTTATAAACGGAAATAAAAGAAAATTAGTTGAATCATTATCGACAAGGGATTGACACCTCGCATGCATCGAATAGTCATACACAAGAATGGCAAGCTGTACATTCACAGTATATTCTATATCAGGGGTCGTCAACCTTTTTATGCCTAGCGCCCACTTTTGCCTATTTTTCATGGTAAAAAAATTCTACCGCCCACCAACCTCACTATGTTTCAATTCAGTATATGAGTGGAAAAAAATTAAGAAGGAATGTAGGAGATTTGAAAATCTACAAAAATCACCCACCGCGGAAACCGTATATAATATAAAATATAATAATATGCTATAATAAATCATCATCTGTTGATATTCTCCTGTATCTTGTTTGTGTTGGGCTTACGTAAAAATAAATAATTAAGCTTTTCTTAATCTAAAAGTCATGAAATCTGTCATTTGAGCTGGTGAAGTTCGCTCTTTTCGTAAGCCATGTAACGATATAATGCCAACGTGATTGCACTCACGAGGCGACTGTTAATGACTGTTCCAGGTAATTAAGTCACCGAAAGCAACGGATTACATCAGACATGGCCGCTAACAGTAAGTTTCACAAACACAATAACAACACAACAGTACTTTACGTTTTGTTATTTCGCTTTATAGACAACGATAAACAGCCGATTTCTGCGCTTTTAATATCACAATAATAGTAGCGCATAAAAATATATTTAATCATCGTATTATTTTACTTTTATGTAAGCACATACAGAAGAATACCGACATATAACTAAGCGCTGCATGTGGAGTGTTGATCCGCCAACGTCATAGACTACATCCCGAGATTCACGCATCATCCTTTATTATTACAGGAATTAACTATGAATGGGTGGTCTTCACGGGACGACTTTCGTCTACCACCAATTTTGATTAAATAGGCTATGACTGTCATTTTAACGGGTTAGGGATCAAATTCACACCAACATTAATTTTAAAGCTCAGAAATCGATTAAATTTTTTATTTCATTTTTAATCTCCTTCGGGGATAGAACCCACGACCTTTGGCTTTCAAAGCAAACGCTTTGACCATTGAGCTGCCGGCAGTTTGCTTTGAATAACGCATTCATTTTATCAAAACACTTTAGTTACTTTTTCTTTGTACCTTGTCGTACTAAACGACTTTTATCCTTCACTATATCGAACTTTTTTATACGAAAATATTGATTTTTTCGATATAATTCATTAAAATTTTATTTATCATTTGAACTGAGTAATTGCTTGATGGTGGGCTATGTATATTTACATATACACTCTCTTGTTTTTCAACTAATACTTTATTTACCTGAGACAGATAAGATGTTGCTGTAGACTTAAAATTCATCAATTAAATACATTTTTTTACTGTATCTAAATAAACTAATTCATAAATATATTGTGAAGAAATCATAAGGTCAATTAAAAATATAAAAGTAAAGAGACTGAAATTTGCTAATTCAGTCGTATAATTATAATTTGTTAATGGTATTAATTTACATAAACCGATTAAGGTTTTTTTGTGTTAACATAACTGAAAAATAATTATATTCGACAACTTATAGAACACTTACCATTTAAGGATAGACAAGTGCGCATATACAGTGTTCAACTGACTATGAAATTATTTTAAGTAGATTTTAAGCATAAATGTATTTTTTTGTTTGCGTAAATATAAAACATAAAATACCAATGCCTATGAAATAATAATGAAAAAATATTAGTCAATAAAATATGTGATATTTATTTCGACATTAAATTTAGGGTTTACTTAAATTCCTGTACTTTATTAATCATGTTCCAAATCTGATATCGATAAGTTAGAAATTGATTGAAAGTATTATCTTTGGTATGTAATTTTGGTTCGAGTATGAAAATGGTTATGCATGGCATAAATACTCGATTCAAATATTATATATTATTTTAACGTTTGCTAGTAACAACTCAAACACTCCTTACACTTGTGCAGTACAGTCAATCCTTCTATAACGTTTTTATAAGTTCAATTCTCCCGAAGCCTGGAGCATTTGTTGGATTACCACGAAGTGGTTCAATCTAAAATAACAACATGGAAGGAACCGTTATATAAAAAAATGCCGCAAATACCATATGAAAAATTTCCGTTGCTAATAAAAAGGAGATTTGACTGTAATGTACGTCACATGACTCAAAAAAGATTTGCTAATACAACAAGTCACTTAGTTGCTTTCCACGTAATTTGAAATGCAGAGTTTGGATAAAGCTCGAGATCTCGCACTGTGGCATTTTGCGGTGGCCAAATGCTTCAAATTGTATGCGGATATTACATGAGGAGACAAAACACACTTATCGAGTAATCTGCGAGATATGGTGTGGTCAGCATGAGAGCTGTTTTATTTAACGGTAATTGTTTCGCGACCTGCCGCAGAGAGAGAAAGATGCCGCCGAGTGTATCGCAGAGAGCTTTAATAAATTCCTTCGTTAAGCAGTGTGTATTATTCCGCCGACATCTCGCATCTTGGTCAGCGATGTCCATTAAAGGCGATCAGCAGGAACTGTCGTGCCACATACTCGGGGAGCTTTTCCGCGCGACATTGATGAAAATTAAAATAAACGCTACCTTCAACCTCCGAGAAGAAGTCAGACAACCCGGTTCGACGGTCAATCATTCCATTTGCTGGTGTTAAAACTCAGACACTTGACACGTAAGTCGGCTGTCTGCAGAGGTGCAATGGTAAAGATGACATTATGCTATTATATATTACACTCATTTATTTAATAAAACAAACCGTGTGGTGCCCTTTTCCAGATCTCTGAGCATATTCTTTAGGACTGTTAGTCAGTCTTGTTAAAAATTATTGTGAAATTCAAAGAAATTACCTCAGGTTCATCAAAAATTTGTGGCTTCTAAATATAATTTCAGTGCCTTTATCAATTCTGGTTGTACTTTCGGTGAGAGAATGATGTCATATACGTCTTTACCTCGTTTATATATTATGGTTAATGCTATTTTTGTATTTTGCACCCGTTCTTTATTATATATCTATATACCTCATATTTCTGTACTATAGCTACAATTGTTAAGAGGAAACTCCCATTAAACTTATTGGTTAATAACTGATCATAATCTAACTTAGCGCATCAACAAGAATACTCGTACAATCACGCTAGTATACGCATTCTTGATATACACTACCTCATAATATAATGGCAAAGGTGTTAACTTTAGCAAATGTTAGACAGATTATATTGTATTGTAATATTACACAAAGTTACGCATAATGCAATCGGAGCTGCTTAAAAAGGCATCGATAATCAAACTGGTGTTAGATCACTTTAGAATCTAAAGACTCATAAAATGCAGGTATAATACAACAATTTGAAAGACATCAAAAGCTTCTTCAACTTACAGTACAAGTTATATTATCTTCCATATTATGTATATATTTTTATGTGCAGTCCTTGAAAAAAGTGATTTACTAACATTTTCATCACTTTCACTTTTCTGTGTTGATTTCCCGTACAACTTTATATCATTAAGGAAAACGTGTAACATATTTTGTCATATAAGAACCACTAGTCGATTGTCGTAATAATTTGTTAAGACAATTTCGCAAATATATTTTTTAATTCCACGGTAATACTTTCTGCTAATTTGAGATACCATATCATTCCATGTATATTGTGTTCCCAAGACAAAATTTATGAATTTATTTGAATGATTTATGAAAAAAATCTAAAGATATGACTTATCATTATCTTATATTTTTATAGATGGACACAGATTGTCAGCAAAGTTATCAGTTGCCATAGTTTAAGGCTAATCTTAAGTTTTTTTGCATCCGGAGCTTCACCAAATACACTATGGATAGTTTAACGATAATAGTCTAGAGGTTCGAAGAAAAGGTTGCTACGGTATCAAGTCATGTTTCATCGAAATCAAATAATCATCTCGAAGCTAAGATTATTTGATCCAGAAGAGTACGCTTAGATATAACTGTGTGGCGGCAATGAGTAGCGACCATTTGCCCAAATGAAAGAAAAAGTTGAAATATATCGCACAAATTCATCAATTGCCTATAATCATCGAGTGATCTATCTGGTGGTGAGAAGGGTTGACCCCAATGATGTGTACGAAAGCAGTGGCTTAAGAAGAAGGAAGTTTCTCGGTGTTCACATAATGGCACTCGGAGGCGCATTATCGCTATACACATCCGAGCGATAATCACTGAGCGGTTTTAATTCGCAATTTGTCCGTTTTGACTCGCCTCAGACGTTGTGATTAATTACATTTACGACCGCCGCTCGCTGAATTCATTTACGCTCGTAAAATATAATAGACCAATACAGTGCATCTGGACCCGCTTTGAGAGACCATCACGACTGAAAATTACCTGCCCCTGTGGACTACCACACTACCTGCAATAACCTCGGGGCATTTTCTACGCTACGCGACCACCGATTCTTCTTGTTGGAAATTGTGTCATTTTTCTCTATAATTATGAAAATAAAATGCCACAATATTACCAGGCATACCAACTATGAAGGCAAGAAAACGTATACAACTAAACACTCGTAGCATACACAGATACAAATTTACTTCAAAAATCATCCTTCATGACATTTTTCCGATTCCGCTCTAAATTTGTATGTGTGTATCAATTGTTGAATTGTGGTATGGAGCTTCAATGATTTGTGCATATTAGAATAATTAAATATATTCCTTAAATCTCCCAAAAACAATTAAGTATGACATTCGTTTTACTTTATAATATATATTTGTTTAAAGTTATACTGTTCTTGTTAAAAGTCACCCGAATACCTAAATAATCTGAGGTTTTTCTATAGCCAGGCAATTATTCGATTAATTTTACAATTGTTAAAAACAGACGACAAAAGATTTTCATGGTCGTAGATTCGTATTAAACACGGTTTATAAACAATAAATTATTCCCTATAATTTATGAGCGTAAGAAATTACTTTCATTTTTAATTCAATTTTCAAACATTTCCTTGTACTATTGCACTATTTTTCAATCAAATAAAATGAGTATCTATTTACCCGTAATTTATAAAACCTAATGCTTAATGCATTTTACAAAACAAAAAGTGTATTTTTATTCGGTGCAGTAGAAATATATATACTAAATAAATATAAGAATAAAACGTGCATAACATTCAAATAATTATTTACTAATCTGATTAAACAGAAAATTATCAAATCATATCAGAATAATATGTAATAATATATTTCGACATAAAATTTTGAACCTACAGGAACGAAAAGATCCTGAAAGTATTCGACGATTCAAAATTGGAACAAAATTCGAATTCATTTATTCAAGATTATCGTTGATTTTTTCAGTTGTGTTCGATTGTTTTGCAACGTTCGAGAGTGTGTAATATCAACCAACGAATTACGTAGTTTAAAGCTAATTATTTTATTTTCTTAAATATATAAGAGTGCCCAAATACTTATTTGTACAATAGTTTATCAAGCAAGTTATAACGTTGCCCAAGTTTGTGAGAAAATATATATATTTTTGGACTCTCGTATGGGACGAGATATTCAGGTATCAGGAGACAAGGAAAACGAAGAATGCACATTCCTGCAACAACTGACATTAGAAGAGGCTAGCGACCAGCTGACTCCCGACCGACCGGTAACTGGACTCACCTTTTACGCGGAGCCGCATGTGCGAGCCGACAGATCCATGGCCTGCAATGCTGATACAAACTGCACTCCTCCCCCACAAGAGAAACCGAACGGCTCCTCCAAAAAAAAAAACAAAAAACACCTCCTCGCGACTTCTGCACTCCCGATACCAAAAAAAAAAACACAAAAATATTATTTTACACTTCTATATAATAAAATATTTTTTTTATAATTTAAAAGTCACTCATAAGTATGTTTTTTTTTTTTTTTTAATTTTGGTTTTATTTTTTTTAAATGGCACTTGTATTATTTCGCGTATTTTTGTATCACGCGCGTGTGGCTGAGTGGATCGACACGTGACTACCGCTCTGTAGAACGGCTGCGGGCCGACTGCTTTGGTTGTCGCGTGTTTGCTGTCAAAGCACCTGACCTGCGGAAGAGGAAGAGGAGCGACTCTTGGTTGCAAGAGGAGGGGAGGACTGGCGGGGGTGATGCGCTTTGCCAGTCTGATCAGGGCCGTTGCAGGAGCCTTACTTAAAGATCTGCATTGTTATTTATGTACTATAATATTCATTGCATATTTATTGTATTTATTTTTATTTATTATGTTTATGTTTCAAACATATTTCTAAAACCATATACAAATATATATATATAAATTTATTCAGTAAATAAATTGTCATACTCAAATATTTTTTTTTTTTGTATTAAATGACGTTATATACTCGTATGTACCTGTATGTAACAATTAATGAAATATTATTAGTTTTGAATGGAATTGACATTTAATATGGTGAGTTTAAAGGTTGACAGTTGACACTTGACACTTGATAGTTGACGGTTGACGGTTGGTAGGTGACAGTTAGCAGTTGACGGTTGACAGTTGGTTGACGGCTGGCGGTGATGATTGACGGTTGACTATTGGCAGTTGACATATGGTAATTGGCAGTTGAATGTAAACAGTTGACAGTTAGACGTTTGCAGTTGACCGCAACTTTAAAAATTATATTACAAATTTATAAATAATCATTGTAAGTATATTTTTTTATGATAATAACAATTTAATTATTATCTGCTTTGAGTTAATATTATATGTTTGACTTGGTTATATTATTTGTATTCGTAATACTTGAAGACGGACCTGTCAGTGTTGAGTGTTCTCTTTCTTGCGGCTGCAGTTTCACCGTTGGACCGATTTCACTGGCGAGCTCGAGGCGAGCAGCCGCGGGCGGTTGGGAGCTCCTCAGCGGGAAACTCAGCGAACTTTGGGCCAAAGAGTGAAAGGTGCGGTGCGCCGATGAGCCCTTGTCACGTGCCCTGAAAACTAGACAACATCCGGAAACTGACTGAAAAGTTTAAATTTTTTAAACACACAAATTTATGCTAAATATTCTAAAAAATAACGCAAAATTAAAGTGAGAAAATCTTGTAATAAAATACGGTGATTAAATACTGCGTCCATAATGTTTTATTTTTTGTGTCACTAATAATTGAAATGTCTTCAATTAAAACCAATTTTTATGCCAGTACATTTAGGGTATCTTTACAAATCTTGAGACCTGGGTAGGTGGAATTGTGACAATAGACTTTTGGAAACTCTACGGGGAATACTCGTACATACAAAGAATAATAGCCAAGATACGGTGACTAAAATCTTATCATAATTTTCTTGTCGTGTACTAATTTTATTTCAGGAAGTAATCGCAATGGCATTCAATGTATGAGCTAATGTACTCTTCCATACGATTATATCAATCATTTCAAATTAATCTTTATGTTTCGTTCTTAGTTATATAATCGTGTCGGAAACAACGGGGTCAGATCCTGTCTGCCCAGAAGTGGGCGACGTCGATGGCGTTATTTACGGTCATCATCAGGTCTTCCTGGATGCAGCTACTCGGACACAGCGCACACTTCAGCAGGTGTGGCAGGGTCTGCTCCACGCCGCAGTCACATTCAGTCGGTCCGCTGTAAAACTGCCAGGCTTTCATTTGTGTCGTCGTCTTACATACTCTTGTCCGAAGTCTGTTAAGGGACCTCCATATATTCCACCCCTGGTCATGTCCAGGCGTTAGTTATTATTTAAATAATACATTTATTAAATTAACAACTGACAAAACAAGTAATATTGATTTTTTAACAAATATATAACATCTACATATATACAATAAACAATTCCTGGAAAATGCAGCATGTATTTAAAAAAACGAGTCAAAGGAATACTGCGGTTTCATTTGTTAATTCGCAACACTACATTTTTAGGTGGCTGCTGAACTAGATAGAAAGAACAATTAAAAAAACTGCATCTTTCATGTTTACAAATTGTTTTGCGTGTCATGTTTTTTCTTTGTATTTTCGTGTATATTTTAACTTTTTATATGTATTACAATTACAATTAATTATTATATTTGTCCATTTTACTTGTACATCCTAAGATCTATTAATGAAATAAATTTCATATGCAATTTCATAATATTTCAACAGAATCTACTATTTATTTGGATATTTAACATGTTATTCCTGCTGCTTACTCGTTTATTTCATAAAGATGTCTCAACGCAATGAATATGTATTATGCTTATAAATAGTTTGCAAAAAAAGGATTTGGAGAATGGGTTTTATCGCGTATTGTGCATTGTAAAGATTTCCAGTACAATTTAAGGTCTTAATTAGGTCAAGGGTGAATGAATTCAGGTCACCTTAAAAGTACGTATTACAGCAAACCACAAACAAAGAACAATACTTAATTGAATTGGTACATCAATACCAGGAAAAATTCCTCATGAAACACACTCGAAATTATTCGTAAATTGTATGTACGTTATATGATACAAATTGAATACTAAAAGTACTAATCTTAAAGTCATTAAATACATCATATTTACAGCATGTACAATTTTAATTTATAGAATATACTTCGTATTAAGACTTGAATTAGATGAATGGTAGAAATCCAAGGCAGTGGGTTTTATTGACTAAACAAGTTTATTCCAAAAAGAGAGATATCGCAGCTATATATGAAAACATGACACAAAAAATTATTTCCAATAAGTCATCAATTTTTCGATTTTAATGTTTCGTTTGGTATCTGGTTAAATGTTTCGTGAAATCGTCAGTGCATCGGCCTAGTCAGGGGTTCAAGTGTACAGTAAGTCGATAGTTAATTACTATGTTTAACTCTCGCTGCTCGGCGCCAGGAACTCACCCAGGCTCACCTTGTATCGGTCTTTGATCTCCGCCAGACTCCTCTGCTGGAGGACCAGACCCTGGACAGGTTTCCACGACCATCGCATACTAGGAGTCGCATCTTTTTACGAGCGAGACGCGTGCAGAAAAATGTCGACTAAGTGATAAGTTTTTTATTTGTAAACGCGTGTGCGGAGCGTCAGAATAATGACCTTTTAAAATTATATATTATGGCTTACTCCATATCTGCTCTCCATCTAAAGCAAATGGGTACCACAAACATTCACTAAAGCTTCCTTCGTATTTAATTCTACATTTTAAAATATTTTTGATTATATCATATAGTGTCTTCTAGAACATCAAATGCTCAGATTTTTGGAAAAAAAGTAGCAGTAGACTTTGCCATATTTCATCATCCTAAGTACATATCTCCAACAGGGTTATCTTCGTCTTTTTTTTTATGTACACGCCTGTAGGAGAGCACAACCGGTCAAGACCAGTGCACTCTATGACGCTCAGCCAGGGAGGCTGGACGCTGCATGCGGGAAACGTGTGTTGTGTTCGTGTTTGTGTGTGGGTTGGGGAGATTGTAAGTGTACATTTATCTGTTTCTTGAAGAGATCCAGATTGTAGGAAGGAGGAAACACAGACGCTGGAAGAGCATTCCATAGTTTACCGGTGGCATTAAGGAAGGAACTTTGGGAGCTGCCAGTTCTTGGTCGACATATATTAACCGTGTATGGATGTTCGGCAAGTGTAAGACGAGTTTGTCGGCTGTGAGTGGGTGCAGGAGGAATTAGTTCTTTAAGTTCCGAAGAGCAGCGACCGTGGTAATAACGGTAGTAAAGACTAAGAGAACCAATCTTACGTCTGTGTTCCATTCTTCTTCTTCGTGTCATCGACGTCAAATTATTTTTTCCCAATATCTGGCAACATCGATAGCTCGTGTGTTGTCACATGGAGCAGCATCTTAGGTGTGAGGCGGTCTGCAGGTCTCCACAGTGGTCTGTTTAGGGATTTCCGGTCGGCCAGTCAAGGCTCTTGCCAGTTGGGAGGCCTTCCTTTGAACCGAAATCCTCTGGTGCGATTTGTTGCGTCTGTGTTCCATTGATTGTAGATTGGTGTTGGGGGTATCATTGTTTATCAAACGAATTGCTCTTCTTTGAACTGAGTCAATTAAGTTTAGAAGGTATTTTGGGGCTCCAAATAGATAGGTCGGATTTGTCCTTTATATAGAAGAAGAAGTTGTTTATCGTTGAAATACCGACGTGATCTATATAATACACCTAGTTTTTTGGAAGCGAGACCGGCTTTACACTTAATTGACTCGTAATATTTGACATTATTCGATATTGATAATCCAAGCATGTTGATGGAGCTTGCTTTCGGAAGAGAACAATCGTTGAAAGATACAGGATCCATAGCAGTCTTCTTGGTGGAGAAAGTACATGATTGGGTTTTTGAAATGTTGAAACTGACGAGGTTGACGTCGCCCCATCGTGAAACCCTTTCAAGAGACATGTTCATCTTCTGCACCAGAGATTCCCTAGCAGCAGATAGTTCCGAATGTTTCGGAGGCTTATGGAAGATTATACTCTCATGGACATTTTGATCTACTATAGAATAGTAGACTGCTATATTTAACTCCCTTACGTCGTTATTCCTCATAAAATCAAAATTTATACTCCAAATTTGTAAGAACACATGTTCTCAATATTCATATTTAAGGCATGTAACCAAGTCGGTTGCAGAAAAGGTTTGTTGTTTTCGAACAATTTAAAAACTTGTTCAAGCAATGCTCGATAGCATTATACTGTTGAGTAAACAAATTTCTCGTTTTAATGTTTTTTGTTAATGAACAATCAAGATAAAATTATAGTCTTTTATTCAATCAAATCAATACATCATCAACATAACATTTGTTATAACTGGTTAAGAAAAAAAAATAATTTGTCTCTTTATTTTATTGGACTAGCTTTTGTGTTTCACTTCATACAACGGAATAAATTGAGGAAAGGCCTGAATTTTTTCGCATGACGAAAGGGTTCTTTTTAGAAAGGATATCGTTGAAACATCAAACATCAGCCATGACTAAGTAAACAATCAATTATTTAATATTTATCCTGGCGGAAGCTATCAAATTCTTAAAACATTCATCCTCACCGTTCCAAGAGAAAAGCGCCGGTTTTCGTTCTTAAGCTAGGGAGCAAAGTTTTAAGAAAATAAAGCAAGTTTAGTAGAGTACAATGGTTTCATGAATTATAATAAAAGTTATTATTAAGTCCGTAAAATGGATCACCTATTCCTAATTGCTAAAACCAGAGACGCTTTAATTGCTATTGCACTAAAGCAACAAAACGTTTCTCCAGATCATATCGTCAAATCACAATTATCCAGCTGTTTTGTTTGCCTAATAAGACCTGGAAGTAACTCGAGCTAATAAGTAAGCTCATCAAAGCGTGGCAACTCTAATTGCCGCAGTAACCACACACCAACTGTAGGTAACCTGCATATAACCTGTGAGTAACTCCATAGCAGGATACCTTAACATTTACACAAGCTTTTGAGTACGTCTCTATTTAGTACAGAATACCGTTGAAAGGAAACTTAACTCAAGAGTTTTATATGATAGTTATTATTATAGAGAGACGTAGTTCATTGAATAAATATATTTATGATTAATGAAAACCTTATGGAAAACTATTCAGTGTAAAACAGCAAACAATCAAACAACAAATAAAATTGATATAATATTTTTTAGCATTATTGTATGTATGAAGCCTGTAAGTATTGTCTGCAAGTACTAGACCTCAGTAAGCAAATACATTTCAAAACAAAGACTGATCCATGCCTGAAACATATGGTCACCATAAATTAACGTACCTGATTTCTTTTAGTTGCTGAAGCCGTCTAACAAAACATCTTTACACCCGAAGGTTCGCCTAGGAACATGTATGTATATGGTATGTAATAAATATTTATGTGCGTAAAAACGAACTAAATTTTTCATTACCATGTTGATATTCATGTCACTCCCTTCATTTAACTGAAACATGATACAGTATCAAATCGCTTAAAGCTCTATACTAGAATACATAATTATAATGTTTCTTAGTCATTAGACTACGATACATGTGTTTGAATTATTGTTTGCGCGGCTCTTAAGACCAGAGTATCAACCCTTTTCATGTAGCATAGACAAAACAATCACAATAGAAACCACATACAAACCTCCCAAGGGGATAATCATTTATTACAATATATGTATTCATTGATAGTGGGAGGATACAGCCTTTGTTTTGAATTTAAACGATCAACTGGTTGTTGAATTTTATTTTCAAATCATTGGTATGATATTTACTATAATAATACAGTATATCCCGGTATAATTAACGCATCGATTCCTTGAATAATTTAATAATCAACTTTACAACAACAAAATTAATCAGGAAAAATCAATCGTTTAGAAAAAGGTAGGCATTTCTACATTTTCATACTTAAACGGTAAACTACTTCTTCTACGTAGTATTAATCCGGTGGATTGGTTTGTAGCAACAAAATCTTGCATCTCGATCTCCTCTCTTCTGGATCTTCTGCAATCCTCTTTAGCTCAGCATAAGAGCTGTAACTCATGTCCTCGAACACTTGCTGGAAATACTGGACTACTATGAGTTTGAAATAGAGATTGCTTTTTAAATCTACGTTTAGTTGGTTTCCAATATAGATTGAAGCAGCTGAATTAGATTAAACCGAATCTTATATAACCAAATGATCCAGATCTCTATAATAATTCAGAAAAATTATAATTCGTGTTTTCTTCTTTTTCAACCAATGTTATCCTGGAAGGCGTAGCAAATATACCTGTATTATAGAAGGTGTCACGACCGACGAAGGTGTTTACAGACAATTCGTTTAGCGACTCATCGATAACGGCGTGGGGTGCACTGGACATCTGGGGCACGGAACATTTGCCGCACGGAACAACTGGTGCACTGGATGTCTCGCTAACCTAACCTAACCAATGGATTTGTCCAGTGATCGTTATGTACAGAGATCCATATGTCTCGTTAATGAAATAACTTAGGAACTAAATAATTTAGGAACTTGACGAAATAAGTTAACAATAGAACACCAGACGTCCAGTGCACCACACGTCGTTACCGATAAGTCGCTGAACGAATTGTTTGTGAACAAAATACGGTGGAACTATTATAAACCAAACCATAATAAATATATACTCCGTGGAGACCATATGTTCCCGATTTGGTTAGAAAATATCCTCCACATAGGGAGAAGAGATGGAAGGCGATGATATATTAGCAGCAGCTTTTGTGACACTAATATTTACGAAATATTATAATACCCAAATACTAGAATGTAAAATAATAATTATTCAAAAGCATACGCAAATAACCTAATAAAAATGTAAGAAAAATAATTGTGCAACTAAACGTACAAAATATTTTTGATACATTAGCTAAGATTGTCAGCTATCTTGTGCATACAAACTAATACGGCATTCAAGTCATTCATTATTTACTCATAGATACCAATAATATAAACACAGGAAATAAAAATGTCTTAAGCGCCCACAACTAAAACCTTTTTAAATTAGTATTTTTACTCATATATTTATATGACATTAAATACACAAAATAAAAATATTTTATATTTTTAGATGACGCTTGTGACTTTTTGTTTCTGGTATTCGTGTTACTGCTACTAAGTGGGACAGGGCTAACAATAAAATATTCCAAGTAGGAGTTATTAATATTATTAACAATAGAGGCACGAGTAGGTACCAACCATCAAGATATGAATTCCGAGACTCGCGGCTCACGTCCGAGCAGTTGTTTTTTTCCTGTTAGAGTTGCCACCGCTATTCCAGACACTGCATAGAAACATGCACCGGACTGCAAAGGGGGAAAATGGCAACATTATGCTTAGTTGGTATATGGCTATGTGATTTTTCCGGAGCATCGCATTCTTTATTTAATTCATGTTTTGTAATATTCTTAATTGAAACTTGTACAAATGTATTGAATTGAAAATCAATATACATTCTGATTATAATAAATGAATAGGACTGCAATTAAAATAACCCGTTATTTATCTACCTAAGACTACTAGTAACTTAGAGTTAAAGTCTTAGAATCGCGATTTAACAATGGAGATTCAAGCCCCGGCTGTCAATTTTTTCACAGAATTACTCTTTATAACATAGTTTACGATTTTTTTAAATCTATAGTATACAGATTTCCGATACAAGCGAGATTACATAATATAAATTATAGGTAAATACATACTCGTAAAACGAAGAAGAAACTAAGATGAATTCTTCCCTGGTACACAAACACGAAGCTAGATATGTCAGATGCGTTTAAGAACCAAAATATCTTAATAAAACAAACAGCGAAGACAATTAAAACTTTTGGTTCCATTTTTGTCTAAAATACAACCTTTAAATTCGGATGAAGTATGACGAGATCCATTTCAATTGAGAAAGATCCATCGGGCCTATAATATACGATGATATGTGGTACAAATGATAGAATGTTGTAATTTTATTGATTACTTTTATTGTTGTTACAGAGTCTTAGTAACCATTAGTAAAATCGTTACAACAACATGGTGACTAAATAATAATGTCAAGCTAAATTAAGTATTTGAAAGTAAACAGTTATTTAAAATTCAGGATATAGTCAAATAATATATGTAATAACATTCTCCTCTCTTTCAAAAAAGGTTGTTATTCCGTCGCGTGATGGCATGATGAGGAGCAGGTCAGCAAAACAAAGACTTTTTCAGAAGCACATTGAGATATATTTAGGATAAATTGTACAACTTTAGGGCTCGACTTAGTCACCGCATCAGGCCGAGCCACAATACAATATGCTCTATATAACTACTCCTAATATGGTGGACACATAATGTATGACAAGCGAACAGAAATAAGAGACGAAAGATTGTATATCGAGATTTTCGGTTCCAGTCAGCAAAGGCTACATCATGCTGATGTCAGTATATTGAATATATGGGAATATTGAAGTTATTTAAACAAGTTAATATAATATATCAGTATTGGTTGACAAAACAAAACAACGTAAGAAATCTAGAAGCACCATTCCTACTTGAACATGATAATTTAATTTTTATACTATAGTTTGTTTTGCGATTCTGACTAATTGTCTCACGCATTGGTTACCGGTCGCACACTATTACTATGTAGGTCAGAGCAAGTTCGTTCCCATAAATTACAAGTTTAAAGCCATAGTTAACGCGGATATCCTAGTTTCTTATCGGAAAGATTGTGTAATGAGGATGACTAATTAGTTTACTAACAACCAAGCAAAAATATGCATATATTTTGCAATTTCAAAATGTAAACGCATACAGAAGAATACCTAGTGATGGTTATTCAGAAAACGCACCTATTTATTCTCGTATTTTTTTAAGTTGGATAAGTGGTGTACAAGTATTAGGAGTGATTATCCGCTAACGGAGTATGCAAGACGAGGACACAAATGAGGGCCTGGCAGTTTTACAGCGGACCGACTGAATGTGACTGCGGCGTGGAGCAGACCCTGTCACACCTTCTGGAGTGTGCGCTGTGCCCGAGTGGCTGCACCCAGGAAGACCTGATGATGGCCAGAAGTAACGCCATCGACGTCGCCCACTTCTGGGCAGACAGGATCTGACCCTGTTGTTTCCGACACGATTATATATATATATATATCCGCTAACGTCATTCCAATACAACAAATAAACATTTATTAAAAATATGTATTATAAAACGGTCACATACATTACTTATGTGAAACAAAGTATTTATTTTCATCAATTAATTAGTAACATCAGCATGATATAGCCCTTGCTGTCTGGTACCGAAAACCTCGATGTACAATCTTTCGTCTTTTATTTCTGTTCGCTTGTCAGACATGACTGTGTGTCGCCATAGTGGCGTTAGTTATATAAATTGCCACTTACGGCGCTAGTGACCGACCACGGGCCGCACGGTTAAGTGGTGTGCTGACGGCCGAGACGGTCGCAGTACAGCCGGCCGGCATGTCATTCCGCCAAGGCTTGAAACTTGTAAAGTTTATCATAAATATATGTCAATGTGCTTCTGAAAAATTCTGTTTTATCAATCTGCTCCTAATCCTGCCATCACGTGAATGAATAACAACCTTTTGAAAGAGAGGAAGATGTTATTATTAATCCAAGTGTTAATAAAAAAATATGATCTTACGTTGTCAGTATATATAAATAAACTGGTGTCATAATTCACAATGGTATGAATCAGGTATCAACAGGAACCTGGCGCCTTCTAGAACTACGGCATGTCACGTGGTTAGTTCTGGGACCACCGTTTGGTTTAGGACCTGCCGCACTTCAGTAACCCACTTGTCATTCAGGTCACGCGCGCTCCTTGTTTGATGCAATGTCGGATTGTGTTTATTGTAGACTAAGTGCGTCATTGATTACGACTCGCACTGACATAATTACACCTGAAGCCAGACGGTGCTGGCAACCATCTGAAGAACTGACACAATACAATTCATTTCATTCCACACAGCTCTGTCAACTGCTATTTTCCATCTCTCCACCCGGAAGTCCATTTGCAAACATATACAGTTCTTCCAATGAATTTTCAGGACTCAAAGACACGTCAGCCATTTTACCGAGACTTATTTATGTGATTTGTTAGTTAGCATTTTTAAGAACAATGGATGCGATAACAAAAGTTAAATCAAAAGAAGCCACCTCACTAGACGTTACTCTTATTTATTGATAAAACTAAAGAGAATACAATACTAACTTATAAGAGAATCACTTTATGTCCTGTTATAATGCAAAAATACCCGAATTACAAACGTTGGTAAACAATTGAATTCATTCAAATTTTGTTCCAAATTTGAATTTTCTTTCAACATATTTTAAAAATTTGTTTACCTTTTATATAATCAATTAAGATAATATCTACCAATCGATGGCAATATATTTTATTATTATTTTAAATGCTATGATGACATTATTTATTTAATACTAGCGAGTACCCGGCATGCGTTGCAATGCCACAAAAAAAACCGCGAGTTTTTATGGAAGCGCCTCGTCGGGAGCCTCTCGCCTTCCGATTGGATAAGTCGGACTTGAGGCGTGACCGGAGCCAATTAGAAACAATTAACTTAAGTTGTGTTGTTCTTACGTAAATTTGACAGTGGCGCCCTCATGTGTTTTTATTTATTGCAGTGCTTTTGGATAAACAATGTTTTTTTTGTTTTTCAGCCATCATTTACAACTGCATCGCGTAAATGAATATACTCTGTGGAACGCATCTTGGTTTGATTTAATCAAAAGTTCAGTTTCTATTTTCGCGTATATGTATTGATAGAACAAATTTCGACCTTTTAGGATATGATTTTCAACATTTTCACGAATCATCAATCGATATGAAAAGTAATTCATGGCACTGACTTTCTTAGTCGTTTCCTCATCTGTTTGTGGATTTCTCTCCGGGATGTTGAAATGGTATCCGTCTTCTCCTTGCCAAAATAAAATCGGATATTGCAATCCATCGTACGATCGATGCGTTTCTGAGACTTGCTGAACATGACCATTTGTACGATGAAGAATGATTTGTGTTCGGCAGTGCTAGTGAGAAGAACTGTACTTTCGTATGTTTGTCAAGAAATGTTTTGATTCACTTGTATCACCCGATACCAACGTTAATAAAGGTTCGAGTGGTAAATGTAATTCTGGCAATTTTAATTTTCCACTCGTGCAACACATTCCTAGTGTTTCATTTTTTAAATTATTTAGTACAAGAGAAATATTTGGGTGTTCAAGGATCAGGGTTTTTTAAGGAGATCGGATGATCAGCCCGACGCTCTCTATGCCTGTTTTTTTTATTTCATCCTTAAGGGGTTGCTCGAACCTACCGGGGGCTTGTAAAGTAAAAAAAGATTTAATTAAATCGATTTAATAAAATCAATCTTGATCGGAATGCGAACCGACGGCGTCTGACTGAGAAGCAAACGATTTAACCACTGGACTAAGACAATAGTCAATATATTATGTGTTAATTTCTTAATAGATTGCACATTGTCAAATGATAAATATACTTTATTTAAAATACGAACCCGTGTAAAGCTATCGCTTACAAAGTTATAATAAATCGAGATTTTCTGACCTCACCAAATAAAAAATATGTTATTACGGTTGGTAACACTTTGTTACCTCTTGGGCGACAAGTTAACTGTCTTTAGGCGGATTGTTTTTTCATTTGTGTACACAAGTTATGCAACGGCTCACAATTATGATGTTTATGAATCATTTGAGACAGACTTCAGGCGGGTTTCGCAACGTACTGAGCTCTTAATTGTCAATACAACAAACCATGACGAAAACATAATCACTTCTAGATATACTTTTTGGGTCAAAACCTTGTAAGAATATAAAAATACTCGGTTCTGTCTTATAGTCGTAAATATTCCGTAACTCAATCCCCATAAAGCTTTTAAAACCAATATTAAAACTTTACCGTATAGATAGCAACACTAGCATCGTAAACCTAGTTCATACCTTCAAGTATTATTGTTGTTTGAGCTCATTTTAAGAGGCGACCATTATGGTATATACTTAAGTAAATTAATCCTTTTTTCATTTACTTAAATAACAACTAAAATGTTTACACGTGTAAGTGAACAGCTTCACAGAAAACAGAGAGTATTTGAAGAAACATTTTTATGCAACACTACAAATACTAACAATACATTTTCCGTATTTGGAGCACATTTACAACGCAAATTACCCTTTTAACAGTTATTAGCTCAGATTATCCATACCTTGTCCCAGAACACCTGTATACCCACAATAGGAGGTCCACATGCGAACATAGATGGTTCCCGGGAGCCTTCAGAGCAAGAGCCCGTGAACTTGCATAGGCTGTAGCTGTAGTACCAGAGAAATATTAGGGTGTTTAATTATCAAAGTTTTTCAAGAGGATCGGATTATCAACCCAACGCTCCCGAGTCCTGGATTTTTTTATTAAGAGGTGGCTCAACCCTACCTTGTGGCATGTATAGAACATAGATGATTTTTTTTAAATCAAGCTTTGTATGGTTTTGAACTGACAGAGTCTAAATGAAAAACAAACGCTCTTACCACTGAAGTATTCTGCTCTGCAATACAAAATAAATAACAAAAATTATTGTAATAATACGATAATACTTTGTTATGTGGCTGGGTTAATTTAATAGTTGTTTGTGTGACTCGTTAATTATATGCAAAATAATGTGTAATATCCTCTTATGATATGATTGCGGCATACTAACTTTCTCTGTGCGTAAGATTTTTTGAGGATAGTATTACTTCACACCGTTCGATTGTTATATCAATATGATCTGGTGATTCAGCTGAAAGTCCGCACTGAAGACTCAAGTAGGTCGCAACCACATCCTACAAACTCCGCGTTACATAAAATATGAATAACGCATGCGTTAATTACTTATAGAAACTTTCCCTTGCGGTTTAGTCATATTTGTAAAAATACCACATTAGGTAGGGTGGTATTACGCTCTGTTTCGGCCTCTAATACTTCCACCGCTTTTACGAGTGTTTTCATCGTTTTGAATCTTAATCACTATTTATATTAAATAATATCATTTTATTTCGAAATCATTCGTATATTGTATGACGTGATCGTAGACCAGGCAGCTTTCATTAACTACGGGTGCCTTTTCTTCAAGCCCCCGTGCTCTTGCCGTCCTGGAAGGCCGTCGGTAACTTTATACAGAATCTACTTGGCAGAGCTAAAAGAGGCGAAACTGGCATGGGATGAGGCAAGGACTAAGGCAGCTGACAGAGCTTATGGCAGCGGATCGTAATGTCTATATACTCCAATTGAGGGAGCGGATATGGTCAAATGAATGAATTAATGAATAAATAAAATGATCATAGTTGTTTTTAAATAATTTTAGGTTACTGCTGATTTATATTGAGTTAGATAAATGAGAAAAATAAAGAGGTAGGCATTAAAATTTGCGAAGTAACTAGACTTGTACGTTATACACGAATTGAAATATTATCAAAATTACGTTAACTGGAAATAATGTGTCACACAAGAAAATTTTGGAGCCATTACATGCATCGCTGAGCACCTGCAACATCCTTGTCATTACTTATCCACAACCACTGTATCAAAAGAAGATAACCAAAAAAGTTACCACTGAAAAAAGGCTTTCAGTGCGCTGTAAACCAAATTCAAATAGTGTGTTTAACTCTTCGTTTTGGATCCATAATTTCCATCTTCTTGAGTGAGCATACCACAAAGTCTCTCACTCGCCATTCATTATATTGCACATTCAAAGCACAACAGGTCTACTAAAATGCACTCATTAGTTAAATCAAGAACTTTCCATCCATCACCCTTAATCATTCAGTAATTAACGAGACGCTTTGAAACTTTATTGAACATTAAAAAAATTAATGAATATAATAAAAAATATGTACGATCTGCCAAGATGTCAGAAATTTCACTTATTTAAATAATACGATTTTAATAAAACGCTTAAAACCGCACGGTGTAAACATACCTCCATCTTGATTGCTTTTTTATGCATTTTTTTTAATTCCGCGAAATTTAATCTACAAGTTATTCGCATACATTACGTTAATTTTCAGTTTTTTGCTTCTAATATTATGCAAAACAAAAAAATAAATTATCATACGTTTTTGATATGATCAATGAATATATTGAATAATCAAAGTGATGTGTATATTTCAAAATTGTATCTTTGACTCACTATTTAATGTCTTATTTTTACGCCTTGTCATGTGACGTTTGATATCTTTATTTATTTTTCTTCTCTCTTGTAGCTGGAGTGATTACACCAGGTATTTTCTGCGTCATATGTCTCCACACAGTTGTCAACATCCATGATCGTTGTCTCATCCCAAGAATTCTACACACCACAATCATATCAAAGAAAACATACATAATTTGGATTGTAATATAATGTTGGCCGGAATAAGCTAACATCCAACTAACCTCATCAGGTCAAGCTGGTAAGGCCAGTCTATTGTGCTGGATGTAGTAAATGCTCTTCAAAGGCGGTTAAGCCTTTATGGTCGACGGCATAAGGATGTGGAAATGAAGGGGAAAATACCATATTAAAGATCCAAACGACATCCCATGTATCAGCAAAAATAATGAAGGGATGGTAGAGGGGAGAAACTGCAGAGGACACCCTAGACGGGAGTATTTGGAGCATGTGTTCGAGGACAAGAATTGCAGTTCTTATGCTGAGCCAAAGAACGTTGCAAGATTTTGTTGCTGCAAACCAATCCACTGGATTCATACTACTACTACAAAGAAGAAGATATTATTTCTTATATAGAATGTATAAAAAGTTACATAATTTGGACCACTGATCCAGTTGTCATAATTAATGAACAAAGAACTAAGGATGAAAATTAGTATTTTCAAAGTGAGTAAGATAAGAAAAAATATTTGTTTACTCATTACATTTTCGAAGGCATAGTTTTTCTTTACATTTATAATCAATACCTTTGTTAAAATTTAGTTTTTTGCACAAGTTTTTCAATATACGAGTATTTTTCTTTTTGTTCATATTTGTTTACTCATATTGTAACAGTGTTTTACTTTTTTATTCTGATTTTATTCCTTCCAAATTTTATTATCAGATATATACTATCATATATTATCTATCTATATACAAACTTTATTTTTTAAGAAATGTAACTGTAAAATCAATGGAGTACACAAATTAACCTATTATATTCGTAATCTTTGTAGATGTTCTAACAATCATCATCAGCCTGTATCCGTCCAATATTGAACATAAGCTTCCTCTCCAAGTATGGTGATCTCTCCATGGCACATTAGGTTACCTTTATTTTATGGGTTGATGTTAGATTCCACGCAATCCAATAATCCAATAATAAAATTCCAATACTTTTCTTCCCCATCGACCGTCGTCTCTTAGACAGATATGTCCTGCCCGTTACTACTTAGTGCCTATTCGTTGTTCAAATATAATTTATAAAGTAATCAGTTTTTAGCATTCTTTTTACGCATGGTTTTTATTAACAATTTTATGTAAAAGATGTTCAGCGTGTATTTTTTTAATTATGTATTAAATACTACATATTCACATCCTATAATTGACGAAAGACATGATAAGAAACAGTTCATTTATGATCAATAAAATAAATAATTTATCCGGTCATATGACATCGTGACCCATATATTTATATTATTACACGATGATATTTTGCGCGCAAAGGCTTTAATGAAGAACCTGAATAATTGTGCATAGTAATTATTTAATGTCTGAGCATTCTTCAACTATATTGTATTAATTGATGTTGTGGTCGTAAATATCGTATACGATAAAGCTGAGATATTAAAGCAGGAGTGTCAAGCTTAAGGCCAACGAATTCTTTAATACGGAAGATGTAACCAAACCACAATTAATAGGACAACATTTTTTTGCAGTGTTTAATTCAATCAATAGGCAGTTATTATTTAGCAAACGGTCAGTAATAAACACCTAAAAAAGTCAGTAAAAAAAATCATTTGGCAGCAGAAAAATATTGTTATAAATTGGCAGGAATTAAGGAATGGTAATTAATAATAGGTTAGGATAGGCTTCCATTTTATTCATTATTTTACATAAATTTTTAATTAACATGAATATATTACTGCCATTTTAATTTTATAACTGACCATATTCATACTGACATAGTGGATACACTGCCAATTTATTTAGTCTACTTCCGATTAATTATATTTACTGCCTATTAATTTAACTTACTGCCAAAACCTTGAATTAGTTACTGAACAAATAAATACAAGCCAAACTAAGAGCTTACTTCAGAAATGTACTCATTCACTGCGTATTTGCTAAATTAAAAGCCTATTCCCGTTTTAATTTTTTCTCATTTCAAAGCACAAAATGAACAATGAATTGGCAAGTTCTGTTCCTGTAATGGTTCAGATTAGAGACTCCGCCTAGGGGTTGTGTATTCCAAGTTAGAACATAATTATCCAAAAGGACAATAAAGAGATCACCTGATGTATAATATGTACGGTTGTTTGTTACTGAACAAATAAATGCAGGTTAATGATATCTACTCTATTGAACGTAGATTTTAAGTGTTTTATCACTGCTTACATATACACTAGACTGCTCGGAATAGTATTGTACATGTAGCGTGTGATCCCAAAAAGCAGCATTTAATTTCAAGTGTATCAACTCAACA
This sequence comes from Glossosoma conforme, assembly GCA_022606575.1. Lineage (NCBI taxonomy): Eukaryota > Metazoa > Arthropoda > Insecta > Trichoptera > Glossosomatidae > Glossosoma > Glossosoma conforme. Next base: position 1,262,548 of record JAGTXR010000014.1, on the reverse strand, counting down.
AATCGATACCACCTGAATCTACTCATAACTTTAAGACCCTTTTTGAACATCCTTTTAACCCAGGATGAAAATATTGCAGCGAACAGATGTTCAAATGAAAATTTTTGCTTACAACAATTACCAATAATTATAAAAACGCTATGACAAGCATTTAAGATCAATGTGATAACAGTTCACCGAAATAATAATTATAAATCATGTTGTTAACACAAATTTTATGTAATCGACAATAACTTTAAGATCCAATTCATTGAACATTTTTGATGTCAATTCTTCGCTTGCAAAAACGTACTGTTGTACTAAATTAAATAACTAATATAATACATATGTTGTTGAGAAGGAAAAAAGAAAGAGGAAAAAGGGTGGACCTCATATAACTATTATTAATTTTTTTAAATGAGCAACTTCGAAGATGGTAACCTCTTTTTGACTCTAGGCTTCAGAACCATTGAAAGGTTTCACACCAATGAGATAAAGTCATAATGGCTCAAAGTGCCGAGAAAGTCTAAGCTGTGGACGGACAGACGGACGTTGAGATAGATTGACTGACGAGGGCAAGCCGGGCGGTTTTGTCGGCACTCGACTTTCTTTGAGACCGATGACATTTTTTTGCAACGGCGAAACGTAGTTCAATACCAGTTCGACTGCTCACTGTCATATTCCAGCACATACCATTTTATGTATTTATTATCTGCGCTTTTCATCAAAAATTGTCACGTTTTCTTGTAAGATTATGTCAATTTTTTAATTTTTCTGATTTAAAAATTTGTATGATTTTATTAATTGAATTACGAGACAGTCGAAATTAGTTTTTTAATACGTTCATTTCAAGGTTTATGAAAGTTTTGCATTTTAAAAGCTTTAAAGTAGTTAGTCTTACATATTAACAAAACAACGTCCAAAATGAATTATTGTATGAAAGTTATTTAGAAAAGGTAAAATATTAGGTGAAGATTTACAGAGAAAATTTACATTGAATATACTCATACATTTGGAATGATTGTAAGCTTCTGATATACATTTATTGTATAAATTATTAATTTGACTGATTTATCAACCTGCCAATATACACACAATTGTGAGGCTGAAAACTTCTTAAGCAATTCATTAATATTATTTACCTAAATATGAATAATACATTTGTCATTTTTAACGGATTCAATTTCGGTTAATACCTGGTGACATCAGCATGATATAGCCCTTGCTGACTGGTACTGAAAACCTCGATATACAATCTTTCGTCTCTTATTTCTGTTCGCTTGTCAGATATGACTGTGTGTCGACATATTGGCATTAGTTATATAGATTGCGACTTACGGGGCTGGTGACCGACCACGGGCTGTATGATTCAACGCTGTGCTGGCGGTCGAGAAGGTTGCAGTACATCCGGCTGGCATGTCATTCCGCCTAGGCCGGAAGCTTGTAAAGTTTATCATAAATATATATCAATTTGATCTGAAAAAGTATGTGTTATCAATCTGCTCCTAGTCCTGCCATCACGCGACGGAATAACAAACTTTTAAAAGAGAGGAAGATGTTACTGGCATTTATCATAGATATTTCATTTGGGTAACTAGCAGCAACATATCAATATCAAATATGTTCAATGAAGTAACAATTGTAGACATGCATTAAATTATTAATTTCACTTCCATATCTGCTCCCCTAACTGGAACATATTATGGTCGACACAAGCTGCCGCTTCTGTCAGTCTGTCATAGTAATATTTGCATAAAAAAAATATATTATTATTTTACAAAAAAATAATCATTAAGACAATATCAGTTACCCAATTTAGGACAGTATTACTATCATGATTGGACCAGGTTAAAATTACTAACAATATTTTTTATTAAATATATTATTACTCTTTTAACCTCTAGTCGAAAAAATAATATACTTTATTTATAACTGCGAGAGATTATTTACCTACTAGTACAAAATATAAAACTGCTATCCTGGAAAAAATGTGGAATAAATATTAACGGAGAGTACATTTCTCACCTCCGATTTGCAGATGACATAGTGCTAATAGCCGAATCACCTGACAAGCTCCAAGACATGCTCTACGACCTCAATGAAGCGTCGAACAAAATTGGTCTGAAAATGAACATGGATAAAACAAAAGCCATGATTAATAGTCATATTTCACAGACCTTCGATCCTATTTCCATTGGAGGAACAGAAATAGAGGTTGTAAACGATTATACCTATCTGGGACAAGTAATACAACTAGGGCGAAATAACTTCTCAAAAGAAATCGACAGGCGCATACAACTGGGATGGGCAGCATTTGGAAAACTAAAGTACATTTTTAAAGCGAAAATTCCGCAATGCCTTAAAACTAAGGCGTTTAACTAATGCATCCTCTCTGTATTAACTTATGGCGCAGAGACGTGGAATCTGACAGCAAGTCTTACCCATAAAATAAAAGTCACCCAGCGTGCTATGGAGAGATCCATGCTCGGAGTGTCGCTAAAAGATAGAATCCGAAACGAGGAAATACGCAGAAGAACTCAAGTAGTGGATGCTACCCAACGAATAGGCACACTCAAGTGGCAATGGGCAGGACATATCTGTCGAAGAGACGACGGTCGATAGGGAAGAAAAGTATTGGAATGGCGCCCAAGAACTGGCAAACGAAGCATTAGCCAATCCTCTACAAGATGGACTGACGATATAAGAAGAATAGCGGGAGTCACCTAGATGCGGAAGGCGGAGGATCGAAGAGGATGGAGACTCGTGCGGGAGGCCTCCGTTCAACAGTGGACTGACACAGGCTGATTATGATGATGACATATGCTATGATAAAGATATTAAATTTATTAAAAGCTTAATATAAAAGTACGGCATACTTTGGTTTTGTACTTCCTCTTAAGTTCGGCAGCCCGGTAAGCGTCAGTCATAGGCGGCCTTAATGGGTCAAGCGCTTTCGATTAGATGCTGAATATTTGCGCGCATTCTACAAATTGCCGGCTGACGTATCGCATTAATAACGGCCCGACCGCGCGCTTATCATACTGCCTCATTGTGTTGTGATAGGCCAGATAAGATCTGCGAGATAACACGTAACGCATAAAGGCCTAAGCGCGCTTACGCTTAAAATCTATCACTCGGGTGGCTGTAACGTGGGATTATTTATTGTTGAAAAATGTCTGAAGATAAGCAGAACATTGTTTTGAATCGCGATCATCAACTCAACGTATATTCATATTATATATACGCATATCAACGATAATTAATAGAGCCTAAGAAGTCTGCTTTCCACCTGACAGTGGCTACTTGTATCTGAGGTTTATATAAGCATTGCTTTCAAAATATTTATTCATTAATTAGATGTGATTCAGATTTTTAATCGAGGTTATAAGTATTGTTTTTCTTGCGTTAGTTGAACTTGGTGTTATTAACCCTTTAGATGCGAGGTGAAAACTTGCACTGCTCTTAAGTGCAAGATGCGGACTTATCCGAATACTATATTGAACATAATTTCGATTCGTATTACGACATTCCTTCGTCATTTTATTTTACAATGTATTGAGTTTTGGGTCATTCTACACATGTTTCAAATTTGCCCTTTTTTTTAAATAATAATGGATTTATTCAATTTAGTTCTGAAGGTGAATACAAATGCAGCACTGACCAATCAAAACACATAAATAAAATCGTCCTTAAATACTCAACTTTATTTTTCATTGACTATTGCCTTATTTCGTGACTTTTCATGAAATCTTATTTCGCACGTGAAGGGTTAAAGTCATAAGAAAACATAAGAGAAAAATTGTCTGTCACTCTTTTGCAATTACAAGACCTTTATTATTTATAATACAAACATAGTATCAACTAACATCCCGTTTAATAAGAGAAAGGACGACTTCACGTCACCGAGATTATTATTATAACGCGTGATGAAGGAATGAGGAGCAGATGAGCAACACAAAGACTTTTTCAGAATCACATTGAGATATATTTAAATAAAAGATTGACAAACTTTCAGTCTGCTCGAGGCATATAATGTTGTGTTGTTAACGCCTCGAGCAGGCACAGACTGATGGCTAGGCACTCAGCGTTCGTAGTCGGTGACACCCAGCGCCGAAGTTCATCCAGTGGCGATCCACAGAACTACACTTGTCAAACAAGCAATATGGCGACACACGCGTGTCCGACGAGCGAACAAAATAAGACGAAAGATTGTGTATCAAGGTTTCGGCACCAGCCAGCAGGGGCTATATCGAACTGATATCACAACTTGTAATATTAGTTTTTATTAATTACTAGTATTTCTAGTATTTGGTAGCATTTCTGGAAGATGTATAAAACTGATATATTTTATTACATATATTGAATATAAATCATTATTTGATATAATCAATACAAACTGTTTACATCATAAAATTTTAACCGGTCCTTATGAAATTTCCAACTTAATCTACAGACATGATTTTAATGAGGGCAATAATAATGCTACCATTTTTTGTTTTTCTAATCAAGAGTCTATGGTGATTAGATTTGTTAATAACGTTTATAATTTACGATGGACTCATCTGAACATAATTGTATGTAAAAAATAGAACAAAGAAATTTCGGAATGTCGATTAAGACGAATAAATGAATAAATAATTGTAAAAAATAAAAATAGACAAGAAAGTTTACATTTACTGGTTGAAATTTGACTTTTCACTATTAAATAGTTAGTAAATACTTCTATCTTTATAAGGTCATAATATTATAGTAATACACAGTATAAACTCATACAGGAGAGCACAAGTATGCCACTGCCATAGACGATTATGGTCATCTATGGCAGAGCTCCGCAACCTTTTCTTATCTACGGCACACCAAAGTTCTTCTTTGGGTTCTGCGGCACACCATAGTTCTCACCTTGAATACCGCGGCACACCAAAAGCCAAAAATAGATATTAATTTGATCAATTTCACTTTATTTTCTTTTTAATTTCATCTAGAACTCAATAAAGCAAATACGCAGTTGTCTGTCTACATAAGTAGGCGATAGGCGCTGGGAGCTTGAGGACTGTTGAAAATTATTTAATTATAATATTGCATTATTGGCTTATTTGATCGCGGCACACCTGTATCGGCTTACGGCACACCAGTGTGCCGCGGCACACCAGTTGCGGAGCATTGGTCTATGGAACCATGTAATTGAAAATTGCGAAATATCGGAATCAATGATAGAAACGAAAAGTATTTTTAATATTCAGCTTTTTTACTCGTATTAAAGAACATAAGGTGAGCGAGACCCATACACTTTTATAAATATACAGTAAAAAATTAAATATCTTTGAATGTTTAAAAATTTTAATAAAATTTCTTAATCATTTCAATTTATTCAAGAATAAAATTCATTCCAACTACATCAAAAAATCAAGCTTTAAGTTTTCGCTAATGTTAATCAGGAATCACTAATCGCTTTAGTTATGTTTAGCTGTCGCTAATAAATTATCGCAATGTGTCATTAATTATCGACATCGGTAAATTCTAATTAAGCATTTGGCAAACATAAATTTCCTTCCCCGGCATCCAGTTTGGACACTTTAATGTCTATGCCTCGAGGGGGTTTTCGCACATCGGCATCCATTTGTTGTCAGCTTCGACAGTTGACTATCCTTCTGTCAAATTTATTTAAATAATCACCAAACACATTCGGAACAGAATTTTACCAATATGTTACAATTCTTATTCTATACATACCCTTTTTATGTGTGTTTCTAAATTAAGCTAAGGACTCGCAAAATAATCAACTGTAGTTTTTTGCTCTTTTGCGATATCTAAAGAATATGTCCCAACTTTCTCTACCTGCGTCCCCTGATCAACTGTCTGGTTATTATTTAATATGTTATTTTTTATTTATTGTTTTCCTAAATCACCATCGTCTTTATGAATTTTCTACTACATATCTCTAAGACCGCGTCCTGTTATTACTCGGAGCTTGTTCCTATAACACGTACTTGTCACACCTTATTTGATGTGGCCTTTCTAGAGGTTCTTTTGGTTAGTTTTATCTCGTCTGCCGCTAGACTTTTTTAATTTGTTTAAGAATATATAATAAACTACATTTACTATCATTATCAGGATTTCAGTCTCCTTCCATATACTTATTTTTCTATGTGAACTGAGTCATAAATGCATGCGAAGAATTTCACTCCTCAATATTTGTATACTTTATCTATTACGCATTGAGTAAATATTGCATAATAAATGTGAATATATAGTGAGTAAAGTGGAGGTTAGAGTTGTATTTCATAAAAATGTTTTATGTTGTTTTCAAAAATATGCTATCTACGAGTATTCCTATAAAATATGTATTTCTATGGATACCATACGATCGAAAACTTCCCGTTCCGAAATGTAGTATTTTTTTATATACTGGCCAATTATGGCGTTTTGTGCGCTAGTAGGCTTGCCCTTTCACCTTTGCTGCCTATTTTCCTCAATAATCTGCTCCAGGGCATCATAATTGATACGTTAAACTATCTTAATGCTCCATTGAATTCATCAAATCCATTGTGAAATCAATTTATTAAGTACATTGTGCTCTACCAGGTTGGCTCACGGGCAAGAATCTCGACCATCTCCCATGCAGATCCACAGCCTCCATTAATCAGCTGTATCAGATGTAATACATTGCAGAGACCTAGGTAAAAATACAGGTAAATTAAATATACGATGCAGCCATATATTCTTTAGATTAGTATGATTTACAATAAGACTTGGTCAAATTCTAAAATATATTAATTTTACAATATTTCACAAGTATTCATTTAAATACAGCGGTATCTCGATATACGTGTTGAATTCGCTCTGCAATCTTGCTCGTATTTCAAATTACTCGTATCTCAATGTGTCATTAAATAGCTCCGATGCACGACTAGTTGCGACTTTTTCTGGATATTTCTTAATAAGCGGATTACTCGTATCTCAAATTTCGCTCGTGTTTCAGAGCAAAATATTGCTCGCTCGACGGCTCGTATCTCAAAAAACTCGCATGTTGGGGTACTCGTATGTCAAGTTACTACAGTATTTCTAAAATTTTGCACATCACTAAACTTTTTCCTATCATCCTTATGTTGCATTACTACCCTTTCTCCTTTGCCCATAGTCCTTTATATATTTTCTGCCAGCGGGTACAGCTCAATGGTCAAAGCATTTGCTTTGCAAGCCAAAGGGCGTGGGTTCAATCCCCGACGGAGATTAAAAAAAAAAAAACCCCGGTTGGTGTGAATTTGATCCCTCACCCGTAAAATGCCAGTCATAGCCTATCAAAATTGAATGTTGTTTATGAACAAATGTGAATAAAATTAGTGTTAGACGAAAGTCGTCCCGTGAAGACCACCCATTCATAGTAAATTCCTGTAATAATAAAGGATGATGCATGAATCTCGGGCTGTCTATGACGTTGGCGGATCAACATTCCACATGCAGCGCTTAGCCATATGCAGCATGGTCATAGAATTCCACAGTTGAGACTTCATGTGTTTAAATAAAAAAATTAAAAAATGAGTAATTTAGGAAATCAATGCCTGCTTACAAACGAATAACTACGAAGCCACAATTAAATTCGAAACATTCATCTTTATTTCTTTGATTAACAGTGCTCAAAATAAGCTGAAAAAAATATTTTTTCAAATGTTTTAAAAGGATCTCAAAGTGAATATTATAAATAATGTTGATAAAAGCATTTCTTATGAATATATATTAATAATAATATATATATATTAATATATATTCATAAGAAAAAAAAAATTCATAATAATATATACATATTAATATCAGCTTGATATAGCTCCTTAAGGCCGATGTCGTAAAACGTCAACAAGCGATCTTTTGTCTATTATTTTGGTTCGCTTGCGTGACATCTACATCGAATGTTAAGCGGTGTTTGCATACGCCAAAATAATTGTTATGACAGTTGGTCTATTGACAGTTGGTACAACTGTCCTCTTGACGGGTGGTACCGCCGAAATGTGAGAGCGGGCAAGTAGTCGCAACTCGCCCGTCCTCGTGGTAGGACCGTCCCTCAGGGCGGCCCTTGACGGGCGACGTTATTGACAAATAAACATGTATCGTGAAACAGAAACAAGTTGTTTATAATGTGAACCTGATCCTGCATCCTTCATCCAGTAAATCGATGTCCTAAATACCCGGGGATATCAATATATATATATATATATATATATATATATATATATATATATATGTTTTATTTATTTATTTATTATTAATTGTTTTAAATTTATTTTTGAGAGACACATCTGGGTATTACAAGATGCATTTTTGTTGTCAAAGGTTCAACCATAAACACTAAAAGTCTTACTCATTACTCGAGGTACTCTTGGTAAATAATCGTACAAGTGCACAATTTTACTGTAATTAGTATATACAAGTATAAAACTCCCAGAATGCAATACGTGACAGAAGTATTTATCTTCAGAGTCAACAAATTCACACTGAATATAGCATCTTAAATATTACACACAAGCATTCATTACACATGGTGTTTCAAAAAATACTTCACCTTCAAAATCAAATAAAAGATTATTTATACCACGTCACGAACAATGAGGTTCTCAGTATAATCAAGGAAGATAGGCACCTAACCATCTCAGAGAGGCGAGCCCGATGGATCGGTCACATCATGCGCCACGATGGTCTTCTTCACGACAATGTGGAAGGAATGGTTGACGGTAAAAACTGTAGAGGGCGCCCTAGACGGAAGTATTTGCAGCAAGTGTTCGAGGACATTGTAGCTATTATGCTGAGCTGAAGAGGATTGCAGAGGATCGAGAGAAGTTGTGATCGAGATGCAAGATTTCGTTGCTGCAAACCAATACACCGGATTGATAATACGAAGAAGATTATTTTTACTAATGACTTACCATACGTCACATTCTAACCACATATGTGTGTATAATATATGAAAATACAGCTTTAAAAATTAATGCTCTTCTTGTTTTAAAAAAGCTTATTACTTTATTCTTACTAAAAACACATGCTGTATACAAGTGTTCTGGAACAAGAGATAGACAATCTGAACTTACAGGACTTTGAAACGGCAATTTTCGGTGTTTAGATGCTCCAAATATGGAGCCATTATGAAAAAAACACATGAATGGTAAAAATAATATGGCTAATTGTGAACTTATTTTTTAAACAAATTATGTATGAACAAAATATTTAAGTAAAAAATACATATATTTGTATTTAATGTTAATACTGTAATATAAAGTGCTTGCTTATTGTTAAAAATGGACCTATTTTGGTCCAAAACTTGTACAAATACTTAGTATCGGGTCCGCCAAATAACTTTGTTTTTTGAAAATGGGGCGCAAAACATCGAGTGTAGCTTCGGCTGTGTGGCACGTAGCGCCATCTTGTTGAAACCAAATGTTGCCAATATCCTTATCTTCAATTTTTGTGAACGAAAATGGCCCAATAACGATCGTCATTGACTGTAACAGCCACTCCTTGCTCATTTTTGAAGAAAAATAGCCTGATTTTCAAAGTAATGTCGCAATATTTGCCAGCGTTGTTCAAGCGTATACACAACCATATTCGTTCAGCGGAAAGATAAAACTAATTATCTGTCCAAATCAGACATGAGCTTAGTGTTACCATTCACGAAATAAGCACTAGTTGAAAAAAAAACGTTAGGTGGCGGACAATACCATGATTTTCAAAGTAATGTCGCAATATGGATATTTTAAATTATTTATTAGAATATTATTTTATTATTTCAATATTCTAATCTACTTTTATAGATCATTGACCATATTACAATATTATAAGCAATTAAATATACATATACTATACATAAAAATCCTTAAACGAGTCAAATCATTCAGAAAAAATATCGGCGGAAGCGGTACGCGAACCGCGGACCTTTGGAACCAACCATTTTGCCCAGGTAATTATACCGCTCGGCCACCGGCCAATTTCTTCCACCTGAGATGTCTCGTCTCTGATCTTCTATAATAAAAAAATATATACATACTTTGAATATATACTATAGCGACATCTATCATAGAAGATCAGAGACGAGACATCTCCCTATATAAAGGAATATAAAAATATATCTTTAATTTTATATACTTTTTATTAAAATTATACTTATAGTTCCATTTAAATGAGAAAAAAATATCCATTCTAAGACAACTCCTGATAATATTACTGATTCAGTTGGAATTTAATGTACAATATTTGGTACGGTATCTATCAAATACTACAACAGGAAACTCTTACGTAATCAAAGCAAAATAAGTCCTTAATTAACTGAACAGATTCTTTTATTAAGTTAATTTCGAATAGCAACGCTGGGATATATACGAAGCTTAATTTGTAATATACAGTTCCGGAAAACCGTGTGCGCTCGACTCATGTTTTCGGTATTTGACTAATTCGGCATTTCGAAACAAACGAAAGTAAAAACTCTGGAAATTCCCCCGGCGGTGGCGAGACTGATTGGTGGAGAAGACTCGTCACATCACACAACAATGTTTCGTGCTGTTGTTACAGGTGAGATGCGTGTACACCGCGGGGACCTCTCTGCAAATTACACTTCAGTTCCGTGACGATAATAATGAGATGGTTAGACGACCGCCATTGACAAAACGCTCACTTCTTTATTTTTTTAATTTAACACTTCTGGTGAAGGGTAACAATAGGCACAATAACTCGCAGTCGAATATCATATGCACGGTATTAACAATGTTATTGTCCAGCGTATTACAATAATCGTTTCAATAACTTCTTAGTTTTAGTTGTCCGTAAGGACAGATTTGATATTGTGGCTTTTGGGTTTAGCAGTGTGTGGCGAATTTCCTTCAACCAATATTTCGACCGCCATTGCAGGGGTCTTCTTCAGGATTGATGATTTATTTAGTTTTGAGTTGGTTTATTCAGCTTATCTTTTTAAATAAATCATCAATCCTGAAGAAGATCCCTGCAATGGCGGTCGAAATATTGGTTGAAGGAAGTTCGCCACACATGGCCAAACCCACAATATACAATAATCATTGTTTGATTTTATTTAAGGGTGAATTCTATGCCGTTTGGTAATTTTTAAATTTTAAATTGCTGATACGCCAAAGTTATAAAACTTATACTTATCATTTATGCATCGTCCATTTTATAGGGATTCACAATGAATAAATATGAGTATACAATATGACCTTAATCTACCATATTTTTTATAATAGGTGAAAATAAATTTTACTGATAGCGGATCAACGTAACAGCATTTTAAAACATTTGTGAATAATTATAAAGTTTACAAATTCATAAATGATCTTTATTATGAACTACGCGGAGATCAAACCATCAATCTCTTGTATAGTAGTTGAGCACTTTACCTCTAAGTTATATATATATTTTATATAAAAAAGTGCATGGAAAATGCTGCTTTCTCCTTGAGCGTGAAATCCTGTTGTTTTTCTTGAAATTATAAAAAATAACGTGGTTTCTCTCGCATTATACACAAGAATATGCAGTAAAAGCGTATGACATTATTTACTACAATTTGACGTCATTAATTTCAGGCGTTATTCTGATGATGACTTGGACGACCAAACAGCAGATCAGTGATTCTCCCCAAAAAAATGCATAGTCTCCTAAATGGCAACACACAATTCATATGTAATATATTCATTTATATGACGCAATTCAATCAGAAAATGCGTTTGTTCTTCTTTTTACCGGTATGCAACGTGGCGATATCGGAAAACATGCCAAACTATTAAATATACTGAAAATAAATAAAACTTTGGATTGAGTCTTCTCTTATGAACAATTTATTCATTCACGGGAAGGCCTTTAGCCACTCTCTAACAAGTAGCTCAAAAACAGGACGGAACAGGGAGGGTTTTCACCAAGCCAGCAAGCCCAATGAGCGTCCGACTAATTGTACAATATTTTTGAAAAATACACTTATTAACAAACGCCCAAATATACCTCGTAAAGGCAATATCTTCAGCTGTCTTTTTGCGCTTCAATGTGTCGTCGGAAACTATACACGGTACGAACTTTAGGTGCAAAGCTGAATTATAAGATGCCAAAGATCGTGGCAGTTGCAAGAAAGGTAAGGCAGCAATTTGTGTAAAACGGAATATTATGAATGAAACGATATCCCGGAAACCAACTGAAAAACAAATGCTTGGCAACCATTAATGAACAACGTTAATCAACGCTTTCATCACTATTTTTAAAACTGTTTTTAAAATATCTCTTTGTTCTCTCGCAGCAGTCTATCGACAGATGGCAGTTGTCGGAAGCACTTTTTTGTTACGGCGCGGGAAATTCAAAAAGTCTCGGATTTAATGATGTATAAAATATATACACACGGAGTATTTTATTTGCAAAATGTTTTGTGCGGCCGTGGAACAGGTTTCGTCCTCAATCGTACATAAAAGTCTTTCATTACCATCGTAAATTGGAAATGTCTCCTAAAGGCTGCCCTAACGGTCGACTTTCAATTAAACTTTTATCGATCGACTTTTTGCCGACAGTATGCAAATTAAAAAAATGCGACCGAATGCATCGCCCACACTAATTTTATAATCGAATTGACATTGAAAAAATATACTTACGTACAAAAACGGCAATGCGAAATGAAATTACTATGCAATGACATCCGCCGTCTTTAAAAAGGCGACAAGTTGCGAGTTCGTCACGTGGAGGAAGGATGCAGGAGCAGATCACAAAGCAAAATAACTTGTTTTTGAAGCACAATTCGCATTTATTTTTATTTAAGACTTGATTTCCTCGTCCGACCTTACATGACGTCGGTCTGGACGAGGACTAACTGACGACTGCCGGAACACTTTGACATGCAGCGCCGCCAAGATAATCACGGCAAAAAAACAAATTAAAGATGACAGTTGAACCAACATGAAATAGAGCAACTGTCATATCAAATAAAATGGCGTATGCAAACGCCGTGTAATTTTATATAAAATTAAAACTAACATTATTAGGTGTGCATGTCAGGCGAGCGAACAAAAACAAGAGACAAAATATCGTTTTTTGAGGCTTTTCGGCCTAAAAGAGCTATATCAAGCTGATAACTGATAATTGATCCTAAAATACGGCACAACCTAACTAACGACTTGCAGTACTCCCAAACAATCATACATCCAAATACTATCCGCTCCCAATATTGCCATACTTTAGTGATTGGATGAGAAACAATGCTTTCAAAATGTTTCGGTCGTTAGCATACTCTACCGTTTTCTAATCACTTTCATATATCCTTTTAAAGATTATTTATATTATTGACTTAATGGGGTACTTCCATATACATTGGTTTTAGATCAAATAATTATTTAAATACTTTATACTCTGCTTTCTATTAATTTGGAAGACCTCATCTTCTCTAAAATGGGTGATAAGAGTTTTTTCTTGATCAACAAATGTTGGAATTACCCAAAACAGATCGATTTATGTTCCAAGCCTACTTCCGCTTTGACTAGAAGTCTTCTTAAGTAGATTTCTACAAATATTCCACCTGTCTTTACTATAATGAAAAAAAACATAATTATTTGACTGGGTAGATATTTTAATCAGATAATATATCAGTGAATATATTTAAAGTATGAAAAACGTTCACGCATCTGAGGATTTGCAACTTTCTGTTGTAAAACTAATCTGCAAACATTTATTACAAAAAAAAAAAAACACTTACTAGAGATCTTTGAATCTATGATGAAGGACCCAATAGATCTGTGCTTTAGAGTATATCAACGTGTATAAACAGTATAACTAGCGCAATGGTTTCTAAACTATTGTACAAAAAATATATTATCATATCAGTTTTTAAATCAAAACACATGGCTATCATATATATAAAAAAAAACTTAATTCTCCCCAAATCTGCGAAAAACGTTAATACAATGTGACCGTCAGTTTTCCAATATTACAAGTTATGAGCTCGAATGATAATAATTATTTTTAAAAGTCTTCTATATTAGCTCCCTGGTTGAAACATGTGACTACCACTATTCAGATCAATGTCTTATGGTACGCGGATGGTTCTGGCTACGTGAAATCTACGATAATAAAATAAATAAACATTAATTGCAACGAATGAATTCAATATCCACTTTCAATTTACAAGTAATACAAAAAAAACATTGAAAAGTTGATATTTGTAGTTCACACACACATTTCACGCCTGCTTGCATTGCTGTACGTAAAAAAGCCCCTGCATTACTAGGGGCTTTTTTCTGATCGCTTCGTGGCTAAGAACCTTTTCTAATTTATATCTTTCATTCGAATACCTTCTGAAAGCTTTGAAATATAAATGCATAAAAATATTTATTAATTCATATTTAAAATAATCAATATCAAAACGACATTCATGGTATATTTACAAGTTCAAGAATTTTCAGGGTCACATTTAAATACCTTATTTTAATTATTTTTTAATTTTTATTAGAATATTATTTTATTATTTCAATATTCTAATCTACTTTTATAGATCATTGACTATATTACAATATTATTATTACTTAAATATACATATACTAAACATAAAATTCTTTTTCAACGCGTCAATCAAGCACAAAATAACGGCAGAAGCGGGATGCGAACCGCGGACCTTGAAACCAACTATGCCCAGGTATTCATACCGCTCGGCGAATCGCGCCATTGCTATGCCCAGACTGACCTGCGATGAAACTAGTATTTATATCATTGTTATTATCGTACGACAGATGTCGCCATAGTATATATTCAAAGTATGTATATTTTTATTATTATTCTATCAGTATTCATTTATTCACAAGCTTAATATTATTACTTTCCGGCAGTCTATTTATTTTAGTAAGTACCACTCAAACTATAGACTGACTTTATAACCAATCATTTACCTGTGTTACTGATGGATAATTTTTACCTTCTTGATATTGTCTCAAGGAGACATTATTAATTAATTTTTTAATTTTTATTAGAATATTATTTTATTATTTCAATATTCTAATCTACTTTTATAGATCATTAATTATTATTATTTTAAATAATACTAAACATAAAATTCTTTTTTTCAAAACGAAGCGGGATGCGAACCGCGGACCTTGGAAACCAACTATGCCCAGGTATTCATACCGCTCGGCGAATCGCGTTATTTTTGTGCTTGGATTGACGCGTTGAAAAAAGAATTTTATGTTTAGTATATGTATATTTAAGTAATAACCTTATTTTTAATTTAATGGGGGTTTATAAACTGCATTGTCACTCTTAGTATTATATTATATTTGTATTAATTGATTGCTTATATTCGATGAAGTCAAATTATTTATTTTTTCAATGTTTTCAGCATTCACTTTAAGATCCATTAACGTAAGATCGTAAGATCTTACGTGATCGCTTGAGAACCGCTTTAATTCATATACACCAGATCGTTTAATTAATGTCCAAGCTAATGAGGCTGTAATCGCATGCAAACGAAAGCAAGGCTCTATAACAAGATCCTACGATATGACTCAGACCACGAGAAGTCAAGTACTGAGCAAGCAAGGAATGCTGATAAACACGACATTTTTTACATGTTTAAGTGCTTATTAGAATATTTCTTGCTCACTTAGATGGCGCTTAGCAATACACCTATTTGCTTAGCAAATAAAATTATCAACATATATTTAAATATGTTTTTTTTCTTTCATATTTATGTCACTTTATACTAACAGCCTTAAGTAGAGTTTTTATTTAATAAGCTTACATTCTTTAGCACTCATTTTTTTTAAATTATTTTCTTATGAAAGTGAAAATCTTTATTCGCAATACTTAATTCAGTAAGCAAATTCTTTTGATAGCCATAATGTATGTTTGCTTAAAGGGAAAAAAATACCATCAAAAAATATTTTTTCTAACTATTGGAATTAAATTCAAAAAGCGTTCCAAAGAAAAAAATATTTCATGATAGACTAAAAGTAAATGGTCGTTTTTAAAAGGCAACTATTTTTTTGTTACTATTTAATTCAATTAATGAGCAGTAATTATTTAGCAAACGATCATTATAAATACCTAAAAATGTAAGTAAAAATAATCATTTGGTAGTAGAAACATATCAATCAGCAGGAGTAAAATAATAAATTGACTGGAAAATAATTGATGAATGGTAATTGATATTATAATAGATTAGGTTAGGTTAGGTTTCCATTTTATGGTTTAATTATTTATTAATTTTACATTAAATTTTACCAACATTGCAAATATTGCTGCCATTTTAATTTTATAACTGACCACATTCATACTGACACAGTGGATAATGCCAATTTAATTTTATTTAATTTAATTTAGTCTACTGGCGATTAATTTTATTTAACTGCCAATTGATTAACCTTTTAGAAAATCCGTTTATAACAAAATGTACACTATAATTGCAAATCATTTTAAATATTATCGTTTTGCATTTTTATTTCTAGTAATATGAGATCAACAAAATACTTTTTTATTTGATACATCACAGCATTATTTTTTTAAAATAGTCCTTATGCTGATATTGTGGCTTTTGGGCTTAGCCGCGTGTGGCTAATTTCATTTTACCAATATTTCGACCGCCATTGCAGGGATCTTCTTCAGGATTAATGATTTAGTTGTGAGTTTGTGTCAGGTTATCTTTTACCTAAGAAGTTATTCCTTATGCTTTTTATGCTACGGAAGTAATCATTATAATAACGAATGATGAAAAATCCGTCCAAAACATCGGAGTGTCAAATGGAGGGAGTGATCGAGTCTTACAAAGCAAGTATAATAAAAACATATAAAAAGGAACTTATTAGATTTATGTTATTGGCTTAGGGTAATCTCATTCTTTCTAAATTTCAATAAGTGAATTTTCATTTAAATATAATTATTGCTCTAGTATAGGGTCCGCCATCTAACTTTTTCTTTAACTAGTGCTTATTTCATGAATGGTAACACTTAGCTCATGTCTGATTTGACAGATAATTAGCTTTATTCTTCCGCTAAACGAATATGGTTGTGTATGCGCTTGAACAACGCTGGTAAATATTGTGACATTACTTTGAAAATCAAGCCATTTTTCTTCGAAAATGAGCAAGGATTAGCCGTTACAGTCAATGGCGATCGTTATCGGGACATTTTTGTTCACAAAATTTGAAGAGGAGGATATTGGGAACATTTTGTTTCAACAGGACGGCGCTACGTGCCACACAGCCGAAGCTACACTCGATGTTTTGCGATGTTTTTCAAAAAAAAAAAAAGTTATTTGGCAGACCCTATATAAGTTGCGGAACGTTCTTGATAATATATATTGTTCGTATAATTATTATTTTTAGGTTCAATAAAGCAAGTGGGTCAACAGATCTGCATGTCTCTTGAAAAATATCGTGCGCCGAGATAATTAATATTTATCATTATCATTAACCGGACTAAGTTATTGCATTACGTGTGAAAATATAATGAAGAAGTGTTTAGAATACAAAATAAAGCCATTATAAGAATATATAACGGGGAGCGAAAATCTCGAAGCATTCTTTATTAGAGATCAAGTTTTAACGTAGTTTATTTTTCATAGTTGCATCAGGGTTGCCAGATATCCAGCTTTTTGCACATCTTAAAGCTTTTTTCAATCAAATTCGACCAAAAATTTCGATCGGTTTCACTAAATTGAACAAAAAATATGTTTTCACTTTCGTATTCGCATTTCAGCCGAAGAAAATTATTGACGAAAAATTCCTTCATACGTCAGCTGATATTATTCTTGCTTCTTCCCAATCTATCTTTATACCCTCAGTTCCAACGATTACACGCATAATTGCGGTGGCTTTGTAATTGCCGATTTATATTTTCATTCTATTCTGTTTAATTATTTTGATTTTTTCGATCAATATTTCTTGGTGGAATTCCATAATATGAGATATAAATAAAATTATTTTTATAATTTATCCCACAATATATTTTTTGATGATGACAAGTTTCGACCACGTCGAGTGGCCATTTTCAAGTCAATTAGTATAGTGAGTGTTGGCTGTATATAGAGCAGAGGGTGAGTGAGAAGGTGGATATGAATTGTGTGACCTGAGTACCCATCACACAATTCATATCCACCCTCTACTTTACATAGAGCCACACTCACAAGGCAGCTATTGTATTCTAAGTATATATGGAGTTGGTTAAACAGCTTTTTAAAGAAATCTGTGATTAGTTAGATGCTATGCAGGCCTGTACCATTTGGTTATTAGAGGCATATCAACCCAAGCGACGACTCTTGTCGCTTAGAAAAACGATATTTTCTTTCACAAAAAGATAATTATTTGATATCATTAAATAAGAAAAAATAATCTTTGAATTTTTATTGGTAGTGGTGATCTAAATACGCATTTGGTAACTTTTTTATGTAATCACATACAGGAGAATACCGACAGATGGTAATAGTAATTCTGAAGTCTCATTTATGGAATTGTATGACGCTTACCATGGTGCATATGACTAAGCGCTGCATGTGGAGTGTCGATCCGCCAACCTCATAGCTCGAGATTCACGTATCATCCTTTATTATAACATGAATTTACTATGAATGGGTGGTCTTCACGGGACGACTTTCGTCTACCACCAATTTTGATTGATAGGCTATGACTGGCATTATATGGGTGAGGAATCAAATTTAAACCAACCGGGAGTATTTTAGAGCTCAGAAAGCGATTAAAATTATTTTTTTTAAATCTCCGTCGAGGATCGAATCCACAACCTTTGGCTTTCAAAGCAAACGCTTTGACCACTGAGCTATATCTGCCGGCAGAACTGAATGTGTACACAGTTCGAGCGACCAAAAAGTAAATAAAATACATAAATATTTACATTTTACATGCGAAAGTCTCTTCGTAATATGTGCTTAACATATTATACGTGTCTTAAAAAAATTCGACGGACAATAAGTACATGTTTACTTTTACCGAAATCAATAAAACATGAGGTGTTCAGAACATTTTCCCGTTGCGCTGCATCATCATAATTAATGGCAAGTCATTAATTCGCTAATAAACATTTTTATCGTGACAATGCTCGCTGGACGTGTAATCAGACCGCCACGCACGTCAGCCGCGAACGAAAAGAAAAGAAAAGAGATTTATCGAACGAGGCTTTCTTGCTTGCTTTCTTCCGTTGGAGAACCACTTCATTTTAACGATAATTTCCCGCTGCTGAATCGCATTATTGTTCATTTTCCTGACCAATTCATTAATTTCTCGTGAACAAGACCAGTGCACTCTATGACGCTCAGCCAGGGAGACTGAACACTGTATGCGAGAAACGTGTATTGTGTTCGTGTTTGTGTGTGGGTTGGGGAGATTGCAAGTGTATATTTATCTTATAAATATTTATTTATTTATTTACCTTGTTTTCACATGGATCACGTAACAAAAGTTCTCTATTAGGAGACTGCAGTTTCGACTAACTCGTAGTCTTTCTCAATCCTTCTCTAGTTAAGAGATAACTGAGCTGCGTTGTACTTTATAAGTGGTGTAACACCTTTTTGTAGGGGAGGGGGTGGGGTGTGTCTATCAGGAAAGGAGAGGAGATAGGTAGTGTTGCAAGGATGAAGGAAGAGATAAATACATAAAAAGTGGTTTAGGTATAAATTTATTTTTATTTTCTATTTTATTTTTTATTTATTTTATTTTTTTTAATTATTATTAATATTATTCTTATATGTCGTATATATAATTTTAAACTTATTTATTTATTTAACGGAAACAATTTTAAAATTGGTGAATTACTTAAGGTATTTAGTTGGTTATTAATTATATCTTCTTTCTTATTAATGGCTTTATAAATTTCTAAGTATTCTAAATTATTTAATTTAACGGTTTTATTTTCTACATGTAATATGTTTAATACTTTTTCTAAGTTGTACGAATGATTATTTTCTATAAGGTGGTTTGCGAATTCAGAAAAATTAGTGCTTTTTAGGCACCTTAAATGTTCTTTAATTCTAATGTTAAAATTTCTTGACGTTCTGCCAGATTTAATTTAGAATAATTAGAAATTTATAAAGCCATTAATAAGAAAGAAGATATAATTAATAACCAACTAAATACCTTAAGTAATTCACCAATTTTAAAATTGTTTCCGGTTTAAAATTATATATACGACATATAAGAATAATATTAATAATAATTAAAAAAAAAAAAAAAAAAAAATAGAAAATAAAAATAAATTTATACCTAAACCACTTTTATGTATTTATCTCTTCCTTCATCCTTGCAACACTACCTATCTCCCTCTCCTTTCCTGATAGACACACCCCACCCCTCCCCTACAAAAGGTGTTACACCACTTATAAAGTACAACGCAGCTCAGTTATCTCTTAACTAGAGAAGGATTGAGAAAGACTACGAGTTAGTCGAAACTGCAGTCTCCTAATAGAGAACTTTTGTTACGTGATCCATGTGAAAACAAGGTAAATAAATAAATAAATATTTATAATTTATTATGGATCTCAAAGTGAATGCTCAAAACATTGAAAAAAAAATAGTATATTTATCTGTTTCTTGAAGAGATCCAGATTTTAGGACGGAGAAAACACAGACGCTGGAAGAGTATTAATTCACAGACAAAGCTTACCAGTGGCATTTAAGGAAGGAACTTTAGAAACTGCCAGTTCTTGGTCGACACACATTAACCGTGCATGGATGTTTGGCAAGTGTAAAACGAGTTTTCCGGTTGTGGGTGGGTGTTTCCGAAGAGCAGTGACCGTGGTAAAAACGGAAGAAAAGACTAAGTGAACCAATCTTACGTCTGTGTTCATTGATTGCAGGTTAGACGCAAGAGTGTCATTGTTTATCAAACGAATTACTCTTCTTTGAACTGAGTCAATTCAGTTTAGAAGGTATTTTGGGACTCCAATCCAAAGGTGACTGCCGTATTCAAGGATAGCTCGGATTTATCCTTTATATAGAACAAGAAGTTTCTTATAGTTGAAATACCGACGTGATCTATTTAATACACCTAGTTTTTTGGAAGCAAGACCGACTTTATACTTAATTTACTTATTAATTAGTCTATTATTTAATAATTTAGATATATCTTCATGTATTTATCCACAGCGTCCATGGTAAATAAAACCTGGTTTCCTGTGGTACACGATCATAAACTGCAATAATAAATATAAAGTAAGTACGTCTTACACTTCCTGCTTTAAAATTACTTAACTAACCTAACAATTACAAGTAGATCACTTTTAATATTTAAAGCTAGTATTTTTGTCAATTTTTATCGACTTTTATCTTTGCAAAAATTAGCTCTACCCCCGGTTGGTGTGAATTTGATCCCTCACTCGTAAAATGCCAGTCATAGCATATTTATTAAAATTGCTGGTAGACGAAAGTCGTCCCGTGAAGACCACCCATTCATAGTAAATTCCTGTTATAATAAGGATGATGCGTGAATCTCAGGCTGTAGTCTAGGACGTTGGCGGATCAACACTCCACATGCAGCGCTTTAGCCATATGCAGCATGGTAAGCGTCATAGATGAGACTTCAGAATTACTATCACCATCTGTCGGTATTGTCCTGTATGTGTTTACAAAAAAAAAATGAAGACATTAAATTGTATAAATACCGACAAAATTCACGACAAAATATGATCGCCATAATTTTCGTCAAAGAGTTCTGTCTCGTAGCTCTGGCATTATCCTACATTTGTCCAATTATACTTCTCGATATGGATAGTCCTCGACTTAACCAGTAACACAGTCTAATTGATCGGTTACAATCTACGTTCCAAGAACAATATTGCTTTATTTTCTATGATCGAACTTAAACATGTGTTACAACATATAATGGTCACTCATCATCATCAGCCTGTATCTGTCCACTGTTGATCGTAAGCCTCCCGCATGCGTCTCCATCCTCTTCGATCCTCCGCCTTCCGCATCCAGGTCACTCCCGCTATTCTTCTTATGTCGTCAGTCCATCATGCAGGGGGCCAATGCTTCGTTTGCCAGTTCTTGAGCGCCATTCCAATACTTTTCTTCCCCATCGACCGTTGTCTCTTCGACAGATATGTCCTGCCCATTGCAACTTGAGTGTGCCTTTTCGCTGGGTAGCCTCCACAACTTGAGTTCTCCTCGTTTCGGATTCTATCTTTAAGCGATACTCCGAGCATGGATCTCTCCATAGCACGATGGGTGACCTTTATTTTATGGGTAAGACTTGCTGTTAGATTCCATGACTCTGCGCCATAATTTAATATAGGGAGGATGTATTGGTTAAACACCTTAGTTTTAAGACATTGCAGAATTTTTGCTTTAAAAATGTACTTTAGTTTTCCAAATACTGCACATCCCAGTTGTATACGCCTGTCGAAGGCCGCTAATAAAAAGTAATTATTATTTTTTAACCCTCCATATGACCATATTCATATGAAGTGTGTGATAAAGTCGGAGTATATTGCTAATATTACCTCTACTCTATCAACGAAGTTCCTCGCAAAGTTAGCTGAAGTAAGCTTATGGAAAATGGATGTCACACAAAAGACTTTCTACACCCAAACTGCAGCTAACTTCGACAAGTATGTATAATCACTTGATTTCTGTCACACCTGAGATACTCCCGTACGCACATTGTTACGGAATATTGCATCAGCCGGCTAGAGATCTAACGTTGAGGAGTCTCAGATACCGAAATATATTCAGCGTTGGCCGCGATGGCCAGGAGGCCTAGCGGACCTCACCAGGTGCACACTCTAATAAGCAATTAGCGCTTAGCTTAAATCATTCCAAATGAGCAGCGAAATCATAGCTAACTCGAGAAATGAACGCAGCACTTCAAAACGCAGCGCTTGATATACTGCACTCCCTTTACTTTGTATATTGATTTTCAATATTTTTAAAAATTACTCAGCTTTACAAATCGAAAAAAAAAGTAATCTGGTACATCACTAGTGAGTCCTGTCAATCAGTTTTGAATGATTTTTTCAGTGAGTGTAGTGTAGTACATATTTTGTTGATTTTTACTTTCCTGCTACGTCGATCTAATAAAAATGTTATATCTATCATAATTCCAAAAAATCTCGTTACATACTAATGCCAAAGAGTTTAGTCGACATAGTGCTTGTCTCATACCATGTTAGCTTTGCATCCCGAAGCTTCGTCGAATACATTTTATAAATAGGTTACTATGGTGTGTAATATTACATGTATGCTGTCCTACAGTATATATCTCAGCCGGGTATATATTCGTCTCTCAACCGACTGAAAGTTATCTACAATGTAGTAAAAACAAAAAATCATCAAAATTATTTATGTTTATACTCGTTATTGCTTTTTTAAATTAAGTTGTTCGATTAAATTTTCACTGAATGCTAAAGAATAACGTAACATATTTTTAAATTTTACACTGAACTGTCTTTTACGTGTAGTAAATTAAGAAATATTCTATTTAATATGCATTATACTATTTGTTATGGTGTATCGATAAATGTTCAGCTTTATTCATTCATTCTATCTACATGGAACATATATTCGCCACAAATTGCCGCAACGCAGCATGGTTCTCGACTAGTCTAAATAATCAGAAGTCATGTTAATCATAATAATGCACACGAATCTGCATTGAATATATAATACGAGTATGTAATTTTATTAATTTATTAATTTTATTAATTAACCAAATCGCCTCGGATGTTGATATATTTCACGTAAGAGAGGCCCAATTCAGACAAGAACTCCAAGAGTTTCTTTGGAGGGATAATTGGTTGGCTTCATCTGTCTGATAAGCATAGGGACCTTCTGTTGCTTGTCTTTATTGCTTTGTTCATATTACTTAATCATAAGTACCTAATTTTGTATATATTGTATTTTTTATTTGTATTTTTATTCTACTTCAGAAATGCATTGAGTTAACATAATTTGTAATGTTTCTGAAAGGCAAAATATACAAAATTGAAATTGAAATTGAAATAATTACCAACGGTTCTACGAGAACCTACATTCGAGATCACACACTGTATTATTTGAGATATATACAAAAGTTTGTTGATCAGATTTATTAAAAAGAAATCAAATGTTAAACCAGACGGTCCGGAAGACTGTATCATTTGATCGACATGCGATTATCCCAGGTGACCCATCTAAAAACTATCCACAACCAACAGCACTTCAACTCGTTGAACAAACGTAAAGTAGTGACTAATGAATAATAAATTATGTATAATAATTATCATTATATAAGGCCACCCTGCGGCTGAGCATGTGGAGAGGCGCAACTGAGGGGAATGCTTGGATTGCCCCGAAAAAGGACCTAGCCCCTGGACACAACCAGGGGTGGAATATATGGAGATCCCTTAACAGACTTCTGACTGGAGTATGCAAGACGAGTACACAAATGAAAGCCTGGCAGCTTAACAACGGACCTACTGAATGTGACTGCGGCGTGGAGCAGACCCTGTCACACCTTCTGGAGTGTGCGCTGTGTCCGAGTAGCTGCACCCAGGAAAACCTGATGATGGCCGGGAGTAACGCCATCGACGTCGCCCACTTCTAGGCAGACAGGGTCGGATCCTGTTGTTTCCGACACGATTATATATAAATATATATATCTACTTCTTTAGTAGTTTAACTATTGATTTCTCATTTAACAGCTTAACGGTCCTACATTGCGTAGAAAAAAGTCCGTCTTTCGCGAAAGTGTTATTTTTTCCACAACCGTATCGCGTGCGGTGTAAAAAAAATTGGGCCAAAGACAACACTCTTGGTGATCTTATCGCGGTATATTTATTGTTCAGCCAACAACGGCGACTACGCTTTAATTGACAGAGAACATTTATTCTATGCGACATATCCTTGATATAATACGATCATAAATCACCATACATAGCCCAGATCTATTTGAATGTAATGACATTTCATCCGATTTACGGCTGTTGCCTCTGTAGGTCACTCTTACATTGTGTAATATGAATAGGGTTGCCATTTATAATGAAAAAAAATACCAGTCTATAGTAGTACATATATGTGTAAGATTATTACTCATATTCTTATTTAGCCTAGCCATTTCCCATCATCTGGGGTCGGCTCTCTTTGTACAAATTCACCATGTCTATCTGTCCTGCGTTGCATTCTCGGTCAAACTCAGAGTTTTCAGATCCTTGTTTAGAGTTGCAGTCCAGGTTGCCTGTGGTCTTCCAGGTCTTCTTCTCAGCGAGGGTATGTTTAGGGGTCTCTTCACCTCATCTCTCCGTGTCACATGCCCATACCATCTTAGGCGGTTTTCCCTTGTCTTTTCAGGTATGGGGGCCACCCGAAATGAACCCCGAATATGCTGCTCATTTCGAACTCTGTCCACTCTAGTCACACCGCCCGCCCACCTCAGCATCTTCATCTCTGCCACATGAATCTTATCCAAGTCACGTTTCAACGTTGTCCAATACTCCGATACGTAGATTATTACTCATATTCTCAAGTTAATTAGTTGTTATATTAATCAAACAAAGTCACAATGTCATACCATCGCACCCATTTTTTTACATCTGTAAATCATGGCATAATGTGTTTTGAAAACAGTGGCCTACGTAACATAGGTGTTCAATGACTTAATTTTGTAAAAAATCATGACGTAAGAGAACTGTCTAAAGATAAAGTTGAATCTTGCGAGAACATGCATTTTAGATGCCGCGGGAGAGCTTAAACTACGGCGGCCTTTTTTCGGGTCTTCGGGCTCTCGATGACTTGGAAATCTGCCGGGATCTATACATATAATCTGATCGGTAGAGCTTCGAGAGGCGGAATCCATTTCCCAACCTTACCATTAGCTTATCCATTCCCACGTATTTTGTGATTAGCAACGTGTTACCTAAGAAGGCAATTCAAGACTCGCTGTAGTATACTAACTTTGCAACCTTAGACTGAGGTCTATTTGACGTCTAACTTATGCAACTAGAATCACGGGAAGGCCTTCGCCAACATTGTAACAAGTAGCTTTTTGCGAACGTCCAGTAACGGGTCCCTATCTGGGTCTCCAAAAACAAGACGGGACAGGGAGGGTTTTTTCACCAAGCGAGGCGGATCCGAGACGAATGGAGCCAAAAATCATAACTCAATAGTTGAAAATTGTATTATAAATACAACATGCTCCAGCTAGGAAATAGATATAGAATGATGATGATAAATATATGTGGGATTGACATATTTTTCTAAAATCAAATCAGAATATTTTGCAAAAGGATGACTTTTTAGGCGAAATAAAAAAATGGTAAAGAAAAAGTAAAAAATAAATAAAGCTGTCATAGAAATCATGTTATATTTTCCCACGTATTGAATATTAGCGTTTCACGTAGGCGAACAATTAAATGTTGAGTTACCGGTAAATAATCGTCAGTTACCGGAACATAAACTTTGAATTCTATCACACACCGTTTCAAAACGTTCTCTTGTAGAAGCGGTCTCCGTGTATGAGATTCATTTCACTCAATAATATTTACTGCTACCATTAGCGCCCACTAAATAATATCCAATCATTTAATTTGCAAGTGGTTTATGTTAAGCAATGCAGTAAAATACAACCGATCCTCTTCATAAACAGTTTTCGAATGACACGAGTTTAATAATGAACTATATTTATATTGTACAACAATTAAACAAAGTATTTTAATATATTTAAAAAATATATAAATCTTTATCAGGTGTAATACCTTCTTCTTCGTAGTATCAATCCGGTGGATTGGTTTGCAGCAACAAAAATCTTGCATCTCGATCTCCACTCTTCCTGATTTTCCGCAACTCTTTTTAGCTCAGCATAAGAGCTGCAGTTCATGTCCTCAAGCACTTGCTGTACATACTTCCGTCTAGGACGCCCTCTGCAGTTTCTACCTTCAACCTTCTCTTCCAAAATGTCGCGAAGAAGACCATTGTGGCGCATGATCCATCGGGCTCGACCCTTGATTATGCTGAGGTAGTTCCTGCGACAGCTCTTATGACAATTACTTACTCTAACACCACACGGGTATGTATATATGTACTCGTAAATATATAAGCTCCCTAAAAGTACTGGAGGACTCTGCAAAATGCCTTATGGTCACAGGTTCGATTACAAAAATTCCCCCATGTTGACTAAATGAATATAAATACAATCTATACCCAAGGAAAATCCTGATCTATCTCCTTCTCGTGGGGGGGGGGTGAGCGACATCAGTCGGTCAATGTAGACAGGGACCGAATGTTGGCCGGAATAAGCTAAGACCCAGCTTACCTCATCAGGTCAAGCTGGTTAGGGTACTCTATTGTCCTGGAAGTAGTAAATGATCTCCAAAGGCGGATGAACCTTTATGGTCAACGGCATTAGGATGTGGAAATAAAGGGTAAAATACCACATTAAAGGTCTAAAAGGTCAGCAAAAATGATTGCATCTAAAGCTAGGATCAAAGTGGAGATCGAGATGCAAGATTTTGTTGCTGCAAACCAATCCATCGAATTGATACTACGAAGAAGAAATATATAATTTGTTCAAAAAATAAACTATTCATTGAAAATTTGCATTTTTGTTCGAGATCCAGTTTTCTTATTTTCCTTGCAACGAAACCAACAAAATGTATTACATTGACTTATTATACATTGAAGTATTCATTATAAGAATGCAATTTTATGACGCATGTAACTTTAAATTATTCTTGACTGCAGCCTACATATTTTTTACCGCTTTTGAAAGTCGATGGGATTTTTGCAACTGCAACAAGTAGCAACGTTGCAGTTTTCAGTTTATTAATAAACTGTCCATCTTCAAAGACGGACGGAACACCATTTCGGTTCGGAAGCAATTTCTCGAAGAGTTATTGACCGGTTTTACGCACGTCAGAAACCTTTATGTTGTCTGTAATGAACAGTCTGGACCCCCGTCTGTCAAAACTAAAGAATTATGGATCAAAAAAGTACACAGGGTATTTTTGAAGAAAGCAATAAGGAAACAAGAATTTTACTGTCCAGAGATAAAGTTACATACTCTTTTTTTAAATTGAATTATCAAATAATCAATCATTAAAATAAAATTAATATATTTTCGGTAAGTAACCCTTTCTAAGGTCTCTTCTCCAGAATGTTCTCTAGCACCTAAAACGTTTTTTTTTGACAGCAAAACATAATGCAAATAAATAGTTCTAGATCAGTGTTTATTGAGTATGGATTAAATTTCTTCAAACGTACAATCCTTATTTTTTTAGTGAAGAATTAAAAAGGTGGCATATTATTGCTCTTCTTACAGTATTTCAAACTGGAAAATGAAAATTTATATTATTACTTAAATATACATATACTATACATAAAATTCTTTTTTCAACGCGTCAATCCAAGCACAAAAATAACGGCAGAAGCGGGATGCGAACCGCGGACCTTGGAAACCAACTATGCCCAGGTATTCATACCGCTCGCGCCATTGCTATGCCCAGACTGACTTGCGGTGAAACTAATATTTATATCATTGCTATCATCGTACGACAGATGTCGCCATAGTATATATTCAAAGTATGTATATTTTTATTATTATTCTATCAGTCTTCATTTATTCACAAGCTTAATATTATTACTTTCCGGCAGTCTATTTATTTTTTAGTAAGTACCACTCGAATCTCGAACCAAACTATAGACTGAATGGATGAGAAACGACTACTTATAGTTCCGAAAATTTATATTGTTTATCTAGAATTTGAATAAATAACCAGCGGTTTTTTACGTTTTACCACCACAAAAAAAATGTCAAGTGATTATATTATTAACTTTAAAATATTACAAAAATATTTTTTCTACAAATTTATTCAATTTAATGATATTATACATTGTTTTAACAATCATCACGCCCATCAACTGTTGTTATTCACATACTGTGATCACAGTTTCATTTCTAAGCACTCTACGTGTACGGGATGGTGAGATACATCCATAATCTATTTTTTATAGGACTCACTGTGAATGGGTGTTTTTTAAGGGATGGAATTTTTTTACCGTCAGTTTTCAATAACATACCGTGAAATTAAAAAGCTATGAAGGGCTTCAGTGCAGAAGACACAGAGCCAAGATAGACGAAGGTACATCCAGAACGTATACGTTTAATAGTAGACAGACACATAAGTTGATGTATGTGAAAAATATAAATACGCGCGAAGAGATTTCACCCCAATTGGGAGTGTTTATTGATATATATCAACAGCACTATCAAGAATATTTTATACACTTTAAATCGTTACGTGCCAAACGTTCGTTACAAATAAATTATACATGCCCATCATTTGTATCACATTTGACACGCGACGGTGCAACGTTTTCTCATGCAAACTTGTATCAATCTTTGACACGATACGCATCATTAAATCTTAGCGAAATTCATCATTGACACTTCCTGGACGAGGATCCGCGGCATCCGACAGAGCGGCGCTAGGCTGAAGATTAACAGCCTTCCTGCGCAGACCATTTATCCATCATGAGCTTCTCGGAACCCTGACCAGCTGTCAGACTGGGCGGGTCTTGGGCATCTAACAAGGCCGTCTAAACAAGATCAACAGGTTACCAGCGGGAATACAGTGCCCAAACGGTGGACGGCAAATTCTATTTACATTTTTATGTGGGTTTATACAGGACACTTTGATGAATATATCACATCTATGGTCTGTTTGTGTATATCACAATTTTAAAATAAGCTTCATTTGATCGCAATTAATGGGGGCAACCGCTTAAAACGTTTCTATAAGAATCGATAGAACAGAGGAAATCCAGAAGAAAGGAGGTTTTATAACTCAATCAGAGTTATGAGAAATAAGAAAACAACATCTGCGTATTAGTAATTTATAGTTAAAATGTGAGTACGATTTATACTTTATTAATAATTAGACTTTTTAATATTCGATATACATTTAATTTATTAAAAGCGTATTCTCGCTAAGCTCGAAACGATTTTTTTACAATTTTCGTCTGGAAATACACAGACATTCCGAACAAAAAGAAAAGAAATAAGAATACGGGGAATTTAATAGTAAGTCAGCTTAATATTTAAACAATTTTAAAGCATGAAAAGTTAATATAATATTTATATTAGATTTTAGTAGAATGATTAACGAGATTCTATTAGCAAGTTCTAGAAGTGTTACTTGGTTGGTTTCGTAGAGCGGGCACGTAACACAGTGATTTCTCCAGTGGGCGGCTTGATGATTAATCAGGTTAAGTAGGCGGTCGAGAGTAAAGAGAGAAGAGGATCTGGTCCGTGTGTTCATCTGCTTATTTAGAGCCTGCTCAACTCCCACATTGATAGATGCAATAGTATTTAAAACGGCAATTTTAACGACATCTATGGGAGATACAAGGCAAACATTAATAGACAAGACATAGGTACCGAAATTTCTACAATTGATAAAATGCGCTACAGATCAGATAATTAGTTTAATGTTCCCGAATCCATGATTACGTGTCCTATGGGGTGGTAGTACCTAAGTTGTCATGAGATTACTTAAAATTATATTTTAAATTTTAATACGACAGCATACGTTTTATGTGCGCATAAGTTCATTAAATAACTTACTGTTCAAGCTGTTGCAGCAATAAATCACTGGAATTATCGCGGCATGTAAATCTCCCGTAAATGAGTGTAGATGTTCAATTGTTCTTAGCAAGATGGAGATTTTCTTGATGTTGGTAATAACCGGTATTTTGTTTCAGATCTCACGGGACAAATTGTGCCGCGGTTGGTGCGACTGATAAACAAAACAAAACCGAAAGTTCCGAGCGCCTATTTTAATGTAATACAGTACCCTACTCTTACATTCACACGGACGTTATCAGGCCCGGTTGTAACAATAATTTATTTAACTAATATATTAGATTTTCTTGTCGTATCAGCACCTTGGCTGGAGCACATAGCCAGCCATTATTCTTGGTTGTTAAAGTGCTGTGGATAGAGCGCCAACTTCAAAATACTCCATGTAGAAATTAGCTACTAACGGAGATAGTGCACGCTTTCTATCCTTCTAACCTGCACAGATAAGCAAGGACAACCACAGTCCGACATGACGTTCGTGGAGGTATGCTCCTTATAACATACTCGTCATGACGCTCGTGGAGGTACGTTAGGCTGACGGTTAAACTGACTCAAGGCATTAACTCATCACAAAAGTCGTCAATCCTGAAGAAGACCCCTGTAATGGCGGTCGAAATATTGGATCGAAACAATTTCCCAAACACGGCTTAACCAAAAAGCCACAATGCGAAAATATAAATTTTTGATGATAATTCTTACTATTATTTGTGCCAGAAGTTCATAGTTTTTTTTTCAAAATGATAGACAAAATATAACTAAAGCTATAAAGGTTAATCGTACGTCTATATAGCGGAAGATCTTACTCCGGCTCTGGTTATATTAATAGCATTAGCTAGGTTAGCATTCAGCGGTGTACTCGTTCGACTAAATTAAGCCATTTCACTCGTTTTAATTAGCTTTGGTACAAATTTCCTACAAACTCTAAGTTTGCGCCATACGGCAATAGAGACAAAAGTGTTTCGATATCACTTACTGGCCCAGTGCTCGAATGAGTGTTTACGTGAACGTGTTACTTAAAGGAAACGGCACTATGCAAAAAAGCGGAGTGTGATTATCTAACCGTTAGAGGATGTGATTGATTTGAGTTTATATTTTCGAACTCTCGAAATTCCTTACGTTAAAGTCTAACGTAAGGAATTTCGAGTTATAAAAAGATACAAATTATTGAAGTTATTTAGAATGTAAATTCGATTATCCAATTGAATTATTCCTGGCGGAGCGTAACAGAGGGCACTGGTTTCAATCGATGGTGCCCTAATGTCATTTTTTTTTTTCACTTACAGAAGCATTACAACTTTTAAAAAAAAACTCGTTACTTAAGTTAAATCAAAATTAATTTACAAATATAGGTACTTATGATAAAGTATGTACTAAGAAGCAATAAAGACAAGCAACAGAAGGTCCCAATGCTCATCAAACAGACGACGCCAACAAATCATTCCTCCAAAGATAATCGTGGAGTTCATGTCTGAATTGGGCCTCCCTTACGTGAAATATATCAACATCCCAGGCGATTTGGTTGAACAGTCTAACTGTATGCGCTGGTTAGAGTTCTGAGTTTTCTTTCTGTAATGGATATACGCTCTATCTTACGAGTCCATATTATAGACAGACATTTTGTTCTTAAAGAATGTATGTATTTTCTCGTAATGTCATATCCATCTAGTAGAAGCTACGAAGTAATTTTTCTTTTTTTTATTCAAAGTGCGGATGTGTGTCGTGACTCGCGGCCATAGATGTTTAACGTACCTACCGAGTATAGACGTTCTACCTACCCGATATAATTGTCAATTATTATGAACAGGTGATGAGATGTTTAGCGCAAAATTACATGTTGACTGCGAACGTTTCATTGCATTATTTCTAAAATGAGGCTTACAGTGAAGCTGAAGAATTAGAATGCCTACAATCATGAAACGAATTTAAGAATTAATTCACGTTTTTTTAGGAATAATTTAGTTAAAATTTACAAAATAGTTTTACATTATTTCTAACGATATATGTGATAAAGGTAAACGAGTGCATAATTATAAAATAGGTTATAGAAGACACATTCTGTGTTGTTTGGGAATCAGAGCCATCTATAGGGAAGACCTAGTCGAACTGCTGCCTAGTTGATTACTTCTAGCAGTTGAACTACGTCAATAACATCGTCGCGATCATGAGCGCAGCTTACTACGCTGAAAGGGAATAACTATAGTATATTTATTTGGTATCAAAACTTGCGTATAGTTTTTGAGATAAGTAATTTTTGCCTACGTCATTAAATATACTTTTTACCATATCCGCTCCATATTTGGAGCATATATAGTTCAAGTTGTCTATACCTTGTCCCAGAACATTTGCACCCGGAGGTCCACATGAGAACATAGATGGTTCCCGGAAGCCTTCAGGGCATGAGGGCTCATGCCCTGGAGGCTTGCGAACTTGCAAAAAAAACACTGATTATTGAAAACCTAAAAAAATATTACACTCATAAATGAAAATCGATAATTAAATAAACATTTTTTATTTAAAATTTCATTTTAATTTTATCACCAATTTATTTCCATGTGTTGGATATTTTTACAATGCCTTAACACCAATCTTTAAAATACTCATAAAAAACAAACGGTGTTAAAACTTTGATTTATTTGCGAATAAAAGTCTTCCCAAAGTGTACCGCCGAATCCGCATGCGACCATTGTTAATCTCTCATAAAAAGCGTCGCGATAGGACAGTGATTTATTATGCGAAATAAAAATTTAATTCCGCATAAAATGCATTGTGAAAAAAAAATGTGCCACTCCTATTATAAAACTGTCAAACGGAGCGGTCGGAGACGTCAACTCAATCTGAGTTACTGTCAATAAATACAAATGTAAAAAAAGACCATGACACGAAAAACGATGAAGAAAAAAGAGTAAGAGTACCATTGTACTCGCAGTAAAGTACAGAAAACAATTGGTTATTTTTTAATACAACGCAATGACCGCATTTTTTTTTTATATAAGGGTGGTTACACAAATGCTAGGAGAGTCTTTCGACACTGCGAATGTTTGGAATAAAGAATTTACTATTTTTTTACGGCTCGGTGTAATACAAATTATACTGTCAATCATCATCATCATCATCATCAGCCTGTGTCCGTCCACTGTTGAACGTAGGCCTCCCGCATGAGTCTTGTTGTGTTTTCATTCGGGGTTGTTGGCTTAAAACGCCACGCTTGCCAGGCGGCTTGGCGAGCAATACGGCGTGAATATTTCAAACGATTTTTTTTTCCTTAAACTGAATAGTATTTGAAGCATAAATGTACTTATCTATCCTATTTTCAAAAATCACATTGGTTTTTGTATCCTTTAGCTATTAGATGATACATCAAAAACTATTATATTTAACATACGTTCATTATGTAACTCCATACATGTGATGGCATTGACACATGTGGTTTACAGAAAAATCGCTCGTGTGACGAAACTTAACGATATATATTTACATGCTTTACAGATTCCTATAAAGAATACATGTAGGTTGATAAAGAGAATAACTGCAGTTCCTTATTCCTACCGTAGATGTCACAATGAGTACTGAAAGTATCAAAACGATATATCACGGCTCCCGATTTCAACGGTAGGAGAACCTTGGACGGCATATCGACAATCGATGCGAAAGGATTAAAGATACTGCTCGTCTTAGTTAAAACTTGTCCACCATTTAAAGGTGTTCGGAAAGGATTCAATGGGTATGATAGTGATGTTTGAGTGAAAGCAGAATGTATAGAAAAAAAAATTGCTATATTATCGATGATAGTAAAAATAAAATACGTTTAGTGAATCGTACACAGTGAAACCTCTATCTATCGTTCTTCGAATAATCTTTTTCCCGGATTTGTCGTTTATATATTCTACTCCGAATTCATTTCATACAAAATTTTATCGGATTGATCTTTTCTCTATCCAACATTTACCGCATCCATCGTTTGAACTACGATGCTTATTTGATATGTTTCGTCTGTGTTTAAACGCCTTTTGTAACGTTGTGCAAAACTTTCGAGAGAAAATAATAGTTTGTCGCAACTATCAGTTCCATTCGTCATTAGTTGTCATCAGTTTCCGTTAGATATATTTATTTATATCTAAAACTAT
Organism: Glossosoma conforme; assembly: GCA_022606575.1. Lineage (NCBI taxonomy): Eukaryota > Metazoa > Arthropoda > Insecta > Trichoptera > Glossosomatidae > Glossosoma > Glossosoma conforme. The sequence goes on along the minus strand of JAGTXR010000014.1, from coordinate 1,227,881 downwards.
TTTCTTCTTAGAATTTTAAGCTACCAATGGTTGTGCATATTGGGAGGGCGGTACTTTACTCGATCATATCTCCTTGTATTGTGTCCCGCATTAATTGTATATTTTAATTGGTCCCTTAAAAAACGATGGGTAGAGGATTCACTGTATAGTTTAAAGGGTTAGATGTTAGTGCCAAATGAATTGTTCTTCCTTGGATTGAATGGATCTGATTTAAAATATACAAAAATCTCAGAAACAAACAAACTTTCAAATTTGTTTAATATTCTGAGGTCTTTGTACTTTAAATATAATGCACATTTTTCTAAAATCCATAATTATCTTGAATTTAATTGAATCATTTTAATCACTCAATTATGCACTTTTAAAATATTAAAGGAACTAATATTACAAACACTGTATAAATCGATTGGAATGAATTATTGAAGCAATGTCATATTCATCAATAAATGTGTTAAGTAGTTTATTTTTCATCAATTTGTCAATTGTCTCCTATAATTTCCGCACCAAATAGCGTCAGGCACCGTTACTTTTAATTTGTTTTGTTACTAAGCTCTAGAGCGGAAATAAACAGGAAAGGAGTAATATCACTGTTATAACATAGCCACATCTCAAAGATACTATTAATGCGATGACCCTTGAGGGATGGGAAACATTTTATACAAAAGACCGCTGACGATAACACGACAAATACAAAAAGGCGTCATAAAAACTATGTATGTAATTAAAAGTGTTCTTCCAAACATACTATTATAATATTTTTATCATTTTCTGACCTAAGGTCCCTATCTGATCGTGCCTAAATGTTAAAAATATGTCATCTTAGGCCTTTATATGTTTTCCAGCAACTTCTTTAACACCACAAGTTAACTTTAGAATGGTCTCCCTGCATCTGAGTTTACAGCGTCATACAATCTGAATCGGTTTAACAAATCTGATAATTTAACATTCACATACTCGTATACTTTGGATATAAAAGCTGTCCTGGGTTCAGTAGTAAATTGTGCATAGTATTGACATCAGCATGATGTAGCCCTTACTGACTGGTACCGAAAACCTCGATAAACAATTTTTCGTCGCTCATTTTGGACGTGGTCTGCTAACGGTTGTGGTAGTTATAAACACCACCGCTCGTAGCGCGAGCGAAATCCGAGACCAAGCGCGAAGATCGGTAGTCGGTCCCCACCCTTTAGCGAGACAAGGTCGCATTACGGTCAGCGGTATGTTTCCGCCTGGCCGGAAGCTTGTAAAGTTTAAACGTAAATATATGTCAATGTGCTTCTGAAAATTCTTTGTTTGCTGACCTACCCTCATTATGCCCTCACGCGACGGAATAACAACCTTCTGAAAGAGAGAGGAGGATGTTAGTATGTATTCGACGAAACTCGCAGTACAGAGATGACTTAGGATGAGACAAGGGTAATGCCAATTGACAGAATTTTGTGACAGAATTTTGAAGTTGAATTTTGTGGCAATAATATGCTTCAGCAAGATGCAAACCTTTTTCACCATTTTTTAGTCTTTAGTCAATAATGTAAAGAGAAAGTTAGTGAATATTTAAAGTATTAAATGATTGGTTTTAACTAATCGTTTATATTTTCATAACCTATTTTTGATTTGTCGAAGACCACAATTTTCCAACACCTGTTCCACATGAGTGATGTTTGAAACAACAAAGGTGTGGTGAAGAAAACAATGAATTATACTAGATATAAACCCGCGGAGAGTAATTATTCCAAAACTGATTCCAATGCGATGATGGCGCATTTTATTTTTCGGCCACGAAATTACACCAACGCCGGTCGTGGGCGTTGGGTTTTTATCACACAATTTCGTTATTGGGCCCTAGATGTGTTTCGGTTACAATTTTATGCTGCAGTAACATATTTTTTATTGCCTTCAATGTTCGTAAGTCAAGAATATATAAACAACTCCGAATGAATCAATTGAAAATGCACCATGAACTTGTAAAAGCCAAAATGCATTACAGTTACATAGATACTCAGAAATAGTTAATCTTTTTAGTTTTAAAATGTAGAACATAACACTTTTAATATATTTTCAACACGAGAATGTGTACATTTATAAAAATTATTGCATTAGTTATAAGCATTGGTTTGAATCTCTATATTATATCGATCGATAAAATGAATCATTTTCAATGTGTTAACAACTACTTACACCTCATTACGGTGAAAACATATTTTCTAATTAATCATTAGTGATACAAATATCAAAAATGCGAAAGAGACGAGTATATATAAAATTGTATAATATTTTTTATTTGCTTACATTTTATTTCATTAAATTAATTATTAATTCGGTTATGTTTCTGTACATGGCAGTCGTTTTAAAATTTATTAATTTACATCATTAGTAAGTATATTGGGGATTAATTCATTCATTTAGGAAAATCCAAATAAAAATTACTCACCGTGTAAAAATACTTGAGTTTAATTTTCAAAATATCTCTCAAAATAATTATTTTTATTATTTGCAAAAACAATATTTAAATTGTTACTTTTCTACTTCAGCCATTCTTAAGTTTGCGCCTTTTTAAATGTAAATGATTTTATTATTTCAGTTACAAAAATGTTTTAAATAGACTATTTGTATCATTGAAATGATATTTCAAAGAACTTAACAATAGTTACTAGTACTTAAATAACTCAGTAACAGCCAAGTTCGAGTTATGTAGTTATCCGATCAAACCAGAAATTGTCATGTTTTCCTCTGTACCGTTTGTTATTCGCGTGTACTTTGTAATGTTGCATTTATAAATTTTTGCTGTGAAAATAAATGTAATAGACAAACGTTCACGTTGGTGGTTAACAGTTAAAGCAAACAATGGCGATGTGATATAGAAATATGCGGCGATCGAATCGCCGAGGAATCCGATGCGTCTGACCAACGTCTGGGTCAGAGAAAAATGAGTCGGAGAAGAAACCGAAGATAAAAAACGGCGCCGATTTTGAAAGGGGCCGAGATTCGCACACATTCTTAATATATTCACCACAAAAGATGATGAAGCGTTCCCATTGTGCCCCGCCAAAGGCACTTTAAAATACATTAATGTGTGACTAAAGTATGTTTTACTTTAAGATATAAGTCGAAAAAAAAACGATTGAAAACTACCGGCTAGGGCTGGCAAATTCTGACAGTCAAATATCGAATAAATTTAAAATTTCTAATCGAAAATTTGTACAATAATAAGAGACAAATTTACGTTGTTGCATTCTAACGTGGATATCAAATCCGGAATTGATACTTATTAAAAGACTTTTTTATTTCTTTAGGTGTAAATATCATTGATTATAGAGCAATATCGCGTTATGTGAATTTACCTTTTTTAACCCTTTCGTTACGGCTCGGTGGAATACAAAGTATACTGTCAACACAGCGTGAATTTTTCAAACCATTTTTTTTTTCTCAAAACAAGTATTTGAAGCATAAATGTGCTCATCTGACCTATTTTCATATATCACATTGGTTCTACTATCTTTTAGCTATCAGATGATGCGTAAAAAACTATTATATTTAACAAACGTTCATTATGTAACTCCATACATGTGGTGGCATTGACACATGTGGTTGACAGAAAAATCGGTCCTGAAGATATTTATTTATATGCTTTACAGATTCCTGTAAAGAATACATATAATTTGATAAAGAGAATGACTGCATTACAGCATGCTTGTAAGAAATGTTAAACCAGTTTTAATGGCATTTATTTATTATTATTATTACTTAATTTACTATAAAAGAAAACCAATTTTCCGAATTTTTTAAATAAAATAATAAATAAATCCCTCTGTTTACGAACATTAATTTTTTTGGTAGAAATATCAATATAACTAAATATCATTTAATTAATTAAAAATAATTTAAAAACCTCAAACCCTTGATACAACATTCCTTATTTTCGCAAAAGGACAGTAAAAACCTTTCAATAACCGACAAAAAAGATCAGATGCAATTTATATTCATTATATGTTAATAATATGGACGCTCAGAGCTTGAAGAAATGGGTTGAAAATCGTTCAAAAATATGTCAGATGCTTCGTCGAAAAATTCGCCTCGCTTTCCCCGCAACTCACCTGGTCCCAAAGACCTCTCTCGGCCTTATCTTGGATGTCGATCTCATCACGTACATCTCGGTACATCTCAGTACACCGGCCGGTACATCAGCCGGCCCTCGGTGCGTCAGTCGCCGGATGTGTTGGCCTCCGAGGCTCGAGAACTGATCCAACTCCTCGACAGTCGCACATATCTGTGGCCCACTTGAAAAGGGAAAATAAAACTATTGACTATGTCCATTCAAAAATAAGAATACCAACAGCCATCATAGACGCAGTCAAACATATCAAATTCTGAGTGAAAGCTTAAATGCGTGACAAACAAGTGGCTAACTAAACTTAAAAGCTTCAGGTTAAATCTTCTTTTTGTTCTAATTATTTTTGATCTGTTGATCTAGTATGGCAGTAACTTGTTTTTCTTAAAACATCAAGATCTATCTTTTCTTTCATCTAAAACACCAGCAGTATTTTACTTTAGATTAAAAAGTAGATTACTCTTGAATCACAAGTACTTATTAAATATTAAATCATTTATCCCAATTCATCAGTTATTCAGTCATATTTAATGTTTGCAAGGAACACAGAAATAAAGTTTTCTATTATTTAGTAAAGTTTAATGTCGTATAAAAATATATCTTTATTGTCAAAGATTTTTTTTACAAAACCAATTATACGAATAAATTTAACATAAAAATTACATAATTGCGAGGCTGTAGCATTTTTCTTTTCAATTGTTCACGATATAAAAAGGCATTTATAAAAATCTCTTGAAGAAAAAAGATGTCCCATAAAACATTTAATTACCTTTAATGAAAGCAAAAAATGTACAAAAAACTTAAGTGACAGTGATATTTTCTATAGTACGAGTATCATAACAATAGTATTCCAAAAATATATTTTCGGTTCCTAAAGCCTAAGAATTTATTTTTTATTATTAAAAGGCGCTCTAAAAACAGAATTGGATCGAAAGGTCATAAAAATACATCAAATCAAGCCATAAGTGTGTGTGCATTCAAAAGAAGAAAAATGTGCTTATATAATATACTCTTAACAATTCAAGATTTCGCTGTCAAGGTTGATATAAAACATATTTATCAAAAGAGGTTAAGAATATAGAGTAAAATGATCTAACAAATATGTATTGTATAAATTTAAAAAATGTAAGACCCATATCAAATTAGGCTAATGATGGATTTTCTATTAATTTTCTATGACCACAGTGTAAATTACTGATTTAATTGAAATTAATGCTAAGCAATAAAGAGTACCTTGGCAGCACCTGATGCTAAACCTGACAGTAAATGGTAAAATATTCGTAATAAATTCAACCAGCCAATGGATATTGATTCAGGTTTTACCGAGCTAGTACTATCAGTCAGTAATTGAATCAATTACACCAGGGCTTGAGCTCCACGCAATGCAAACATCTGAAGATAAAAACACTTATAGGAGAATACCGCCATACGGTGTTATCGTCTTATCAGAGTATCGTGTGACGCTTGCCAATTTGACGTGGATAGCAAACGAGTGAGACGCCGCGCTGCAATTATGATAGCAAGAACGTACACTAAGCAGCCACATCATAATGTGTCAATCTTCCAACGCCATTAGACTACAGGATACAAACTGAGTCACAATAAGGATATATGTCGACCAAGAACTGGCAGCTTCCAAAGTTCCTTCCTTAATGCCACCGGTAAGCTATGGAATGCTCTTCCAGCGTCTGTGTTTCCTCCTTCCTACAATCTGGATCTCTTCAAGAAACAGATAAATATACACTTGCAATCTCCCCAACCCACACACAAATACGAACACAACACACGTTTCCCGCATGCAGCGTCCAGCCTCCCTGGCTGAGCGTCATAGAGTGCACTGGTCTTGACCGGGTGTGCTCTCCTGCATGCGTTTACATAAAAAAAACTGTGCTCCGATAACTAGTATCTGCGCAGATTTTTTAGGATACAATGGTTTATAAAGTTCAAGTAGGATTGTAAGGAATCCAGAGGAAAGAAACAGAACTGACTACCTTCCATGAACATGACTATGGTACGTTCTCCGTAAGCTGCAAGAAAACATTATACATTGCCTTTTACGTTTATTCAGGGCACTTATAGTTCTGGAAGGTTTTATTGAATTACGCATAGAATATATTCGGTGGATCTTAGATAAGACAATACAAGGATCACTGCAGTTATCAGAACTTTATATTGGCGATTTGCGGCAATTGTATACTCCATCTAGAGAGCAGATATAAAAGAATAAGAAGACAATGGTATCGAACCTGTGATTGCAAGCATGGTACTAAAGCGCATTGAGTGCTAGGCCACACCCTTCTTCTTTATCTCGCATCTGGCATGTATCTTCTCGCAACGTCTAAGTAGGTGAATGAGCAGCCCAACCTACAGCTTTGGGTATGACTCGTTTTGAAAAGTCGCCCAATATCAATTTTGAAAGATACGAGATGACACTTCTTTCCCTACCAATTGATGGACAGGTGTACTTCATTTGATGAGCCTAATTATGTGACAAGTGACTTTAAATAAATACGATTTACAATACTCTATCTGGAATTGTTATACGAGTATATATAAACCCTTTCTTTACGGCTCGGTGTAATACAAATTATACTGTCAATACGGCGAGAATTTTTCAAACCATTTTTTTGCTTAAAACTAGTATTTGAAGCATAAATGTACTTATCTGACCTTTTTTCATATATCACATTGGTACTTCTATCTTTCAGCTATCAGATGATGAATAAAAAACTATTATATTTAACAAACTTTCATTATGTAACTCCATACATATGGTGGCATTGACACACGCTTACAAAAAAATTGCTCCTGTGACGAAACCTAACGATATTTATTTACATGCTTCACAGATTCCTGTAAACGATACATGTAGGTTGATATAGGGAATGACTGCACTTCCAATTTCTTACCGTAGATGTCACAATAATTACTGAAAGTTTTAAAAACGATATATCACGTCAACTGATGTTAACGGTCGGGGAATCTTTGACGGCATATGCCGACAACCGATGCGAAAGGGTTAATAAATTAAAAAAACATTTAATTTGAATAGACCCTTTTTAATACAACTGATTTCGTTTTCAAAACGTTTCTCCTGAAGATAGAATTTTTGAATTTTATAAAACAAAAAATGTGGACTGGCCTTTTTTGTGTTAGAACAGTGCACGATAGTTTGACTTTGTGAGGAATAACGAGGTGAGCTAGCGGACAAGGTAGCCTTCCATACTACAGTCTGCCAAGAGACAAAAGTGGTCTTAGCTGGGACATGTATTTCGGATTCCACAGGAAAGTATAAAGGTGCCTTTTTTCAAGCCCCAGACTCACGCTGTTCTAGAAGACCGTCGGGAATCATACGTAGAGTGTATTTGGCAGAGCTGACATGGGCGAGAGCCATGGCGGCTGACATAACTTAATGGCGGCAGATCGTGTTGATAATATGCTACAGTTAGAGGAGCAGACATAGAAACGAATGATGTTGTAATGACGGTGCATGCATTATAATTCGAGAGAATAGTCATCTTAAAAGAGTTTAAAAAATATTTAATAGATACTGACATCAGCATGATATAGCCCTTGCTGACTGGTAACGAAAACTTCTTGTACCACTTGTCAGACATGAATGTGTCCGCCATATAGGCATTTGGAACTAGTGATATAGACCGCCGCTTGTGGCGCGAGCTGGCCGAAAAGGTCGCAGTACGGCCGGCCGGCATGTCTTTCCGCCTAGGCCGGAAGCTTGTAAAGTTTATCGTAAATATATGTCAATGTGCTTCTGAAAAATTCTTTGTTTTCCTAGCCTGCTCCTCATCATGCCCTTCACACGACGGAATAACAACTTTTTGAAAGAGAGGAGGATGTTAATATAATACAATACAATATAAATATATATATAGAAGAATAAAAGAAGTTTATGTTTTAAATTAGTCACATGAATTTATATGCAAAACGCTTAGTACTAATAATAACAATAAGGTTGTTCACTCATTGTTGAAACATGCCCAACGCCTTTGCCAAGAAGTCAGAGGGGCATTAGCGCAAGCCTTTTCTTATTGTAACTCAATTTGTCTTTTCAAATGAAATTTAATATATGGTTTCGCATCGGACGTAATGCTAGAAGAAGTAATACAAATAGACCGCACCGAGACGTTTCGTTTGGAGAAACTTGTATTAATTGCCGGCTGTAAATAAAGGTTAATCTCGACTCTGCATCGAGAAAGGGAGCAGCAGTGTGCAATATCGATCTGAATGGAGAGTGCAGCTTTTTAGAAAATAATGCGATTATATAATTAATCTCATTGTATTAAATATAATCATTATATTTCCTTACTCTTCACAATAAAAAATCCCAAAATGCATTAAAATATGCTGACCGGCGACGTGATTCTTAGTACTGATTGCTAAAATCGAAATATATTACAGTACAGTGAACACCCCTTTGTAACGGAGATTTTTCAAATAGTGTTCGCGGCAAATTTAAATATAATAGTCCCTTATATGTTGTGATTTTGGTTTGAACCGCCTCTTACGACTAAATGGTCCAGGCATCGGGTTAATGATCACATCTTATGAAAACGTTTCAGGGGGGTCGATCATATTTAAATGTGAACACAAGTAATCGTAAAATGAAGTAACTTTGTGGTTTGCCATATTTTTAAAATAAAATAAGGTAAGCATTGTATGAAACCACTGAGTTTTAATTAATAATAACATTACTGGTTTCGGTGCCACAACACGTTCCTCAGAAGCTACTTATTTAAAACAAAACCTAACCTAGTCTCTAACATTTCTCCTCTCATCTCTACTTCTCTTTGTAACATAGATTAACTGTTCTGTATTAAGGTTTAGTTTTTATTAAGTAGCTTTCGCGGAAGGTGTTGTGTCTCCAAACTCGGTGAAATAATTATTAATTAAATCCACTAGCTTAGTGCAAAGTTTTATTTGTTTTATTTTTCTTTAAATACATTTTTCGTAATGAATTTACACAATGAAATATTAACTTCACATATACGAGTACATTTATCGTTCTAATTTATCAACAAATACATTTATTTAAAAAAAAACTAAATCGTAATGATATTTTTTACTTCATCAATCAGACGCATTAAAACATTATACAGTACATTGCACATTGCTAGTGATTGTCGTGCTTAATAATACATATTTCCTCTCGATGTATCTCGTCATCTCTTAATGAATCACGATTATGATTGTCAGTACAGACTGATGATCGCCATCAATCCTCTAACCAGAGGTGTAATGACCACAATTCCGAGTAAGTGTCCATTTCAAAGTCGAGCTACCCATCGATGTCTATCAGTGAACTGAAGTGAAACCAGCCTGGTGGAGCATTAGAAACGCCATCTAGATATGGGCTCTTCGAGCGTCGTTCTCAACTCTCCCAGCATGACAGTACACTGTTTATATTTCATTAAGCACACGTCTTAGGCACCTATAAACCGAAAAAAAAGATTAGAAGCCTTTGAGATGTGGTCATAAAAAATAATTCTCGGAATTTCCTGGAGAGACCACGTCACGAACAATGACGTTCTCAGCATAATCAAGGAGGGCATGCACCTGGTAAGGAGCATCTCATAGAGGCGAGCACGATAGATCGGTCACATCATGCGCCACGATGGTCTTCTTCACGACATTGTGGAAGGAATGGTTGAGGGTATAAACTGCAGAAGGCGGCCGAGACGGGAATATTTACAGCAAGTGTTCGAGGACATGAGTTGCAGCTCTTTTGTTGAGCTAAAGAGAGTTGCAAAGGATCTAGAGGATTGGAGATCGAGATGCAAGATTTTGTTGCTGCAAACCAATCCACCGGATTGATACTACGAAGAAGAAGATATGTCGAAATGGTACAGGCCTCGGGAGCGTTAGCTGATCTTCATCTCTAAAAATCAACACTAAAATATGCCAAAAAAATATGCACCTGCATTTTCTTCAGTACTGACGTCAGAACTATGTATAGAACGTAAACGGCAGAGTTCCGAATGCAAGACTATATTGGGACGAGGCAAGGATAATAACTGATGGCAGAACTGTGTAGTGGGAATTTATATTGACTATATTCCCAAGTCATTTCTGCTTGTAGAGCTCCGCCATTAACATGCTATACGTATTTCATGTCATCCTCCATACTGAGAGTTCGGGTGCTTAAAGAGAAGGCAACTTAAGTATCCGAAGTATTTTTAGGCATTTTAAGGAGATCGGATGATAATTGTTGTGTTAAATTGTTTTTATTTATTGTTTTTATTTAGTTTTAAATTGTTGTTAAATTGCTTTTATTTATTGTTTTTATTTATTAAATTGTCTCTGAGACCTTGACCAATTGTTTATAAAATGCGGCTTTACTCAAAATTACGAAATAATATGATCAAAATGAAAGTTTTTCAAATTTACTGTTATAATTTAAAATATTAACAGTCTATGTATAGTACACAAACATTATTAAGTTATTCACTATTGAAAACACATATAAGAGATTTACGAAACTTTCAAACCAATGATTATTTTTAATCACCTTTTTCAGTTCCAAATAATTGTGTATATTAAATTTTAGTAACAATAAAAATCCTAATTTTATACAATTCACACAGCAAACATCTATCATAAGATTAGGGCTTGGCACTGGTCAGCCCGTCGCGAGCTTAGCATATTATAATTATAGATACCCAATTACAATATAAACTATATGACCAAGTGTATATAGAGAATTATCGTTAATTATATGTTTTTAATGAGGTCACGTGACGAGTCACTCGAGACTGGAAAAAATATTGATTATCATAATTCGATGTTTACCCTTATCGTCTCATATATATTTATGACAACGGCATCTCGAGCATATTGTGCAGCATCTGCCGAAGAGTAGGGCTGGCCAGAATATTACACGAGTAGATTCAAATAACGCGGGAAGTACGGGTTCAAATCTCAGCAAAGCTAAAATATTTTCTTATTAAACATTACACATCCGCTTTATAGTTTGAGCATATAATCACCGCAAATTACCGCCACGCTTTACAGATAGTTACTATGAATAATATGTTTCAATTTTGTGTCATGTCTCCACCTAAAACACCGCCAATTCATGTTATGCATTGTTCACGACGGCCTTAACGACGAGAGACCGGGAACTTGACGTGAAAAGAGCTGCATGAACCGGAGCATACGAATATTTAGACGTTTGCGAATCAGATTTTTTTTTAATTGAACTATTCAGTTCAAGACATTTATTTCTATGTGGCGATTGGCAGTTCATTCCAGAAGATAATTTTCATTGATAGCGGTGTCTATTTTAAATTTAACATTTTTTTTTTCAAATGTATTATACATATTTATTTTCACTCGAAACATTGTATTCAATAGTAATTTAAATTTTCCTAACAAAACTTTACGTGAATTTTTTTTTTGCTTGCTAACAAAAATATTAGAGCATCCGCTTCTGAAAATGTAGATTTCCGAATTCCCAAAAATAATGACATCAGCAAGATGTAGACCTTGCTTACTGTTACGGAAAACCTCGATATACGATCTTTCGTCTCTTTATTTCGGGTCGCTTGTCGTCCATTAAGATGCACCGTGCTGAGGGTTCCGCTAATGGGTGTGTTAGTTAAGAATACCGCCGCTCGTGGCGCTATCGAAAGTCGGGACGGCGCGGAGATCGCGAGTCGGTCCCCACCCTTTAGCGAGAACAAGGTCAGCGTTGCGGCCAGCGGTATGTTTCCTCTTGGCCGAAAGCTTGTAATGTTTTTAAAGTAAATATAATCAATGTGCTTCAAAAAGAAAGTGTTTGTCTGCTGACCTGCTCCTCATCCTGCCCTCACGTGACGTAATAACGTCCCTCTTTGAGAGAGGAGGATGTTAATAAAAATTACTGTCCTATATAAGACTTTGACTATACTCGTACATGAACCGAGGCAACTGGCAACCCTGGTCTACATAAACTTCGATCTACGTGACATGTTGAATGACATGAAAGAATATTATGGGAACACCGAGGACCGGTCCATCACGCATGTGAAGAATCGTAAACCAACTGCATGTTTATTTATGAATGTTGTTATTGTACAGCCCAGCATTTAGCGAGATTTCTTATCGAGATGCATCACTGGTGAGGTGGCCATATTTGAAATAAATAATATCACGAAATGAGTCCGGATTTTTTTATGTACTTGTAATAGTGTTTTATTTTACATGATGGCACTTGTCTATGAAGCCTAGAGCAATGATCCAGAACCTGTACTGCTTATTTTCCTTCTTTGCCATTTTTCAAAAGCTATTTTTTCCACTACAAAATTGATGCGAAAAAATATTAAGCGACAATAAACGGTTCTCGCTACCAAAATATATTGGCTTCCAAAAAATTTAAAGAGAAAAAAAAAGTCGTCTACTAAATTCTACATTTTTATTTGTTTCCAATTTTCATATTTCCCAGACTTTTGACCCGATTTCCATTGGTAGAACACAAATAGAGGTTGTAAATAACTATAACTATCTAAGACAAGTAATACAACTAGAACGAAATAACTTCTCAAAATAAGTCGACAGGCGTATACAACTGGGATGGGCAGCATTTGGAAAAGTAAAATACATTTTGAAAGCGGAAATTCCGCAATGTTTCCGTTTAACCAATACATCCTCCAAGTATTAACTTATGGCACAGAGACGTGAAATCTAACAGCAAGTCTTACTCATTAAATAAAGGTCACCCAACGTGTTATGGAGAGATCCATGAGAGGATTGTCGCTAAAAGATAGAATCCGAAATGAGGATATCCGCAGAAGAACTCAAGTAGTGGAGACTACCCAATGAATAGGCACACTCAAGTGGCAATGTGCAGAACATATCTGTCAAAGAGACGACGGTCAATGGGGAAGAAAAGTAGTGTCGCCCAAGAACTGGCAAACGAAGCATTGGCCAACCCCCTGCAAGATGGACTGACGACATAAGAAGAATATCGGGAGTGACCTGGATGCGGGAGGCGGAGGATCGAAGAGGATAGAGACTCATGCGGGAGACTTACGTTCAACAGTGGACGGACGCAGGCTGATGATGATGATAATGATGAATGCTTCCAAAGACGTCATCCTTTTTCACATGAAGCTTTCAAGTTTTAAGCCCTCAGAAAAAAAAACTCAAATATTTTAATAGTAATAAAACCATTTGCTTATAGTTTAAGCCAACGCCTATTTTTCCTTTACCAACGACTACAAATTTTTTTTTTAATATATATATTTATTATGAAACCGATCTCTACCATAAAACACCTGTTATAATCTATTAATGAAAATCGATCTATGTGAAGTGCACCCTGTGAACAACATCCATTCGCTATGACTATTTATAAATGGTGAATGCATGAACGTTTATATGATAAACATGTGACGTTGGCGGATCAGCACATTGTAGAGCTTAACTATATTAAAAAATTCCAAGCGCTTTAATATACAAAGTTAAAATTTCTAATACAACAAGCATATTATAACATGTATGTGTTTAGACATAAAAAAAATGTCACCCTATCTGTTGATACGTCCAGGTGCGTCCTCCTGTATTACATTCACCTGATTGCCTCGCCCAGACGCAGCCAATAATCAGACCGCCATTGTTCTCGAGCGAAATTTCCTTTATTTTTTTACTTTCGGACCCGCGGCGGTCACCGATCATTGTCTTTGGCCGTTTGACAGCAGCGAAGAACTCAAACATTCTCGGACACGAAACTACTTCGGCTCATTTGACAGAACATCAAAATAAAAACAAGGGCACGATGGCTATCAAGAGTCCAAATTTCTTTAAACTATTTTAAATTCAAATGCATTCTAAATTCCACCTTTAGGTACCTATTTAATAAATAGGTGTTTACGAATTGCTGCATTCAAAATATGACATTTAGATACACATGTAACATTAAAGTATGTTCACATTGTGTGAATACTAAATTAAAATGTAAGATCAAGGATTAATTCGAACATAATAATTTGTTTTATATGGGCCAAAATATTATGTGTTTGAATGGTGTTGAATTAAAAATAGGTATATGTTTCTTTGTTGTAAATTACTTTACCTATCTGGGACAAGTAATACCACTAGGACGAAATAACTTCAAACGAAATCGACATGCGTATACAACTGGGATGGGCAGCATTTGGAAAACTAAAGTACATCTTTAAAACGAAAATTCCGCAATGTTTTAAAACTAAGGCGTTTAACCAATGCACATTCTCTGTATTAATTTATAGCGCAGAGACGTGGAATCTAACAGCAAGTCTTCCCCGTAAAATAAAGGTCACCTAACGTGCCATGGAGAGATCACCATGCTCGGAGTGTCTCCAAAAGTTAGAATCCTAAACGAGGATATCCAAACAAGAACTCAATTAGTGGAGACTACCCAACGAATTGGCACACTCAAGTGGCAATGCGCAGGATATATCTGTCGAAGAGACGACAGTCGGCTGAGAAGACAAGTGTTGTAGTGGCGCCCAAGAACTGGCATACGAAACATTGACGACATCAGAAGAATAGCGGGAGTGGCCTGGATACGGAAGGCAGAGGATTGAAGAGGATGGAGACTTATGCGGGAGGCTTACGTTTAGCAATGGACGGATACAGGCTGATGATAATGATGATGTTTTTAAAATACTATTTGAAAAATTTGTGGACGCTGTTAAGTTAATTTTCAGTGTCAGTTAATTTACATTTTACAAGATTATTGGTAGAATAAATAAATGTGAATAAGAAGAAACATAATTTTAAATGTCAATATATATTTAAGAAATATAATTTATGCGATTAAAACTAAGATTTATATAGAATAACTTTTTTGTTTAAATCAATGAAGAGTATAAAAATTTAACTGATAAATAATTATTTTTATTTTAAGGCCCTTAAATGAGAGGTCTCGATTTCATTTAATTTCTTCAAACATAGTAAATAAGTGAAGGAAGAGAAAAATGCAAAATAGTACATTTTAATCGACAGCAAAACGATGTGCCTAATCAAAGCACAATTGGAATATGTTTTTTTTTATTTTTCACAAAAATTGTCACAAGTAACAACTACAAGAACGGCAGCGAATGTAACATAAAAAATTAACAAAAAAAATACGATGTTGTAAATTTATACATAACGTATTCTTTTTATATTTAGTAACACCTTAAACAAACATTATTGTTTAAAAAATAAACAATGATAGAATAAAACATTAGTATTCATTTTGTAAGCGTTGCTCAACATCGCATTTTTGTCGCGAAGAAAAGTGAAACTTTTTTTTGGTAATGCGATAATTTTCCACTTATCACAAACAATGCTGAATACAAAGCGATTATTTTCTTGGGAAATATTTTGGTGCGAAAATTGGACCCTTCAAAATATAAATGGATGCCATGCGTCACACGTGAAGAGATTTTCTTTGAAAAACAGTGTTGCCGTCTTACATAAATGATTGTCACTTTCCTAACGAGAACATTTCCTTTTCTTTCTCTTCCCCACTTATCCGGTGCTTAAAATCATTGCACATCGACACATATATCAGCCGTTTCCTGTTTGTCTTATTACTCGCCTTTAAATTTATTGCTCGCTTTTCTACTCTTTATTGGTAAAGAAAACTAAAGAGTCCGGTCTTAGGCGGGCCCTAAACGATAGGTTTTTCTTCTTCGTAGTATCAATCCGGTGGATTGGCTTAAAGAAAATGCAGGTGCATATTTCTTTGGCATATTTTGGTGTTCTTTAATCATATTTTGTTACGTAGAGATGGAGATCAGCTTAATGCTCCCGAGGCCTGTACCATTTCGACTTATCTTTTTCTTCGTAGTATCAATCTGGTGGATCGGCTTGCAGCAACAACATCTTGCATCTCGATCTCCACTTTTCTCAATCCTCTACAATCCTCTTCAGCTCAGCATAAGAGCTACAACTCATGTCCTCGAACACTTGCTGCAAATACTAATCCCGTCTAGGGTGCCCTCTACAGTTTCTACCCTCAACCATCCCTTCCACAATGTCGTGAAGAAGACCATCGTGGTGCATGATGTGACCGATTCGTCGAGCTCGCCTCTCTAAGATGGATCTTTATTTTTATTTTCTGAGGTTATATTGAACAATATTTACGCATTGCAATAACATTGATTCATACCTGTGCTCTAACAATCACATATCACTTTCTTAATATTACATGTTCTTAATACGTCGTTCAATACTCTGTAGAGCCGCAGTCATTTAAAATAAACTTCCTTTCATTTTGATTGTAAAAAGAAAACGTCCCCGTCAAGTACCACAAATACTTACGTCAGTTTTTTTTTTGCACAATTTTAACTCTTAATAGAACGCTCTTTAGGGATGAATAATAAAAGTAAACTCGTTGCGCATTCTTCAAAAGTAACTGAGAATAAAATTGCGTAATCTTATTCAATATAACTGATCGTGTAGGGTTAAGCATTAAAGATTGAAACCAATAGATAATAATATATTATGACAACTGTTTCATAATTACGATTTATTTATTTCTTGCTTGATAATTCAACCAGTTCAAGTTTATAACAAGTCCATAACTAAATCATCCGATGACGCTCTCTTATTCTTATATACGATTATACCTGTATGAGTACACCACTATATAACTAAAACGCTTTAGTAATTTACAGCTATGTATAAAATATCAATTACTTATTTTTCAGCATATAAATTATGGGGATCGAGCAAATATCCTTTGATATCAGCTTGATATAGCCCTTGCAGGCTGGTGCTGAAAACTTCGATATGCGATCTTTCGTCTCTTTTTGTTCGCTCGTTGGATATGTACAATATTTGTCGCCATATTGGTTTTTTTTGACAAGTCCGGTCACGGATGTTTCATTAGTATTGTACATGGCTGTCTGTCATTGGCATTAGTTCTCTAAATCGACACTGGATGAATTTCGGTGATGGGTCTCACCGACCACGGGCGCCCGTTGGCCAGTTCAGTTGTGCGCCGACCACGACGTGTAGCGAGTGTGATCGGTCTGAGGCCTGAAGCAATCAAGCTCCGCCCCGGGCCGAAAGTTTGACAAGTTTATCGAAAATATATGTGCTTCTGAAAATGTCTTTGCGTTGCTTATCTGCTCCTCGTCTGTGCACCACGTGTCCTAATAACGATCCCGGCGGCGTGGAGTCGTTATTTTCTAAACTTAAAGTATGGCGATGTTACCATTTATATAAATATACTCTTTTCTATCATTACTGTATCATTCTCGTTATGACATATACGTTCGAAATACAAATCATATAGCCACAATAAACTGATGGAAAACACTTTTATAAGTAATTTTAAATCATCACAACCACAATATATTCCAACAAAGCCGATGTTGAGCAAGGCTGTGTGGAGGATACGTAAACAGTTTAATGAGGGTCGAATTATTAAACATAAAAACAAATATATGTATACATAATTTAGTAGGTATGTGTACTGATACATACCTACTAAATTATGGACTGAATCAAGCAGCACTTTACATACAGCGTTCTCTCACTATCCAGTCCGGTTACACAATATGTGTGTAATCGCCAGGCCGAACGTTAAAGGCGGGTCACACAACATGTGTGCGATCGTTCCGCCAACGCTTGTGTTGTGTTTTTCAAACGTTAGCGGCCGATTTACAGCAAGTTTCGAGGACATGAATGGCCGACTGAAAAGGGTTGCGGAGGACCGAGAGGAATGGAGATCGAGATGTTTTTTTCAACGTTGAAGCTACCGATCACACAACATATATGTTGGTTTCAGTTTCGACCATAATTTAAAGATCTCAAACCTTTTCAGTGAGGGTCATATTTAATTTTATTTGAACACATGAAGATAAAAAATTCAAAACGAGCATTTTTTGTAAAAAAATATATATAATATTATAGTTTATCTCGCTTATTATAATTATTTTTTTTAAATTGGGAAAACGTTGATCGTTTTTCTTGATCAATATTTCGATTTTATGCATTTTAATTTTATATGTTTGTTAGCAAAATAAGTATTTCCCAAAATATAAACTGTGTTTTTTTATTTTATTTTATATTCCAGTGCAATATATTTTTTGTTAGAATTAGTCTCCTTATATACGCTGATGCTTTGTACGATATTCCCGATGACGCCGAGGAGATCGAAGACAGCGACGATGATGGGGATGGGATAAACAAATAAATATATGCGATTTTTTTGTAAGCAATTCTTTAAAAAAAATAGTCGGCCTCTGGCGTAAGTTTGATCGCGTACCGCGCGGACTGGATAGTGTTAAAAGATTTTTCTCTTATTAAGTTAAGCCAACTTAAACAATCCTCAAGAAATTTAAAGTTTCCTTGCTGTCAGTGAATGACGTATTATTTTTCATTGTATCCCGTTTATGTAATAGTTCAATGACGAATATAGACAGTTTTATGTTTTTAACAGCCGGCCACCTTTTAATTAGGAAAGTTAATTCTCACTTTAACTCTTATTTGTATGTATTTACATAAAATTAAATCTTATAGAGTTCTAATCAAGCGGTATGAATTGTACAGTGCAGAAGTATTTGCTAGTCTCGCCATATATCACGGGTGATCTTTCTCCACCGCTTCCCAGACTCTAAAAGAAACGAGAGCTGTGAGATTGTAATCATAACCTGCTTTTGCAGACAACTCTTCGTATGTACTTACTTCTAACCCCTCACTGAATGTACTCTACATGGACAAGGCTGTAATAAAATGTTAGTTGTACTTCTTCCTCCATATCTGCCCTCTAAATGGAGCATGTGGTCCCCTCACATTACTGCCACTCAATTCCGTATCCGGCTTCGCTTGGACATTTGAACAGTTAAAAATACATTTTGAACACTTAAACAGTTATGTTTATTTAATTCCACAAAGAAAACAAACACTATTACCATGAAATACATAAATCTAAAATAATAACTTTTATAATTTAATTTCTATTGCAACAAATGTAAACTATAATTTCGATTCATTATTCGAATAGAATTTATACTTTCGTAAATTATAATTATTAATTCCCTAATAGATTTAAATAAATGTAAACTCCGTACATGCCCCGTAGGGTCGAGACAGCCCTTAAGAACAAAACAAAAATTGTCCAGGCTTCGGGAAGCTCAGGCTGATCATCCGATCTCCTTAAAAACACTAATCATTGAACACCCAGATATTTCTCTGATACTACAGCCGCAATCTATGCAAGTTTGCGAGGTCTTACCCTGGAATCTCCCGGGACAAATCTATGTTTCCATGTGGATGCTCCGAATATGAGCGAATATGGTAAAAATAAAATAGAATGTTTTTAAAATTAGTTAGCTTACTATCATGTTTACATATCATATCCACCTGAAATACCTACCGGCATCTGGCATCTCACATCCGGCCTTGAAAATGAGAGACACCAGCTCTGGCGACAAATCGCACCAGAGGATTTCATTACTCCAAAGGAAGGTCTCCCAACTGGCAAGAACCTTGACTGGCGGACCTGGAAATCTCTGAACAGATTAACCTTTCCCCTGCCAGACCAATTGTGCAAGAAAGACCCCCACAGGCCAGCCGTTTTCAATGTCAGAAAAGTCATTTTAAAAAATCAACAAGTGCTTAATATAATGTTATTTAATGTAAACTTACCAAATTTGGATGTTTTTCCCCTTTTCCATTCGAATAGACACACTTAATTGATAAATAATGTTGTGATAATTTATACGAACAGGGTTGTCACAAATTGTGTAGTTTAATAATGATCTGGCGAGTTAACTCGTCCGTGGCCTGGAGGGACCTAACGAGTTTGGCGAGTTAACTCGTCCGTGGCAGGGAAAGGGTTAAGAACCGGAGTTGGTAGAAGAAAGGACAACCTTGAGCAGCGGGGAATTCTTCGGCAAGGAGAGCCACTATTGTGCGACTGTGGAGACCTGCCTCACACCTAAGATCCTGCTCCATGTGCCCAACGAGCTGCACACCTCAAAACCTAATGGTAGGCAACACACGGGATGTTGCCAGATACTGGGCAAAAATAATTTGACGTCGCTGACACGAAGAAGAAAAACTACTGGCATTACACAAAAAAGAATAAGCAAGCAAAAAACTCCACTTTTTATTTATAAGATTTTCGATGACTTAAGGAGGCAATTGACTCTGAATACGAACTTATATACACAAAAAATACAGGTTTGTAGTCGATTTTCACCACAAAATGTAATATTGTATCATTCGGTGGTGTGTTACCGCAGTTTCTCATATAGATCTTACCGTCGCCGTAACATGGGATTTCCTGTTATTTAATTTATCAATGCTGTTATTTTTAAATTCAGTTTTATTTCGAGTGCCGCAAATTAAAATTGAAGAAAAATATACTACGTACGTAATTTGCTGATTCAATCTTGTTGCAATTATCTTTCATGTTTAGATTAACAGAGACGTGGAAATGTTAAACAACAATAGTTATTAAGAAGAAAAAAATTATGCATCATAAATTTTTCATAAAAAAAATACGTTCCTAGTACTTGAAAAATTGCAATGTCTTTAAGGACGAACAAAAAATTTGAAAAAGGATGACGGCTTGCGCTAGCTCTTTATTAATGGTGGACTTTTTTAAATTTGTAGAAAATGACATCCCCCATCTTTAAAAAGGCGACAAAAAGTCGCGGGTTCGTCATCGAGACGCGTGGAGGAAGGATGCAGAAGCAGGTCGTAAAGCAAAGAACTTGCTTAGAAGCACGATTTGCGTTTATTTCCAATATAAGTCTTCGGTTTCCCCGCCTAACCGTAACATGTTGTATCGTGGGCATCGAGACTGCGGACACGGGCTGACAGACTGGCACAGCAACAGTCAGCGCCCCAAAGATTATCGCGGCCAAGTAATAAACTAAAGTTGACAGTTGAACAAACATTATTTGGAGCGCTGTCGAAACAAATAAAATGGCGTATGCAAACGCCGTGTATTTTTATATGAAATTAAGACTAACATTATTAGATGTGCATGTCAGGCGAGCGAACAAAAATAAGAGACAAAAAATAGTTTATCGAGGCTTTTCGGCCTAAATGAGTTTTATCAAGCTAATATCAAAAGCAATATACTCAAATCAAAATATTAACAGCTATATTTGATAATTTTATGTGATATAACTCGTATAGGTTAAGTAACCTTGTAATGTAATTAATATCAGCAAAAATAAAAGCCTACCATAAAAAGTAAACTACAAAGAAACGAAAACAATCAAATAATTTCGTTTTGAATACGTTTCTATGGTAACGTAAGAAAAATATTATTTCATTTCCTTGTTGAAATGCGATTAGAACTCACATATAAAAATTAAAACATTGTTTATGATACATGCAGAAATCAAAACATAAGTAATCTAAATAAAGAGTAATTTTATCTGAGTCTGGGTTTCCCCCAAGGGGCTTCCAACAAAATACATGATAACTTTATTATATAATTATTTTTGTTATATTTATATGTATTTTATATAAGTATACGAGTATGACAGTTAATCTGTAATCTACGTAAACTCGCGCACTCGCGTGATCAGTATATCAATTATATATTAAATACATATTTATTAGTAATTTTTGCGTGGGAATAAAATCAAAGTAATGAAACTGAGTGGGGCAGTCAAACTGCACGCTTATGAACATATTAAGGGGGAGAAATAGCAATTATTTCCCCATACTAAACAATTTAATGTTTAACATTTACTTATTATTAATTAATTTTTTTTAATTTTTATTAGAATATTATTTTATTATTTCAATATTCTAATCTACTTTTATAGATCATTGACTATATTACAATATTATCATTACTTAAATATACATATACTATACATGAAATTCTTTTTTCAACGCGTCAATCCAAGCACAAAAATAACGGCAGAAGCGGGATGCGAACCGCGGACCTTGGAAACCAACCATATGCCCAGGTGTTCATACCGCTCGGCGAATCACGCCATTACTGTGCCCAGACTGACTGCGGTGAAACTAGTATTTATAGCATTGTTAGCATCGTACGACAGATGTCGCCATAGTATATATTCAAAGTATGTATATTTTTATTATTATTCTATCAGTCTTCATTTATTCACAAGCTTAATATTATTACTTTCCGGCAGTCTATTTATTTTAGTAAGTACCACTCGGGTCTCGAACCAAACTATAGACTGAATGGATGTGAAACGACTACTTATAGTTCCGACTCGGTCTTTATAACCAATCATTTACCTGTGTTACTGATGGATAATTTTACCTTCTTGATATTGTCTCAAGGAGACATTATTAATTAATTTTTTAATTTTTATTAAAATATTATTTTATTATTTCAATATTCTAATCTACTTTTATAGATCATTGACTATATTACAATATTATCATTACTTAAATATACATATACTATACATAAAATTCTTTTTTCAACGCGTCAATCCAAGCACAAAAATAACGGCAGAAGCGGGATGCGAACCGCGGACCTTGAAACCAACCATATGCCCAGGTGTTCATACCGCTCGGCGAATCACGCCATTACTGTGCCCAGACTGACTGCGGTGAAACTAGTATTTATAGCATTGTTAGCATCGTACGACAGATGTCGCCATAGTATATATTCAAAGTATGTATATTTTTATTATTATTCTATCAGTCTTCATTTATTCACAAGCTTAATATTATTACTTTCCGGCAGTCTATTTATTTTAGTAAGTACCACTCGGGTCTCGAACCAAACTATAGACTGAATGGATGTGAAACGACTACTTATAGTTCCAACTCGGACTTTATAACCAATCATTTACCTGTGTTACTGATGGATAATTTTACCTTCTTGATATTGTCTCAAGGAGACATTATTAATTTTTTTTTTAATTTTTATTAGAATATTATTTTATTATTTCAATATTCTAATCTACTTTTATAGATCATTGACTATATTACAATATTATCATTACTTAAATATACATATACTATACATAAAATTCTTTTTCAGCGCGTCAATCCAAGCACAAAAATAACGGCAGAAGCGGGATGCGAACCGCGGACCTTGGAAACCAACCATATGCCCAGGTGTTCATACCGCTCGGCGAATCACGCCATTACTGTGCCCAGACTGACTGCGGTGAAACTAGTATTTATAGCATTGTTAGCATCGTACGACAGATGTCGCCATAGTATATATTCAAAGTATGTATATTTTTATTATTATTCTATCAGTCTTCATTTATTCACAAGCTTAATATTATTACTTTCCGGCAGTCTATTTATTTTAGTAAGTACCACTCGGGTCTCGAACCAAACTATAGACTGAATGGATGTGAAACGACTACTTATAGTTCCAACTCGGACTTTATAACCAATCATTTACCTGTGTTACTGATGGATAATTTTACCTTCTTGATATTGTCTCAAGGAGACATTATTAATTATTTTTTAATTTTTATTAGAATATTATTTTATTATTTCAATATTCTAATCTACTTTTATAGATCATTGACTATATTACAATATTATCATTACTTAAATATACATATACTATACATAAAATTCTTTTCAACGCGTCAATCAAGCACAAAAATAACGGCAGAAGCGGGATGCGAACCGCGGACCTTGAAACCAACCATATGCCCAGGTGTTCATACCGCTCGGCGAATCACGCCATTACAATGCCCAGACTGACTGCGGTGAAACTAGTATTTATAGCATTGTTAGCATCGTACGACAGATGTCGCCATAGTATATATTCAAAGTATGTATATTTTTATTATTATTCTATCAGTCTTCATTTATTCACAAGCTTAATATTATTACTTTCCGGCAGTCTATTTATTTTAGTAAGTACCACTCGGGTCTCGAACCAAACTATAGACTGAATGGATGTGAAACGACTACGGAAAGTAATAATATTCAGCTTGTGAATAAATGAAGACTGATAGAATAATAATAAAATATACATACTTTGAATATATACTATGGCGACATCTGTCGTAATGATGCTAACAATGCTATAAATACTAGTTTCACCGCAGTCAGTCTGGGCACAGTAATGGCGTGATTCGCCGAGCGGTATGAACACCTGGGCATATGGTTGGTTTCAAGGTCCGCGGTTCGCATCCCGCTTCTGCCGTTATTTTTGTGCTTGGATTGACGCGTTGAAAAAAGAATTTTATGTATAGTATATGTATATTTAAGTAATAATTAATATTATTGTTTCAGTTGTCTTAAAAATTGACACAGAAAATTAAAAAATACAGTATTTTCCGTACTTTCTTAAAAGCCTATAAAAACTGTGAATTAACCTTATATTATTAATACGTGCATATATTAAAAACGAAAGTTATTCATCAAGTAGTCAACTTTATTCAAGTAATAGATTATCGTGCATTTATGTGACATTTCTTAAAGTAATAAACACTTAGCATTCAATAACGTCAAATCCATGCCTTGAAAAAAAACGATTATTCGTCATTATTGTGATTACATTATTACTAGTTAGGTTAATATTTAATTAAATCAATTACGACTATATTTAGAGTTCAAAGGATACTCGACACTTAACGGAGCAAAGTGGGACAAATCTACATTTCAAGTATATATTTATAAAATTTTGTAATCAAACGATTCATTCTTTAACCCAAAATTATAAAATTATTCCAATTAACAATTATTATCAATCAATTCATCAAAGTAAACTTATTTAAACCTTGAGATCCAAGCTTTACTCCCTTCTCTTAATTACATACATGATAATCAAACATTCGAGTAAAATAGAAATGTACTTTCAAATATAGAATAACAATAAACAATTATGTATTTAACTTTCTTCGGTGAAACTCGAACATTTTATCTTGTGATGGGTTTACTCATTCAAGAGTTGTGACAATCATGTTCGGGGGACGCGGAATAGTACCTGTTGGATAAAATTGAAATGTTTTATATTTTGTTTGAGTTTTTCGTGAATCAAATATAATCGAATTTCCCCTCACCCTGAACCAGGAGTATTGACTTTCTTTGTAAATCGCGGCGTAACAAAAGTTGACGGATCCATGCGGCCGGAGGCGGATCCGCGACTCACCTGAAATGAAAGAAGAAACTGTGATACTCAAGTGATTTGAAGGTTATAATAATCATACCTCCCTGTATTAACCTATGGCGCAGATACGTGGAATCTAACAGCAAGTCTTACCCATAAAATAAAGGTCACCCAGCGTGCTATGGAGAGATCACCATGCTCGGAGTGTCTCCAAAAGATAGAATCGGAAACGAGGATATCCGAAGAAGAACTCAAGTAGTGGAACTCCCAACGAACAGGCACACTTAAGTTGCAATTGGCAGGACATATCTGTCGAAGAGTCGACGGTCGGCGGGGAAGAAAACTGGTGCAGTGGCGCCGAAGAACTGGCAAAAAACTTGGTACCGACCCCTGCAAGGTGGACTGACGACATCAGAAGAATAGCTGGAATGGCTTGGATGTGGAGGGCGGAAGATCTAAGAGGATAGAGACTCATGCGGGAGGCCTACGTACAGCAGTGGACGGACACAGGCTGACGATGATGATGAATAATTATACCATTTCCGATCCTCTAGCTGGAGCATATGGTTATCACGCACAGCCACCACAAAGCTCTGTCAGCCGCCGTGGTCTTCGCTTCATTCCATTGTAGCTCTGCTTCCCGGAGCACCGCCGAGTACATTTTATGTATTGTTCAAAAAATAACCCACATAATTTATTTTCACAGATTTAAAAAAAAGAGTATAAAGTTTCCGAGATTTGAAAATTATCGATTTTGTAACGGTGCCATTATTATGAAATTAATAAATACATATTTTCACTTACATGTGTCATTCCTCCCGGTGTGTTACTCTGGTATGGATTTCTGACACGTAATGGCGTCACCAGTGTAGAACGATAGACCTTTGAAACAACGTCAAATCATACAATTACCAATTATTAAATAAAATACAGTGACATCAGCACGATGTAGCCCTTGCTAACCGGTACCGAAAACCTCGATTAACAATCTTTCGTCTTGTATTTTTGTCGCTTGCCATACCTTTATGTATGTGGCCACATTGGGGCTAGTTACATAGTTTTGCCACCGGCAGCGCTGGCGACCGACCACGGACAGCGGAAGTGCGGACGGCGGCAGTCAGTCACCACCCTTTGGCTTGTGAAGATCGCGTTGTGGCCGCGCGGCATCTCATACCTCGTGGTCACAAACTTGTAATGTTTTTAAAGTAAATATAATCTGTGCTTCTAAAAGAAAGTCTTTGTATGCTGTCCTGCTCCTCATCCTGCCCTCCGGGACTTAATAACGCCCCTTTTTTTGAGGAGAATGTTAACAGTATAACACAAACCAAAACCGCTTTTTTCAGGTACCTGGCTGTACTAATTGTGTTTTGTTTTCTGTTTTTAAATATTATTAGGAACATTTTTTACCTGCTGTCCTGAAGCTTGCGAGCCGTGGTACACTTGACTTAAGCCTGCTTTAGCTGAAGAGTTGTTATTGCGGTTTATGGGAGTAGACATGCCTAATACTGCTGAACGAGGATTAGTGTTTTGGGAATATTTATCTTAAAGAAAAATAAAATATATAAAAATACATTAACTTTAAAATCTTACATTAATACACATCAATTAATTTTGAATTATTTTATTTATACTTGTATTTCAATACCGTTTTGAGTCACCGATTGAAGAGTGCTTTTCAGGAATTTATTTTGTTTTTGCAAAGCTTTTATGTCCGCATACATTTTCTGAGCAACCATTGTGAGCTTTTTTGATTCCTCTTTAGATTCCCTGTATTTACGATTCTAAAAAGAAACAACACTTTTTAATGTAAAAGTTCAGCTAAATATCCACGTTATTTCTCTTAAGGATCCTACACAAGCGATGCGAATTGCGTGTTACATCACTTATTGGAAAAAGACACAACTATATCTATGTCTTCCAGCACAATATTGTTATGACAATGAATTTTCGAAACCCATATGTATACATGGCACACTGTATGATACACAATAATTAATGTATAGGTGAGGCAATTTGAATGGCGTATAGAGAAATCTAAGGATAAGGACAATAATGACAATAAACCAAAGCCGAATATTTTCAATCCCTACTACACCTGGCTCTCGTAACACAAGATGTTCCAAGTAGGGACCGGATATTGAAAAAGAAGAAACTCCTTAAAATATCAGATTCTCGAAGCTTCAACGAACACATATTTTTATATATACGGCTTTATTATTATTATTATATTAGTATTTGTATAGCGCTCTTTTATGACCGAATGATCATTCCAAAAGCGCTTCTTTGCCTCTTTGAGTAAAAAGGTGGGTCTTGAGTCTGCTTCTGAAGGATGCCTCCGCTTTAAGCTCTCTTATGCTTTCCGGTAGTGAGTTCCAGGCCATTGGCGCAGCGTAGCTGAAAGCCCGATTGCCAAAGACCGTGCTAGGACTACCTCCCGTCAGCTGCAGGGTGCTTCTATTTGCTCTAGCCAATCTGAGTGTCTCTCCACGCGCGCTTATTTCTGAAGGCTTAATAAGTTCTGTCAGATAGCCCGGTGCAGTTCCGTTGAGTGCCTTGTAAGCTAAGAGGCATAATTTATACTGGATTCTAGCCGAAACTCTCAACCAGTGCAGTCGGTGTAGTATTGGAGTAATGTGACAGAACTTGGGTGCGTTGTAGACTAGTCGTGCCGCTGCGTTTTGTAACGACTGCAATCGATTTAATTGTTTGGCTGGCTGGCCTGCGTGCAGTGCGTTGCAGTAGTCCATTTTGGACACTATAAACGCATTTACCAAACTCTTTGTAGCGTCTCTGGGTAAGCATCTTTTTACCGACCGTATCTGCCGCAGGTTAAAAAATCCAAATTTCACCATTTTTGTAATATTACCGCTAAGATTGAGGAACTGGTCAATTTCTACTCCCAGCAGCTTGACGCTTGTAGAAGGGATGACATCATTACCACAAATGGCCAAGGGTTGTAAGTCCAATAGATGTTGTCTTCGAGCTGTGGCTATAAAGAGTATTTCCGTCTTTTCCGGATTAAGAGCGAGCCTATTTGCTGACATCCACTGTCCGATCTCCTCTATACAGCCGACCATCCTTTCTTTCATGTTGCCAATTTCCTCAGGTCCACAAGAAGAGTAGAGCTGGCAGTCATTTGCGTAGCAGTGTACTTTTATTTCCCATCTCTCAGCAATCTCCTCAATTTCTTTGGTGTATAGAATAAAGAATAATGGGCCGAGAATTGAGCCTTGTGGGACACCACATGATAGAGTAGATGGTCTCGACATTTTATTCTGTAGACAGATGGTTTGCTTACGGTTTTCTAGGTATGACTGAAACCAGTCTAGGGCCTTTCCAGATATACCGTAATGTATTCTTAGTTTCCTTAGAAGGATAGCATGGTCTACAGTGTCGAACGCTGCACTCATGTCTAGAAGAGTCATCATTGCGATATTTCCCTTTTCTATAGTTGTTATCAGGTCTGAAAGAAGTCGCACTAGGCCCGTTTCTGTGGAGTGGTATTTTCTGTATGCCGATTGCTTCTTAGCAAAGAGATTGTTGCATTCCAAGTATTTTGATTATAAATGGCAACTATAGATTATGACGTCCTGTGTTATCTGAAAACATGTCCAGATCGATTTTTTCAAAGTCAAATCTTTTATATTATTTGGTGCAGGCTTTTGAAATCCTTTACACATACTGCATTGGCTTTTTTTTGATGTCAGGATGCGCACCTGTACAATGCAATGATGAATCGCTGACAAGAAGCATGCCTTTAACGTGGTATGGCCATTGGTCTATATAAAATATTACAAACGGAATATATTATATAAATGAATAAATAATAACATGTCTTCATCGTCTTTCGTATTCACTTCCTGGCAATAGTAAATTGTTTCCATTGTGGTGTTGCCAGCTGTCAATAATAAAAGACATATATGTATGGTTTTTAATATAAGTACCGTATGGTCTAACAGTAAACATGTACTAGCCGGGTACACTTTATGTTAATTGATGTAATTAAGTCAGTACCGGTTTTGAGGGGTGGCGCAGTGGGTCGACTGCCCAGGGCGTTGAATGAACTAAGAGCGCTAAGGGCGGCCTTAGCTCATACAGGGGTTATTTCTGAAGATTTCCCTCCCACCCAAAATAAATCACGGGGCGCCAGATTTTATTTTTCTAAGACGCTGCGAAGTCTAAAGCTGACACTGAAATAAGTTTTTATATTTACCAGATTAATCCAATGGGTTGTAAGTCTCATTCTGTGCTCTTTTTGAAAGCTCAAGAGACGCGTCAGCTTCGACAGCATTTCGTCTGGTTCAGCAAAGAACTCTTGCACTTCTGGCTTCATCTGTCACATCGAAAATTTTTATTTAAAAAACAGCATTGCCGAGGAGCCTTACAACTTTTAATGCAATCACATACAACATACAACCGGTTGAAACCAATATGTTGTGAATATTTGTCAAAACGAACCATAAATACAAATTTTAAACCTATCATCATCATCATGTCCGCTCCCGTAGGTGGGGTATTTGCGGTTTCTGAGATTATTGAGAACTAAAATAATCACTTCTATAAATAAATATAAAAATATACTCACATCAGCTGAAAGTTCGATGCTGCGACATGTAGATTTGCATTTATTACAAGTTTCTTTATCAGCATCTAAAATATAAATAAAATATACATTGTAAAATGTTGATCCGCTATACTTAAAACTATTGGCATTCACGCATCGTCCATTTTAGTGGGCCTCACTGTGAATGGGTGGCGTTCACTGGACGACTTTCGTCTAGCACCAATTTTCATTAAAAATATATCAATGCAATTTTCAGGTGTAAGGTCAGTTTTATACCAATTTGTTACTGCTTTGAAATTGATAGTATATTTTATAAATGCATTAATAATACAAAATATAAAAAAATATATAAAACCATTTTATTTTAAGCTTTTTCAGATATGGAACCGGCGACCTCTCGCATAATAGGCGACTGTTTTTTCTAGGCCATACCGCTCGTCAACTGATGTTTATAAAATTACATTGTACATTAAATTATAATTATTCTTATACCATTCTGAATGCAATCACAGCAAAACATATGACCGCAGCTTGTTAAGGAAAAAGACTTTCCAGCCGTTGGCTGAATGTAGCAATTGTTGCAGTGGATCCAATCCATGGCTGTTTTCCTTCACGAGTAATTCAACTTTGTTGTATTACAACTGTCAAGACACAAGTCGTCTAACTAAACAATGGAAATGCACTTGCATTCAATAAATAAAACGATTTTATTGTTTATCGATTTGTCAAATTGATAAAATTACGACGAATTATTTTAAAACAAAAGATTAAACATAAGGAATAAATAAATTCAAATTATTTATACCTAAATTTAAAAAAAATAGGTAGGTATTGTATAGGTATGAAAAACACCCATATCTAAATAAATAATGCAAGAAATATATACATTGTAACATTTTTATTTTTTATATCCCAAAAGTGTTTAATAATACCTACTTATCATAAAATATTTCAACCTTCCTAACCTAACATTGTCATCTATAGTCCATCCAATATATGAAGAACCCTATGACACATTTATTGCCCCTTGTAAAAGGGATGGGGCAAAAATATTTATTTCGATTAGGTCGATTTTTTTTTTTCTTCGAAAAAAAATCTAATTTGAATTCGAAGTGAATCGTATATAAACATCTCTATTTCCGCATGGCGGCTTCATGGCGGATCAGTACAAATGTTTGACTTTCAGTAGCGTGTTGTTCTTCGATCGATTCGTGTTTTTTGTTGTTGTAATTATTATATTTATTGTTAGTATTGTTAAAGTTGTTTCATTGAATCATATTTTTGTGTTTTTACAATGCCGAAGAGACAGAAAAGAACTATTCTCAGCAGTGAATCACGTGAATTTGTCGTACGCTTGCGTGATTATTTTCATCAAGAAAAACAAAATGGTGGACCATTGCTGTCTGTTGAAAACATTCGAGATCGGGTCGCGGATGCCCTAGGAATCAGTAAATCTACAGTGTCTCGGATCACAGAGGAGAAATACGGTGAATCTTCATTAGAAGAGAAAAATTATTAACACCAAATAAGAAACGACAGAAGAAATGCTCAATAACAAAACCCGATAGCTTTGATTTGGCAGCAATTCGGAATCACGTGTATGCATACTATGACCGCAACGAAATACCAACACTTCTTAAACTGGTAGGTTCTCTAAAGTCAGTCGGATTATTTCAAGGCAGTGCGACGTCTCTTAGTAAGGTATTGAAAAACATTGGCTTCAAATATAAAAAATGTGAAAAAAGAAAGTTTATAATGGAGCGCACGGATATTTCCCTGAAAAGATGCGATTTTTGAGGCAAATGAATGCTAATCATACTGTTGGTATTGGACCGACGACACGGCTAAATCCAGGACGAAAACTCCTGAAGGAAAAGGCCAGCGCCTCATTATTTGTCAAGCCGGAACGTCAAAGGTTTTGTGCCCAATTGTCTTCTGGCGTTTAAATCAGCTCAATGCTAATCATACTGTTTCTGTCCAAATGAGCTGCTTCCAAAGATTGGTTAAAAAATTTGTATAAACCTCCAACACCAACATATGTATTGGACGAACTGGCCAAAACAAAAGGCCACACGGTAATCAGATTACCGCCATACCATTGCCAATATAATGCTATTGAAATGATATGGGCTCAAATAAAAGGTAAATTAATATAGTTTATCACTTCTACCTCACGCCATTTTAATCATTATTTATGCAATGAATATCCTTTTTTACATTTAGGTTATGCGGCTAGAAATAACACGTCTCCACCATTCACAGCGAACAAGATGTTGACTCTATTGAACGAGGCATGTGACAATGTCACGGCAGAAGATTGGAAAAAAGTGGTGGACAAAACAAAAAGAGAATATTATGCAGATTGGGATCGCGATGTACGCTTTGACAATTTAAGTGAACAGAACCTGATTATAAATGTGTCTGAAAGTTGTAGTTCTGATTCCGATAGTGACGAAGACAATTTAGAATGTACTGCGGATTCCGACTAAAATATGTGTTTTTAAGGTTATGTGCTAATATTTATATCTACACTTGTTTTTCATCATTATTTTCATATTACTAATATTATTATTTATAGTTTGTTTTACATGTCTCTTAAAACCTGTTAATATTCACTTATAATTGATAATAATTCTAATATTTAATTTTAGTAGGTATTTACAAAAACAATCGAAAATACGATTATTTATACCCCAACACTGGTTTTCGCAGTAATGTGACATGGCCTTCTACGTGCGTCAGATATTATAGTATTATAGTTACAAATTGCCGTATTTTTTCTAATTTGTAACAATATGCATATATTTTTTATTATTTTGTTTTTATTGTGATATATTTACCTAAATAACTTATTATATATAAGAAGAGAGGCTTTTGTTTATGTTGATAAAATTAGTATAGGTAGCGAACGTTTTTACAACGTTATATCGGACGACATTTAGCACAGGGCAATAAATGTGTCATAGGGTTCTTCCTATTTTGGATGGACTATACAACGTTATATCGGACGATATTTAGCACAGGGCAATAAAGTGTCATATGGTTCTTCCTATTTTGGATGGACTATAGTTGTTCATTACACTAATCAAGAAGAGGATGTGTAACACAATAATGAAAAGGTTGTCTTTGTTATTATTTGCATTGCAGCTTTGCAATGCAACATTACCAGGTTTTCCTACTTGTAAGTACCTAGATAAATTATTTTTTACTATGAATAATAAATTATTTATATCAATCATTAAAAAAATATAACCGGAAAATGAAATAAATAATAATATCGAAAGTCCTTTTTACATTACACTTCCATTACATCTTTATCAAGTCTCTTTTCTCTCCAAACTCTTCGTATCATACAATTATTAGGTTTTTCCAGATTTGGAATTATGGCTTTTGGTTAAGTCTTGTATGTTAAAAATTATATTTGAAAAATAATTATGCAATTTTTATTTCTAGACAGATTCTGTGTACCAAAGGTGTGGCTTTCCCAATGTGAAGAAATGATCAAAATAGAAACAGCAACAAAAATAAATCTTATATGTACTCCTGCCAGAGATAGGTATACTTCATTGAGGATTTATTACATTTTTATTTTTTATGATAATAATCACATTATTTTATTATCAATCTATTATCAATGCCCTAATAGAGGTGATAAAACTACAAAACTATTGATAAACAAAATGTCAATGTGAGGCTGATCATCACTGCATCATAAAATAATGTGGGACTGATCCGTTATATTATGTAATATTTTAATATTTTTTGTTAATTGGGCATTTATTTTAATATATTTCTTTATTAGATATGAGTGCCTTAATTTCATTCTACAAAGGCAGGCCAGACTTTACAGTTGTGGATCCAGAAGACATGTACGCTGCAACCAAAATTCCCAATGAAGATTTCATTATATTTGGTGAATTACGTTCTAGAGAAGAACCATTAGGTATATCAATGCTTATCTTTTTTTATAAAACATATGACATTTTCACTTATGTCTAAGCACTGTGTGTGGAGTGTTATTCCACAACAATATAACATTAAACTTTAGTCCGGGACTTCAGCAATGAGACTCAACTTTGATTGAGGTGTAGAAGGAAGCTAATTAGTCGACCTTTGAATGTTATAATATATAATATTATATATTAATATATATTGTCAAAATAGTCTCTATTCCTCCTGGATTTATTTTAAATACATCTTTTATTGAAGAAAACCCTCCAATTAATAATATGGATGGATAATAATGAACTTTTTGTATATTTTTCAGCCGAATATCGCTATCAAGCTGTGATGGTGGTGAAAAATACTCTGCCAGTCACAAGTCTTACAGATTTAAGAGGTCTAAAGTCTTGTCACACTGGAATAAATAGAAATGTCGGATATAAGGTGAATAAATGAGCATTACATTAACAAAAATTAATTAACGTTGTGAATGGAATGAAATGTTTTTGCCCCTTCATGCTAGAGACAGAAAAGATTTTATTATATTATATTAAAAGGTTTATTATATTTTTTAGATTCCACTGGCCATGTTTTTGAGAAATAACATGATCTCTCCTATGAATGATGATTCAAAGACACCAACAGAAAACGAATTGAATGCTCTTAGTCAGTTGTTTAGCAAGTCATGCCTCGTCGGAAAATGGTCACCAGATAATCAAACTAATAGTGATTTAAGTAAGTTATAAACAAATGAAATTGATTTAATTACGACCCAATCAAATTACTATATTTATTTATATTTGTGTCAGGAACATACAATAGATCTCTTATTTAGCCATTTCAGTGGAATTGTTAATGGAGGATCTTCGATTTGTTTCTTAAATTCTGAAGTATAAAACATCATTTCCTAACCAAAAAGGATTCAAATGATATAATGGCTATGAAAGTAACGGTTGTAGAGAATAGCTACTATCTGCATAGGGTTAGAAATTTGTATGGGGTCTAGGAAAATTAGGAGATTAGGAATTATTACATTACATATTAATATCTGTTTATTTGATTTATTTAATATATATTTTCAGAAAAGAAATACTCAAATCTCTGTGAAATGTGTGAACACCCGACAATTTGTGATTCCTCAGACCAGCTCAGTGGGTATGAAGGATCCTTGAGATGTTTAGCCAGTGGAGGTGATGTAGCTTTCACAAAAACTGTTGTGGTCAAAAAGTTTTTTGGAGTAAGTAAATTTATAAAACTTCACGAATGAACGTCATCCCCTGGAATTCCCAATATATTCTGGAGCATTCGCATCCAGCATTCCCATCTTAGGGCACAAAAACACAAAACGGGATTTTTATAACAATCCAATAAAACCAAAAGTGATGAAAAAAATGATTTATTTTTATTAATTTAAACCTTAAAATTTGCTGAAAAATTATTTTTAAATAAAATTAATTTATATGTTATCTTCCTATACAAATGGAATGTGGTGTGTCTGATGTTATACTTGGCAGGGAATACTAAATATCAATACTTTTTTATTATATAGTTATGCGTGCATTGGTAATATTTGATGTGCAATGTCAATTTGATAACTTATTTTATTTCCATATATTTTTTTTTACTTTAGTTACCAGTGGGAACATTGCCATCTGGAACTCCGACCGAAGACCCAGACCAATATTCTTTCTTGTGCACTGATGGCAGCAAAATATCAGTCAAAGAGAGGCCATGCAGTTATGCTGCAAGGCCATGGCAAGCATTGATGAGTCATCCTGACGTTATATCGGAAGCAGACTCTATCCGAAGAAAATTTAGAAATCTAGCGGAATATGGTAAGAAAAGTTTTTCCTAGATAGAGATGGACACGGTTAAAAGGACCCCAATCATCTACCAAAAACCGCTTGAAGAACTCGCAGTTCTACTATAACTTCAAAAAAAAATAAAGAAAATTTCCTGTAATACATTCAATCATTTCACAATGTGTTCAATTGTAAAAATTTATAAATTTTTATAGGTTATGTTAAATCAAAACTGTTTTTTTACTGACCATTTTTATAAATCAATAACACTGACCATTTATTATGTTTTTAACAGCAATGCTTATATTAGGTTGGTGCAAAAGTTTTGACCGTTTTTTACATATACAATTAAACATTTTTTTTTTAGATTTGAATTATTTATTTAACCAATTATGTTATTTCCGTCAGTTCTAATAACCTTCTCCTATCTTTCTATTGACTTATTAATGCCATTAATGTAAAATTCCGTGGATTTAATGCGAAAAATGTAGTAATGGATATTTTTGCCTGCAATATTGTATCAAAATTTTTATCATTAATTTTTTTTTTGCACTGATCGGAATAAATGAAAATCGAAAGGAGCAAGATCTGGAGAATACGAAAGATGCTTGATAACATCCCAATTCAACTCATTTAGCTTGTGTTGGGTCATCATCACGACAACGCGCAACCACATGTGGCATGATGACCCAACACAAGCTAAATGAGTTGAATTGGGATGTTATCAAGCATCTACCGTATTGTCCAGATCTTACTCCTTCCGATTTTCATTTATTCCGATCACTGCAAACAAAAAATAATGATAAAAATTTTGATACAATATTGCAGGTAAAAATATCCATTATAAAAAAATTATACTACATTTTTCGCATCAAAATGTACGGAATTTTACACTAATGGTATTTTTAAGTTGATATAAAGATGGGAGAAGGTTTTAAGAACTGACGGAAATTAAATAATTGATTCAAATAATAATATAAATCTAAAAAAAAAATGTTTAATTGTATATGTAAGAAACGGTCAAAACTCTTGCACCAACCTATTAGTTTAGCCATTTATGTAATATTTTGACTGTTTGGAATTTAAATTTTGAAACTCAAACATCACTTTTTTATAGGTAACATGGCAAAACCTGATTGGTTGAAAAATGTTGTTGGTTTTAATAGAGAAGTGGATATGATTGCTGATAGTACACTCATTACACCCAAGGACTACCTAAGAAAATCCAATTATTCAATTGTTATTGAGAGAGGTCGCAAAGAACCAGAACCTGTATACAGGTATAAAAATATATGTTATTTATATCAGTAAAGAAGTTAACTCTAGCAGTAAAGCAATTTGCAACAATTCCTATAGTTGAATACCAACTATTCACCGTGAATCCTCTTATTATATTATGAAAATACGTTTACCATTTGATAAACCTTCTTCACCTAATTAATTAATAGCCATATTTAATTTTCAGATTGTGCGTTACTTCAGATGTTGCCTTATCTAAATGTGAAGGTATTTCAGCCGTTGCCTACAGCAGAGACGTGCGGCCGAGGATCAAGTGTGTGCTGGACAGCAGTACGGTTAATTGCTTAAGACAGGTAAGTAGAATTTCAGTATTTCTCAATTCTTAAAACATTAACACCAAAAAACCAACTGTCTACCACTGTAGCGCACAATCATTATAAGAGCATATTCATTGTTATTATTTTATTATTGATGAATGTAGGTAGAAAGTGGTACAGCTGATGCGGCATCAGCTCCTGGTCACTCGGTATCCGACTATGTTGACATATACAATCTACAACCTGCCTTAAGTGAGTCTTTCTTCAACAATACCAAATTTGGAGTGGCCGTCGTCAAAAAAGATTCACCGTACAACTCGCTGAGCAGCCTTCAAGGAAAAAGGTATTTCTTTTCGTATGCAATTCATTGATTAATCCCAATTTGATAACATGTATGCAAAAATAAATTAGCCTACCATAAGTTTTTTTTTCCTTTACGATTTTTGTAAAAATTAGATCATGGCTATCATCAAACAAAAGATATTTCACCACTGTGTCAATTAATCAAGTTACACGTGTTATTAGGAAAATGAATGAATAATTATTTCATCATCAAGGGTCTTTAAAATTCACTCTGTGCCCCAGATAAGATAATTTTACTGAATATCTTACCAAATTATGAAAGTATGTATTGATTTTATATAATGATTATGGTTCCGCCGCATCTCGTCCCCAGACAATTCGTTCTACGACTCATTATAACTCATTATGACTCGTTATAGTAACGTCATGGGGTACACTGGACACAGGAAATTTGGTACATGGGACAACTGGTGCACTGGATGTCTCGCTAACATAATCTAACCTAAATTATGTCGTTAACTAGACCTATGAATCTTTGGACTCTACGATCACTGGACAAATCCTTAGGTTAGGTTAGCGAGACATCCAGTGTAGCAGTTGTCCCGTGCACCAGACGTCTAGTGCGCCACACGTCGTTACCGATGAGTTGTAGAACACATTGCCTGGGTACGATAGGTTGTAACACCAATGATTATTCTACAAGCCTTAAATTGTAAATTCTGGTGGATATTTTTACTATCTATAGACGCTTAAGTTGAGCAAAGACAATATTTTTTTCATTTTGACTAAAGATATGAATATTTGGATCTATCGTTTTTTGTTTTTTTAAGATCCTGTCACAATTCAATTGATACATCTGAAGGATTTATTGCTCCATTGAATGCTCTTTTAAAGGGTGGATATCGCAAAAAGGATAAATGTAACGAACTGCAAGAGTTAACTGATTTTTTTTCTGGAGGATCATGCTTGCCTGGTGCTATGTATAAACCATTCAGCTATTATGGTATTACGATACATATATTTTTGAGTTAGATGATAAAGAGATTTTTTATATTATCAAATTTCATTTATTAGTAGATATACAAGCATGTAAATTTTATTAAAGTTGGTCAATAAATATTTATGATTCAATAATCTCCTTTTTTAGTAAATATACCTTCAAGTCTAAGAGTTCTTTGCGGCACAAATAATGACCCTATAAGATGTTTAGCCGAAGATCGTGCTGACGTCGCTTTTGTATCAGGTAACATATTAATGCTTCCATATGCCAGAAATGTCTTTTCATATTCACTTACCATATTTTTTAGATCTATTACTGCATTATGTAATTTTTATAAATACATTCTAAGTATGTTTGACCGCTAGCACTGTTTTTTGTGAAGTTACTCCGACTCAAAAAAGCACAAAGCACGATGCCAAAACACTGATTTTAATGTGTTGTATTTATTTCCATTCTCTAATTTAAAATCGCCACCAATTGTTTCTTATTCCAGATCTTGATGTTATGAACATTGACAATTCTCAATATGAATTACTATGTTTGAACAAACCTGGTGGAGGGCGAGCTGCCCTTTCCAATTGGACCACTTGCAACACCTGGGAAGATCCACCACAAACATGGCTGACGAGGCCAGGAATTCCGGAGAAGCAAGCCTCTCATGTTCTCCTGCATATAGCTGACCTTCTGACACGCTTCACAATAGACATCTTCGATATGTTTGGTTCATATCTAGACCATAACAATATTATGTTTACAGTGAGTATACAATTTTCAAATAATTTAAAATAACAGATTTATATTTTATACAAGAGCACACAGGAGAATATCACCAGACCTCGAAATCTAATTAGAAAAATTATACACACTTACCATTTTGCGAATGGCTAAACACTGCAAGCAAAGTATTAATGCACCATTATGTCATTAGACTTTAGCCTTCATTCACCCACTGACGATTTTTAAAGACACTGTTAATGGGCAACATTGTTAGGATGGGTTTCTTCTACCCTCAACATTGATTATTACTTATTAGGATATGAGAAACATGTTTAAAAATAATAAAACAGTCTTACACTAACTTTTTTAAGTATTTGTAGATATTTGTGCACAATTTTTAGATATATAGCTACTACGACCTGACAGTCGAGCAGATTAACCTCCCAACCATACCCGTCTGTAAATCTTTCCATCTGTTCTCAAACAGAAATGTCTCCACACATAAATGATTCTCTCTATTGCAGCACTCCCCATTTCAATAAATCTCCAAAGATTTAAATTTATACTTTTCACAATAATATACATTACAAACTGAGTAAATATTATACTTTTTTATAAAAAAACTTTTTTACAGTCTACTGCAACGGGGTTAATGGCTGCCGATGCTGAAGTTTATAAGAATTATAAAACTTTAACAGATAATATACTTCGCTGCTAATCATAAATGAATTAAAACGACAACATAACATTACCTGCTAAATAATAATATCATTTTTACAAAAATTTGGCATGTATAATTTTTGCTCTTAATAAAAAATGTCATAAAAATATTTTTCCATTTGAATTATAGTTTAAATTTAATTATTATTATGTAATGTTATCATACAACCTAAATTATAGCCTTCATAAAGGTAGCGACTAATCCTGTAAAAATTTTCCGTCTTTCCACACAATTTTTATTCCAATTTTAAAAACGTGGTCACAGAAATATTGAATGGAGAAAAATGAAAATAAAATGGGCAAGGATTGAAAAGAAAGAGGTAGCATAGAATATAAAAAAGTACTGAAACATATATTTGTAGCTCCGCCACTCTAATTTCTTATGGTTTGGTACTCACATTTATTTTCACTTGTGATAAGCCGCTTCATAAATTAAATTAAGGACTCAATAATCAAACATCAGATACAATAAATAAATAATTTTCTTCTCTTTCAAAAATAATATAATGCGTCAATCAGAAAGTTTATTTTATTTTATTTTGATGAACATAGTGCAATAAATAAAGTAATACCATGACGGCAAAAAAGTCACAAAAACATGGCATTCATCTCATCGTGGTCTTCTCTGAATGCCAAAATCTGCAAAGTTATACTCTTCTATTTGCTTCACGTTTTTGAATTCTGCTTTGTCTATTCGACTCTGTGGACTACCAGTTTTCATTAACCAAAGCTTCCTAAAAATATATATATAGAATTTAATACAACTGCAACAGATGACACATATTTGTAATTACTAATTAAGGAAAGTGAATTATGGAATGTGATTATTTTAAAAATAACATTACATAGCTTCAATTTGTTTTTCTGGTCCTTGCGCTTGACCCTGTACTGTCCCTTGAGGAGTATTCTTGCACCACCCTCTGAGTCCCAGTTCAGTAGCTTTCTCTTGAGTACACTACAATGATAAAAATATAAATAATATATAAAAAAAGTTCAATGAAAACATATCAGTTTTTTAAATAGGTAAATTGGTTACAAATTTGGGTTCTGCAAACTAAACACACTACTTATGTAATATGGTTAGTATTTATTAAAATAATAAATATTAAAACATTTACAATATTGTTATGAGTGCACTAGTGCTAACATGTTAACAATTTGAAAATTGGGAAAAATAATTTTCTCTTATTAAATTGATATTTTCTCAATCATTCCTGAAGCAAAGTGATGTTCACAGATGAACTTTTTAGTAAATTGTGAAATATATATATATTAAGAGCTGGGGATGATTATAACATCCTCTAAATAATATGTTCTCTAGAAAGTGTTGTTCATAAAACCATAAATTTATTTGGCTTTGCCATTAGAAACCAGTTAAAATTAAAAACATAAACAACTAAAATAAATACATATTAAGAATATTGTTGGGATAATAAGAGTATTTTTGAAACCTTTCGAAAGAAGACTTGCTGTACCCTTCCGAAAATTTCAAAATCAATTGAAATTAGTTTTTCTGACATTTTTACTCCACTTGACAATGATCTAAACATTAAATACAACACTAACAAACTAGCAACGGATTTAACATCACACTTATTATGCAATGTTGTCAAAATACGATTGAGTGACATAAGAAAAAGTTTTTTTTTAATTTATAATAAGAATCAGTGATAACATTTCTATAACTAAAATTATGAAATGTGTGACAACAAAAAATATATAGTGACAAGTGACAGTCGGCGAACTATGAAATCTTCTTTTTCTTGAAATTGAATGTTTAATATAAAGCCAACTAAAGGTATATTTTCATATACCTACATATGTGTACTCAAAAGGCACCAAGAGCCATACACAGTCAAAAATCACCGTTTTTAAATCGGAAAAATAAGAACATTCATATCTAATCATCTTTTAATTAAAACACAAGTCAAAATTTTTAATAATTTATATTAATTGGCTGAAAACATTAAAAAACCATCTGGCAACGCTCACGGAACGGGCGT
Source organism: Glossosoma conforme (assembly GCA_022606575.1). Classification (NCBI taxonomy): domain Eukaryota; kingdom Metazoa; phylum Arthropoda; class Insecta; order Trichoptera; family Glossosomatidae; genus Glossosoma; species Glossosoma conforme. Next base: position 1,186,156 of record JAGTXR010000014.1, on the reverse strand, counting down.
AGGTCCACTCTGGTTGCGAGCTCGAAAGTAGCTGCTGCTAGTCGTGGAAGTGGCTGGAATGGCCCACTCCCACTCTCTTCCCTCTTCCTTCACAGTGAAGTACGAAAGAGTGAGATGCAAATATAGTGTCGCACTTCCCGCACATCGTCGAGACCCAAGGTCAAGGCACTCACAGCGCGAATTGGTTTCCGAATTGCACAAAATACCTCTGTTGCCCCCGATAAATTCTGATTATTGTTAATATTTTTTAAATTAATGCGTAAATATACTATGGAGGAATATCTAAAATCTTAACCTTGTATTTATTATATTTATAAAGATATTGATGATTATTAGATTCTTCTTCTTCTTCTTCTTCGTGTCAGCGACGTCAAATTATTTTTTCCCTATATCTGGCAACATCGATAGCTCGTGTGTTGCCCAGCATTAGGTCCTGAGATGTGCAACTTGTTGGGCACATGGAGCAGCATCGTAGGTGTGAGGCGGTCTGCAGGTCTCCACAGTCGCACAATAGTGTCTCTCCCTGCCGAAGCATTCCCCACCGCTCGAGGTTGTCCTTTGTTCTACCAACTCCGGTTCTTAATCTGTTTAGGGATTTCCAGGTCGGCCAGTCAAGGCTCTTGCCAGTTGGGAGGCCTTCCTTTGGAGTAATGAAATCCTCTGGTGCGATTTGTTGCCAGAGTTGGAGTCTCTCATTTTCAGAGCCGGATGTGAGAAGTTGTGTGGATTTCAGAAAGCTGCTTCGAGACTTCAATCTTGGTGTTGGGGGTATCTGATTATACAAGCAGTGGGACGGTTGGTTGATTGCCTTACGCATTTCTTCGGCGCATATGACTTTGCGTCTTATGTTCGGTGGTGCGATACCAGCCAAGGGGTATAGTTTAGAAATGGGTGTTGGTTTGAGGCAGCCCGTGACGACTCTGCATGCATCATTCAGGGCAGTATCCACTTGATTACAGTGGGCTGAACGACCCCACACTGGTGCCGCATATTCTCCGGCTGAGAAACAAAGTGCTAAAGCTGAGGTACGAAGAAGGGGTGGTTGGGCTCCCCAGTGAGTGTTGGTCAGTTTGCGGATGAGGTTGTTCCTTGTTGAAACTTTCTGTTTGGTGTTGCTGCAATGACGCCTGAAGGTGAGGGTGCGATCCAGAGTGACTCCGAGGTATTTTGGATGGTCGCTAGTTCCAGTACTCTACCTTCCCACGTGACACGAAGCTTTCTGTTAGCTTCCCTGTTTCTAAGGTGGAAACAGCAAACTTGTGTCTTTGATGGGTTAGGTTTGAGATGGTTGGTTTCGTAGTAATGACACATCTCGTTGAGTCCCTGGCTTAGGATGTCCTCAACTTCTTCAAACGTTACTGCTTGTGCTGCCAAACCTAAGTCATCCGCATATATGAAAGATTTTGTGTCTTTAGGGGTGGGTTGGTCGTTTGAATATATATTAAATAGTATAGGAGCAAGTACACTGCCTTGTGGTAAGCCGTTCTTTTGGTTACGCCATCGGCTGGTTTTCCCCTGAAAATCCACAGCGAATCTCCTGTTATGCAGCATAGCCGCGATCATCTGCACTAGCGAGAAGTCACCTGTCATTCTGTACAATTTACTGAGGAGTGTGCTGTGCGACACTGTATCGTATGCAGCGGTTAGGTCGACGAATACCACTCCGGTCACTTTCCTTAGTTCGAACCCGTTTTCGATATGTTGGGTCAGGTTTAGTACTTGCCCAGTACATGACTTTCCGGGTCGGAAGCCCGCCTGCTGGGGTATCATTTTAGGTTCGATAAAGGGGTGAGTCGGTTGAGTAGTATCCGTTCGAAGATTTTAAATATATGGCATAGTAAAGATATTGGGCGGTAGCTTTTAGCATCATCAGGGTTTTTCCCTGGCTTTAAAATGGCTATGACCTTGGACTTTCTCCATATTTTTGGGATTTGACTGCCGATCATGCAGGCATCAAACATTTCAAGGAGCCATTGTTTAGCCTGGGGGCCAAAGTGTTTTATCTGTTCTACGCATATATCATCCAATCCAGTCGCTTTTTTGTCTTTAGCGGCTTTGATAGCACACTCCAGTTCAGCCATTGAGAAGGGTTTTGACAGATCGCTGTGTTCAATTAGAGGGTCTCTGTCCAATTTTTACTTTTTCGTTTTATTGTTCAGCTTCCCGTTGAGGAGGAGCTGATGAGCAATTTCATTGGCAGTTGTGGCCGCGTGCTTAACAGGAGCTGTTGGATCGTTATCCATTTTTCGCAGGAGTCTCCAGGCCTTGTGGCTATTTGTGGTAAGGTCAAGGCTTTCCACCATCGAGATCCAGCGTTCCCGTCTGCTCTGCTCCACTGCAGCTGACACCTTTTTGCCCAGCTGCATAGTTTCCTCTGCAAATGGACTGGTATCAAAGCAGTCAGTGTATTTCTCGAGCAGGGCTACAGTGTCAGGTTGTAAACCGGGAATAAATTTTGTTCGACATCCTCTGGGGATGTGGGCTCTGGACACTTTTTTGATGATGTTTGTAAAAGTGTCGTAGTTCTCCGGTGTTGGCTTGACATGTCCGACGGATTCTTCTAGGGCATTTGTGTATGCATCCCAGTCCGATTTCATAAAATTATATCTTCTACGGAATGGCGTATCCTTTTGGCCTGATAGCTGCCATTACGTGGAGAATGAGAGGTCTGTGTTGGGAGTGTGGAATTGGCGTGCCCATTATTTTGGTGCATTGTTGGATAATTTGGCTGCTGGTAAAGATGAGATCCGGGTTGTATCCCCTCCTCCATCTGCCGCTGTTAAAAGATGCCGGTTGTGTAGAATCATGCACCAAAGATAATCGGTTAGCCTCAAACCACTCTTCAAGGGCTTCTCCATTGGGGTCAGTGTTGTTGTATCCCCAGAGAATGTTGTGGCTGTTGAAGTCGCCCAGGATAAGTTTTATATCTTTATTTCGGAAATTTGCTGGTTCATGGAAGTGGAAATCTTCATTTGGGGGCTTATAATACGATGTAACGGTGCAATGACCCAACTCGACCGTAAGGGTTTCGGTGTTATTAACCTCTGTGTGGTCAGTCGAGGTAACCGTCAGGCTATCCCGTACAAAAATTGCACTTCCATATTGCTCGTGAGGTCTTTCCGAGACCAGGCGCATTCCCTCAATGGATGGTGTTTTGCTTTGCATGCCGCGATGGGTCTCCTGCATGCAAAGAGCATCACATTGTATTTGTTTCGTCATGTGGCAAAGTAGTTCTTCTTTGCAGGAAGATAGTCCTTCTATGTTGATGGACATGGTGGTGAGAGCTGGTTTGCTGCTTTTGTCGCTGGGTTGAAAAGATTGGCCGGAAGAGGAAGTCCGAGATTCCGTTTCCAGGGGTCACCGCGTGGAGGTTCTTTTCATGCTCCCCTGATTTTCATGCTCCCCTCCAATGATTATTAGATGCAATGTGTAGAAGATACACATCAAAGGGAAGGAAAGGTTAAATAATTATTTAGTGAAACTTAATTAATTGAATAGCATTTATAGTTTTTACAATCACAAAACTACAAAATATTTATATTTGGTTAAAATTAAAATAAAAACACGTATCATAAATGCATTTAAAGGGTGATTATAATAGAAATTTAATTAATGTTTATTTATGAAAAAAAAGCATCACTTCGAAAAATTATCTACATGAAAGTTTAAAAGAACGTTTAGTTAAATGTAAAATATTTCGAATGAATAAGTAAAAAGGTTACAAAATATATATTTTTAGGCGTAATTTCAGACCTAGGAGATGAAGCCAACATGACGGCAGTTTTCAGATATGTATAAATTTGCCAACTAAATGAGTCTAAGATCTTGAAAAGAACAATACGAGTCATAGAAAATAAATGATTTTTTGAAATTTAAAGTTAATATTTTTTATTACGACATCATTTAAAATATACAAAGTTGATTTAATAGTTTTACATCTTCAAAATCATTTATTATTAAAATACTTCATTTTTCGACAAACTTCATAATAGGTAACCACTTTTGCAATTTATTTACATTTTTTTTTCGTTCAACTGTATAAAGATGCTAGTTAACACTTTAATTTACACTATCAGCATTTAGTTTTTTTAATAGTTAAAAAAAAACCTTACCTTCCCAGGCGCTCTTGACATGTGTGTAGTTAAAATCGACTTCTGCTCTCAGAGGCGTAGCGAACAGGTTAATTAATTTTATAGTATATCAACCATAAAAAGAGATAATCTGACTGTCAACATTCTGTCTAACCTAAAAAATACAATCGCACATATATATCTTACTATACTTTTTATGAATATTTAAGTAAGCAATTAATTAAATTTATTATTACCATGATACAATTAAATTCGTTTTATTTTTTATATCTTCTTCATTAAAGCAAATATTTTTATTGAGTATATAATATCTTTTAATTTCATGTTTTTCCTAAACAATAGGATTCTAACTCGCTATGAACCAAATAAGACAAGTGTTTCTAAAATCTGTTAAAACATACTTCTTGGAAGTAATACCACCAGGTATATTTCACTAACTTATTTTATTTCTATATACAATTTAAGGTGACTGTTTCATTCAAATTTAAAATAACTCTGCCATTAAATAAATTCTTTAATTTTTATAGCCCCTCTCTATACTGGCTACATCTACTCAACTAACTACTAAAAACAGTAGAAATGGTTACCTTAAAAATATTCATTTTTTATGTTCTCTTTACAAGTTTCAATACAATTCATGTTATATAATGTAAATGTATGTAAAACATTGTTTTTTCCTTCAAGATAAACTATTTCTTGCCAGCATTAGAAAAATGTCTCAAAAGTCCAGCGAAAACATTGTTTGGATTGACCTTGAAATGACTGGGCTGGACATTGAGAAGGATCAAATACTAGAGATCGCTTGCATAGTCACCGACTCTCAGATGAACATTGTAGAAGAAGGGCCAGACATCGTCATCAAACAGAATGATGCGGTACTGGAAAATATGGATGAATGGTGCATCAACCAACACGGAGAGGTAAAATCAATATTTATTTATGAACCCATTACAATACAAGTAAAAAATATTACGTCAAATACAATACCATACTAAATTGCCGATTCTCTCCACCGAAGTTTGTCAAAATTAGGCGCAGATCATAGTTGGATTGGTGAGTGACAACTTGAATGCACTGCATGTCATTGCTTGGGTTTAGTCACTTCTAAGAAAATGGTGCAGACCTCGGGAGCATCAGGTTAATCACCTTGCCTTCTTTAGCTGATAATAATCACTCGAACATGTCTCAGATACATTAGCAACCTTTACAATATGCCATTATGCTACTTTAGTCCCTGAAGGCTGGAGGGTTTGTGTTGAGAGGGAACTTCAGTTGTGTTTAAGCAAATTTTTGCAAATAACTTATTTTATGACTGCAATTCCACCATAACAAATTCTCATAACGCCTAGATGCCATGTCCGCTTCCCTAATTGGAGCATATGGACATCACGATCAGCCACTACAAAATCTGTCAGCCGCCTTGGTCCGCATATCCCATGTCAGCTCTGCCTCCCGTAGCTCCACCGAATACAGTATATGTATAGTTTATGGATGGCACAAGCCAGGGGCTTGAAAAAAAAGCAACTGTAGTTGTCTAACATATAAATTATTTCATTATTAGTTTGAAAGAATGAGAAATTAAAGGACAACATAAAAAAGAACATGTAACATAAAAATAAAGAAACATTTTTTTATTCCACAAATATATTTTTCAGACTGGACTAACCGAAGCCAGCCGTGCGTCATCAATCAGTTTGAAAGAAGCCGAAAAACAAGTTCTACAATTCATCAAGCAACACGTAGAAAAAGGAAAGTCACCTCTTGCCGGCAACAGTGTCTACATGGACCGTCTGTTCTTGAGAAAGCACATGGCCAACCTGGACTCCTACATGCACTACCGAATCATAGACGTCTCTACAATAAAAGAACTATCCAAAAGATGGTACCCGAAAGAATACAAAAAAATTCCAATGAAAACCTTTACACATCGGTCACTTGCGGACATAAAAGAAAGCATAAAGGAAATGAAATATTATAGAGATAATGTATTTAAATAATCATTGTCGTTTTAAATTTTTATTTTAAATCAATTTGATGGGTATTTAACAATAAAATTAAGTAACTGAATATAAATTAATACTGTTTTATTTTCACAATCATTTATAATGCGGTAACCATAGCTGTCAGCACGGCAGAGATTGCGAGCATGGCATATCCTGTAGTGTTCACTCCAGTGTTTGTCAAGAATCGGCCCGTGTCCCAGGTCAGATGCCGGATTCCGTTGCACCAATGGTAGCAAACAGGGAAGGCAACCAGGAACTTCACTGACAGCAGAAGAGCGGGGGAAAGCTGCATGCCCTCAATCATGGTTGCGTAGTGGTTGATGTCATTAGGCAGAGCCAGGTAACCAACTCCCAATGCAATCATGTAACTCGAAAGAGCCGCACCTGGAGTTATTAAAAAAAAAACATGTATAAGTCCTGTATATAAAGTACATTTAATAAATAGTCTTATTCTTCAATATAATTATTTTGATAATTTTTCTGGATGCTTTAGAATGTTACAAAGAGAGCCCTTGCAACTTTGGTTCAAAAACATTTATGATTGAAAGTTAATTTCAATAATACCTCTAATTAAAGGTCTTATAAATTAAAACATCACAACGCTGAGAGCTTGGATCACAATAAAACAAAACATCAACCTTATTTTCAAACATTTCAAAGAACTTTCGGACTACCTTGTAATATGGTATTGTGGCTTTTGGGTTTACCGTCTGTGGCAAATTCTCTAAGCCAATCTTATAGCCAAAAAGACCACTTTTTTAAAGGCCTAGACAACTCTTCACCTTTTCCTTGGTTTCCCTATTATTTGGAGTCAGCGGTAATCCTTATTTTAAAGCCACTTAAACATCTAAGAAAATATAATGTATTTGTTAAATCTTGCTTTAGGCCAAGGATCTTACAAACGGAAGAGGTTCCTGGTATGGCGCATGTAAAATTACCTGTTAATCTGTGCGAGATGGACAGCATGCTGGTGATCTGGGGGGCATATATGGTTAGATGGGGAGACTGCGGGCGGCCTATCCTGATGTTACGCTGGTCGTGATCTTCGTGTGTCTCATCTTGAGCCTTCTGGATCTTAAGGGTGATGGAGCGGGCATACACCTGGGAGTTCAGGAGCCCCTTTAACCCCAGCTGGCTCTGGAGAGTCCGGCTCAACATGGAACTAAGTAAACAATCATTATTTTAACAAATACATTAGATATTTACAAAAATACTTTTCACATTTAAGATGCCAACATGTCACTGCCTTACATGTTCAAATGTAAATATACAAACTTGGTTAATTATTTTTTATTTCCTACATTGGAAAGGAAAAATATATACGAAGAAACCTGATTAGTTTTAAGAAAAAGACAAAAAACGGTTTAACACATTACTAAGAAGTAATGAAATAATTACCAATGGGAAACTATGTTTACTACTAGGTACTCAATACATCTTTGATTCTTATCTTTCCCTAGGTGACAGAAAAGGCTCCTAAACTTCCAAAGACAATAGACCCTACCAGATCCTAATAAAACAGGTGACGCAATATTTATAATTAAATTTCAATAAAAAGGTAAGGAAATAATATTACTCTTCATTATTTCCAAGAAATGAGTTAAAAAATTGTATTTATGTTATTTTTAACTATAAGTATATATGTATGGGTGTGTTCTTGGTCTACATAGATGGCATGACATTCATAAATGACTTATAAAACCCAATAAACAGAATCGCACATGTGAGATCACCCGGCATAATGCGAAGTTTAGATCCAGAACTAGTGAGTGTTCTGTAAGGGGAAATATTAAAATTCTGCATTCGTGCGATACCTGTGTGGCTGTGGTTTATAAAATCAAAACTTTGTAATAAAGAATGGTTTGTGTTCCTTAATATCGTTCCTTATCGTAAGATCTATCATTTTCCCACTTAACAAGCTGTTTTTAAAACATCTTAATGTGACATGTCAAAATATGAAAAACTCGACAGATAAATTTCGTTTTTTTCACATCTAAAATAAATTATTTAAGTTCAGTTAGGTTGAAAAATCAGCAGAGCAACAGATTTTCACATAATATCTGTTAACCTGAATTTATTTTTTGTAACACTTTAATGTAGAATATTAAACTCTATTTAATCAAAAATATGTTATGAATTACTTTTACTGGTAGCATTTTTCTAGTTTAGGGTAAATTATTACCATGGAAACTACTTTTCTCGAAATACAACTTTACTGTAATTATTATTTATACACTACAGTTAACGTATGTTATAATGCTTAGTTTAATCTTTAACCCCGCCACCAATAGATGCAGCCCTTAAGGAGCATCAGTACTCTACTGATGAAGGTTATGATCATGGTCTATTCTAAAGTAAATAATTATTAGTTTCTGTAGCAAATTAAAAACCCTAAAAAGAGAAAAGACTAAGTTCTATGTGACATTAATCTTTGAATCGAGTAAAGAATATTATTATATTATTTTATTTTGCCATAATTATTACATAATATTGGCATATGCGCGGCTCGTTTATAAGGAACTTATACAAGAATATTAACTATTTATCAATGTTCTGCAACTTTTTAATATATATTTATAATAATTAATACTGCACCTTCTGCAAAGCACCGACATCGTATTTATTTAGTTTGTATTATTATTGAAGGAAGTGCAAAGCAAAAATGACAGAAATTTTATATTATGGTATTGCCAGTTGAACTGGATCTTCCTAAGCATAAACAAAATAATTCAAAGAATAATAAGTATTTTCTTGTTCAGCTTAGAAATTATATAAATGGTTAAAAAAAATGTTGTATAATTTTGTCAACACCAATTTAAATTAAATAAAACCAACTAAACTTTATTGAATCAATATTGTTTATTTGACGGATTGCGTTCCTTGTCAAAAACGTTACTTATAGATGCGTAACTAGGGCTTTTTTCGCTCGGGGGGATATTTTTATAGCTCCCCCCCCCCCTAATTCATCAAAATGAAAAAAATACATATATATATTTTTAATAGTAATGTTATTCATCTAATTATTTATTCTTTTAAGTAATATTTTTTAACTTATAACAACTATCTCGAACCAAATTTACTATGTATTAAGAACCGTTTTAAGATTTCATAAAATACTAGTATTTATTTGCGTAACTAAGCGGAAAGGGGCCGAGTAGTCGATTCTCAAGGTGACATTTTACCGGATTTACATTTGTCTTTTTAATTTTTATTATTTGTCACGATTTTATACATAATTCTTTATTATTAATATTATGTTAAATTTGTAAATGTCAAATCCTGTGATTTATCTTTTAACATTTTTTCACGTCAATAGAAAAATATTTATAAAATCCAGTACTTCAACTATCAAACAAAATTACAATTTATCATGATATTGTATGTATCCACTGTTAAATCATAGGACAATATGATTTTCAACCTACCAACAGTATCTCAACCAGTGTTTATCTCCCAGGGAGCGGCTCTTACCGCAATTATTAGCCTCTCAATATCTGTTTTTCAGTTATGCATCATTTATGATAATAACTTTCTTAGGGCTCTATACGTGACAGTTTCTAAATGAATTATTAGCATAACGGAACTTCAACAATCGTCCTCTATAGCCATGTGGTTAAACATTTATTTAGAACACATATTTCTTCGATCACTCCTCATTAGTCCTTTATTCAGAAACTAAAAATAATGGTTTCCCACACAATAGAAGTCAAACAAGCATGCCTGCAACAGTCCTTTAGATTTAAAAAATGTAGGTATCCAAATGTAAGTATTAAATTATTGGAATAAGCATAGGGTTTCGAAGAAAATAACATTAGTTTTTTTTTTTTTTTGTAAAGTAGAATTGCATAATTAAAATTGTAATAATTATAAATAATTCCGGAAAGAAAAAATGTATATTTGTACCACTTCAGAAAATGTTTCTATATTTTAATAATCATGAGACCAAATCGGTGAAAATAATATTAAATATATATTTATTACTCTGAAGATCAAGATATCACTTACAAAATAACTACCCTAATTTTAACCAAACTATAATAACAAACTTATTGACAAATTTTATGAAACATTATACATAATTCATACATTAAGCATAGATGCTTCAGACATTCAATTATTATTTATATTTTAAACACATTCCATTAATTTTGAGCCTCAATACAAATCACAGACTTCGGAACAATTATGTATACACAATATTCAAAGTCAATTAATTATTTGATGTGTGTATGTATTAATAGTAATTTTAAAAAATTGTGATATCTCATTTAATTTTTTATTTAGAAATATAAAAAGAAAATATTAATTTGATTTATTGGTTACATTGAACAATTAATATTATAAACATAAAAATGTGCTAATAATATACAAAATAGTATCGCTAGGCTTGTGAATTTGCCTAAAATACTTTGTATTTTATTGATATTTATATACCACAGAATATAAAACAATGCCATTATTTACACAAAATATGTAGATATTTGTATTAATCGGGAAGATTTGCTTTGTATAACAAATTCACAGCTATTTTTACAAAGCCAAATAATTAATGTCTACTATGATTTTTAAATCAATGGATGATTTTATTAGTCAATTAATAAAAATAAATGCTAGGCCATATTAATGAATTATTGCAGCAATATGGGAGGATAAAAAATAATATAACTGCATAATTATATATTTTCAATATATTTACCAGTTGTAATATCATCAAATCATTCAGTCGTAGCTGGATAATTGAACTTAATTAATTAAAATTACTTAAAGATTATATTCGAAATTTAATAATAGATACGTATTTGTGTCGAAATGTTGTAGAGAAGTATAAATCAAATGAAAATATTCAGCTTAATCAACCAACCATTTATTCTATGATTTTTTTTTAATTTAAATCGTTTAATACAATTATATTAATGTCACCCCTTTCATAAATGTGAAAATATTAATATAACTATAATAAAATAATTCTTATATATCTATTTCATTAAACATACCAGAAATGTCTTTAAATAAAATAATTCCTAACTCTGATTAGGGGCCTCGTCATGTGGGATACAAATTTTGCATTACATCCATTATTCTCTCTTGCAATTATTTAACCGCTTAACCGCAGATGACACGTATAGCGATCATGAAATTTGCAATTTAAAGCTTTATTTACAGCTATATTCTTCATTAGAAATATTAAGAATTACCAAAATATATTACTGAATATATTAACATTTTTTATTTGAAAACTTCATAATACAATAGTTTTATCTGTTTACTTGTAAATATATTACAATCTATAATTATAGTGTAAGAAATGATTTGACAAATACACAAAAAGATGCCGCATACTCAAGGAAAAGAGCGACAGACAAGAAGCTTTTGGGAAATCACTTTTTCTGTATATTAGTCTTCTAACATTATAAATTTGTATCGCACAGGTTGGCGCCCTTTTAAACATAAATAATTATTGGCCATAAAATAATTAAAAATGAACTATATATGCAATACATAAAGGTTATTGTAATTAAAAAATAATCATACCACATTTAATAAATAAGATATTTTAAAAAGACAGTGTACTTACAATGGCTAACGTAATTATTGGAAAACACATTAACATACTTCACAAAATTTAAATGATAAAATTTAATCAGTGATTTCAAAATGGACAAATTAAAAACACGTAAATAAAATTGTACTAAGTTGTCTTTTGCAGTTGAAAAAATATATACCTACTAATGTAGGTGGATAAATTTTCTCTTATAATTAACACTCAAGAGTATCATTTTAAAAATGAGTTTATTATCATGGCAAATCCTTATACACCTATAAACATCTTTATATCTTTATCATATAAATAAAACTAAATTCAATTTAAGTTGTTTCTTATCTTTCTAACAATTGGATTAATGCTAAAATGAATCATCTTTCCCAGTCATTGCACCTTTAACTAACTGTTTTGTTAACGAATGATGAAATGTTTAAGAAAAAATCACAAATGTTATAAGTGGTCATTTTGATTCTTGATATTTTGAAAATCTAACATTAAAAACACCATTGCAGGGGTCATCTAGGTGTAATGTGTTATTAAAATGATAGCCCCTGCAACAGAGGTCAAAATGTTGTGGGAAAAAATCCATCTTCCACGTGTGGTGCAACCTATAAGCTGTAAATTACAAATTTGGGCGTGAAATCGATGCATTTAAAAATGCTCTTTCCTCTACAATTTTGCACACAGGAAAAAATATTAGTGCAAACCATAATCTGTATTAATTACCTTTATTACAAAAAATACCTACAAGGTAGTCATATCCAAAAATAAAATAGTGTATTGAACAAGATCCAACATATTTCTGTTGTCGGAAATTATTAAGTTAAAAAAAATATGAGACCATCAATTGATATTAGTCCCAAATGAATACGTTTGAGTTTTATAACTGTTCAAAAGTAATATTAAATTTTATTTGGTCAAGGGTTCAATATATTCGTGGGATGAGGTTGTATGGGACCCGGCGGCAGTAACGTTCCCAAGCGGCTCCGTAGCGAGTCTTGCAGCGAGCTTCATCCCTCTTAGCGCGATGAGCCAGAAGCACGACAGTGGCTGCGATGAACAGGGCCGGGGGCGCTGCGAGGGTGGCAAATGCCCACGAGAGGTGCAAGATAATGTCTCCGAGGTAGTTAGGGTGCCTCACGAAGCCCCACCACCCGCTGATGAGAAGTCGGTTTCCTTGGAATGTGGGCATCGATTCGAGATCTGAAAAACCAAAAAAGTAAACATATCAGCAGCTGTTTTTGTTAATATAGAAGACTTGCCAATTGAGTAAAGTTCTTTGATAATTTTATTTTTGTAAACGTTGGAAGGAAGCGTTATAAGTAAACATTGAACATGCAATTATGTGTTTTGGTAACCATTATTTGAAGTATTATAAATAACATACGGAACATAAATAAGGCGAATATAAATATGTTTAGACTTACGTGATAAGGCAGGATCCAATGGGTTTTTCCTGAAACTATTCTTTTGACTGTTGCTTTGATGGTAGATGAAGAACCCGATCAGATAGACAAGTGCAGTGACCACGAGTGCGAGATTGGAAAGCTGAACGTTGTGCTCCAGGGTGTATTTAGCAATGAGAGGAGTAGTGAACGGGTAGAGAGAGTAACCCAGGGTCAGCATCAAGCCGGTGCCTTCAGATTGAAATTCAAAGGTGTGTACAAAGGCAGCTTCATTAAAGATGCCATGCAAGAAGTAAAACATCTGCATACACGAAAATAAAAGCAGGGTGGGATTGAAGGAAACAGAAGAGGCAATTTCTTTGTATGTGTTAAATTCAAGGAGACTCTTAGCAGCTAGATCTGGAATCTCTTTCACGCTGATGCCTTGGTACAAGGACATAAAGTTGATCAAAAACTGAAAGTAAAAAGATAAATAAATGTGAATATTAATATTGTTAGTGAATAATTAGTTTTTTTTTATATAAATCAATCGTATTAATTGAACAATTCAGTTTAAATTATTTTTATAATAAATATCACCAAATACATATGGCTCAATTATTATTTACTAACAAAGGAATGCAGTTGAGAAAATGTGAATGTAATACCCTTGAAATTAGCAGAGACACATAATAAAAGGTTACTAGAAATTAATAAGCTGGAATGCTGAAGCACAAACTATTGGCGAAATATTCAACATGTAAATTATTATGCAAACGTTCATAAGATTATAGAAATATATAATGAGATTGAAAATAAATAGATATTATTAAGTCTTAATACTTACAGCAGCAGTCATAGCAGATTTCACGAGAAGTGGTTTAATATTCAGTTTCTTGATGAAAGGATTTATTTCTCGGCCGACCCAATAGTCGTAGACATTTACTCCGGTGTTTCCCGATGGATTCTTTTGATCGTAGGGAGCCTTGCGGCCCAAGAAGAACACAACAGCAGAGAGAATTACTCCATAGATTACCGCCACCTCTATTATTTGAAAATATTCATTAAAGATTGTATCAAAAGTGAGGATCTTGAGATGATGCAAGAGAATCGCAACTATTAAAGTTACTAAAGTAGAGAAAAGAGTGTTGGCCGTAAACGGGCGTTTAGAGCCGGGCATGGGAACAGTCTTACCGAAATACGGAATTAAAGACAACAGAACTTGAAGTGATATGTATGACAAATAAATTGTCGCTGACGGAACACTAAACCAACTTTGCAATTTACCGTAAGGTTTCAAATTAGGTAATGAAAAGCTGCAACGCGATTTGCTGCAAAAGACATTGACACCGAAGATGAACAGCGGGCTGAACAGCATCAATGGGACGACGGCCAACAGACGACTGACCTTCGAAGGAATCTGTCGGGCAACGCTCAGATCCCTAAGCGGAGTGGCCAACTCTCGGGTCGCAGACTTTCTCTTCTCCCGTTTGAGTAGTGAATCGTCTTCGGAGAAGTCATCTCCATCAGAAAGATTCTCATACAAGAATTCACTTTTGGGAAGTTTAGTGCTCTGCGCTAGGTTCAAGAGTTTGGTGTAATTGTCCCTCGATCCCTCTCGAATGCGGATGGATCTACGAACTAATCCGACGGTGTGTTCCGAAGTCGGGATATTGTGTTCCAAGCTGTCTCTGATGCTGCTCTGAGCTCTCAATGAATCAAAACCGTTTTGATTGTCGGCCACTTCTAGAGGTAGCCTTAAGGAGTACTGTGTTAAAAAAGGTTGGACTGGCTCGATTCGTCGAGGTCGGGTGAGGGTGGTGATAGCGGTGATGGCTTCTGTAGCGGAGGCATTTTTTAACGATCTGATGTCCGGTCTGCGGGACGGGGATTTAGAGACATATTCAATGTATTCAGAGTTTCTCGAAGAAGATTTTCTGGCCGGCGACTTCCTGGCGGGAGACTTCCTCGCTGGAGACTTCCTCGCTGGAGACTTCCTCGCTGGAGACTTCCTGGCAGGAGACTTGCGAGCGGGAGACTTGCGGGGCGGCGAGTTGCGGCTGGGGGACTTGCGGCTGGGGGACTTGCCGGTACGCGATCTAGAGGTTTTTCTGCTCCTACCCGGCGACCGAGAAGGAGACGCCGCAGGTCGCGATTTTGGCGGGCTTTCTTCTACTTTGGCAGCTCTAGCCGTTCGGCGCGTACTGACTTCACTCTTCGAAGTCTTCATCCTAAAACAAAATTCAAACAGTCCTAATCACAAATAGGATCACCATTTCGAGCGATAATCAAAATCTTATTATTAAACCGAAACTAGTTTGTCGGATTTTGCTATGCTGTACCTGACTTTGTTATAACACAGATAAGATAATAATGAGGCTTTCAAATTGGCATATCGTTAAACATCGATACGAGATCTCGTCCCTGTGCTCCGTAATGCTGGCCCCCAAGACGGCGGTTAAAATTCGCAAGCACGCGAAATCGAGAATCCACACGCGACTCGCACACCGGGAGACGTGCCGTAACAATTTAATAATAAGTTCAAGATAAAACGACTAATGAGCGGTTAAAAATAGACGAAGACTGGAGGATACAAGACGGAAAAAAAACATTGTGATAAGGTTAACAAAGCGGAACGAAAAGAGTTCATAAATTTGTTATTATAAAAGACGGGTGTATTGGATGTGGATTTGACGAGTGATTACCTGGGTGCGTTGTGGTTTTGTTGAGCAGCCACTGAGGTTAGGATGAACGTGCGGAGAGGATAACAACAAAACAAGTCTTGGGCTGACGCGAACGCGCGCTGTACTGACGCCGAATCAAACACAGAGTTTCAAACGGAGCCCACTGATTGGTCGCCAACGGCTACATACGCCATAGTAAACAACGGACAATTTCCTGTTTTAAAAACAATATCAAATATTGCCATTCAGTTAGGTAAATATTTAAAAAATGTAGGAAAACAATTTAATATTAGTAAAAGCTCCATAGGTTATTTTTTTTAGTACTTAAAAAATCGAAAGCGTTGCGAATTAGTTTTTATCTAACTGCTTAAATTTAATATTTTTGTATTGTTTATATTCTAAAAAAACGTTAAGGTTAATAATAAACATTTCTTAGTAAACTGCAAATAATAATAAAAATATTCATTAATTAACGCGTTTTTCACCTTCTTACAGAAACATTATCAAAGTGCTAAAAAAATAACAAATTATCAATTACATAAAAGGCAAAAACATTTAGTGATTTAAATGCGAAATAAACAAAATGTTTCAATTATGGAATTTAGTTTTAATAATATTATTCCTTTTTATAACTTGAAAAATATTCACGAATGTATTTTTTAAATATGCATCATCATCATCAGCCTGTATCCATCCACTGTTGAACTTAAGCCTCCCGCAAGAGTCTCCATCCTCTTCAATCCTTTGTCTTTCGCATCCAGGCCACTCCCACTATTTTTCTTATGTCATCAGTCCATCTTGCAGGGGGTTGGCCAATACTTCGTTTGCCAGTTCTTAGGATGTATGAATATGTATTTAATACGGATAAATTATGTTTTTATGGGTAATAAAATTTTATTTCTTAATAAAAATCATTGTTTCGTAATACACTTGGTCCAATGTTTTTTTTTATCGCTTTCAAATACGTAATAGTAATAATTATGATGAAATTATTAAAATACTAAAAAGCTTTAAATAAGGAATATTGTTTAAGCCTAAGCTCTTTCCAATCAGTAATTTTGTTGGTATGAAAAAATATATATCATTTAGGGCTAAAATCAGGATATGGCAAATGAGACAGCAATTAATAGCCCGATTTTAGCAGAATACAACGCATCTGCCAGATGGTGCCAATTTGTAAATGGCATGTGCCTTAGCTTCAAGTGATTATGAAATAAAAGAAACTAAAAAATACCTATTTTTCTGCACGCATATGTTATAGCTAATGGCCATAAACAATTACACGTGTTTTCTGTGACTACGATTCCTTTTTGACAGACGCCTCGCGTTGTGTGTCGACATAATCAGTCTCACAGAGAATACAGTAAATTATGGCTAAATCACTGCGCAGCAAGTGGAGGAGGAAGTGTCGTGCTGTCAAGCGGGAAAGGTACGGTGTGAAGGAACTTGAACGTTTGAAGAAAACCTTAGGAATCCTCAACGATACCGACAAAACAAAAAAAGATGAGGTTATGCAGGACCTGTCTGTTATCACTATGTCAGTGGATGCAGAGAAGATTAAAAAGGACATCGTAAAGAAGACTTCCATGAACATCATAAAAGAAGACGATGCCGATTCCGGAATGGAGGAGAACATTGAAGTCAAAAGGGATGGCAGTTCCCAGTCAAGAATCTACAACACTAAAACTATGAAGGACCAGTTC
This sequence comes from Glossosoma conforme, assembly GCA_022606575.1. NCBI lineage: Eukaryota > Metazoa > Arthropoda > Insecta > Trichoptera > Glossosomatidae > Glossosoma > Glossosoma conforme. Next base: position 1,168,748 of record JAGTXR010000014.1, on the reverse strand, counting down.
GGACAGTACCCCGTGTGGATGCACCCGAGAAAAATCAAAGCCAACAAGAAGACACAGCAGAAAAACAAAATTAATAAAAAGCGGAACCATCGGACAGTACTCAAAAAGAATGGTAAAAAATCTAAGGCCTGATTATAAGATTTAGTATTCTGTGGTAATTTTTGTTGTAAAATAAAGTAATTTAAGTTATAATTTACTGTATGTTAATAAATACATTATTCTTAATAAATAAAAGACTTTTATTTTTTATATTAATAACATGTCAATTATGTTAATTTAATCCTTTCCAAACATTCATATTCCATTTATGGATTTTGTATTACATACTTTTTGTTTGTTTATCTTATTCATCACGCTAGGTAAGTCTCTTGACTCACATACCTAACTTAACTACGCTTAATACTTTGTTAGAGTGGTTGTTAAGATTTTGGTTGCTAAGCTAACAAAATCATTTATTTTCATGTGGAAATGCAAATTTGGTTTATACCATTTATTTCATAATTAAAGAAGGTAGGAGGTTTTCATAATTATAGATTCATTAAAAAATAATATCTAGGGAAGTTGTATGATCTGATGCAATCACTTGATACTTATGCATCTCATTAATATTAGATGGCTGGGTATTATGGGACCAACTTTGAGGGAAAAGCAATTGTAAAATCGCTCCACCAAGGTAAGATGAAACCACACGGTGATGGAACCCCAAGTAGCAGATCTGAGTTGGGGAGTTTGTTATGCCAGCACAATGAAAGAAGGTGAAAAACATATATTATTATTCATTTTTATCGAAGAAATAAACTGTTAAATTAAGGCGAATTATGCATCAATTGTTTTATATTTAAATGCTTTATTAATGGAGATAAACATTTTTTTTATTTAATGTTTTTTCTCACATCTGGACCATTAAAACGTTATTATATATTTTTTTATATATGTGACCTTTAAAATTATGTGTAGGCAGTCAAACAATATTAGAATTAAAAATAATGATTAATGTTTATAATTTTAACTCCTATTTTTACAACCATTGTAAATAACAATTTTCTAGGTGTTGTATCTCAGCAATGTAAATAATATACATCCCGCCTTTATTTAAAACAAAAAAACCAAGGACTAATAATACTGTGTTTTTTAGGGTTTTGTTCAAACATATTTCATCTAGGGTTAATAGAGGAATGCAAGCTTATGAAAATGATTTGAATAAAAGACGACACAGGTAAATATTGATATTGTAGGAGTTATAAGATCAGTGTAAAGACAATTTAGTAATAGAGACGTAATAATTAGCTTTAAATAAGATAAATCTGTTGATTTTTAGCTTGAAAGTGTTGCTTGAAGAAGAAGAATGCAATCTTATGAAAGATTTGAGAGAAAAAAAACATATAATTGTTCCTCAAAATGTTCCGGCAAATAAGTATAAAATAAACTTGGAAGACGAAAATAAAATTAAAGAGGATCATAATACACTTACCAAAAAATTAATGCAATTAGATATGTGAGTATCAAGTCACAATTTGGAAAAAAATAGTTAATCTCATTTATTCATGAATATATGTTTTATGAATTTAGGGAAAAATGCACTGAAATAAGACCAATTTTACAAAAGAGGCGAAATATGGAGACACATCTCATGCAAAAGCTGCAAATTGAAGAGAAGAATGACCTGAAAAATCAAGAAAGAAAAATGGATTCCATGTGGCATGATGTTATGCTTAAGGACTCGGAAGTAAAGGTTGTAGTTGATTTTAGTTAACAAATAACTGCATTAAATATACGAGTATACATAAGAGTTTCAGGACATACTCGTATTCCAACTTAAAATGTAATAAATTTAATAATCTAGGTGAATTGTTAATATTGTTATTTTACTGTTTGAACATAGCGAGAGCGAGAGGAAAATGAAAAGTGTGAGCGAATGAGAAAAGTGGCATCAACAAGAGATTTTCTTGATGCTCAGGTTCAAATAATGAAAGAAGCTCAACATAAAAAAATGGAGCTAGAGAAAGAAGAAGAAAGAAAACTTGTCGAACAACTAAAAAAAGAAAATGCTATTGAACTCTTGCGAGGTTTATTTATTTTTATCCATAATATTTTGCATTATCATTTATAAATATATATGATGTACCTAGATATTTATTTTGTTTGAAATTTAAAAATATTTTAGTGGATTCAGCCAAAAATGATTCTAAAACTTCACTGAAAGACTATTTAACTAAACAAATCGAAAGGCAAAATGAAAGCAAAAAGCTAGCTCGAGAACAAGACCATGTTTTGCAGAAAAAAATTACATTGACTGCTTTGGAGCTATATGAAGAAGAAATTAGAAAGAAATCTGCCAATAAGGTAATAAAATGTTATACATAAAAGTCTTTGCCAGTGTTCTTGAATACTTTGGCATTAACGGACTGGTGAAACTAGGAAAAATATGAGCCAGATACACAGGTTTTTAGCACAAACTAAATTTATTTATGAAAAAAAATAAGCAAGGATATCTACAAAATAAAAATATATAAATTCTAAGGCTGAGATCGCAACAGTAGGGATTATTTAGATAATTTATTATACTAAAAGGATTGTTGTTCACAGAATATATATTTTTTTAATGAAGATTTGTAATCCTGTGATGCTTTGTGAATCACAGGCAAATGAGACCATTGTTCTAAACCAGGGGTCGTCAACCTTTTTATGCCTAGCGCCCACTTTTGCCTATTTTACATGGTAAAATTTCCCTACCGCCCACCAACCTCGCTATATTTCAATTCAGTATATGGGTGGAAAAAAATCTAGAAGGAATGTAGGAGATTTGAAAATCTACAGAAATCGCCTACCGCCCACCACGGAAGCCTGTATCGCCCACTAGTGGGCGGTACGGCCCAGGTTGACGACCCGTGTTCTAAACTAAACTGATGTTATGTGAAGAAAAATTGTTATACATCTAAAATATGGGATTTATAAATAGAATTTTATCTCCCCCAAAATAATATATAATTATTTAATTTAAATTATGGAAATTAAAAACAATAATTTTATCAAATATTATTTATGCATAAATTGTAAATTTAAATAGGAGCTGTTGAAGCAGGAATTTCATCTGTTTGGTCAAAAATCATCAGCATTGAAAGCTGAGCGAATGGCTCGGGAGAAAGCAGATGACATTTTATTTGCTGAAACATCACTTAACCTCGAAGAAAATGAACGGAACAAGAAATTGATAGAAAAAAGACGTAGAGAACTTCTAAAGGTTGAAATTAAAGAATGATATTTACATATATATTTCAAATATTATAGAGACCCATCGATTTTTTATTCTAATCTACATTTATATTTGTCGATTTTGAATTGAAAATTTATAAAACGGCACAGATGATATAATAATTCTTTCACTTGTGATTTTTTTAATTTAGAAAGCATTATCGGGCCGCGAATCACAAATGGAAGAAAAAAGGCGACTTATAGAACATGCTTCTAAAGAAGCTGCTGCAAACATGGAATGTTTAAAAAAAGAAAAAAGTAAAATAATGGAAGAAGAAAAATTTAAGAAACAGCAGGCGGCCATTGCTAAAGCTGCTTACAAACAATACCTGGAAAATCAAATACGTCTCTCTCAAATGGCTAAAGTAATAATTTACCACTTAAGTATTGAGTTCCTTTTTATGTAAATTAAATTATAATTCTTCCCTAATAACAGCTGTGATGGGTTGATATATCTATTGAAGCCTTATCTTCTACTCCCTCTACTCCAAGCCACTATATAAATGGTACTGAGAAATCTTTACTCCATTTTACATAAAAGTCTTTTAAGTTTTTTTTAATAATATAATTTTCTGGTTCAGTCATTACCCTAAAGAAAAGTCTTTGCAAACCTACTTGGGATCATGACTCATGAATTGGGTATACTTGCAATATACGAGTATTACAGCAGCGGTCACAAAAGTTGTTGTCTGTAGTCTAGTTGATTTTTTTTATTTCATACATTTGAATAAAAATATATATTATGCATGCTTCGTAGGAGAAAAAGGCAGAAGACGAGAAACGAGAAATTGAGAACATGCTGTTAGAAGAAAAGAAATATAATGAAAAAATGGTTAACTTGATAAAAAGGTAAATAAAGACATTAGATTCTAGGATTGGTCAGGTATAATTGATTATTTCCATTCCCTAATCGACAAAAAAAAAAAATTTCATTTTATAGGGACATCAGTAATGAAGCTGTTCACCCATTTAAGCAAATTATAAAAAAACAATCGCAACCAGGATCAGCTCCTCGCTCAATACCTTTTACTGGCCACTGAAAATACTAATTTATTACTCATATATTAATCATAATAAAAATTATGTTACTTTGTAGTCATTTATTGTCGAGTTTATTAACAAACAAAAACAAATAACTTTTTTCTATATTTAATTATAAAAAAGTTTATTTAATTATAAACAGGTTTATTTAATTATAACAAAATTACACGAGTATTGAAATAACTGATGCTATATACATTTTTAGAAATACATTTTGGCTTACATAGTCTTACAATAATGGGTAAATGAAAACTGTTATTTTCAAATTCGTTTTTATGTTATTTTTCATAATAATTGGTATAATAAAAATATTTATCACTTGATACTGACTTTTTACTTTCTTGATTATGAATTAAATAATGGATAACAAAAAAATCATAATTTTATGATTTCTTTATTTACAATACGAGGTAATGATTACGGGAAAACATAATTCTAGGTTGTATAAGCTTTGTGCCAAGCCAACCAATTGGCTACTTCAGGCTTGGTGCGATCTCCACGAGCTTCCAGCAGTTGGTAGTAAGCCTCCCTGAGGATCTTGAAGGCCTCCACGCAGCTGTAAGGCAGGTCGGTTAAAGGATCAACATATCGTGCGGGTTGCTTGGTTATGACACATAGTCTGTTTTCTCTTCTTGGCCGTTGCTTCTTAAAGAATATTCTATTGAATGTTCGGTTCCTCTCATCGTTCATAAAAGTAACGAGAGTCCTCTCGTACTTGTCAAACTCGACAGGTTCATTATCGAGCGTGGCCATTTTTAAAGCGTGCTTTGGAATCGATTCCCCATCAGTGAAAATATGGAAACTTTCTTTATCTGTGTCGACTGTATCCATTTTTGTATCTGGTTTGACGTCAGCACTTTCAGTCATTTTTACATCGTCAACATTGATTTCTTTGCTTTCTTCGTCTTCCAACTTAGGAGCATCGGCTGATTCGCTTTCATTTTCTTCAGGGTTGGATGCGACAATTGTTATCAAAGGATCGACACTGAATGAATGATACTTGATATACGGCCCTTTCAGTAACTTTTTTGAGGGTCGCATGATTTTTTTTTCTGACTCCAAGCGCTGATAGATCTCGAGACTTTTGAGGTTCTCCTTAGCGGTCACTGTAGCTTCTGCCAAGCGTTCCTCTTGTGTCGGAGCTCTGACTTCACGTTTAAACTTAATGACTTTTGATTTTCTGAGATCAGAGCGGACCTTAAGCCTCTCGCGAGTTTCTGCCGATTTAACGGCAGTGGACTGCCGGGTTGACTTTCTTCCCGTGGAAGTCTCCAACACATCATCTTCATGCTTTCTTTTCGATTTTGGTTTTATGCTCACTGTCTTGATCGGTTTAGGTTTGGCGGGAGCCGGTTCTTTATACGCGCGAGTATTGACAGCTCGCTTCTTAGTTTTCTTCCCTTCCGCTTCGTGGTCTGATACAGGTTCATCATCCTCGTCGATACTAAAATCCGAGTCGACCTCGTCAGCTCCCTCAAACCCTTGAACATACTCCTTGTCTTCGACAGCCTCATCGAAACCTCCGTAAGTTGTTTTGTAGAAATCGTCCTCGTCTTCCTCGTCAATCAATTTACTCATTTTATTACCGGCATTGTGCCGGCGCTCTCTACGAGCAGCCATGATCAAGAATATTTATGTAACTATTCAGATGCGATTTTATATTCACGATAAATGAGAGAAAGATTATAATCATAAAAATGTAATTTTAACAATCGCCGAAATGCTTATAGAGAACTGTCAAAATTGTTTTTTTTCTTTATGATTTTATATTCTATCGTTGTCTATGATTTTATTTTATTCCATTCTTACCTAATTACCAAAAATGATACATATTTCATTTTAAAATAACTAATAAAATAATTCCTTTGCTTCTAAATACAAAGTTTGTAGGTTTATAAATATCCAAATAATATGGAAAATATATTCATGGATAGGGAATTACAGGCAGGAATTATTATTTAATGTAGCAAATTTATTTAATGTAACAAATAGTGTTGTTATTTCACCAAAACAGAAGATACTTGTGTAGTTGAAGGAAAAAAATACAGAGGTTGAATACAGAGATTCACAACAAAAGTTGCAATTTACATAGTGTCCGATAACAATACTTGCCCCTTAAATGTTGAACTGTTGTGGGTCAAATAATTGAACGTAGCAGAAAACAAGAAGTAAAACACTGCTGTAATTGATTAGGATTGGTACTATAAAGCAGAGCTCCGAAACCTTTTCTCATCTACGGCACACCAAAGTACTTCTTTGGATTCTACGGCACACCAAAGTTCTCACCTTGAATACCGCGGCACACCAAAAGCCAAATATAGATATTAATTTGATAAATTTTACTTTTTTTAAATTTAATTTAGAACTTAATAAAGCAAGTACCTCGTTGTATGTCTACATAAATATGCGATAGGCGCTGGGAGCTTGAGGACCGTTGTAAAATTATTTATTTATAATATTGCCTTATTTGATCGCGGCACACCTGTATCGGCTTACAGCACACCAGTGTGCCACGGCACACCGGTTGCGGAACACTGCTATAAAGTATAAAAACACCAACCTACCTAAATATATTATAACTTAAAACCCGAAACTTAAAACATTCAGATCTCTTATATTTTTTTTCAAATTGAAACAATTTGGTGAATGTTCATATATTTAATATTTTATGTATTTTAAATAATGAATATATATTTTTTAACATTGATATGATAATAATTCTTTATTGTTTGTATACATCGCCGCTTGAAACGTCACATCCCTAGACGTTACAAAAACAAACTGCTCGCAGCTGACATTTGAGTGTTCGCTAATGATTTTATTTGCTTTGCGTTTTTAAGAGATGCCCGGAGAGTCATGCGACAATGAAGGCAAAATTAGTCGTTTTATTTTTCCTCGCTTGCATTAATGCCTCGGCCCGCTGCGACTCGTACAACCTGGGCGGTAGGCCTGGGGAGGGATACATCATCGAGGTTATGATCGGGACTCCTCCGCAAAAGGTGAGCGAAGGACTAAAAATATACCACACATCTTTTAACACGCTTACTTAATGTTTACGCACGCATTTCATATTAATTATACCACAAACATTATATTTTCTACTTAAAAATGATCGTCAGTTTTTTCGCCCTATGGAAATAACCAAATAACTATAAATATTCACAATCATTATTCGACATATCGATGTTATGTTTTCATTTACTCTTTAGATTTATTTAATATTTATTATTTTATAATTTGACATTATGAACCTGACAATTTCCGAATTTTTTGCTTTATTAAAAAGTTCAAAAATATTATTCCCTTGTTAACCTTCCAGCGGGCCGTGCTGTCAATTATTGTTTTTATCTCCCATTAAGTTCATTGCTGAGTATCATGGTCCTTTTAAATATCAGTAGTTTCCTGCACCACTCATCTTCATACATCCCGGCCGTAAGCCATGCTAATCATCGTGCTAAAAGAAAACTTGGTAATCTCCTTTATAAGATCTGCCCACCTTCTTGCAGGCTCCCCTTTTGTTCGTGTTTCTTTAACCGATCCAACTACTTTTCTGGCGACATGCCCAAAGTATATGAGAATCTTCACTCTCTAAAAGTCTTTCAGTAATGCTAACATATTCTGTGAAATAAATCACTATATTTTTAATAATAAATGTTTATTTGTTAACCTTGTTCTTACATGGATCTCGTAAGATATGGTCTCTGTTTATGAGACTGCAGTTTCGACTAACTTGTAGAGTTCCTTAATCTATCACTTGTCAAGAGACAACTGAGCTGTATAGTACTTCATAAGTGGTCGAACCCATTTTATGCAGGAGAGGGGTATACAAATATATATACACGTCTCCTAAACAGAAACCATATCTTACGTGATCCATGTAAAAACAAGGTAAATAAATATTTATTATTTATAATGGATCTTAAAGTAGTGAATGCTGAAAACATTGAAAAAAAAAAGAAAACATATTTTTTTTGTCTACATTTCTAACGGTATAATGCTTTGAAGAATATTATTGAGTTCACTGATTTTTTTTTGTTTTTATGAGAATTTTCTATATATTTGAATATATTTATTATATCTACTTTTTTATCTTTTTTTTAGTATTATGGATTTTAGCATGTCAATTTTACTAAACTTGATGTTTCATAATGTCATTACATTTTTTGTCTAAAAATCTATCATTATAATTATGTATTAACTGTTTATGTATTCATTTCATTCTCATTGTGTTAAAATCTCCTATTTCGTATTTCATATTCAGCCTTTGACATATTTTTTGTCTTATATGAGCAAAAAATCTAAAGCAATATTATCAGAACAATGGAAATATTTTTTGTTAAAATAGAACATTTACTTTTATTAAAATATTGTAATTATCATCGGTCTAAAAAATTCCAGTTTTTAAATTTACGTATAAACGCGCGAGAGCACCAGCAATGGGTTTTGGCACCTCTATGGTGTTCAACTGAGTCGGCTGAACCCTGCAAGATCTGCCATTGCAGGCTCATGCCGAACGATCCCTACATTGCCGGGATCTTTATTAGGACTCTTAGTAGACGTATGAGGAGTAGATGAACAACACTCAAACTTTTTTACAAAGCGCATCGAGATATATTCAAGTTAAAAATTGATAAACTTTGGTATTCGGCTCAGGCCACAGACAATCAACGATTTACCTCTATTGAGGGCCGAGTCGAACTGAGACGGCTTCAAGAAGACAAGACACAATAACATCACTTCTCATTGTGTCTCAACGTAAAATGTCATTATATGTACAAGTAGTCATTTTGCCATTTTAAAAATAAATAAAAGTAAGATTTGTACATTAAGTTTGCAATTAATTACTTTTCGGTGTTTTTAAGATGTGTTTAATTTAGTAAAATACATTTAACTGTTTCGTTACGGTTCGGTGGAATAGATAGGTAGATGTCACAATTAGTACTGAAAGTAGCAAAACTAAATATCACGTCAACCGATGTCAACGGTCGGGGAATCTTCGACGGCATATGCGGACAACCGATGCGAAAGGGTTAACTAGTCTCTGACAGATATTTTATTATTACATGAGTATGAAATTCCGCATACATTTTTTTAAACACATTTACAACATGAATGGTAACCATTGAAATTCATGACTCGACTGCAAAATATACATGATAATTTGAAAGTGAGAAATAAAACATAAATAATGTTATTTATAATATTTTTGACACAAAACCTTAAATTTATATTTTTTCTATAAAGTCTTGGTCAGCGAATTACTTCGGAACACACGTAATAAATAGTGCATTTAATAAACTTCACACATCAGATCATCTCTAAAGATTTTTTTATTTTGATGTTTGACTAAATTTTCTTTTATAACAGAAAAATATAGAATCGCCATGTCCTTAAAATGTTTTGAGAAACACGTAATTTTTATTTCTCTGTAGTTTTATTGAACTATGAAACATGTATAATTTTTTATAATAAATTACATAATGTTTTAATGACATTATTCAACTTTGAAACATTATTTAAGTATCAAATACATTAATGTTTTAATTATTTCGATTTTTTCGAATTAAATAAAAGAATTTTTAGAATTTATTCCAAAATATATAAATTTTTTTGATGACATGTTTCAGCCAGGTCATTCATATACACCCTTTCACTCACTCTTTGCTTTATATAGAGCCTACACTCACTTTACTAACTCACTTGAAAATGGCCACTCAACCTGGCTGAAACATGTCGTCAAAGAAATTAATATTTTGTGGAATAAATTCTAAAAATTCTTTTATTTATATCTGACATTAATGTTTTGTTTTGAGTTTATATCCAAACTGAAAAAAAATAAATTAAAATTCTACAGATTTTTTACAAGAAAAAATACATTTAAAATATTCCATTTTTATTGAAAATATTTTGATCTTCTAAATACAGTCTAGATTGCTTCTGGTAATATGATCAAAGAATCAGATATTTGTTTCTTGCACACAGTATACAACAGTTAATTTTTTTAATGTAGCACAGCTGAGATCTGTTTGATAGTTTTTGTTTGACCTTATCGCATTGTTAATTGCAGTTCAATGTGCTCGTGGATACCGGTAGTACCAATTTTGCAATTGCGGCCGCTCCGCATCCAAACGTCGACCGCTACTTCGTGCAGAGCAACTCATCAAGCAGCCACGACCTGGAGCAGGAAGTGCTGCTGCAGTACACGCAGGGCCAGTGGGCCGGGACTCTGGCCTCTGATGTGGTTTACTTTCCGACGCTCAACTCGGTGCTGCTCGTCACGTGCGACATCGCTATGATCAACGACTCTCAGGGCTTCTTCATGAATGGCTCCAACTGGCAGGTAAAATATAATTTTTAATAATTTAATCATCAGTCTTCTTCGTAATATCAATCCAGTGGATTGGTTTGCAGCAACAGAATCTTGCATCTCGATCTCCATTCCTCTCGGTCCACCGCAACCCTCTTCAGCTCAGCATAAGAGCTACAACTCATGTCCTCGTACACTTGCTGCAAATATTCCCGTCCAGGGTGCCCTCTATAGTTTCTACCCTCAACCATCCCCTCCACAATATCGTGAAGAAGACCATCGTGGCGCATAATGTGACCGATCCATCGGGCTTGCCTCTCTAAGATGGTTCTTATTAGGTGCCTATCTTCCTTGATTATCCTGAGAACCTCATTGTTCGTGATGTGGTCTCTCCAGGAAATTCCGAGAATTCTTCTGTTTGACCACATCTTAAAAGCCTCTAGTCTTTATTTATCACTTTCAGATAAGCACCATGTCTCACAGCCGTACATCAAGATGCTCCAAACAAATGTTTTTGCAAGTTGCTTGCGGAGCCTTAAATTAATATTCTTTGACTTAAGAATTTTTGCTTTTTATTGAAAGATAGCCTTGATGTATTCGACTGTTGACTTCTCTTTTTGTTTTTCATCAGTAATTATCGATAATTATATTTAAAAAAAAAAACAGTATATAATTGAGTATTTAATGTTGCAGGGTATTCTTGGTTTAGCTTACCCCTTGATTGCCCAGCCTTCATCCAGTGTGAGGCCGTGGATTGATTCCCTCCAAAAAAAGTACAAAGACAAGACCATCGCTTTTTCACTGACTCTCTGCGGCACCGAGAAGCCGGGAAATAATGACCACTACGGCCTGTTTGAAGTGTTAAGTATGTTTTACTAGAATTATACATTTTTGTTTTGGTCAATTTGAACTAATAGGAAATTTAGGTGTGAACAATGTGATATTTCAATAAATAAATTGACTTATATAAGAGCTAGTAATTAAATATACACATACTTATACATCAAATTCTTTATACGCATCAATTCATTCAGAAAAATAACAGCAGAAGCGGGATGCAAACCGCGAGCCTTGGAACCAACCGTTGCTCTTGTTCATTACCCTAGACCGCTCGACCATCTCCTGCTCGAGCAGGAGATGGTCGAGTGTATAATAATATTGAAGAATAATATTGTAATATAGGCAATGATCTATAAAAGTAGATTAGAATATTAAAAAAATAAAATAATATTCTAATAAATATTTAAAAATCCATATATAAGAGTTAGTTTAAAAATTATTTGCTTTATTTTAGATAATATGATTCATCCCTATAAAGGCCTTCTCACTGCTACCGTAGTTAGAGAAGGGTTTTACGAAGTGATCTTGAGCGGAATCCTCATCGACGGCACTCCCTTGGCTGTGGACTGTCGCGAGCTCAACTCCGACAAGTCCATCATTGACAGCGGCACCACAAACATCCGACTGCCCAAAGACATCTTTGAGAAATTTGTCAATATGATTATCCCCGCATCGAAAAAGGTGATAGCGACCAAAATGAATGCCACTAGGAAGATGTCCAAAAACAGGACCGTTCAAAAGACGCTTGACGAGTGGCCGGACGCTCCCATGGTCCTGGAGGATGAGTTCTGGTTGAAGCAGCGCTCGACTTGCTCGCCGCACAGGCAGGACTGGGACGACATGCCGGTCATCACGATGCAGCTGGCTAGCGGCAAGGACAAATACTTCCATTTGAATCTTCCAGGATCGGTGAGATACATTAAAAATATATTTACAATTTTTTATTAATAAAACTATTGCTTTGAAAGACTAATGTTAAACATTACACAGCAGTTCTACTGAAAAAATAAACTAAACTTCCTGTCAATTAATGAGTTATGTAATCATTTACTTCTATTACTACAGGTAGTCCTTGGATTACAACTATTCGCACTTCAGATAGAAGAAAAACTTTTTTAGGATGTTAATATTCACTATTTAGAGGTCACATCATTGTGCATGTATGGAACATGGAAAAAGCGCTTTGAAAATGTAATACGTAATCAAAACATGTTGTACAAATAAAATAAAACATACACAGCCATATTTTGTGTGAAATTTGACTGACAACCAATTAGATTTACGACCAAAATCCAGGAACGTAACTCAATCGTAAGATGAGTACAACCTTCACTACTAAGATTATTATTATTATTATTAATTATTTTTTCTTCCTCGGTTTCGGTCTTCAGGAAGGCCAAAACATGTAATCGTTAAAATAAATTGTGAATCAAAACTAAATATTCTGAATTTATTAATTTTTTAATTAAAATAAATTCTAAAGTTATAATTATGCAGTTTCACCAAGTATTGTCAGTTGATAACCTTAATGTAAGATTATTCATATAAACATTATGGAAGTGCAATTTGGTGTTAAATTTTATTCCTAAATAACGTTTAAATGATTAAACTTGTCATTTCAGTCTTACATCCGCCAAGTGTTTGAGAATCCCCCCGAGTTGTACTGCTACAAGTTCTCCGTGGAGCCGTCAGATTCCGGGAGTATCCTGGGCGTGGTGGCCATGGAGGGCTTCCAGGTCATCTTCAACCGCACGGCTCGCAATGTCGGCTTCCTCAAGTCCGACTGCGGCCCCCGGGTGAGCCTCTCGGGCCCCTTCGCCGCCAACCTCACGGACGAGAGTCTGCTCTCCCGCTGCTCGCATACAGAGGTCGTCCACGTGAGTCTGCTGAACATCGCCGCGTACGTCGTGTGCGCCGCTCTCCTCCTCTCGAGCTTCATGTTCGCTTACCTTCTCGGGCAGTGGATCAAGACCAAGTATTTCAAGTGCAGCAATTCTGGAGCCACCGTTTCCATGAGCCACGCCAGTCTCATCAATGAAGACTCTTAAACTTTGCTTTTATCGGTATTGTTATTGATTTTAATGTTTACAAACTTTTTTCTTCTCCAGAATTCAAATTAAATGCTAATGTATTTGTATCAACGGATTAACTTTTTGTTCCATTAAAATACAATTCTACGTGAACGCATAGTTTCTCAATAATGTCAAGCCTTATTTATTCTCATAGTTAAACATCTCTCTACAAACTATGGCGGGGCTTTGCTTCCAGAAGGTTTCATGACGTTTTATACCATCAAACATTACCATATTATCTTTTAATATATCTTTATTCATTATCATAATTTTTTCAGTATCAAATATTAACATGTAATTAAGTGATAATTATGACTTTCTGATAAAACCCTTTTTATATTGGCCAGTATTTTTTAAACGTATGTAAACATTACGATCTCAGCATTGCCGAATGTTGAACAATAGACTTTAGATGTAATCACGTGCCTAGTCGGAATATAATTATCATGAGCGCAAACATGTAAGGAGCGGCATATATTATACAATATGGCAACCCTAAATGTATGTTTATTTATCCAAAAATGTTTAGTGCACAGACTGCCAGCGGAATGTCCCATCATTCTTGATGACACAGAAATCTCTCTGCAGTAAAATAGTATTACTCGCAATGTTCAAGAGGTTCAACTGGTTTATCCTTCCTTCCTTTTACAATATCGGCTCTATTTTGAGCATACGACCACCAAACACAGCCACCTGAATAACTGTCACTTGATTATTCATTATTAAGTATTTAACCCTTTAGATGCGGCGTACCTATATATCGGCATGACATTTTATGTCAATAAAGTGCAGCTTGCCGATATATAGCCAAAGCCATACAAAACTGCTTGCGGTATGTAACGATACAAAACCTGGTACACACATAGGGAATGCGTGTCCCTGTCAGCTAATCACTCGATGCGGCGTGCCTATATATCAGCATAAAATTTTATGTCACTAGAGTGCGGCGAGCCGATATATATAGGCAAGCTTATAGAGTTTTATAAAAATAATATATAGTTGGTTTTAATTGATGGTTAATTAATTAATAAGGTTAAAAATAAATAAAAATGAATATAGGTGTGTACATATGTATAAAATAACAATACATAATAAAAACCTAAAATTTCATTATTTTATTTTTCCATGGATTATCGACACTTCTTGTGGAATAATACTAATAATAACAATAGTTGCACCTAAAGGGTTAAGAGTCGTTGGTCCTCCAGGGGATAATAGTTTTGTGGTTTGTAAACGAGGCAGCTTTGGTTTATGTTATCCAAAAACAACACTAGTCTAATTAAAGCAATGGCTACTATTAGTCTGAGCTACAAGGAAATCTGAGGAATTTGTGGATATTTTAAGAATGTTAGTATTGAATTAGATGTTCTACGGCCCACATATATTATTACTACATCTAAATATTCTCATCCAAAAACATGCAGAAAATTTAAAAATATTAATATCTTCCAAAAATGCCCTGCAACTTTGCTGTTTAATGTCAAAAAATAATTATAGTCAAATAGCTATTTATTAAATTGTATTTCCAGTGTCAGTTTTAAAATAATATCATGTTTTCCAAAACCATAATGTTTTCCAAAAACCGTCTGTAACAGCTCTGGTGACTTAAGACCCATAAATAATCCTCAATATTTAAGGATCTAGCATTGTCGCCGTATTATGTAATGTTGTACATATTATTCATTAAATAATACAATATAATTAAATGGCAAATCAAAGATCTAATCTATTATTATATACAACCAAAGAGTTTAAAGAAAATATAAAGTGAAAAATGTATCTTAATATTTATTCTTACAGCTGATTAGATTACATATTGAGAAATTATATTTTTGTGATTATATGTAAACTTAAATATACCAGGCGTCGAGAATAAACTGAAGTTTTTATGTTGGATTTGCCATGATATGTGACTTGTGTCACTTACAATTTAAAGTATTATTAATTGTATTAAAGATGTTTTTTGTATACATTGGTAATTTGTATACCTTGACATACGAGTTTAATTCGTTCCATAACCTTGCCCGTATTTCAAATTACTCGTATCTCAAAGCGTAAATGTACAAAAGTCATAAAACGCGAGCACAACATATCAAAGATGCTTTGACAGCTAGAGCGCACTGATAACTGATTCTCTGACCGTAGCCGGGGGATTAATGCGGGAAAAGGTTTGTGTGCAACCAACTAATCTGCTAAGCCGATTGCTCGTTGTTGGGGCACTCGTCATGTCAAGGTGGTACCACTGTATTTCGTTTTCTTATTTTATTTTTTGAATGTGTAATTTAAAAATTCTATTTTTCTGTATTTTTTTGCAGTGATACATTTTTTACTGTATGAAAATATTGGTTGTTTGTACATTTTGTTAATAAAGAAACAATTCTTCACATAAAATATTTCCCTTCTGCATTCAGAGGGCCTAGTCAAGAGCAAACTGTAAGCACAGAAAATGTTAAGTAATATAATTGTCTTTTGTAAAAAGCTTCACAAATTAGTGTTTTCTCAAAGAAATATTGTTATTTTGACATATTTACTATCTTCTTAACGCATTGTTAGCGGGAAACGAGTCAACTAGTTATATCGCTTTTTATCCAAAGCGCGGGAGATAAGTTTTCTCGTTTTGTTCTGCTAAGCGGTGGGGTGCGGGAAACTTGTAAACAAGGGCACCAAACGGGTGGCGAACTGCGCATTATTGCATGTCAGCAGTAACCTATACATCTTCCTGCCGATACTATCAATTTGGGACCGAACAAAAGCCGCGCGACAATGCCAGGTTACAAAGTGTTAATTCTAAAATTAGTAAAGTGTCTCCATCTTTCTGACCTTTCTCTTCTTATTTGATCTCGTTTTTATTATCTACGTCTTTTAGTAACTCATCTATAAATGAGAAATATCTAATATTGCCCTCGGCATCAATCAACATATCATAAGAAATACACCAGCCAATTGCATTACAAATATTTTTCTGTAATTAAAAACAATAATTATAAAAATTCCAACCATTTAAATCATAAATACATGTTTATTAAGTGGCAACTTACATTAATCTTATTATTTTTTATAATTGAAATTGAAAATTCTCCATTAGCTGCTTTCTTTACCTTTATATGTGACTGAATATTATACTCACAATCGGTAAACCTGATGATGATGCTAAATGGAATGGCTTAAAATTAATTAAAGTTATCAATAAACAATGTGTTTCTGAAACTAAAATCCATTCACGATATCATAGTTTAGTATAGTAGTTACTAGATTATTCAACTATTTTGTGTAGTTCCTATTGTTATAAAGAAATATAATAATCTTAAATTATTCATTCTTCCTCATCTTTACTAAATTGTTTATTACATTATAATGCCATACTTCAATTGCTTAAGTAGTTCTAACTCCACGTTACCACGTTTACTTAATTTTGTCATTTGACTAAATAACATAAGCTTCCACTAAGTAGCGTAATGAAATATTTTTTAAACCTTTTAAATTTTCGTTGCCAAAATACAAGATTTCATATTTAAATAATGTAAAATTTTGTAACGTTTTCCTTATTCCATATTCTCCTATATTGTTTTCTTATGTAAAATATATAACTTTTGTAAGCATTTAAAAAAAAACATATTTAATGGTTATTTCAGTGGTGGTAACACGAAAATGGTGGGTTTAACACCCCACCATTTTTATGTCATCTAAAAAGGAAATATGCAATGATCATAATGAATACTTTTAAGAGTGTTCACATATTATCTACTTCGCCTTTCATATGTGTGTGTTGTAATTACTACATATTTAACATAATTACAGAAATTTAAATGCATTTCACTAATTATATAAGAAGATAAATGATTATTGTGTTTTTTTTTACAGTTTTTCAACATATTTGCATTTATGTTCATTTTTTTTTTAAATAAATGTACTTTGTAAATGTATGTTACATTTTTTGTGTTCGTACATTTTTTTATTCATTTTATAAAAATAACTTGAATTCATCATCATGGTTACATTTTAATGTTTTTTATTAAATTTAAACAATTGAATTTATTACTGACAATCATACATGTTTCTTATGTAAGTTAAAAAGTAGCCATTATATGATGTAGATCTGTCTATTTTATGTATTATTATTTATGCTTTTATTTTTCTTTAATTGATAATTATTGGTGGAAATCCATAATTAATAAATCAAATAAAAATTAAAGATTATTTAGAATTATTCCACATTATTTAATTTTTTGGCGGCATGGTTTTTCAAGCAAAATTAACACATTGTTGTCGGGACATGGATTTTTCCATTTTTGCAGAACTGCTACTGGATGTTTAGTCTGTTGCTAGTCAGCTCACATGTTTATCCGTGAAATTTGAACAGTACTTTTGTTTTGCTCTCTGCAGCTAGATGTGCTAGGCTGCTCTGATATTTAATGAAGACATTATTTATTCGTCGTCGCCTTTATTACAATTTTAACTTCAGTTAAATTGTTTTTTTTTTTTTGGTGAAATCGTCTGGCCGAGAATGTGTTGTCACTTTTTATAAATGTATTTTTTGTGATAATACCCTTCATAGGGGTAATATTTACCATGAATACCATACTCTAAATTAAAATATATATATATAACTCTAAAAAACGTACCCTTAAATGTTTTAATGTTTATTTTCAAGTTGTGGACATAATTAAAAATTAGTGTAGAAAGTTCTACAATTTTTTGATGATTTTGCTGGTGGTGCTATAATCAGTGAATGTCACATTAAAAAAAAGTAGTTATCTTGGATATACTAAAAGTTATGCCATTTTTCATAAATACATCTTTTTACCCGTGACATATTTTTTTCGCCCGCATTAGAGTATCAGCGGTGCGCGAATCTCACCCGACGTTAATGTGTTAATTTACCTTTTTAATACTCAATAATGGCTACTCATCATGGCCAAAACATGTTATCAAAAAATAAATGTGTAATAATTAAAAATAAACTTTTATTTATGTTTATTTTATTCACAAAACGATGTAAACATAAATTTTAATTTTTAATTATTATTTTAAATTGGTGCTATAAATATATATTGACTTTTATCTTTTTATCGTAGTATTATTAATTAATAGTGTTTTAATGTAATTATCCATCTTTCAGTGTTTTATTAATATTAAATAATAATACTTAGAATCAAATTAAGTAAAAATATATATCAATATGATAAAATCATATCTATACATGTGTATTAGAGCCAAGAAGTCTTATCAAAACTTAACCGGATTTAAAATTAGTTTGAATTGAAGTTTGAGAACAGATCAATCGTAATCTTGTATAAAGAAATAAAATGTCTAAAATTAAATAAAAAATAGTACAAAAATCTTAACAAATTATATATTTGTAAAAAATCTATGAAATGGGCGACTGTAAAAAAATATTTAATTAAAATTTCTGATTGATGTATATTAAACCTAAATGTAATAAATTACATATATATATTTATTTATAATATAGTAATCTATTTTTAATTATGATTCAATTGATTTGTTCTAAATAGCATTGTACTAACGTAAAATATTTTCTTTTACTTCATTGAACATTCTTGGTGTTCCTTCACTGTGTATGTATATATTTTTATAATTTGCCCTAAATAAATATGGTATTGTTTAAAAAGTCTTTTAATAATCATCATCAGCCTGTGTCCACCCACTGTTGAACGTAAGCCTCCCGCATGAGTCTCCATCCTCTTCGATCCTCCGCCTTCCGCATCCAGGTCACTCCCGCTATTCTTCTTATATCGACAGTCTATCTTGTAGGGGGTCGGCCAATGCTCTAATAATATAATATCTATATATCTCTGTATAATTTCATGATTTATATATAAAAACTTTCTATATAAAAGGTTTCTATGCATAATTTCATGATTTCTATATAAAACAGATGGTTCTTCTCTATTCATCATCAGCCTGTATCCGTCCACTGTTGAAAGTATGCCTCCCTCATGAGTCTCCATCCTCTTCGATCCTCCGCCTTCCACATCCAGGTCACTCCCGCTATTCTTCTTAAGTCGTCAGTCCATCTTGCAGGCGGTGAGCCAATGCTTCGTTTGTCATTTCTTGGGTGCCACTCCAATACTTTTCTTCCCCATAGACCGTCGTCTTTTCGACAGATATGTCCTGCCCATCACCACTTGAGTGTGCCTATTCGTTGGGTAGCCTCCACTACTTGAGTTCTTCTGCGGATATCTTCGTTTCGGATTCTATCTTTTAGCGACACTCTTCTCGATTACTTTTTACCAAATATTTTACCAATTATCAATGTAAAATGAAAAAAAAACGTTGCAGATAGAATTCTGCCCTCGCCAAACAAACTTGCTGCAGTAAAGAATATTAATTTATCATAATAACAAAGACATTGGTTGGTATGTTTAGTATATTTATTACTCGGAATATGTTTACAATTTCACATCCAAAAATCTAGCTTCAATAACATAGATACATCCACAGAAGTAAGTAATTACTGGCGCACCAGTGTTCCATAATCATTATTATCGGTGGCTGACCTGCGACTAAGCGCAAAATATAAAAATCAAATAAAATGTAGGTTTTCCATATTTTCCACTGAACTTTTGAAATAAACAAATAAACCTGCCAATGGTGCATTTTTTTACACTTAAATTAGATATTCAGCAGTCATACATAATATAAGCATCACAACAATGTGGATAATTTCCATTTTGACATTTTGGGTTGATTCTATGCACATACATAATGGATATTACTTCAGAATGGATTCGAGCATAACAAAAATATTTGACTCTTAAGAATTCATTTAATTATTAACTGCCGTATAAAAAATATAATGACCACATTTTTTTGGTAATCTAATTGGTAGGTATATTCAGGCCACTGATACTTTTACAGAAAAACGTAAATCATATTATTTTTCAATTACACTTTCCTTTTACACAGTAGATACACTCCACGCAATGTGTTTAAATAAGTAAACCAAAAATAATAATTATGGTTTCACATCTGTCGCATTAAAATGGGAATTGAGTGTACTCTGGTCTATTCAATGGATACTCATATTTTTCTATTATTGATGCTACTATAAAAAAATAGTATAGAACCCTGAAACTGTCATGGATTTAGATAGTCCTGACTTAATTTTGGATCAGTTTATCGGTTGGTACCAATGAGCTAAATACTATTAGTGGTAGAGATGGCGAAATTTTTACATACAATTATTTTAATTTTATTGATTAATAAATGGTAATATTGTCAGAGATAAGATTAAGAAAATTTATAGATAAAACACATTTAAATAGTCTTAGTTCTATGAAGTAAGATGGCAGGGCTTAGTTCAGTACTTGAGAGTTGTAGATATAAGATTACAAGTTTTTAAGAAACATCACGATGTTAAATTATTAACTATTCGTACATTTGACAGTGAGTTTATATTATTATAAGTAAAATGAGACTTGGCAGTCCAAAAATTTATCAAAAATACTTGGCACAAAAGAAAATATTTTTAATTATTTGAAAAATATTATTTTAAGAAATGGCACTGGAGTGAAGTTTTATAAATGGATATTAAAAACACGGCATCACTTTTTTCAAGAATAAGGAAAAGCATTTTAATCGCTGGAAACACTGAGTAGCTGAATCTTATATTTATAGGTAATTAATACATTTTACATCTAGACGTTTTTCTAATGGTAGGGAGCATAATAGAACGCCCGCGATAGAAAATACAATCTGCAATATTAAACACCCAAGGCAATGCAATCACAAAAATGAAATTGTGTAAAATATAAGCCCCGACTGTTCTCAGTAATTTGAAGCCTTTCAGATGCGTATAAAAAATAATCTTTAACTTGTTAAATATCATAACTAATTTATATTGGTAACATCATAACAATGTCAGTCATTGTGTGTAGAGATTTCCAAAGATTCACCTTTCTCGTCTAATTTTCAAAACCTTAATTAAAACATATAAATACACGTCTGATTTTTTCGCATCGTCGATTGACTTAAAAAGTTGAAAACCTTAAGAGGTAAATTATTGAAACAGACAAGCGCGAGAAAAGCTCTCTTCAGCTGGAAACTTACAACGCCTTACTCTTCAGATCTAAATTAATCTACGTTTATATAATTATACATTATCTATGTTACATCTAGTTATAATATTACTTCTGAATCAAATATAATTATCATTACATTAGAAAGAACAACAGTTATATTAACATTTTAATATCTCTTACTTAATATATTCCGTTTACGATTAATTAATATTATGTTACATTTAAATTATAAATAAAGCAAACTAATATTATTACATTAAATTATAAAAACACTCTGTTGTAAGGTAACACCAACCGCTTTCAATAAATTAATATCATCAGCGAGCTATCACTGAAAATTGTACGAATCACTCAAAACAATTAATGCAAATGAAATAATAAGGATGGCTTATAAATATACTAAAAAATTATCAAAAAATATTTCTTCCTTTCCTCTTAATGTGTGAATTATTAAAAATAATAATTCAATAATATTTGTATTATGTTAAGAAAATATGAATAAAGAAAATGCACTGGAGACTAGCGATGAACCTAACTGATGAACAAAAACAATTATAAAATTTAAAAATGAGATATTACAAAAAAATAAATTAAAGCAACCAATAATATACTCCCTCCAAGACTTTGTTCAAATTTAAATGTTAAATACTCACAAAAATCACACATTGAGAAAAACATGTCGCCCTTCATGTTAAAAATATATAAAAAAAATAAAAAATACCTTTTGTGCAATCTGTAGTTTGTGTTGTCGAAAGTGAATGCAAAAATCACAGAATTAATAGAAGGGAATTCGTAAGAGACTAACAATGATTGATTTTGCTATTTATAAAGAAAACTTTTAACAAAATTTGTACAGCGGTACCTCGACATACGAGTTTAATTTGTTCTGCGATGATGAAATGAGAGACTCCAACTCTGGCAACAAATCGCACCAGAGGATTTCATTACTCCAAAGGAAGGCCTCCCAACTGGCAAGAGCCTTGACTGGCCGACCTGGAAATCCCTAAACAGATTAAGAACCGGAGTTGGTAGAACAAAGGACAACCTCGAGCGGTGGGGAATGCTTCGGCAGGGAGAGACACTATTGTGCGACTGTGGAGACCTGCAGACCGCCTCACACCCACGATGCTGCTCCATGTGCCCAACAAGTTGCACATCTCAGGACCTAATGCTGGGCAACACACGAGCTATCGATGTTGCCAGATATTGGGAAAAAATAATTTGACGTCGCTGACACTAAGAAGAGAAGAATTTGTTTTGCAACCTTACTCGTATTTCAAAGTGTCATTAAATAGCTCCGATGCACGACCAGTTGCGGTTTGTTTCTGGGTGTTTCTTGATAAGGGGATTGCTCGTATCTCAAATTTTGCTCGTATTTTAAAGCAAAAAATCGCTCACTCGACGGATCTCAAAAAGCTCGTATGTTGAGCCAATCGTATGTCAAAGTGCCACTGTATTTATAATGTGTATTTTATATATATTAAATGGTCAATGCAATCAAGTAGGTATCATTTTTGATTACTTATTTTTAAATTATTTGTTAAAAATCAGATCATTGAATGGCACAATGCGTTGAAAACTAAAGGAGATTACCAAAAAAGTTTTGAGATTCTGTTTACATGGGAATTCAATTTTAATATCAGTTCTTTTAAAAAAGACTTTCAATCTGCTGTACGTACTAATAATAAATATTAATGTCAATAGATTTCCTCTCCACGAACTTAACAGAATCATCTCGAATAAGTTTTGATCGTAAAGGTTGCGAATGTCGATTCAGAAGATTTAAGCCTTGTAGCGATCTGAACGGTTGATGGCGCAGCACAAGATCAGAGAAAATATTAGTCCCAAGATCTCGAGCACGGCGATGCCAATACCGGCGCCGATGACCAGGTCGATGTTGTCGGAAATGGAGTCAAGAACTTTGTCAACGCATCCCTGAAAAAATAAACAATTACAAAATGTTATTTATATTTTTAGCATTCACTATAAGATGCATTTCAATAATAAATAGATAAGTATTTTATACATTGTTTTAACCTTTTGCACTCGAATAGCAACAATATGTCCACTTGGTATATTCCCCAGTAACTCGAGTGTAACTGTGTACCGTTATGTTGTTTAAAATAATAAAAGGCGGGATACGTACTAACGCAGGTATAATTCTGCCCCGCCACAAAAAACGGAAATCGGCGCCTCTCTCGTCATTTAGTAGTTCTTCCTAGGATGCATTTGGGCGATTATTTTGTTAGGTACCATACATTGAAAGACTATAAAATGTGAAAATAGTAACCAATTGTCTTTATTTTTTTTAATAAACCATTTTAAGCACTTATCGATTGGTTTTATTGACAATTTGCATGATACCCATTTCCAGGTTTTTTTTTAATTTTTTTTCAACTATTTTTGTACAAATTTGCAAAAAAGTACACTTGAGTACTGGGATGTCGTACAAAAAAAAAGTCTCGAGTGCAAAGAGTTAAAATGGATCACACTGATCACTGTTTTGTTCATTGATGAAGGATTCATCAGTTCTAATATGTATAAACGTAATAGTACGCTTTCATAGACAGAGTCTTCCAAGTAAGAAAAACAGTGCTCAGTGTGGTGATCCATGTTTAAAGCAAGCTTTGAAATAATTATTTAATTATAAATAATGTTGTATTACACAAACAAATTTGATGTGATGTAAGGGCCAAGTGCCCATAAAAAGTAATAATCATGGCACATAATACATGCTTAGGTTCTTTGTTTTTTTTACTACAAAATGTGTCATAAAATTACCACAAAGTCATTAAAAATGTAATAATTTTGCAGTCTCAACACATAACATAATGTTCTCTCTTACATGTTGTTTAAGTAGTCACTTTAATATTCTTTATGTATTATTTGCAATAAATGTGTACCAAGACTTTTATCTTTTTACGAAAAATGATTAGTTATTGCTCTGACATGATATCTTCATGTTCTAATATTTTGTTGCAGGTGCAAGTTGGATAAGCAGGGTGTGATTACACTGGACTTGTAATATTTATAAGATTACAAGGTATGTGGTTCTTGTCACATCAGATTTATTAATTGCAATAACCAGCTATATTCTAATAATCAAACAAGACGGTGTTCAAATGTCACTATGTAAATCAAATCCATATTCAGTGAATGAATAGTTAGCTTTGCTTGGACTTTCTTTTCATTACTAAACAATCAAACACTGAAAACGAATGAATGATTGTACGAAATTTGTTCTAAATTTGAATGAAAAATAAAATATTACATTTTTATAATGTACTTGGTAGGTACCTAAACGTGTTCAAATTATATTTGGATTATTTAAACAGTTAAAAATGAAGTAAACATTATAACCATAAAACACGTAAATCTAAAATAATACCACAATTATTTACATTGCGTCAAAAATAAACAATAACTTTAATTAATTATTGGAATCGATTTTTATATTTGGTAAATTAGAATGCTTTCAAAAATATAGAGCTCCTTATCATACCTACCTATTATTATACCTATCATGCGTACAGGCGACAGCTCGATATAGCTCTTGTAGGCTGTTGTCTCAATATGCAATCATTCATCTCTTATTTTTGTTCGCTCGTCGACATGCATATATAAAAATGTTAGTAACATGGCGATTGCGTCGCCATTTTATTTGTTTAACGAGTCATGTCATTGGCATGCTGTAGTTCCATAAATGGCCACTATGTTAATATGATATCTATGAGGAACGCAGAAAATGCGTCCTGGGTAGACGATTGAAGTTTGTCAATCTTTTATTTAAATATATTACAATGTGCTTCTCGACAAGTTCTTTGCTTTGGAGATTTTCTTCTCATCCCTCCACCACGTGTCCCGATGACGATCCCGGTGACATGGAGTCACCCTTAATAAACAGGGATGTCAATATTATTATTTTTTACCGTAGAGTAGATGACAGGATTGAATGGCGCGGTGATGAGCACTCGGCGACTGATCTCGCACAGTTCCCCCGGTGTGGAGCAGCAGGACTCGGGCATTGTGAAGGGCGGCGGCCCGGACGCACCGGGGCCGATCAATAAGTCCTTGGCGATGTTTGTGATCTTGGCTCCGATTCCAGTTGAGGGCTCCAGCGCTGCTTGCTGACTGTAGCGGGAACCGGCCCAGTCCTGGGGGCCGTTAGCACCACAGCACATTAACTGGAAACAGAAACAGGAAAATAAGAATGGCTCTTCATTGGATATATACTTTTTCTTCTTATTCCATATACACTCCCTAATTGAAGCATACTGTCACTTCAAATTGATATTTGCACCTATAAATAATTGTCAGCTACGATTGCCTTGTAGCAAGTAATCCTTGAAACTAAAAGCTCAACAGAGTACTGTCTATCTAGCAGCTGTAGTATCCAATGCTTATTTGGGTTTGTTGATCAGATTTTTTAACTCTTTCGCATCGGTTGTCAGCATATGCCGTCATAAGATTCCCCGACCATTGAGATTGGTTGACGTGATACATCGTTTTGCTACATTCTAAGAATATTTTTTTTATGCATCATCTGATAGCTAAAGGATAGAATAACCAATGTGATATATGAAAATAGACCAGATAATAAGTACATTTATGCTTCAAATACTAGTTTTATAATTGACAGTATAATTTGTATTCAAACCGAACCATAATGAAAGGGAGGAATATTGGTTGAATAGACCGACGCTTCCAAGGCCTTGACTACTTGGTCCTAACCCAATGATATATACAATTATAAAATAAAAGCATCCTTATAATCAATAAGGATGCTTTTTTGCCGCCTTTTTGGAGGATTTGTTAACCGATTTTTGGGTAATTAATATACTGTTATATATTTTATAGTAAAATATTTTACTTTTTAACTGCAATCCAATCAATTTTATATTCAGTTATATAGTAAGTTAATTTTGAACATTACAACAGTAGAATAAAGCTGTCATATAAGGCTGAAAATTCCATGTAAAGCTTATAACTGCTACAGATATCATACGCAGCGAATGGGTTAAGCTCCGTCGAAGATCAAACATGTGACCTCTCACATGGTAGGCGAAAGTTTTAGTCTAATCCTAATAGAATAAATACTCAATCCGTCCAGTTCAAAGGAGGACTCAAATTGGCATTTATCAGTGGATATATGATCTGGTACTTATTGTGGCTTTTGGGTTTAGCCGTGTGTGGCGAACTTCCTTCAACCAATATTTCGACCGCCATTGCAGGGGTCTTCTTCAGGATTGATGATTTATTTAGTTATTCTACCGTATTCTTAGAACATACCTACCGTATTCTTAGAACATACCCACGTTCTCCGGAATGAAACTTGAGTATGTAGTTGCCATGGAGATATAAATCAATAACGCTCATAAAAAAATATAATCTGAATAAACCAACACAAAACTAAATAAATCATCAATCCTGAAGAAGACCCCTACAATGGCGGTCGAAATATTGGTTGAAGGAAGTTCGCCACACACGGCTAAACCCAAAAGCCACAATAACAAACCTGGCTGTGAAAACTTAAGAAGTTATTTGATTTGGTACTAACCCCTTTTTGTATGGCGTCCAGTGCAGCGGTCCTAGTGTTGACTCCATCGTACTCCGTTCTCACAGTGGCTTCCACTGCAGCGCGGACTTGCTGCTTAAGCTGTCCACCGTGAGCCGCTCCCCACCACACGGCAGCGGCCTCGCCCACCAGGCCAATCAGCACGATGCAGAAGAACTACAAACATCAAAAACTTCATTATTAAAACACTAATGGTACATCATCAATAACAATAATATCAAATATTACAAGTCAATTAAGTATAAGCCGGTCTCGCTTCCAAAAATCTAAAAATAGGTGTATTATATAGATCACGTCGGTATTTTAACGATAAACAACTTCTTCTTCTATATAAAGGACAAATCCGCCCTATCCTTGAATACGGCAGTCACCTTTGGATTGGAGCCTCAAAATACCTTCTAAACTTAATTGGCTCAGTTCAAAGAACAGCAATTCATTTGATAAACAATGACACTCTTACGTCTAACCTGCAATCAATGGAACACAGGCATAAGATTGGTTCACTTAGTCTTTTCTACCGTTATTACCACGGACGCTGCTCTTCGGAACTTAAAGAACTAATTCCTCCTGCACCCACCCACAACCGACAAACTCGTTTTACACTTGCTGAACATCTATACACGGTTAATATATGTCGATTTCTAAACTCAAGTAAAATAGGTGCAGCGCATTCAATAAGTTGGATACTCTTAGAGGCTTTGCAAAAAGTAACTTCTCATGACATTATCTGCCCTTTTAGCTGGTGCGTAATGTCACTAAAAATCGTCGCCATTATATTTTCTGAGCTGCCATGACTTTTGTCACATACCAAGTTCAGAATGATGAAAGACTAACTAGGCAGGCAGGAAAAGGCTCTTTAGCGTAATCCAACAGAGGCCTGAACCGGCTGGATATGTCAACCTCATCGCTACGGAGCGACTTTCGGTGAAAAAGTAAAAATGTCCTCGATGTTGCTTGACATTGGACTGGATCTATTTAAAGTCATGGACATGAAGGATATCATGGTAAGGTCACTGGTCAACAGGCAACTAGGACCAGATAGTATCCGAGTCGGTATATGTGTATTTTACCGAGATGAGCATGCAGCGTGACTCTCGAACAGCACCGCAGCAGCCCAGGAAGGCAACCAGCACGAGCAGCGCCCCCGCAGCCAGGAACACGTAGAGTCCCACGTAGTACTTGGCTTCATCCTGCGTCATGGAGAAGTAGAACGTTGGATCGGAGATCATCCATGTCGCCAGGCCCACTCCTAGGATGCCAACCACCTGAAACAAACAAAAACGGTTAATTTTTTTTGTATTTTGTACAATATATTTTGATATCAGCATGATATAGACAAGATATTGCAGGCTGGTGCCGAAAACCTCGATATACAATCTTTCATCTCTAATTTTTGTTCGCTCGTCGGACATGTATGTGTCGTCATATTGATATTTTGACAAGTCCGGTCATGGGTGTGACGTTAATTATGTCCATGGCTGTCTGTAATAGTTAGAAATTAGTAGAAATGTCATATATATGATATTTATGTTTATTTTAGTTATACATCAATTTATTAAAAAAACGTTAGTTGGAAAACAAAGACGAAGATCAATGTCACAACTAATAATAAATACTACGTAACGCGAAATATTCGAGAGCGTAACCCAAGTGTATATTCTAAACATCACAATATAATCAAACAAGGATGATTGTATTATTATTATTATTAGCAAAACACAAATAATTCTCGACTGCTAAGTGATTCGTCGTATTTCATAAGTGGCGATTATTTTTTGAATGAACGAAGTTTATTTATGCTCTGGAGTCACAAAAATAAACCATAAGAAACATTTCAATTGAGCGAACATTGTGTTTTTTTTTTCGAAAGGAAGGTTCGAAAACGAGTGTGTAATAATAATAACACAGAGTTGTTCTTTTTTTTCGTGGGATAAACGATAAACTTAACAACCGAACATTTGAGCAGCACATGTCATGTTTATATTATGAAAGCGATTCCCAAACTTTTACAAATCGCCATAAACTTTTGAAATAAAAAAAAAAACTACCGGTATTCGTCTTACCTCATTTAAATATACTCGTACTTGCACAGATATACGCTGACAATAATTAATTCGTAGATACTTTATTATAAACGAAGTAACCTTTAAACGCCCAGTGGTCCCATACGGGACCGCAAATTTGCGTCGTTCAATGCCCTAGCAGGCCAATGTTTGTAATGTTTCGTCGCACAATAGATTCTTCCATTATCAACTTACTTTAATACTAGTATTACAAATTAATGTAATCCGACTGTGAAATGAACCATTAGCACTCCTGTATGGGACCGTGGGGCATTGAACGACGCAAATCTGCGGTCCCGTAAGGAAACCACTGGGCGTTTAAAGGGTAAAAACATTTTTTTAACGATTAACATTAAAGTTACCTTCAAACTCTATAAATAGTCTAATCAACTCCCAACAGCTTGTTTCAGTTAATCGTTTAGTTACGCATAATAACTTAAAACTGTGAATTTTTTATGCCTCTTAATTTGCTAATATTTTTTATTTGAAGCTTAAAATATTTATTTATATTTTTACTTTTCACATTGAGATCCATTTCAAATATTAAAATACACACTTAAATGAACGGACATAACTTTTTGAGTGACGATTATATAAGTTAAATTTAAGATTAACTTTTCCTACCTCCGACAGTTATTTCGTTTACATGCTACTTCACTACTTACAGAAACATTAATTTCCGTCATTCAAGTATTATTATTGTGTATACTCCCTTCATTTAATTAACTAAAAAACAAGCTGTCATAAAGCTTGATGTTTACGGTGCTCCATAAACTTATCTTGTAATCAAAGGTATGCAAAGTGTAAATGAATCCAAAAAGGTAACGAATCACTGAGAGACTATATAATACACCCCTAAAAGAGATTGATACTTTTAAATATCTCGGCTCCGTGATATCCTTAGACGCCAAAACTGAATCCGACGTGGAGCATAGAATAAACACAGGATGGCTGAAATGGACGTCTCTCTCTGGGGTTTTGTGTGACAGCAAGATTAGACAGTTAGGACCAAAGGTAACATCTACAAAACTGCTGTAAGGCCAGCTATGCTCTACGGATCAGAGTGTTGGACCCCGCTGAAACGTGACTTGGATAGGATTCATGTGGGAGAGATGAAGATGCTGAGGTGGGTGTGATTAGTGTGAGTTATAATAAAGTGTGACTAGAGTGGACAGAGTTCGAAATGAGCATATTCGGGGTTCATTTCGGGTGGCCCCTATACCTGAAAAGATAAGGGAAAACCGCCTAAGATGGTATGGGCATGTGACACGGAGAGATGAGGACCACATGGTGAAGAGAGCCCTCAACATACCCACGCTGAGAAGAAGACTTGGAAGACCACAGGCAACCTGGACTGCAATGATCTGAAAACTCTGGGCTTGACCGAGAATGCAACGCAGGACAGAAAGACAGATATGGCGAATGTGCACAATGACAGCCGACTCCAGGTGATGGGAAATGGCGAAGCTAAAGAGAGAAGTTTTTTTCGTGAGTGACGATCGGTTTACTGCTTTAGAGAGAGAGATAGAAAGATTACTTCGCCGGTCAATATTCCGTTGGTCACTTTAGGAACCTCTGTTCTTAGACATGAGTCAACTGTTCTTGTAACAAACTATACATGCAGTTTAGAACACAAACATCTGCAGCCACTTAGAGCATAAGCGCTTGTATCTACTGCAATAACAAATGTGGTCCGGAGCTTGCACTAATATTATTATCTCTCTGAATGTTATCGTTGATTCGCTTGTATGACTAACGAGTGGCGGCATACCGACGAATTAAAGTCGAATCAATCAATTACAAAAGTAGGCGCGCTTTTATCAAATAAGCGGTTCATAAAGTAGTTAGCATGGAAACTGACAGAGGTGGGCACAGTTGAACTAAAAATGTAACGGTTAAGTTATTTAACCGTCAATTTTATAAAAATAATGTGACAAAAAAAACATTAAAATAGCGAATAAATTCTTAAAATACGCAAACAAGTAAAAAATATTTTGTTAAACATGTGACAAAATAAAACTATTTTTACCAACAACAATAACGTTTCCAGATTCACGTTATAATACGATTTATTAAATGAAGTATGTTGCAGGAAGTTAAATGTGTGAGGTAGACCAAGTACATCAGAATCCCATAACGGCTCAAAAATAGTGGACATTTTGTGAGACATATCCCACCAACTAACAAAAAAATGCACCCTACAAAAGCTTGCAAAGTGTGTACAAAAAATAAAATTAGGAATGAGACAACCTGGGAATGCGAATTGTGTCTTGTTCCCCTGCATGTTCCAGATTGTTATAAAATATATCATACCGTTTTGGACTATTCAATTTGAATTTTTCACCCCTAAAGTGAAAGGGGTAGAAATACAGGATAAAGCTTTTATATCTACCCCTATTCGTCATATAATATATAAAATTTTGTGTTTTCTTCATTTTCAAATTATTTATGTGTTAATGTTCCAAAATAGTTTTAGTTTTGTATGTGTACATTGCTATTAAACACTAAAATAAAATAATTTTACCTTTTTTTGCACCTTTTCCCAAAAAAAAAACTGCTGCTTCAAAATCAATATTTTTGAAAAAAAAAAAATGTCTGAATGGGTTAACTAAGAAAATAATTAAAAAAACCAAAAAAAAATAGTTTTATACAGGTGATAAGTGAATTTATCACATTTCACTCGAAAATTCACACAAATCAAAATGGGATTTGGCATTTTTTATTTTGTCTTAATAAATATTTTTTACCAATTAATAGAAATTTTGTAGTAAATTTCATCATTAAACATTAACATTGTGAAAAAACATCAGAACCACTGGCTTTACAACTAAGAAACAACTTAAATTAACATAATTTATTATTAAAATCTAGAGATAAATGTGTATCTATCGAAATCAATTAGCGAAACACATCGTAAACTCCCGCATAAATATATTTATTTTTATTACGTTGGTAGTCTTTCGAATTTATAATGTTAAAATTTATATTCAGAGGCAGTAAAAAAACATAACACGCTAGTTAATATTCCACTGACGGAAGCGTAATGATAATTCCATAGAGTCCGAGAGCAAACGAAGACGGTCCATAACCACGAAATTAAATTCCATAATTTATCGCACTAAAAATATTTCGGGATGGATACCTACTGGATAGACTCGTAGACTTCTGTGGAAGCCGTAATAAGAGGTTAGGTATACATAATAGGGAGTTGGATGCAATTCCAAGAGGGTTGCCAGTAGCATACTTAATTGCTTATTTTGGTTTTTCGGGAAGGTTTAAAAGGTAATTTATCTTTTTTTACGGCTATTCTCTTTTGGGTTATCGCCTCTCTTCTCGATTTATTAGCAACCCAATCTAGAAGCTTCCAATTGGGCGCTTGAGTTTCAAGAGCAATGTGTTTCATTCAAGTGGGCTATGTCAAGGTCGAATAAAAAACACTATATGTTATAACCGAATGTATTATTATTATACTATAAAAATATAATTGATTAGCGATAGCCCGAGACATAAAATGTCACTTTATTTATGCGCGATTTATGGAGCAATATAATAGTAAGATAATAAATAGACTTACGCGATATTTTATAAACAAATGCGAATACTTTTATAGATACGGTTTATAGATTTCGTCGTAAATGTAGAAAGTAATAGCAATATTCGATAAAAAAAATGAATCTCGATAACGTATAACGGACTAAAGCCAATCAAGGATACGGTTCCGTTCCAATGCTTTAAATGAACCTTAAAAAAAATATTTTTATCAGTTTATATTCATTATTATTCACGTGTATAAAAATCTGCGTGAGACGCTCGAGCGTTAGAAGTGAATCTTCTTAGGTTCCCGTAGCAGTTCATTTTATACATTGCTCTCTTAATATTTATTGATCATTTAATTATTTATCACTTGTACTTGTATATGCCACTCCTGAATCAGTTGCATATTACTTACTATGTCTTTACCTAACGACTCTATCGATGCAACCAGTAAATATGGATACAGTATAGTGTCAATACAGTAACTTCCACGTGATTCAAAACTATTTATATTATAAGTAGTTTTTTGTACAATAGTTGTGGTTTATTTGTTTTAATTATGTTAAGTTAAGCAATCTTTCTTTACTTGTTTTTTGTTCTATTTCACCTGCGCGTATGCTGTCTATGACCGGAAGAGTTTTACATAAGTTTAAATTATAAATATATACGATTATAATTCGGCACCCCTAGTCTTGAGTCTGACTCGGTGTTCACCACCATCAGCAAGGCCATGTGTCTTGTTGCCGTCCAGCCGGCGGCTTCAGTCAATTATTCCGCCTGAAATGTGAAGCCTGTCGGCGAGCAGTGCTGAAGGCTGGGCAATAATCATTTGTCACAGACCGGCAAACGAGAGCTTTAATCCCGGGGCAGATTATCTCCAATCACTAGGAGATTCTGCTTCCGTCTCCGTAATTACTCCGCCATAGTGAATCCCGGCGGCAAGAGCTGGTGGCGGTTAAGAATCATTTGAATTTGAGCTTTAATCTCTGCCATTGAAAGCTCCGATACCGGCACTTGAAAGCTTCAATTCCAGGCAACATCACTATACTTGATAAATTATTGTAAAAACCCCGTCACAGATGAAATATTACGTTTTTAAGAAAATGATTATTAATTTTGATAAAAATTTCTTCCCTTATTTTTGGAGAAATACCAAATCTTCATATAAATTAACTAACAAGAAATATTAACATCGAGCTTTAAGCTCGATATTAGATTGATATTTATGAAGCTCTGCAAACTTGTCTTATAATCAAATGTGTTTCACGACTTCAAAAATGTTTAGAATCACTGAAAGATCACAAAAGAAAGAACTACAAGTCACATGGAATTTTTCATATTTTTTTCAAGAGTTACAAATACTCGTAGTTTGCTGCTTTGAAGAAAGATAGAAAGTAGACCTCATTGGTGAGTTTTCCGTTGTTCACTTAAAAAAAAAAGAAAATTAAGGAAAATCAGCTTAACATGCCACAATAAAAATGATATTTTGTATTAAAACATTCAGCAATTTTCAAACACCACAAAAAAGCTTAAGAAATATTTACAGAAACAATTGATAAAGTCTACATGTCGACTCATTTGTAATTAGTGTCGACGTAATTAACTGTTATGACTCATGTGCAGTCTTAAGGGGTTTACGAAACTAATTTACATCAATTTGTTTGGCCACACACAAAAATAATTATCCCATAAACATGTTTTTTATCATTTGGTTAATTAAAAAAAAACGAGGGTAATTAACAATTCAAATTAAACGCGAGCTTCGTTATCGTGACAATCGTAAATACTAGCGCTTATAAGTTGTTATGATAATGTTGTAATACCTCCAGGGGATAAATGTTTAAAAATATTATAATATTATATAGATCTTATCACACTAAGCATTTTAACAAATCAACTATGTATACATTATACATATAGATAAAGGGTGGAATGTGTAGTAATGCTAATGAGTTTAAAAATGCAGCGTCTTTGGTAGACAATCAAATAAGAAAAATCCAGAAGTGATAAAAATGATCTTATATACTCGTATGTACTGAAAAATACGATGCTATATTGTAATGCATTTTTATTCATAAGTGGAGATTAAACAAAAAGGTATTAAATCGATTTCGAGGTTAGTGTGAATTTGATCCCTCAAGCGTAAAATGCCAGTCACATCCAATTAACCAAAATTGGTGGTACACGAAAGTCGTCCCGTGAACACCACCCATTCGTAGTGGATTGAACAATGTAATAATAATATTTTTATTTATTCAGCCACCAGAGCCATAAAAATTAGAATTTAATACATTTAAAAAGAAAATACAAGGTAATAAATAACATTTAACAATTTTTACAACTACTACTCAGTGAGTGGAGCACCGGATCCCCGCTGGATGGCCACGTGAAGGCGCATCCAGAGCCCCTCCATCCGGGAGTCCCACCTATCCGCCCACACAGTACTAGCAATGCTTACACGAGATATATGGTACAACTGATAGCTTTGGTTTAATGCAGTTTGTAACGACAATACGTTAAAAATTAGGAATAGTTCTAGGAATGATTGGCAGCACTCGAAACATATATTAATCTGGTTCTCTAGTTTTGCCACATCGTTAGAGAGATCCATACAGATGGTAGGAAGATCGTAGAAGGAAACATCGAAGTTCTACCAGGTGGAGGGACGTACGAGTAGTCTTCTGTATTACTCTGGATGATGAGAGTCCGATAATAAGACTCGTGAAATAGGCCCCGTGTTATAACCGGCTTTCGCTGTATTACCGTAGGTCGGTGCACAATATCAAAATAATCTCTTTGGCCACTGGCCCAGAAAACGTTTACGAATGTTGCACGCATCGATATAAATATGTTATAAAAAATCTCGTATACAACTCTATGGTGAATAACATATTGTTTTAGATGTATACATTTCACACATCTCGAATTAACAGACATAATATGCATAAACAAAAAGCAATGTTTTTTTTTAAATCGTGGAATGATTATAAACATGGTCCCACACATAATGAATTCCGACACGTTTCGACTGAAATAATTAATCCTTTCTGCATCCACCCACAACCGACAGACTCGTCTTACACTTGCTGAACACCCATACATGGTTAATATGCACCAAGAACAGGCAATTTTCAAAATTGTTTCCTAAATGTTGACGGTAAGCTCTGGAACACTTTCACAATCTGCGTATCCTCTTCCTACACGTGTGATATCCTTGATCAGTCCACAAAGATCCGTGAGTTTAACATGAGATAACTTTGATTATTTAATGCGAAACCGCAGTCTTATATGTGAATAAACAGTGCTCAACGTGATCCATATTAAAACAAGGTTAAAAGCATTTAATATGGATCTTAACGTGAATGCTAAAGATACAATTATTAAAGATATTTAAAAAAAACTAGATGAATATATTATATTGATATCAGCTTGATGTAGTAACTCTTTTAGGCTGATGCCGTAAAGCCTCGAAAAACGATCTTTTGTCTCTTATTTTTGTTCGCTCGCCTGACATGCACATCTAATAATGCTGGTTTTAATTAAATAATATTACACGGTGTTTGCATACGCCATTTTATTTGATATGAGAGTTGCACCATTTCATGTTGGTGTAACTGTCATCTTTAATTTTCTTTTTTGGCGCAATTGTCTTGGCGGCGCTGGATGTCACAGGTTCCGGCAGTTGTCGGTTAACTTTCGTCCGGCCGGCGAACGCCAGACCGGTCGGACGAAAATTCAAGTCTTTAATAAAAATATATGCGAATTGTGCTTCAAAAACAAGTTCTTTGTGTTGTTAATCTGCTCCTGCTTCCTTCCTCCACGCGGCCACGTCACGAACCCGCGACTTGTCGTCTTCTTAAAGACGGGGGATGTCAATATATATTGTAAATTGCAGACAAATCAGGTTTGTTTTTAATGTATATCTTTGTCGTTATATATTAAGACAAACGGCTTATTCATTTTACTCTTTATCATAAGAGAAAGAGCTAGAGTCGCGTTTAAACTATTCCGAGCTGCATTAACTTAAAATTACATATTTTGTGCGTAATGGGGATGGGTTGTCCTTCATCCCGATGAATGCAGGGACTCTAGAATTCGGTCATCAGGTCGCATCCAGCTGGGCGGGGCGGGGCCGCTCGTGTACTGAAGAAATGCATCACTGATCGAAATAGCCCACAGGCGTAATCATCGCAATTTAACACCGTGGCTATACACTTCACTGTACGAGCTGCGAGCTGGGAGAGTAATCGTCTTATTGTACCGCTTCTAGGCGAATACGGAACAAAACAACGCGGTCGTTTTATAAATCTGCTTCGAGTAAAGCTCAGTCTACACGCAATACCCAACACCACTCACTAAATGATTGTGGTCTTTTGTATAATTCTTAGCTATGAAGATAATGTATCTATTAGATAAGATATATAAATAAGCATCATTAGCCTGTGTCTGTTTATTGGAGAACGTAAGCCTCCCGCATGTTTTTAAATTGCTTTTGATATTCCGCATTTAGTCCATCAAGAAGAGAGTTCCGACGCCCCTTTGCCGTATTTTCTTGCATACTTAACTATGTTTATGTATTTCCAAGTTTCAATGTCTATGAAGGCATATACGTATGATAGGAGAACAACGTAAATATTAGCACCACACACTCAAGCATGAAAAGATGTGAAAACCAATGACAGTAATTAGAATAAAGATTAGAAGTACAGAAATTTCGACGCTGTATCATTAATCTTGTGGAATGTAATAAATATGATCTTTAACATATTATCTACGTACCTTTTCACTCAAATATATTCACTCACTCTTGGCGAAGCTCGACAAAAGCAGGTTATTTACCTAGATAACGAAAAGTGTTCTGAAAAAGTATTCAGCCTAGATAAGTGTATCAAAAGAAAACGTAGCTACAAGCGTAGGTTTGCTGCTCTATGATTTCATAAATAATCAACCAATACTGAAGAAGAATTAGAAAACTATTCTAAACTATTGCATCCCTCGTAGCTTGTAATTCCAAAAGAAAAAAACATACTCAAAATATTGCAAATACGGTAGAATGAAATTATTCAAATACGTCCATCGAAAGCAGGATATTTTTTCCTTTTGATACGCATGCTTCCACTTACTTTCGCCTCCGACTCCTTATGTTATACGCTGCAACCTTCTAGTAAGATGCATTTGTAGAAGTTGAGATGAAAAAATTAGAAACATCCGTTTGCTAAAGTTTCTTCTGTTACCATCTTGGTGCCCATTTAAGATTATTTTTGGTATCAGCGATGATGGCTTTCCATGGTGCAAATAATGCCAGAGAGATTAATAAATTCTAGTTATTTTCCTGTATAGAATGGGCTTTATTATAAAATTATGAGTGGGAAGCTGCTTACCTCTGTATGCACAATGCACGGTACTTATGCGGACGCAGTATGGTGGTAAAGATAAACTCTTTCAGAAGTACAATCAGCTGGAGTGAGCATGCAGTTAAACTGCAGTTGTCGTAAAAGGCGCAAGCTGTTGCCGATAAATCAAATTGAATGCGATATCTTAAACTATTCAGAGCGAAACGAAAAATGTAAATAATAATTATTAAATATTGCGACTGCAATATTTATGACCTCATTTGTGTATCTGCGCATTCAGGATACGAAGGAAAAACATAAGATTTTATTACAGATCGGCTCATTTAAAGTTAAATAATGTTTACAAGTTCTGCACGTTTTTAGAGTTAATTTCACGCCATTGTACATTATAGCTGTTGAATTTTTAAAATACGTAAATATTAAAAAAAAAATGTCATTTACAAAACGAGTAGGTGGAATTTTTTACCTTCAATTTGCATATGCAAATATCAATACCGCAATGCACAAGACAATGTGAACCAACGTTACCCATGAACTTCTTGAAACATCAAATCTAAGATCCTATCCTACTATATGTACCCGATTTGCTGCTTCTTTCAGGGGTTTATGTATGACAACAGACGGGTTGCCAAAAAATGCTGTATAAGAGAAATGCATACGTTATTTTTTTTTAGAATTGTTACCAAAAAAAAGGCATATCTTTGTATGTTTATAGTGACACAGAAAGCAAGTATGTACAGTTACACATTTATTTATTTAAAGCGATGATATCGCAAGAGCGACTATTTCATCTGACTTGCAATCATCCTCGCGACCTTCCTTCCTACGTCCAAAATCAACAGGCAGTTTGAAGATTTGGAAGATTAATGTACGTACTTTATACTCTCCGAACGAGATAAGACATAATCACTGGCGTTTCAACGGCAAGCAGCAATAAGCGCGCGTAGGCGACTCCGAGAGATGGACAGACCTCAGAATCCTATGAAGAGTCATGCAGAGTCCAAGATCAAGTTGAGGGAGGGACGGGAGATGGCTGACTCACAGTCGCGCGCCAGGAATAGCTCTTCCTCTCTCGTCTTCCTCTCGTCTTCTCCTCACTGACTGCTGGCTAGTGAGGTAACGACCAGTGACGTCTGGCGCCATCGTCTCCATCACTTTCGGCTTTCTGGCGCGTGCACTGAACTCTGCTGAACAACTCGACGGCGAAAGGAGTTTTGTGCTTTCACAATTGCGGCTTTTTGTTGTGTTAAAACCCTCTCAATGCGGATGGCGTCTATGGTCGTCATGAGCTTTACATGGATTTTTGAATCTCGTATTACAATGATAACATACTGTATTAAGATTGAAAATTAGCAGATTAAATAACTATAATATATTGTATTCGAGCCGAAAAATATGACAATTGACATATTGATTTAGTCTAAAAATGGATTAGCAAATCCATCAAATCATTATACCATGTCCGTTTCCCTAACTGGAGCATATGGTCGTCACTAATTGCCGCCATCAAACTCAGTGTCAGGCGCCTTGGTCCTCGCCTCATCCCACGATAGCTCTGACTCCGAGAGCTCCGCCGGATACAGTATATGAACAGTTCCGGAAGCTTGACGAAAAGACAGATGTAGATTATACCATTCTGCGGCAACCAAATAGGGGTCACTTAAAAAAACATTAGAAGAATACCTTTTGACGGTGATGGAAAAATGGCATCAGTGGATTCTATAACGTTTTACGTTGTAATAATGGCTATACCCTGTTTAAAGATGTTTACTTTACTGAAGTCAGTGAAAAACGCACTGCTCTAAATTAAAAATTAAAATTGAGGTTTTCTCGGGATAATATTCGTCATTACTACCACTTTCAAACTAATTCGACCTCAACAACTAACTGGGCTTTTGGGTAATGATTTTCTTACTTTATAATTACTATATAAGTTCGCCTTTCACGGGTAGAAACATATTTTACAACTGCAAGATATTGCAATATAAGCGGGTATCAATACAGGTGGGGTTAGCGGAAATGAGTTTAATATAGTGAAGAAAATTTACATTTAATTGGACATTTACTCATAATATGTTGAGTAAGCGTGGGCGCGGTCAACGTCAAAGCCATACGGAGCTTCCTAGTAGTTTGATTTACGACAAGAAGTTTACTACTTATAAACTTAAAACTCTGCATTACAGTCTGGTATTATCCGTAGCCAACTGTTGCAAGTAAAGGAACTTCTAGGCTTAATTTTAGTACAAAGAAGCAGCAAATGAAATGGCAGCCTGTTGCATCGTTGGGTAAAATGGAATACGATAATGTTTGACTTACTTAAGGGCGTATTCCGATCCCCAACCACCTCTTTTAGCAAAAATCAAACCATTTACACGTTTATTATAGTTTTAAATTTATGTTGTTTATATATAGGTTTGTGCTGCCTCTTAGGATAAATGATACGGCCTCAGGAGCATCGAGTTCATTACAAATGCTAATTATCAAATTACTTAAATGTGCCTCGGATACTACAACGACCGCTTTTTCAAGTCTTCTTGTTCCCGCCCTAAAGGCTGACGGGTATCATATCAGTTTCCAAATGAACCTTGGTTCAGAGATATCTCTGTACATGGCATGGACGATGACAGCTGATAGAAGTGTATGTGTGCGATATAGAAAAACATTAGAGTTTCATTTATTATCCGTTTGATATAATCCACAAGCATTCGAGGAACGGGAACACAATAAACATGTACAAGTAGTAAACGCTTCAAAAATTATTATTTTATTTATTTATTATAGCATGGATTTATTCTATGGACTGCAAACAAGACCCGATTTATATACAGCGTTCTGTCATAGCGTATTACAAAATTACCAAACTTATAGAGCACTAAATAAGATATAAGTTTTTTCCCTAATATATAACGAGTAACGAGATTGAAGATACATATACTTAAAATTTTTATTTTTATTTTTTTCCTTGCAGAAACATTACAAATTTTATCAACTCAATTCATTTCTGAAGTACAATAATAATTAAATAAAAAAATACAATATATACAAACATTCGTACTTATGATTAAGTACTAAGAACAATGCAGTAAAGACAAGCAACAGAAGGTTCCAATGCTCATCAAACAGACGACGCCAACCAATTATTCCTCCAAAGAAACTCTTGGAGTTCATGTCTGATTAGGGCCTCTCTAACGTGAAATATATCAACATCAGAGGCGATTTGGTTAAGCAGTCTGATCCCTCTCCCAAGAGGCATAGTCTCTGGCAGGTTTATGTTACTCTTTGGAAGAGCGAAAAATCTGTGTTTCCTTATACATACGAGTATGTTCATCCTTGATTCATAATATATACATGTATATATATATTACATAATATTGTGAGTTTGGTAATGTAATTAAATTATTGTTTTTAAAGTGAAACTTTTATACTGAAATGGGACTAAAAGTATACCTTTAAAAACCTGACGCTACTACACTGGCATGTTGCAAAGTGACTTTATTGATATTCAATTATGCATTGCAGGTATAAAAAACGTTTCAGACATCTGTGGAAAGCACCGCAGCGGCGCCGAAAAGCCTTGACGCTCGAACATGAGAGTTACAAAGGATAAAACACGACTCCGAGCGACACGGAGAGTATTCGCGTGTTAACATAAATTTGAGTCCATTTGCATCGGACGTCGCTGCATTTATATTGCATGCAAATGCAGCGGTCGGAATCCCGGGGCTCCGTAAAAGGTCTGGATGACATGTGGTCAACCGAGGGGAGCCTTCCGGTATGCCTACGCCGGACCATGACTTTGGACCGACCAAATAAAGATATTTATTTATTTACAGAACAAAACTTCCAAGAATAACAAAAATATACGAAACAGGCCAACAAGAATATTGAAATTAGATAATAACAATTGATATCAGCTTGATGCCGAAAAGCCTCGAAAAACGATATTTTGCCTGTTATTTTTGCTCGCTCGCCTGAAATTCACATCTAATAATGTTAGTTTTAATTTTAAATAAAAATACACGGCGTTTGTATACGCCATTTTATTTGTTATGACAGTTGCTTCATTTCATGTTGGTTCAACAGTCAACTTTAGTTTGTGTCTCTCGATTTTTAGGGCGCTACATGTTACTGTGTCTGGCAGCTCGTGTTCACAGTTCCCGTCCGACCGAGCCCCATGATACAACATGTTACGGTTGGGCGAGGAAACCAAAGGGATGTAAATGATATGAAAAAAGGGTTCAAGGTGTGCTGAAAGCTAGATATGCTATTATGCTACGTATTTGTAAAATCTTTTTTATGCTGTTAAAAAAGACAGAAGAAAATGAATTCTTCTCGATGATATTGATAAGTTAGCAATTGATAAGTCCAGTAGGAGTCAATCAATTGTGCACACCGTGTCCAAAAATGATAAAGACAAAGAACCCGTAAAAGAGATTAGAAACGCAGCGACGTGTTAAAAGGAAATGTAAAGCAAATGCACAAAGTTTTAATGCCCAATAGGGCCGTAGCACTTCCCTCTAATTGAATGTAAAAGGACTCCATTCCTAAAGATAGGGGTCCTTTACATACAACTGATTTTACCAGACAATAAGGTATAAATGTGCTAAAGGGGAATCTATACAGCTGCTATACGGTGGATTGTAGAGGTAATTTGTTGCACATTTGACGTAAATATGTCGGGGGAAAAAAAAAACTTCCAGTGTATATCGATGTTCGTCTGGCGATTTGTAGAGAATTGTAAATAGGCGTAGCATGAGCGTCTCGACTAAAAATTAAAAATAAATTCCTGAATCACGATCCTTCGGGGCATCGTGTATCTCAATTCGAAAATCGGATTACGTGAAGCCCGATTTGTCATGTATGAGAATGTCTAGCGACGTGGAATAAATAAACCTGGAATATATAACTTTTTAGATTTTGCACAGCCAGATTTGGTGTCACAAAGTAGTCAACCCTGAAGAAGAACCCTGCTATGGCGGTCGAAATATTGGTACGTGATAATTCGCCACGCACTACTAGCACTGCTAAACCCAAAAGCCAACCTGGGAATAATTGTTGATACGAGTATATTAAATTTGTCTATACAAATATAGCTCGCTTCCCGGTGATGATGTTGA
Source organism: Glossosoma conforme (assembly GCA_022606575.1). Taxonomy (NCBI): domain Eukaryota; kingdom Metazoa; phylum Arthropoda; class Insecta; order Trichoptera; family Glossosomatidae; genus Glossosoma; species Glossosoma conforme. The sequence continues at coordinate 1,125,548 of JAGTXR010000014.1, read as the reverse complement.
CTTTCTGTATTTAATACCCAGCCAATTAAAATAACAATAAATATACTTATCTACGGAAACACATAAATTCCTTACCCGGATAATTAATCGACTTTAGTTACGATAGTTATAACGGAACGTGTAGATATCGTTACACCCAAGCCATCAGTATACAATTATTTCAATGTACATAATAATACGAGGGTGATCCGTAATATAAGATTACCATGGCGCTACAGTCCTGAAAAACGCTGTTATGGTGGATCCCGCGATTCTGTAGTGTACCTTGGTTGCCCCACTCCAAATTACTTCCCTAGCGAGCTGCCTGCGGAGCTCAGTCTTGGCTTGTCAGCCGTACGAGATGGATCTTCCCCTCGCTTCGCCCGCCAGGTGTGATTATAGTGATAATTTTGGTGAAGTAGTTTTAACCTCTCCTCCCCGGTGATGTCTATCGACTACACATTGCTTGTAATAACTTAAATATCTCTGTAAATATAATACACACAGGGTTCAGATTTTAGGTATTTCTCCTTAATACATTTACGTATTGAAAAAAATATATATAATAATAGGCACTCATCGGGAGCAGGAAATATTTTTGTAAAATCCGGAATAAATTCACCACTACACTCAAGACGCGTCAACTGTCATGAATTCATTCGACCTGTCGGAAGCGTGTGCAAAAATAAAATTAAAAAATACCCAGATGCGTCGGCATCTATACTCCTCACTCTCGCTGACGTACTAATATGAGTGAGCGAGACGGGAAACCTCAGTTGGTCGGCTAGTTCGAAATAATATCGATGCGCGTCGGCTCATCTATATGCCGACAGGCTAAGTAGTGTTAGTAGCTCTCGGAAGTTCACGCGCCAAGGTGCGTCTGGCCGTTTGAGGTCTTCGTCTGATGTTTTTCATGTTTTTAGCTATTAAATGTCAATTATTACTGCTTATCACATCAACTATTATAAAATTAAGCGATATCTTTGAATATTTTCATTTTTTCGAATTTCTACTCATTTTATTCACTTTCAATCAGAATGTGTAACGAGTACACACCATCGGAACGCGCGGAAGTTTTTAACATAGTAAAGCGAGGGTTAACAAAGTCCCTATTTAAATATATAAATATTATAAGATGACTACATAAACACTGAAGCAGAATTGAAATTTCTAACTCTCAATTTTTTTTTTTTTTTATGTAAACGCATGCAGGAGAGCACAACCGGTCAAGACCAGTGCACTCTATGACGCTCAGCCAGGGAGGCTGGACACTGCATGCGGGAAACGTGTGTTGTGTTCGTGTTTGTGTGTGGGTTGGGGAGATTGCAAGTGTATATTTATCTGTTTCTTGAAGAGATCCAGATTGTAGGAAGGAGGAAACACAGACGCTGGAAGAGCATTCCATAGCTTACCGGTGGCATTAAGGAAGGAATTTTGGAAGCTGCCAGTTCTTGGTCGACATATATTAACCGTGTATGGATGTTCGGCAAGTGTAAGACGAGTTTGTCGGCTGTGAGTGGGTGCAGGAGGAATTAGTTCTTTAAGTTCCGAAGAGCAGCGACCGTGGTAATAACGGTAGAAAAGACTAAGAGAACCAACCTTACGTCTGTGTTCCATTGATTGTAGATTAGACGTAAGGGTGTCATTGTTTATCAAACGAATTGCTCTTCTTTGAACTGAGTCAATTAAGTTTAGAAGGTATTTTGGGGCTCCAATCCAAAGGTGACTGCCGTATTCAAGGATAGGTCGGATTTGTCCTTTATATAGAAGAAGAAGTTGTTTATCGTTGAAACACCAATATCAATTGGTAATAAAACATATTTTGAAAATTTTGACATTTCGGAGTTTCGTAAAATAATAAGTGGACGATAATGCTTGAGTTGTTGTGTGTTGGTGCATATTTCCGTAAATGAATAGTCGCCATATTAAATGCTGCTGGACCGAGTTGGTCAGGTGACATCAGTAACTATTTAAGCGACCACATGAAGCCAGAGGACGCGGACGGAAGCGACACCATCGCAATTTCAGCGAGATTACAGCATGTGTTAATCATTTCAATGCTGCATGTGGGCTAACTACCAAAAAATGGAATGTAACATTTACAATATTTGAATTTCAGATAGAACACAATGTGTATTACAATTTTGTACAAGTCAGAATGGATGTCTATTTGCCTTATTGTGTATATCAATATGTAGAAAATTATTAATTAATAATTAGGTTACAGAGCAACAACAGGCAATTATTCATTTATAATTGTTTTCTAAAAGCTACCACTAAGCTCTGGAGTGCTATTGCAGTATATCTGTTTCGTCCTTCATTCAAACTGCAAGATTTCTAGAAACATATCAATATCACCCAAACGTTCAATAAAAGTGAACAAGACATAAAGTTGCATTGACAAGATAAGAATTGAGACCAAAAAGCGTCATCAACATATTTAATAAATATAATTTTATGTGTTGTGATAGTATAAGAGAGCTTAGCGGTTTTAGTTTCTTTGCAGTATTATTATCAGTAACTGAATAGCTTACAGACTTTCTGCAGGTTGTTCCTAGATACTCGTACTGGTTTTAAGTTACAGTACAATTGTACTTGCATTAACCTTCGTACACTTTCCTACTTACACAGTGTCTCAGGCAGGTTTGGTGAAATTGATACAAATGGCTGTATTTTTTTTTTAAGGTAACAACATTTTTAAAGAACCTTTAAAACATAACCTGAATACGAAGAAAGGAGGCATAATATAATGGAAACTAATGGAGAATATAGACTTCCATACGTGGCAAAATATGAATGCAATCATAAAATATTAACGGCAATAAAAATACTTTTTTGTGTGAAAGAAAAAAATATTTTACGAAGTCTCCCCAAAGTGGTATTGTAATCATATTCGTGACTCTTGAATATTTTCAATGGATTTCCGTGCGATATTCAGAATTCAATCTACGAATCTCTTCTATGATTGAATGATACATATTATTGCATTGTTGGTAGGCGAAGGAAGGTGACGGGCATTAAAAATAAATAGCCTCCAAGAAAGTCGATTCATGTGAGGTGACGAAAAATTGTATCGAAACGGCGGCAACTTTCACGCCATTCGGTCAGCGTAATGGTACATTCGGTCAGTGTATAATGGTTCATTTAATTGCTTTGGGGAACGAAGGCGATCGGGCGTGAACGATATGTGTACATATCGGGCCAACAAATCCTTGCTTGATATCAAGTGTGTATGTAAATTAATGTCGCCACGGCTGGACGTAGGCGCGATCGCCCACCCGGGGATCAGAGTTTCGTAACCATAAACGTAATAAGCCGTATTTTTTGTGGTTATATCCGCTGTCTAATTGGAGCAAAGTGTCAATAGGAAGCTTATAATTGTCAGTAGCAACATCCGCCGCCTCATCACAAGTCAACCACAGATCCTTAAGGTTCATCTATAAAATTCTGCATAATATATTCGGCGAAGAATCACAAATTTTCATACTTGCGTGGTGGTGCCAGGATAGATTTGACAACCTTAATGTTAGCTTTAATCTAATGTTGAATGACCAACGATCAAAGCATGTTGAAAAGCACCGGTTCACATCTGATCGGCGATGTTAAACAACATCAGGCGCGGACATTGCTTGGATGGGTGAGCGTTAGGGAACTCCGCGTGTCGGTAGTTCGGTCAAGCCGTCTCTTAAGACGAAACAATTCAGGAGCGTGAACTAAAAAATGATAATTAACACACCACCCAAATATGTCTCCGATATTACAGCTACCTTCAATCTTTTCAGCTCTCGTCGTGTATGGTATGTAAAAGGGAGTATGTTTGACAAGTTGGGACGAGGCATTGATAATGGTAGATGACAGAACTGTTTGGTGTGGAAATTTGCGACCAACTATAGGTACGAAATGGATTTGGAATAGCATTATTTCTCAGCAATTGAAAACTTAATAGTCGCATTGAGGTGTCAAATACAATCACGGACCCGACAAGTAATATTTCCTAGACTTTTATCAAATATTTGTAATCAATTTTCGTGAAATTTGTCAATATCCACAATAAATGATCATCTGTAAATATTGACGAATAAAATATTTGATGAAAATCCACTGTTTATTCAATGATTCACCTCACGACATAGTGGCTATGCAAAGCAGTATGTAATGTGTATAAACACACTAAACACAAAAAGTTAATATTCAAATGGTTGCCGAGAAATCTTTGCGTACAGGTATCAGTGTGCCTGACCTACATTTGGTGCGAAATGCTTTCCGCCTCTGTTTTAGCACAATTCTAGGATTGAGCGCGCAGATTGGCCGCACAGTGCAATTTGCATAGCCGAGGCGAATGGAAGTGGACCGGTGCAGCATTTCCTGAGCCATGCCGAGTGCAACCGCTGCAATTCGTTCACTCTTAAATGCACGGCAACCAGACGAATCCACAGCAGAACCTCAGCAGAGACACAAAGAGTATTTACTCCTCCACACGTCGCCTACGTTTTCGCATTCTAAATTGTTTATTGTCAGTTTGGATAGCTTGTGAGATAATCGCCTATTAAATCAGAGACGTCCCTCATAAAAGTTGATCAAGCAGTCATACGTGTATGGTAGCGCCATTACAAAAGCGACTAAAAAATTATTTATATTAAATATTATTTAAAATTGCAGTACACAATTACAAACCGCCACTGAGATTGGATTCAAAACATAAAATTCTACAAAAAATAAATAATCTGTTGTATTGAATTGATTCGATAATAAAATAACGGTACGTGTGATAAATAATGTTCCCACAACATCCAATGTCTAATCTATGGAACACAGACGTTGTCTGTTTACTTAGCTTTTTTATTGTAGTATCATGGTCACTGCCTTCCTTCCACAAACTTTCTCTATTTATCCTGCATCTATTCATCAATATTAGACCCGTGGAATCTTTTCTGAGCATCCCTTTACCATTGTGTAGGGATGACCCGGTTGAGAGTCATAGAGTTCGGAATAATCAAAACCCTCTACAGCTGCTCTCGTACGGACCTTATATTAAAACAGATTTTAAGTGGATAATTTCGGTCTTATTCTAGCACAGTGCTACTCAAATGATGGTCTGAGGACCAGTAGTGGTCCGCAGAGGCAGCGAAAGCTGGTCTGCCTTTAACAAGTTTACCTCCCTGTTAAGCTTCTTCCCTCACTCTTAGCGTTACGTACATTGATATTTACGTAATGAAGCCGGTCCGCAACACTCACTGCAAGCAACATTGGTCTTGTGATAGTCGTTATTTAACTGAAACATATGGCCGATATAATAAGAGATCATATTTCAACTAAATACATTGCATGGCTACAGTTGTAATAATGGAGACATAAGGATTGGACATTAACTTGACCAATAAAATATCAAACATATTCGTAATGTCGTAATAGCAACGCTTAGAAGACCTATAGCAAGATGGCATTGTCTATAAACTACATTCTCAACAATGTTTTTTGAGTTTTTATTCTCCCACAAGCACCTACAGCGATCACATTGTTTGTTCTGTGCTGTGTGTAAGAGATAATCGGCCATAAAATCTGAGACGTTTCTCGTTCGAGAGGATTGGACGATAGGACGCAGATGGTTGAGTGATTGATTGGAGATGCCTGTGGCTAGTATCGTCTTCGGAAGACGCGACAATGGCTGGTGCTGTAGCGTGAGAGTGGAGCTATCGTGGCAAACGACATAATAACGGATAAAAATAGATTTGGGCGTGCGAAGGCGGTTATTGATGCGGTCGTATATTACTATATAAAGTACTACAAGTCCATAATGCTATAACAGTGTGATTAAGTGATGTGGATTACAAAGGCTTGTTTGAAAATTCGGTTATGTTTTGATCACCACGTCTGATGATTCGAAACATATTATTTGTGATAAAAATATTTAAATAAGAAATATAATTTAATATTTAAATAAGAAATATAATTTAGATTACATTAAAAAACCACAAAGTATGCAAGAAATGGATATTTTCATGATAGAAACGTACAACGTGCAATTTCTGCTTAAGTGTTCAGCGAGGTAATTTTAGTTTGAGTTTACTTCATGAATATATATTAAACTACAAACTAGCACCATCTAAGTCTAACTACTGGTATAACAACACAAATTGACGTTGGCGTTGTATCATGGGTGCATCTAACAACAATGATAAATAATAAAAATGCAATTGAAACATTGTTTAACTTTTATCGAATATTAATGTTTTCAGCATTTACTTTGAGATCAATTATTAATAATAAATATTTACTTATTTACCTTGTTTTTACATGATCACGTTAGATATGGCCTCCGTTTAGGAGACTGCAGTTTCGACTAACTCGTAGCCTTCCTCAATCCATCACTGCCAAGAGACAACAGAGCTGCATAATACTTCGTAAGTAGTCGAACCCATTTATGTACGAGGGGGGTATGGGGTGTGCAGTCTCCTAAACAGAGGCCATATCTAACGTGATCCATGTAAAAACAAGGTAAATAAATAAATATTTATTAATAATATAATTGTTTCATGTCTATGATTAGATTGTCTCATGGAACTACAATATTAATGGCAAAATGAATATATTATTTAAATAATGAGGAATAGGCTGCAATAATAGTAAATTACTTTTTTATTGTGTAGCATATTTACAATAAAAACAATTAATATATAAATAATTATCGTGATATTATGCTATTAACCTCTCACTTCCCAAAAAATATGTATTCTAATAAATAAATATTAAGATTTAATATGTTTTTTTTTTGTTAACGTTAGTCTCGATAAGGGACTAAACAAAAAATAAAACGTTGTATATATCATCCCTTTACCACCGAAATGCCACCACATCTTTGAGAGTAAATATTATGATAGACGATCCGTAATGGGCTTTTAGCTTCGGCGCCTATTGATTGAGCTTACAAAAAGCTTACTTATCTATCAATAAGAAACATATCTATCTGCAAGTACACACATAACTGATAAAATATCAACGGTAATAATAAAGTATTTACTTTACTATGTATTCAAACGAATTGAGAAAGCACATTCATATATTATTCAATTTGATGCTCCTCCAATAGAAAAAAAATCAATAGTAAACAATAAATTTGTATTAAATTGATTAAGACATTTTAACTGCTATATTTCATTTTAATCAACTGCTAATCGCATAAATGAGATCGCGGTTTCATATTCAGTCACTTGTAAACTACCTCGTAATTATAGAGAGAATTATAGATATTTAAGAGGCGCCTAACATGATGTTAAAAAAAGCATTATCAATAACGATTTAATATTTACAATTTATCTTAAAGTGACTGCTAAAAATATGCATATTTTCTGATGCCATAAATATGCAACTGCAATTTAAATTTACCTGGTTTACATTATATAATATTGACACATGTTGAAAATGTCAATAAATAATAATGGCGTAATCGATTAATTTGCAATGTTCTCCACCAACAAAATGTGCAGTGTAACTAATACATTTTATATTTTCTGTGACATAATAATATGTATTAGCATTTTAAATACCGTAAGCTTAATATTGCCCAACTTTTGCGTTTAATATTGCAAAATTTAATTTCAAGGTGTACCAGGTCGTTAATTTCAGTCTTAAATAATCTTTCTTCGAGACATAAAGCGTATTTTTCACAGTTTTAAAGCCGCCGCCATTTTCCCGATATTTAAGTGGAATGTGATGTACGATATTTTAGAATATTTTAAAAGTATTATAGTAGGTATAAAAGTATATCCTTTAGAATATTATTGAATTAATAATCGATTTATTCGATTAATCGATTAATTGCAGTATGTATTGATATCAGCTTTATATAGCTCTTTTATGCTGATGCCGAAAAACCTCGAAAAACGATCTTTCGTCTCTTATTTTTGTTCGCTCGCCTGACATGCACATCTAATAATTTTAGTTTTAATTATATAATATTACACGGCGTTTGCATACGCCATTTTATTTGTTATGCCAGTTGCTCCATTTTATGTTGGTGCAACTGTCATCTTTAATTTGCTCTTTTGCCGCGATTGTCTTGGCGGCGCTGGATATCACAGGTTCTGGAAGTTATACATTAAAATGTGTAATAAATAATTTTGTACGCCTACTAATGTATTTTATCAAAAGGCAAAAGTTTATTTGACCTGGTCGGCCTGCTTAGGATATTGGGGGTACGATGGTTTTGAAAAATAAGCGAAGACGGTAACTTTCCATCTTGCAGTCTTTCAAAAGACGAAGGCGGATATACTGAGTCGTGTTCTAAATATGATTCAAGACATCATAAACTACACCTAACATTTATTCAGACACCGGGCTCTCTCGGGCAAACTATTCACAGTAAGTACTCGGGGAAGCTCCAAAAATAGAGCTGATATGGGACGAAACAAAGGCAGACTGACATCATTTATGGTGGTAATTTATGACGATAATATGTAGCAAAAAAGGAGCGTATGTGCAATAAAAAATCGTACATTTCTAATACTTTATAGAACATCATTACTAACCACAAATTTTTCAATAGCTTTCTATAGTACATACTCTCATAGAGAGCTTTGGATAGACGAAGTTTGTTCATCACGGATTAAGACCTCGTTATATAACATTAAAGAGTCAATTTAGATGGGAAAAGTACGCAAAAACCAAATCATTTTAGCCAAATATGGTTGACTGATGATGTTACATCCATATATATGACATAATCGAGTAAAAGATGTGTTTAGTTTAAGTTTGTTTAAATAATGACAAAGCTGCTGTAGCATTTGTTTAAGAAAACAAAAGAGCGAGTTTTGAAAAGTTCTTTTTTTGTCATTGAATGCTCCTTTCGAATTTAAATGTTAAATCCGAGAGATGGACGTGATGTGACTGGTTTACGTTGACTTCATGATAATGCCGTGAATGAAGTGTGTTACGCCAACCGAAAGGTAAGTTTAGACATAACAAGAAAAACGTGACATGGTTTAATATTACGTGCACTTTTAAGCTCGATTTCAACAGTCAGGAAGATGCTTGATGTCACACAAAGAGAAGGCCACGACTTATTTAATTTGTATATAATAAATAAATATAATAAATAACCTATAATCTAGGCGTATCTAAATGAGAAGCCTTTACAAATAATATTTACAAGAAAATAAACAATAACCATCATATGTATGTTTTCACAGTTCAAATTAAGATCCTATCGAAAACATTGAATAGATATTAAATATATAATAATGCATTTCTTTCTTTAACATGGATCACACTAAGAACTGTTTCAATTGGTGGAAGACTGCAGTTTCGTGATTTATGAAGGTTCATCAGTTCCAAAGTGCACAAACGTACTGACATGTAATGCATATTGACATTCTCCTTTCTAAGTTCGTTATTGAATTGCGTGGTGGCAGGATGAGGAGCAGATTAACAACACAAAGACTTTTTCTGAAGCACATTGACCTATATATTTCGATAGCTTTACAAACTTCTGGCCCGGACCTAGTCACAGTATTCAGGGCGGGCCAACCACAATACGACCTCGCCGCCGCCGGCACACAACTGACACCGGGCGCCGTGGTCGGTGACACCGGGCGCCGTGGTCGGTGACACCCAGCGCCGCGGCGATCTATATAACTAGTCCTATATAGAGGTTTTCGGTACCAGTCAGAAAGGGCTATATCATGCTGATGTCAATATTTATTGTGCATGTTGGAACTGATGAAACATTCATAGATCGCGAAATTGCAGTCCATCAAGTGAAACAGTGCTCAGCGGATCCGTGTTAAAACAAGGAATGAAATTCTTATCTATTCACTATATATTCAATGTTTAAGAAGGATAATAATTTAATGATAATCTTCCGTGTTAATGCAACACTAAGCAACTATTGATTGTAGAAATTAGATCGCGGTATCGTACACGCTGCGCACTTCACGGTCATTCGTTTATAAACAATCACTGATAAAGTTTTTTTCTTCTTATAATGCCAAGAGATGGGAGAAGCGGGAGAGGCAATGCTTATGACAAGTTACTCAAGGGATGTTTAAAATTTTCAATATTTATATTTTGGTGTAGTGTGCACGAAACGGCGGTTTCATTTCTGTAATGCTCAATGCAAAAATTAGCTTAAAAAAAAAACGTTAGATAAGAGACAAGATTTTGTAACTGTGGTGCCAGAGCAAGATCTGAAGTTGGTTAACATTTATTATATGGTTTTATAATTTTCTGTGATACTTATTAATATTTCTTATGAATGTAAAAATTAAATTTAAAAATGGAGAAGACTTCAGAGGAAAATGACATCAGCGCGCGGAGGAAACATAAACAAACGATGCAAACCTACAAGACGCCAGATCACGTGACCGGAAGCGGAGCTTACTTTACTAACGACTGGGTTCCCAAACTATGGCACACTATGATATTTTTTTGGAATGTCATAGGGCGTTATTTTATCTTAAAAAAAACTACTCAAGCCAAAATTATGATTGGTATTTCCATTTTGAATTATTAATTTCAGGACAACATTTATTACATTTAAAGAAAACGATTTAACACTTTCGCATCGGTTGTCGATATATGCCGTCTAAGATCCCTCTACCGTTGATACCGGTAGCCGTCATATATTGTTTTACTACTTTCAGTACGCATTGTGACATCTACGGTAAGAACATGGAACTGCAGTCATTCCCTTTATCAACTTACGTGTATTCTTTACAGGAATCTGTAAAGCATGTAAATAAATATCGTCAGGTTTCGTCACAGGAGCGATTTTTCTGTAAACCACATGTGTCAATGCCACCACATGCCATTACATAATGAACGTTTCTAAAATATAATCGTTTTTATGCATCATCTGATAGCTAAAGGATACAAGAACCAATGTGATATATTAAAATAGGTCAGATAAGTTCCTGTAAAGAATACATGTACGTTGATAAAATGAATGTGACTGCACTTCCAATTTCCTACCGTATATGTCACAATGAGTACTGAAAGTAGCAAAACGATATATCACGTCAACCGATGTCAATGGTCGGGGAATCTTTGACGGCATATATCGACAACCGATGCGAAAGGGTTGATTGCATGTGACATTGTGTCTAGCATCACGCCCGTGCACCACGGATGAACTAGTCTTTGTTCCTTCGCCTTTCAATGTTTTTACAGATACGTGGTAAGGGTTATAGCTCCCTCTCGCTTGTGCAAAGGAGCTATTACTAATACAGATATCCAGATTTTTAAATACATTTTTTATACGAAAAAAACTCTAGAGAGATATTACGAGTGTTTCATTCGTCTGCCGCCCACGGCTCGGAAGCGCGCGTTCTAAATTTAAAACAGCGAAGCGCGGGAAACAGAAGAGGGCGGGACTGTAGCAGCGCCATGTGGACGACTCTTCAATTCTTTATTATGAGTGACAGCTGGAAGAGGAACTGACCGCTTTGTCCATAAAACGACTAAAGGGAAGACTTGGGACCGTTTCTAGTGCAACCGCGGAGAGTTAAGCCAAACATTAAATGTTACATGCGGGTTTAAATCTAAGTAAACCCTTTCGTTACCGGCTCTGTGGAATACAAATTATACACTCAATACGGCGTGAATTTTTTTCAAACCATTTTGTTTGCTTTAAACTAGTATTTGAAGCATAAATCTACTTATCTGACGTATTTTCATGTATCACATTAGTTCTTCTATCCTTTAGCTATCAGATGATGCAATAAAAACTTTTATATTTAACAAACATACATTATGTAACTCTATACATGTGATGGCATTGACACATGTGGTTTACAGAAAAATCGCTCCCGTGACGAAACCTAACGATATTTATTTACATGCTTAACAGATTCCTTTAAAGAATACATGTACGTTGATAAAGGGAATGACTGCACTTCCAATTTCCTACCGAAGATGTCACAATGAGTACTGAAAGTCGCAAAACGATATATCACGTCAACCGATGTCAACGGTCGGGGAACCTTTGAAGGTATATGCCGACAACCGATGCGAAAGGGTTAAAATACATCAATATTGATGGGAAATCGAAGAATAATCCTTTGACAGTAACACTGTTTTATTTCGAAGAGATGGAAAAAATATATATTCGATTTCATAAACTACTGTTTAGGAATTATTGAAATAATTTAACGCTCAATGATAGCATTCGTAAAAGTAGGTGATCACGTGAAGATGTATGTTTTTAAAATGTAAACATATATTTACCTACACTAGATACGACCAGATACTGTTACTAAGATATGTGCGATGTAAAGAATGGTTAGGCGCTGCATTTGCTGTGAAGATCTGCCAACTTCATTATAATACAGCTCAGAATTTACCAATCGTCAATAGTAGTAATCGACATTGATTTGTTAATTAAGGAAATAACTGAAAAGATGATGTTCACGTTAGGCATTTCGCGTACCACTCGAAAAAATAAGAGTTTTGAAAATTGTTTGGAAATCACAATGTATTTTATTATAGGCCTCGAATCAAAGCACCTGATAGCTCGCGTGACGGTCGAATACCTTTTCCTTTGTTAATCCAGGACCGCCAAAACGCTTCACACCGGTCTTTGATGGACACCAAATCAGAAAAAGAATAGCGTTCAAATGATAATAGACAATTCAAACAGAATAGACAATAATGCTTATAATTGTGAATAAATTTATACCTGAGTGCCTTAAAGACTGAGTCTGAAGTAATGCTATACTTATACTGAGAGAGCATACGAGTATGTTTTAAAATTTTCTAAAAAGCTGTAAAGATAATGTACCAGTCTTGGTTTCATTGAAAAATTCACATTTCGTCAATTTCTCATTCAATTTCACATCACAAGTCTTAATGGTTCTCGGGTACTCAATTATTGACGTCATCAAGATGAAAACCAGTAGCGCTTGGAGATGTGATTATTCGATTGAGGAACTCAACACCGCGCAAATAGCTACCGATAGAATGGAAGAGTATGACATCAATCATAGCCAAGCCCGTCTGGGCGCGATTGATATTCATCGATTCAGAGATTGAGTGGATCCGCCCACGTGAGAATGCCAAACCTGTCAGGACCCTTGACGAGCACATTTACATACGTTACTGGTAATTATCGCCCAATTCTAATGACTGCATTGACTAAACATGTCGATCTTACGGCTATGTATAATGAAGAGGTTTTGAAATGTCTTTCATTGACGTTTCACCTCGGAATTAATACATTTTCATAAATTATCGCTACGTGTTTAATTAAAAAAAAAACTGAAAGATAACAGCTTAAAGATTTGGAAATAACATCACTCTGCTTGGTATAAATCATGCATAGTTCGAAATGCCTTTTTTGGCCAAAAGTACAGTATCATCTGCGAATATCTCTCTACCATATTTGTTTCTAGTATGAAGAGTACGTCTACCACAGAAATAACTGAGAGAGCAGACTCTAAGTCGCTATAATCCAACACAACTATATATCCCAAAACGATAAAAAAAAATTAATATAGTCTACGTTTTTATAAGATGACGAGAACGTAGCGTTTTAATTAATGGGAGTTTTAATTTTATGTATTTCTGCGTCCACCACTCCCTGCTGTAGCATTATCAGTAAAAGATCTTTCACCCGTTCATAATGTCACAGAAATACAAAAATATATTTAGTTTTTAAGGATTACGCTTTTAAGATGGTGTCACAATATCAAGCTTTTTCTTTTCGCGAAAATACACGCACAATCACACATCAGGCGAGACAGTTTTTTTCAGTTTATATAAAATGCATAGTAATGCCTTCTCTCATCTCACTTTTACTATACGAAGAAGACGGTGAAGTCTTTTTTATGCTACCCTACCTTCATAACTCTGATATGGTACGAAAAATTCCCATTTGAATATACATCACATCGCAAATAGAATGAATATAACAAAGAAATGTCTATTCTTTGTTATATTCGGGGTTATTTTACACATATTCGTGAAAGATGTTTCTTCTTTTGTGAACAATCTAATCGTTCAACGGTGGCGCTTAAAATGATGGTCTTTTTGCGTGGACCATTGGCGTTCACGGCACGCCATCGCATTAATGCAGACGGTGTCCAAAGCTTATTGACATCAATCAACAGAGCGCTATGGGTCTATGAATGAGATAATAAGATGGTATCACAGAGCGAAGACTTACTAATCAAAGCCATCATGTATTACTGCGACAACACCACTTGACTGATACAATTAGTTGAATGAAAAGCTCTAACACAAATAACGTAATCACATACAATCGTGGTTCTAGATAGAGCATATTATTGTCGCTACGGAAGTATAATCATTAAAATTCTGTAAACCACTATAATCCTTTCCTTTTCCTAGGTCAGTCTTCATTTTTTCAATAAGGAAATTTACAGTCAAACAACAATAAAATAATCTTCTTTGTTTTATTAAATTAGTCTTCATTGTTAACACAATTAAAGTGATGTATTTTCATATAATCATCGGTTTTGCACATTATATTTCATGTTGAATGGTTGCACTATATTGTAGTAGCGAGTAGTAAGTATGAAGAAACCAAATTACTTTTGAAAGAAAGCTTTTAGTTACGCATCAGAGCTTAAACATACGTAACGCAGTAAAGCTCAAAAACCCAATATGCATAATACTATTAAATGGGATCAATGGGAAAGAAAACATGCCAAGAATCCTAATACCAAAGCTTGAACAGCGTAAATATTATCGGCAACCACCAAGAAAACCTGGTATCTTATTTTCTTCTTGGAAAAAAGAAATATGAAAATAATTACAGTCTGACAAGCTTTATGATTCATAATGTTATCCTAGAATTTATCAATGATAGAATATCATTCAGCAGTGGATCGTGTCATTACATCAACTATAGAAAAAATAAGAATAAATATGTACCGTTTGAAACAATACTATTCCCTATCGGCAATGAGTTCCCAAGCATCGATCATTAATATTCTCAAAGTGGCATACTATTTTTAAATTGCACTTCAATTCCAGCAGCCGTTAAACTTTTACATGATTGATCACAATTGGTACATTTGCGAACAAGTCACTTATATAAGTTATCACAAAAATAGACGCTGTTAACGTAGTACGATAAATTATTCACAAAAATACATTATCGTCAAACGCGATCGCAGGTGAAATACAAAATATATCACATGACTGTTGATACTTCACACCTACAAGATAACTCGAAAAATAAATCAAAATTAACTTTTAAAGACGTAGGTGTATATCTGAAATAGCTCAACGAAAATATTTGCGTATGTGTGTTTTTATAATTTTTCGGCCGTTATCTTTGAAATGAATAATGTGTGAAAACCGATAAATAATAAGAAATGTAAATATTGAACATAATAGTTTTTTTTTAGGTGTTAATAAATACTTTACATAATACGTGTTTATTTCTAGATTTTATGTTATAATGACACGTTTTAACGTCGCCAAAAGATCATTATCAAGTTATTTTATTCGAGATGGCTTAATAATTATTCCACCGGTTATATTTCCACGGTGTGAACCTTCTACCAATCTAAGTTAACCGGCCGGTTATTGACCCTTTCCTCTTCTCGGTTCGATTAACAGCTAAGACCAACAAATAATAAGTAGGCATAAAGTTGTTTGGAGTTACTTTGGTACACAGACGAAGAGATATTTTTGCCAAACTTACTATTTTAGTTGATGGGAATATCTATCATGCGTGTCTCTTTATCTATATAAAGACAAAATCTATTTATATAAATCATACGTTATTAATATTAGAAGCATTCATTTTTTTTTGTTTTGTTTTTATTAATCGTTATAATTACATAGTATTTTTTTTAAATTTTATTATTGTATAGAATTAAATCTAAGCAATTTATAAAAACATTTTGTAAATCAACTAAATAAATAATTGTAAAACAACTTTACTGTTAATGCCTTCAATAATCTTAACATTGTACAGGTTTAATTAATGAAAATAATTTTCAATACTTAATAACTTATAGAATTTGTTTAAGCTCATGCGGGAGATGCCACTAATACCGCTTAGGAATTCCAATGACTAAAATCCGGTTACGATACTAAAGGTATATTTATCATATTATTATCTATTCTCAATGTACTTTTAGTAGTACTAGGAGAAAAATATATAATATATTTTAAGTTTTATTGCTGATATCTGTCTAACGAGTACATTTTTTAAATCCGTTCCAAAATGCCAATGGTAAGCTTTGGAATGCTCTACCAGTATCAGTATTTTCTTTATATATAAATCCATTAATTAATTACGTAACAACGGATTAATTGATATTGTTAAATAGCTAATTTTTAGTATTTTATATTTTTTTAGAATAAGAAAAAATGCGTTCTGCGGATTTAATCAGTTTTGATATTTACGTACACATTTATCGGATCGTACTCGGATATGAACTCTTAAAAAACTGGTAGCCAATCACGAGATAAAATGTTTTGCTCTACGAGTGTTTCGCGATACGAGTAAGGTTCTGGCACAAACAACGCCAGTCAACAAACAGAGTGATTTAACTCCTTAAAAAAAATATGTTCAGATTTGATGATGGCAATGCGGAAAGCACCAACTTTTTCAAATAATAAAAAATACCTCGAACAAGTTTAATTAGTTTAAAAATAAAAATAAATGCACGCCGTCTTGAAATTTAACGAAAAAAAAATAAGTTGGAGTTGTGGTAGTATTCTCCGGCCAACTGCCCCGAGGAAAAATAAACAAAACGACGTGATATAAAAAAGCACAAAGTTCAAACGATACAGTCCACAGTGGCACGAGCGGCAAACACCAGCCAGGGGCCGACAGCCGAGGAAGAGACGCGGCACAGGACAAAAATAACAAAAAGCGAATAAACTAGGGTCACCCTACTATTAAAATATATTTTTTATTAAGTTTGTATTATAATTCTTTTTGGCTTGAGCCGCTCTTTAGGAAAAAATGATCTATATATCGGAAGCTTTGGGCACATTTCACTCACAAACTTGAATTATTATGCTTTAGTTTTAATTTATTAATAAATTACGAAAAGAAAAAAAAATGTCTCAAAATATACATTTTTTGTGTGCTCGAAGAAACCTTGACGCAGATCACGTTGGCTTGATTTTTTTTTGACCTTCAATGCGCAATAATTGTTTTCAACTAACTACGAAGAATTGGGGTTCTTTCTACCTGATGAAGGGATGAATGGTAGAAATATTTTGTTCATATTTCTACAAAATATTTGTGTTTATGTATTACTTTAAATGACGTTTTTTGTGTTTGTTTACCATCATTTTATTATTTCTGCACAATAAGGTAAGCTACATTTAAAATTTCACTAAATTATCGCGAATATTTCAAAAGTTATAGACTTTTAAAAAAATATAAAAAAACTCGCGCGCGAACCCAAAAATCGCCCGCGCCAGGCTGCAATCAGCATAAAACAATACCCGCAAACAATGTGATAACACCAAAATATGACCAACTATAATAGTGTGTTGTTAGAGCAATCTTTATTCAATTACCTTAATGAAGCAATTAAAAAAAAATTACGTGGGTCAATTACTGTAACTCACTGCGAGAAATTGGTTAGGCTCAGTCGTCTCTAAGGTACGAATGGTTTAGTCCACCGGGATAATCATCCGATCTACTTAAAAATACTGACTAACAAACACGCGAATATGCCTATGCTGACGTCTCAAGTCTTCCAGGTGGAGGCCGCCAAAAACTATATATGTTCCCGGGTGGATCCCCGCATTCAGAAATGTCTTAGGACAAGGCATGTACAGCAGCAGAAGACAGAACTTTATGTCGAAAATTTGTGTCGATCATATGCTCCAGCTGGGGAGCTGATTATAGTAGAAGGGAGAATAAATGGATTTTATAAAAAATCTTGCTCTTTTTGCTCCCTAAAAGCAAATGGAAACAAAAATCAGCGCGGAAACCTCAGTGTCCGAAATAACGCTTATTTGTAGGTCCTTGAGTCTCTAATTATAACTTCAGAAATCCGTTACATCTGAGACTGTTGTAGTGGGAAAATAATATTAAATTATGCAGTTTTCCAAATACAGGTGTACCAACTGTGTGACAACATTTATTTATTTCCAACGCCTAACAAGAACTATACATTTGAAATTGTAATTAATACATAATATTGTTATTTTAATGGTACCCGGTAGTAATTATGCTAAAATACCCATAGGGAAATTAAGTGACAAAAACATGTCATGAAAGTGAGAGCATCGGTTAAAAACTACTTTCGTGTGGCTTACCATGATGTCATCCACTAATTCTCTCTAACTCACACTTTCTTTTCATATGCGAGTATAAATAGTTAGATAATATCGCCTGTCATGCAGGAAGGTAATCCTCGACGAAGAAACAAAAAATATTATATATCATACTCAGGCATTTAATGCAAACACGGAATTTTTTTTGTTTTTTAATTGGTTCGGCCTTTCTTTCGATGATACCTGTCAATGTTATACTGGCTAATAGCAGTCTGTAAGACATTATCTGATCGAGTTTATCATCCGTGAAAATAGATGATGTATTATATATTGTCTGTATGGAAGACATTCCTGTACTGCTGCTGTATCCTGACAGTTCATTACTGTTGAAGTACATCAACGAAATCGTCGGTTATCTCGCGGTAAACGAGGCTGAAATGGAAGCTTCTTGAGATTATCGCACAGTCTTAAAGTCTTGTGTGTAATTTCGCAGGATAACCTGCGATTCGTTTTCTATATATTTTTGTTTATTTATAAAAAGTATAATAAAATTTAATCACTAAATCATACCTATATTGATGCCTGTCACAGTATATGAATCAAAAATGAACCACCCATTCATAATGACATTGATATTTTTTGAAGTAGATTGTTTTGTAAATAAAGAGTTTCTTCACATCAATGATATTTATTTTGTGCGATAGTAGCGTGAAGGATACCACACTAACCGAGCTTATCTTTCTCACAGTTCAAAAAGGGTGCTGCACTACACGAGTTTTTTGCTCAATTTCACGGATAGCGGACAAGGTTGCAAATAACGTAAAAGTATGCACGAATATTTGTAAGAAAATAAGTGTTTTTAAATGAAGAGTAAAAAAATATTTCATATATTATGTGCATAATATTATTGTCTTGGTTGTAACAGAACAATCCGTGGAGATCCGAAAATAAAGCAGTACGAATAAAGAGAAAAAGCCCCGAGCAAAAGTTTTATTATAGCGCCGCGCGGTAGCAGGGGAGCATAAAAAGAAAACAGGAAGGCTAATAACGGAATTTGACCTGTATATAAAAAACTATAGCGGTTGTTAAAGTGTTAAGTACGAAAAAACTTTATTATCAATTGAATTAATTTAATAAATAATTTAAAATATAGCGTATTATAAATGTGGTATCATTTTTGTTAATGGACATATTCCGTGTTCAATAATTGTAGGTTAACGATGAACTAGTGAAGAAAAAAGGAGTGTTACAGGATTTGTAGACGTGAAATTTTTGTTAGCGATATTATCTACATATATTGCCGATGGAGCGAAATAGATAGGTGTGTCTTGGAGGAACGACGAAGGGGCGCACCTATAATAATATAGGTCAATTTGCAGCTATAAATTGCTAATAAAATAACAAGTAAACGAATCTTTTACTAAAGACAGCTTTAATGACTAATATTAAAGGGAAGCAAAATATTTTAGCATAGATTGGATCTGCTATATGAAAAATATTTTTACAGGAAAGGAATATTTAGTCTCTCGGTGAAACTATGCGGAAAACATTTTTTTTTTGGACTCGCGGAGGATTTGTGATTTATAAGGTCAGTTTGCAAAGCACCGTAATCATCATAGATCTTTTATTGTGTTGGGCAAAAGCAAATAATTGAAGACGAATGGAGAAACTTTTGAATACGCCAATTTTTATTCTTTGGTTATGGTTAGTGTCCCCATTTTTGTTAAAAAAAAATAGCAACGCTGGACCAAGCAATTTGTATTCTTCGACTAGAGAGCGGATACGGCAATGCCATAAAAAATATATGTGTAGTGTTGGGTGTGAGTGGTATTACCAAGCAAACAATCATCGGGATACGAAAATAAAATAGTCTGAATAAAGACAATGTTTTGGGCAATGTTTTACGGCGCTGCTCGGATAAAGGGAAAAGGCGGCAAGGGCGGGGGCGGGAGTTCCTTCTGGGACGTTAGAGCTATTTTCCGCTAAGGGTTTTCCATAAAAAGATATGCCCGGGGTAGGCATGCTTGGTATTCAAATAAATGGAGACGTGAAGGTGGGTAGTAGGTGAGGAGATTACTGGGAGCTTACGGGATTATTATTTTCATTTATATAATGTGAACCTTCCCGCGCGTTTTTGTGTTTTGATGTTTAGGGGTAGGGACAGAATTTTTGTAGAAATTCGAATGAAATATTATGCCATTGTGTATTGTACCAGTGGTCCCCAAAGGACGTAGGATGGGTGCCTTGGGGGCACGGCATAAGTCTGAGAGACATAAGTGATATTTTACATTGAGAATGCGGATAGAGAAATATGGAATATATGAAAATATATAAATATATATTAATACTGAATCATAAAATATAGAATGGATATTTGACAATATGTATTTAAATATATTTATGTTATTAATCCTTTTCTGTTTTCTCTGGGACTGCGTATTCTCGGTGCTCATCCTGTGACACACATGTCTAGCTGTCACGTCATCTTTTACGTGATCTTCCTGGAAGTGGGATGTCCGATGATAACTAGTCAATCACTATGCTCACTACTATTTCATAACACATTCATCCTATGTAATCTTTTAAATAACTAATAACCTGTACCTACTTTCAGTAATTTAAATTTTCATATAAGACCGGATTCTCGTCTATTTTTCTTTATAAATCTAATTTATTTAGTTAAATATTCAGCAATAATGCTAAAAAATAAGTAATTTTTAATTAAAACATATGATTTTATAAAATAATAACTTGAATAAAAATGTTATGGCCGTGAAGCTCATTGAAAGCAAACAACCCATGCGCTAGTTTCAGTTATTTATTTGGTAACATCACAAATAAAAATAATATTTATACTCTAAGCGAAATATGCATACGTTACATATGTAATAAATCTAATATTTTAGTCTATAATGTCTGTTCGTAATATTCCACATAGAACAAAATTTTTGAATGATGCATGACGAAAATCGTAGCTAAACACACCAGGCCAGTAGTACCACCCACAAAAGCTTATCGAGTAAACAGTTCCATTCCGTTTATCCTTATTCCTTGTTCAAAAGCTGCGCAAACATCTGTTCTATTTCGAAAACGTACAAGCGCCATGCTTTCCCCCTAAAGTTTATTAAAAAGACGGGTGGGTTGCCAACCTCATTATTCAGTGAACAAGACGGGAATATTATCTACCAAACTCAAACCTAAAATAGATAATACCTGGAATAATATTTAATAGAATACGAATCTCCAAGTCGCATCTATATGGTATTAATATATGTATATATGTTTTTCATATTCACTCCCTAGCTGGAGAAAATATATATTTGGTGGTTTGAAAGAACACACCTGTATATTAGACAGAGACATATTAACGTATTTGTTTATCAGATCGGAAGATACGCCATCATTAGATAGCACTAAGTCAGAATTATATCCATAAATATGCCAAATAAATAATGTAACCTACGGTTTTACAAGATAATAAAAACTCAATAGATTGAAGAAAGGTTGCTTAGGTTTACGTCCCCCTGAGATCGTTTCTTAGTATAAACTATATATAGTAACAGTCCACGTAACATATACAAGAGAGTGAATTTCACTGTGCAAAAAAATATGATTTTATTTCAAATCCGCGAAAAATTGTTTATAACTTCTAACCATTAAGGTACCAAAATCTGAATAAAAATATCGGAATTCTTAATAATGCAAGTTATATTAAACGACTGACACTTTATTGAGTTCGTTGCAAAGGTAGGGGAGATGTTTATTTTTCCATCAAATGAAGGGATACGCCGGGAATATTGTCGGCCCAACAATCAATATCGCCAAGCCGCCAAGCCGCCAAGGACGCAACGGGCGTCTCGTTCTCTCGAAAATGGGAGTTCATTCATCAAACAATGCTATATAATAACAGAATATTGTAACTAACATTACTAGCATATAACTCCTTTTATTATAATAATTTTAGTAAATATTGAGATGCATAAATGAAGAAAAATTGTTTTTTTTTCCAGTATTATTTCAATCAGAAGCTCTAATTTGTAATGTATCAAGATATTGATTTAATCCATGCACTTATTGGCGCGAAACACTCGGGGTTGGTACTCGTTCTATATGGCTGGAATAAGTTACTAAGCTATTTGCATTAGCTTACTAAGTTATTTGTGACTGATGAAAGATGATATATATAGTAATAGTAGTCAATAAGTTAGTCGTGCATTTATCATTATGATAAGTTCACGAATCTGCCATTGCTGAACCCTAAATAAGAAAAACCTTGCATTAGGCATTTAAGTATATTTTAGTTACATTTACTTTTTATGTTATATTTTTCATGAATGCAAGTAGACAATTAAAATATTTTATTAATATATATATATTGTGATATAACATCCTAATTTGTAAGCTACATATATAATTTATAATCCGAGTTAACATCATTTTTATACCATTATCATTTTCTGCCGCCTAGTAACTCTAGCAATGTAATGGAACGCTCATTAGATTCAAATGAGCCAATAGAAATTCTAGCTGTCATCGAGGTGCTCTGTGACAAAAGAATATTTTTCCAATTTTGATTTAGAAAATAATTATAATCGTTTTTAGGAGGCGATGGCGAAGCTCCTAGGGCCTAGTCAATATTAACTTATTTTCAAAGATGTCGTTTTAAAACAGAAGCTTACAATGCTAATTCTCGACGTAATGTTGAAGAAAAGAATATATTTTCGTAAACAAAAGTCAAAGGTGGAATACTGTTGAGATAACAGATAATATTCATGTTACTAACTGAAAAACCTAAAAAAAATAGGCCGGTTAATAACATTTTTGTTTCTGTTGCAATTAAATCGTAATGTAGAGTTTACTTGAAGTTACTCGATAAGATGTTTTTTTTTCATTTGCCAAGAAGAGAATATTTTTAAAGACCCTACCTGCAATATGTATGCTTAAAAGGGAAAGTTGCTATTGTACAAACAATACACGATTCCAGATCATACATATGTATTCGAAACTTGAAACCTCAAATAGGGGCCGTAAAAATTGAGCTGTAGCTTACCGTTGAAATATAAAAAAAAAAAATCACATTACATTACAATACATATTATTTAAAGAAACAAGATAGATAAAAATTATATGTTAATAAAATAAATGTACAATAATTATTTTTATATTACTTCAATATCGTTGAGTAAAACATGATTGACTTGACATACATTAAAATCTTTATTATTATCACCACTACAAACGATTTTACTAATAAGAAAGCCACTATTCTCATTTAATTTTTGCCTCCATTATTTCCGCAGATTGTCTGTTTTCGTGTCGTCTTTTCCAGATTCTGCATCTCTCTTCATAATCCCCCATCTCCCTCTTTGGAGACAGCTAGGGGGGTGAAGAGTGACGCATCGATAGATGACTGTTTCCTATACGGGTCACCCTGGCAACAGACTCACCCTTGTGAAAAATGCAACCCTCCGATACAATAAAATAAATGGACTAAAATGGGTAACGAAAATCAGGCAACATAAAATCGACGTCTATATCGACTGCATGTACTTTAAAGAAATAAGCATAATCCCTGACTATATAAAACTACGTAGATTACTATATTTAATAAATATCATTAATTTAAGTATATACAAGGATTATGGTATATTTTTTTATACAAATACCTTTAAATTTTACGATTTTATGTTGTTTACATCAAACGATAGCTGTCTAAAGAGGCTTTTCTATGCAGATATATATTGTTAATTATACTATGAACAATAATAATAGTATTCGCACAATCTATTCAAATAAATAATCATTCTATCGACATCGCAATACACCCATTAGTACGTACACATTACAACAAAAATTATTAGAAATTATATGTTTAGGCATTATATATGACTTCCGTACATTATTTCAATTAAATCCCTAATCACATAAAATATCTAAGAAAAGATTATGGTTCACAAAAATATAGCAATGTCTACAAGTATGTTACGATGAAATTATTTTACAGGATGCAATCCACCATTAAGTATTGATACATATTATTTTCTGGGCTGAACAATGGACAAATGCGCCACAAGAAACTAATTAAAATAAGGAGGGAGGGAGTTGAAACGATAAATCAAACCCGGATCTTTGTTTAGGGATACGAGAAGAGATTTAGCATGTAGGTATACATAACATGTACTAAAATAGACATAACAAGATCAGATCTTTGTGTCTTTAGACCACGTGCACATGTGGGATTTCTACCTACCAAGTGTGTAGTAGTCCACGTTATGAATTCATTATGAATGCCCGATGGTTGGGGGGTGAATATTCTATAAGAAATATTGTATAGTGGTTTTAAGTAAATAATAAATGATTAGCATATACTGTCAGAAATAGATGTTTTCTTCAGTCAATTGATTAGCAATATCTTATTTTTGTAGATTTTAGGATTAAATATTTATCAAACATTATTATTTTATTAATCTTACGGTAAATATTTTAGAAGACTATAAGCATCACCATTTTCAACAATAGTGCTTCGATGGGACAATAATTATATTTTACCTAATCTTCTTCTTCGTAGTATCAATCCGGTGGATTGGTTTGCAGCAACAGAATCTTGCATCTCGATCTCCATTCCTCTCGGTCCTCCGCAACCCTTTTCAGCTCAGCATAAGCGCTACAGTTCATGTCCTCGAATACTTGCTGCAAATACTCCCGTCTAGGGCGCCGTTCTGCAGTAATGTTCGAACATTCCAGGTGGCATGGCATATCTTTTTGGCTGAAGGTTTTTCTTATTTGTCTTGGTTGTTTTGTCTCGAGCAGTCCCCACCCGGAGATCCGATTGGGGGACTATTTTATCTCCGGAAAATTTTACTTGAGATGCAATCATTTTTTTGCTGATACGTGGGATGTCTTTAAGACCTTTAATGTGGTATTTTTCCCTTTATTTCCACATCCTAATGCCGTTGACCATAAAGGTTCATCCGCCTTAGGAGGGCATTTACTACCTCCAGGACAATAGAGTGCCCTAACCAGCTTGACCTGATGAGGTTAGCTTATTTTACCTAATATCCAGCATAAAAGGTCAGCAACACATAACCTATTTCATGGTGCAATTATTTTAAAATACAAGCACCTAAATTATGTAGGAAGATTTTTTCATTTAACTTATAAACATTTTAAAAGCGCGAAAATCTTTCTCTTTTTCGTGGACAGTAAAGGAATCCAATTCTAGTAACATTAAATTTTCACTCATATAGTGGACATTTTCTATCGTAGTTTATAGTCATTTAGAGTTTAATCATCAATCCACAATTATTATTGGCTGTTTATCATTTAAAAGTCACAACAATAATGTCATCTTATATCGTATGGTACAGTTGGTTGCAGTAGATATTATGATTTAATTACTTTTTTTAAATCAAAAGATACATAAAAAATTAATGAAATATTACACAAATGCGTAATATCACAAAATAATTAATGTAGGAGAATATAAAGAGAGAATATTATTGGAAGCTGTAAACAAAAAAAAATTCTTGAATTGTAATTTAAAACCTATGTCATTTTTACGAAGAATCTATTAAATCTTTTACATACATATATGTACAATGTATTTTCCCTGTCACATCATATTATATGTTCAGAATTAAGATGAGACGATAGTCGCATATAAATATGACTTCAGAATTAGTCTGTCACAGACATATTTGACGGCTGGTAAGATGCTATAATTATTAGAACTGATTCATTTATGAGATGATGTTACCTTAAAATATTTAAATGTGTGGAATTACAAAATTATATTAATAACCGTCTAAATCAGTTGAAACAGAGTAGTGTAATAATAATTGAATATTTTTCTAAACATAAATTTTGTACCGCATGATTGATACTGGATAGGACAGTATGTATTGAAAATGGAAAAATATAATTTAGATACATTTAAATATATTTATTTAAATTTTGTGTTCCTATATTATTTTTTGGAAGAAATAATAATGCAATTAAAAATAATTATAAATAAATAAATAGCATGAATCACACATATCCTACTAGCAACAACTACAACAGTTATCTATGTAGTGTCGAGATGTTTATTTTTTGTGCGTTTACAATGTATTCCGTAATGTACGGTTCCTTACCCAAAATATGATGTTTACGATGAGCAGTAAGAACTTGATGACACTATAACACCCGGAGAGACCCATGATGTAATAAATAACAACACAGATCCACAACAAATGTCACAACACTAAACAACTGAGTTCGTTCACAAAAGAAGATATCTTGACAGGTCGATTATATGGGAAGTATGAATTTTGAAATAAAAAATATATTATTTAATAAACCTCGATTGACTTCAGTAATTAATAGAGATTTTTATAGTGTTATCCTTTCAAGGATTTGGGTGGAGTCCGACAGATACCTCAACGCGTTGAGAGATGATCAGCCCACGACTGACCGCCTTCACGACTCGTTTATATTTACTTTTCTGGACGACTGGATAGTGTTGCCAGCACGCGAAATTGGTAGAATTTATAGTACAGACAACAAAAATAATTGTAATTTGGGGAAATTTATAGTACAATAAAAATGTAATAATATCAAATAACCATTATTTTCCTTTTCCAGTAATTTATGTAACACCAGTATCGAATTACAAAAAACAAAAACAAAACTATCTTATTTTAGAAACATAATATTGTTAATTTTTATTAAAAATTGATCATCATCATCATCATCAGCCTGTGTCCGTCCACTGTTGAACGTAGGCCTCCCGCATGAGTCTCCATCCTCTTCGATCCTCCGCCTTCCGCATCCAGGTCACTCCCGCTATTCTTCTTATATCGTCGGTCCATCTTGTAGGGGGTCGGCCAATGCTTCGTTTGCCAGTTCTTGGGCGCCATTCCAATACTTTTCTTCCCCACCGACCGTCGTCTCTTCGACAGATATGTCCTGCCCACTGCCACTTGAGTGTGCCTATTCGTTGGGTAGCATCCATTACTTGAGTTCTTCTGCGTATTTCCTCGTTTCGGATTCTATCTTTTAGCGACACTCCGAGCATGGATCTCTCCATAGCACGCTGGGTGACTTTTATTTTATGGGTAAGACTTGCTGTCAGATTCCACGTCTCTGCGCCATAAGTTAATACAGGGAGGATGCATTGGTTAAACGCCTTAGTTTTAAGGCATTGCGGAATTTTCGCTTTAAAAATGTACTTTAGTTTTCCAAATGCTGCCCATCCCAGTTGTATGCACCTGTCGATTTCTTTTGAGAAGTTATTTCGCCCTAGTTGTATTACTTGTCCCAGATAGGTATAGTCGTTTACAACCTCTATTTCTGTTCCTCCAATGGAAATAGGATCGAAGGTCTGTGAAATATGACTATTAATCATGGCTTTTGTTTTATCCATGTTCATTTTCAGACCAATTTTGTTCGACGCTTCATTGAGGTCGTAGAGCATGTCTTGGAGCTTGTCAGGTGATTCGGCTATTAGCACTATGTCATCTGCAAATCGGAGGTAAGAAATGTACTCTCCGTTAATATTTATTCCACATTTTGTCCAGGATAGCAGTTTAAAAATATCTTCTAGGGCGTTTGTGAAGAGTTTTGGAGATATAACATCTCCTTGTCTAACACCTTTGTTTATAGAAATATTGTTAGTGCTATCATGGAGCTGGACCATCATTGTTACAGATTTGTAAAGAGATTTTATTATCTCTATATACCAATAGTCTATTTTGCAGCGTTGTAGTGAATCTAGCACTGCCCAAGTCTCGACAAGGTAATAGAACATGGAGAAACCCCGGCGACATGGAGTACGAGTATTGTGATATTGTTCCACAAAAAAGGGGATAAATCACTGCTCAAAAACTACCGACCCATTTCCCTTCTTTCCCATGTGTATAAAGTATTCTCCAGAATTTTAACAAACAGGCTGACGGGTCGATTTGATGAATTCCAACCTCGAGAGCAAGCTGGGTTTAGGAAAGGCTTTAGTACAATTGATCATATCCACACCGAAGAAAACCGAAGAATATAATCAGCCACTCTGCCTCGCCTTTGTAGACTATGAAAAGGCATTTGACTAAAAATTGATATGATTTTTAAAAAAAATACACACGTATTCCATTATTTATCCTTCATTTACTATTAAAATATTTTAATTGAAACCATTGTGACAGTATTTAAAGTATGATATTGTGCGTAATGTTATCAATAATATATTTATTTTTTACTAAATATTAGTTCGGAGAGGTTTCTTCGGATTGAAATAAAGAAGGAGATAAGAAGGAAATACATTATTTTAATTCGTTGATTTCATCAACATTTACAAAGACAAATAATTAAAAAAAACATATAATTATAATAATTCATATTTTCAATTAATAAATATTTCATTATCATTTTTAATTAATGTTTTATTTTCACAAGAAAATAATAATTTAAAATATTATTCAAACTTGTTACTGTTGTTGTATTTTCATGGTCGATGATTACGTAAGTACCAAGCAGGTTGTTGAATTGTTTTGTTGTTGATGGAAAAGCGAACGAGGCTATGACCCAAACAAAAAATAAATGGCCGTCTCGAAATTGACTGTCATATTAAGAAAAATTGTAATATATCTAATCGCAATGGACGACAGTACGCTATTATCTGACTGGTGAGTTACATCGAAAGACGAAGTACCTAAAAATTATATATATGTATGAAATAATTTTACTCTACTTTTGTCTTTGTCTAATTTCCGTTCGCGATATTATATATATAGATACAGTGCAGTGTTGACATTATGGAAATGCTGTGTTTTGAAAATTTTATATTATTTCAGTTACACTACGTCTCCGAGGAAATCCAGACAAGGGAGTGATTGCTCGATGTCGTCCCAACGCCTGGAGGAAGTAGTGGCCTCTCTCATGAGGCCCATTAAAGACCTGAAGCAGAACTTTGACATGGACTTTAATGGGGTGAGTGCATCCAATAACTAAATATCAAAATCCTCAACCAAAATCATCTAATATCAATTAATCAGCCACTCATTAAATCCCTACCATGCGAGATAACCTCTAATTATGTTGTTCCGCGCCACCATTTTTCCATAAATGAGAGAGTATCTAAAATTCACCTTGCAATTGATTGACTGTTAAAATGCTCTTTTTATTGAATAACAGTATTATTTAATCAACCTCCTTGTATGTACCATGTTATTTATAGCACAGAAAAGCCTTGGTATGTAATTATAATGATAAATACAGTCAACATATCCAATGGCGGGTAAATAACATTTACTGCATATAAGCTTTAAATCACCTCATCAGGCTGTAAACTATCTTAAATAACTTATATTAGGGGGATAATTAGTACCATCAAATGTGTAAAGCTTATAGTTGAACTTATTTATTATATGTGTACTCTCTGGAATGCATTTATATTTTTAGTACTGATTTTATTTGTGCAAATGATATGATCCGTAAATAATTCCAATTTGTTATGCAATCCATATATACTGTTCAAACACTACATAATCTCTATTAGAGTCCATATTTTTCTCCCGACGTTAGCATGATTTAATTAAAATTTACCTTTCTTATAAATAAGTGAAGAATGAAAAATATCTATAGTGCCAGGATAAACATTATTGTTTTGTGAATTTATTTTTCTAGCTTCTTGAAGAATATTTGACAGAGGCTGGACTGAGACATATAAGCAATGGTAATAACGAAGTTCCTCGACCAAACTTTTCTGAAGTAGCCTTATTACTTCAACAGTCTGCTTACATCTATAGTAAGAAAGTGGATTATTTATGGTCCACAGTGATCGCCATCGCTGAAACAATAGGCTCATCCAGCAAGTTAGTATTTTTAAGGTTATGTCATCGATTTTATGGTTAGCCCGTCGAGTGCATTAGTTGATGTTGTTGAGAACATTACAGGCTGATGTCATTTTATGGTGTTAATTGTAGGATTGGATGATTTTTTTTTTTTAATTTAACACAAATAGCCTATTTGATCTGGCACAATTTATTTACAACTTATCTACTCAACCGCCTGTTATCTTTCCATTATACAAACCGCGTAGTATTTCCATGGAACTTAATGTTATATAAAAAATACTTCAAAAAATATATATGTTCATAGTGATTGTGTAGCATTGAGTATAATTTAATTATGATAGCTGCGTATGGTTCAGAAAAATGTTATTTTTACGTCAGTTTAAAACATATTTACATTTTAGTATTACAAACGAGACTGACGAAACGGAAAAAAGTACAACTCAAAGAGTCAGACGGAAACGAAAACACCAGGAAGCGACCGATTTTGAACCCATTCTTTTGGAAGAGGCCACAAACATCAACGTAAAGGAAATAGCTGACCCAAAACCACTGCCCGTTCTGCCTAAAACCTTCATTCAGTTTGAGCAAAGAGTTATCTCTGAAAATGATATCCGTCTCTTTGACTTGAGTAAAAACCCGATAGGTGTCATGGCAGACTTTCGGGTCAATTGGAACACAGACCAATTTGGAACTCTCTGTGACGATTTAGATTTTTGTATAGCTTCATCTGAACCTGTACAAATTTCGACCACACTGTTAGACAGGTGCTTAACGTCTCCACTTGATTCAGGGAACAACTCTGACGGAACAGAAAACAGAAGCACTCCTATTCTTGGACCTGTACTACCAGAGCAGTCCGTCTTCAGCCCCGAAGTTCCTGAAATAGTCGCTGCGGAACCTCTCATGGTTCCCAATCCCCTCATGAAGCGCAAGACAAACATAAATGAAGTGAGAAGACCGAAAACCAAATTGTCAAAGTTCGATATCTCTGTTCACTTCACGGAATCGTTAAAAAATGTGAAGATATTAGATGAACCTTTTGAATTACCGTACGAGATGATACAGAGCAACATTGACAGGAGAATAAATAAAAGAAAGAAGTTTCGACAGCTTATCAACGAAGCAAACATGGGAGACAGAATATTTCATATTCAGTACCACGACCAGGGAATGATTAAGTGGAAAACCAAAGAAAATTACAAATCCCTGAAGATATTAACTACGACCTGGGATGAAGGTAATTTTAAGCTTCTTACAGCATTCTATTACAGTATTTTAAAAATTGTATACTTAATTTTCTGCAATTATTAATGCATATATACCTGCTAACGGAATACATTTTATATAGCACTTCAGTACACTGACTGCCATTGTTCACACGGGACCTCGCTGATCTAATCAGCTCCAAACTGACAATAATCTGAAAAAACTGTATTATCGATTATTCTTTATAGTTCTGGTGCGATGTGAGTGTGTGATTGAATAATCTAGTCAAACTTATTATATACTCATATATCTGAGTAGTATTTCATGTACTGAAGAGCATTTTATAAACACTTCTTTATATGGACACTAGTGTGATCCAATTTATTACTTATCACTGTATATCAGATGACTCAAACAGACAGACTCAAACAACATATGGGAATGTACACTTTTCGTGAACTTCCATTACACAAATTATTATAATATTTATTTAACAGTAATTTGATATATTGCACGAACTTCTTGTTTCAGATTTCGATTTTTTTCATCCATCAACTATTAGAAAAAATTCCACAATTTTCGACGAGAATCGTAAGTAATTCAATTATAAAAATATCTTAAATTAACCAATTTACTAAATTTAAAGTAGTATATGTCAATTTAAAATAATAAATACTAATGCATTCTTATATTAATGAAAGTGTGTGTGTATTATTTCAAATGTATATTGTTTTTCCTCGAATTGAAATTAAATTTAGAACAAATATATTTTTGCATTGTAAATTAAAATTCTGTTTATTCAGTGTCATGTTTAGCATACAGGTGTCATTCACACCGCATTTTTTGTTACATTTTCAATACACGTGATGCAATATATTTGTGTAGTCATCAGTTATTATTACACTTCGACCTAATAATGCCAATGATTTTTTATGCAACAGTGTTATATCCATATACTTATTCATGCAGCTTATATTTAGTATTAATTTATAAGACATTATTGAGATGCATAACTTACCAATGAAATTATAGACGAAAAAACGGCAAAAGAAAAATGTAGATTTATCACTGATGGATATTAACCACATTTCCGGGAAATTGTTTTGTCCTGGCGAAAAATACAAAATCATAGGCTTTTTTCTTTTCTTCACACGGTTGCCTATATTTTAATTCTATTACTCTTTCTTTTTAATTCGGGTTACTTTTTATTTGTGATGGACTAAAAAAATAATTTATTGATCGCCCAGGAAGTGCTAACTACCACAGCAGGTATTATTATACGCTGACAATTTTATGTATTATGTATATAAACAGTGCCGGTTTTAGGGGGTGGCGAAGTAGGTCGGCTGCCCAGGGCGCCGAATGAACTAAGGGCGCTGAATGAACTAAGGGCGCTAAGGCCAGCCTTAACTCCTACAGGGGGTATTTTGTGAAGATTTCTCCAACCACAAAAAAAAAAACAGTGGGCGCCAGATTTTTGTCCAGGGCGCTGCAAAGTCTAAAACCGGCACTGTATATATATTTTAATTTAATGTAATATTAAAGTGATAATCTTAAAATGGGTCTTTTGACATGCACGTAACAATTATTTTCGACAATTTACATCACAATTCGCTGAAAAAAAATCTTATTTAAAATAATAATAAGACGAAAAATTCAATCAATTTTAATGAAAATGTTATTATCATTTTAAAATTATGTCTACCTTTCGAATCTAAAATACGATATTTCTCAATAAAAATACATATACACTCAAACTTCTTTTTGTGCGACTTGTTTTTGTGAGATTTTGAAGTTATGCAGGTTTTTTTAAATGCATTTTTAAAAAAATTTAAATATTTTTGATATCATATGAACGTATGTACATATGATCTCAAAAATATACAGTCAAACCCCTTATTAAACTGCTCCGAATAATATCACACAAAAAAAGGTTTAGGTGTAGAATAAATTCTAAACATTTTGTTGCTCACTCATTATTTTTATATTTAGTTTTTTAATAAATTTGAATTATTTTTCAGGGTTAGACACGGCCTTAGATAATGCTGATTCTGACTCTGACGATGACGGAGATGCCTTCCTCTACAACCCTAACCAGCATACGGCCTTTGAGCCCAACATTGCCCGGAAGATGATGGCGGAAGCCGAGGAGCATCTTCATCCAGAGGTCGGTCTTAAAGACATTCCTATCTGCTATTCTCAATTAATACCATCACGAGCCATTCAAACTGCCATTAGAATATTTTTAACATCATCATAATATACATATATAATATTTTTTTCATTGTTTTAATCATATTATTAATATTTTCAATGTTTTGAGCATTCACTTTGAGATCCATAATAAATTATAATATTTATTTATTTATTTACCTTGTTTTCACATGGATCACGTAACAAAAGTTCTCTATTAAGAGACTGCAGTTTCGACTAACTCGTAGTCTTTCTCAATCCTTCTCTAGTTAAGAGATAACTAGAGAAAGACTACGAGTTAGTCGAAACTGCAGTCTCCTAATAGAGAACTTTTGTTACGTGATCCATGTGAAAACAAGGTAAATAAATAAATAAATATTTATAACATATTATTAATATTAATGGATACATATTGGATACATATAGCGTCATATTTCAACATATTGTACGTCAAAAATAATAAATTGAAGGCTAGAAAAAAATATTTCGGTAATGGACAAGAAGATTGCTATTAGGTATTAAAAATTATAAATTGTTAGGCAGGACTAGTGCTATCATGTAAGGCAGCGGTCGGGGAAATATTTTAACCATTACCCCAAAATATTTTTGCGTAAGTCGATATTACCCCTTCCCCCCATTTTGAAAAGAAGACGATCAATGAATATTTAAATAAACATTATTTATTGAATTAATTTACACGGAAAATAACAAAAAAGTTACATGAAAATAGTAAGTTTTATAAAATAGCAAACTAGAAAAATTTCCTTATTACCCCAAAAAACATATTTTTACCCTATTTGGGGTAATTTCTGTTAGTTTTTTCATAGTAATTTCTCTATGCAATTTCTCATTCTCTTAGTTTTTTCTCTTAGTCTTTTCCACCGTTATTACCACGGTCGCTGCTCTTCGGAACTTAAAGAACTAATTCCTCCTGCACCCACTCACAGCCGACAAACTCGTCTTACACTTGCCGAACATCCATACACGGTTAATATATGTCGACCAAGAACTGGCAGCTTCCAAAGTTCCTTCCTTAATGCCACCGGTAAGCTATGGAATGCTCTTCCAGCGTTTGTGTTTCCTCCTTCCTACAATCTGGATTTCTTCAAGAAACAGATAAATATACACTTGCGATCTCCCCAACCCACACACAAATACGAACACAACACACGTTTCCCGCATGCAGCGTCCAGCCTCCCTGGCTGAGCGTCATAGAGTGTACTGGTCTTGACCGGGTGAACTCTCCTGCATGCGTTTACATAAAAAAAAAAAAATTTACCCCCGTTCCCCGACCCTGATGATACAGGAGATTTAAAAAAAAATAGAGACAAATCATGTGGCTTTGCAATTAGTGCTGCCGTTACATACATTATTTAAATATAATTAATTTTAAAAACCTTTAAAGAACTTTTAAAAATATTTATTTTTTGTTAAATTAGTATTTCATGTCTTTGATTGATTGTCATGTGAATTACAAAATTTACAGCAATGTTTATGTATTTTTTTCAGTCATGTGAGCAAAGTGATGTTTCCAAACGAGTTGAGGCATGGCACGCATCAATAAGGGAAAAATTGATAATAGCCGAAAAAAGAAAAGACTTTGACATTTATAAATACACCGATAAGGTTCTTGATACCTTTAAAGTGAAAAACAAACAAGACTGTCTTATTCATTTCTCGGATATAATCCAAGAAAAACCCAAAGAAGATATCGCTAGATATTTTTTAGCCACATTAATGCTGGTATGTATTGTTACCATTACTAAACAAATATTTTTTAACACATATAAGTCGATCGATTTTGCGCTCTGTGTGGTCGATTTTTTAGTGGCTGAACGAATATCTTAACATTTTGGAAAATTTGTTATAATTTTAAGATTATGCAATAAATTTTTTTGACGTTTTTAACACAAACTGATCATAAACATCATTATCAATTGATGAACCAGACATGGACTATGACAGTTTTTATTCACCGTAAATAATTGATATTCATAATATTTAGTATTATTTTTTTTTAATTTTTATTTCCATATCTTTTTATGAGAAAATATTAAAATTAAAATAAGAATATAAACAAAATTAACAGAAATATTTTTGTTGGAACTATAAAATACGACGACTAAAAATGTGCCGTCAATTACGTGTTGAAACATGTGAGCTAACATCTTATAGCAGACAGCAAAAAGTGGATTTTTACAGGTTCCGCCAGCAGTAGTTGTCGCTACATTATGTGTAGAACTAGGCGAGCTGATTTCTAGTATCATAACAAGCCCGGAATATTAAAGGTCCCGCAAACCAGCAGCAGTCCCCAAAAATAGATTTTTGTGGGACCCGTGTCGATTAGCATGAGAATGATTTCAAAATGTATAATGTTATACTGGATATATAATTATAATTTTAGAATTAATTTTAATTAAAAAATTAATAAATTAAAAATATTTAGTTTTGATTCACAATTTATTTTAACGATTACATGTTTCGGCCTTCCTGAAGACCATCTTCAATAATATATATAATAAAGGATACATAATTTTTCTGCCAATAATTAAGTGCTGTTAAACCGAAAAAAGCATATACATTAGACTTCATTTACATGATTTTCTTTTGTTTTACTAAGGATATAGTTTTATTCTAACTATTTTTATTGATATTAGTTGAAGTATTAAGTTCCTTATTTTTCATTAGTGCCCCTTTTTATTGTATGCATGTTTTATATTAAACTGATAACAGTGATTACTACTGTGAAATATATATTTAAGTTTGGCATTTCACTTTGTATGTTTGAATACAGTTTATTTATTTTCTTTTTTAGGCTAATACTTCAAATATTGAAATTTCCAACGTCGATTCTTCTAGATGCAGCGACTTCGACCTTAAGCTTGTATCCGTAGACCACCATTTTAATGAAAATGATTTACCATTTTAATAATACATGTAAAAATATAGTATTTTTTTAAATATCTTGAACATAAGTTGTGTTATGGACGATTAGTTTTTTATTTACGTTAAAAAGGCTAAAAATTCTAACATGTTAAAGTTTTCACAAATGTTTGAATGAGTTTCTTTGATA
Source organism: Glossosoma conforme (assembly GCA_022606575.1). Classification (NCBI taxonomy): domain Eukaryota; kingdom Metazoa; phylum Arthropoda; class Insecta; order Trichoptera; family Glossosomatidae; genus Glossosoma; species Glossosoma conforme. The sequence goes on along the minus strand of JAGTXR010000014.1, from coordinate 1,089,062 downwards.
ATAAATATCAAGCTTGGGCAAGATCCTTGTCATTGCAAATGTTGACATTTGGAAGATGGTGTTCCTTTAAACTAAATGACTGGACTGCTCATTTAGTCTTCTTTTAACATTTAGAATAATATAATTACCTCTTATTAGTAAATATTTCAATAATTTCATTACATTTATTTTTTACATTCATTACAATAATTTTTAAAAAGTATTTTTATATTTTTTGTACTTTAAAATTGGTTTTATTTGTGCTTTGGTGGCCAAACATTTTTTTTATTTTTATTAAAGTATACTTAACATTCTTCTTTAATATAAATACATTTATGTTTTATTCAATTAAGTATTCATGCTGTTATCTTACAAAATAATATGACTTATTTGAAATTTTTACATAGCACTTGTAAGAATCCTACCTGATTTTTTTTTTTTTTTAAATAGAATGACAGGATTATTCAGCACATTTGAACATTCCATATAATACTTTATGATATTACATTACCGAAACTTGGGTTGACTCAATCTATGATAATTTTGAGAAATATATTTGTAATATTATAAGTTTTATATTTTTATGTGCAATTGTAACAATTTGTAGGCAGCTAGAAAAAATCTTACTAAAAATAAACATTATTTTTCAGGGTTTAAATAGCTCTATAATAATGAATCATAAAAATATTCAATATTGCCAATAACATTTTAAAATAATCAAAACATTTTGATTTCTATGGAAGTTTTAAGATATCTCATGGCATTATACTAATATTTGTAAACTCTTACAGTAGTGTTTTATGAATTAGATAATTCATTTAAAGCTTTTCAAAAATAATATCTTTGAAACATAATGTGCAGAAACACGTAAAGCCAGATTCATATTGATGCAGGCATCAAGTTCACATTGTTAAATATTTTTTGTTTTTATATAATATTTCAAATATTGTAATTTGTGGCGGCCATGTGATATGGCTATGAATTGGATTTGGACGGTGCAGTAATAATACATATTTTCAAGTTAGTACCTAATTAATAAATAAATTATTAGTGTTTTCATTGCAGCTTAGTGCCTTTATCTGAATAATAAGGTACTGTTATCAATTATTCATTATTTTTCATTATTTAGGTATTTAAAGTTCAAATGTATTTTATTTGAAAACTATATAAGAGGTAAATATATAATAATTATGTTGACTCGGCAATTCATAATGAATTTTAAACAAAAGTATAATTTTTATGGAAATAAAAATTGTCCCAAAAACCGTCAAAAAGTTATCAAAATATAAATAATAATAGATTAAGTATATTTGTGCTCAAGCACTTCAATTAGGAAATGTGTTTTTCTGTCAAACTTCATTCCAAAGATGACACATTAAATATATTTAAATACTAATTTATTTCATAAATAGGGTTGTGCCATTCGTCCACAAAACAATTATAATGTTAAGTACCGTATTCACTAATATATTATTCATAAACGGCGGTTTCATTTTAACATTATTTCACATTTGAAAGAAAAAGTTTAAGTAATTTAATATTTTTAACTGGTTTAGTACAAATTAATTCTCAATTCTTAACAAAAAAAATACAGGTTACTAATTATATAACAGATAAAAAGTAACAGAAATACAGATTATATTTAGAGATGATAGGTTTATTTAGTCCGTTTAAGATTTTTCCATAAAAATTTAAATTCTGAAATACTCGACGCATCATTTTATATTATTTTTTATACAAATGTTTTATGACACTACAAAACAAAATATAGTTATAGATATACAAATAATGTTGAACTTAGACGCAATTTATATACCTTATTTTTCAAAACTGAAATTTTTATATATTCCACAATTTTGTAAACCTTTTAATTCATCGAACAATAATATGATAATGTCAAATATGAGTGTTTAATTAACTTTAAAAATATATTACAATATTTTTTTGATAAACAGTTATTTCCTTTAGTTATATTTTTTTTGATGATCTTTCATGATTAAATAATGATGTATATTTAATGTAATTTTTGTGTTTTAAATATATTGCATGAATCTAACTTTTCTTCATCATAATCCAAAGACAGGAGGAGGCTAAGTCGCTTTTTTTACTGACCAAAGATGTATTATAACATTAATTAGTAAACCGAATAAATATGTAAAAGCACAACATGTGTTTTATAATAAATTAATCAACAGTGTGTTTTTAAATTAAAAAAAAAAACATTACTAATTTCTTTGATTACCAAAAAATGATTATACCAGAAAAAATTACACATTGCTTTTGATTATAATCATATAAAATACTATGAATTTGTTTATTTAATTTCTCACAATATCAATAATGCAAACTTAAAGGTATGCAATAAAATAAATAATCGACATCTTAGACAAAAATGGAGCTATTTCATGTGTTGCGGAGCACCTGGAACATCTAAGCAGAGGACTAGTGCTCGCGCGGATCATCTATTAAAAATCATTGATATAGTTTTTCAAAAAAAAAAAACAAAATATTATGATTTTCATAATACATCATGCCATTGTGTGTGAGAGTGTTTTTGAGAATAATGTTTTCTTTCAATGTAATAAATTATATTTGTAAAATATATTATTACAAAACAGTCTTTGTAAATTGCACACTTTATGTGCACACAGCTATTACTAAGTAATTTTCATTCTAAACCAAAATATTTGTCTGTGTTTCATGGTCAGATGTTATCTTGCAAAAATAATTTTTTATGGTTGGTATTGCTCCAGTCAGTGGTTTTATAAAGTTTTCGGTCATAATTTTTATTACTTTTATTTAAATTCTGATATTTTAGTTAGTTCCCTTTATTTAAAGTTGAATTTCGTTTTAACTAAAAAAACTTGGCTATTTTTTAAATTTAATTTGCTATTTAGTTTTTAGTAACATTTGTCTACATTATTGTAGTGAATTTTTTAATATTATAATTTCTTAACAAGTTGTGTAGTAAAATACTAAAATTGTCATTTTAATATATTACCACTTTGTATTTTTCGATTTCTATATATTCTTTTGATTACTTTATTTAAATAATTTTACTTTACAATGAGTTTTGTATTGGCCGAAACATAAAGCAATTTTTTTTACAATACAACAAAAGTGTATTCAACACAAAAAAAATTATGTCACTATATTTGAGTCTTAATGATAGATTATATATATTTATTTATATTCAATTGTCTGAATAGTTGATATGATAAATATATTTTCAGTGCTAATTGGAGCTGAAAAAAACATGTGATTTTATAGATTTATATAAGATTATAAATAATACATTTCGTGCAATAGTAAAAATTATTTACAGAAATGTATATCTACTTATTTATTTACTATTGATTTTAGATGAAAAGTATATTTTACTCAAAATTTAGCTCTCATGTATATTATAATTATTATTAATTTACTATTAAAATATACCTGTATTATATATTTTTGAATACCTAAAAATGTTATCATATTTAATAAATGTTATATTTTTGTATGATGTACAAATGTAATAATGTCTGTTAGATGTAATAAATAATATTTTATGGGAAAATAACTTGAAATTCAATGCATAATTTGTTTATTTTTAACAATAATTATGACATATTTATTAAACACTAGAAAATTATGGAATTACATTTTGCGGGTCTTTTTCACATTTTTGGACATTGAATAGATTCCGTTCAGAATTTGCTAAAATTTATGATCCATCTGTTACCCGAGATGGCACTGGGAGGAGTAGAGCTGGTCTGGCTCGCAAGGCAGGATCTTGGGTCTGAAGTACTCTCAATTTGCTCAGCACTGACTTCCTGTTGCTGCATTCTTTCGACTCCGGTCGTGTCTGTTTAATTATTTCTGTTTTTGGCTTTAAGAGCACTCTTTGGCTGATAAAATCTCACAAGGAAATTAGAAATGGACAGTCAAGTCGTTGATAATATTTTCTTCCTTTTAAATAAAAATACATTATTTATGCATTTTGATACTAATATTGGTTGAATTAGTAAGTATCTTTGTTGTTACACAATGAGAGCCGACCCCAGATGATGGGAAATGGCAAGGCTAAACAAGAAGAGAAGTAAGTATTTTTGTTGTAGTGTTAAATAAGACTATGTAGAGTTGATGTTATAGTCTGAACTCAATTAGTGACCCTTTTGGACATTTTATATCACTTCAATAAGCTATATAAAGAACTCATTGCTTTGTAAGGCATCTTCTTGCAACAATCATGCATGTTGCATTCGGCCATGAAAGAAATAACAAATTTATTTCATGCATTCAGGTGTCGCAGTTAAAACTGAAATATTTAAAGGATATCACTCTGACATCAATGAAAAAATCCTTAGTTAACATTGCGATTTATTTCAGCAGCATAGTCACATTATATTTGCACTCTTTCCCGAAGGTTGGCACAAGGTAGTTGTCATGGTAGTTTGCTTATCCAAATAACCTCTGCTGAATAGCTCTAAAGAGCTTTTCTTTACGAATGAATCCTACCAAAAAGGAGACCACCTCTCTTGCACTTGCAAGTCCAACTGCAGCACCCCTGCAAGGTGAGCCTGTAGAAGAGGATTGGTAACTTTGTTAAGCGATCAATGAATACTAGTCATTCATTACCAATGAGAACTAGACATATGGATTCCAATTACTTCCATCTTCTGGATGAAGACCATTAGTTATCAAAAGAACTATGTCTATGACCCACCAAATACCTAAACCACCAAGAGTTAATAGTTTTCCCACAGCAGTGCCTGTTTGCCCCAAACAAAATCTATCCATTCCGAGGAATCCTAACAAAATGCTGTAGATCAATGTTGTAGTGAAATACTGTTCGGAATACTTGATGCACGGGAAACCGTCTTTGAGGAACGTTTTAGGTCCGAAGCACTCAATGTCAGGTAGAACAGTGCACTGAACTTTTGTTTTCTCGACATCTTCGTACCGGACGCCGCCGAACTTGATGCAGCCATGGCCCGCCACATCCTTGGCCGTCTTATTGCCTTTGTGATCGATTGGTTCGTCGCACTGGATGAAGTCCATCGGGAGGAAGCTGCATTTAACGAGTGGTCCCCAAGGAACGTAGTCTTTGTTTTGCGAAGAGTCACCGGCGAGTGCCGCATCGCTGACAGCCCATTTCAATAAAGTTAGCAGGATTATCGAGTTATCAGCCCGCATTTCTAATAAAGACGCAAAGCAACGATCATAATGATAAAACAAAATAAATAGAAAAATACATTGAATGCTAAAGAAAGCGTATTGTCAATCTGACAGTCCACATAACATACATATTTGTTATACATACTTACATATACCATTGCCATTTCATAAAATTGAACTTTTAACGAACATTTAAAAAATAAATTATTTTTTTAATTTTTATTAGAATATTATTTTATTATTTCAACATTCTAATCTACTTTTATAGATCATTGACTATATTACAATATTATTATTACTTAAAATATACATATACTAAACATAAAATTCTTTTTTCAACGCGTCAATCCAAGCACAAAAATAACGGCAGAAGCGGGATGCGAACCGCGGACCTTGGAAACCAACTATGCCCAGGTATTCATACCGCTCGGCGAATCGCGCCATTGCTATGCCCAGACTAACTTGCGATGAAACTAGTTTCATCGTAGTTAGTCGCAGACGCGTTGAAAAAAGAATTTTATGTTTAGTATATGTATATTTAAGTAATTTAAAAAATAATCATTTACAAAAAAAAAAACAATACCGAATTAACGACTATTTGTTTTAGATTAACTTTGCCAATCTTAGTAACATTTTATAAAAATCCGAAGAGAGAAATATTTGGCTTTATATTGCTCATATCTATAACCTTTTATTTATGTAAAATTTACATTGTCAATAATACAGAATACCTATTAGGTAGTTTTGATGTTTATATTCACACTGTAATAATACTATAGTTAGAACATATTTAAATCATAACATAATAATTATTTTGTAAATTTAATTTATTTTGCATAAATGCTTTTAAGATCTGAAAAACTATACTTGTGTATTTAAAAGGGCGTGGACATTATCGTTGTAATAATATAATGAAGTTGCGCATTGCATATTAATTATTACTTATTTAATTGAAGCATCTCAATCCTTTAGAGCAGAGCTCCGCAACCTTTTCTCATCTACGGCACACCAAAGTACTTCTTTGGATTCTACGGCACACCAAAGTTCTCACCTTGAATACCGCGGCACACCAAAAACCAAAAATAGATATTAATTTGATCAATTTCACTTTTTTTTAATTTCATTTAGAACTTAATAAAGCAAGTACCTCGTTGTATGTCTACATAAATAGGCGATAGGCGCAAGGAGCTTGAGGACCGTTGTAAAAGTATTTATTTATAATATTGCCTTATTTGATCGCGGCACACCTGTATCGGCTTACGGCACACCAGTGTGCCGCGGCACACCGGTTGGGGAGCACTGCTTTAGAGAACTAAAATCACAAGATCTCTGCCACACTATTCTATATAAAATAATAGTATATCATATTATTAAAGTAAGTTTTTAATAAAGTAGAACTATTTGTAAACATCTAATAAAAAGTAATCAACCGTGATATTGCTTTATGAAAAAGTTTATCAACTTGTGTCTGAATAATGTAAATTCCAGTCTAGTGTCAACCAGAATAGTGTTTAATAGTTTTTATAATATGGACATTCACCAAATTCTAATAATGTTGATTTGATTATAATTTTTTAAATAAGCTAGTTATTGTTATTTTATATTTTTCTTCTCGAAAATTTGGCGGCAATTATTCAAAATTAAATCTCTGAAGGTGAGATAACGTATTATCAAGTGCTTAGATAAGGTGTTTACTTTGGGTGAATATAGATAATACACACCTTTTGTTAAAAACTACTGGGTAATGAAAACTGTTAAATGAAGGAGCTATTATGGCAGAATTGACAAATGGTCAACCAAGAAATAACCAACATTTAAATATTGACAATGTGGTGTCTTCAATGCCAGAGTTAGGGCCCACTCCTCCAGATGGAGGATACGGGTGGCTCGTTCTTCTAAGTGCAATCGTGACACAAGTAACAATTCCAAGTATTATTGTTATGTACGGCATATTACTCCTTTTCTTAAACCTACAGAAGGAATATGAAGAGGATGAGAAATTCGGACTGTGGGATAAGAGTATCGTGCTGGTACCAATATTGATAACAGTGTTTTGGTTGCTGTTTGAGCCCTGGAGCAGAACCATTGTCTTAATATCAAATAGGCCAAGGATAGTTTCAATATCGGGAATATTCTTGATCGGAGCCGGTTTGATGCTTTCTAATTTCTCGGCAGAAGCAGATGATAATGATGTCATGATTAATATATTTTCTGGAATCATTATAGGTAATTAATATATATTAAAATATATATAATATTTAAATAAGTATCTTGCATGCATTTTATTAATTTTTGTTCTCTAATTATTAATTTACATTATTTTTTAGGAATGGGTTCATCACTAACAACACAACAAGCAGATATTCTTTTGAAGCATTATTTTAGAAAAAAACTTTTAATTGTGCAAACGATATATAAAACGAGTATCACTTTTGGTGCAGTATTGATGACAATTATAACTGGCGCGCTGTGCGCTCATTACGGTGCAAGTTTAACTTTAATAATTATCGCCGGGATCGTCATGCAGAACTGCGTTTCTCTCACAGCATTCACTCGACCGGTGTATATAACAAAACCACTTCAACAGAATTACAACATTTTGCACGAAGCCTCTGAAGACGAAGATGAAGAAATCTATCCGTCGCAGGTTCAAGTGCAAATGGATCAAATGAATGATGAGAGCCAATCCACAGAAAATAATAATAAGCGAGAGGTCAGATTTATGTCAAATGATGATGATCAAGATGAAGATGTAATCAATACATTTAATACTGAAAATACACAAAGAGAAGTCGTGTTACCTGTATCTCCGGTACTGACGAGAATGGAACCGACACCAAATCCTTTTGGGTCTAATTTTGTGAACGACATGGACAGAATAGAAAGTTATTCCAGTCCACCTGAAGCACTTTACAGAGAAACTACGGTAGCCTACGATGGGCCTTCTAATGTATTCGGTTTCGACATTCCGGCTCCGACTATTGGAACTATCAGGAGAACAGCCGACACGAAGAAGAACATCTCCATTATGTTTTCTGTGCTCAGAGATGGAAAATTCTACGCCTATACTTACACTATGTTAAGTGTAAAATATTCCATGCTGGTAATGGGGCTGTTGTTTCCTGCCTATGTTTCCCAGCAGGTGCCTGACTTGGACATGTGGACTGTGACAGGGATTGTCACTACTGTGTACATTGCAGCCATGTGCCTTAACATTGTTAGCGCATTTGTAACTTCCGGTGGAAATAGAAAAATCACTTTGAGACTCCTAAGCATTTTTGCTGTAACAGGATTTTTAGGTAAATAAAAAATCTCTAACCGAGTTGCTAAGTAATAGTTACAGTCACGCTCATGTAGACGTAATGTGTGTAATCTATTGTGATGTTTGCAGGTTTGGCGATGAGCAGTACTCGCAGTTGGCTGTCGTTGAATGGAATTCTGGCCAGTTTCTCAATCACAGCTATCTACATTTTCCAGCAACCCATCTTTGACACGATGATGATGGAATTTGACGCTTCAGTCATTTCTATTACATCAAATTTCATAATTGCTGTGCACATCCTAGTTATAATGTTGATACATAATTATGAATATTCGTACTGCTTTGAAATAGCGGGCTTTCTTAATATCTTAGTGCCATTTCTTTCCTTTTATTTATAGCTTCAAAGAATGACGCATCAAAATAAGAATAAAAAAATAATTTTAATAATTATTGGCTAAAATTCAATTTGATTTATAGTCAAATTTTTACAATAAATATATAATTTTTTGTGTATCTCTAGAAGCACGAATCATGAAAATATAACTTATTATTTCCGCCAAGCAGTATTTTAATAAGCATAATATTTTTAGTTTTTATTGTGAGATTAATTCAATTTTATTTGAGTGAAGTATTTTGTTCTTTGTCCTGGTGGCAAGTAAACTAGAATAATATAGATCACTTCAGTATAAATAACCTTTCACAGCCTTCTAGTACCCCCTTCAAATATTGAAAATAAGATGATAATTCATATTATGACAACATAACCAAAAATTATGTATTCTAAAAATATATGTGTAAAAATTGTCTTAAATATTCTTAGTTTGTCAGATTTTTTTATTACCACTAAAAATTAACCCACTATTTAAAAAAATAATACAAATAGTTTCATAAATAACAAAACAGTTAAAAAAATAAACACTTCTTGCTATATATAGTTTATTTAAAAATATATTTACTATAAAGTAGGTTAAATAAAATGAAACAATAAATTTCACTGATAATGTGGGATGGGTAAGTCAGGTTATACAATTACAAAGCATGTATTACTTGTTATTGGAATGATTTAAATATTATATATACAAATATACTCTTATTGCTATAATCATATTTTAAGTGATGTGTTATTACATTTATTTTTGACAATTAATTTAGATACAATGTAACAATGTACACAACATCAATAATATTTTTTATAAAAATTGATTTTATTTTTATTAATTTATTGTATATACAGAAAGTGCTACCAACAAGAGTGACACGAATTGTGTGATTTCAGAACTAATGGAAAGGGACACAGCTATAAAGGTGTTTGTAAAACTAAAAGTATCTTTTCCAACAATGTCATGTTAACAATCACTTTATAATACAATCCAACATGAAATGAGGAAAGAGTGCTTTACAAATCATTTACATGTACAGCTGTGTCTTTATCCTATACTTGAACTATCATGCAATTCATATAGATCATGTAAGCAGAACATTTTTTTATATAAATACTGATATAATTAATTTGATAAATAATCCATAAAATTTGCATAAATAATTTGATAGCTAAAAGCAAAGGTAATGTTTTTTTTTTAAATTCGTATAGGCATGTAGGTATGGGTTGTGAATAGTTAGAGATTTAAGATTTATACAAGTACAATATTGTTGCAAAAAAAGGATAAGGCATTCTAAAGATTAGAATAATCTTCACTTATCTATATTGTAATGGAGACCGTACAAACACACATATATATATGTGTATATATATATATTTAACACAACAATTGTGGCCATTTTTTCAAATCAAAATTCTTGAATTTGTGTAAATAAAAAGAGGCTTCTACAAAAGTATCAATTTTTAATAACAGTTATTTTCCCCTGGACAAGTAGCATATGCAAATAATATATTTTTGATAAATTAATTATAATATACGAACATTGGATGAAAGAGGGTTTCATAGGAAGACTTGTTTAACATTTCAAGTTCATTGAATCCTCATAAATTTGAATCGTCAAGTGTTATTCTTGAATTAACCTTAGAGCAATGTTTTTGTACATTTCTTTCAAATTTATTATTCTCCTTCAAAATATATATTGCTGTGACTAATAATATTTTGGACAGACATTACGAACAACCATTACTGATTATGAAACAAATAGAAAATGACAATTTTATTTAATGGATGGATAGATGTTATCAAACTTCTTTAAAAATATCTTTCTTTGCTTTATAATTAGTTTTTTTTCATAGACAAATTTATCTTTGGGCATTTTTAAAAAAAAAATCTACATAACCACTGACTACGTCTTGTTTCTCTCCTATTGACTATCGATTCAGCCAATCTGGCAAAGACCAGCAAGACCAACACGGAGATTTTTTAGGAATTCTTTCAGATTCAATAGCAAAGATAATTATTAAATTATATATCAGGAATGTATTAAATAAGTATTAAGTTTGAAAGAATGCGTTAGCCTAGCAGGTCCATGATGTCACTATTGGCATGTATTTGTGAGATGCTGTTATTTAACAAGAGCGGCTGCTGCGTAGGAGATCTGGTTGGGGCAGCAATAGAAGGAGTGCTCAGTAGAGAATCTAGCGCTGACCAATTTTGATTTTTGGCCAAATTTGTGTTTTGACCCATTAGCGGTTGTTTATGATTCGATGATGTACTGAAACCCATCACGTTAGAATTGTTGAAGTCGCCATTCGGGACTGGATTCCATCCGGTGTTGGGACTTGTCGGCCAGCCGTTTGGTGATGCAACGTTTTGCATGGGGCTGGTTAGATTGCTGGAGTTCCCTTGCCTTTGGTTAGCTGACATGTTGTAAGATGTTGCCTTCTGCGGAGTTATCATCTGCGTTAGGTTTGTTTGCATGAGCCTGTCGGCGAGATCGACGGGTTTCACAGGTGTAATGTTTTGAGGGACGATCCTCTGCTGTGGTGTAATCGATTTTTGCTGAGATAATCTTTGCATACTTTCTTGTTGCTGTGCAATTCTGAAAAAATAATTTAGAAAATTTCAGGTTAGATTATTACTAGTTGGATATTTCAGTATTTTTTTTTTATATGTATTTCTAATATAATTCAATTGCAATTAATTTTATTAGCATTTTATATACAAAAATGAAAATAGAAAATTGTGTAAGATTTCATTGCAACATGGTGAAGCTCTAAAGATTACCTTTGTTTATCCTGAATTGATAGAGATGTATTTGCAGAACCGTTGGACATGTTGGGGATCGTTTTTTCCTGGGGGTTTTCATTCATTCGATTGTCACTTTGCTTATCAAAGCTTTCCATCCCCAGGCCTGAGAACATGTCATCCATCTTTGATACGGGAGCAGCGACGAGGGGACCTGAACTGGCAGCGAGGTTCGCTTCAAATGCTCTGAAAATTTAATGCAAAGTTGTAATGTAATTATAATTGTATACTATACATTCACTATAATAGACCTTGCATTGTAAAAGCGACACTGCATGATGTAACAAAATTTGTAATGATAATATAGGTAAAATAAAAGAAATTTATAATTAAAAAATACATTTTTTAATTATGAGTTTATCCCGAGAAGTGAATCTTATATGTATGGATCAATAAAATTAATTAGTTTATTTATTGTAATATATCTCATTAAATTGATTTCAATTTTTCTATTTATTTATTTACTAAGATTGGTGTTTCATCACCGGTTACTTATTTTTTTTCAAACAATCATTTGGAATTCTACCTAACGAGGTTTATTCACAGATATGGAAAGTCTATATATTTTATGTGTAAAAGTATTTTAGTATAGGTGTTCCAATATCTTATATATAAAAATTAAATGGAGCTGGTTTGCTTGATAATTTGTTTATTTAAATTAATTTTATGTTTTATTAAAATTACTAAAAATATAAATTTTATTAGAAAAATTAATTGAAATTATTATTTACTTTTGTCGCAATGGATATAAAAGTTGTATTATTTTATATTTACATGTTTTATGGTTATGTTTGTTTTATTTTTAACTCAATAAATGTTCAAAATGTAATTTGAACAATTTTAGGTACCTACCCAGTGCATAACAAAAATGGAATAATTTAAATTCAACTCAAATTTTAATTCTAAATTTCGATGATTATTCATCTGTTTTGAGTGTGCAATTGTGCGAATAACAAAAAGAAGTACATTATAGAAGCCTGTAGTCCAAGCAAAGCCAGGTAGCAATACTGTACCCGAGTCAATATAGGATCTCTGAGAATTTACTTAAATAATTGATGTTAATTACAATTTCTGATGTTTCATATGTTTGTTCCGAATAACTAATAGCTTTTAGCTACTTTTAGTGATTTCAAGTATTTTAACTTTTATATTGAATTGGCCCAGATTCTAATAAATATAATTTACATAGTTAAATAGTCACTCACCTGTATTTTGCCTTGGGTATAGTATAATATATTTTTACAATGGAAACATACTTGGATTCGGTTTGGATCGAGTTGAGTTGTTCCAGTTTGGTGCGGTGTTCACTCTCAACTCTTCCAACCATCTCTCTGACAAGTGAGATGAGGGCATTGAACTGATTTAGCGTGAGTCCGTTTTCGATGCAAAGAGGCATAAGGAAGGGAAGCACTTTGGTTGCCATCACTTCCTTTGTAATTCCCAATTTCTTGTGTGTCATTGCCAGTTTGTAAACACCTGTAATACAAAAAATAAAACAAATTAAATATACTGAATTTGTGTTCTTCATTTTAAAAATATATACACGTAAATTTATATTAGCAAATATTAGAACGCCGAACTTGTAGTCTCATAGTCTATTCACCTAGAACAAAACATAAACCATGGTAGTTTTTATCATTTATTTATTTATTCAACACAGTGATTTAAGTGTCCCGCACTTTACATGAATTTACTTGACTATAATAATTAAAATCTAAATTTAAACAGATTGGAAAACACAGAGATAAAAAACAATCTGGATTATTTATATATACCTAGTATCCCCATCAAGACGGCTGGTTCTCTTGAAGGAATCTGAGGCAGAAGAGGTAGAACTTCATCCATGACGAGCCATTTGTCTAGATGTTCCAAGAGTTTTCCCACACAGAGCAAACAGTTCACCCGCACTGAGAGATAGTTAGTCGTCAGGCAAAGTCTTTTGATTCTTGGCAACAGAGCGTTCTTCATCGCCGGGAAGTCGATGAGAGAAGCGAACGTCGGAATAACAGAGAGACACAATTCTTGAATCTGCTGAGCGTCAGATTCCAAGGCTCGATACAGCATCGGCAAGACATCAGACTTAATGGATTCCGGAGGCGTCAGTTTCAATAATAACTCCATCTTCTGCATAAATATTAGCAAGATTTGTATAGGATCTTGGATCGTCATAACCGGTTTGAGTGGCGGTAAAATGTACTTGATAAATTCTTCTTTAGATGAGTTTTCTGCGATCATCAGAACATTAGGCAGAACGAAAGGCACCATCGGAACATTAACAAACTCCTTGGTTAGACACGGCAAAATGCGATAAATGCAAACTCTGTGCGGGAGCTTCTTGATCACTTGGGGGAGTCCCTTGTAGAACTGGGACTTTTGGAGGTTGTCCCATTGGAATAACGAGTCTAAATAGTTTAATGTTTTTACTCCAACGTCCTCAAAATATGGAATCTGAAACAAGTTTTTGAATGGTTAACTCTTATCACAGTGAATGTAATTTTTTAATAACTGATGACCTAAAAAAAGATATTTAAAAAAATAAAAAATCAAAAAACATTTCATTAATCAAGACTGGCAGTAAGTTTATACAAAATATTTAAATGGAATATTGAAAAAATATATATTGTAATGGAAAAATTCATGAATGTATGTATAATTCTTATATACGTTTTATATGCATAATATGCATATAAAACGGTGTTCTTTTATTGTATCATTTTGTATCAAGTCAGAATTAAAAATTAATCTGAAATGAAAACTAAATATTTTTAATTTGTTGATTTTCCATTATAATTAATATAAAATTATAATTACAAGTCAGAATTATTAGTATAGCAATTTTAGAAATACCTTTATGAATTGATGAGGATCAGGCCTAAGCTCTGGCGTAGGATTCAGCATCAGCTTGACATACTCTCGTAGTCCTTCACTGACACAGTTCAGTTTTGACGACGGCAACTGCTTCAGATCGGCAACAAATTTTTTGCACTTTCCGTAATTGCCTTGGAAGTTTCCGAGGGGAGTTCCGCCCTTAGAATGCAAACTGTAAACCATCATGCCGACTGAATAAATGTCACTGGCTGTCGAGTGACTCGCGGATAGGACACATTCCGGTGCCAAGTAGTCTAAGCTTGATTGTGTTGAAGGATGCATCGCTTGGCAATATTCGGCGAATGGCCAAAACGGGACAGTGCTTTGTGTATTTTGATTAAGTATGCAGAAATCAAATCCGAAAATCTTCCAAGCTCCCTGTTGGTTAATAACAATTGATTCAGGACAGATGTTGCGATGAAGCAGCTTCACGTCGCTGTGTAAAAATGCCAGGCCTTCGGCGATTTGTAATAATCCATACTTAATCTCGACTTCAAAGAGTTTGTAGTCGGTGAAGTGAGGTGGAACCGGTTGCGGCATGTTTTCAGTGTTTCCGAGAACGTTTGCGAGACTGGCGAATACCGGTTCCGTAGCAAACGCGAGGCTTTCTCGACTTTCTTCAAGCGGGTGCTGGAGGGTGAGCAGCTGGGGATGCCGCAGTTTAGTGAGTTGGGTGATGCCGCGCTTGAGTGACTCCAGCATGATGTCGCGGTCGCCGCGACTCCATCGCTCGAGGCTGCGTTTTTCGAAGACAAATATAGAAGCCTCCTGTTTTGTCGATTTCTTGAAGCCTTTGTAAATCTTCCATTGCAAACCTGAAATTAGTTTTTGGTATTTAATATTACGATTTATACTATCGGTTTTGAAAAAGGATCTATTTAAAAAATAATATCTAAAAACATTTCACGGCTGTACTTTCAAACTCTAATCACACAATATAACTATTGTAGATCGTAGAATGTTATAACAGGAAAAGAATAATCACTGCTGTCAGATTTATCGTTTTTTAAAGTAGTGAAATCATAGCTATTGATGTAAGTATTAAAGTGTGAAATTGAAGATTTTTCAGAGTTAATTTCACAGTTAACAATACTTCCTTTGTTTAATGAGATAAGAATCGAAAAGTAAACAAAACCGTAATTATTTAATATCTTGACTATAAATGCTTTACTGATCTTATTATTTTCTTATGTTATAATACATAAAATGAACACGGTCAAATAAGGAAAGAAATAATGAATAGATTATTATAAATGAAGAAAAATAGTATACATAACATTAATGAAATTTAGAAAACAGCTGCTTGAAATGTATGGTTTTATTTAGTACTACAATATTTAAATTATTTAATATTCAATTAAGAAAAAGTATTGGTTAATTTGTAATATAATTTACACAGATAGTTTCAATGACTTTTACAAAAAAAGAGAGTAAAGCAAGGTCAGTTTACCTGGGCCAGCACTGGCTATATGATGGGAGGCTTCAAATTCACGAGTTACAGGATTCCCAGGTAATACTCCCGATAGTTGGGATACTGTACTGCTAACAGACGAGTATAATTTGTTGATGACATCCATTATTTATATTATAAAGGCAAAAATCTATGATATATGAATAGTTATTGTAAACAGTTGACTAGTAAAAAAATAATCATCGCAAATGTATGACACATTCGATTTGACAAGTAGTGTTACCATTAATTTATTTAATATCCAGCTATCCATTTTAGTATAATAACATAAATGAAGCATCAAAATAATAATAACAATATGCAAAATTTCAGGAAAATAATGGCAAAGTATATGTATGATCTCTTCGAAATTCAGTACCATTTTTTATTTTTTTACACACCGCTAATTGAAGCAACAATAATTTTTCACGGTAAATTATTTTAGTGAAATGCCTGTGAAAGATTAAAAATTTCACATGACACATTAAATATTTTTAAGTTACTAGACTTACAAATATTTCATTTGGAAAAAAGAGTCTAGGTATCAATTAATAATATTTAAGTTTAGTTAGGTGATAAATAAAATATTGCGAACACTTGATATGAATATACTCAACAGCCATATGTTTATTTGAAAAGAGCCACAAAGCCTAACGCTTCCTGACATTTTCAAAACTATGGCCAACTTGTTTCACCGTCAGACGTTATGAATAATTATATTTTACGCCTTTGTACGACTTCAAAATAATAAAATACACAAAAATGTTACGTAAACGGGAACGGTGAATCTAATAATCACATACAAATAAATCAAATATGCTTTCAAATAAATTTATCACCATTTTATTGATCCCTAACAAGTGTTGTTATAGTGCAGTTGTTAGTCTTTTATTTTAATCCATGACATAATATATAAAAACTTTATTTAATTGTATGACATAATATATAACAATGGAGGAAGACATCGCGGAGAGACTCCGCGAAGAGAATTCAGAGCAATTCTTCATATTAGTCAGGATGCACCTGTCGTTTTTAATTGATATGAACACTGAAGAGTGAGTATTACACAAGTTTTATAAAAATATTTCATTTGTTTTATTTTAATAATTATGATAGTCGTATTTAGTAAAACTATTTTTTGTGCACAGTGTCCAACATCATCATTTTATTGTCTACATTTATTTCACATCCTCAGTCATTATTTACTGCCTGAGCTGACGATCGAATTTGAAATGTAATTCTATATATATATATATAAATTTTATAAGTCTTTCTATGCCTTACAAGAGACTTAGTAGAGTAGAAATGCTCTTACGCAATTTTATAATTTTTATTTCACATATTTCTGGCTGGTATTTCTCAGTGTAATTTTTTTTAACTATAAGTCAAGGCGAATAATCTGACAGTGACAAGTTTTTAGTTGCGGTTGTGGTGGTCTATACTCCAAATTTGGAGCGAATAAAGCATGGGTGGAATAGCAAAATACTGATCTTTATGAATATGTTTTCAGGGTAGACAGTCCTACGGATAAGCCGAAAACATTCAAGTGGGGGTTCTCCAAAAAGTCTAAGAACGGAGAGTCCGGAGGCCCCAAGACGGCTCCGGGGCTGGTGGAGCTTACAGAAGAGAGCAGCAGCCAGATGTATCAGCTCATCGACATCTTAGAACAAGACACCAGTAAGCTATTTAAAACATAGTGGAGACCAATGCTTTAGATATATTAAAACATTACCTCATCCAGATAAAAGCATAGTTCTTATTTACTCGTTTGTTAGGTTTTTATATCATGATACTTGGGGTAGTAAATATGTATTATTTATTTATGATAAAGTTAATTAGTTTCCAAAGGTGTCATGTCCGACAAAAATTAAGGGTTGCAACCTCATTTTAACTTGCTATACATTTTATATTCCAGCAAGGAAATTTCATATATTGTTAGCTCTAGTGTTTTCTAGTCAAATTACTCTTGACTGAGCATTGTGGCGCCAATAATTCCATGTAAATACATGCCTTCTTTAATATTTAAAACAATTGTGTTCATTTTTCAATGTTACACTACACATAGTATTTAATGTAATATACCGTTTTTCTAAATTAAATATTAATTATAATTAAATTTGATAAAATGAAACATAATTTTTTTCAGATGTTTGTCAAGAGGGGATCTTTCGTCGTACAGGCGCTCTGAGCCGTCAGCAGCAACTCCGGAAGCTTCTAGTTGCCGGGGGCTCGCTGGACGCTGAGACTGCAGCAGCCTTCAGTGCACATGACATGGCCTCCGTCCTTAAGGGCATGTTGGCTGACACGCCAGAGCCACTGCTGTTGCACCAGCACTATCAGGCTTATTGCCACTTAGCGAGTGAGCATCTGTTACCTTATATTGTAGACTAAATAATACAATAACTCAAAACTTGGCAGCTTAAATTATTGCAGCTTATATTATCAATGCTTTAAATAGATCTCTTGCAATATATTTATCAACTTTGTGTTTTAGCATTTCCGATTGAAAGCTGAAACAAAAGAATGCCTAAAGTAAACCATTTCATTTGTGTTTTTTTAAATTCATATCTTATTGTACTATTGGAATGTCCCTGATCATTGAATACCCAAATATTTCACTGGTAATACAGCTACAGTCTATGCAAGTTCGCGGGCTCTTGCCCTGAAGGCTCCAGGGAACCATCTATGTTCCCACGTGGACCTCCAGGTATACAGGAATTCTGGGACAAGGTAAAGACAATCTTTGCTTGCAGAACTGTATGCTCCATATGCATCCATATGCTCCAAACGTGGAGCGGTATGGTAAAAAAAAATTCACTTATTTTCATAAAAAAGATCAACACGGTAACTAATAATCAAACACCAAAATGCCTTTGTCTCACAGTAAATTTTTCAAATATCAGTCAATTGATTCTGTTCGCAATATTATTTCACATCTTCTCTTTCTAAAAAGTGTCAAATAAGTTTTTTTTTGGATATCTTTTTAAAACAGGTTATGATTCAATTGAAACAATTATTATTATTTTCCAATTAGCCTGATGGTTCGGATCTCTTCAGGAATAAGTTCAATAAGTATGAAAACAAGACCACCTTAAAGCAGATATTGCTCTCATTTGGTTGTATATACATGATAAACTTTAACAGTGTACGTCTCAAAACTATGTGAAGTCGATTAATTCTTCCATTCATCTCCTCACTTGTGTTATTGTGTCTTAACGGCAGGCACCTGCTTCAGTGATGGTCAAGCGACAGAGGCCAGCGAGTCTCGCCTTCTTGGAGCGTTGCAGCTGTTGCTGCTTTTGCTGCCGACCGCAGCGCCGCGCCTGGCCAAGAGACTGCTGGCCTTGCTGCACCGTGTGGCGGAGCACGAGCACGCCAACCGCATGGCTCCACCCGCCCTGGCCACCATGTTTGCTCCTCATGTCATGTGCCCCCGAAAGGTATCTTATCCCTCATCTGATTTGTTCTATTTATATATTATATTATAATTGTAATATCTCCTTGACGACGGCTGTTGTTTTATCCCTAATTTTCATGGGCGTGCCATATTTGTTATATATATTTTTATTCTATAATTTGATGAATTATTGAGGAAGGCTACGAGTTAGTCGAAACTGCCGTCTCCTAAACAGAGGCCATACTCAACGTGATTCATGTAAAAAAAGGTAAATAAATAAATATTTATCAAATTCAGGGATGATCCTTTCCCCTGTATATATTAATAAATATTTATCAACATTTTTTTTTTCTTTTTCATGAATATATTTTCTTCACGATTTTCAGCTGTCTCCGGAAGCTCTACATGCCGACTCCCAGAACCTGGCCCCCGTGCTGAGCTTCATGATCCGTCGCTCCCCTTCTCTCTTCTGCACGCCCCCACAGCTGGCGACCGATATTGCAGCCTACCTGGCTCGCAAGCAACACAGAAGACTCCTGTCACCTACCGTAATATCCTTTTTTCAATTTAACTAAGTATAATTTTAAGCAAAGTAGAACACGTAATAAAAGTATTGGACGATTACAGGTATTCTTAACACTAAGAAGAATATATTGTATGAAAATACGAAAACTGATGCTACTTGGAATACCTCATGAAGAATCAACTTGCGGAGGAATCACCACCAAGGCTTTCTTTTCTTTCTTTAAGAACATCCCATGATGTAAGAAAGTTAACATTGTATTTTTGTCTTAATCAAGATTTTACTGAACACGGAAACAGGCTATCAGTAGACTGCAAGACATACTTATGATGCAGCGCATCATCCTTATAACTGAAGAAGCATTCTGTATTTTTTTTGGGAGTCTTCTACAATTTTTGGAATGAAATTTCTCGTAGCTTAATCCTGATGGTGCTTAACTAATTCAAGCATCTAGTACAGGGGCCATCAACCTTTTTATGCCTAGCGCCCACTTTTGCCTATTTTTCATGGTAAAATTTCCCTACCGCCCACCAACCTCGCTATATTTCAATTCAGTATATAGGTGGAAAACATTCTAGAAGGAATGTAGGAGATTTGAGCAATGCCTACCGTCCACCACTAGTGGGCGGTACGGACCAGGTTTGCCGGCGGTCATAGCTCAATGGTCAAAGCATTTGCTTTGCAAGCTAAGGGTCGTGGGTTCAATCCCCGACGGAGATTAAAAAAAAAAGGATTTTTAATCGATGTCTGAGCTCTAAAATACCCCCGTTTGGTGTGAATTTGATCCATCACCCGTAAGATGTCAGTCATAGCCTATTAATTAAAATTGGTGGTAGACGAAAGTCGTCCCTGAAGACCACCCATTCATAGTAAATTCTTGTAATAATAAAGGATGATGCGTGAATCTTGGGCTGTAGTCTATGACATTGGCGGATCAACACTCCACATGCAGCGTTTACCCATATACACCATGGTAAGTGTCATAGAATTCCACAGATGAGACTTCAGAATTACTATCACCATCTGTCGGTATTCTCCTGTATGTGTTTACATAAAAAAAAAAGGGTTGATGACCCGTGATCTAGTATATCGTGTGCAGTTGAATCTGCCAGAACTAAGATTGACTTTTTATGCTGTTCTAAGTTTATTGAACAATGAAGAGTATATAAAGATGCATATATTCAAAAGGTTTAGAACAAAATGTTTTATTTTAATTTCCAGGGCGAGGATTTGAATGAAAGCGTCTCAGAGCGAACGGCGGCAAGCACGGTGTTCACATTTGTGGATCGTCAGATGAGCGGCGCCGCAGCCGGCGAGGGCCCCGGGCGATCCGCGGCGGTAAGCGCCACTGACGCAGCGCTGGCGCAGCTCTACGCACACATCCAGGCGCTGCCAGAGTCACACAACAAGAGGAGACTCATTAAACAGTTCAATAGAGAAAACGGTCACGGTGAGCTCACTTATAAAGGAATAGTTTTAGGGTACACTTTTGGACGGTTGATATTATGTTACAAAGTTTTATTTTTATTTTGATATTTTTTTTTTTACTAGTTCTGTCTGTTGAATCGTTGGTTCTTAACCTATTAACCGGGTATGACGTAATATTCCGTCATTCCAAGAAAGCAACTGTAGCGGGTATGACGATATATTCCGTCAAGACACTTTAACGATTAAAATTTAAATTCCACTCTAACGGGCGTGACGAGCTACAGTTTATTTTGTTTATTCATCATATACCATGTCCATGTAGGCATCGAGTTGCACGGACTCACTGCATGTTTTCTTTTAACCATTAGCAAAATTAATTCCCCGGTTAACAGGTTAATTGACACTCTTAGGAGGACTACAAATTTGTCAGAAAATATTGTAAACACAGTTATCTATATTAATTCTTGACTACATTTTGTTTTGAAAATTAACAGACATTAGCGGTAATGTTCATAATTATCTATATTTTTTTTTTGGCAGGGAGGCCTTTTTTTCTTTTAATTTAACAAAATTTGAACTGTGATTGTTTTATTTCTTTTGAAAATGTCCTTACACTACACTCTGTCAGCTGTCAGATCCTTTCTTCTGTCTATGTTATGTAATAAAGGAATATGATTAGCACAATAAGGAGAATATATTCAATATGGTACCATGGTATAGGCTGCTGTGTTGGAACAAAGTCAGTATAAGCTCTAAAATACCCCCGGTGGGTGTGAATTTGATCCCTCACCCGTAAAATGCCAGTAAAAGCCTATTACTTAAAATTGGTGGTAGACGAAAATCGTCCGGTGACAACCATCCATCCATAGTAAATTCCTATAATTATAAGGATGATGTGTGAATCTCGGGCTGTAGTTTATCACGTTGGCGGATCAACACTCCACATGCAGCGTTTAGCCATATGAACCATGTTAAGTGTCATAGAATTCCACAGATGAGACTTCAGAATTACTATCACCTCACCTATATCTGTCGGTATTCTCCTGTATGTGTCTACATATTTTTTTTGTGGATGTAGAATATTTAAATTAATAAATTATAGGTCATACGTTATTTTTATTACATTTTATAATATTTCTTAGGGACTCCACTTCAATTGCAGCGGGCAAACAAACAGAGATCTCTGGGAGAATCCTTGAAGAAGCACATATTTAACAAGAGCCTGATGAATAGATCTGTAAAGAAGCCCGTTTCTTCCCAAGATAATCGTTTTGGTTATCAGCCTATGGTTGAGGTAAAATCGCATTTTTTATTTTCTTTCGGTATAAGCTAACATCAAAAACTGTTCTCATTCATGTGAGAGCATTAAAAAATAAATATAAATGTTTTACCAACAATGTCCGAAACATTTTTTTTTTCACATGCCAAGGGCATGATATTAATAAAATTAACTTTTTTTAAATGTGACCAACTTGCAATTTTAATATCTATACCTTTTGTTATGACTTTGGTTTTACTACCTTAAATACAAATAACATTTTATAGTGCCAATTTGAATTTTGATTTTCTTTATGCAACCAATTAATTTCTTTTTAAAACTGAACTTCTTCTAAATTTATTTTTTTACATAATAGTGATGGGTTTATTGAAACCATATGTGTGAAGGATGCCGTAATCTTTTTTAAATAATTGCATTACTTTTTACTAATGAATGCAATCACAAAAACAAAAATTCTTTTATAAAATATCATAAGACATATTTTGTCATTGACACAAGTCAATGAATTATCAAATTATAAATAATGAAACATGAGTGAGGCTACGTAGAGTTACGTCTCATTCAATTGCTGTTTTGTTTTTATGATTGCAGCATCTTGCAAATTTTCATTGTGCTTGTCATTGTGATGTCTCGCTTATGCCTGAGCATGCTTCCTGTCTATTTCAGAGCCCTTCAATCACTAGACACATTGCTAAAGGTGGTAGCATCAATTTAAACACCTACAACACCCCCAAGAAGGTTTCAGAGCAGGAATCAATAATGCCGTGCGAGAAGAACGGAATATCTGAAATATCTGAAAGCTTACCGGATATAAAATTAGAAAGTAATGCCGCAAAAGATGTGGAGTCTAAAAATAATCAGCTAGAAACCGTAGCATCTTTGTCAGACAGCAATGACGAATTGGATGAGACCAGCTTGTCTTGTGACGAAGGACCGACTCTGGAAAGAGTGGAAAGGTTAAGTCCTAAGTACACATCGGAACCGAATCTCAGTTTCTTACCGTCTACGCATGAGATGACACCTAAATTTTCTAAGAACAGAAATTCTAAAATATATAAATCTAAAACGTTGCTCCCGGCACATCTCAAACTCAAGGAGCTTCACAAGCACAACATCGGCACGCTACAAAAGCAAGATGGCACCACAGAAAATGAACAGTCAAAAGAAAAAAGCGATCACTCGTTAAATATTTATAAATCTTGCATTAAATGTGCCAGCGATTCTTGTTCAGAAGTCGAAGCGTCAATCGATTACAAGGATTCGAATGAGGTTTCCGGCTGTGCATTGATGAGTCCCGATAATGTAACTCCTCGATTGATCAAAAAGGACTCTGTGAAATATTTACGGAGCAAGCGCATTTCGCTAGCTGAAAATTCATCCCCAAAAAAAATCTTAACCAATGGTCATTCAGCTAACGGTGATTCGGTTATATCATCAGAGTTCTGTGATAGCCGCGACAATTGCACGCCTAAAATTGGAATGCTGCCTTCCAAGATGTGTTACCTGACAAGCACTCCTGCCATCAGCAACATCTTGAACGCCGATAGAAACAACTACGAAGGTTGCACCACACCCATGTACCCTGCAGGTCACATCCTGAGGCGGGGATCCATGTCTCCTATCACCAAGTCCACTCAGAAGATGTCAAAAGCCATGCAGGTTTGATATGTTCTTCTTATCTTTATTTTTCCATGATCGATCTTTTCAATCTTACTGTGATGGTTAATATTATTAATAATAAACATAACTTTTTTTCAGTTGTCATTACTAATAACTTTTTCATAATCTATTGTTATCCATATTTTATTTAGTATTTTTTAAATTGAATATTAAATGTATGACTTGCTTGCATGTGCCGTGCTTTGTAAATAATCTTTTTGTTTTTATTGTTTTTTTTAATAATTATAACATCAGTGAAAGACGATTGAAGTATCTACGAAACATTGATTACAAATATAAATTAATTTGAATGAGTAATAATGTGTTGTAAATATATGTCAAATTATTCAGCAATAGCTTTAAGTCAAATTTTATGATCACAATTTCAGGAGTCTATAATGACACCGCGTTCCCGCAAACCTGTCATCATTAACTGTGAGCCGTCGGTCGCCTCCATGGCCGGCCACGACCAACACCAGTCGACCACCTCCAGCGACTCCGGTGCATCCGACAACGTTTACGATTCTTCACACTCCATGAAAAATGATAGTGACTTTGTATCTACCGACGAGAGCTGCCCTTCCACATCCTGCCGCATTCGCTACAGACACATTGACGAAACAAATGCAAACAATTCCTCCAAAGATAACAATTTCGAGAGCATATCAGAATCTGTTCTTTCTGAAAGGAGAATGAGAGTTTTACGTGAGAGAGATACTTGCCTTAAGAAGTATGCTTGCCGGGCATACGGTCCAAATAATTCAGAAATGTCTCATGGGAATTTGCTCCAAGACTACCAATCCAGCTCCGATACTAGTCAAGGGGGCTCTTTAACAGATCCTTTCCGGCAATATTTACTGTGTAGATCGGTCCTTACAGGTTCCCCTGTTGATTTGTCTTTTGCTAGTGATTCCCAAGACTTCTGTGACGCTGCTGACATTCAAGATATATCCGAAAATAAAATGACTGATTCACTACTATTCTGCCTGGACGGAAATCGACCTGCGGACGTCACAGTAAATTCACAATCGGATCAATCGCAGGAGCCTTTATTGAAAGATTCATCTAGAAACGACACTTTAAGAAATGATAATTTGGAATGTCTGACTGCTAAAAATTCAAAGAGGCTACAGTCAAACACGTCTGATACTTTAGATAATAATTGTGATAAGGTACCTTTTGATAAGGAAAACATTAGCCCGAGAATTAAAAGATCGGCACAAAAAATGAGTTGCAGTATGGGTAGTGATGAAGTTAAAAGTAAAAAAGTCAATAACACCATCACAGATTCAAATATGCTAGATTGTCGAGACGATAAAAATGTGTGTCAAGGGAATAATGGAAACAGACCTTTGATAGCGGAACACAATTATTGGGATTTCAATAGGTGTGGAGATTTGTGGGAGACCGATCTTTAGAGACTGAGTATTATTATGTATAGAATGCAGTATTAAAAATTAAATACAAAGGCTATGAATATTTATTGCTTACATCATTATCTATGATAAAGGGAATGAAAGATTATTTTCTAAAATAAGCGAGATCATTCTTTTAAAAGAATGAAATGTAAAAACTAAAATTAATCAATTTTATTAAATTGGATTGATTCTGGCAACAATCTGAGTTTTGAGAATGGCAAATGGTTTTGAAGGACCGGGGCCATAGTGTAAAATGGAAGTAAAAAAATGAATGTATTAAATTTGAAATAATAATAGACTAATTACATTTAAAGAAATTAATGTTGAGTTGAACTTTTAGTCCAATCTTCCTACAAATAAAATGGTGATCATATTTTCTTTGTGCATAAGTGAATGGAAAGGATGGGTGACTTTTTGGATTATATGATGAACAGCTGGACAGATGATTGCCGAGGTTGTAAAAATGTTATGAAATTTGGTTGGATTAATTATATATTGATCGCTGAAAATGATGTATGTTTTAAAATTACTACAATGATAATTATATCCAAAAAAATATGATTCTACAGAGAACTTATTATGAATAAAGAATATTAAAAATAATAAATGTGTGTTTTGAATTGATTCATGTAATAAATAATCATACCTCTAGTGTAATTGTTTGTTTTTTTTGCATTTTCAATCTTGGTCACAAATAAAAAGATGGAGATAGGACACTTACGATTAGTGTATTGACACTCACTAATAAATGCAGTGTTTTCTCATCCATAAAAATAGCAAACGTCAATGTATTCATCTTATTTGAAAAAAATGAAGACTGAGGATCGGCTGTATTACTTACTAGATAGAAAAAAATCAGGTAAGATTAAAAATAAAATAATATATGCAAAATAATAATGGTTTTTATTTTGAATCCTTAATAATAATTATGTGTAGAAAACAATAACTAGACAGATTCTTACATAAACAAAGGTTTTAAAAAATAAAATTGCGCCCATGCCTTAAAAATATAGTCAGGGATTTTGGCAAGTTTCTAGACCAAACAAATAAAAACCTTTGGAAACTTCGTCATTCGACTGAGATTTCAAAAATGGAATGGTGTATAGAACAATTGTTTATGACAAATTGTTTGTTATTGAAACCAAACTGAAAATATTTCTTTACATAATATAGACAACCTAAATAAGATTCATTTCTGTTCCACTAACTTTCAATTTATAAAGAAAAGTGTCAATTGTGTTTTTAGTCAGTTATTATGTTAGGAGTCAGCTAGAACATGTCATCGTGGCCCAGTTCTCCCAGCAGATTGACTCCTCTGTCCTTGAGAGCCTTGGAGAGGAGCTTCTGTTGGTCGTTGCGGCCGTCCTGCTCTCGTCTCTGTGCATCCAGGATATCATCTACTGACACCTCGGTCAATGGAAGACTTTCTTCCCGTTCTTTATCCTGCAAATTACATATTCATTAATTCAATAAGAATCTTTTAAATATTTGAATTCCAATTTATGTTGAAAACATCTAGATACAAATATAATTGTGGAATTTATTCCACAGTGTTTTTAACTATTACAAGTAACCAGGAAAGTATAAGCTATTTAATATAGTTATTTATGTTAACACAAACAAGAATTATAATTTATATAATCTAATGCCAAGCAATATTATAGGTGTACATTTACAAACATTATAATATAGCAGAGTAAAATGATAATCTGACAATTAATGTCAAGAGTACTGACAATAATTTAAAACAGTATTTTTTTTAAATTTAAATATTTAGTCCTGTAAGTAAACCCCATTAAATACAATCATATATAGCATGCATGGGTATTTTTTCCAAATCATGTAAAACTATTGAAAGTGACCTAGTCAAAAACTGAAGAGTCTTTGCTTGAATTCATTTGAAGTCATTAAAAACGAAGAAAACGATTAAATATAATTACTGATAATTTGAAATATAAGATATACGAACTATTTCGCCTAATAGAACAACATTTTCGCCCCTGATGATGAATATTCCTCTGGGAATGTCTCCATACTCCTTTCCGACATGGATCCTCTCGATGCTCTTGTGAAGCACTAGATTTGCAAATTGATCTACGCTGCGAAGGTAACCTATCAACGTTCTTCCATCTCGAAGCAAGACCATCAATTTTTCTGTAAATAAACAAAAAAAAATGTACCAAAAGGAAGCATTTAAGTTTAAGAATAAATAATTTATTTAAATCATTGCGTGATAATATAATGTAAGCATATAATTATGTTAAATTACTGTCTAATTCGTTGAAAAGGTGAGCGGTTCCCGGGAGCGGATTGACATTGTTTGCCATTTTAATAAATATATATATATATTTTTGAAACGATTGGATGTTGATATATCAGTTCGTAGTGTTCATGAAATGAGAGACACTTTAAATATTAATCAGTTTTGAAAATAACACACATCAGTCAGAAGATGATGTTTAAGGTTAGAAATGGACGTCAAAACATTTTGAATTATTGCCACACTGAAAATCTTTTCCCCTTCTTAATTATTACAACCAATACAAAAAAATTCTACGCTTAAAGTTTACCGAATACCCAATGAAATTTATTTTGATGTGTGTCAATAGATGTCACAAAGCGTATATGTATTTTGCTTAACGGTTTTTTTAATTTCGTATTTTTCAATATTGTAAGGAAATACACATTCGTAAGGAAAATTTATATGGGTAAAAAAACGATATTATTATTAACTAACTTTGTGAAATTACATTATAATATAAAATATAATATAATAATATAATACTAATTTTATTTAAAAAATAAATATTTAGTTTTATTAAACATTATTTATTCAGAATCTTCGTAGATGCCTTTAAGTCTTTGTAAAGAATATTCTTATTATAGATGAAACACTTCTTATTAATATTGTGAAATAAAAGAATTTATAATATTTAATTACATTAAATTACAATTATAATCTTTGCTTTATTGTAATTGTAATCAAATTAAAATTTATTTCGAGTATTTTGGGATGATTGTATGAAATCAGAGCCGCAACTTTCATATGTATTTTGTTCAATGAATACGAACGGCCGCTTTTAGACATCGTGACTCGTAAAAATGAACGGCGCGTGAATGCCGGGTTGTATCGTCAAATATCGTAGTTCAGGTGTAGCGATCCTTTTTAGGTCCGCGTGCCAAAAATTCTAAAATATTATTTCTCGATTATGTGGCGTGCCGAAGAAGTAAAAAAAACAAAAAATAAAAACATTCAGCAATATTTAGGTAATTAAAATTTTAATTAACTTGGAAATCGTTCGCGTGCCTTCCAAATTACCAAACGTGTCGCCTTGGGCACGCATGCCCTAGGTTCGCCACACCTGACGTAGGTGGATCAACACTCAAAAATCGTACAGCGCTTAACCATTGTATAAATTGCAAGCGTTAATGAAGGGATACGAGTATGTGTGTATTATTTACTAAATAAATTTCAAAAAAAAAGTATTTAAAAAAGTAAAAATCAGTTTAAATTTTATATAATAATTAATTTATAATGGACTCTTAAGAGTTTGTTAAATTATAACATGTAGACATGTAAGGAATATTTAAAAAAGTTATTTAGTGTTGTCAACTCTACAGCTTGCATCAGTGCTTAATTATTTTTCAAATTATGTAATTTTTCTGACCAGTGACCCGGTCAAAAGCTGAATGGTCAGATATGATTAATAAGTCATGCCATTAATAACTCGAAGAATTTTCGTCGTTCTTTCAAACGAAAGAGCGATGAAAGGATTCTTTACCGACAAAATATGGCTTGTGAAATTACTTAAAATTATTAAATGGAAGACATGTGATAGTTTATTTGACTGAAAATTGTTTTAATTCCATGTGAAATTTAGGTAGATATTATAAAGCAAATAATACAACTGGGACGTAGTAACTTCTCAAAAGGAATCGACAGGCGTATGCAACTGGGATGGGCAGCATTTGGAAAACTAAAGTACATTTTTAAAGCGAAAATTCCGCAATGTTTAAAAACTAAGGCGCTTAACCAATGCATCCTCCCTTTATTAACTTATGGCGCAGAGACGTGGAATTCAACAGAAAGTCTTACACATAAAATAAAAGTCACCCAGCGTGCTATGGAGAGATCCATGCTTGGAGTGTCGCTAAAAGATAGAATCCGAATCGAGGAAATACGCAAAAGAACTCAAGTAGGGGATGCTACCTAACGAATAGGCACACTCAAGTGGCAATGGGCAGGACATATCTGTCGAAGAGACGACGGTCGATGGTGAAGAAAAGTATTTGAATGGCGCCCTGCAAGATGGACTAACGACATAAGAAGAATAGCGGGAGTGACCTGGATGCGGAAGGCGGAGGATCGAAGAGGATGGAGACTTATGCGGTAGGCTTACGTTCAACAGTGGACGGATACAGGCTGATGATGATGATTATTATAAAACATTTAATATATTATTTCAGATAATCAATTATTACAATGAAACACATTATACGAGTATACCATATTTGAGAATAATTATTCCCGCGCAGAAAAAGTCTGGATACCTAATTAATAAATAAAGATAATTTTATTGATACCAACTGTAGGTGAATGTCGACACAGCAGTAATAACATTGTCACTGTATTCCAGTAAATATATAATGAATTGATATTGTCCCTAGGTGAGGAGATTTACGTGGGAGTGATTATCTGACATAACAACCAGGCGTCGTAAAAATATTATGAACTCTCAGGTAGGTATTGCTTGAAAGCAAGAGTGTTATTTTTAATACGTTATAATATATTTTTATTTTATAACATGCGTAACATTTTTGCGGATCGTAAACATCCAAGGGTCACCTGTCAAAGAGCTCCAATAAATTTATTTGAAAACGATGCCGCTGCAGTCTGGCATTAAAATAAATTTCGCAAGGAAATCCGTTGAGAGAGCCGAGAGTCAATATTGATGGTTATTCCTTTGGCAGGGAAAAATAAAGATGAAATAAAAGTATTATTTATTAATAATCATGATACAATGTTTTTACATTCACACGAAGTTAGTTACTTACACAATATATACACTTTTTATGTAATCGCATGCAGGAAAGCACAGCCGGTCAAGACCAGTGCACTCTATGACGCTCAGCCAGGGAGGCTGGACGCTGCATGCGAGAAACATGTGTTGTGTTCGTGTTTGTTTGTGTTTTGGGGAGATTGCAAGTGTATATTTATCTGTTTCTTGAAGAGATCGTAGGAAGGAAGAAACACAGACGCTGGAAGAGCATTCCAAGGCTTACCGGTGCCATTAAGGAAGGAACTTTGAAAACTGTCAGTTCTTGTTCGACACACATTAACCGTGTATGGATGTTCGGCAAGTATAAGACGAATTTGTCGATTGTGGGTGGGTGCAGGAGGAATTAGTTCTTTCAGTGAAATATTGTAGTAATGTTCCATAGAATCTTGCTCCTTTTTGAATAATATGAAAAACACAGACACACAGTGAAAAAATAATGTATTAATCTAAATGTCGATTAAAACAATATTTTTATAATATAAAACTATGCTAGCTTAAAATAATATGTATTATGAAAATAAAAAAGACAAGGTATGTAAGCGTAGCACTTACGAGTGTTACCATTACTTAAAGCCAATTTATTCAAATTATTTTGAATTGATTATTTCGATATTGTCTTTAACCGTGATGTCAATAATGTAGTGTAAGGATGTATAACAGTGTTTTCAAATCTTTTAGAAGTCGCGGAGCGATGAAAATTGGAAAACAATGTATGGACAAGTAGCAAACAAATAAATCTGTCAAAAAATATTACGAACTTACGATAAACAAACACAAAGATTCAATAAAACATTTTAAGTAAAATAAAACAGCGGGAAGAGAAGAAAATAATTAAATAGCGGGAAAAAAATCTCTGCACTCCCAAAGCAATGCATATTTTAAAATAAGTTAAAAAGTTTGATTTAATACAAGGACTTATGTTTTGAAACTCTCTTTATATATAAACTTTGAACAGCTCTAAAAATAACATATCTAATCTAAAAACACGAAGATAAAGCAAAGTTTTTTTTATTAAAAAAAATATATAAACTCAAACTCCATATCTATAAGTAACCGATTTGCTTATTCATTTATGTAGCCTTTGTGTGTTACAAGTGTTAAAAGCTTCCATAATGTTGAATTTATTATAGATGAGTCATAAGGTTACCGAATAAGAAAAGAGATTACAGGCACTTGGTTTATTGTTCGTTTTTTCGAAAATTATGGCTGTTGAATGAACATGTGCTTTGTTTATGTAATAATACTTCACAGGGGTTAATTGAAAAAATCCATTGTGACTGGAATACTTTATTGGATGTTTCCTTGCACGTGAATTGTTTAATGATCTTTCCATACACGTATCGAACAGCCTCATAAGCATTATTTGAACTGCCATCAATAAAGAGTTCTTCACTTCATTGTTATATTATTTTAACAAAGGTTAAGTACTTCAATTGATCGAGGATCGTAACTAAAGTTGCCGATGAAAAAAAGTTGCGAGGACAATGTTCCTACACAATAGTGTTTCTTAACATTTTCAAAGCCATGGAATACTTGTAATTAATAACAGTGTTAACCAGGTTGAATAAATAAATGTAATTTTAATAACTAAGGGCAAGTATTACAAGATAAATTGTATGACAATAATATCGCGTCAGAAAATTTGTCATATTACAGCTTAAAATAATAATAATGTTTTATGTAATTTGACACATATAAAAGATCAAAGTCATGAACTATGAGTAAATTAATCAGGTTTTTAAGTTCACCATAAGACATTCTGCTCATTAATTATAAATAGATTATAATTAAAATAGTTTTACAAAAAAAACACTAAATTACCTCGCGAAATCCTAAAATAAATAAATAAATAAAGTGTATATGTATAATATACCAGATACATCGGCTGAGGACTTGCAGAGCTTCTTGGCAGCGACCGCTGCATTCAATCCTTCTTGGATGACCATTAGGAGGATTGTCAGCAGGCGGACGCTGTCAACTTCTTTCAAAGTCGGGGTCATCGCGACTTCGCTGGAGTCTCTCATGGAGCCTCAAGTGTGGCCTGAAAGGACCATCGTTCAACCCTGGATACGCATAAGACGAAATAATCGCAGTGAACAGTGGTTGAAACCAACTTGAGTGAAGATATGGACATATTTAGTGTTATATTGCTTTAAATTCAGTACTGGTGTTTATGGAGGCGAAACGTTACACGTTTTATTTTGTGACAATAATGCCTTGTTATTTGTGAGTCAATCATGATAAACTTATGACAGGGTTTTTGTTGTTACAAGTCAAACTGTTTATCTTAAGTCTCCTGACGCTAGTTCTGAGTGTGAGGTCAGTGATACTAAATGTGTCAATAAATTTACATCACCACATTTATGTTACCTATTATATTTTTATTTTATATTATATTATTGTATTTATATTATTGTACTTCAGAAATGCATTGAATTGATAAAATTTGTAATGTTTCTGCAAGGAAAAAAAAAATAAAATTGAAAAATTGAAATAAAAACTAAAATATATTATCTAAATACCAGAATTGATTGTTTGGTGAATTGAGGTAATCTAATTGTATGTCATCACATCCATTCAAGTATAATATTCTTAATAATACACAAAGTATGGTATTACGAATTGGTTCAAAGAAAATGAGTTTGTTACTAATAGTAGGTATTGCTATAGTGTATTTGATGTCTAAATTTTCCGTAATAATAATATTTTATTATTTACTTGGATATTATGGCTAGCATCATGGCAACTCGTCACGTTTAAGTTTCCGCTTTAAAAATTATGCATTGCGCGATGTTCTGAAGAGATTTTCCGATTAAGTGTTGCTGGCTGGCCGTCATTTTTCTTCACGGACAAAATGGTGTTTTACTTTGGTTGGGTTTCATCATTACCTCTTTAGCCATGCTCCAGTTAGCGCGGAAGGCTTATCGTCAGAAATTACATTTGCAAAGTAAAATGTAGATAAACCATCTAAGTATCTACAACACTAATAAGAATGGGTGATTCATTCTTACTCAATAGGATCTATTACAAATTAGTTTATTGTGATTTTTAGAAGAGGAGGCGGGGTCTCCAAGCTCAGCTAAATAATTATATACAATATTAAGGAGCGTTGGGTTAATCAAATTGCTTCCTAAGAATATTGCTTATATTATGTTCCACCATACAACCTATATAGATAAGGTTTTTATATTTTTTTACGATTTTGAAAAACTCCTAATAAAGAGCGGGAGAATGACATAATAAAACCTGACTTTTCTGCAAGACCTCGGGCTCTCGTTTTCCCAAAAAGACCGCTAAAATTAAAAGACCACTGGTATTTTTTTATCGAGTTTTCTTAATCTGATTATTTCGTTTCTGTTAACACCGCAACGTCTACAACGCACTCGTACGAGTACAGTCGATTCCGCTTAATTGGGACACATCGGGACTTGGACATTTTGTCTCAATTAAGCGGCTGTCCCAATTAAGCGAATTTCAATTTTTTTTATTTTTGTAACATTTCACTTCTACAAAATCAACACAGATATTCAGTGCGGATGTAGACCTCCCTTCATTTCCTTCCTGCATAAAATAACGCTGTAACACGGCCATACATTTTTTTGCCTCCTGGTTAGTCACAGGCACAGGTGACTCATCATCATCATCGTCATCTTCGTCTAATTTTTCATATTTTGATTTAATATCTTCTACAATTGAATCCTCACAGTCTTCACATCGTAACATGGTAAATTGTTATCAATTCTTGAAAATGTAACATAATATGTGCTGTGATCTTAAATTTACTGTCCCAATTAAGCGTAATGTTGTCCCAATTAAACATATAAATTTACTATAGGTTTCTTGGTTTGGTTTCTGTTATTTGAGATTTGTCCCAAATAAGCGGCTGTCCCACTTGAGCGGTGTCCCAATTAAGCGGAGTCGACTGTATATCGAAATTTTCGTGTCGTTTCGACTATCAACGTTGAGTATTCAAAGCTTCTTTGATTACCTAAAATATGTCACTTTTGTACAAATCTAAGACTTCTGTAAAAATGCGTCTCAGTATGCCGGTGACAATTCAAGTAAAGTAATTACTACCCACCAAGAATTAGATGTAAATATGCAAACAATAAACCGCCAAGAAAATATTCATATTGTATTCATGTTTATAGGAATATGTAAATATAGTATTTTAATTACACCTACATTGTTACATTGTATTAAACATTTTGAATAAAATACATAACAATTAAAGAAATACTAATTCATTTTTCCAAATAATATTATAGCAAATACCTGTCATAATATTTTAAAGCATATGGGTAACCCAAAATGATTATTTATTCAAAATTTCAATTTTTTTACAAGGAAATGTTAAAAATAATCTAAGTACTTAATTATATCATAAATCCGAATAATATCGTTTACTAAACGTGCTTTACATAAATCAAAAATAACATTAAGAATTATATTAAAACAAGATTCCTCAGCATCTGTCTGCATTGGTAGATGAATCTTAATTTATGGAGTTTTATTAATTTACTATTTTTGCGCATTTCTACTTTTGTCCAAGGTTAATGTCAATATAGTTGTTATTGATGCCCAAAAATTAGCGTGATATACTGCGTTAATTATGGGTAGAGAATACAAGCCAATACTGTAGCCATAACACCTATAATTTATTATTTTTCACGTATTTTTAAGTGGTTTATTAATTACATAAATCAATTAGTAGTTTATGATCTGCGTAATTTTTGTACGTCGAGATTAAGGTTCATGGATTTCGGGTTAAGATGTTTGCTGCGACATCACACTTGCAACTAAAAAAGTCTCCATATGCTCATGGCGTGTTCATCCTGATGAATCATGCAGCGACCATCGTCTCTTAACATTTAAGTCACTATCAAATACCGTTCCAACCATCACATCACCTTTCCAGCATTCTCTCCAACCTCCCTTCAAAACATACAAAGCAAAGTGGGATAGATTTAAAACCCTTTTCGGGACAGAACTGGATCGTTTTGCCAATTCCCCTGTTACAAACCCGCACGATGCCGCTCGTAAATTAAATGACTGCATAATTTCAGTAGCCGAGGAAGCTCTTGGCCGCATAAAGAAGCGCCGTCCCCAAACTGTCCCATGGTGCTCACCTGAACTTTCCCGCCTAAAGGCTCTAGTAAAGAGAACCCGCAGATCATTCCAGGGCGCTCGCAAATCCGGTCTCGCTACAGACACAATAAGCTGGCTTAAGACTGAACATAGCTCCGCCACATATATGTATAAGAGCTCCATAATGAAAGCGAAACAATTCTCTTGGCGCAATTTCGTAACATCTACATCTAATCCAGATCCTTGGGGAAAGGCTTTCCGTGCAGTTAAGGCAAGCTTACAGCCAGGCCACACGCTCTGTGGTATCGCCCAGCTCTTGGGTGATACACCTACATCCACTCTCATTGATACGGCTGGCGCCCTTGTAGACTCCTTACTCACAAAGGACGACCCATTTTCAGACGACGATCACGCGTTGCAGGTTAGGCGTGTATCGGCACTTCCTCTTGACACGCCCTCGTGCACGCCCCATTCAGAGAGCGAAATCAACACAATAATCTCGTCCCTTGACCCTGGCAAAGCACCAGGACCAGATCGTATTAATAATCGTATTGTCAAAATGGTCTGGCTCATGGCCAAGCCAGAGATCACAAACCTTCTTTCTTTATGCATCCAAACAGGAACCTTCCCCGACTGTTGGAAGGTGGGCCTTCTGACAGTCATTCCGAAATCCGGAGACAAACCCCGCACCGACCCTAAAGCATATCGTCCAATCACTCTTCTGCCAGTCCTCGGCAAAATCCTGGAGCGTATTGTCGTAAGTAAACTAGAATCACATCTAGCCACTTCAAATATGCCAATCTCCGAGAGACAGTTCGGCTTCCGACCGGGAGTCTCAACGGAAGATGCTATTCTCACGACAATCAAGACAACAACTG
Source organism: Glossosoma conforme (assembly GCA_022606575.1). NCBI lineage: Eukaryota > Metazoa > Arthropoda > Insecta > Trichoptera > Glossosomatidae > Glossosoma > Glossosoma conforme. The sequence goes on along the minus strand of JAGTXR010000014.1, from coordinate 1,052,425 downwards.
ACTCCAAGTGCACTTACGTTCTGGGTGTTCTTCTGGACATCTCAGGTGCTTTCGACAACGCATGGTGGCCAATGGTCTTGGCTAAGCTTCGCCTTCGACAGATTCCCGGTAACCTATACGCATTGTTACAGAGCTATTTCCAAAACCGTAAAATTTTCTCTGACGCTGGAAGCGTTCGTATATCACGTAACGTCTCTAGAGGGTGTCCTCAGGGTTCCGTTCTTGGCCCAATGCTTTGGAACATTCTTTTCGATGACATCCTCAGCTTACCGCTGCCTCCCGGATGTGGTGTTGTAGCATACGCTGACGATGCACTCCTAACAGTAGAAGCTAATAGTCGATCTTCACTGGAGCGCTCAACCACAGAAGCTCTAAACCAAATCTCATCCTGGGGCCAACGAAACAAACTATGTTTTGCGCCACATAAAACAGAAGCTATTCTTTTAAAGGGAAAATTATCTCCACTACGTCCACCAGCTATTTACTTCCAAGGTGCTAAAGTAAAAATTTCTACAGAAGTTACATACCTTGGCGTAATCATGGATGGTAAAAGAAGTTTCGCCGCTCACGCTCGCCATGTTGTAGATAAGGCGCGGAAGGCTTTCTTCTGTATTTATCGCCTTACGGGGAATTCATGGGGACTTAAATTTCGAGCCCTTAAAACAGTGTATGATGCGATCTTTCTCAGCACCGTGACATATGCGGCGCGGTGCTGTGTTGAGCGCACTCGACTACTCTTCATTAGACGCATTCTCTTGAGCGGTCAAAGAACCCCACTTCTCTCACTTACTAAAGCCTATCGATCCTCTGCCACCGAGTCATTGATTATCCTTACGGGAGTGCTGCCGTTGGATCTGCAAGTGCAGGTGAGCGCCGCTATGTCGTTGCTTAGACGTGGCTTCTCTGCGGAGGTCGGGGGCACTTGTCTCAATCCTCCGATGGGTAAGATCACGAAAGAAACCGAAAAAGAAGTAAGACTGGCGGCGCTCGCAGCATGGCAGAGCAGATGGTCGACCTCGCTCAAGGGTAGACACACATATTCCTTCTTTCCTTCTGTCCTCGATAGAATGGAGATGCCGTGGCTTATTCCAAACCACTGGACTAGTCAATTCATGACTGGGCACGGTAATTTTAAGGCTAAGCTTTTCAAGCTTAGCCTCTTTGATAGTCCAGACTGCCCATGCGGCAGCCCCTTGCAGGACGCTGAACACGTTCTGTGGCATTGTCCAATATTAGATTTATCGAGGCAAAGGCTCCTTAGCGTAATCCAACAGAAGTCTGGTCCGGTTGGATATATCGATCTCATATCTACGGAGCCCAACTACCATGCATTTTCTGTATTCGCGGCGACCTTCGGCGAAGAAGTCTAAATGTCCAAATTTTAACGTCTGAACTACTAACTTTTACACCCATGTGTGGTGTTGCTCACCAAAACCAGTTACTTGTATAACGAGAATGTACTCTGAAAACAATGCCTTGGTAAGTGCTCCCAAGGAGCGCAGGTACAAGGCAACCGGCCCGGGGGCCTAAGGCCCCCAAAAAAAAAAATGTGTGCTGCGAATAATTATTTAATCAATATTTCATCTCAAAGTGTCATAGACTATCTTGTATTCCTAATACTTACGATGAACAATAAATAGACCATTAACGTTACTGGGTGGAATCGATTTGATGTTGCTGATACATAAATTATTTAATATTACTGGTTCCTAAGTTAGCTTTTGATATGTACAGCTATATTAATCTGCTCTGAATATTTACCCATATAATAGATATTTATTAGAATTTATAATGTTTCACATGTTTGCCACAAATAACTAAAAGTTTGTACCTACTTACAGTGATAAATATTTATTTATTTACCTTGTTTTTACATGGATCACGTTAGATTTATATTTATATAATATATATTTAGGAGACTGCAGTGCCGACTAACTCGTAGCCTTCCTGAATCCATCACTGTCAAGATACAAGAGTTGTTTCTTGACAGTGATAGGCGAAACTGCAGTCTACCAAATAGAGGCCATATCTAACGTGATCCATGTAAAAACAAGGTAATTATATAAATATTTATTATTTATAATTGAACTCAAAGTGAATGCTGAAAACATTGAAAAAAAAATACTTAGAGTGATTTTAAGTATTTTAACATTTGTATAGGCCTGGATTCTGTTAAAAAAATATTTTATTTAGTTAAATATTCAGTGATGGTGCTGAATTTCTTAAGTATAAGTATGTTTATCATTTTTAAAATAACGAAGGTTCACCGTGCATAGTGGAACACTTTGAACACTTTAAAAAAATACTTTGCATCATGAATTCTGTAACAATTCACTACTTAGTGAGCTTGTATTGTAAACAGTTGTTCTGTCATATAAATCGATATACATTACGTTATGTATGCAATAAATTAAATTTTTGTTCGCAGTCGAATATTCTATTGTTTGTTTATTTAAATCGGTTGAAAGCGTTCGGGCGGGCTCACCGTATGTCATCTTTCATAACAGAAAATATTATGGCAGATTAGTTTCTAGCATGGGTAAGTTACTCAAGCCGTAACAATGGTTAGCGAGCCGCAAGGGTCACAGGTTAAAGCCAGCCAATATTGACAGCCGGGCTTCATTTCGCACATAATCCCGCCAAAATATTGGGACATAGACAATGAGTATTATTGAATCTTCCGGTCACGAGAGATTAGACAACAAACGGTATCCATTACAACAGAGACTGTTAACCAGCGACGCGTGAAATCTCGAAAGTTGTAAATAAGATGTCATACTCGTATAATTTAGAATGTGATTTATTTATTTTTTATATACATAATCGAAATTCCAATTTTTACAAATATTTAGAAACATAGATTATACATAAATATACAATAAATAGAGAAAATAATAAAAAATAAAAATAACACAAAAGAATAAGAAGATGACACGTGTCAAAGATCACAGAGATCAAGTAGAACAATACCATCGACAAAAGAGGAAAAGGATGTAAGAAAAGGATCGAGGTGTGCTGGTAGGCCATTTAGGAGCGATATTGCCGTTGTAGCAAATTGAGTGCTTGAAGCTCGACAAGCATCAATGTGGCGGATTGATTTATGTAGTAGTAAAATTAATTAATGTTAATCTTCTGCTTAAAAATGCCTAGCGAATAAAAAACTGTCCACTAGTATAATAAAATGAAAGTATTGTCCAGTCTTTTCATTGAGATTATTTTATCGCTATTATCATGGACACTGCTATTCTGAGCTTTTTTTATTGATACAAAATGCATACATCATTTTCAGACCCATGGAACCTTTTCCGAGCGTGTGCACATGGTTGATATAAATGCACAAACCTTAATATTATATCACAGATAAGCTTCGGTATGCTCTCCCAGAATTTGTGTTTTCTTCCTCAATAACACTGATTTATAAACAGTTCAATATCTTCAAGTTCACAACCTCTAGTCATACTTTTCATACGCAAAATCTATTCGCCATGGTTAGCTCATATTGATGACAAGTCCACTGGAAAACTAAACATTCTTATGTGAGCATCGTGGCACCAATGACTTCGTATGATTTTACTAATCTAATTCTTTCTCTTTAGAGGACTCTACATTTTTACAAATCGCAGTAGTTAACGCCTTTATACATTGCAATTTATCACTAAATATAATGAAACATTGTTTTAGCGTAAATCAATGTACTATATTTTATACTTTATTAAAATTCAATTTCTTTAATTTACAATTTCACAAGTTTTATTACTTTAATAGTATGTTTGAAAAGGTGTCATGACCTATCGTCCCCAGACAATTCGTTCTACGACTCATCGGTAACGACGTGTTTCGCACTTAACGTCTGGTGCTCGGGATATTTGGAGCACGGGACAATTAGTAAACTGGTTGTCTCGCTAACCTAAACTAACCTAAGAATTTGTCCAGTGATCGTAGAGTCTAGAAATTCATAGGTCTCGTTAATTAAATAACTTAAGTTAGGTTAGGTTAGCGAGACATCTAGTGCACCAGTTCTCCCGTGCATCAAATGTCTCGTACACCAGAAGTCCAGTGATCCCGACGTCGTTACCGGTGAGTCGTAGAACGAATTGTCTGGGGACAAAATGCGCGGAATCGTTCGAAAAATGTGATTGACCCCTGATTTATATCTGCATTGACCATTCGACTTTCGTTGAGCAATATTTTGCCTATTTTATTCATAGTGTTACATCACTTATTATAAAAAGTTTTTTACGTAAAAAATGGCACACGTTTTATGTTTTTTTTTTCTTTTGGCTTAACTATTCGATTTTCTTCGCACGAATCAAGACATTTGTTAGGCTTTGCTGAATCAATTTTTAATTTATTTTCATTGTGTTTATAGATTATGTTTTATTTTTTGGTGAAATACGGTAGCCGTTGTTGATGTTATTAAGATACAATATAATAAATAAAATTAAACACATCAGATTACATTAAATGGCACCGCCGAATTGTAATAAAATTGTGTTTTATTATTATCACGATTTATAAAAGTTCTCTTGAAGAATTGTTGGTCTTTTGACTTAATCAAAAGGCTATTTAATTTATTTGTAATTTTTTGGAGCTTATTACAATTACTTGGCATATATAACCTAAACATTCTTGTAGATAACATTGTGTAAATGATATATAGTACATATTAAACCATACCATGTTTCTAATGTTTTTCTTTCTACACTAATTTCAAAATTAAAACACATTGGAATTAGTGATAGCGCATTGGAATGGATAAAAAGTTATCTATATCAACGACCTCAAGTAGTTAAAATTAATAAAATACCGAGTCAAAAAGAAACTAGTGAATTTGGAATACCGCAAGGAACGGTATTGGGACCACTACTATTTATTATCTATGTTAATGATATATTCAAACTGAATATTAACGGTAAAATAATATCATATGCTGACGACACAGCAATAATAATTGAGAGTAATAACTGGAAGGAAGCAATAAAATTAGCCAACGATGACATTAACTGTCTCAAAAGGTGGTTGACATTAATCTACTTACATTAAATGCAGAAAAGACATATCTAATCCCATTCTCCATAAACAAAAAATAAAATAAAAAACACCTATTACTAAATTATTTATACATTGCCCTGGATGTAATAATTCTAACTGTGAAAAAACCTGCTCAATGATCAAATCCACAGAAAAAATAAAATACCTGGGTATATTAATTGACAGTAACTTAAAATGGAACATGCACACAGCCGAACTAGTGAAACGTATACGCAAATGCATCTACATATTCATTAGACTCAGAAACATCCTATCTAGAGCAGATTTAAAAATGGTTTACTACTCCATTGTCCAATCTCAACTGCAATATGGCATTGTCGGCTGGGGAGGAACATACCTAAATATCACCAACCCCATTAGAACTGTACAAAAACTTATCATCAAAATCATATTAAAAAAATCTCCCACATACCCAACAGAAAGCCTATTTAATGAATTTAAAGTGCCAACGGTAGATTCATTATACCAAAAATACACTGTTCTACAGACAATAAAAGAAAGGAGAATTGAAAACTGGAACACTCATCACTCTGCTAGGTATATACATAATCTACTAATACCAAAATTTAACACACAACATGCAAAGAATGGTTACAAATACAACGGAATAGTGAATTTCAACAATCTTCCTCCGGAAATAAAAGCGATCAGTGACATGAAAATAATGAATAAAAGGGTAAAACGGTTCTTCAAAAATAAAAAATCAGATCTGACGTAATTGTACAAAAATGAGAAATAAATGATATATATATAAATTTTTTATTACATTATAATGTTACTATTATTAAAATGATACTAATGTAAACCTCTCTGTATATGATTCAAGCTAGGTACTAAGTAGTAATTGTATGTATATGATCCAAGCATAATAAGTATAGAATTTATATAAATTGTATAAAATATTTATATTGTTAAAAAGGTATTGATTATATTATATATATATATAAGTTCATTACAATGTGTCTGGTGGAAATTGAGACTTACATGGGTCGAGGCTATTAAAGAATCGAAATATATATGTAAATGATGCTGAAATTGTCACTTCGATTATAAAAAAATTATAAATATTAATGATATTATTTTATATTCTAAAAAAAAAATAAAATATGTTATTATGTAAAAAATGTAAAAAAATAATAATATAAATTATACAACACTTAAATCAAAGATGAATCCCACGCCACACACAAGATCTACCTTTAATTGGCGTGGAAAGCGAATTCCAAAAAAAAAATAAAAAAAAAAAAAAAATGAATGTAATACTATCAAAAAATCTTAAATGTATCCTATTATATTTGATTAAAAAAAAAAAAAAAAAAAAATGTTTCAACATTTCCAAAACCCAATCATGTACTTTCTCCACCAAGAAGACTGCTATGGATCCTGTATCTTTCAACGGTTGTTCTCTTCCCAAAGCAAGCTCCATCAACATTCTTGGATTATCAATCTCGAATAATGTCAAATATTACGAGTCAATTAAGTGTAAAGCCGGTCTCGCTTCCAAAAAACTAGGTGTATTATATAGATCACGTCGGTATTTCAACGATAAACAACTTCTTTTTCTATATAAAGGACAAATCCGACCTATCCTTGAATACGGCAGTCACCTTTGCATTGGAGCCCAAAAATACCTTCTAAACTTAATTGACTCAGTTCAAAGAAGAGCACTTCGTTTGATAAACAATGACACTCTTACGTCTAACCTGCAATCAATGGAACACAGGCGTAAGACTGGTTCTCTTAGTCTTTTCTACCGTTATAACCACGGTCGCTGCTCTTCGGAACTTAAAGAACTAATTCCTCCTGCACCCACCCAGAACCGACAAACTCGTCTTACACTTGCTGAACATCCATACACGGTTAATGTGTGTGGACCAAGAACTGAAAGTTTTCAAAGCTCCTTCCTTAATGCCACCGGTAAGCTATGGAATACTCTTCCAGCGTCTGTGTTTCCTCCTTCCTACAATCTGGATCTCTTCAAGAAACAGATAAATATACACTTGCAATCTCCCCAAACCACACACAAACACGAACACAGCACACGTTTCCCGCTTGCAGCGTCCAGCCTCCCTGGCTGAGCGTAATAGAGTGCACTGGTCTTGACCGGGTGTGCTCTCCTGCATGCGATTACATAAAAAATAAATTAATATATAAATTATATAATATATTTTTCCACACAAAAATAATGCATATCTAGTGAAAGCATCGCCAAGTCATTATTCCAGATTTTTTTAAATATTGACGGCGTCGTTACTCTTTAAATGTATAATCCAAAGATATTTTGAAAGCACAAGTAGAACGACTCAAAAAAAAAATCTGACAGTTATATGACAAAATGTCTTCTAAAACCGATGATGTGTATTCAAATCATTAACTGACACAACACTTTTTTGTCGATTTCATAATCATTATCCGAGTTGCTTGAGAGAGGATATCAATTAGACAGCTCGGCAAAGGATGGTCTATTAGTCTCGCCTTTCGTTGCCCATCACTCATCACTCATGACTGAGCACTGATCAGTCATCGTAAGGATCCTTTCACCAGGTTTTGTGATCAATCAGTCTCGGTCCGCCACTTAACGAGGGACGGCCGCGTCCATTTTTAGACATTGGCAATAATTCGCGAATTTCGAAAATTCGTGTGGGACAAGAAAATTCGAACATGGATTATTATATTTCAAGCAATTTATTCGAGGATCAGAGATGTGACTTGCGTGGTCCCTAATGCTTTAAGTAAATAAAAATCCAATTAGGATTATGAAAAACTACAACACTGCATATAAAATAAACGAGCAATTCAATGTGTTGATGTTTTACTGCTTTTTAATTCCCTATTATCATCGTTGGTTTTCCCAAAATTTCACAATTATTACAAAAAATATATATATTACTTTATTGATGTTATCAACCTACCTAATTCGTAGTAAATAAAAGTATTCACATAATTTGATATTCATAACATATAAATATTAGTAAATAATATTTCTTCATCATAAATAAAGTTAAAATAAATTTGTTGGAGAATTGAAAAGGTGAAGTTTTTTGGAGGAAACGAACAAATGAGAGGATATAAATATAAGGGTTCCGCCACATTTCGTTCACAGACAATTCGTTTTGCGACTCATCGGTAATGACGTGGGGCGCACTGAACGTCTGGTGCACGGGACATTAGGCGCACGGGACAACTGGTGCACTGGATGTCTCGCTAACCTAACCTAACCTAACCTAAGGATTTGTCCAATGATCGTGGAGTCCAGAGATCTATAGGTCTCGCTAACTTAACCCTACCTAACTTAACTTAAGGAATTCAGAGGTATGAGTGATATATCTCGTTAATGAAATGCCGGCAATATATTTGTACAGTTAGCAAGATGGTACCAGTTGTCTGTGCGCCGAATGTCCCGTGCACCAGACGTCCTTTGCGAAACACGTCGTTATCGATGAGTCGCTGAACGAATTATCTGTGAACGATAGGTCGTGACACCAAATATAAGTGATGTGGGATTCATCTAGCAGTGTATACACAGCTGCTGATTGTGGTCATGATTACTAACTAGTAATTCAAGCGTTATATAATAATTATGTTTGAATTAATTGCACTTTTCGTCGTATTATATAAAAGCAAATATCCACATTGTATAAAGCAATAGTGAGAGAGTACTCGACTTGTATTAATTGAATAAGTTGGTTATCCAATAACGAGTGTCAAATTATTTACAAACATCCTATTAACATTTAAATGTCAATCAAATATTTAAGTCAAATTTACAATGAGTAATTAATTATGCAATCTTTCAAATAATATATTAATATAAGTTTTATTTAATTTTTGCATTTTTACATTTGCTGAGGATGTGTTAATTCCGTCAAATAACTTTGACATCTTTAAAAATCCGTTTCAAAACCCTTTTTCAACCTTCACATCGACATAAACATTACACATTTGAATGTCATACACATCAATGAAGGAAAAACCCGCTCTGATATTATTCTCGGACGTGCCTTTGCATAAATAGTATAAAGTTAAAATATATGACTATGAACTGTACAAGTAAGCATTTATATAATAAACCAAATTAACTCATTGTCCGATTGTATTAAGATGCTACCAAAACATCGATCGATCTTCGTTTAAGCTCATTCAAGTAATCTATTATGTGCGCTATTGAATAGGCCGACCGACTACAAAAGTGTTATGAATTATGATAACTGATCCGCAAATTACCAAGAGCATAACACAACGCGGAAACAACGCATAACAGTTCCGCGATTCCCACCCGAGTGAATAATGGCTTCGGATATTGTATTAGACTAGAATTTCCCCGAGGGGAAATATAGCATCGAGGCGATTGGGTAGGTATATACTTTAATTCACACTTTAACCAGCAATAATACGACTCACCTCTTGTGAATCACTATGTATAATTTATGGCTAATCGCGATTGGGTTTGGCCTATTGACACCTCGAGCCTCTGGCGATGTTTTTATGGGAAATAATGCTTATAATACGGATCGGTTTTTTAAATTTTATTTTTCATATCGGCAACACACGACAAATTTGTTCGATGTCATAAATTTAAAAATAATAGAAATGTTCGGAACGAAGTTATCGTTTTATGAATGAATTCTGCTCCGTGTTTATAAATTGCCTTACTTTAGATAATGTCGATGATGTTATGCAAGGAATCCCGCGCTGTTATTTGAAAATGAAATTTTTACAAAATGTATAAGTAAAATTTATAGTATTTTAATGGACTATTTATCTTTATTTATGCAAAATACTTGTATTTCATAGTACAGCTTTTATTTTAAGAGCAAGAGAGTAAGTAAATTCGTGATCGTTGATACCTAACGTCACAAATGTTTTTTAAATTGTTTTATTTTTTAATGTGTGTCAAATAAGTATAATCATAATATAATAACATACAAGGACGACTATAAAATTATGATAATAATAAAAGTCCCGTAGTGCGAGGCTTTTTATTAAATAAAATTATTCATTTAAAAAAAAAAAATGTACAAAATGTAAGTTGCAAATAAATTGCTAAAAAATACAAAAAATCACAAAAGTGATGTGAACTATGTAAAGTATATGTTGTTGATAAGGCAAGGATAATGACAGCTGACATAACTGTGTGTCGGTAATTTGTGGCGCCGAATATGCTCCACCTGATTCACTTCTTGGCATCAAAACATGTTATTCTCTCAATTTTTAGTGAATCTCCAGCGCATTTCGATATTTGACCAATGCAATGCCTACGCATTATATTTTACATAAAATTATGTAATATTTACCAGAAGTAGGCGGTTTTATGAATTATCATTTTTGAAAATCAAACAATAACCAATATTTTTCAACACCCATAGCGACATTCCTTAATAACATAGAATTTAACAAAGTGGGCGGTGTTTGAAGTTCAATACGATATCAATTTGTATTCCATGGCGTTTAAAATTATATTTATAATATTTGAATACTTTCTGAAGAAAAATAATACAATATTTTTTTATCGAAAAACGCATATCAAACCGCCTACAAAATATTGCTTGTTTATGTTTCTAAAATTGGTCTTAGTTAAAGAATGAAATTGGGTTACCTCGATTAATTTTTACACTACATAATAAAATGCTTACACAACTTTATTTGTGTTATTTGAGTCAAATAGTTCCAAAAGTGTTAAGTGTGTCGATTATGATAACGTTTTTATTTAAATTTTTACTATTATTTATTATATTAAACGCATCAAATCATACAAACTACGAAGAACATCAATCCATATTTGTTGTGGCATAGAGATATTTCAAATATTCAAACAAATTCTATTTCTCGCCATCAAATGTTGCACTCCAAAATAAAAATTTCAAGGATCGTCAATTTAATTTATATTTTAACAAATAATTAGATATAGTATATAGAAAAGGATTCAGATGAAGCATCTATCATTTTATTACGCTATGATTACGATGAGTTTGCCAGTGTCAATATCTTTAAGCTTATAACTTATATATTTCTTTATTGTTAAAAGTAAATTGATATTTATATCTTGGGGCCTAAACATAATTTTGCTTCCTTTTGATCCATTGTGATTAAATAGTTGGTATACAATCTTTAATGCATTTTACAAAACGAAGAATGAAAAAAATGTTGCGCATTCGTAATTGATTGCAAATAATACATAAAGCCTCTTTCAAAGTTGTGTAAAATATTTTGATAAATATTACTTTGAAGAATCCATTAGTGAAAACGCCCATTCCACTTTTGTTTGCGGCCATTTCAGATTAAGACATAATACGATAGTACTTTGCTAAAAATCATAAAATAATTAATTTATTGCGCTGTTATAAATTTCAATGCTATCAAAGTTTTTTTTTAAATGGGAATATTATGTTTTGTATATCACGCGCATGTTGTAACAGCGGTTTTCGTTCGATCACCTATGTAAAACAACACTGGGCTGGTTGGGGTTGGATGGGTAATATGAATTACTTACAATCCACTGTATGTCGTTTCTTAAATTATGCAGCCACTTACGATTAGATGGTCTAGGTCGGGGTAATATGATATTATTTAAACAGCTCATTAACAAAGGTTCATATATGCCTTTGTTATAATAGATGCCTTATTTTGAAGTCACCGGGTTTTCGCTTTTTAACAGACTCCAGATAATTATGCATAGTAATATAAACTCGTTGATGCTCCGGGTGGTTATGTTTTGGAACAAATCAAGAATAATGGTAAGTGATAACTGTGTGCCGTCGATTTTGTGACGGCTATATGCTCCAGTCACGGCGTTGATATTAAAAATATATGAATTATGTAAATCGTCTCTATCTTTTACCCGATTACTGAGTAAAACTGTTTGTCTTGATGAAGGAGGGTTATACCGAAATGAATTACTTAACTTTTGTCATTATTATTAACGTTAGGGAGAGATAAAAAGTTTAATATCCTCAAAACTATTGTAAATTACTGATTTTAGAATTATAAATACCTCAAAAGTAATCTGAAATATTCTTCTCATCATCATCATCATCATCAGCCTGTGTCCGTCCACTGTTGAACGTAGGCCTCCCGCATGAGTCTCCATCCTCTTCGATCCTCCGCCTTCCGCATCCAGGGGGCTCTTGGGTGGTGATGCGCACCTACCGACTGCTATTAAAACAGCAGTTTATAGCCTCTCACAACCAACTCCACTCCCACCTGTACGTGGTGAGCCCTACATAGTCATGTCACATCAAGATTGCGGTAACCAATCCCTTTGGCGATATGACGTGATGAACTGACGGGAGAAAGGAGTGCTGAGAGAGTTATCAAAAGAACTCTCCCAGTTTCAACTAGGCACGGTGTAAACCGGCCATAAACTCGCCAAGCCGCCTGGCAAGCGTGGCGCTTTAAGCCAACAACCCCGAATTTTTCTATATATCTGTAAATATAAATTCCTGAATTCGATTACTTAAATATGACACCAAGGACGTTATGAAATAGGTTGAAACCTAACATAAACTCAATAAATATGATTTATTTTTAATCGTATAAAACATTTTGAAATCCATTATTATTCATAGATTTAAACATATTTAGAATATCAGTAAATTATTGCCCATTCTTATGGATTATTTATTGTTATTTTTCTATTCCGATTTGATATTTAAAACACCGAATAGAGTGGCATAATATAAGTCGAATTGATAGCCTAAATAGTTGCACAATATGTTGCCACTCTAAAGTGATTTTTTAAAATCACTTATACGCAACTGAAGCATATTTTTAAATCCTTTAAATTATCGCGATATCGCATTATATTTTATGGCCGATTTATTATTGGTTTATTTTAATTTTTATGAGATCTAATGCATAATACGTGACTCGAATATGATTTCAAAACTCTATCGTGAATTAATATAACAATATAAACATCATGCAAGGATACGTCATGATGTATCAAGTGACATTCTTGGGAAATATTATATTTTAGAATCTGACTTTGTATATACGAGCAGTGCCGTAAACCCTGCGGCACCCTAGGGCAACAAAAAATCTGGCGCACTTTGTCATTTTTTTCTTGCGTGAAAGGGGAAAATATTCAGTTTTTTGCAATGTTTTACTCGTGAAAAAATTCTTAACTAATTTTATACTACATAAATATGAAAGGGTTCAATAAGAAAAATCTAAGCATGTTATGTCGCCCTCTGCGCCCCAGGTCATTCGGTACATTCGATCCTTGTAACAACGGCATATTAAACTAGTGAACTAAATTTACTACACACGAGACTTTCATCTATATTCCAGACATAGTCATAAAAAAAAACTAAATTTAGTTTGTCGTTTCCACGTCTTGATGAGGGTCACGATTCCCATCAGCGCGTACTCGATTGATCTAAATAACAATGCTGACCTCAATAACTTATTATAATCGCAAAGGCATAATCCATCACTGATTAATAATTGTTATTAATACGTGAACTTTCAAAGTAATTTAGGTAATTTTTCACGAGATCGGAAACGGGTGTGATTAGTGGTTATGTTTACGCGGATGACCTCCTTCCAAGGGCAGGTCGGAGTAGAGGATGCTGGTCATCAGCATCATTGGCTAGAGGAAGTGTTGATCTTCAGCATTACGTATGGCGCTGCTGAAGAGCAACATTATAAATTGATGACAGCTTTGATGGACAGCCTATCTTGACTGTTGTGTACCAATGACACAACTCGTGTAATGTTTTTAAAGTGTAAACACATAAAGGAGAATACTGTCAGAGATTGGTAGATAAATCTCATCTGTGGATTGTATGATGTTTGTCTTATTCAGGATCGATAAACTTATGTTGTGTTGCCAACATAATTACTTACACCCCGGTATTGACGCATCTTCCATTTAAAAATGGAAGATGCGAAAAATGGAAGAATGTCCGTAATCGCGACACTTACTGAGTAGTATTCACGGAACAACTTTTGTCTCAAGCTAATTAGGATTAATATACTTTCACAGTAATTTTACAGGTTTATAATCAGTGTCATACTAAGTTGTGAACCAGAGATTTATAATTTTAAAATATTCTTATCTTGGGGACTGAACTCTCGCACAAGAAGGCGAGCGCTTTAATTTAACTTTAGGCTATTCCCTTTGATATAAATATTTAATGCGAGTGTACGATCATATTTTTAATATGCGAATACATGCTCTGCACGATTTTGTAGAGGAATTTACATGAAATCACTTAGTCAAAAATATATTTGAAGAAAATGTTAATTTAATGAAATGAATAACACGTTGGTTGGTCATGTTATTTAACACATATTATTAGCTGATCAAAACCCATTTTAATCAACTGTAAATGTACAACACCAGTTCTTGTTCTATCACCAAAGTAAAGCAACGATGAATTCCGATTTTAGGTAGTTGGATAGCTCTTTGTGTCGTTAGTTTGGTTGGCTTGTGGGCGGGCGAAGTTATGCTATACCTTAGGAGCAAAATTTAGTAGTTAATAGTACAAACATAACTCAACTGCTGGTGTCATAGGAAATTTGCATGAATTTTTAAAACTTGGGGTTGCTTAGACAACTTGAAACGAGAAGATTGTATGAAATTTGGCGAAATAACTGAAAATATATGTTAACCATTTTACAGGAACAGGCTTTGAGTAATAAAAAGGCGCATCCCTAGAGAGAACAGAAAAATATGATGGAGTAAATTGATACCGTCGTATGATAATTATTCCAATTTGTGTATCAAAAGGTTATAGTATATGAACATGATATTTTGAATATAATGTTGTACAAGTATACTCTTAATCAGTGTTTATGCGGCCATTAAAATCAATGACGCGTGAAAATACAATAAATACGAATTAATTATCCCTTGGATATTTTCACGAATCGATCGACAAGTAAATTATCATCGATTCACTCGTCAATCAGCCAAACTGATCGATAATGATGAAGCGTCTCTCAAAGGTCAATGCTGAGCTAATCTTGCTTATTATGACGTCTGGGTTGCTCCCAAATCGTGTGACGAGTACACCGGATAAAACTGAGCGTTGTAAATAAAGCTATCGAGACATCAAAAGTTTGGTTTTCCTCATCTTAATTTGTTATAAGGTAAGCTGGTAGGAACTTCCACGCGGTGCAAAAAAGACATATATTAAAAAAGTGGTTGTGAAATACATATGTTTTATCTTGATATTATTTGAGTACTTTAACACAGCAAATAACAAACATCAAACAAACTAATATTGACGAATTATTAGGTGTAATGTTGTTACAAACATTTTTAACAAAACATCTATGAATTCTTATTACTGTTTCAAGTAGAAAAGTCAATAGAAAAATAAAAAGTGGATACATTTAAAATATACTGGACCCGTATAAAGAGGTATAAATATATGTGCGGTGTTTCCCCACCACAGATAACAGGCAGTTTGAGGGATTGGGCTAAAAAAATTACAATAAACATATCCTTCAAATAAATAAGGATAAAAAAGGTTTTTAATATATTATAGGTGGGGGAGTTAATGAAAACAACAATGCCTTTTTAGATTGTTTCTTAGTCAATAACATTTTATTTTTGTTAAATTTTAACAAATTCTTTCGTTCATTATTAAACATTTGAAATACCTATCTCTAATATTGGATTTTTATACGAATTCACAATTAAAATTACGATTTTTCTAAGAAATGATTCTTATTTATATGGGACATTTTATACATAAAGGATATATGAAAAGCACATTATACAAGTTAGCATTAATAAAAGCTTTTAGAAAAATAAAAATACAATATCTTCTAATGGCCACTACAGTCATCCGTGTAATATAAAATGTAGTAATAAATAGTTTAACTCCATTGTTGTTGACAATCTAGAAAAGTTATGTGAGAAACCAAATAAGGCCCGGTTACTATGTTTTTTTATTTAATATATTCTTTATACCATACATTATTTCCTTCGCTAAACACCTTAGTTATTAGGCTACATTTAAGTATTATTTTAAATACGAGTATGGTTGGTGTTTCCTGTGTGAAAAATATAAACAGTGTGATATAATAACCTAATTCTGAACAATGTTGATCTCATTTTTAAATTCGGAGATTATAAAAAAAATAAAAATATACAAGGATTTGTGAAAAAAAGTGTTTTGATATCGTTTGATCACTTAAGTGTTTCACTTAAGTAAGTGTTCTTTCACTTAAGTAAGATGTTTTACTTTTTTGGATTGTTTAAATATATATATTTTTTTTTTGAAGATTCATTTTTAAAAAACTGACTTTGTATACTGTATTGACTATAAAACTTAAGAGAATTACATGATAACATACTTCGGGAATAATCAAATCGTATGGAAAAAACTATATTTATTAACAGAATTGAAAATAAATAAATTCAATATAGTATTTTACAATTTAAAATATATATATATGAGAAAAATATCCTAGAATACGGTACGATGTTACATAATTCTATTAAATAAATGGCATAATAAATATTCCAGAAATCCAAATTTTAAGGCATATGACGTCGATTTCGTTATATACTCACTATATATATATATATATATATATATATATATATATATATATATTATGGATTGTGCGCTGTGTCCGAGTAGTTGCACCCAGGAAGACCTGATGATGGCCGGGAGTAACGCCATATATATATCACAACAGCGCACAATCCAGAAGGTGTGACAGGGTCTGCTCCACACAGTCATATTCAGTCGGTCCGCTGTAAAACTGCCAGGTTTTCATGGGGAGCATCCAAGGAACCTCCGCGTGGTGCCCCTGGAAACGGTTATTTACAATGCCGGCCAATCTTTTTACTACGGAAACAACAAGACACGCAAAAATGCAGATTTCATTATAATAGTGTGTAAATACTAAATGACATATTTATAATTTTGCATTAATTTTGTGATCCATTTTCATATATTAAATAGACAACAATTGTTTACTTAGTTTTAATATAAACCACGTTAAGCATTTTTTAATCAATGACTTGTAGAATCACCGTTTCTCTCTCAATTTGATCAGTACGCACTCACCACCCTCTCTTCGTACTACCACCAAAACCGACTACAGCCAAACCCAAGCAAGACCCAAGTCTGCGCCTTTCATCTTAATAACAGACTTGCCAAGAGAAAGCTGCACATTACCTGGAACGACTTGGTGTTAGAGCACTGCGACACACCTAAATACCTAGGGGTCAAGCTGGATAGGACCCTCACTTATCAGAAACACTGTCAGTCTGTTAAGCAAAAGGTGTCCACCAGAAACAACCTACTCCGAAAAGTGGCAGGTACGAAGTGGGGAGCCCAACCAAACCTGATCCGCACAAGTGCTCTAGCTCTCTGTTTCTCTGCTGGCGAGTATGCTGCGCCAGTATGGGCGAGGTCTGCCCATACCAAGAAAGTGGATATTGCTCTGAATGAAACGTGCCGGGTGGTTACGGGGTGCCTAAAACCTACCCCAATATCAAAGCTATATCAACTCTCGGGCATTGCCCCACCAAACATACGGCGAGAAGTTACTACCAAGAAGGAACTCACCAAAGCAACCCACGACGCACTCCACCCTATGTTTGGGTACCAAAAGATAACTACACGGCTCAAATCAAGAAGAAGTTTCCTACAGTCGACAACGGAACTGGAGATACCTGAAGCCACCCTGCGGCTGAACATGTGGAGAAGCGGAACTGAGGGGAATACTTGGATTGCCCCGAAAGAGGACCTAGCCCCTGGACATGACCAAGGGTGGAATATATGGAGGTCCCTTAACAGACTTCGGACCGGAGTATGCAAGACGAGGACACAAATAAGGGCCTGGCAGTTTTACAGCGGACCGACTGAATGTGACTGCGGCGTAGAGCAGACCCTGTCACACCTTCTGGAGTGTGCGCTGTGCCCGAGTGGCTGCACCCAGGAAGACCTGATGATGGCCAGAAGTAACGCCATCGACGTCGCCCACTTCTGGGCAGACAGGATCTGACCCTGTTGTTTCCGACACGATTATATATATATCAGTTCTTTACTTGTATAACGTAAGTTTATGTATATTTAATATTGAACGTGTTTCAATATTTTCATTATAAATAATCTTGAAGCAAAGTGAACATTTATTGGCAAAATATTACAATTATTTTGTTACATTACAATAAATATTACCTACACCAAAGCGACATTCAGTTGCAATATGCAGATTTGCTATAAAACTAATTTATTGTCTAATAAAATATGTTGCAAAAAGCATCGAAGACATGCAGGCATCAGGCATCAGCACATTGCGAAACCCATTTTACACGATATGGGCGTCGATAGGAATGAATCTTTAGTCTTTAAACACATTGCCATTGTTAGTTGTAGGAGGCGCGCTACTTATATTAGGAACAAGGATCTTGCAGTCTCCACCTCTTCTGCGACTTTTACCTTTTATTAATTGGTAAGTGAACGCTTTGGCGGATACAATTATGTATATTGCATTATGAATATTTGAAATATAAATGATGGCAACATTAATTCATTGAACATCACCATTAAATTGAACAATTTCAAAATTAAAGTTGTTTTACAATTGAAGGCATATTTTTTGTTTGTCATTTTTTACAAAATCTACTTCGGAGCAAAAGGAAACCGCGAATTTCCGTTTTACAGTTCTGTAAGCTCAAAGATTATCTATGCCTTGTTCCAGAACACCTGTATACCCGGAAGTCCACATGGGAACATAGATGGTTCCCGGGAGCCTCCAAGGTATATGGACACCGAGAGTCTTAAAACTGATATACACTGTGGCTGTAGTACCAGAGTAATATTTGAATGTTCAATGATCAGAGTTTTTAAGGAGATCGGACGATCAGCCTGACGCTTCCGAGGCCTGGACAATTTTTTTTTGTCCTTAAAGAGTAGCTGAACTCTAACGGGGGCATGTAAAGAGTTTAAGTGTTATTAAATCGATTTAAGAAAATTAAATCAAATAAAAAATTGTTTGATTATTGAAATAATTAGAGTAAATAAATAAAAATAAATAAAAAAATCTTACTTCAATGTTCGTAAAATTTAAGTTATAAGGCTAACATTATTTAACGTCATTTTAATATAATTTATTGTAACACAACATGAAATGTAACATAATTAATTTTCCGAGGTGACTTTTTCGTTGCTTCCATTACCTTGAAAAACACGTTATTTGGTTCGCATGTTTTTAAAAAATATGAAATATTTAAAATACAAATTGGATGACATGCTTTTGCAGATACAAGTTTCCGTATAATAAAAAGTCGCAATTAATCTTTGATTTTAATCTCATTTATTTACGGTCTTGTTTTTTCACATAAAAAATATAAACTGAAAATGTATAAATGATTGTGAGCGTTTTAGATTAATAATTTCCGTTGTTAAGATATTGGGTTTTGGTCTTATCCTTGTATTGATGTAATATTTCAAATTTGTAAATATTAAAACTGCGAGTCATCGTCTGTGTATTTTTCGATTCCATTACGTGGGTAATATTTAGATAATGTATTTATTACGTTTTTTGATATAAATATATTGTCTCAACTCGTAAATAGAAATCTCTATGTATCTAAGTGTGTAATATTTTGAAACATTGTTTCCGTTAAATAAATAAATAAGAAAACTGAAATTCTTACTCGTCTTCTGTCATATTCATTAAGCATAATATATGAATGTATAATATTAGCTTTATTAACAAAAAAATAGTTCGCGTTTTGTTGTTCTACTAAAAAAATCTCAGTCTACGTAAAATCCATTTCGAAAAAATTAATATTATTCATCAATTAATAGTTTGTCGCAAATTTAAGATATTCCGCCTGAAAGATTGCGTATCGATGCGTTTCATTTGCATTTTCTCTTAGGACTGACTGCGGCAAACCGGTCGCCATTACATGTTATCATTTCGCAGGCTGGCATCTGTCTTTTGTGTATTAATAAACGTGTCGTGTTCTGTATTTTTGTCAGATATCGTGGCAGTCTACAGCATTCCTTGCCACAACGGGATATTAGACCCAAGATATAGGGCTATTCAGTACTCATGTCTATCATAAATTGAATAATAAAATATAAGTAATGATATTATAACAGTTATCAAATAAATTTTCAGTTAAATGATTTCAAATATGTAAATTGTGTCTAAATTGTGGTTTATAATTTAAAAATTAATTAAATCAACGACAATAAATAATACTGTAAGGGCATCCTCTCATGGTGAAGAAAGCCCTCAACATACCTACGCTGAGAAGAAGACCTGGAAGACCACAGGCAACCTGGACTGCAGCTGCAGACAAGGATCTGATAACTTTGGGCTTGACCGAGAATGCAACGCAGGACAGACAGACATGGCGAATGTGCGAAGAGAGCCGACCCCATATGATAAGAAATGGCGAGGCTAAAGAAAAATAAGTTTTTTTTTATGTAAACACATACAGGAGAATACCAACAGATGGTGATAGTAAATCTGAAGTCTCATCTGCGGAATTCTATGACGCTTACCATGGTGTATATGGCTAAACGTTGCATGTGAAGTATTGATCCGCCAACGTCATAGACTACAGCCCGAGATTCACGCATCGTCCTTTATTATTACAGGAATTTACTATGAATGGGTGGTCTTCACGGGACGACTTTCGTCTACCACGAGTTTTAATTAATAGGCTATGACTGATATTTTACGGGTGATGGATCAAATTCACACCAACCGAGGTATTTTAGAGCTCAGAAATCGATTAAAAATCCTTTTTTTTTTAATCTCCATCGGGGATTGAACCCAAGACCTTTGGCTTGCAAAGCAAACGCTTTGACCATTGAGCTATGACCGCCGGTAAGAATTAAATCAACAACAAGTTTATTGTGTGAAGACGTTGGATTCAAGGTGTATTTTTATATTTTGTGAACAATTTAGAGCTTATACACAATTTAAAACCATTTTGTTGAGTTACTATACTACATTTTATAATACAATAAACCCAGTTTAAAAATAAACAGTATTGTTGATATGTACAATTATATTTAATTCAATTAAAACCACGAAGAAACCCTTTTTTAGAATCTATTTCTTGAAAAATATGTGTGCATTGAACTTAAGGATGTTATTTATATAAAAATAAGATGCAGTGAGATACTAAATTTTCACTTCAATGACTTAATATCATTATGCACTTTCTCTGTTGAAAATATATTGAATAGTTATAAAAGGAATTAAACCAGTTCATTGTTATCGTGACCGGCCCTGAGTATTGCCTGCCCATTTGTCTGTTCTCAGATCGGCTCGTGACTTGTGATTTAGTGCGCTGTGACGCCCAATTCATTTGAATATTCGTGTAATACAGGATTATGACTACACGGAATGTAGATAGCACTGCAGCTATTTCTTATGATGTATCGAAACGTGCCTTTTAGATTGCAATCGACATCTTCCCACAGGCTCATACCTCATGCCACAATTTGGCAACAAAGGAGTGTCAAATTATTTAACAAAAAACAACGCCGTGCTATTATGGCAAGAGCCATTGAATCTACATGAAAGTTTTCACTTTCATTTTTATTTGACTATTTTTTACATAATTCATAACCTTATCTCTTCTAGGACATCTATATTCGCCATATAACGAATAAGAAAATAATCAATCGGATTCGATTTGAGAATATATGGGATTGAAAGTATGTGACATGTACATTTGTATATTGATTTTTATCTATTGATTTAATATGGTTGATTTGTAAGAGCCAAGTATTTGTAAATGAGAAACATGTATTGTGAAATCTTTTTTAACATGTGAATAGTCCTAATCTGGATTATGTAAAAGAATTAAGTATTAGGCTATTACTAACTAGTATAAGAATATTCTTTTTAGGGCCGAATGCGTGCAGTGCGTTTTTCACGCAGTTGCAAGTCTTACAAGTAATACGTGGGACATGACTTGATCCTTAAATGCTTATTTGTTGACAAAGCATTAATATTTCAGTTTAATGGGATCATTGCTTAAATATTTAACTAGGTTTTCATAAAAATATATTATAAAGATATATAAAGATATTATTAAAAGATAGGTTAAAAAATATTTTTTAATTCTAAAATTCATAAAAAATAAATATATATTACTCGCAAATAAAGTCAAATAACTATCATAGTGTAATATTGTACGTTTTCAAGCTAAATATGGGATTCATGGCTAGTCCTCTTCATAGAAAATTTTATATACTTTTTCAGATATTTTGACCACCATTGCAAATCATCAAGCTGCGTTTGCTAGTAGAACCTTCAGAAAAAAGCTAAGCGTACTTACTACAATATAACTTTGAAAATATAATAATGTAAATTACTTTATAGTCCTAACTGTTCTTCGTGTCATTGCTGACATAATGTAGTACAATAATATGAAAATGGCGTAATTCACCCTTTAAACACAATGACAATGATTCACAGTGAATAATTTAATCCGATATCAAAATCAGCAGTGTGCAAAATCTGAAAATTAAGTGTGAAAATTCTGAATAATTCGGAACAATGCTCTCATAAATTTAACCCCGGTTGAATCATAGTCTGCTGGTGTGTCATTATACCGTTTACCACTATGTAGGTGACCCGGAGGACCATACACAGTTGCTTGATATGCATCTTGATGATGGAAATATTACACCTTAGCACGAACACTGAATAGACACTTTAGATTCTCAAGGATACGGTTGATTTATCAACTGCAAAAGCAAATGTATTACGCATCTTGTTAAATAAATATTAAATCTAGACATAACTCCTTAAACACATTAATATCAATCTAAAAGTAATTGAGTAATGCTTCTGTTCTCTAGATGTTTTTTTTAACCTGTTAAAAGTATTTTACTGATATTATATAACGTCAATCGTTATTTGGAATTGATTTGAATGAGATTTGAGCATAAACATATCGTTTAGTTTCCATCAGATAAGACAGGTAACTTAAAAGGTTACAGTATAATCTATAAAGAATCAAGCATCAATGTATTTGAATCACCGGTGAAGTGTGCATATTTTTTTTTGTGACAAACCTTATTATTTCTGTTTTTTAAGATGAAAAAAAATGTCAACGTCAATATAAAACAAATAAAAATATTGTTCATATCGTAATATAAGAATCTAAAAAATATTATTTTTTATTGGTGAAAGTTTATGAATATAGATTGTGAAATAATAATGTTAGTAAAAGGAGGAACAATAAAAAACCGCGTTGAAAAAAAATACAGATGTACAAGTATGTACGCAGTTAATATTTATTTACAAATATTATAATATTTACTGTATGATAAATAAATGACACTGACATTAGTCTCGTCCTTACATAATTATTAAGTTTGTATTGTCAGATTTTAAATGTACACAATTATTTATGCTGCAAAGTTCAAGCAATATATTTCTTGTGTATATCCCTACTAAAATAATTCGCATCGTGAAATTTGATTGAAAATTGTTTTGTCATATGACATGTCATGAAAAACGTGTCTCTTATAAAAACACGTAATTTTTTACTATTAAAGTTTTAGTGAAATATATTTTATAACAAAATAAGCTTGTGGAGCGTTTAAATATTTTGCACAAAAATATTTTCATAACATTGGGCCAAGATAATTGTTTTAAATTACGTGATGATCGATCTATGAATATATCATTTTAAAATGTGTGTCAGGATATATGAAATCGATTTGATTGTTGGATTTTTAAGTGAGAAAGATTGCTCGGGTTTCTTTTTCATGGTTAAATATGACTACATAGAGACATCAGCACGATGTATCCCTTGCCGACTGGCATCGAAAACCTCGATATACAATCTTTCGTCTCTTATTTTCTGTTCGCTTGCCCGCTAACGGGTGTGTTAATTATAGATACCGCTAGGGGCGCGGGCGAGAGCCCGATCACGAGGCGGCAGTTATATGTTGACGACCGAGAAGGTCGCATTATGGCCAGCGGCATGTCATTCCGCCTGGCCGGAAGCTTGTAAAGTTTTAACGTAAATATAATCAATGTGCTTCTGAAAGAAAGTCTGTGTAATCAATCTGCTCCTAATCCTGCCTTCACGCGACGGAATAACACCTTTTTGAGATAGAGGAGGATGTTAATAGATAATACAATTAATTACATTGGATTATCCATAATTGATCACAAAAGAATTGTAAACCAGAAAAAAACCACTATAGATTGAAAAAAAAAACATTTTCACGGCATATATTAGGCTGCCATAATAAACATAAACAAATAACATAATAGGTTATGTAAAAAATAATATAATCAAGACGATTTTGTACATAAGATTATTGGTTAGATATGTTTTAAATTATGCGTGAATCATATTTATTTACAGTTTATTGATTTGCTAATAGTACGACCTTTGGCACGTAGATTAGCTCATTTGTGTATAAGATCCATAGCTCATTTGTATTATAATTTAGTATCACAATTTCAATTAGCGAATACGTCAGATCATTTCGCATGCAATATGTCATATGGCGAGGGACAAGCTGGGAGGCTCGATGGGTCAAATGGAACTGGTTGTTTTGTTCTCATATGATATTTGTGAAATTGTGAAATTAATAAAATGTATTGTTAACGAAGGGGGCGGCACTGTTGTAGCCACGCAATGGTTCACGTGGTGATTTATGTTTAAAGTTTAGAAAAAAATCAAGCATAAAAAATAACATAGTTAAATAGAATGTAATTATTTCCTTAACAATATGTACCATTTTTGATCGTTTTTCTATTCGTTCAGACAATAATAAATACACTCATACTTCGATATACGGCCGCTCTTTATACGGAATTTCGCTATAATGACCCTATTCAATTAAGGCTCGTTTTCGATTTTCGGCCTAAAATTTCAGCCTAAAATAAAAAGATAAAATGCATTTTAAATGATAAACCATGTTACATATTTTAAAAAATTGCAACCGATCCCATTGAATCGGTATTAGAATTTTTTTATATTTTTTTTTATGTAAACACATACAGGAGAATACCGACAGATGGTGATAGTAATTTTTTGTCTCATCTGTGGAATTCTATGACGCTTACCATGGTGTATATGGCTAAACGCTACATGTGGAGTGTTGATCCGCCAACGTCATAGACTACAGCCCGAGATTCACGCATCATCCTTTATTATTACAGGAATCTACTATGAATGGGTGGTCTTCACGGGACGACTTTTGTCTACCACTAATTTTAATTGATAGGCTATGACTGACATTTTACGGGTGATTGATCAAATTCACACCAACCGGGGTATTTTAGAGCTCAGAAATCGATTAAAAATCCTTTTTTTTTTAACCTCCGTAGGGGATCGAACCCACGACCTTTGGCTTGCAAAGCAAACGCTTTACCATTGAGCTATGACCGCCGGCAAATTGATTCCTTATACGGCTTTTCGCTTTGCGGCCAAAACATATCTAGGCCGTAAAGCGAGGTATGGGTGTATGTTGTAAGGCAAGAAATCTTAACAAAAAAATGATTGAATTTGAACTAGGTGGAGTTAAATTTTTACTAAACAGATTTCAATCACTTGACAAAATAACATTTAATTATATGATTTGATATGTAAAAAATCTCACTATTAATACTAAGGTGTATTTATTTAATGTTAACTATATTGTAGCATCAAACATTACTTACTCGTTACTTTGTAATGAGTAAGTATACATAAATATAAGATTTGGGTATATAAGTCAAGGATTATCAATGATATTAATGTAACTATTATTATAAGTATACTTTATTTATGCAACATATATTCATCATTATCATAATTAAGCCTACTTTTACATATCATAAAGTATTGTCCAATTACCGTTATGCCTTATCACTTATTAGCAATGACACGAAACTGAGCGCTTAATTGAGCAAATAATGCAATTACGCAACACAAGCAGATATATTTTTCAGGGACATAATGTTAATACTAAAAGCGTTCAAAAATCTGAAATCATCTTCCATTAGGCAAACGTATTAGGAACTAAGCGTAGAAAAGCAAATTTTCTTTTTGAATATGGTTGGTCATGATTTATGAGTGATGGCCACTGAGTGACCCTAATGGAATGATTCAGCCAGGAAAATTAAATAGTTTTATTAGAGCAATCATGTCATGCGTAATATTCGCATCGAATCGAGTTGGCATTTGTTTTAGAGAAGGCTTGTCAAAAAATTGAAGGTCGAGATCGGCCATTAATAACGCCATCTGTGAAATGAAACAATTATTATCCATCCTCGACCTTGGGATCGTCATTTTGGATTTGACTTCGCAGGCAGGCAGGTAGGTGAATGCGAAATGTCAAATGTCAACATGTCGATTATTTAACAAATGGCGGACTCATTTCCTGGTGTCATCAAAATAGATAAGTTCTTTACAACATTCCGTTTTTTTAATTTTAACGACATGATCGTTCAAGACAGATTATGATATCAAAAGACATATTTAAATTGCAAAATTTCGCTTTTATTTTTTTACGAGATACAGCGCACTTCGAAGTTTTCATGATATAGTGTAACAAGATATGAATATGGCTTTCCATGCTCTCTGGATGCTTCAAAATAATAACAACTACAGATACCCTTTCTTTGGCCCTTCGTGATTTTTGCGCCCTTGTATTTCTACTCTAAAATAACGAAATTATTCCGTACGCGGAAAATATTTTCTTCATTATTTGCGCATCAAATATAATTATATCAATGCAATGTACGCATTATTTTTTACTTATTATACTTTTAGTCATTAATCTTGATCGTTTCAACTTTTACAAACAGATCAATTGCGAAATGAAGTTTTTGGGTTTAGGCGCCATTTTAAATTATTAACGTATCATTAATTTAAATGGACTTTTCGAACGTTACGCATTGTTTTGTTTCACATACTGATGCATAGACAGTGAACTTGAACGTCATAGATAATAGGATCGTAGAATTTTCTGTCATAATATTATTCATTACGGTGAGAATGAATCTTTGAAGAAACGTAATATTTATATTTTCAAATTTAATGGGTTTACGTTTACTGAAAGGTCAAAACGAATCACGTTTTTAATGTAATATCTTCGCACATTTAAATTATAATTGATATGATGTGTATGTAGTATTAAAGAGCTCAGTATATTATATTCTGCGATTTATTTTCCGCGGGATAATTAATATTAATATTTGGCTTTGGTCATTGATAACAGGAAATGGTGCCAATTAACTATTATTTGTTGGGTTTATTTTATATTTCTTTTTTGTGATATTTAAGCGTCAGTTATCGTAATTAGCACTATATTAAATTGAAATATGATTCCTATCTCATTTACAAATTGAATAAGATAACTGTATGTAAATTAATAATGTCTTTAAAGTATACTAATTTAACAATGTTTATGGGATGGAACATAATTGAAAATATCCTATAGTGAATACTAACCGTAAATATGCGATAATATTGGTTTACAGAAGATGATAAATTTCAATGAATTAATTCATTATGTATATGAATACGAATACAACTTATGATGCTTTTGATTGATTATTTTGAAAAATTCTCATAATAATAATCTAAAATTAAGTTATGGCACAGTTTTATAAAATCTATTGCGGGAAATCCAGCATTCCGACATTAGGATTTCTCTTACGTGACATTTTAAAATATTTTTTACTATTACTTTTGCTAGTTGAATTTATTTATAAAAGTTAGTTTATTTATACAGTAGTTTCGAAGGAAAAAGATTTACAGAAACACACTTTGAAAATAAAGGTACTAAAAGAGTCGTATGCTCGCATTTAATAGCGGCATACTATGTAAAAAGTAAGGGAAAAATTTGACAAGGATTTTCCAGTAACGCAAATATTCAGCAGGATGGTGGAAATCAGTAAATTTGTACGAGATCGACCAATAACCAAACTATGTTTAAATACCGGTTCTAGTCAAATTTTACAAGCTAAACAATATTGGGCGTGGATCATCTTGAACATACCGTATGCAATTATTTGCTTCTTAGGAACAAATAGGGTCTAGTTTTCGAGAACATCGGACTGATTAACAAACGAAAAAAATGTTTACAAAACGTCTAAATATGCCTCGTAAACTGCAGCTACTTTCGATTCAAGCACCAATTTCAGCTCTACAAACTATATAGTATATATGATGTATAATTATATAATAATAAAATATAATATAATAAATATTATGGTGATTGACAGAAACAGTGTTAAGGCAATTTATGGTCTTTAAATGATTCAGTTAGGGAGCAGATATAAAAGAGAAAGAAGAAGATGAAAATGAAAAAGATAAATTACGATATTAGTTGTATCATGATGTTCAGCTAGAGTGACACAACTGACTACAAAGAAACATATTTTATGTTATGGAAACCAAGATAACTTATTTTTATTCAGCTTCCTAATATAGTTTCCACCATAACAACCCCCGACAAATATCTATGTACCTGATAATAATATTTAAAAAATGACATCCTCAGTATAATAAATCTGAGTTCTAAAAAAATAATACAATGCAACGCTTGCATTCCAATTATCCTCCATTTGAGAACCGTTGCTTTCAAATCCATAATGATCATATTTCATAATAATTAAATATTACATCGTCATTTAACCGTAAATATAGGTCATTTCTTAATCGCATTAGTTACATTAAAAATATTTGCACGAAATCGTTTGAAATTTTTTTCATTAAGAGAAAAGTTGAAAGGGAAAGATATCCGCTGAATTAAAAGCAAATTATTTTATTCAATATTAGACACTATTGAGATCCAAACTTTCCCAATAAAGAGTAATTAATGGCATTATTGTATTATTTGATATAACTTGCCAACAATGGATGAATGTTGGCTTAATGACTTATTGGTTCCAGTTCAATTGAGATGAAAGGATTTGGTAAGATTGGTAACAATTAGGTCAGGTGATGAAATGGTTTTTTTATTTTTTATGTAAGCACATACAGGAAAATACCAACAGATGGTGATAGTAATTCTGAAGTCTCATCTGTGGAATTCTATGACGCTTACCATATGGCTAAGCGCTGCATGTGGAGTGTTAATCCACCAACGTCATTGACTACACCCCGAGATTCACGCATCATCCCTTAATTATTACAGGAATTTACTATGAATGGGTGGTCTTCACGGGACGACTTTCGTCTACCACCAATTTTGATTAATAGGCTATGACTGCGACCTTTGGCTTGGCTGTACCCGCCGGCATGAATGACCATATATATATATATATATATTTAAATATATATATTTTTTATTTTATTTAATCAAATATAATAGGATACATTTAAGATTTTATTGACAGTATTACATTCATTTTTTTTATTGTTTATTTTTTGGAAATTCGCTTTCCACGCCACTTAAAGGTAGATCTTGTGTGTGGCGTGGGATTCATCTTTGATTTAAGTGTTGCATAATTTATATTATTATTTTTTCACATTTTTTACATAATAACATATTTTTTTTTATTAAAATTTATAAATTTTTTATAGTCGAAGTGACAATTTCAGCATCATTTACATATATACTTCGATTCTTTAATAGCCTCGACCCATCTAAGTCTCAATTTCCACCAGACACCTTTTAATGAACTTAATATAATCAATACCTTTTTAACAATATAAATATTTTATACAATTTATATAAATTCTATACTTATTATGCTTGGATCATATACATACAACTACTACTTAGTACCTAGCTTGAATCATATACATACAGAGAGGTTTACATTAGTCATTAATTAATCATTTTAATAAGAGTAACATTATAATATAATAAAAATATATATATATCATTTATTTCTCATTTTTGTACAATTACGTCAGATCTGATTTTTATAATTTTGAAGAACCGTTTTACACTTTTATTCATTATTTTCATGTCACTGATCGCTTTTATTTCCGGAGGAAGATTGTTGAAATTCACTATTCCGTTGTATTTGTAACCATTCTTTGCATGTT
Source organism: Glossosoma conforme (assembly GCA_022606575.1). Lineage (NCBI taxonomy): Eukaryota > Metazoa > Arthropoda > Insecta > Trichoptera > Glossosomatidae > Glossosoma > Glossosoma conforme. The sequence goes on along the minus strand of JAGTXR010000014.1, from coordinate 1,022,412 downwards.
GTGTGTTAAATTTTGGTATTAGTAGATTATGTATATACCTAGCAGAGTGATGAGTGTTCCAGTTTTCAATTCTCCTTCCTTTTATTGTCTGTAGAACAGTGTATTTTTGGTATAATGAATCTACCGTTGGCACTTTAAATTCATTGAATAGGCTTTCTGTTGGGTAAGTGGGAGGTTTTAATATGACTTTGATGATAAGTTTTTGTACAGTTCTAACAATGCCATATTGCAGTTGAGATTGGACAATGGAGTAGTAAACCATTTTTAAATCTGCTCTAGATAGGATGTTTCTAAGTCTAATGAATATGTAGATGCATTTGCGTATACGTTTCACTAGTTCGGCTGTGTGCATGTTCCATTTTAAGTTACTGTCAATTAATATACCCAGGTATTTTATTTTATCTGTGGATTTGATCATTGAGCAGGTTTTATCGCAGTTAGTATTATTACATCCAGGGCAATGTATAAATAATTTAGTAATAGGTGTTTATATTTTATTTTTGTTTATGGAGAATGGGATAAGATATGTCTTTTCTGCATTTAATGTAAGTAGATTAACGTCAAACCACCTTTTGAGACAGTTAATATCATCGTTTGCTAATTTTATTGCTTCCTTCCAGTTATTATTCTCAATTATTATTGCTGTGTCGTCAGCATATGATATTATTTTACTGTTTATATTCAGTTTGAATATATCATTAACATAGATAATAAATAGTAGTGGTCCCAATACCGTTCCTTGCGGTATTCCAAATTCCCTTGTTTCTTTTTGACTCGGTATTTTATTAATTTTAACTACTTGAGGTCGTTGATATAGATAACTTTTATCCATTCCAATGCGCTATCACTAATTCCAATGTGTTTTAATTTTGAAATTAGTTTTGGGTGGGATATGCTGTCGAATGCCTTTTTTAAGTCTATGAATATACCTAGACATTTATTTGATTTATCTAATGAGTCAAGTATATAGCTTGAAAGTTTAGCAATGGCATCTTGGGTGTTTCTGTTTTCCATGAATCCGAATTGGTTTTCGTTAATTAGATTATTAGAATTAATGAATTTATTTAATCTAATTTTAACTATTTTTTCGAAAATTTTTGCTATGTTTGAAATTATTGATATTGGTCTGTAGTTTGTAATATCGTCAGGGTTGCCAGACTTGAAAATAGGTGTAATATTTGTTTGTTTATAAACATTTGGAAAAATTCCAGTTTGCAGGCTTTTATTTATGATAAACGCGAGAGGTTTGGAAATTTGTTTTTTAACATGTTTAAGAGTATGTACTTTAATGTCGTCAAATCCTGGTGATGAACCGTCTTTCATGTTATCAATGATTAATTCAATTTCAGCTTCTGTTGTATTTTAAAAATTTGTTATTTTTTGTTCAATGTTAACGTCTGCAGTGTGATTCATATTAGATTTTTTGGCATCTATGAGTTGTGCAAGTTGTTTTCCTACGTTAACAAATATATGCTTTTTATATTTATTTATATGTCATTATTCATTCATTCCGTATTCGCTATCCTCACTGAAACATATTGTCAACACGATCTGCTATCACAAAGCTATCCGCTCTACCCACCGGAGCTCCGTTGAGTACATTCTATGTGTAGTTACCGACGGCCTTTCAGGATGACGAGAATCCAGGAATAAAGAGGCTCTGTTTTATTATTTCCTGTGGTATCTGATGTACTCGTATACGAGTATATCTTTGCCAAATCCAAGAGAATGTATATCTTGTTCGCTTCCTCACCTCGTCACTCTTTACAAAGTCAAACCATCGTACCCCCAGTAATCTACGAAAACTGCTATTTTCAAAACCCATTATAAAGGTTCATTGGCTTTTACTGAGATAACGAGAAATCTGATGAGGAAAATACGGTGCTTTATTGGCCATTTTATGTATCAGCAACCATAATATTTATATCAGTGATTGGTGAAATGCTACATATGGTCAGTATTTTTAGTATAGTTCAGACTGTAGATGGGTTAATACGAGTATGTTCAGTAACATTAAGGTTCTTGTAAGAGCCAGAATTGACAGGGCTATTGAGTACTATCAAAGTCAAAAGAATATATATCACTCTAATATGAATAAAAAATAATATGTCTGATGCGTAGCAATTTACGTAAAAAATTTTTTATTTGTAAATGTATCAATATCATGGCATTGTTATGTATATGATATCAATATCATGGCATTGTTATGTATATGATATCAATATTAAGCAAAATGTGTCCACCAGAAGCAACCTACTCCGAAAAGTGGCAGGTTCGAAGTGGGGAGTCCAGCCAAATCTGATCCGCACAAGTGCTCTAGCCCTCTGTTTCTCTGCTGGCGAGTATGCCGCGCCAGTATGGGCGAGGTCTGCCCATACAAGAAAATGGATATTGCTCTGAATGAAACGTGCCGGGTGGTTACGGGGTGCCAAAACCTACTCTCCAAAGCAACCCACGACACACTCCACCCTTTGTTGGGTATCAAAAGATAACCACACGGCTCAAATCAAGAAGAAATTTCCTGCAGTCGACAACGTAACTAGTGATACCTGAGGCCACCCTGCAGCTGAACATGTGGAGAGGCACAACTGAGGGGAATGCTTGGATTGCCCCGAAAGACGACCTAGCCCCTGGACACAACCAGGGCGTGGAATATATGGAGGTCCCTTAAAAGACTTCGGACCGGAGTATGCAAGACAAGGACACAAATGAAAGCCTATCAGTTTTACAGCGGACCAACTGAATGTGACTGCGGCGTGGAGCAGACCCTGTCACACCTTCTGGAGTATGCGCTGTGTCCGAGTAGCTGCAGCCAGGAAGACCTGATAAAGGCCGAGAGTAACGCTATCGGCGTCGCCCACTTCTGGGCGGACAGGATCTAACCCTGTTGTTTCCGACATGATTATATATGACATTGTAAAACGAAGGTTGATATTACATTTGATGCTAAACTTGGAAATGTTGTGCTCACGATGAGGATATATAATGCTTAAGTTAATTGTTTCATATTAAATTAATTACATGTTATTCATAATTAATAGTACTTAAGGTAGTTAATCTCGCATATGGTGTGTACGATATGTGGAATATCTCGTAATGAGCTGATCGATTACTTGGATGCGAATGCTGGAATTGTTGATTGTTAAACAGGAAACAACTAAGCTCATAATTAGGTACATAGTAATCTTACAATAAATAACATCAAATTCATCGTGACTTCTTCATGTTAATTGTTATGTAAACAACATTCATTTAAATTTCATAGAAAATGTATTATGTATTTTCATGTTAAGCAATACTACAAGTATGTAATAATCATAAGCATATATTATATTACCAGTACCGGCTTTAGACCCTGCGGCGCCCTGGACATTTTTTTCTAGAGCCCCATACTGCCTAAACTTAAAAAAATAAAAGAAAGATTGACTGCCTTCGGCGCCCCTAGTTTACTCGGCGCTCTGGGGCACCGACCCACTTCGCCACCCCCTAAAACCGGCACTGTATTTTATTTACCTAGAGATAAAAATACGTTGTAAAACCATTTTTTTACCATTTGTCACTGAGTTTCTTCTGTAGCAATTTTATACCTCGTATGTTGAGGTTATGGTATGGGCAGGACATACCTGTCGAAGAGACGATGGTCGATGGGAAAGAAAAGTATTGGAGTGGCGCCCAAGAATTGGCAAACAAAGCATTGGCCGACTCCCTGTAAGATGGACTGACAACATAAGAAGAATAGCGGGGGTGGCTTGGATGCGGAAGGCAGAGGATCAAAGAGGATGGAAACTCATGCGGAAGGCTTACGTTTAACAGAGGACGGATACAGGCTGAAGATGATGATGATGTTGAGGTAAGGAAAAGTTTTGTAATTAAATAATATTTTGAACATTACATTGATTTTTCCTCGTTGGAGCATTCACATAATGAATAAGAGTCTAAGTAATAATATTTATTTCTTAACCATCTGCGTTTTGTAATTTATATGTACTAATCTAAGTTTATTTACAATAAATATATGTAATACTTGTACTTCTTACTTTCTGTTCCTTAAAACATTTGATTAAAGTGATACTCCAAGATTGGCAGCAGTACAAAATAAGAAAGATTTTATACTTGTAATATACAGAAAAGCGCTATATAATCGTCATTTTTTAAAATGGAATATATCTGTGAGTCCCAAATATTGCGCATCAACTCTTAATTTTGAAAAACAGTCATGTTAAATCAATGGTTGTTAGTACAAAATCTCCTTATTTTTATTTATATTTATATTGTATGTTATAATTTAGAAGCTTATATAAATGCCAGTAAATGTTAATTGAGGCTGCGATAAAATAGATTGCCGGTCAAATTTATATCTATCTGGTCAGATTTAAGTTAAACTATTTTTGTATCTCCGGGAAATATAACTAGTTTTGCAGAATTTATCAAACGCCCCGGGGCCAAGTTAGACATTTTGTATTAAGTTGGAATTTAAATGTAATTTTTCAAACAATTTTGACCGCCAATACATCAGAGGCCAAGGCCTTTGAAATAAGTGATACAAAATCGATGATATAATATTTAGTTTTTTTTAAATAAACAAAAAATAAATGCAAATAGTTCATTTAATACATACGTTCCATAGTGCTACACCTATAGTTTGACATATTAGTTAATTGTTGCATTCCTTCAGTAAACTGTAGAACATGGGAGTCCTATTATAACATTGGACAAACAGGAGTTCCATCCCATTCAATCTGCTATTATTTTGATTTCATAAGATTATTGGGAGCCAGCTAACTTTTTAACTAACTAACCTTTTGCTAGTTCTTATGCACCAATGTATCACATTTTTTCCCCATTTACCGTCGTAATTTTGTCTCTTAACGTATTTGATGTGCCGGTCAATATGCAGTAAATAAATTATCTTTTAAAATAGTTGCAGGGTCTGCTCCGCGTCTCAGTCACATTCAGTCGGTCCGCTGTACAACTGCCAGGCTTTCATTTGTGTCCTCGTCTTGCATTCTCTGGTTCGAAGTCTGTTAAAGGGACCTCAATATATTCCACCCCCTGTCTTATCCAGGGGCTAGGTCCTCTTTCAGGGCAATCCAAGTATTCCCCTCAGTTGCGTTTCTCACACTTGTTCAGCCGCAGGGTGGCCTCAGGTATCATCAGTTCCGTTGTCGACTGTAGGAAACTTCTTCTTGATTTGAGCCGTGTGGTTATCTTTTGATACCCAAACATAGTAAAACAAAGGGACCCTTTTGGTGATATGGCGTGTGGACTGATGGGAGAAGAAAGAGAAAAGTAATTGTTACAATTTTTAGATTCAACTACGCAAGATGAATATTTACTTTGCGTCAACATAACACAGTTGTGTAATACATACACATATAGTAGAGAACTGATGCATGAATTTAAGAAAAAATATACCAAGGATATTTGCATTTAAAATAAAATCATTCATAGATCATCAAAGTGGCATGCAGAGGCAGAGATGATACCAAACAACTATACTATTGTGTTTATCTTAGATGGTTTATATTGATAGCGAAAAAACTTTTTACGTGGGCGTGCAGATGAGCAGCCAGGAAGAATGCTAATTTCCACTTGTACGAGTACAACACACCATAAGGAAGCCAAGTAATCATACTTATTAGCCTCTCAAGCAATTACCGATGTGTCAAAACATTATTAAAATGTTTTTTCTACGGGTGTGGGCTATGAGCAAATAAAATCAATTGATTACCATAAAAATGTCTTGATTACAATACATGTTTTTTAGGTGTATAATTGTAGAGAAAAAAACTTTGTAATTTCATTAGACTATATTAATTTCCGTGTTGTATCATTCGAAGAAATCAACGATGTGGCTGACATATCTTCTTTATTTAAAAAAAAAAACCGAATGCGTTTCAAATAAAATATATACGGAAGAGTTTGAAGAATTAAATCTGAATTGTTTAACAGGAATCAGCAGGAAACAGTTATAGGAATCAATGGTTTCAGTTGATTTGTGAAAACGGCCATTAAGCCTTAGAAAAGATTAAGGTACACAGTAATTCTTCCTACCACTCAATCTCTCTTTTTATGTGACATGACTGTTTCACCAGGTATACTGATGCAGTAAATATAAGAAAAGTTAAAAGGGTACATATCTATTCTCCCATACAACACTGAAGTAAGTGAATTTTGTCCTGTTTGACTTATTTTTATTTAATATAAATAATCAGAAAACACATTGAATGATTTCTTTCCATTTTTTATAAATCATAATTGACGTTAGATGTTAATATTACAGTGCCTATTGGGATAGTAAATACTACAAATATAATGCAAATGAATGGGAGCAGAATCACTTGCTTCAACGTTTCTCCGGAGAAGCGGTATAAAACTATTTGACTATCGTAGAAATGACTTCATTATATGTAATCTTTTTTGTCGATGGTTGTAAGCTAGTACCAAAAAATGTTGATGAAAAACCTCGGAAGCTAATGAAAACTTATCACCTTTCTAACACGAAATGACCCGGGTGGCACAAAAAGCTGTAATCGTAATTGTTTATGGTCTGTGCGTAGATTAAAGTCACGCAGGGGTTTTCCTTCATGGCAACATTATGACAGATGATCATGGCATATAAATTGATGCTTCTGCTTCAGAATAATGAATAAGTCACGAAAATTATGAGGAATATTGACAGCAAATGATGATTTATCACTTTAAGGACAACACTAAAGTGTTCAAGCATTAAAAGTGAATTGTAAAGTTTCCACCTTGTTTTTAAACAACTTTTATTTTACTGGTAACTAATATACTGTAATAGAGTACATGTACGTGAGAAAAAAACATCGAGGGAAACGCCACACTACAAAGTTTAAGTAACTTCTTAGTTATTCGTGGTGCAAATGTCATGCCACAATAGCCAAATGAGCACAAATACTATTTAGATCAATCAAGCATTGTTATTTAGATCAATCAAGTACGCGCTGATAGGAATCGTGACCCTCATCAAGCCGTGGAAACGACAAAATAAATTTAGTAATTTTTGTATCGCTATGATTAGATAAAAGTCTCGTGTTTAATTAATGGTAGTTCACTAGTTTATTATGCCGCAGTTTAAGGATCCCCGTTCTTCTTGAATGACGTATAATCGTATACACGATTTATCTATCACGACCAAAACAAAGAAGTTGTCAAATTTTCTACCTAAACGCAGCTCTAAACATACAAACTCTTCCACCAATTACGAGTATATTGGCACACAACACAAAGGTTGAGTTACTTCTTAGTTATTCGTAGTGCAGATTTCATGCCACAATAACCAAAATTTTGAGATCAACGAAAATAACATCTCGTACGTACTGTATGTCGTTGGTTGCGTTAAGACTTTAAGCACCTTTCTTAAGAATTAAAGATTTTAACGAAAAAGTAGAAGAATCTAATATCTTTAAAGAACAATTAAATAAACAAAATTGATTTATAAACACTCAAATATGCCTCGGAGTAAAAAAATATGACCGACAAATAAAAATTATGTATTTGATAAAATTAGTGAAATTAGCAGCTTTATCTACAATGACTTGTCTGAAGCATCACCCTGAGTGTTCTCGAATTATGATGCTAATTGAATCTCACGATCGTCAAGCGTCATTACTCGCACCTTGGTTTTTTATCGTCCGATCGTCATGATGATGCGGGCGAGTCTCCAGCTGGACCTGGAGATGAGCACGCGAGGCCTTCGCATGCCGCAGAATGATCTTCCGTCATATCTTTTGCAATTTGTCGCAGCTTCTTAACTTAACACGTAAGATAAATGCAGCACTACGAATTATCGTCGAAGATGATATCGAACAGACATCTCGTAAATGTGATTTGTTGGATGCACTTGCCGTAACTATGGAAATAACAGAAATGAGGATGTTGAGGTGGGCCGCCGGGGTGACTATGCTTGACAAAGTGAAAATCGAACACATCAGAGGGAGCCTCAAGGTAGCCCCCATTGTGGGCAAAGTGACAGAAAGCCGCCTGCACTGGTATGAACATGTGTGTAGGCTGGATAGCACACACATTGTGAACGCAGCCCTGCAGCTGGAGGCGGGGAGGCTGGGACCGGGTCGGCCTCCTGCAACATGGCTCAAGACAGTCAAAAAGGACATGGAACGTCTTGGTGTCGACAGCGAGCTTATCTTCGATCGAGCATCTTGGAAAAATGTTATTAGGAGAGCCGACCCCAAGTAAATTGGATAGGGCTAAGAAAAAGACTTGTCGTAACTATGGATGATAAGATCATATTTCGAAAGATAGAAATGATAGCGCATAAATGGTTTTGCATATTTTACTCGTCCTTCATGTTCATGCCTTTTTTTAAGACATTCCTGCATTGGAAGGTTCTCCTGGGAACATAGATAATTCTCGACGGCCTCCAGAACAGAATTCCGTGGTCTTGGGTATACGGTAGCTTTAATATCCGAAACATATTTAGGTGATTTTATAATTAGAGCTTTCAAGATCGGATGATTTGCCTAATGTTTTCGGAGCCCGGAGCATTTGGTCATTTGTCAAAGTAAATTAAATATGTAGGGATAATACAAACAAGAAAATATTTTACACATACGCATAAATGAGTATTAATTATTTAAAATAACCAAATAACATTTGAAGAAGAATAGCAAATTTTCTTAAATTGATGAAAAATGTTAATTAATTATTATCTATGAACTCCAAGGTCTCTTAATGAAGATGCAGGTAAGAAAAACGAGTTTACTACAATAATTACACCTCACCTACTTCATACCTGACTATGTATGGTAATTATAAAATAATTTTATACTTAATCTTAATTGTATCTTTTTAATTCTTTCCATCGTTTGCGAACTTCCTGGTTCGAAAAATATGCAAAAACATAAACAAGAGATATTAAAAAAAAACATCTGTCATACCGGTCAGGCATTTTCCTAGTAAACAATTATGCATTCTGAAGCTAATATTTTCAAGACCACGGGCTTTCCGTGTCCTGAAAAGCCGCGATAAATCATAATGAACACATATAATGTTATAAAGTCCGAGTCGGAACTATAAGTAGTCGTTTCTCATCCATTCAGTCTATAGTTTGGTTCGAGACCCGAGTGGTACTTACTAAAATAAATAGACTGTCGGAAAGTAATAATATTAAGCTTGTGAATAAATGATGACTGATTGAATAATAAAAAATAAAAATATACATATTTTGAATATATACTATAGCGACATCTATCATACGATGATAACAATGACATAAATACTAGTTTCAGCTTCAGTCGGTCTAGGCATAGCAATAGCCAAGTCGGCTGAGCGGTATGAATACCTGGGTATAGTTGGTTTCCAAGGTCCGCGGTTCGCATCCCGCTTCTGCCGTTATTTTTGTGCTTGAATTGACGCGTTGAAAAAATAATTTTATGTATAGTATATGTATATTTAATTAATAATACATATAATGTCCTTAAATTTAACAAATAAGAGCATTTACACAATATATTACATTTTTTGGAATACATAATCACATAATATATCAACTTTAACCGAATAGTAAATCGTATCAACATGATCCGAACGACAATATTGCATTGTATTAGGATAAATTGTATCAGCATAATAAAGGAAGATAGGCACCTAGTAAGAACCATCTAAGAGATGCGTGTCCGATGGATCGGTCACATCATGCGTCACGATGGCCTTCTTCACGACATTATGGAAGGGATGGTTGAGGGTAGAAACTGTACAGGGCGCCCTAGACGGGAGTATTTGCAGCAAGTGTTCGAGGACATGAGTTGTAGCTCTTATGCTGAGCTGAAGAGGATTGCAAAGGATCGAGAGGAGTGGAGATCGAGATGCAAGATTTTGTTGCTGCAAACCAATCCACCGGATTGATACTACGAATAAGAAGGATAAATTTTAGTATCAAAGAATTAAAGTATAATAATCCAAATTTTACTATAATATTTTGCAGCATGTATAGACTTCATCGAAAAAGCATTTTTAGTTCATTCTCACTTTGCGATTAATCCGAAACAGGTCGCATAAAAAATGGGGAATAGATAATAAAAATGGCCCGATAACGATCACTCCTTGCTCATTTTCGAAGAAAAATGGCCTGATTTTCAAAGTAATGTCGAAATATTTTCCAGCGTTGTTCAAGCGTATACACAACCATATTCGCTTAGCGGAAGGATAAAACTAATTATTTGTCAAATCAGACATGAGCTAAGTGTTACCATTCACGAAATAAGCACTAGTTGAAAAAAAAAGTTAGATGGCGGACCCTTTATATCAACAACCACTTATAAAAAATTAAAACAGTGTTTTGAGTTGTTATAATTAATACTTGATATAAAATGCATTTAAATGATGATTGATGATGATATCATCTATAATTCGATTTCTTAAATCACGCAGTCCATTTAAGATAAGCATGACAGATGAAATGGTAATAAATAATACGGCATTCAATGTCAATTGTCATCGTGACATCTTCTTTCTTGTGTAATAATAAACAAAAATGTGGGGGCTTAGTTCATCACGAGACGTCTTGACATTTTTCGACGAGCATTTTAAATATTTGCAATTGTAATTCGATTATATTTTGTTTAATGCCATTTGGAATTATTCGCCACCTGTTTATTTAAAGTATAGTGATATCCTCCTCTTCCATTTTGGACATTGATTAACTTGAGGAAGGATGCAGGATCAGGTTCACATTATAAACAACTTGTTTCCGTTTCACGATACATGTTTATTTGTCAATAACGACGCCCGTTAAAGGGCCGCCCTTAGGGACAGTCCTACCACGAGGACGGGCGAGTTGCGACTACTTGCCCGCTCTCACATTTCGGCGGTACCAACCGCCAAGATGACAGTTGTACCAACTGACAATGGGCCAACTGTCATAACAATTATTTTTGGCGTATGCAAACACCGCTTAACATTATATAATTAAACTAACAGGCTAGCGAATAAAAATAATAGACAAAAGATCGTTTGTCGAGGCTTTACGGCATCGGCCTTAAGGAGCTATATCAAGCTGATATCAATAGGTATCACTACTAAATATGCGCAGAATTATGTCTGGTGTTCAGTGCCGGCTTAAAGCAATACCCGAGCCACGAGAAAGGACGCTAAAACCATGAAAGGGGTGCAAAAACTGCGAATTTGACGTTCTAATCATAATGTAAATAAGGTTAACTTTTTGTTAAGCATTAAGATTTCTTAATGTTCAAGAGTCTTGACATGCTGTTGTACTTAAAATCGATATAACGGCTGTGTTGGCTTTTAATTCTTATATTAAGGGCACGATGATTTGACTGTCTTACTGAAGACAAGGTAAGCTAGCGAAAGTGGCAGTATTGTTCTTATAGACGGTCAAAAGGCGTGGACCTGGTTGAAACATGTTCTACGGATGACGAAAGAAAACGTAAACTAAATCTTTCTTTTCTTCCGTATACCATCGGCATCTATACAAGAATGTTGCTCTGGTGACAGAGCAAACATTGAAGCGAGACCATAGCAGCCGACAGAATATCTTTATAGCGTAAATTTGAGATGACTTTATGATCCAACCAGGAAGGGATATGAAAATAAGAAGCTAATAAAATGTTTCAGAATTCTCAAAATGTTGTAAGTTCTTTTTAAAAATGAGCCATTAAGAGGGCTCATATTAGAGGGCGCCCTAGGGAAAAAAAATCCCTAGGGCGCCGCAGAAAACTAAGCCAGCCCTGCTTAAATTGTAAGAATGTTATTATGTATAGGTAATAATTATATTTTAGATTGTATTCAAATTCAGAGTAACCTTGATTCTTCTTCACCAAGATGATGTTTTTAACTTTATTTAATATATTATTTGTATAGCGATTCAAACAATTGTCTTAGAAATTAATGACACAGTAGATATTCCTATTACATGGTTTTATCCCACGCTAAAACGAAAATTAATTACTTTATAATACGTAATTAACATGTAAATTTATAAAGAACATGTATTTGTTTACTTTGTTATATATTTTTTTGTATTCTACAATATACTAAACTATGTAAATAGCAGTTATTTTATAAATATTTATTTATTTATTTACCTTGTTTTCACATGGATCACGTAACAAAAGTTCTCTATTAGGAGACTGCAGTTTCGACTAACTCGTAGTCTTTCTTAATCCTTCTCTAGTTAAGAGATAACTGAGCTGCGTTGTACTTATAAGTGGTGTAACACATTTTTGTAGGGGAGGGGGCGGGGGTGTGTCTATCAGGAAAGGAGAGGGAGATAGGTAGTGTTGCTATTATTTGCAGTTATTTTCTAAAATTATTTTCTGCAGTTATTCTGTCTGCAGTTATTTTCTAAAATTAATTCCGTTTTTGTATGTGCGAGTACAAAAAACATCTTCTATGCTATCTCGTATCATTCTCACTGATACATAAGAAGGGTATCTTGCCGAAGGATATGTCATATAGATAAAGTGCCTACTTATATGTTGTACAATATCATCAAGGGTTCGTTAACAGACGAAGATATAAATAAAAATGCTAAACCTTCTGCGAGGATTGAACCCGCGACTTCTTGCATGTAGACGAATGCTTCTTTATATGTTGTACCCTTCACCAAAGTTTGATTTATTAATATTGTAGTAAAATTAAGAGTTTTTAACTTTAGAGTATTCGTTAGATGATATCAGTTGGATGAATACGTTTAAGAAACATTGAAAACTATTTAAAAAATGATTAAAAAAATCTTGGATTAGGGATATTTTGGCTCGCGCATCTTTTGAGTTGTACAGTTCTTGGCTGAAGCATATGGGCGCCACAAATTGCCGAAAAACAGTTCTGTCAGCTGAGTTATCCTTGCCATATCTCAAGTCATGTAAGCATCTAAAGCTCAAGCTATGAATATTTTCTTCGCCGGTATCATGACGAGATCTGTGGGGGATCGGAAGTTAAGGAAGGTTTAGTATCCAAATCATATTTAAGCGTTTGTTAAACAGCATTTTTAAGGATATCAGATGATAACCTCGGCGCTCCTGAGGCATGAATCATTTAGTTCTTAGGTATAACTCAATATGATGGCATATGTTAAGAATGTGTAGACTGGTTAACTCCTCTAGTAACTTGGACTTTTTCGGGGTGGACCTTCCAGCATTTCGCAGATCCCTCTACTAATGTACTAGATCTGTTTTTTTACTCATGTTCATGTTTTGTCTAAATGTATTGTCTTAGCTATTATATTGTTCTGTTTTACCATTTCGTTTATTGTATTTTCTATTTTAAAACCGTATGTTTTGGCCTAGGGCCTAGGCCGTTAATAAAATAAAATAAAATAAAATATAGGATGCAGTCCCCACTTTACAACCAGAGGTATATAAAAATACCGATAATTAATATTACAAAAATATATTTTAATGTTCAATTTTTTATATACGTATTAAAAATATGAATTTATCAATGTAGATACAAAAAGTATATTTAATTTAAGCACGCGTACGTTTTATTTTATAAACAATTATGTAATAATTATTAAACAGTAAATAATAATTAAAATAATGTTAAGAATACACAAAAAAATAATTTTACCTTCATAAAATTAAGTATTAATTACTCGTCGAGGTGACTACATAGCTATTTGTATGTAATTAGATAATTTATATTTATGGTGGTCAATAAACAAGGATAAATTATAGATTTTTTGAATCAACGTTATTTCCAGCCTGAAATAAATTCGCCAATGTTTATTTTAAATTTTTAAGTGAAAAACTTTCCCATTCACATATTTTATAAGTGAATTGTAAAATATAAATTTAAAGAACGACAGCACTTTTTTTAATTGTACAGATACGAATAGGAATGCTATTTCAGAATCACTTTCTTCCCTCAAATTATATTTATAGATTAATAAAACATTTGTAATCACCTCAATCTCGACACGTATCCAAGCAGGTCACATCGACCGGTTGTGAGTCCACTAGGTTCCACCACTTTTCGTTCCCAGACAATTAAATATTCCCAAAAACATTATCTCATCCCGGTATATGACGTTTGAGACTTACACTTAAGAATGCTGAAACTTCAGGTTCATCGTGTAATCTGGGTGAAAGCTTGGAAAATGCTAATCGAATTAGACTGTAGGAACTTTGTATGAAAATCTGTGCAGTATGACGTGTATGATAAAGGCAACATAAATAGTACTTCATATGAAATCCATATATGGTAGGTATGCTAAATTATATAAAGCTTTTAACAAGGAAATTGCACCTTTGTAAATATATACATGAAAATACGTTTAATTTATTGCGTAATAACAATAAAACACCTCGTTAAATTTAAACACCAATAAAATTTTGAACAAAGCCTCACTATAATGTTAATATATTGTAAAAAAAAATGCACAATACAATAATTTCATAATACGAGAATATATCCCTTTCAACGCAGCGCATGCGCCTTGAACTTTTCATCAGCCAAAAATGCGAGTTGAATATTTTAATTGAATTTAAATGGCCATTAAAGTATGTACAAGTCGCATCAACAAATGGTAATTAGTGTTTTTGTTTGTTAACACGCCGAGTGACAGGCTTGGTTTGATTTGACGAGTTAAACGCACCAGCTCCAAAGAAAAACAGTCGGTCTTCAATATCGCTTTTTAAAAGACATGGTATTTTTTTCTCTATTGTAGTAAAAAAAACGCGTAATTCGTGTAATTAATACACATTCAAAATAATTCACTTAACATAAACCAGAAGTTATAATTTATAACTTTCATTTACGAGTGCATCAAAGATGAAAGTTTGATTTTGTACCAGTTCCATAAGGTTCCGTCGCATTTCGTCCCCAGCCAATTCGTTCAACGATTCATCGGTAACGACATGGGGACCCCTGGATGTCTGGTGACCGAAATATTTGGTGCGCGAGACAACTGGTGCACTGAATATCTCGCTAACCTAAGTTATTTCGGTAATGAGACCTGTGGATCCTTGGACTCTATGATACCAGACAAATCTTTCAGGTTCAATATTTTATTTAGCTTTGCAATTCGCAATATTTAAATTCAATCGTCAGTATCATGAACATTACCATCCTCCTCTGAGTCAAAAGGTGTTATTCAGTCGCGTGAGGGTATGATGAGGAGCAGGTCAGCAAAACAAAGACTATTTCAGAAGCACATCTACATATATTTATGATAAATTTTACAAGATTGTGGCCCGGACCTAGTCACAGCAGTAGGCCGAGCCACAATACAGATATGTTCTTGCCGAAGAGCGGGATACAACTGGCTCTGCGGGGTCGTCGGCGCTACGGCTCTCGCCCAGAGCTCGAGTGGCGATGTATATAACTAACACACCCGTGAGCGGACTTGTCCAAAATGACAATATGGCGACACATAAATGTATGACAAGCGAACTGAAATAAGAGACGAAATATTGTACATCAATATTTTCGGTACCAGTCAGCAAGGGCTACATCATGCTGATGTCAACTTATAGTGTGTTTTTTGCTACATATTATCTGTTTACTAATTTAATTCTTCCGAAATGACCCAATCTAATCTAACGTGTGATATAAATAATACTGATTATATAGAATTTTCATACAAATCGGTTTGGTATTATTATACTCACTGATAGTTGTATAAATCAAGTGACCGAAAACATATAAATTAATACTTACCTTCATAAAAGCTTATTGATTTATTTTATAAAGTGCTTAAAATATTTTCGTAGAAATAACAATAACAATGTAATATAATTATACATTGCATGCGGTGTGGTGCGTTTTATGGCCGCGCGTGCTGTTGAACATCATTTAAAAATAATATTCTAAAATTTGAATAAAAACAGCGTTTAGTTATCAACACAGAAATGCACAATTCAAATAAATAAAAGCGTTCTCTACCGCTGTCATTCGGCTGCATGTGTTCAGTGTTGACAGCACAAAAAATACGACAATTAACTAATGAAGGAAAGTGAACCGAGGAAACGTCCATCATCGGCCATCCACGCACGGAATAGGCAAATTAGTGTATTAACAACTATGACCAGGTTTATCAATCGTGATGTGTAGAATAAAAAAAAAACTCAACCGCAGCACTGTGCTTAATTGAAATTACATCAGACATATTCGGTCATCATTAACAAAGATGCTAGTTGTTTACTGACAATTCTTGACCTTAATGATATCGGTGAGATACTTTTTATGCGTTTTATGATTTTTTTAATTGCGTGTTGTAGACACAGGAGATTACATTGTTACCGGCTTGATAATCGTATTATTATAATAAAAGGCTTGAACTTTTAAACTGAGAAAAAAATGGTGCGATAGAAATGAGCTTGTTCCAAAAATGAATGCATAAACTATGCATAAAAAGGTTACATTTTATTATGAGATAATAATCTTGAGAATATTACGTAAATTCAATGTAAACTCAAGGTTTTTTTGTAATAATTTCAAAATTCGCTATCTATAAAAGGTCCTATATAAAGCTTGATGACTACCGTTCCTTTCCGAGCTAACAATTTATAATACTAATGTATTTCATTATGCATATATTAAGCATCTAGTTAAACTTACTGAATGAAATATGTACTTAATTGCAGCAATTTACTGAGATCATAAATTGGTACTTGGTAATTAAAACGAGTTCTTCTTCGCTAACTATTATTATGATAGCTCGTTATAAGTGAACTTATTAAAGATATTCAGCGAAACAATATAAAGTTTACATTAAATTTTTTGCGACAGATGGTGGAATTCCATGATATGAAATTAAAAATAGGTTATTTAGATTTATTCCCCATTGTTTATTTACACTACCGATTTTCTTTGAAATATCCGCTCTTAATTCGGAGCATTTGAACACGAAAATCTACTGTTATTAACCCAGCCTTAACTCTGGCGATTATATATTTACGGGTATAAAAGAAGAAATTAAAATATTTTATGGATCACAGAAAACTTGGATAGAAAACATCATAAGAGATGATAATTGAAAATGGCCGGTATATACCTGTATACTCGTACAAGTATAAGTATAAGAAAATTTTAGACTCCTCGTATAATTTGTGATAAGAAATGAACACCCAATAAATTTACGAGTATCATAACATAATAAATGTACATCTTCTCGTTAATTGAATAACGTGAAGAAGTAGGATTCAAATTGTAGACAACTGTGAGAGTCACCATTTTCCCATGTGTTTTAATTTTATCACGTAATTATTTAATTTTATTTAGTGGATATAATAAAGTAGGTTTTATCCGTCAATTAGGCTTTGTACATTAAGCAAACGTTAAAAGTAATATAATTTTCATAAAAAAAAAAATTTTGGCTGTCCCAAGATTTAATAAAAAATCTTATTAAAAATATTACAATATATGTGAAAACCAATAGTTTTCTGACCGTGTTGGAAACAACAGGGTCAGATCCTGTCTGCCCAGAAGTGGGCGATGTTGATGGTGTTACTCCTGGCCATCATCAGGTCATCCTGGGTGTAGCTATTCGGACACAGCGCACACTCCAGAAGGTGTGACAGGGTCTGCTGCACGCCGCAGTCACAGTCGGTCCGCTCTAAAACTGCCAGGCTTTCATTTGTGTCCTCGTATTGCATACTCCGGTCCGAAGCCTGTTAAGAGACCTCTATATATTCCACCTCTGGTCATGTCCAGAGGCTAGGTCCTCTTTCGGGGCAATCCAAGTATTCCCCTCCGTTGCGCTTCTCCAAATGTTCAACCGCATGGTGGCCTCAGGTTGGGTGAAAACCAATGATAAAATTATATTTTAAAATATACAACGCGCTATAAATATAAAATGTAAGTTACAAGAAATACTCTTCGGGATCTTGCATAACTAAGGAAACCTGAAAATATCTTAAATACATGCACGTGAAATAATCGATGAATGCATCATATAGTATTCAAGTAGAATAAAAGCAATAAATGCATTTCTATTATACGTCAAACGGAATCGCATCTAGATTGCCGCATTGTTGTGAAATTTACTGCATCTATGAATTAACCTTTTAGCCAGAAGATGGAGCAAGAGCCGCGTCTTTGATATACATTTAAACGAGTCTCTTGTCTCTGCCGTTGTCTTATACTCTTTGCTTACTTTATTGCAAAAGATGGCCGATTGATTTTCGCAATGCCTGTGCATCTCAATTAGGACCGCAATACTTGCAAACCAGTTTAATGGTCAATGAAATAATATTTATTACAGTTTTTACTATACTTGTATTTAATTTCACAGCTATTTGTTTACCTTTTATAGAAAAAAAGGAATTACACTAAGAAAAATAAGGGCGTGAAATATTTTAATATTAAAATATCTCGATAAATGTACAGTCAACTAACTCTCCTATAACATTTTCATAAGATCGGATGCTTAGCTCAATACTCCCGAGGCCTGGACTTTTAGTCCTAAGAGCCGGTTCAACCTAAAATAACAAGTAGGGAACGTCATATGCTATCCTAAACGAGAGTGGGAGAAGCTCAAAGTTGCGCATAATAATTCATATCGACAACTTACGCAACTCTCTAGATTTTGCAGCGCATCTGACATGTTTGCGGAGGGCAGAGTCCATTCATTCCCAGGATTATTGCGTCACCATGTTGCCGGCTTCTGGAGCTGGATAAGGAAGTCCAACAACACCATCATCCTGGCAGCTTCTGAATGGCTCAACTCCTCTCTGAGCCATCAGTGGATGGAGATGATGCAGCGACCACCATGAATTATTATGTTTACTTATAATTATTATTTTGTATGTACTATATAAATATATAAAATATGTATCTAAAAATATGGCAGATTGGGTATTGCACAACCCACCCAATCCTGCTGGAATAAAAACTTTTATTATTATTATTATATGAAAAATCGCCGCAAACGCTATATAAAAAATCTCCGTTATAAATAAAAAAATGCTTGCGATTATGCAGGCAATTTTTTGTAATGATCATATGAAAGTTTATATTAATAAGGATTTTATTAGAAAAAATAGTTATCACTATATATTTTACACATTTCTATTAGATATTTAAATTCATAAATTATTTGTTTAATTTTTTTTCAATTAAGCTACATAATATTATATAAGTAATTACATTTACGTACATTTATATAATTACTTTTTTAAATACTCATTATTTTATTGGATATTTATTTACGAACAGTTCAACAATTCAGCCATGGAGAAATTTTGAAGTGTTTATTTATAAATATGTTTATTCTCAATAGACTTTAACTGAAATAGTGCAAATTTGCAATCCCTAATTTCCTTTCATCGAGATATTTATTGTATGAAAGCTGCAATCAATGTAATTTCACAAAGGCGATATTTATTTATTTCACATTACTTCAGGCGGTTATTTGTGAAATTAACTCGTCAGATATAAATTACGTTTCTCTTTATTGAGATGCGAATTGGATGATCAATTACTTTCTGCAGATTGGAATCAAGAAGTGTCCATTGAAGATGAGATCGCCGCTAAGTGGTAAGGAGGTCAGCTGATTAATTAATTGAAAGATATCTTATTTGTGGGCGTTTTGGCAACTATTGCAATACTCCATGGTGTTGCCAATTAACTACCTACCTACCGTATTGGAAATGTTGCAATTGACGACATACTACTTGTACCTAAATATTTTTTTTGCACATTAAATGAATTGAGCAGGCGTATTTATTTCGTTATAATTAAAAAAGTATTTGGCAAACAATCAGGTTTTTTGTTGCTGTTCATTTGTAGCTATGTTATTTAATTTCAATTTATGATATTTAATTCTATGCTTGATGTAATAAAAAAATATTTTAATAATAAGTGTGAAATAGTGTAAGTACAATAGTATAGAGTAATCTTATGTTGCATAATACCTATAATTATTAAATATATAAAAAATATTAATTAAAAATAGTTATTGTAACAGAAAGCAACAGAAATGGAGAAATCAATGGAAACGTATGAAAATAATCAACCAAAAACCGGAAAGAACATAAGATAATAATAAACTTTCATAAATTATTTAATTCTTGATAAAAATGTAACGTGTACGAAATTAATATATGAAAAAATATATACTTTAATATCCATTTTAATTGCGATCAATAATTGCAATATCAATTATTATGAACATTTTTTTTTATGTAAACACATACAGGAGAATACTGACAGATGGTGATAGTAATTCTGAAGTCTCATCTGTGGAATTCTACGACGATTCCATGGTGCATATAGCGCTGCATGTGGAGTGTTGATCCGCCAACGCCATAGACTACAGCCCGTGATTCACGCATCATCCTTAATTATTACACGAATTTACTATAGATGGGTGGTCTTCACCGGACGACTTTAATCTACCACCAATTTTAATTAATAGGCATTTTTTTATTCAATCTTAATTATTCAATTTAATCAATTAACTGGCATTTTATGTGTAACCGATCAAATTCACACCAACTAGAGGTATTTTAGAGCTCAGAAATCGTTTTTTTTTTTTTCAATATCCGTCGGGGATCGAACCCACGATCTTTGGTTTTCAAAGCAAACGCTTTGACCATTGAGCTATACCCGCCAATGTAACAGTAAAATGATTATACGAGTATATGAAGATATTTGCAAACATAACGCATTCCAGTATTTCAAATATCTAAAAGTTAAGATAGAATTTGGTGTAGTATGTACGTAATTGAAAATTTTAGTAAGTGTTTAATTAGGCTTAATTTTTTCTAAAATATCAATGATTTTTTTTTTCGATCCTGCAACGTTAATGAAGAATATTGTAATTTCATTTCAAACACTGGATTTTATTATGTTTAAGTGTCAAAACCATGCATGCATTTAAAACCGTCAAATATGAAATGCAGCATAAAGAATACGCAGGCAGCAGGAACTATTATCATATGATTTTTTTTAATTTTTGTTAGAATATTATTTTATTATTTCAATATTCTAATCTACTTTTATAGATCATTGACTATATTACAATATTATTATTAATTAAATATACATATACTATACATAAAATTCTTTTTTCAACGCGTCAATCCAAGCACAAAAATAACGGCAGAAGCGGGATGCGAACCGCGGACCTTGGAAACCAACTATGCCCAGGTATTCATACCGCTCGGCAAACTGCGCCATTGCTATGCCTAGACTGACTCGCGTTGAAACTAGTATTTATATCATTGTTATCATCGTACTCATCCATTCAGTCTATAGTTTGGTTCGAGACCCGAGTGGTACTTACTAAAATAAATAGACTGTCGGAAAGTAATAATATTAAGCTTGTGAATAAATGAAGACTGATTGAATAATAATAAAAATATACATCCTTTGAATATGTACTATAGCGACATCTATCGTACGATGATAACAATGATATAAATACTAGTTTCAACGCGAGTCAGTCTAGGCATAGCAATGGCGCAGTTTGCCGAGCGGTATGAATACCTGGGCATAGTTGGTTTCCAAGGTCCGCGGTTTGCATCCCGCTTCTGCCGTTATTTTTGTGCTTGGATTGACGCGTTGAAAAAAGAATTTCATGTATAGTATATGTATATTTAATTAATGGAACTATTATCCTTTAAACGCCCAGTGGTTTCCTTACGGGACCGCAGATTTGCGTCGTTCAATGCTGTACGGTCCCATTCAGGAGTGCTTATGGTTCATTTCATAATCGTATTACATTATTTTGTAATAATAGTATTAAAGTAAGTTCATGGAAGATCTATTGTGCGACAAAACATTACAAACATTGGCCTGCTAGGGCATTGAACGACGCAAATTTGCGGTCCCGTATGGGACCACTGGGCGTTTAAAGGTTATATGATATATCTCAATAAAAAGACATGTCCACAACTGAAAAATCAGAATATTATTACGAATGAGTTGTAATATAATTATGGACTTATATTCATAATGCAAGATTGATGGTAGTTCAATAAATTCGCCGCGGTATGACTCGTCGCAAAAAATGCAAGAGGAATGTTGCGCGAGGCGTTGGTAAGGTTTTGTGTTGTGTTGTCTGCGGCAGCCTTGACCTATATGAAATATTTCAGATTGAATAACACTTTTTTGGATCGTCTTGACGGAAGATTCGTTGTGTAATCAATAACTATTACCTTCAAGGCTCATCGAATTACGCGGCAGGAGGCAGACTGCGATGAAAATATTCGCCGCACCTTTGGGATCAAAATTGTGCATGAGAATAAATCCATAGTTAAAGTAATCTGATTTGTGGATTGTTCTATAATATTATGAATGTTAACTTTTTATTTTTACGTATGCGTTTATTCGTCGACGTTTACAGAGTTTTTTTATACAATTTTGTGACTGATAGACATAACACTATAGAATGCTGAATAATTAGGTATTTATATAGTCTATGTAATTATTTTGTTGGCATAAAATTTGTTGAATGGAAATAATTTTAATAAGAGGTAATATCAATCAGACGAATCGTATTTTAATAATACAAATTAATGTATATAAATATATGAGATTCGGCTAGAGTTTCGGCTAGAATCCAGTACAAATTATGCCTCTTAGCTTACAAGGCACTCAACGGAACTGCACCGGGCTATTTGACAGAACTTATCAAATAAGCGCGCGTGGAGAGACACTCAGATCGGCTAGAGCAAATAGAAGCACCCTGCAGCTGACGGAAGGTAGTCCTAGCACGGTCTTTGGCAATCGGGCTTTCAGCTACGCGGCACCAATGGCCTGGAACTCGCTACCGGAAAGCATAAGAGAGCTTAAAGCGGAGGCATCCTTCAGAAGCAGACTCAAAGACCCACCATTTTACTCAGAGAGGCAAAGAAGCGCTTTTGTAATGATCAATCGGTCATAAAAGAGCGCTATACAAATACTAATATAATAATAATAGTTATATTGGTAGGCTCCCGGACATTTGGTCAAATACAATTTGGTCGACAGACATTCGATCGAACGGACATTTGGCGGAATATTTTTATATAATGTTTTTTATAATATATTCATTTTAATTACAATATACCTGTTTTACGAAAAATATAATAATACTTTGTGATTGTTTAAATTGTTTTTACAAAACTATAAATAAAATTGAATTTATATTAGAATAATTTGTGTTCTTGTTTTGCATACTGTGGTCCGACGACTGCTAAGGGAGCTCTATATTTTCCACCCCTGGTTGTGTCCAGGGGCTAGGTCCTCTTTCGGGACAATCCAACTATTCGCCTCCATTGCCCTTCTCCACATGTTCAGCAACAAGATGTCCTCAGGTATCACCAGTTCCGTTGTCGACTGAAATGAAAACTTGGTAGTTTTACAGCGGGCCGACTGAATGTGACTGCGGCGTGGAGCAGACTTTGTCCCACCTTCTGGAGTGTGCGCTGTGTCCGAGTAGCTGCATCCAGGAGGACCTGATGATGGACGGGAGTAATGCCATCTACGTCGCCCGGCAGATGCTTAACGGAATTGATGTAAATCATTTAACAATTGAAATTTACGCAATAATGTTTTTTTTTCGAATTTATAGTATTTATTATTATGGAATTAAATTTTTTTAAAAAGAAATATTTTGTTTATTAAAAATATATTCAGCCGAATTTTCTACACTCACCTGAATTCAAACCTGATAATTCATAATTAAAGTTTCTTATTACGGCCCCGCAAATGGGATGGGCAATATATATAAACTAATTATGATATGTTTCGAAAATAATATCATAGATATTTTTCTCATTATTAAATATCGAAATCGATTTACCAGCAATATCAGATGCCGAAGATTCAGCCCTGAGATGACAATGGCAATGACAATGAAATATAGAAATATAATAATGGCCAGCAATTTAGTATCATTATTTTTTGTGCGAGCAACCAATTATTTAAATTGATGCTTCCGAAGTATTTAATTTATTATTTTTCATTTTAAGAAATGTTCAATGATTTCTTACGGCGAATACAATCGCTTGGTCATCATTCCTTCAGGACAGTAAGATGTTAAATATTAACAGAGTAATGCACAGTATAAATATATATTTAAATTATTATTCTACGTGATATAAAATTTATCTGATTTGTATGGAGAAGATGGTTTGACAAAAAGCCAGTGCCAAAACTGGTATGTGAAATTTCAATCGGGAGATTTTGGTATTAAAGATGTATTCCGTTATTTAAGATCAGTTGAAGCTGATGAAGATACAATAAAGGCATTAATTGATGCAAGCCGACAAGTTACTGAGATATTAAATTAATGCAATTAGACCCACATGATATTTTAAGACGCCTTGTTTAATCTGTTCGCATCGGTACCCGATATATGCCATGTAGGATTCCCCTACCGTTGACATCGGTAGCCGTAATATATCGTTTTGCTACTTTCAGTACTCATTGTGACATCTACAGTAGGAAATTTGAACTGCAGTCGTTTATCAACCTTTAGTACATGTATTACTTACAGGAATCTGTAAAGTATGTAAATAAATAAATCGTTAGGTTTCGTCAAAGAGTGATTTTTCTGTAAACCACATGTGTCAATGCGACCGCATGTATGGAGTAACATAATGAACGTTTGATAAATATAATAGATTTTTATGCATCATCTGATAGTTAAAATATAGAAGAACCAATACGATATATGAAAATAGACCAGATAAGTACATTTATGCTTCAAATATTAGTTTAAAGAAAAAAAAAATGTTTGAAAAAATCACGCCTTATTGACAGTATAATTTGTATTCCACCGAGCCGTAATGTAAGAGTTAAAAAAAATCGTTATTTTTTTCGTTAAAAACGAAATTAAATATATATAATATAAATATAAAATTATTTGGTGATACTGCTCTGTTTATAATAAATTTATCATAACAACAAGGACAGTCAACAATAGGCATTTTAATCTTATTTTTTTATTATCATGATGGCAAGAGACATCGCAACGATTTATTCGCTTGATACAGATAAGGGTAGCCAAAAGTCAGACGTTTCCTAATCATTTATAAGGTTATCAATCTTACGAGTGTGAGACCCGCCAGCAGTGGATGACTTTGTAAAATAGTTCGACATTTAAATTGTAACAAGATGGCGGCCTATTCGCAGAATGGAAGGATATGATATTATTATACAACGATGTGTCTTTTGATACATTCCAGATGGAAAAGGGCAAGGCCGGTGCAGTCGGGGCAACGCGAAGCTAACGTTAATTGTAATCCTTGTTTCGTTTTGCCGAGTAGGTAAATAATGAAATAATGTGTCAGGTGTTGCGTGCCTTTGACCTTTAATGGGGCACCAAAGGTCTGAGGAGCGGCTCGGATTTGTTAACTTGGCGACAAAAGCAAGAGAAATGATAAATATAATATACCTACCATGGTGCGATCGCGTGATAAATAATCCATTTACTCAATTTGTTGGTTGGTAACATTGGTAAGTCGTGAATCGTGACTTATTTAACATTTTTTGGTTTGTCAACTTTTTTGCTAATTGCTGTTGATATTTCGTACTTAATGACTTGCATATTTTGCATGTTATTTATACGCTAGTATTATGTCGATATTAATTCATTAGTTTACTCAATACTCTTGTTGAAGATTATGGTCATTAGAATCCATCATCATAATTTTGCAACGTGAATTGTGTTTATTGATATACATGTAGTTTCATATGCATTTAATGTGATATATAACTATCTAAGCTGTGTCATCAAACTGCAGGCAGTTTTAAGCCACGAGGACTACTTTAAGTATTTCTCAAAGTATTTATTATATTTCATAAAAAGTGATCAAATAACATAATATATGTACTTGAAAATAATGTTAAAATAATGATTAAAACCAAAATATAAAAACTTTTTCAGGGCTAAGCATTTAAAATAATGTTGACTTTTATCTGAAGATGTTAAATACTTGTTGGGTTTTACTTATTGTCTTTTGGAAACTTCTCAATAAATTTCTGTATCTATTCTATCGTTATAATGAACTGCTGAATTGTAACCCTCCGTAGATTAATGATTTGTATTATTGGTACACATATAAATAGATATCAAATAGCATCTGGTAAGACATTTCATTAATAATTTACCAGAGATTAAGAAACGCTAGACATGACATCCAAATCGCAAAAATTTACATAAAATAAACTCAGTGGAGATTCAGGAGGCACAGTTAAAATGTAATGAGGCGGAGATCAAACTGGCAGATATATTGCAGAATTTTCATTTCATGAAGTTCCTAATGAATCATTTGTCACTAGTTCATAGACAAAATATAATTTACAAATTTAGCTTTTTTCACTTATTTTAACCTATCTACTATTTTAAATCAACTTTGTTTGCATGGTTTCTCTTTGCATGGAAATTTGTGGAACGTATCTACCGTGGTGCAAAAAGAGAATTTGGTAAACATCAATTACTTCTGCTAGAGTTTTTTTCATTACTTATAATACTTTCCTAGTATAATGTATTTCTTGATATAGATCACCGTTATATTAATATGAATTAATCATCTACATATACATTAATTAGTTTTAAAAAAAGTAAGCATAATATGTAAGATTTAAAACCAACATTAAGCGAAAAGGCAAAAAATTTCAGCGAATTACGAGGTCGTTTTTTTCTCGTTATTTAATTTGATTACGTGTTTTTGACCACGGGTTAAACAGGTGTTATCCATTAAGAGTGAACAGCGCACCGCCTCGTGAGTGACGGGAGACGCGTACACTTTGAGAGGGACCTTGCCGCAGGGCTCACAACCGAGCAAGATTAAGAACCGCTGGAACGAAGCGCAACAAAATACTCGAACACCTAACCTGTAATTATTCAAACCTGTCACACATCATATAGGATAGTCCAAAAATACGTATTACTTACTTTAATAGCATGGTTCTACAATTTTTTTTTTCATAATTAGTGAATAGAATTATTGAACAGTCAAATATTTCTCTGGTACAACAGCAGCAGTGTATACAAGTTCGCAGGCCTTGGAGGCTCCTGGGAACCTTCTATGTTCCTATGTGGTCCTCTGGGTATACAGGTGTTCTGAGACAAGGTGTAGACAACCTGAGCGTACAGAACTGTGAACAGACAATTTGTGGTGTCCATATGCTCCAAATATGATGCGGATATGATAAAAAAATATAGTGGGTACGTCAATTATTAAAGTAAAAAAAAATTCAACCAACAACACGCGGTAGCAACAGGTGGTAACTTATCTTAATTTTGGACCACATCCAATTTTGCTAATATTTTGGCGTTTATACATTCAAAATTGACAATATTTTTGCGCTTATCATGTGCTATTGTCGTTGGTCGTGGAATAAAGTTATAAAGTATTTTTTAAATTATTTTGCTCTGCACTACAATTCAATTAAAACGCAAAATCAGGTTTATATTTACGTTTTACTTAAAAAAACTTGCCTAAATGGCAAAAAAATATTTATTTTAAAATTTCGTGACCAAACGAAACAAACCCGAAAAAAAGCGATGTGAAGTAGTTTTACGTCACAAAATATCATGAAGTCATATTTAAGTAATTACATAATAACTTAAACTGTCTTACTAAATATTATATACTAGTATATATATCTTCCATCAATTTAAATACCCAGTTTATTATATGCGTTCTATATATATTTTTTTAGTTTTAGCGTTTGTTGAGAATCTCCGCTTAATAATTAAGCCGTAAATAAATAATCTAGCGAGTAATTTTTAGCAAGCAATAAGTTACTTGAATGTGGCACACTATTTGTTTAGAGCTCGTATCGCGGACCGACACAAAAAAGCCTGAGAGGCCATAACTCAGTTTCGGTGTCCAATCTAATGATATTTCGATTACATTACAAATCCTTTACAATATAAAAGGTATTGATTGCATAATTTGCTTAATGTGCCGACTTTGGAGAGGATACCAGGCGCTTAAAAAATATTAATACTTTACCGTTGGATGTAATAAGTCGATATTATTCGCTATTAATCAGATTGGGTAAATCATATAAAATTAATTTATGTTTTTGATTTTCAAAGAAAATTTTTGTGATTAATATTTTACGTTTATTTAGGTACCTCGTTATAACATTAAGGTTATCAACTGACAATACTTGGTGAAAATGCATAATTATAATTTTAAATTAATTTTAATTAAAAAATAATAAATCAAAAATATTTGGTTTTAATTCACATTAATTTTAAACGATTACATGTTTCGGCCGCCCTGGCAGTGACCTCTGTTGGCTTATAGACGCTTTGTTTAGTTACCAAAAGAACTCTCTCAACTTCAACTAGGCACGGTGTAAACCGGCCATAAACTCGCCAAGCGCCTGGCAAGCGTGGCGTTTTAAGCCAACTAGTTCCCAGCAACTTCGCTATTACTGGCCACGGCAGCGGCCATAGTAACGAAGAAGAATAGCGGGAGTGACCTGGATGCAGAAGGCAGAGAATCGAAGAGGATTGAGACTAATGCGGGAGGCTTACGTTCAACAGTGGACGGATACAGGCTGATGATGAATGTCAACAAATTCTAATTAAAGAAAGGTTCAATTATGCTATATAATACTCTAGCAGTCTTCTCATGAAATCTTTGAGCTATCATCCTGGAAGTCGCCGGGAAACATGGAATCTAGGTGGAAATATGACTTTACACAAGGCATGGATAGTGGCAGCTAATATAACTATCTATATTGCGGCAATTTATGGCAGTAACATGCTCAGGATGTGAAACGAATATGAAAAAAAATTACATAAAAAACATGGCTCTATCCTTGCTTGGGTAGTAAGAAAAATAAATCGTACGTTCAGCTTACTGACAATACTTTGTGAAACTGCATAATTATAATAATAACATAATTTTAATTAAAAATGATATTTGTAAGTGTTTCTTATATTTTTATATCACATTTTTTTAAGTAATAAGGTTCTAATCTGAAACATGTAAAATCACTTAAAAATAAATGTAAAATAAAACTAAATACTATATTATTTTTAAATTAATTTTAAAGATAATTATATTAGATTCTAACGTATTTGCTACCTAGATGGAGTTTTAATCGTTTACTATTATCCTTGCCTAGTCCCTAGTCATATATGCACGTTATATGCAATGTTTCTGAGTACAAAAATATTTAATATAGTATATATTTTTTTGAAAATATTTGTGAAAAATAAAATATTGGAATAATGGTAAAAGGTAGCATTTCTGTATCTTAGTTGTCATATAGTGTCTTCCTGAACTTCACAGTAGCGTACTGTTGGTGAATGTTAGCTTATGTAACAACTATACAATGGGCTATAAAATTCGAGAAAGTTTGTTTATTATAGCAATGTTATATTCAAACCTAACATTACTATTTATCGCATGATTTGATATATATTAAGGGCTATTCACACTTACAAAACTAAGGCCTGCATTTTTTTGTTCAGTAACTAATTCAAGGTTTTGACAGTAAGTTAAATCAATTGGCAGTATCCACTGTGTCATTGTGAATGTGGTCAGTTATAACATTAAAATGGCAGTAATATATTCAATATTTGTAAAAATTTATGTAAAATTAATGCATAATTAACCCATAAAATAGAAACCTTACCTAACCTATTATTAATTTACATTAATTAATTATTTCCTACTAATTTATTATTTATCAACTGCCAAATGATTATTTTTCACTTACCTTTTTAGGTATTTATTACTGCCCGTTTGCTAAATAATTACTACCCAAAAATTAAATTAAATACTCCCAATAAAATTAGTTGCCTGAATCTAAATGCATGATTGCTCAATTTTTAAAATGTTTGAAGAGTCTTGCAAACACAATCACTAGTACATTTTGGGTTAGGTTAACACCAAAATACATTAATTAAATCCCTTCAAAAAAGAGAAATTCATATAATGAATAATAGCACATTTAGTTTTGACCTCCAATTATCTGAACACATGCGTAAGATAAGTTCACTTACTCTTTTTTAATACTCATTACTACGGCTTTGACTCATCTGAACTAAGAAAATTAGTTCCTCCTGCATGTACCCACAACGAAAGACTCGTCTTAAGCATGTTGAGCATACATACACGGTTTATGTAAATCGTCCAAGAACTGACAGTATCCATATTTTATTTCTAAATGTCATCGGTAAGCTCTGGAATGATCTTTTATAATCTGTGTTTCCTTCTTCATACAATCTAGTTTTTTTTTTTAAATATATCAATGTATACTTAAAATATCACCAATCCACCACAAACACAACACACGTTTCCAGTATGTAGCGTCCAGTCGTCTGACTGACAACTGGCGTCATAAAACACACTGGTCTCGATTGGTTATGATCTCCTGCGAATACAAAAATAATAAATATATCACTATTACTTTAAACTTTTGGAAAAATAATAAATTTAAATATTATTAATACTTAATAAAGCAATGGAGACTTGTTTAAATATTCTTCAATTAATTCACATAAAAATTCAAAGCAATCCACATGATAAAAGAAATCAGTTAATAAGTACTAAATGTTTTACAAAATCATAAATCCGACTTATTCATTCGTTTTTTTTCACAAAGAAAGATAAGATTACGCGTACATTTCTAAAACAGGGAACATTTTTTATGTTTAGACAAGTCAGTTATTTTAAAAATATTGTATTTTACTTTCCAAATATTGTTCAAAAAACTGTTCAATTTTTTCTACCATTTATCGCATCACATGGTAACACAAAACAACCATAACATTTTGACAACTGTCAAACGTTGGCTAAAATATGTTTCGAAAATGTAGAATTCTATCATTAAGAAAAACCATTAGATTACCAAGAATGATGCAGTTTTTCGATTGCATTATATTTTGGTAACACTCTTTTGCAAAACATATGTTATGCACCTACTTAATAGGTATATAATAAATTATAAGACTTTAGCATGGTTCTTTAATGTATATATTTTCGACAGGTTATTGCTCGTATCAAGAATAAATTTGAATATCAAAGAATTCATTGATTTTTTTACGAGTATTTGAGACTGCCATTATCTAAAATACTAGTTAACTAAATTCAATATAAGTGCTAGTTAATAGCCAAATATCTTTGTGTACCAAGAGTAAATATTATGCTTTTCATTTCAAAGCGTATTAAGTGGAGTAGATATTAGAATCCCCTTTTCTTAAGGAAAGAGTCGACTTCACGTCGTCGAGATCGTTATTACGGATAGATGAAAAGTATGTGAGCAACACAAATATTTTTTTAGAAGCACATTGAGATATATTCAAGTATAAAATTGACAAACTTTCTGTCCGAGGCGGAACTTGCTTGCTTCAGACCCCAGACCGATCACTCTCGCTACTGGTAGCGGTCGGCGCACAACTGAATTGGCTAGCAGACGCCCGTGGTCGGTGACACCCAGCGTCGAAATTGATTAAGTCGCGATTTAGAGAATTAATGGGGCGCCATTGACAGACAGTCATTTGCAGATCTAACAGCGCGCCGATGACAGGACAACCAATATGGAGACACAGGCATGTCCGACGAACGAACAAAAAGAGACGAAAGATCTCTATTCGAGGTTTTCGGCACCAGCCGGCAAGGCCTATCAAACTGATATCAATATTTTCATGGAGATTCTGTAATACCTCCATCCCTTTTTTGCAACCAAATATTTTTTATAACATTTTTTCCAACTTAAAGCACTTTCGACTATACATACTTAGTTTTGTACATACAGTAAGACCCCGCTTAAACCGGGGTAAACGTTCCACATTTACCTCATCTAAACCTCTTTGTTTCGCTAATTCCACTTTCACACATTTCTTAATCCATTTCTTTTAACACACATTTCTTCGACTATTTCATCCATATCGACAGTGTCTAATGTCTTCGCTCTTACTTACATTTAGCTGCGCATTATTTCGGGGTATCCCCGGGTTGAAATAAAAGAGCGCTAAACCGAAACAGTGCTAAACGAAACAGCGTTAAGCGGGGTCTCACTGTATACTGAAGAATAGGTAGCTAGATTATGCTCTCCTGCAAAATATTAAGCACATGAAGAGAGGCTAAGTTTAACAAATATAATGATATGTTCATGTACACTTCAGACATAAAATGTCAAATTTCAAACATAGCATTGTTGAACTATTAAAAACCACAATTAAAAAACTTTGCAGCATGGTACACTATACAGTTAGAGCTATCCTAATAACTATTTATATTTAAAAAATGTTTTTTTTTTACATAATGTATTATTTTTTAAACGTGATTTTTTATTCAAATCATTCTAAACGTCATCTACATTTGTATACGAATACGAGTTATACTAATATATTTTTGTTTATATTTGAAGTTTATTATTTTTTTGCAGGATGCCTCTCGTTTGATGAATTTGTTACATCTGTTCGAATACGTAAATCTGGTTTTGAAAGGTCAGCGAATTCAAATGTATTGCCTGATTCCAAATCAGTTTGTTTTTTCATTTTTGGTTTGAAATAATGTGATTGTTATGTCGCACTAAAATATCATCTCCAATCGTAAAATATTTGGTGTCTTTACACCATTTTTTTTAAAATATTGTATTACACATTGAGAAATCATAGCATATTCCAAATGACAGATGCATTGTTATATTTCAAACAGATGGATTTGATATTATTTTATTAGGTTTTATTAATTTTTTGTTCTTTTATGAAGATTTTTAAAAATTATTTCCTGTGAGTTAATTTACATTTAAAAATAATCTTAGCAGCTACAAGAATCATGCTTTATTTTTCAGGTATACTTATAAATCATTACACTTAAAATAATTACATTAACTATACAAAATACAGTCTCATTATTTTCACCACTGCAGTGGAGAATGATTTTTTTTTTAAAGTAACCAAAAATTGAATTTTGATATAAATAAAAGTTTAAAAAAAAACTAAAATAAATTCCAGAATTATTTACATGCTTGTAGAATAAAAGGATTTGTTTTAGATATTTTTTGTAAGTCTGAAACTTTCTTCGAAATATTATTTAACCAGTAAAGCAGGTATACAATCAAATGAATAATGTATATATTTTATAGTTTTTCATGAGCTACAAAATCATTTTATATCAATTTATTTAAAAAATGCAATTAATACAAAAATCTTGAATAAATGATCTTATATTATACTGTTAATTGCACTTGTTATATCAGTACCGGTGTCACGACCTACCGTTTCTAGACAATTGATTCAACGTCCAGTACGCCCCTCGTCGTTACCGATGAGTTGTTGAACGATTAATCTTAGGGCGAAATGCAGGGGAACCACCAGTACTATATTGGTTTGGGAGCTACGTTAAGCAGACAAACACGAAACTGATTTTTGATTTCTTAAATAAAAAAATGCTGATAGTTATGTTATATGCAACAATTGTTAATGTCTTGCTGCAAAGCGGAAAGTGGCAAATACGATAGTAATTACTTTATTATTTGTTAAAAAATAGACGGATATCATTTATAGAATATTCTCAAATTATTTCAAACACGTCGCCTATTATGTTCATGGAAAAACCTCATTGTAATGCGCATGCGCACTCGATAATTTTCAAAATTAAGTTACTTGTGTAATTTAGTTAATCCGGGTTTTTGTGCAAGTAAAAGAAATTGAATGGAACATCCTCCTCACAGTATGCGTAATGTGGAATATCTAGACTTTGATTAAGCTTAACAAAAAACCTGATTTGTAAAGAATCGGTTATCACGCCGATGGATCAGAGATTATTTTGGTGTTAAATCAAATTTGGTTATAAAAACCGGGTTGCGGTCAATGTTACTTACGGATATCCGTGATATAACATTTTTTAAAGAAACATTTATTTTGTGGTCGTCGAATCATTTTTTATTTAACTATATTTATTTTATAACTCAATAAATCACCGATGACTTAAAGCCGCTATGTTTGTATCCTTATATATATATATATATATATATATATATATATAATATATATATATATAATATAACTAACACCCTAAATAAAAAAGACGTCAAAATCGTAGTAAATAAATTAAGACATTAAAAACATCAAAAACAGAACAGATAAACGGCTACCCTCTAACATGATCTCGAAACTTAGAAACCAAATAAAAATATCTCGATTTCGTCTCGCCACAGCGATAGTATTCAGCGTCTGTTTTCCTCCTTCCTACAATCTGGATCTCTTCAAGAAACAGATAAATATACACTTGCAATCTTCCCAACCCACACACAAATACGAACACAACACACTTTTCCCGCATGCAGCGTCCAGCCTCCCTGGCTGAGCGTCATAGAGTGCACTGGTCTTGACCGGGTGTGCTCTCCTGCATGCGATTACATAAAAAAGTATTGGTAGGTACAAAGTTGTATCGGGCACGCATACGCAGTGAAGACACAAGAAACGCCTTGTGAACGCATATGTAGCGCGTTGTACCGCTCGTACGCTATTAGTGAATTTTAAAAACACAAACTACGTATTGTGCTGTGTACTTGTCGCACATTAAACTTATTATTCTTACATAACTGTACCACATATAGCCACGATTGTCAGCTGCAATAATATTTGCTTCGTTCTGTGTCACCTCTGCACTCATAGCTATATCAAGACTACATGTAGTATGTATAAATCTCGTCAGCCTTCAGATATACAGAGCAAAAGGTTTGTAGAAAATGCAGCTGCATACGATGCATTTCAGTGTTTATTTATTTTGGAAGAGATTGGTTGATTAGCCTGATTTCCGGATGGCTATAAAATTTGTTCTAAGAGGCAGATTAAGCCTACAAGACAGATCAGTGCCCTAGGGAATTATTTTACTGACGCCCCATATTGTATCTATTTAAAAAAATTATAAAGATAGATTGCCCTCGGCGCACCTAGCTCATTCAACGCCCTAGACCACCGACCCACTGCGTCACGCCCTAAAACCGGCACTGAAACAGATGAAGAATGAAAATGACAAACGATGCATTATATTTTCTGAATATACACAAATTTCACAACATATTCTAACATAGCAAGAATTCTTCAATACATTTCTTATTTTCTCTTAATCCATAAGATCATAAATGTTAAGATTCTTTCATTGCATAACCAGGATGTGAGGATGATGAATAGAAATGGATTATGACCGTCACCCACTGAGGTTAGCCAACATAGCGAACTTCACAACCGGTCATTTGTCACGAGCATAATGTCAGATCTGGATTAAAAACCAAGCCGAGTAAAATGTTCTTTGTATGGAAATAATAAAATTTAATATGACACTTGTTCCATTCACAATATGATGGAGTGGACAAGAAAACCGGTCGAAGATCACCGAACGAGGCGTTTGTTAGATCCATTGGCGCATCTCAAAAGGTGACAATCCCGTTTATATGCCATATATGAGTACATATATAATATACTTCATTAACCATATACGAGTACACTAGCTTCATCATATGGTAATTAAATATAAAATTTTGGCAGATATGTAATTTAAATTTTACTAACTTGAAAGCATTCCCAAGTACTTCCTAGTATATTATTTGTATGATTCGAAAGCCTTCTAAAAAAACTAGAGATTGGGTCTAAAAAAAAGAAGTAGTTGTGTTTAAAGCATACTTAGACGTAATTAAGCAGCTTTTTATGGGGTTCGAGTAATTGGTCCGATGAGCCCTATACTTAATTTTTGTAGTCGTAAATGGGAGGTCAACTCAAATACATAATATCAATAATATAATAGATATTTATAATACTCAAAGTCAATCACACAATTCTTCATGCAAAGCTGCAATGTATCGGTATTAGGGACCCCTTATTATCGTTTTTCAAATCTTATCTTCATAATAGAAAACAGCAAGTCAGAATAAATAACTTTCTCTCGTCGCTTATCAGTGTCACATCAGGAGTACCTCAAGGAGCCCATCTTGCTCCATTACTATTTAACATATTTATAAATGACATTAGTGATGTGTTCTTGCATACACGTTTCTGGTTGCTTGCAGACGACAACAAAGTCCTAAAATTAATCAAATCTCCTAATGATTGTCTTCTACTTCAACATGACATCAATCGCTTCAATGACTGGTGCATTTCAAACTGTCTACACCTTAACATTGATAAATGTAAAATTATTTCTTCCACCAGAATTAAGAATCCTATTAAGTTTAATTATAAGATCAACAGTGTTGCCCTTTCTCATGTTCCTACTATAAACGACCTTGGCGTCACCCTAAATAGTAAATTATCTTATCACGACCATATTGATAGTATTGTGAACAAGTCCCTTAAACTTCTAGGTTTTATCAATAGAATCACTAAGGATTTTAAAAACCTGAGCTCCATCAAGGTCCTTTACTGTTCTCTGATTCGTCCGCAGCTAGAATATGCTAGCGTTATATGGTCTACCTACTATCGAACTCATATCGACCGGATTGAATCAGTCCAACATCGCTTCTTGTCAAGAGTTGCACGACTGATCGGCCTTGAGAGAGATAGCTACTCCTATGAAGATATAGAGAGGCGACTTAATGTATCTACATTGGAGAGACGTAGAACAGTGACTGAC
The DNA here is from genome assembly GCA_022606575.1 of Glossosoma conforme. Classification (NCBI taxonomy): domain Eukaryota; kingdom Metazoa; phylum Arthropoda; class Insecta; order Trichoptera; family Glossosomatidae; genus Glossosoma; species Glossosoma conforme. The sequence goes on along the minus strand of JAGTXR010000014.1, from coordinate 985,924 downwards.
TTGCTGTTTATTTTTAAAATTATGAACTCCATAATCGATGACTCGACATTATTGCAGGAAATTACGTTCAATGTTCCCTCCCGGTTCACTAGAGGCAGTGACCTGCTACATGTAAGGACATCCAAAACCAACTACGGATTCTATTCTCCTATGTTAAGAATGTGTAGACTGGTTAACTCCTCTAGTGACTTGGACTTTTTCGGGGTGGACCTTCCAGCATTTCGCAGATCCCTCTACTAATGTACTAGATCTGTTTTTTTTACTCATGTTCATGTTTTGTCTAAATGTATTGTCTTAGCTATTATATTGTACTGTTTTACAATTTCATTTATTGTATTTTCTATATTAAAACCGTATGTATTGGCCTAGGCCGTTAATAAAAATAAAATAAATAATATAATATCATTAAAAGTTTTCTCAGTTTTACATTATTTAAATGTACTGCACAATGGTGCAGGGTCCGTTGTTCAAATTCAGCGTTCTCTGTTTATTTTTCTTCGATGAATTTATGAGAGAAATATCATATAAAATGGTGTTTACTATGAATTTGTACGTGTATTGATTTTTCATTCTCCTATTAAAATACTTTATTTGTCGTGTGATAAGGTCGACTGCCTGCTGAAGCTATTGTAAACGCAAGTGACACTTGAAACGGAAATTCATACAATTAAACGATCCAATTGTCATCCCTTCGATACAATTTCAGGTCCGCCGTTAGGTCGACGCGAGTGAGATATTTCATTTGAATATACAGAGAAAAGGCTTCGAAGTCACCTTTGTTCTGCGCACTTTCACTCTCACTGGCTGTTGCAAAACGTCTGCCCGTCAATCCGCGGGATATTCGCAATTTCGCGTTTGCCGATAAGTTCGGCTTTTGTGCGAGGCGGAAGTTAATTGGGGGAGTCAGAGTGATGGATGGACGAGTAATGCACATTGCGCAAGCTGACAACTTTGCTTACCAAAATTTAAAAGGAAAAAGTATATTATTTTTGTCAAACATGTCAAACACTATTTATTTTCTTCACTTGATGTGTGTTTTTAGGCTACAATTCGCTAAATCGCTATTGGCTATCTAAAAATACTTTTATTTATATTCTCAGCATTCACGTTGAGATATATTTAAAATACGTAATATTTAATCAAATACAATACTGGCAATAAGGAAATCAGTTATATACAGGTATGAAGTTGTAAAGTATTTTATTTCAAAAAAGCGTATATTAAATACACATGTCCTTTCATTCGTATAATTATATATATATTGAAATTTCCTACAGTCGACAACGGAACTGGTGATACCTGAGGCCACCCTGCGGCTGAGTATGTGGAGAGGCGCAACTGAGGGGAATGCTTGAATTGCTCCAAAGAGGACCTAGCCCTGGACACAACCGGGGGTGGAATATATGAAGGTCCCTTATCAGACTTCGGATCGGAGTATGCAAGACAAGGACACAAAAAGCCTGACAGTTTTACAGCGGACCGACTGAATGTGACTGCGGTGTGGAGCAGACCCTGTCACTTCTTCTGGAGTGTGCGCTGTGTCCGAGAGTAACGCCATCGACGTCACCCACTTCTGGATAGACAGGATCTGATCTTGTTGTTTCCGACACGATTATATGTATATATATATCGACGTCGCCAAATAACTTTATTTTTTTAAAACAGGGCGGAAAACATCAAGTGTAGCTTCGGCTGTGGCACGTAGCCGTCCTGTTGAAACCAAATGTTGTCATCTCCTCTTCAATTTTTGTGAACAAAATTCATTCAACATGGCCGCGCCGCATGGAAGCGCCATTGATGGCGCTTCACGCACACTTTCTACCACAGCAGCAATATTCTCGAGTGTACGCACTGTTTTTGGCTTTTAACGCTTAAATTTATCGATGAGGATGCCAGTTTCTTTCACTTTTTTCACAAGATAACGAACATACGGAGCTGACGGTGATTGTTTATCTTCCAAAATCCGTACGCAATTTTCATTCTGCAACATTACCATGATAACCATGGTATTCGTTCAGCGGAAAGATAAAACTAATTATCTGTCAAATCAGACATGAGCTAAGTGTTATCATTCACGAAATAAGCTCTAGTTAAAAAAAAACGTTACATAGCGGACCCTATATTATATATATCTTTTGAACATGGCCCTTGTAAAAATATCGATGTTAACCAAAATGGACAAGAGTAAACTTGTATTGGTTACTGACTGTTGTTTATCACGCGTCGTTGGTTGGGTTGAACCAGCAAATGGTCCAGGTCTCGAGATTATCGAGCTTATCATCCAATATTCCTAAATATTTCGATTAATAGATCATTAAAAATATCGGACACAAGAGCTGCTGTTTCATCTACCAATAGAGCCCCTGATCATCGGGATTTACATACGTTCGTTTATAATCATAAATATAATTATAAATCGTGGCCAATAAATAGCTTGTTTCAAAGATGCAATGAGCGAACTGTAAATTTGGAAAATACGAGTAAGTTACGTTAAATCAATTTTTATTAAACCGTAAACATGTCATACAGAGCAACGTTTTGTTAATTATGTTATTTATTTTGTGATATTTGCAAAACATTTGTAATATTCGAACGAAAATAAGTGCCAATAATTTTGCGGCGTGTTTGTGCAAAACGAACATCAGTTTTTCCGAAATGAAGCCGACAAGCAACGTTTTGCAATGACAGAAGTCGTCGATGTAAGCGAAAATCCGACGAAGATAAAAAGTCTTTCAATAATCATTACCAGCAGTCCGCTCATAAACTCGATTAAAAAAGGTGCAATAATATCATTTCACAATTACTGTGAACTGTCGAGTGTTGCGAAAATTTTTTCTTAATCTACGTAATTAATATAACTCTTGTAGTACAATAGTTATTAACTCATTCAGTGTTATACTTTACTTTCTTTCTTACCCAGTTTTTGGGGCTTCTCAAGTCATTAACAAGCGCGTTAACTCTTCGTTATTTAGTTAGTTACATAAACTTCAAAACGCTTAGAAATTGTTACATTTATTCAAAATATTTTTTTCTCACAAAGGTAACACGGAACAATAGTGTATTAGAATATTTAAATATTTCATTAGCCGGTCAACTGGATGTCAAACGTAGGATTTCGTTCAGAAACGGATCGTTAATTTTCTGTCAGTTGTTGCTTGTGAAATCCTTCTGTTTGAGAGCTGCGAAAGTTTGCAAATTAATACCGGTGAAGGTTGGACTTATTTCCTGGGATGAATAATTACCGGCGGTCGTAAGATGTCATTACGACCACCAGTACTGGAACATGGTCGAGGAGTTGTGAAACAGAGGAATGGAAATCTCAGCGCTGCCGATTTGCGAGTTCAACATTTTTTATTATTTATATCATCATTATTTTTATAAGCTAAGTTAGCGATTAGGTTACCATTGTTAAAAAATATTACAATTGATATTTAAATGTGTATATATTTTCATATTTAATATTTCTAAGTACACAAAGAAATACAAATCATGTATATATTTCTGTTTTTGATTGTGTACTGACTACCCAACACCGAAACGCGCTTTTTTATTTTAGCACAGTAAGGGAAAGGTTAATTTTTCCCTTACGTTGCAAGCATTCATAGCTAATCCCCTTAATTAATTATAATTAAAGTAGAAAAATTATAATAATTTAAATTTATTTGCTGAAAACATTAAAAAACTATCTGGCAACGCTCACGGGATTAGTTCCACTCAGGTTTCTAGCTCGAGAGCTACTCCCGCTAGTCGTGGTAGTTGCCGGAATGGCTCACTCTCATTCTCTTATCTCTTCCTTCACAGTGAAGTATGAAAGAGTGAGACGTGAATATAGTGTCGCGCTTCTCGCACATTGTCGAGACCAAAGGTCGAGGCACTCACGGCGCGAATTTGTTTCCGATGTTCACAAAATACCTCCGACGTACCCGATAAATTCTGATTATTATTAATATTATATTTTAAATCAATGGGTAAATATATTATGGAGGAATACCTACAATCTTAATCTAGTATTTATTATATTTATAGAGATATCGATGGTTATTAGTAGCAATGTGTAGAAGATACACCCTACAGGGAAGGAAAGGTTAAGATATACGTTATTTTCGTCCCGCATCAATCTAACAAGTCTTAGTAACACATAGATATATTTATCATAATGTTTATAAAAATAAAATAATCAAATAATTAATTAAATCAAAAAAATCAAACAATTACTTAAATTATTTATAAAAAAAAAATTACACATTAATAAAAATTCGGAGAATACTATACATATTATATAATTTAACTAATTATATGACTTTTGATCCATATAGCTGGAATGATGTCAATGATACAGAATAATATTATATTGTAAACTTTATTTTTCTTAAGTTAAGGTATAACGGAGGTGCTGAATTGCACCAGACCTAGTAAGTGCGCCTCTGCACATCAGTGATGAAATGGAGTCACCCGGAGTCGACCCCAGCCGCCTCGGTTCAAAGAAAGTCCCCAGCAGACCATCAGACCACCGAGGATCGCAGGTCAGGAGTCAACTGGCGCAGAGGTCCAAGGAAATTATACCATTCCGCTGTAGCACAGAGACCCTTTTGCACGTTGTGAAATTCTTATGTAAATTTGTGATATCATAATCTAATATTATTGCATACAACTAGAAATGCGGATTCTGCCATTTATGTTTTATGGCTACCAGAGATTCTAAATGTTATTTGATTTACATTTAAAGTATAATACTAACGTTGTAAATATTGCGTAATGCGAAAATGGCTAAAATTTCTATTACTTAAATATACATATACTATACATAAAATTCTTTTTTCAACGCGTCAATCCAAGCACAAAAATAGCGGCAGAAGCGGGATGCGAACCGCGGACCTTGGAAACCAACTATGCCCAGGTATTCATACCGCTCGGCGAACTGAGCCATTGCTATGCCTAGACCGACTCGCGTTGAAACTAGTATTTATATCATCGTACGATAGATGTCGCTATAGTATATATTCAAAGTATGTATATTTTTATTATTATTCAATCAGTCTTCATTTATTCACAAGCTTAATATTATTACTTTCCGCCAGTCTATTTATTTTAGTAAGTACCACTCGGGTCTCGAACCAAAACTATAAGTAGTCGTTTCTCATCCATTCAGTCTGTTTGTTTAAAAGCGGGAGTGACCTGGATGCGGAAGGTGAAGGATGAGGACGGAGACTCAAGCGGGAGGCCTATGTTCAACAGTGTACGGACACAGGCTGATGATGATCTCTTGTCTCAATGTATTCAGTAGATATTCAAGATGTCGAGAATGTAGAGTTGAAATAAATTATCAACGGTTCGAAGTCCCAAATAATGCTTTGGCGTTCCCAAGGGATTAAGCGAGCTTTTTTTGCAAGTATCCGATTTTAGTGACATGTTCAGCAAAATATCTGAAACCCTACGAGTATCAATAATCTGACCCCCAATATTGAGTGTCAAATTTTCATCTCGACAAGCGCAGTTTTATTGGTCTTCTTTGCATTAAATTTTAATGCAAAGTCGCAGATGACTTTCTTGCTTCTTGTTGATGATGTCCTGTAGATCTACGTGTGATTCAGGTCGAAAATATTTAGAGAGTCACTCCCAGCCACTTCTCGATATGACGGTATTGACTTGCGGTACTGATACGAAATACATTGAGACACTCGAGTATTAAATATGATTATACAGAGAACGTTTTGTAATATTTTGAATTGAGATCGTAACCAAATAAATTAATCATAATTATCTCGTGGCAAAGGGCCAGACAGCGGTTGGATACGTTATGCATGTTCTCGAATCCACACGACTGTACCTTTGTACGTTTGGAAACCTTCCCGATTTTATTATGTGCGGTTGCTTCATACCGCGGCAAGCTCATCTCGGCCCAACAATGGCCGTCACGTGCCGGTCCGGGTAATTAGTCGGTCAGTAGCTGAGGTTGAGGCAGGGCGTGCTTCCCGCCATTGCGACGCATCCCAAACTACACGCCACAAGAACAAAACAATCAGCGATCATCAGAATATAAGACACCGAGAGATTCATAGATTGCGAAAATGATAAAGCGATACTATTCAAATTGTTGATTTTACGCGCTTGTTATTTACAACCGTGCGAGTAAATTGCAACCAAGAATATTTACATATAAAGCATGTATGTAAGACTTGTAAACATTGTAATGTATTCGAAAAATTAAGTTTTTTTGAACTATGAGAATACTATAAAGATATTCGTTTCTTCGGAGTATATATATTGTGGATCAGTTTGTAGCAGCAAAATCTTGCATCTCGTTTTCTTCTGCTCTCTATTATCTGCGTCTTTTTCAGCTCAGCTCGAACACTTGTTGCGAATACTCTCGTCTAGTGCGCCCTCTAGAAAATTGTCCCTTCAACCATAACTTCTATGTGAAGGCAGCCGTCAAGGTTTATAATGTGACTTTCCTATTGGGCTCGAATCTTTGATACGATCTTTATTATATGCTTCGCTTCTTTGATTCTACTGAGAACCTCGTCATTACTGATGCGGTCTATACGAAAAATTCAAATTATTCTTCTAAACCGATACTTCATTTATACAAGATACGAAATGTTGGACGTTTGATTTTGTAACAATAATGCCGTGTTATTTGTGTGTCAACCATGATATACTTCTTCTTCGTAGTATCAATCTGGTGGATTGGTTTGCAGCAACAGAATCTTGCCTCTCGATCTCCAAGCAATCATTTTTTGCTGATACATGGGATGTCTTTTAGACCTTTAATGTGGTATTTTCCCCTTTATTTCCACATCCTAATGCCGTTTACCATAAAGGTTCATCCGCCTTAGGAGAGCATTTACTCCCTCCAGGACAATAGAATGCCCTAACCAGCTCGACCTGATGTGGTTAGCTGGGTGTTAGCTTATTCCGGCCAACATTCGGTCTTATTAAATTACTATAAATTAGGTGAAATTCCCAATTTATCTAATATATACATACTTATGTTATACTTATGACATGGTTTTTGTTGTTACAAGTCCAACTATTTGCGTTGAGTATCCCGACACTTGTTCTGAGTGTGAGGTCATTTACACTAAATGTGTCAATACATTTATAACGCCACTTATATGTTAGTACTTCAATAATGAATTAAAATGTAAAATATTTTGTAATGTTATTGAAGGAAAAAAATAAACAATTTAATTGAATCTCAATGGCTCGTGTTTATTTCCATCTCTTATAATTAAGCATCAAATTGAACATGAAGATGCTTCATACATTTTATTTACGTTGCTTGTAAAGCTTTAAATCAATGTTTTTGACTCTTGAGTCATAGAATATTGATTATTTAAACTTTACGTTAAAAGCAAATCTAGCACGGTTATGCCGCTATCCTAAGTGATCTTGTATGCAAATTATACACATTTATTCGCGTATTTCAAGATATAAAAATAAAAAAAACAATCAAAACATGTTAAAACTTTAAGATTTGTCCATATTCACTCGAAAATATAACAATCTTGGACTTGTTTTTAGTTGTTATGGAAAGTTTGAAGCACTGCGTTTACAAGGCAGAGGTGGTTCTTTAATGCTTCACCTGGTGTAGAAGGTCAGAGTTCCTGGCCCACGCTCGCTGCGGGAAGCTCCATCACGAGCTGCAGACGCTTCCATCGTCGTTGTCACCTCTTTACCAACAACGTGCGGACATGGCGCAATGGGTAACACGCTTGCTTATGGCGCGTGACGTAACGAGTTCAAAACCCAGTGAAATGTGTGTAAGCGTAGTATTAATTATATACCAACAGAAGAATACCTCAAATCAGAGAGACCTCCGAGACATTATAGTTTATTTTGTACCTACAGTCTCGAATGATATATCATAAAATAACACTTAAAAACTTGTGTTTACTTTATTAAAGCATTTCGTGGGCATCATCATTATTAACGTAACCATGTTCGCTCTCATGACTGGTGCATATGGTTGCCACGTGCTTCCACCACAAAGCTCTGTCAGCTGCCATAAACTTTGCCTCTTCCCATGTCAGCTCTGTCGCCCGCATCTGCGCCGAGTACATTCTATGTATAGTGGTGGCCTTCCATGACCAGAGGCTTGAATGAAAGGGCGCTGTAATGTATGTATTAGTATATGTCCCAACAAAAACCAAGTCCAATTTCACCTCATGGCCGACTGTAGTATAGAAGGCTGCCTTGTTCGCTCTCGTGAACGTAGCGTATTATACTTTAACATAACTTTAGGTACAGATGTGATGTGAAACAAGACAAATATAGTAGGAGCTCTTAGAAAAAAATATACGACGTTGATTTGAGGCAACCATTTGCTATAGCGAAGGGTGTCATAACTTATTGTTCAAGGCCAAATGCCCCGTCTCGTGCACGGGACATTTGGCGCACGGGACAACTGGTGCGCTGGGCGTTTCGCTAACCTAAGGATTCCAGTGATCGTAGAGTCCAGGGATCCATAGGTTTCGTCAACGAAATAACTTAGGTTAGGTAAGGTTAAGTTAGGTTAAGTTAGCGAGACCTCCAGTGCACTAGTTGTCCCGTACACGAAATCCCGTGCACTAGACGTCCAGTGCGCCACACGTCGTTACTCATGACTCGTAGAACGAAATGCGGCGGAACCATAGCGCAAGTAGCGAAATATTATATATAATAAGAAATGTAAATAAATTTAATTGTACTTAATTAATAAATTAAACCTATTAAAATAATCACGGATGTATATTTATACTATATAGAAAAGCCGCTGCAATAAAACATCATACAAAACAGTAAGCATTAGATTATTATTTATTCATATGTGTGTATTGAATTTACTCACTTTATTCAGAATTCAATTAATCACTTCTATCATCATATTCACTACGGTTTATTATAATATTATAATTATTCATTGGATCTTGAACTTGCAACAACATATTGTTGTTATTCGTGAAGAGCATATCGTATATTGCGTGGCCGTTTATTATTGCGTGCATGTAAACTTATTAACACACCTACATCGTTAATATTTGATCGCTTATGAGTCGCCAACATTTCATACCGACTCACGAAAAAATGTATCCCATCCTTGAAATATGCTTAGCAAACGACAACTATACTAGTTTTAATAGGTATGAATTGTATTTTGATAACAGGTATTTAAAAGTGAATTAATTAATGTTCATCATCATCATCAGCCTTTATCCGTCTACTGTTGAACGTAAGTCTCCGCATGAGTCTCCATCCTCTTCGATCCTCCGCCTTCCGCATCCAGGTCACTCCCGCTATTCTTCTTATGCCGTCACTACATCTTGCAGGGGTCGGCTAATGCTTCGTTTGATAGTTCTTGGGCGCCATTCCAAATGCTTTTCTTCCTCATAGACAGTCGTTTCTTCGACAGATGTCCTGCCCATTGCCACGAGTGTGCCTATTTGTTGGGTAGCATCCACTACTTGAGTTCTTCTGCGTATTTCCTCGTTTCGGATTCTATCTTTTAGCGACACTCCGAGCATGGATCTCTCCATAGCACGCTGCATGACCTTTATTTTATGGGTAAGACTTGCTGTCAGATTCCACGTCACTGCGCCATAAGTTAATACAGGGAGGACGTATTGATACCCCTTGGTTTTTAGACGTTGCGTAATTTTCGCTTTTTAAATGTACTTTAGTTTTCCAAATGCTGCCCATCCCAGTTGTATACGCCTGCCGATTATTAACTAGTGTTGCACACTTAAAAAAATGCAGAATTTACTCGGTGGAGCTGCGGGAGGCCGAGCTGACATGGGACGAGGCCCCCGCCTGATGATCCCCATCAAGGCGGCTGTCAGAGCTCTATGGCGGCGGCTCGTGATGTTCATATGCTCCAATTGAGGGAGCAGACATGGACAAATGAATACACACTTACAGGTAAATATCAAGGGCTTATTATCAAGTGTTATTTTTTTTGATTTATTTTTGAGAAAGAAGTCTTTACCAAAGCATACTCAGATATCATTTACCAAGTTGGTGGTGAATACAATAATTTACTCGGTATAATAAGTATTTTTATTTATTTTATTTTATTAACGGCCTGGGCCAATACATACGGTTTTAAAATAGAAAATACAATAAATAAAATGGTAAAACAGAACAATATAATAGCTAAGACAATACATTTAGACAAAACATGAACATGAGTAAAAAAAACAGATCTAGTACATTAGTAGAGGGATCTGCGAAATGCTGGAAGGTCCACCCCGAAAAAGTCCAAGTCACTAGAGGAGTTAACCAGTCTACACATTCTTAACATAGGAGAATAGAAACCGTAGTTGGTTTTGGATGTCCTTACATGAAGTATGAGCATATAATTACAAAATTTGCTTTAATCACCATATGAATACAATAAAAACGTGTCATAAGTAAATGTGATGTGAATTTAATAAATATTTTGTATGATTATTTAATGTAATATATATTTTTACTATATCCGCTTCATATTTGGAGCACATCGACACCGCAAAATTACGTTTCACAGTTCTGTAGGATCAGATTGTCCATGCCTTGTTCCAGAACACCTGTATCCCCGGAGGTCACACGGGAAGATAAATGGTACCCGGGAGACTCAAGGGCAAGAGCCCGCGAACTTGCATATACTGCGACTGTAGTATCAGAGAAATATTTGGGTGCCCAATGATCATGGTTTTTAAGGAGATCGGATGATCAGCCCTACACTACCGAGACGCGGAGAATTTTATGTTTTGTCCTTAAGGGGTGGCTCGACCTTACCGGAGGCATGTAAAGAGCTTAGATTTAAGTAAATCGATTTAAGACCGACGGCGTTTGAGTGAGAAACAAACGCTTTGACCACTGGACATACAATAATTTAGTAGAATGTATTACAATATAAACGAAAAACTTGTACAATATAGATTTTTAATGATGCCTCAAACAGGCTGTGCAAAGTCTTAGAGTAATGGCGGTTTGACTCTGTTGGTAATGACGATGTAAGGGAGCAGATACGGCATAAAACCTTACTTCTGTCTAGGAAAAATTATTGGTACACGTTATATAGAGTAGCTTCACATCAATTAAAAGCGTAATAATACATTTAAATTCTCATTCGATCTTGAACAACAACAATGTAATAATATTATTCACGAACACATTATATGCGAAGCATATTGCACGGTTATTTATTAACTGAGTTCGTGTTAACTCATTTTCACACCTATAAAGAACATGTACGTGTATATGGTTAAACTTTACGTAGACAAACAAGTTTGCTGACATTGTTTCTAATCATTGTCAATATTACATTGTCGGAATTATCAGAACAAATACTCCTAATCGCAAAATAAAGTTAATTATCTAGTGTAAATACCAAATAGTTTTGTACTTACTAGTATAACATATTCAGTTATCGCATCTTAGGCAATAGAACCCATTAGGTAAAAATTTCTTCATCTTCATTGTCAATTTCATTATTGAGCGTTGTGATATGATATATATTTTTGAATATATTGTATATAATAGAATGTTTTAATTAATTTTATGAACCAGTTTTATTAAAATCATTATTTAGCAACTAAGTAAGATGATACTTTTATATCTTTTGTACCACAATAAACCTTCTTACATTTTTTGCGTTTATCCAAACATCAAAAATCGACATTTATCCATCAAAACATATTTTTTAGTTTTATTTATCAATTTCATTTATATAGCGCCTAGAAACTGTTTATTGATCGACTCCCAATGTTTCCGCAAGCTCTTCTTGTGTCTGGCATGGATCTTCATTAATTAAGTAATGTTTCCAATTCGGTATCTTCAATATTTTTCTCAGCACCAGGATGTTATTCATTTTCGAGGTCAAAATCACCACCCTTGAATTGTTGAAACCATCTTCTGCATATTTAGTTCTGAAAGAGCATTGTCGCCATATATTTGTACTAATATTCTATGCGCCTCAGCTGCTGTTCTATTTTGGTGGAAGTAATGTAAAAGAATTCCCCGCAAAAACGGTTTTGTAGGCACGAACTCAGCCATGTTTAAAATTTCGGATAAAAACGTTTTGACTCTCCGGCAGTTGAAATTGGACTGATGTTTGCAGCCTAGGGTTGTAGCTTTCAGGCAAAAAATTATTTCAGCCCGATCGGATATATACCTGCCGAATTATGAGTCTCAATGCAAAACGCGAATATTATAGTTCTAGTAACACGAACTCTTTTGGAAAAATTTAAATTCCAAGAATTTTCAATCTCATGATTAATACCTAACCTAAGATGCAGTATATTATCTCTGTTATGGCACGACTGTAATCAACTATATAAAGTAACATATCTTACGTATCTCTGTAAGAACATGGCATAATTTAACAAATTATGCAATCTGAGAAGTAATGTACACGTGTATCGAAATTATTACAAAGGTAATGGAACTTCACAACATCCGAGAATCTACAATGAAACGAATAACGTCAATTTTTGTGTAATAAATAATGAGTTTTGGCGGGTAAGAAACTTGATTTAAGAGAGAAAGAACATTAAATGGCGAAGGAAATAATACTTCACCTGGTGACATAAATCTCCTTATTTTTGATTTGTACAATGTTGCGAATCGTTTTCTTTGAAATTTAATTTACGTTCATTGGAGTACGAGACAATGCACGCTCATTGCTTCTGTGTCAATCTAACTTGTTTTAACGATACTAATTTTACCTTTATCCTTATATGCTCTAAAGTTAGTCATCTATGATTACCAATAACCACCTTCCAACGTTAAGACTGACAATTTGCTGGCTGCTACTCCATTAGCTTCGTCCTTTCATAGTTTTTCAAAAAAACATTTGTTTACTGAAGCGGCGTTAAACAGGGGTGTGAAATATTGTAGGTTAAATTTTGCATTAAAGTGTTCTGGAAAAGGAAATATAAAGTGTTGCCGAATCAGTGTGATGCTGGTTTCAGGAGATGAAGAACGCAATAAGCAGTTCATTATCATAGGTTCTCCAAGAAGAAATCTTCTACGTTCAAAGAAAAGGACCAGTAAGCAATCGTTTTGTGTTGGACAAGACGATATAATGAAAATAATAATACATGTCAAGACATTTGTTTTATATAACTATTTATGAAAGGTGCAAGTAAGTGTGGTAAGTACGAGTAATTAGTGAAAGTGAATACATAATTAAAAGTAAATAAAGTTCACGATTTGTTTCATTCTTTGTCATTTCGAACAAAAGTGTAGAGTTCTCTGAGTTATCGTTGGACAGATTGTACAAATTTTGATGGTTATCGTCTTGTCGACCACCCACTGCTGTCTGAGTTATCGTTGGACAGATTGTACAAATTTTGATGGTTATCGTCTTGTCGACCACCCACTGCTGTCTGAGTTATCGTTGGACAGATTGTACAAATTTTGATGGTTATCGTCTTGTCGACCACCCACTGCTGTCTGCGGTGCGAAGAAGAGTCAGAGTTACCTAACCGCGTTCTATACTATATGATCGAAATGTCACGGCGCTCGACTACACTAAGATTGGTCTCGGGTTTAAAATCCACACTAAAATAATATATTTTTCATATTATAAACTGTAATATTTGACCATCAAAAAAATCCCAAGAAAATCTATCATGAATATTATCTTTCTTCCATATTCGCTCTCTAGCTGAATCATATAATCTCTACAAATATACTACATAAAATCATGTAAGCTGCTACGATATTGTCGTCGGTCTAGTATTCTTGCTTTCCAAGCTTTCGTTTTTGATAAAAATATATCAAAGTTTTCTAAAAATTTGCCTCATGTGATGAAATCTATGACTGAATTGTATCAAAAACATGAAAATCTCAGATTCATACCTTGTTTTAGAGAGAAAAAAAAACTTGATTACAATTAATCTTTGTATTTGTTTGTTTATCCAATAATGATTGAGAGATGGTAAAGTTACACGAAACAGGTGTGTTTTTGCAATCACGAATTATGCGTATAAAAAGATGACTTAACGTCTCAAGACTAATTTCAAGACCATCCAGATTTTAAGACATTTTGCATTTTTGAATGAAATTAAAAAGAATCCGCTCTTAGCTCAAGCGTATTTAAATATATTTATTTTGCTTCTATAGGTCAAATATCTGAAGAAGAAAAAACTGATTTGGTAGTCGTAATTAATTTGTTTTGGCAAGTATATAAATATGGCAGTCACATTAATTTATTTTATAGTTTCACTTTTATTTTAAGTAGTCAACTTAGCAAACATGTGACTATATGAAACAGTCTGCCTACACGAGCATTTAAACAAACATTTTTATCTAATGTGTTAATGCCTTTTTTGCATTGTTTTATTCGTTTTTAAAATCGACGAAATATTGAAATGATTATTGGTATAAATCGACTTCAAAAACATCATCATCATTAATTTATAATTTAAAATGTTATGAACATATTATTTCGATTTTTTCGATCGATAATTCTTGGTGGAATTCCATAATATCAGATAAAGGGTCCGCCATCTAACGTTTTTTTTCAACTAGTGCTTATTTCGTAAATGGTAACATTTAGCTCATGTCTGATTTGACAGATAATTAGTTTTATTTTTCCGCTAAGCGAATATGGTTGTGTGTATGCTTGAACAACGCTGAGAAATATTGCGACATTACTTTGAAAATCATGGTAATGTTGCAGAATGTGAGAGAATCACCGTTAGCTCTGTATGTTCGTTATCTTGTGAAAAAAGTGAAAGAAACTGGCATCCTCATCGATAAACCAAAGCGTGAAAAGCCAAAAACAGTGCGTACACGCGAGAATATTGCTGCTGTGGCAGAAAGTGTGCGTGAAGCGCCATCAACATCAATTCACCGTCGTTCTCAACAATTGAACATTTCGGAAATTCATATATCACATTGGTTCTTGTATCCTTTAGCTATCAGATGATGCATAAAAAAACTATTTAAGAAAGTAGCAAAACGATATATCACGGCTACCGATGTCAGCGGTACCAGAAACTTTGACGGCATATATCGGATACCGATGTAAATGGTAGGGGAATCTTACACGACATATATCGGGTATATAACAGGTCAAATGAAGTGTATTACATACTTTTTGATAACAATGTTACACACTGTGTACTTGACTCTTTTGGAATGCTGAATTCCTTGAATGAGTTAAGCGATTCTTCATAGCGATAATCGCCGCTGCTCATGTATTTAATGCACACTTATTTGTTTCAATTACTATGAAAGCGTTTACACACTAATTACTATCACGGAGGAGTAAGTGAGTATTAAGTGCCGGCACGCATTGTCGTACAATGGCGAACCGCACAGGGATCGTGACGCCTCTGAGCCATCACGATCCGGTACTTCACCCCGAAGTGGTAATAAAATAAAATATAAATACTGTACTAAATTGTGGAAGATTTTACAAAGAAATCGTTTTGGGCTGGTTTATGGCTCTTTGTTGGAATTGTTAAGCGTAATTTGGCTGTTAGAGTTTAATCGCTTTACCTTTGACATAACCACAGTTTCAAAAACTTTACGCGAGAAAAGTCACATTAATTTTATGTATTAAATTTTGAACTACTCATTTTTTTCCTGCACGGTAATGCCCGCTAGATGGACATTTAATTAACAGTTATTTTAGTTTGAAAATTGATAATAAAGTTATCATATTTTTATGAAGTGATCATATTTAATATAAAACGGAGGCGATATTGACTTACTCGTATTATAATTCAAATAAAAATATAAGACTGCAAGGTGACAATCTTACAGCAAAGTGTATAGTAAACTACAAGCTCTCTTTACTAAACTCAACGCAGGAATTGATATTCAACAACAACAATAATTGAAACTTATCAGAGAAAATGCAATTGATTTGAATTCTTATATATTATAAACTCCCAAGCTTGGGCTTACTGTCACTACAAATTATCAGCATAAAGTACTTGCCTTGTTAAAATAAGTTATATTTAACGTAGCTCCACAGAGTATATTATACAGATAGTTATCCTGTGCTATCTAGTACGGTGTTTACAATAAAATCCTGAGCTTAAATCGGGAATTATACGGTGGAGTTTCGAAAGAGAGAACTGACATTGGATAAGGCGAGGGCTGTGGCAGCTTAAAAAGCTTTGTAGCGGCAGCTTGTGACGAATATATGCTCCCATTGAGGAGCGGATGTGATATAATAATGATGATCTAGTACGGCGAGAAACTGGGGGCCTTATAGAAAAGGCAAATGTACTGTAGTTTTATCAAAGGTGTACAATACAGCAGTTAAAAAGAAATATATAAAATAGTTATTTTAATTGGGTTCAGGCAAATAAAAAAGGAGACGACGCAATTACGTGATGGGCATATCCTATTTTTTATGAGAAAACATTAAAAAATAATGAATTATAATTAGAAAAAAATCCTTTTGAAATATGGCGATTGATTATGTTGAAAACCCGACATATTTTTTTTTCAAATTTTGCGTTTATTTACCAGCTTAGTGAACTTACCTGGATGTCACATCAATCACTAAATAAAAGTAATTGCATAATATAAATAATGATGATTACACACAAATGTTAATGTACTCGATGCGTTTCATACCAGAGTCCACATTTCTCAAATCGAAATATCAAATCGTCCAAAGTTTACTCTAAGATACTTCATACGTGGACTGCGCCACAATGCACTGCGGGGGGAACTGATAAAACTATTATTTACCGTAAAAATCACATTTCATTTCCTCATCTTAATTATGCGCATTATTGGATAACATCTCGATGATTTCCAAAGGTGCGGTTGAATAATAATTGTGCATAATTCACGTAATTACAAAGTTTTTAGTTCGAATAGTAAGAGACGATCATTCTTATGTAAATGAAACGACGGTGTCTACATTTCGATGATTGCTCCTCCAATCGTGCATCAAACGTATCATTTTTGCATGTAAAGGTTGTGTTATGACAGACATTTAATGCAGATGAGGTCATAAATCTTCCATCACAGAGCTCTAATTTAGGGCAATGGCACTGTAACTTGTTTTAAGTATAAGAAATAGGAGAGAGTTAAATACGAGTATTATTAAGAATTTGGTTTAAGTTTATGTTTGTATATGCAACAGTATAAAACCATTTGGTTTTCTATTTTTCAAATATAATATTCTACTTTTAAATTCCATTTTATATTAACGAAGTCGTCACTTGTGTTGTAGGGTTGACTCATTGTAGTAGAATCAATCCAGACTGCGATTATTGAAAATGATCTTAGATGTGATGATGTATTAAAATCCAAGTATTCGCACAACCATGTTGCAACACTCCCTAAAGATTAAGTTGGCCCCGGTGTCACGTCATAATAACCTAAGGATTTGTCCATTGATTGAAGAGTCCAGAGATCCATAGGTCTCGTTAACGAAATTTAAAAAAAACTTCTTAGTCAGACATCCAGTGCACCTGTTGTCTCGTACACCAAATGATCTGTGCACCAGATGTCCATTGCGCTCACGTCGTTACCGATGAGTCGTTGAACGAAGTGTCTGGGGACAAAATGCGGCGGAACCGTTTGTCTCGAGTTCTTCTGATTCCAGATCTCACTATTCTCAATGATTTCCACGTCTATTATTTAGTATATTTGTCATTTAAATGAGATCTTTTGGAGTGATTTGCCGCCAGAATAAAAATTTTCTATATCATGGTAGGATGTGAAAGAAGCACGAAAAAAACATCATCGTTTAGCTATCTGAAATAATATCCCAATCAATCTTATCAATTCAGATAACAAAAATAGGCAGCATTAATGACTAATACAATTTAAATAAGAGGCAATAAATTATGCAAGGCATAAATATTGTAATATAATTTTTACTACATTTTGAGAATCGTTTTCGCGAAGCATTTGAAACTTAGATGTCCACTTAACAAGTCCAAGGCGCTTGACTTAAATTGCTTGATTTATTAGCGCAATTTGTTAAAGGTTTCCGCTTTAGGTTAATCGGTCCAGGACATTGCAGAACTGAAGCACGACACCTAACACGCCCATATTTATTTAGCGAGCTGTTTAACAGTAAATCTCTCTTTTTAGAACACAAATCACTTAATTTCAATTCAAAGTGAAAGAAAAATAATCGTTCTATCGTACTGAGGGAAATATTGGTCGGAATAATCATAGTATTTTTGATGTTTATCTTTACATTGATATCATCTTGATATAGCTCCTTTAGGCTGATGCCGTAGAGCCTCGAAAAACGATCTTTTGTCTCTTATTTTTGTTCGCTCGCCTGACATGCACATCTAATGTTAGTTTTAATTGTATAATGTTAAGCGGTGTTTGCATACACCAACATATTAGTTATGACAGTTGGCCCATTTCCTGTTGACAACACTGTCATCTTGAATTCGCTTTTTCTGCAGCGACGGTTGGTGGCGCCGAGATGTCAGAGCGCGCCGTCAGTTGACAGTTAGAGCTAGCTCTCGACCGTTATGGCACGCGCCTACTAGCGTGTGGCACAACGGTCGTTTTGTTGCAAGTGTTTGACAAATAAACCGTGATAATATGTGCAACAAACAAGTTTTTTGTATTGTGAACCTGATCCTGCATCCTGTCATCCAGTAAATCGATATCAAATAAGAGAGGAGGATATCAACATATACTTCGAGAATAGTGAACGTTGACAGTCGTACTATTAGATTCTAACTAATTGCATATGACAATAATAATAAACATTCTTTTTTACTAACTTTCCACTAACTACCTTTATATCATTATCTGTCCCTGGCTTTTTATTTATGTAAATGGATTATATTTTCAAGTACAATATACTTTAAAATACAAGATTATAAACTTCTTCTTAACCCTCGCCTTACTATGTTAAAAACTTCCGCGCGTTCCGATGATGTGTAATCGTTACACATTCTGATTTAAAGTGAATAAAATGAGTAGAAATTCGAAAAAATGAAAATATTCAAAGAAATCGCTTAATTTTATAATAGTTGATGTCAATAAGCAGTAATAATTGACATTTAATAGCTGAAAACATGAAAAACATCAGACGAAGACCTCAAACGGCCAGACGCAGCTTGCCTCGTGAACGTCCGAGACTTACTAACATTAGTTAGCCTGTCGACATATCGATGAGCCTGCGCGTCATCGAAATCATTTCGGTCGGAGGTTCCCCGTCTCGCGCACTCATATTAGTACGTCAGCGAGAGTGAGGAGTATAGATAATTACGTATCTGGGTATTTTTTTATTTTATTTTTGCACACGCTTTTGTATGACTTCCGACAGGTCGAATGAATACATGACAGTTGACGCGTCTTGAGTGTAGTGGTGAATTTATTCCGGATTTTAGAAAAATATTTCCTGCTCCCGATGAGTGCCTATTATTATAAATATTTTAATTTTTTTCAATACGTAAATGTATTAAGGAGGAATACCTACAATCTGAACCCTGTATGTATTATATTTACAGAGATATTTAAGTTATTACAAGCAATGTGTGGTCGATACACATCACCGGGGAGGAGAGGTTAAACATATATATGACTTTGTTTATGTAGATTTTGATGGCAATTATACATAAGGGTTAAAGATGTAAAGTTTTTTTCTCTCTTTTAGGCCGTATAAATTTATTTATAATATATCAGATTGTTTCACCATGGTATGTAAATCGCCTACTATGACACGAATAAATGTCAACATGACCGTAAGAAATTGTTATCATTCTTTATATTGCATCGTAATAGTCAATAAAAAGCGTAGTTAATAGTTGCATAGTTTTAATTACAAGTAGTTTTTATCCACTTATTATGACTACTACATTTGCTATTCATGAATAATATTATAATTTCATTTATGAATTATCAATATTAATAAATCTTCATTATGTTTAGTAATAAATACGCGTAAATCACCACAAAATGTAAGGCATTATGAAAGAACGGTAGATTATATGATATATTCTTTAACACCTTTTACACCTACTGGCATACCTTTGATTCTTTTGGCGGTGATCTTTCATCATTCAAATATTCATACCTACACTGACATATTACGGGCCCTTTGTTGGACTCGTAGATACTTTCAAAATATTTAGTAACAATAACATTGAATCACTGGATACAAAGTGTAAGTTATATTGTAACAACTCAAAGTGAAAACGATTCAATGGAGACAGCTGATAAACAATACACTCGTTATAATATTAGAATGACATTTATTTCATGATTAAACACAATTTATGAACACACCTTTATGTTGGTTACTTGTGTAATATTATTACTTTTTTTTTATGTACGAACAATAGTATTGGATCTATGATACATTGCGTGTGTGTTGTTTTCGTAGTAACCACACGGCTCAAATCAAGAAGAAGTTTCATACAGTCGATAACGGACCTGGTGATACCTGAGGCCACCCTGCGGCTGAGCATGTGGAGAGGCGCAACTGAGGGGAATGCTTGGATTGCCCCGAAAGAGGACCTAGCCCCTGAACACAACCAGGGTTGGAATATATGGAGGTCTCTTAACAGACTTCAGACTGGAGTATGCAAGAAGAGGACACAAATGAAAGCCTGGCAGTTTTACAGCGGACCGACTGAATGTGACTGCGGCGTGGAGCAGACCCTGTCACACCTTCTGGAGTGTGCGATGTGTCCGAATAGCTGCACCCAGGAAGACCTGATGATGGCCGAGAGTAACGCCATCGACGTCGCCCACTTCTGGGCAGACAAGATCTGACCCTGTTGTTTCCGACGCGATTATATATATATATAATGATACATTGAACGCGTTTTTTGATACAACTAGTCTACATTTTTATCGAAGTTTATTTATATTTTAAATATTCCGTGCATTATCGAAAAGGCAGTTTCTTTATTACGCTAAAATAAAGTAAGCGTTACATTTACGTTGGCAGTTCTGAAAAAAAACACCGCTAGTTTGTCATTTTGAAATCCCTCGTTTGAAACGTCAAACGTAAAATGAAAATCACAAGACATTAATGACTAGTTCTTATACAACACTTGCTTGCAATATGTCAACTTAGCATACATATTTATTTGAACAATGTGCTAAGCCACGAATTATTTTAACATATTTAATTAACGTTAATTAATAATTAAATATACGTATACTATACATAAAATTCTTTTTTCAACGCGTCAATCCAAACACAAAAATAACGGCAGAAGCGGGATGCGAACCGCGGACCTTGGAAACCAACTATGCCCAGGTATTCATACCGCTCAGCCGACTCGGCTATTACTATGCCCGGACCGACTCACGCTGAAACTAGTATTTATGTCATTGTTATCATCGTATGATAGATGTCGCTATAGTATATATTCAAAGTATGTATATTTTATATTTTATATTTTTTATTATTCAATCAGTCATCATTTATTCACAAGCTTAATATTATTACTTTCCGACAGTCTATTTATTTTAGTAAGTACCACTCGGGTTTCGAACCAAACTATAGACTGAATGGATGAGAAACGACTACTTATAGTTCCGACTTGGACTTTATAACCAATCATTTACCTGTGTTACTGATTAATAATTTTACCTTCTTGATATTGTCTCAAGGAGACATTATTATATGGATTTTTTAAATTTTTAGTAGAATATTATTTTATTATTTCAATATTCTAATCTACTTTTATAGATCATTGACTATATTACAATATTATTAATAATTAAATATACATATACTATACATAAAATTCTTTTTTCAACGCGTCAATCCAAACACAAAAATAACGGCAGAAGCGGGATGCGAACCGCGGACCTTGGAAACCAACTATACCCAGGTATTCATACCGCTCAGCCAAAGCTCAAGCTTAACAGCGGGTGTGATAGATACTATTCAAGTATTGTTTTGCTTACTAGACTTTCGACAAACAATTCATTTAATGCAAACACTCCACTATAAAAAAAACCTTCAAATACTAAACTCGTTGTTAATAATAAAAAAATCGACAAACGATGTACATATAGTATTAAATACGAAATTTTTATTATACTTAAGTAATCTATAATTTAAAGAATATTATTTATTCAAATTTGGTATTAGGCTTCAAATCTAACTGATTGTGTTATAATAATAATATTTAATATGCACGGCATATATTATTTGTTTTTATTAGGCTTTAACATTGTTCGATGGTAACCTTGCCATAGTTTTATGGATGAGAATGCCCCTTCATACAGATTACCAGCTGACCTTAAATATAATAATAAAATATCTTCATCGTTTCACACGTGCCGGCATTTTTAAGAACTCTAATAATCTATTCACAATCTAGCTTTTTGATTACCAATTTTGGAACATCGTGTCATAGACAACATGTATTAGGTTACGGCAGGTTACATAACATTTCTCATTGTAGATTCTAATCTTTTCAACAGGCATATAGTTCTAGATTATTTGGTCGATAAACTTGGAATGTGTCTATCAATTTAGACCAATTGAATATGTCATGTTATACCAATATAATAAATTTTCAGTTTATTCGGATGCATTCCAATAACTTTTGAAATACGAGTATAGCGTGCTTAAATTTTCTTATCGATGTAGGTGTCTTGACAATTGATCTATATATTATATAAGGTTCAGATATATATCGTTTTATGAGCAGTGCCGGCTCTAGACCCTGCGGCGCCCTAGGGCATTTTTTCTGGCGCCCCTTATTGTATGTATTTAAAAAATATATATGAGATAGATTTCCCTGGTTGGCGCCCCTAGCTTATTCGACGCCCTGGGCTACCGCCCCAATGCGCCACCCCCTAAAACCGGCACTGTTTATGAGAATTTCTAATGATAATAAAAACTCAAATTTTCAAAATGCTGGAAAGCCTAAATTGTATGATAAAAATTTATGAATTGTTTCCCATTTTATTTGGAAATATACGAGTACTCGTAGACAAACAACCGTGTGTTTCAAAAAATATGTATTACATATATTTTTTGTTAGTGGGTTTCTACAGTCTGTTTTTTTTAAATATTTAGAACTTTCTTAACGATGTACATAATACATCAATTTTTTTACGCATAAATTCATTCAGAAAAAAATATCGGCAGACGCGGGATTCAAACCTCGAGCCTTGCACCTTTGCTCTATTCTACATACCACGAAGTCCACACGACCATTCTCTGCCTGGCAGATACGCGAAACTTGAAGTATTTATACCATTGTTAACATCGTATAACGATAGATGTCTCTGTAGTATATATTCAGAGTATGTGTATTATTATTTTTATTATTCAATCAGTCAATATTTATTCACAAGCTTTTTATATTACTAGTTACCGACAGTCTATTTATTTAGTAAGTACCACTCGGGTCTCAAACCGAACTATAGACTGAATGGATGAAAACAACTTTTTTTTTCAGAATGAATTGATGCGTATAAAATTTAATGTAGAATTGTATGTGTGTATTTAATTACTAATAATATTGAAATACAATAGTCAATGATCTATAAAATAAGATTAGTGTATTATATATAATCGTGTCGGAAACAACAGGGTCAGATCCTGTCTGCCCAGAAGTGGGCGACGTCGATGGCGTTACTTCTGGCCAAAGGGAGCAAAGAAGGAACCTCCGCGTGGTGCCCCCTGGAAACGGTTATTTACAATGCCGGCCAATCCTTCTACTACGGAAACAACATCAACACACGCAAAACATTAGTGTATTGAAAAATATTCTAATAAAAATTGAAAATCCAAATGTAAATATTACATTATTATGTTTGTGCAAAAGTTTCATATTATATCATGTTTAATCAATATATTTAAAAAAAAAACGCATATCTGCTCCAAATATGGAACATGACGTCACTACGAATTGCCGTTGCTCAGTCACATCAATTGCAATTGTCTATATGTCTCAAGATCTGTCATTACTCAAAGGTCGATTAGGGTACATACCCGTATATCGTCCCCGGCGATCTGTATGTGAGGAGCCCGGGGACGAGTGATGGCAGCTATAGCCGAGGGAATATTTTGAGCAATTTGTTAATTGTAATTTTTAAAAAAGTAACGATGATTAGCCTGATGTTCTCGATTTGATTGACTTAGTTAAATTAAAAAAAAAAAATATGTTATGACAATATATTTTTATACTGTTGTACAGAAATTTGAAAATTAATCCTAATTTTTTGCATTCGAATGTGTTTCCTGCCAAATATTCATCAAAATTGAGTAAAGCATAATTTGTCATCTCCTATACACTCTGAAATAGATATTTAAACTTATTTTCGCCAATCGTTTAGAAAGTTGAAGATGTCTTAAATTAGATTTCTGTCAATACATTACTCTTACCTATTCCGTTTCCATAAAACTACTAGACAGTTATTAATACTTCGACAGGTATATAAGTACCTTTATTCACACGAAAAAAAAACTGACCCAGATTTAAGCATGCAAATTTTCCCATGTAAATAATACCTAGCGTGAATTTTGCAATATTCGCAGAACATTGATGTTCATATCCGATATATTTACTATTATGTAATGCTTTGTTCTTGTTTATCTAAACTAATTTATACGAGTGTCAGCTTGCTTACCTTAATGCTTATCTTGGCTTGAAAATGTAATGGAGAAAATAAAATATAAATCTGTTAGGTGTTGATTGATATGGGAATTATTGTAATTGGATTTTTGAACATACCTTGGGGTTATCAAGAGGTATATTATATATGAAATTGAATACTTATTATATAATTTTTATTGATTTTTGCGAGCACAACTTTCTTTTGAATTGCATATACAGGTACATTTCCGTTGAAAAAGAAATTTTATTAAATAAAATATCTATGTGCACAATTTAGATTGATTTTTTAGCGAATATGCATAAGACAAAATAAATAAAAAATGTCTTTGATATAAATTCAATATTCCGACAGTAAAAATGGTCATGCAGTAGCATTCTAATAATGAAAGTTCACTTTTACGTGACTTTTGTTGATGTTAGTTTATTTGAAAATGCAGTAAAATATAAATTTTAACGTTTTCGGAAGTTACGTGATGGCATTAAACAAATTATTATCATTGTAAGCTCCTAATAGTAATTTATTTATTAAATATAATTATTGTCAAAATTATATTTTTGGATTAATTGTTGAACTAAATTAAATGCAATAAATAATAACATCCTCCTATCTTTAAAAGGTGTTATTCAGTCACGTGGTGGCAGGATAATAATACAGACTTTTTCTGAATCACATACACATATATTTACCATAAACTGTACAAACTTATGGCCCGGACCTAGTCACAGCATTCAGGCCAGGCCACAATACAACCTGTTTCGCGGTTGGTACACGACTCGAGGTTTTCGGTACCAGTCAGCATGGCCCATATCATGCTGATATCAATAATTATATATGTAATGTGAAACTTTTTATGTACAATATCATGACAAAATAAACGGAATCTGACACATAGTATTATACCTATAACATCAATCATGTAGAGATTATAACGTTGTGATTTGTGACCTATTTTTACTGAAATTTCAGCCAAAAACCTGCAACGAAACCGAATTTCAGCTTCTGCTGTAGTTTTGGGCGAAACCGATCAGTTTCTATTTGTCATCTGAAACTGGAGGATTCGATAATTCGATCGATCACATATTTTATGATCATGTTAATAAATAATGCAAGTGATATTTTATTCACCCCGTGGATCAAATAAATAACTCCCAAGTGGGTACCCTTTGGCAATAAATAAAAGTTTTTATTTATATAAAGTATGTTACAATTACCTAGCTTAAGTATTGCTTCATTTTCACGATCGCCCAAAACTACTCATTAATTTAACTAGCAATAAATTATAAAGTGTTTGCCAAAACCTATATATTAAAGCACACAAAGAAAACAGTTAAACGGCAACACAATTGATTTATTGTTAAAAAGATGTTTAAGCCTATTGGAGAGTACCACAGATTATAATATATGCAAAGTGTTATAATCAATCAATGGCACCTACTGGCGGTGTTAACAGTACAATAGAATATGAATATTGCATTTCAAATAATACGCTAAGCCCATTTTTATAAAGAACTAGCTTTTCTCAGCGCACGTCAGAAAATGCATTGTTATGTAGAAAACAAACTATGTTCTCAGTGATTTTACCTGTTATAGTCTACAGAGAAAAGACACAAACTTAAGTTCACAGCTTTAGACGGTCTATTTGACATCTTACTGATGCACCTAAAATCACGGGAAGGCCTTCAGCCACTCTAGTAGCTTTTTGCGTGCGTCCAGTAACGGGCCATCTGGGTCTCCAAAAGCAGGACGGTACACGGAGGGTTTTCACCAAGCGAACCCTTACCAAATAGGCCATCCATCATCTACGAGTATAAGTGGTGTAAAAAGTAATGAGGCGCTACATACGTTCGGCGTCTTTTCCGTGACCGAATCAGGAATGTGTTGATTCGGAGGAAGACAAGAGCTACCAATATAGCGTATGTAATTGCGCGATGAATATGAGAGTGGGCCAAGTATACATATATACGATGGCATATGGAGAGCAAATTGCAGACCAAGCACAGGATGAATTAAATGTAAGTCGACAACTGGCGATATGGAGAGATGATATTGACAGTACTGCTGGAATGGAAATATCAAGGAATGCCTAAAATATTACAAGTTGCCAATAATTGAGCAAGACCATCATTAAGTAGTGAGCGAATACGGGTTGAACAAGAGTTCTGTGATCTTGGATAATACATTTTTTCACGAGATTATGCCTTAGTGTGTTCTTAGCGAGCGGTATTTACATGCATGTAAAAAAGATGCCGTTGGCCCCAAATTTGTGGCGCAACCTCCAGCGCGCCTGGTAACCATCCACCACTATTGTTCTTCTCCATGGGAAACACTTCTTTACATAACACTTCATTATGGGCTATGAGCCCGCCTCAATGGCACCCGCAGGTGTCAGAGATGCTTACACTTGATTAATAAAATACGAGTATTGATTTTTTGTTACCACCACATGGAACTCGAAGTTCTCTGGCTGGACAATTAGTGGTTAAATACAGAAGAGATCATATACTTATTATTATTAAATTTTATCAATTTAAGCGTATGAGTATTATAATACACGAATTAATACTTATATAGTTTTCTATTAAGTGGAATTTTTGACGTTCAACAGAGGTCATTGGACCCTCATATGGAATGGAAGAGTGCGTATCGTGGTTAAAGGGATCATCATCATCAGCCTGTGTCCGTCCACTGTTGAACGTAGGCCTCCCGCATGAGTCTCCATCCTCTTCGATCCTCCGCCTTCCGCATCCAGGTCACTCCCGCTATTCATTAGTTAGGTTAAAGGGATTGCAAATGTAAAATATATTAAAACGCAGAGATTCAAATTGCATGCGCAATAAACAAATAAGTTAAGAGACTAATTAATAGAGTAACGGACAAGTAAGTATCGCCATGAAGTTTATTTAAATGACAATAAATAATATATAGACAATTCGTGAGCTTCTTTTAATTTTTAAGTTTGGCTAAATCATTGTTGAGTTTAGCTTTAATCCGAGGTGAAAACTCCATCACCTTGTAAGAAAATAAAACCTACAATCAATATACAATAATATTAAAAAAATCTATTTAATTTTAGTGATTCACAATTGCGAGATCTCAATTTTGTACATTATTTTAAAAGAAAATACAGAGTTCAAAATGAGCATATTCGGGGTTTATTTCGGGTGGCCCCCATACCTGAAAAGATAAGGGAAAACCGCCTAAGATGGTATGGGCATGTGACACGGAGAGATGAGGACCACATGGTGAAGAGAGCCCTCAACATACCCACGCTGAGAAGAAGACCTGGAAGACCGCAGGCAACCTGGACTGCAACTGTAAAAAAGGATCTGAAAACCATGGGTTTGACCGAGAATGCAACGCAGGACAGACAGACATGGCGAACGTGCACAAGGAGAGCCGACCCCAGATGATGGGAAATGGCTAGGATGAAGAAGAAGATTTTAAAAGAAAATACTTTACATGCTCACAAAAGTCATATGGTGTTCATAAATCATTGCAAAGAACTGTTTTTGTGTGCATAAAGTCTTTGTACCCGCCATCTACGTACAATCCCTACAAGACTTCAGAACGGGAGACTTTGAAATTGAAGAGAAGGCTGCTTTAGCATCAGAGAAAGGCGCAGCGTTTTTAAAGAGATCAAACGATAATCCGTCCATTATTAAGAGCTGGATAATTTGATAATGAGAGGCAGTGAAACCCAGCGGTTTATTCCTAGGCATTCACCCATCCAATTTCGACCCGTCTAAATTTGCTTATCTTCGACGATATAAAAGAAACATGTCGATGTGCTATAATTGTTGGTTAGTGTTTATGAGAATTTAAAATCCTTTATCCCATTTTTTTGCGACTGTCTATCATTGTTGAACCATCAGCCAGTCGTAGGAAAATTACTGGTCAATAAGAATAGGTATATGGTAATAAATTGATTCCAGTATTTAGGGTTCACGGTCTAGTAATCGAAAACATACTCGTACATATTTAAATTATTAATTCTAATTTAATTTTAAATGAAAATATTTTTTATGTAGTCAGTAATAACATAAAGGTTATCAACTGACAATACTTGGTGAAATTTCATAATTATAATTTTAAATTAATTTTAATTAAAAAATGAACAAATTAAAAATATTTAGTTTTGATTCACATTTATTTTAAACGACTACATGTTTTGGCCTCCCTGCAGACCGACCATTTTCAATAATGATTATATTAAAAAACCCATGACATTCACCTCTATAGGCTTATAGACGCTTTGATAAGTGGATTTTTAAAATTATTTATTAGAATATTATTTTATTATTTCAATATTCTAATCTACTTTTATAGATCATTGACTATATTACAATATTATAATTAATTGGGCAAATAGGTTGGTTCCAAAGGTCCGCGGTTCGCATCCCGCTCCTGCCGATATTTTTTCTAAATGAATTGATTTGTTTAAAGATTTTTATGTGTAGTATATGTATATTTAATTAATTATAGCTTTGATAAGTATTAATTCAGCTCCAAATCCCGATGTTTCAACGAAAACACAATATTTTCAAATTCATCGTCAATTTAAATGTCACTATCAATATAATATTCCTTCATGCAGCGTATCTTCAATAATGATCATTATTGAAGATTGTCTCCAGGAAGGCCGAAACATGTAATCGTTTAAAATAAATGTGAAACAAAATAAATTGTTTTTAATTTGTAAATTGTTTTATAAATTTAAAATTATAAGTATGTAGTCAGTAATCATAAATTTTTTCAGGTGAACTTTCCGGTGCAGAGATGTCTTGGCAATGGTAACTAACAAACTGAGTGGCGGCAATATAAGACTATATGTTTCAGATATGGAACAGATATGAGGAAAAATAAGATACTTTAACATGATTTTATTTGAAACTGTAGCATCATCAATAGAAATTAATATAATTAAGTAATGTAAAAATATCCAATATAATATTTTAACGGATCTCACGCACCGCAAAATGTACAGTAAAAACTATCCATTTTGAACGATCTAAATACTGATACCGATCGATATTACAATATACTACGACTATATAATTGAGAACTGACACATTTATTTGTGTATAGCTTAAAATATTTACACATTTTAGTAATAAGACGATCGCAACATATTGGTTTTACTCTGAAAATAAATTGACAAATTCAATACAAAAGTCAAAATTATTTTTATTTAATTTAAGGTATGCAAGCACTATATCAATTACCGCAGTAAAGCAGCGAGTACAATGACGTTTATAATTTATAAGCTAGCCAAGACTTAAGTCCAGTAGGTAAGTTCATGACCGACGATGGCATAGACATTTTGTTTACCGGTCAAGTTTTGAGGTTAAGGAACGTCTCGGACGCCATAGACGAGGAAATTATCGTTATTCGGCTCGTTAATGTTGCCATTGTTAATAAAGATACGCCATCAATCTCATCGAGGGATAAATAACATGTTTGTGCGATACCTACCATTCTTGTTGTTGGGCATTCTTTGATTTTTAATTGACGTCTCGATTCAACGAGTGTTTTTTGGTAATTAAATATACACATACATTAAATTCTTTATACGCATCAATTCATTCAGAAAAATATCGGCAGAAGCGGGATGCGAACCGCAAGCCATGGAACCACCTTTGCCCAGGTCTTTATACACCGCTTAGCCTTATTGTGTGTGTGTTTTTTGTGTTTTTTGGCTTTAGAAATTAATTGACGACTTCAAAATAATAGTGCGTAGACGTATATGTGACTACAAATTACGTTTTATCAATCGTCAATATTATTGAGAGACTAATCCCTTTATGTATTAAAATTCATGTTGAATTAAATAAATATCAGTTTATATAATTAAATATGTATATTAGTTTACCACCACAGCATTATACTACACCACTGTTTTAGATGTTATATGGATTATACCATATCAGAGAGACGAGCCCGATGGATCGGTCACATCATACGCCACGATGGTCTTCTTCACGACATTGTTGAAAGGATGGTTGAGGGGAGAAACTGCAGAGGGCGCCCTAGACTAATAATTTACGCCATAAGTGTGAATCAACATTTATTACTTATTTTCTTGGCAATTGTTTTAAGATCCATTACATATGATGGGATGTGGTCATACAGAAGAATTCTCGGAATTTCCTGGAGAGACCACGTCACGAACAATGAGGTTCTCAGCATAATCAAGGAGGAAAGGCACCTGGTAAGAACCATCTCAGATAGGCGAGCCCGATGGATCGGTCACATCATACGCCACGATGATCTGCTTCACGATATTGTTGAAGGGATGGTTGAGGGGAGACACTGCACAGGGCGCCCTAGACGGACTAGAGTTTTTGGAGTGTTCGAGGACATGAGTTGCAGCTCTTATGCTGAGCTAAAGCAGTTTGCAGAAGAATCGAGAAGAGATGCAATTTGTTGCTGCAAACCAATCCACCGGATTGATATTACGAACAAGATGGATTATGGGGAGTGCATGCTTACAACTAAGGGATGCTTGGTAAATCACTTTAATATTTAGGGTTATATTTAAAATGCAGAAAAAACAATTAAACACGCATTATTGCTAGATATTGCGAAATGAGCCAAGGGTTTAAGATAAAAGGGATTCATTAATTGATAATAAAATGTTTCGTTTCATAAATTAAATGGATTATTTTCCATAGTTAATAGGGTCACTTGATCGTTTGTTTAATCTTAATTATGGATTACTTCATAGAGTAAATTAACCCAATTATTTTTATCAAGACTATTGATTGAAGTGATAGTGTGGTGCAATACTAGGCCATCTGTTATGAAACAATAGATAAATGTAAGTGATTTGTGCAATTTATAATTATATAACACATCTTAAGAGAGTCAATAAAATTTCTCATGGAAGTTATTATATTATATTGACCTAAAACAAATAAAATGAAAACGTGAATAATCTAACAGAAAACGCATATCAAACAGTGAGTTATAGATTTTCCTATTTATTTTACAACACACTACAGTAGAACCACGATTATCCGGACTAATTGGGAATGAAGGTAGTCCGAATAACGACAAATCCGGTAAAGTATATCGTGATAATTTAAATAGTAATAAATAATTTATTATAATTATACTATAGAAATAGTTACCACTTTCAAAAATAATTACTTGATATGTCAACGTCTTTAGAATAATTTTGTCTTACAAAACAAAAAATGGCTTCTAAAGTTAGGAGCTTAAAAAGGTGTGTTATATCTACGTCTATGAACTAAGCACCTTGACCTGAAATGATGTACTATCTTACGATACTACTTTTTTTGTCAAATCTCAAGAGTCTTCAAGTATCACTTGATCCTATAATATTTAAAAAAGGCTTTATTCCATCATTTGATATCGGTTTCAATGAGAATATTTAGTTGTAGAATCATTTCGTTTAATATTTTATTCGATTAACACAGTGTAATGATAAAGCCGGCGGGTATAGCTCAATGGTCAGAGCGTTTGCTTTGCAAGTCAAAGGTCGTGGGTTCGATCCCCGACGGAGATTAAAAAAGAATGGATTTTTAATCGATTTCTGAGCTCTAAAATACCCCGGTTGGTGTGAATTTGATCCATCACCCGTAAAATGTCAGTCATAGCCTATCAATTAAAATTGGTGGTAGACAAAAGTCATCCCGTAAAGACTACCCATTCATAGTAGATTCCTGTAATAATAAAGGATGATGCGTGAATCTCGGGCTGTAGTCTATAACGTTGGCGGATCAACACTCCACATGCAGCGTTTAGCCATATAACTATGGTAAGCGTCATAGAATTCCACAGATGAGACTTCAAAAAAAAAAATTACTATCACCATCTGGCGATATTATCCTGTATGTGTTTACATAAAAAAAAAACTGTAATGGTAAAGCCGGCGGGTATAGCTCAATGGTCAGAGCGTTTGCTTTGCAAGTCAAAGGTCGTGGGTTCGATCCCCGACAGAGATTAAAAAAAAAACAAAATATTTTTAATCGATTTCTAAGCTTTAAAATACCCCTGATACGGCTGATGTGAATTTGATCCCTCATCCGTAAAATGCCAGTCATAGTCTATTAATAAAAAATGGTGTTAGACGAAAGTCGTCCCGTGAAGACCACCCATTCATAGTAAATTCGTGTAATAATTAAGCATGATGCGTGAATCTCGGGCTGTAGTCTATGACGTTGGCGGATCAACACTCTACATGCAGCATGGTAAGCGTCGTAGAATTCTGCAGATGAGACTTCAGAATTACTATCACCATCTGTTGGTATTCTCCTGTATGTGTTTACATAAAAAATAAAAAATAGTATTGATGAAACTTTTCTGCTACGTTATTTATAAAAAAAGTATTTTCATAACTCACTCACATAAAAAAAAATACGTGACAATAATTACAGTCACGAAGTATATATAAAAAGCTATTATTTCTTTGATATGTAAAATACTTGTCACGGAATCTCTTTAGTTATCGCCTTATTTGAAGACGTATTTTTTTGCCGTCTATTAACATTATTTGCAAAATCAGCCATGATGCGTTACGAAAACATAAGTCGGGTAGCCGAAAGATGTTTGTCTTGTAAAGCTTCAGGCACACAACACGCGATCTATCTTAGCGGGCAGCGATCTTCGATGCGATTGGTTGAGAAATTGACGATGATTGGCTGCCTGTCCATGTTTCAACACAGGGGATCACAAATAAGATCGCTGCCCTCTATAACTAGATCGCTTAGTGTTTTAATTGATAATCGAATAATCGATAAATCGAAAGAGAACCTAGCTCCTGGACACGACCACGGGTGGAATATATGGAGGTCCCTAAGCATAGTGCGGACCGAATTATACGAGACGAGGACTCAAATGAAAGTCTGGCAGTCTTACAGCGGACCGACTAAATGTGACTACGGCGCGGAGCAGACCCTGTCACACCTTTTGGAGTCGCCCACTTCTGGGCAGGCAGGATCTGACCCTGATGTTTTTGATACGATTATATATATATATTTATAATTTAAACGAAATAAAAGTGTAGCTTGTTAGATTAGTTCCTTGAATTAAAGGCATTGGTTTTAGTATATCCTAATCGAAGATCTGTTCAAACCACAAAGGATAAAATAATATGAAAATATCATACAATGTAGGAATTGTTCGGAAAGCAAATTAAATTTTCTGCATGTGCTACAAACATATGAGCTTTTAGGTTAGTTAAAACAAAGTGAGTGTGAAATTGAGGATAAACTCTAAAAAATCATGAGTAAAATAAAAGAGAGCTTAGAGAGAAATTTAGGCCTTTCGTTTATATACCTTAAAAAAACATTATTTTATAATTCTATGAATATGAACCAAGACTGTTCTACTGTAGATTATAGGGAAAAGTGCTGTTTGAGAAACCAGTGTAAACCAAACATCAATGAATATCAGTTACTTTAAATAAGATATTGATAAATATGTAATTATCAAATGAGTACTTATTTAATCGCATACATATATTGAAAATAACAGTTATTTTCATGGATGTTTTTCCAGCATAGTTATAATGCTGCCATCATTAGTGATTCGTTGAACAAGTAGCCTGTGAATTATTTCCGATTATATGTTTCAGCACCTACCGGACGTGATGTGACTCTATGGTATGATTATTGTTAAATACGTCATCAACTTCACCTTGACAGTCGCCTGTCAAAGTCAAATGATGGATCAATAGTTGTCATCAAAGTCATTCTCTGTGCCGTTTCCGCTTCCAATTTGGAATGCACGGTCATGGAATACCCGTGACAGTCACCTCTGTCGGCTTATAGACGCTTTGATTAGTATCGATCCAGCTCCAAATCCCGATGTTTCAACTAAAACACAATGTTTTAAAATTCATCGTCTCTTTAAATGTCATTATCAATATAATATTCCTTCATACAACCTTTTTTCGTTGATCTAAATAGAGGCACTAGATTGTTAAAACCCAATGTCGGTGCTCTCTTCTTGTGAAACTGATATGTAACAAAACATTTTATTTCGTTTTTTAATTCACAGTTAATTTGGATAGCTCATATTTTATCACCATAAAGGATATCTCCAGCATATGCTAGATGAAAAAGATCAATTAAAATGATTTTACTTTGTAATGTTTAAATTTGGTGTTAATTTGAGTAACATGTTATACCATAACCACGTCACGAACAATGAGGTTCTCAGGATAATCAAGGAATATAAAAACATACCTACTAATAAGAACCATCTCAGAGAGGCGAGCCCGATGGATCGGTCACATCATGCGCCACGATGGTCTTCTTCACGATATTGTGGAGGGGATGGTGGAGGGTAGAAACTGTAGAGGGCGCCCTAGACGGGAGTATTTGCAGCAAGTATTCGAGGACATGAATTGTAGCGCTTATGCTGAGCTGAAAAGAGTTGCGGAGGACCGAGAGGAATGGAGGTCGAGATGCAAAATTCTGTTGCTGCAAACCAATCCACCGGATTGATACTACGAAGAAGAAGTTATTGTTATATGTATTTCAGATAATAAAATCATGCTGATGAATGAGTGAGCATGTACATAAATTGTGTCTATACGATTAAGCATATGGGATCGAGACGAGAGCTGCTACCACAAAATGAAATGAACTTTTGAGCCTGAGATAAAGACTTTCCGATCCATTGCAGGACTGCTAATCGAAGAAAACGTAAAATAAATAAATAAAAAAGCAAACGGTGTTAAATATGCGTTACGATGGCGATAATAGGGTGGCACTTTAAGACTGTATATATCACAAAGAAAGATGCATTCTAGAAAAGTGTTGAGCAAAGCAGTTGACTAGATACCATCGAGCATCTGACATCAAAAAAGATCACATAAAAGATGGCGGACGATAGGTAGAAAACAGAATAAAAAGTGAAAAAATATCTCACCATTAAAATATTAAACTTATGATGGGAAACTGTTCATCCCGAACTGACATGTTTTTAAATGATTAACTACCGGAACGCACATTGTTATAACGTCAACAACCTTGCACCGCCTTGACAGTTTGCGATTCGAAACGTCAAAGTCAGCTGATCAATATTGGCGCCGCGGTGGTACAGATTCATACGTTTTTTTTTCAATGCCTTCCTAACCTCGACGCCTCAGGGTTGCCCTGTGCCGCGACACGCGTTTTCTCTTATCAGTTCGTGGACAGTGAAGTTTTGACTGAGTGTGAGCTCAGTGCAGTTTACAAACAGTAGTTGTTGACATTCGATATCGATGGTGTATATTGACGATTTAAAAAAACAACTAGTGCTACCGAGGTAGCCGAGGGAGACGATTGTATTTAAAAACAACTGTAAAATACTCGCCAATTGAATGATTAAATTAATAAAAATAAAAAAAAAGGGTTTTTGCGCTTTTCGGATATTCAAGATTGTTACATTTACACACAGGAAATCAGTACTATTAAGTACGTATTTAATAAAACATATAACTTTGTTTTATGGACACTTAAAACCAATGTTTTTTAATGGGATCGGGAAAAATATACGAATTGAGAATATTTAAAATTAAGACGTTTGAATAATTCAAAAACATTTTAAATGTATTTATTGTGATCGTGATAAAATATAATTAAAAATATATTATAACTTTAGTCATAAATCGTACTATTACAGCTATTATTAATATAAATAAAAGCAAAATTTATTTTAATTTTAAATGTGAAAAACGGATTTGCTGAAACATATGAAAAAATTAACGAAACAGTGGAAAATTTGTGAATAAATAAATATTGAACGTAAAAAGTGATAGTGATTTATAAATATATTTAATAACAGTTTAAAATAAAATCATTTAAATAAAAGTCGTGATTATCGTAAATAGTTTTAATAAAATGTTTATTTAATTTAAATTTTGTTACAATTTTATTGTTAAATTATATGAAGTAGCTTTGAAAAATGGCTCAAAAGAATGTGAAGCCCATGGATGTTGATGTGGATGCCATCCTTGAAGAGATTGGCTTCAAGAACAAGTACCATGTCCGTCAATTCACCTGTCTCATCCTTTCTGTGTTATTGTCAGCTCTTCATATGAGCAACTACATATTTTCAGCCCCTTATGTCAATCACAGGTGAGAATAAATCGTTTAAGTTTTTTTTCGGTAATCGAGTCCTTACTCGGAATAAATTATTCAGTTGTTGTTATTTTATCTAATCGCAGGTCAATATTTCTGCCACATAAATTATTGTAAAACGTCTTTCAATTTAGAGAAAGTCAGGGCACTTTAAATTAATTTAAACTACAAGTATATTTGATATATATTTTTTATGTATAACCAATTGCATAACAATTGCATATTTTTTACGTATAAAAAATAATTAGTAAAATTATAATCAATGAATGAAAAAATATAACAAATCGATTTAAAATATCTTTACTGTTTAAAAACACAAAGGCTTGTATTTCTTTGTTCAGTAACTAATTCAAGGTTTTGACTGTAAGTTACATCAATTGGTCAGTGAATAAAATTAATCGGCAGTAGACTAAATAAATTGGCATTATTCACTGTATCAGTATGAATGTGATCAGTTATAAAATTAAAGTGGCAGTAATATATTCAATTTTGGTAAAAATTAATGTAAGATGAATGAATAATCAACGCATAAAATAGAAACCTAACTTAACCTTTTATTAATAATTTATTCATTCATTATTTTTTGCCAATTTATTATTTTTTACTGCCGATTGATATATTTCTACAACCAAATGTTTATTTTTTTACTTACCTTTTTAGGTATTAAATACTGAACGTTAGCTAAATAATTACTACCTAATATTTGAATTAAATACAGCCAAAAAATTAGTTGCCAAACATATATAAACACCCTGTTTTATTGGAAACCAATTCCTCACCCTACTATAGACCACAATATGTTTTGTTGTATTCTAGTAATCAAAATTCAAAACGAAAGTTAATAATTTAAAGACACTTACAGTTAAACAGTTCTGTAATCGAGTAAGTTGGCTGTTTATTACGCAAGCCTTCTATCCTCAAAAATGACAATTGATTTTTCAATATCATCATTTTATTTAAAACTTATCATCTTGTCAGTAATAAATGTTCAAAGCAATTTTATAATAATAAAAAATAATAAAAACAGTTGAACGAACTGAACTCGTTTTCTGAATATCAAGGTTGTTTATTTTGCCGAAAAAAAAAACGCCGACCATAGCGGCATTTTGAAATGCACCACTATCAAAATCGACAAATAAAAATGTTTGACTTCATTATGCACATTACAAAACGTGATTCTTATTTAATTTATCGTTTATTTTTATGGAAGTAAATTACAAACGAATGATTGATTTTAATACGCCGATATTACAAAAATAATATTCTCGTATAAATCATATCGGCAACAACGAATTGAAAGATTGGCAACAATGCCATGTTTAAATCTACGATTGTTATGATTAATATTCGAATATTTTTTACTCAAAATGGAATACAAAAAGAAAATTTACTTATTCCGTTCTAACGTTATTGACTTTGAATTTTCAGTAAATAACGTAAATCACGTTGTTATAGTTGTATTAGACCTGTAACATTTCTTGCCACAAAATTGCCGCAAAACGAAAGCCATCCTATGAACACCACTACATCTTTCATAGTTGTTGTAAAAATAGATGACTTTAAAATGCTAGGCTGTAGTCTTATGAAGATAGAGGATTAATCACATACATGTGCTGCACATATTCATCCCGTACAGCGACAATTATCTCTATGATCATTATTTTTATAGCAAGTTTGAGTATGTATATCTAAATTTTCGTTTTGTTATCGCTGGGTTGAAAAGAATAGCCGGATGAGAAAGTCCGAAATTCCGTTTCCAGGTGGCACTGCGTGGAGGTTCTTTTTATGCTCCCAGACTGAAGTCGCGAAGCTCTAAGCTTTCTGAGATCCACACAATCTTTCACATCCGGCCCTGAAAATGAGAGACTCCAGCTCTGGAAACTAGTCGCATCAGAGGATCTCATTACTCCAAAGGAAGGCCTCCCAACTGGCAAGAACCTTGTCTGGCGGACCTGGAAATTCCTGAACAGATTAAGAACCGGAGTTGGTAGAACAAGAGACAACCTTGAGCGATGGGGAATGCTTCGGCAGGAAGAGTCACTGTTGTGCGACTGTGAAGACATTTCACAACCGTTTCACACCTAAGAGCCTGTTCCATGTGCTCAACAAGCTGCACATTTCAAGACCTAATGTTGGGCAACGCACGGGCTATCGATGTTGCCAGATACTGGGCAGAAAAAATTTAACGTCGCTGACACGAAGAAGAAGATCTAAAATTTCAGCATGAAATCTTTTTAAAATTTATAGAAATACAACAGAATTGAAGCATCAATACTCTTCGCTTCAGGCAGACTACGTCGTCTATTATGCCAAACACATAAATTATATCTTAACAAAAGGATTGAAATATTGGATGCAATGTCAACAGTAAATTTATTGTTATTATACTTTATATTATGTTCCGATCAAAGTTTCCTGATTCTGAATTTATGGATTTTATTGAGTGGGTGGCTCGTAACAATTTTTATTACTATAAAAAAAACCATTGAACCCACGCTAAATGCATTTTATTTGATAATTGGTAGCTTTCGCATCCTGGTTCACTTGCTCTTTGTTTGTAATTACTTAAAAACTTTAATAACGTATCAAATTCATTATTTTGAATTCAAAATATCGATATATATTATGAGTACTTAACATCGATATCCAAGTAGAATGCCTGAAGCCTTGAAAGAAAATAGTTTTATTAATCTCTTCAAGCTTAGGGGATTAAAAGTTATGCAATTGTAGTATCTGAGCATATTTGAGCGTTTGTTCAAAACATTTCTAAGGAGATTTCATGATTACCTTAATACTCCAAAATCCTAGACTAGTGAAAAATAAGGGTGGGGCAACCCAATTAAAAATACGCGATGTATACTTCAGCATATTCTAACAAGCATCCAGTATATCGAATGATAATGGTAGCACATTAGACAAACTCTGAATTATCGTTTTAAAATAAGTGCCATTTTACTTATAAAAATAAAAGCCACATTTAAAATATAGCCGTGAAAGACTTCGAACATTTTATTAAATTGTGCTTATAATTACCAACATTAAAATATATATTTTCCTGAATTTTTTCAGGAGAGTTACCGATTAACGCCATTGTTACTTTAAACAGTACAGTTATGACATGCGATTTAGATTATTACATATGTATATTGAATTATGTGTGACATTCTTAACGTAATTTTATGATGCCAATTACATTGTATCGGCACGAGCGAGAAGAGTTTAATGACCGATACTTTGATCATGAACCATTGGTCATTTGTCACAACTTATAAGTCATGATTATAATAACCATTTCAATCATTACTTAATCATATTTCATACAATTGTATCATAATTTAATAGCTGTGTGATGTGTATATACGAGTATATATATACTGATTTGTTTTGTCAACTCCCCTCCATATTTAGAGTACAAAAACAACAACAATTGGAACAAAGGGACCTTTGATAGTAAATCTATCGCTTTACCCGACTCAGTCCTCTTTTTAATCGTCCGTTTGCAGAGACATTTCTTTAGATTCGAAAAGATTTGAGAGCTGAGTTTTACTCACTTTAATCATTGTAAAGCAGAGTAGCTATTAAAAATGGTTTACCTTAAGAAATGTCTATGCATACGGGTATTAATCTATAGAAAAGTTCAACTCTAGCAAGGTTATTTTTTATGGATTACTATTCATCATCATCATCATCAGCCTGTGTCCGTCCACTGTTGAACGTAGGCCTCCCGCATGAGTCTCCATCCTCTTCGATCCTCCGCCTTCCGCATCCAGGTCACTCCCGCTATTCTTCTTATATCGTCAGTCCATCTTGTAGGGGGTCGGCCAATGCTTCGTTTGCCAGTTCTTGGGCGCCATTCCAATACTTTTCTTCCCCATCGACCGTCGTCTCTTCGACAGATATGACCTGCCCATTGCCACTTGAGTGTGCCTATTCGTTGGGTAGCATCCACTACTTGAGTTCTTCTGCGTATTTCCTCGTTTCGGATTCTATCTTTTAGCGACACTGGATCTCTCCATAGCACGCTGGGCGACTTTTATTTTATGGGTAAGACTTGCTGTCAGATTCCACGTCTCTGCGCCATAAGTTAATACAGGGAGGACGCATTGGTTAAACGCCTTAGTTTTAAGGCATTGCGGATTACTATTATGGACACTAATCTACCGAACTATACAAACTGATACTTCCTGTACCTTTAACTTATTAACTATTATTAACCATTATTAACTAACATCAGACCCGTTGAAAACATTTACAGATTCTGTACACGTTGACGTATGTCGACTCAGGACGAATAGTTTTTCCAGGTCCTTTTTTAGCACCAGGCAGACTTTGGAATACTCTTTCAGCGACATTGTATCCTATATCATACAATCCGAATCTCTTCTAGAAGCAAATTAATAAACATTTGCAACCTTCTAAATTTTTTAATGCATGCAATCAATGGAGGTTCACAGAGGTTGTAGAAAACTGAGGCCCTCTGCTGTTACTCTCTTGTGTGTCTCAATTTATATAAAAGGTATCTAAAAAACTCCCTAAAGGTTTGCAAATTAAATGGAATTAATAAAGATCTATTTTCTTATTTTTTCAGGTGTCATGTTCCAGAGTGCGAAGGAAAAAATGTTGATTTCAAGCCACCTTGGTTGGATAATGCGATCTCCCCTGATGATCGTTGCTTCAGATACGCCCCCGATAACTTCACCAGCAGAGATTCCGCCAATTCGACTATCGACCACTTCACGTGTCCGGCTGAATGGTTCGATCAAACGAAGAAAATAAACTGCAAAAAAATTGTCTACCTAGAGAATGACAGCTTTATTGAAGAGGTAGTCGATACGTGTTGTTTCTTTTCCATATTTTTTTGTACATTTAGACATACTATAAGATCTTTAGGGTCGACGATTTATTGAAAAAAAAAAAACGTTAATTGCTATTATCTATGCCCACTTTGTACTACTGCTGAACGAAGGATTCTCTCGTGACATTAATGATAGTTTTATTTAATTGCCGGCTTTTAACAACATCCAAAGGAAAGATCTTCTGTAGTTATATCAATGATTAATACCATTTCACAGTAATTTTTTTTGCATGCAACAATAATTTCAATATATTTTTCGATATCATTACTTTTTGAAGATATTCTTTGTATAATACTCATGTGATAATGCTGTATTATAAAGGGTCCGCCAAATAACTTTTTTTTTTAAATGGGGCGCAAAACATCGAGTGTAGCTTCGGCTGTGTGGCACGTAGCGCCGTCCTGTTGAAACCAAATGTTGTCAATATCCTTCTCTTCAATTTTTGTGAACAAAAATGGCCCGATAACGATCGCCATTGACTGTAACGGCCACTCCTTGCTCATTTTCGAAGAAAAATGGCCTGCTTTTCAAAGTAATGTCGCAATATTTCCCAGCGTTGTTCAAGCGTATACACAGCCATATTCGTTTAGCGGAAAGATAAAACTAACTATCTGTCAAATCAGACATGAGTTAAATATTACCATTCACGAAATAAGCACTAGTTAAAAAAAAATGTTAGATGGCGGACCCTTTATATATTCTTAGCACTCATTTTGAAATCCATTTTAAATATTACTATCGATCATGTTGAGCAGTGTTTATACACAGTGTGGTTTCACTTTCAGCTTCTGTTATTCACTTATATAAATGTTATTTTACCGCGTTAGCATCATATTCATATAATTAAAGTAAAATAACGTTTTCACAATTTAATTTATTTCAATAATTTTAAATTCAATATTGTTACTAGAAGCAAGTAAAGGATTCAAATCAATGATCGATAATCCAGAGGTATTCCAAATGTTCTTCTGCTATAAATTATACATAAATCATTATCTTCCAGTATCATAAAATCAGTTACACCATCACGGTTTTCTGCCGTAGTATACCCCATGCTTGTATTTCAATCTCCTTTAAATCCTCTATCGTTATCACAAAGCTTAGTTTTAGATATTTTAAAGTTAAAGGTAACAAATAATACACAAACAAAGTCACCGAGAACACCATTTTATATGACATTTCTCTCATCAAATTCTTTCAAAGAAAAAACATTAAAAACCACGCTTATCTCATTACCCAACACTGGCACAAGGTCGTTTGATCATCCCACTGAAGTTAAATACAATTTCAGATGGACATTGGCTGTGAAGATTGGAAGATCGCCGTGATAGGAACTTGCCACAGTATCGGAACTCTGCTGGCCCTTCCCATGGTCGGTCCTTTCAGCGACCGTTACGGTAGACGCACTGCGCTCTTGGTGGCAGGAGTGCTGGCCAGTGTCTTAGGCTTCATCAAGGCCTTCGCTGTCAACTACCCAATGTTCGTAGCCTTCGAGATCTTGGAGCCTACGTTAGGTTCGGGAATGTATACTGCGTGCTTCATATTAGGTGAGAGATCTTAAAGTTTCTTATCTTGTAATATTTTTATGCAAGACAAGCTCATTTTGAATCAATCCGAGTATGATAGTAGGGTAGACTATTGTATGTTAAGAAAAGTTCGTAGACCGGTTCATAACTGTTGACTATTTGTGTGCAATACTACAGTGGATGCATTGTATTTCTCGTTTTATCTGCTTTTTCTATATCAGTTCTGTAGAAACACTGAAACAAATGGTCGTTACAGATAGCCGCCATATTTGGCTGCTATTATCATTGTTATTATGGTTTATTTAAGTGAATTTTTATAGTCCATCTAATCAAGGGATATTCATAAAATTATGAATAATCATTTAATTTATTTACATGATCTAACTGATTTTCCCCATTTTTTTATTACACATATTCATTAGTAACCTTTTCATTAAATACTTTAAAATGATGATCGAACCTAATTTTTTTCCGTGTTTAATGTATTTACTTTGCGTCAACAATCGTTTATATAAAATTGATTTGTCCTTTCATCATCGCACAAGGGCACCTCAATCTGCACCTTGAATATAAAAAATAAATAATAAAGTGATTATTTACTATTTTGCAGCATTTGAATTATTGACATCAGAAAAACGGACCATGACTTTGATATTGATAAACGTCGCATCTGCAAGTGGCGCCATCTTCATGTCCATCATAGCCTGGTTGACTCCATACTGGAGAACGTTCATTCTTGTTATTTATGCACCATCTTTCCTGGTCATCTTATTCTTCTGGCTGATAGACGACAGCGTGAGATGGCTCGTCACGAAGAAGAGATACAAAGACGCCATCAGAATCATTGAAAAAATGGGAAACAAAAACAACGATTCAAATCCAATCAAACCAATGCAAAGTCTGTATTACAATGCAGAACACGCTGATGAATTCAACGATGATGCGTCTGCAGAAAATCGAAAGGATAGGCTCGAGATAAAGCATCTTTTCAAATCGAAAATTCTCGTCGGTCGTATTCTGAAGTGTTCATTTTTTGGATGACTTGCGCGTTTTGCTTTTATGGCATTTCCATCAATTCCACACTGCTGGGAGGGAGCAGATATGTGAATTATATGTTGACGGCTTCTGTTGAGGTTCCTGCGCACATCATTGGATTCTTTGCCATGAACCAGTTCGGAAGGAAAAGAGTCATCTGCGCTGATTACGCCATTGCTGGAATATCTTTACTTTCTTTTGCTTTTATTCCTAAAGGTGAGTTTAATTTACTTACATAGGACTACGGTTATTTGAATTTAAGCAAAAAATATTATGATTTACATCCATATTCCTTGAGATAATCTGACACAATTTTTCTTATATCAAAAATATTTTAAGAAACTTTCAATTGATCTTTTTACAAACGAAAATATTTAAGCAGCTGGAGTTTGCGTTCTCTGAAAATCAATGTTATATTAAAAACATGTATCCAGCTCATACAGCCAAGGTGTATGTAGTAACATCTTCCTCTCTTTCAAAAATGTGTTATTCTGTCGCGTGATGTCATGATGAGGAGCAGGTCAGCAAAACAAATACTTTTTCAGAAGCACATTGACGTATATTAACGATAAAATATTACAAACTTGTGGCCCGGACCTAGGTGCAGCAGTAGGCCGAGCCACAGTACAATATGCTCTCCCGAAGGGCGGTAGGCAAGTGGCGTGATGGGCTCTCGCCCAGAGCTCGAGTGGCCATGTCTATAACTAACACACTCGTTAGCGGACCCGTCCAAAATGACAACATGGCGACACATAAATGCACGACAAGCGACCAGAAATAAGAGACGAAAGATTGTATATCGAGGTTTTCAGTACCAGTCAGCAAGGGCTACATCATGCTGATGTCACTAGTATATGATTCTATATATGCTCATATATTTGGTATACATATTTTTGCAGATTGCCATAAGTTATCACTGATGCTCTTCTTGATTGGAAAG
Organism: Glossosoma conforme; assembly: GCA_022606575.1. Classification (NCBI taxonomy): domain Eukaryota; kingdom Metazoa; phylum Arthropoda; class Insecta; order Trichoptera; family Glossosomatidae; genus Glossosoma; species Glossosoma conforme. The sequence goes on along the minus strand of JAGTXR010000014.1, from coordinate 940,962 downwards.
TTATGCGTGAGCATGGCTTTTAGCGGAATATACTTGTACACATCTGAACTCTTCCCGACATCTTTGAGGCACTCCATTCTCGCGATGTGCTCCACCATAGGCCGCGTGGGATCCATCGTGGCTCCGATGACCCCCCTCTTGGTAACCTCCCCATTTAATTACGATACAAGGAAAACAGTAATCAATTAAGAGAACATTAATAAGTGTGAGTAGACGAGACTCTTATTCTTTGCGTATACGGCAACATCGATGATTCATCTGTTATTTAGAATTAGATTTTTATAGGAGGAACAAACTACGAATATGATGTAGGATCTTTATGAGATATATGAGTGTGTTTGTTGGAATTTATAAATGTTATTTTAATGTTGAAAAATATGTTGCCTCTTGTTCACAACTCTTTAGTTAATTAATTTAGACTTTTAATAGCTTAATATTTTCAAATTTAAATTTAATGTGGCGATTATAGTGACACTAGTCACAGGCCGCCATCTTGAGCAAAATATATTGTTTTTTAGACTTTTGTACAGGCATTACCAGTGGACATGCGCTATAGAACTCTTTATATGTCAGTCCTACAACTTAAAATATTTTTTGATGACGAAAAGCCCCGTATTTTACGGTCTTCCAGGAACTCGCTTAAATATATGTCGAGTCGTAATCCTCGTTTGATCATACAATTATTTTTAAAAAAATACTACTTGCCATTGACCCGTCTACGTCATAAGATTACGTCCATTTTTACGACAACTGACTGAGAACCAATGATGTATATGGGATGACTTTCATCTACCAAAGCTTTAAATAAATAGACTATAACATTTGTCAAAGAATGCAGATATTATAAATACATAATAACATTAGATTTTGTATGTGTTGTATTATGCCTACGAGTCACGACCTTAGCATGACTGACCGCTTTATCTCTAGATCCTAGAACACAAACCCTTTGGTCTAATAGGTATACTTTAAAAAATAATTTTATGCCCCACCTTATTATTGTTACATTAACGTCAATGGCGATCATATTTCAGGCTGTATATATGAAGCAGCTGCCTTCGCTGATGTTCGGCACAACATGCATCATAGCCGGAATCCTGATGCTGACGTCTCCTGAAACTCACAAGGTCAAGCTGCCGGAGACCTTCCAAGAAGCAGAGCACATCTTCTCGCAGCAGAAGAAGCGCGAGATCGATGTCAAAATCTGACGAAACGCCATTAACATTTTAGCGATATCCGCTTCTTAGTTAAAACTTATGGCCAACAAAACCGAAATCATACACCAATGTATACTGTCAGGTTTTGTACCATATAGCAAGTTAGTTTAGCATCCCAAAGATCCACTAAATACCCTGCATATATTGTAGTAGAATTCTTACAAATGAGAGAGCTGAACGATAAAACTATACTGGAAGAACATGTTTAATATTCAAGTTCTCCTGTGGACATATTTTATGTACGCAGATACAGAAGATTACCGACAGACAGTAATGAAGATACTGTGTATGAATTATATAATGCTTGCCATTTTGAGGTATGCTTAACGCTGTACGTGGAATGATGAACCACTTACGTCATTATACATTCTATTTAATGTGGATGACTCATGGGATGACTTTCATCTACCGCCAATTTTGACGTTTGACAATTCAAGATGCTATGAAGAGATCTTCTTCGTAGTATCAATCCGGTGGATTGGTTTGCAGCAACAGAATCTTGCATCTCCATTCCTCTCGGTCCTCCGCAACCCTTTTCAGCTCAGCATGAAGAGATACTTCCATTGAAAAAGGGATCAGCCTCACATTTTTCAGATTTTTTGAAAATGTATTATATTTTAATGTTCTTGGGATATCAACGAAAACCCAAAAGTTGTAAGAAAATACAACTATGGTTTATGCAGTCTTCCAGAAAAAAAATCTTTTTTTTGCTCTCTGGAATGTATTATATTTACATGTTTAAAAAAATAGATATAGCATAATTACAAATAAATTGTACAAACACAAAATATTTTGATACTTTTTACATATACATACTTGTATTTATTTTGTATTTATATATTTTTCGTATATGCAAGTATTTTTGTGATGATTCATTAAACTAGGAAAAATGAACAATGTAACTTATTTAGAATATTAAAATAAAAAATATAAATATATTTATTTGATTTTCATTACCATTTTATTAAATTTAATACAAAATGTATATTGCTTCTGAAGTGTTTTCGCTGTGTCCGCACCTTTCTCCGACTAAATCGATGATTAGCCTCGTATCATCAGTGGAAAGTAATTTAAATCAATTTAAAAACAAATAACAAAATCACTGAACGCTTCCTGGGGAGTGAAAATAAAACCAGTCGTTTTGAAGAGGTGATGAAATATGTATTTTTTAAACGTGGTTCATGTTGCAATATCAAGTTTTGAATTGAATGTCATTTTTTTAAATTCCATGTATGTTATTAATTAAATATGTTACGCATAAAATTCTTTTTCAGGCTAGGGCTACAACCCGGAGACTAAAAGATATAACTATAGTATCCCAAGAATGTTTGGGCGTTTATTATTCATGTTTTTTTTTAAAGAGACTTTATGATTATCCCGAAGCTTTCTAATACGATAAGTGATAATAAGTAATTGAAACTATTATTTTTCGAATAAAAAAAAACGAAAATAAAGTAATAAATTTACGCTTAGTAAAACATTATTTGCAAGCTACAATGAATTTTTTAAGAGAAAAATAATTTAATACTCACGTGTTAGTAAGTATAACGATCTTTAAAATTATATCGATTATTTATTTCAATAACTATAGCTCTGTCATTCACTTAAAAAAGTAAATATGTTTGAATTTTCGATAAATTAAAAAAAAAATGTCGGTGTACGTTTCTTTAGTTTTTTAAATTAAGTTTGAATAAAATTGACAGTCGGTTAGTGGAAATGAGACGATTGAGGTTACACGTTAATTGAGCAAGCGAATTTACGAAATCATAAATATTTAAGAATATCGAGAAATTAACCCGATGTCACCGATCCCTGAAACCTTCGGTCTTAAAGAACGGTTTAATCCGACCATTTTGGTCAGTTGATGAAGAGATGAATGTGTAGTTAAAAATGAGTATATATGGAAAGCGGGTTGAGGATGAGAGAACACTTCCATTACTACGCAGTTATCAGTTGAAGATTACTAAGCTTGTGTCTTCTTACTATTCAGATAATTTCTTTGAGGTTTGACTGAATTATACGATAAATAATTGCAAGTTTGCTTAAAAAAATTAAATATACCGGTTGAGAACCTCTGAAATATAATAAAAGTATCGCAGCGGAAAACGACTGCCACATAATTATGACCGTGAAAGTGGCAGAATTGATAAATTCAATACAATAAATTTGCAACGTTAATAAATCTGTTTAGTAGCTCGCCATGTTCGTCTTGATATAATAATGTTATTACAAACAACGTGATACTATAGTATACCGCAAAATAATAACTGTTTTTTTAACGTATAAAAAGCATGCAAGAGAATGCCGACACAGAGAAAAAAAGATTTTTAATCAAGAATTGTACATCTGACATTTAGAAAGAACTGAATTGAATATTTTTCATACGACACATGAAAAGATTTACAAATGTGTTTTGAAGCTACTTGTTTTTAAAAAAAAAATATCATCCAGGCATCTCACCAAACCAATGCAGCCGTATAATAAGTTTTTACAACCCTTGTCTGCGTAAAATAGAGGTACAATAGTTCGGCGAATGACTAGCTAATGTGGATAGGAAAGCTTTCACAGTCGGTCAAGCATCATAGGTTTATTTCGTTGAAATATGTTCTTCGGATGCCGCATTAGAGCATAGACTGCCTTGCCCCCAGGTTCTCGTCATCCTGGAAGGGCATCGTGAGGTATACATTGAATGTACTCCGGGAGGCAGAGTTGATGGGATGAGACGATGATGGCAAAACTATGGCTGCTGTTTCTGACGACCATATGATCCAACTAGGAAACGGATATGGAATGATCGAATTGAAAATGCGTAGTTTTTTTCAGTAAGGAGTATTTGATAGAAAATTATAAAACTAGAGATTCCAATAAAAAACAAAAAATATATATTTTACAAATTCGTTTCTTGTAAAAAAGCATATTAAGTGTAAGTTATGCTAGCCGGAAAATAAACAAGTGTTGCATAATTTAATTATAATTTGGTTAACATTTCAAATAAGCCCATCTGTGGTTTTTGATTTCCTTGATATGATTAGGTATGGAGCTTCTTAACAGTTCCGCAGCCTAACAACCCTAAGGCGTTCCATTAAAGAATATTCCGTAATGATCTCATGCTCGTGTATTACATTGATTTTAATATGCATGCAATTGCGTTTTTAAGCGTTTGATTTTTTAATGGTATGAATTAAAGAATAATACTTCCGTGACGCTTGGTATACTGTCCCTAGCACTACATCTTTATCCTTTACCTTGGTTTTTTCCATACCTTGTAAATCACAAGTTTATCTTATTTGGTAGGTTCATAGACCTTACGTGTTTTGCACTGAAATGGATGAATTTTCAGAACATTTTACAACATTACCACTGTCATTGCTCACCTAATTTTAAATTTGCTTAATATTTCAAAATTTAAATTTAAATCCATGCTTAACCAAAACAACAGCCCAGGAGTTATTTACTCAACAACTACGGGTATAACTGTATGGTAACATCCTCCTCTCTCTCAAAAGGTTGTTATTCAGTCGCGTGATGGCAGGATTAGGAGCAGATTGATAATACAGACTTTTTCAGAAGCACATTGACATATATTTATGAAAAACTTTACAATCCTCAATGATTAACTAGTAACTTAAACTATTTTTAAAAACATAATTTAGTTTAATTATAGATTTTGTCACTAATTTGTTTATATGAAAATTAAAATAATACAAAAATAAAAACATTATTGTTTATTTCGTTTTTAAAACAATTATCAACTTTACGATAAAACTATTTACAAAAAATATTAAAAAGTCCCAAAGCTCGTTAAACAGAAGACTCCACGAAATTACTTCGATAAATAAATTCGTGAAACTTATATCGAAACTGGGTTTCTCTCACATGGAATATATCAATATTCGAGGCGATATGGTTGAACAGTCTGAACACTCTCCCAAGAGGCATACTGGCAGGTTAGTGTTACTCCTAGGATGAACAAGCAATCTGTGCCTCATTTTCCTTAAATAATTGTCGTCATGGCAATTTAAGTGTCATGTCACCTTTATAAAGTATTTCCCGAGACATATTATGCAGTTGAATAATTAGTCACCATCATGTCATTTAAAAGATGAAGAATTTATCATTCGAAATGCAACCATGACCGAATTATGACATCTAAGATAATAATCATATAAATTATTTATTGTTCGTGGCTATTGTCATAATACAAGTATAATGGATGGGTCAAGGGTGGAAAAAGGTGCTTAGTAATAGTTTAAAATTAGAACAATATATCTTATAGCTTAGAATATTTTATTATATCCCGATAAGGATTACCAAATAAACTCGTTTGATTTTTTCGATAGATAATTCTTGATAGAGATCAATAATTTGAGTATTGTAAATGAAAGCGGATATTAATTTTATTTATTAGGTGTGGTTAAAAAAGAGTATTTTTTTTACAAATTGAAAGCATATTTATCATAGTTAGAATGATCCGATTAAAATCAAACATGCACCGTTTTGTTTGATAACTTCTTGTCAATAACTTCTTAGGTTTTCACGGACAGATTTGTTATTGTGGCTTTTGGGTTTAGCCGTGTGTGGCGAAAAAAGTCATCAACCCTGAAGAAGATCCCTGCAATGGCGGTCGAAATATCGGAGAGAAAAAATTCGCCACACACGGCTAAACCCAAAAGCCACAATATCGACTTCTTGTCATTTGGAAAATTGTTTTATTTTGCCTCTCTCATAGAAGTCCCCATCCTCATTGGGAAAAAATGGAGACAGTTGATTTTCACAAGCCTCTCGTGAAGCGATTTTTCAACAAAAAAGTCGTTCGCCATTGACATGGATTTTTGAACGAATCTAGAGCAAGATATTCAATTTCAATTTATTTTCTTTTAGAAACATTACAAATAACAATATTTAATTCATTTCTAAAACAGGATAAAATAACAATTTATAAATAACACAATAATAATAGAATCATTTAAAAAGTCCCAGAGCCCGCTAAACAGAAGAATCCACGAAATTACTTTGATAAATAAATTCATGGAGATCATGTCGAAACTGGGCTTCTGGATATGTGGATAATGATAGCTGAAAAAATAATGTGGAAAAATCTTTCAACCCTTTCGCATCGGTTGTCGATATATGCCGTCCACGATTCCCCTGTCGTTGACATCGGGAGCCGTGATATATCGTTTTGCTAGTTTCAGTACTCATTGTGACATCTACGGTAAGAAATTCTAACTGCAGTAATTCCCTTTATCAACCTACATGTATTCTGTACAGGAATCTGTAAAGCATGTTAATAAATATCTTGAGGTCACAGGAGCGATTTTTCTGTAAACCACATGTGTCAATGCCACCACATGTATGGAGTTATATAATGAACGTTTGTTAAATATAATAGTTTCATATGTATAATTTGATAGCTTAAGAATACAAGAACCAATTTGACATATGAAAATAGGTCAGATAAATATGATGCAGATGTGGAAAAAATCAACAACCTTACTAAATTTTTTTTTTTTAAAGTTCGTGAAAAGTGATTTTTTAACCCTTGTGACATTTAACAATTCAGAATGCCATAAAATTCAAAACAGCAATATATATTTAAAATGGGATTTAATTTATTAATATAAACATGTTAACAGCAATATTACCGACAAAAGATCGCTGATGGATTATAGAGACTCGGCTTAGAGAGTGAAAATTGAATTTTTAAGCTGAACTGTTGCAACAAAACATGTCATAACAATTCAAAATGCTCTATGGTCAAAGAGTATTAGAGTAAGTGATGTGGGCCGTGCTATTTTTGGACGTTTTGAAACCTTAAGAGCATTACCGATTAGTCACAGGTTAACAGAATGGTGTTCACCGGCAACTTGTATGTCAATATGTTGCCCAAGACGTCTTCTGTACCTTTTGTTACTGAGATGTTTCCATCAGCGACTAAGATGCAGGAAAAAACTGGGCCAAATTTTAAGTCAGTTTGTATTTTGTTCTCACTATACGTTTCTGCGGCTATCGAGTAAAGGTTACATAAGTTTTAATAATGTAAATATACGAGTATAATATGCATTTATTATTATATTACTATACACCAAGATCACAAATAAAGTACCATACCATCGTCTCATACGTAACAAGTCATTTCTAGTTTTTAATTTAAAGACAAAAAATAAGTGAATATCCAGTTTAAATTGTAAATATGTAGGTGTATTCATATTTTTTAAATCGTTCGAGAGACTTCGTTATATAGCTGGAGTAATTTAGAATTTCGTTTTGTTACACGTTTTGGAAAGTATCGATATTCTTTGAGACCATTTTACAGACGTTAAATATATATAGCTCCCTAAAAGTACTGGAGAACTCTGCGAAATGCCTTATGGTCACAGGTTCGATGAAATGAAAATCCTGATCTGCCTCCTTCTCGTGGTGGGTGGTGAGCGACATCAGTCGGCCAATATAGACAGGGACTGAATGTTGGCCGAAAAAAGCTAACACCCAGCTAACATCAGGTCAAGCTGGTTGGGACACTCTATTGTTCTGGAGGTAGTAAATGCTCTCCAAAGGCGGATGAATCTTTATGACCAACGGCATTAGGATGTGTAAATAAAGGGGATAATACCACATTAAAGGTCTAAAAGACATCACATGTATCACCAAAAATGATTGCATCTCAAGGAGAAGAGTGGAGATCGAGATGCAAGATTTTGTTGTTGCAAACCAATCCACCGGATTGATACTACGAAATAGAAGAAATATATTTTATATTTGGTTTGGGTTATTGTTAGGTAGGATGTCTTGATAGAGCATTCATTTTAATTAGCACAGCAATTGTATATTTATATACCTGGGAAAATAAGTATACTTGGAATTAAACTGCGAAACGATTTGTAGTGAATTCTGCATTTAAAATATAATCTATGTCTACTATAAGCTTATGACGTAGATTTACATTTACATTAATTTAATCCAATTAATATGCGGATATGAAAAATAATACAAAGAAGAAAGACGAGAGCTATTGAAGCATCTTTTATACCTGCGCAGGTAAAATATTATTCACTTATCATTTGCCTGCATGAATTATACAGTATATTAAAACATACATAAAAACTAAGATGATGACTCTGATGTAAGTAAATTTCATTTTTATGACTGAATCAACATGAAGAATATACATATATTAAGATACTTGATTCATAAAACGTCAAATATAGGTATAAATATTTACAAAACTGCACAATAAATTATAACAATAAACTACGATTTTGAATAACTGCATGGACTATTAAAATGTAACTTTTTTATTTATTGCCCCACACTGAATTATAATGAAAAAATTACTATTAAACAAAATGTAAAACGGTACTTTTATGTTTAACGGTATGTTATGTTTGACATCGACATTTTCCCACCTATGACTGAAATTTTTAATTAATGTAGTTTTACATATTTTAAATATATGTACCGGAATTTTAAATAGGTGTACCGGAAAAGAATGACGTTTTTTTAATAAAAAAATTGGTCCATTTAATAAATATAAATATAATTGGTAATATATAAATATTTAATATATATATATATATATAATAATATATATTTATATATATATACAGGTAAATATTATAAAATTATTTGTATATATATAATGCACCAAATATATTATTATCAATTATATATCCCAGTAAATCACAAATTTGTAGCACATGTTACACTTCCATTCTTCATGAAATGGTAAAGCATAATATTTTGAATAAATTCCTCATTCGGTACAAAGCTCTCCTGGCCACAAGAGTTTCGAGCAAATCATTCGATCTTCTTAAAATGATGAATTAAAATTTTTTAAACATGGTTTGAATTCTACATATGCCTTAACTTCAAGACCTTCTCCTTGAAGACTGTCAATAACAAGTATTCTGTACAGTGTACATCAGTGATCCGCAGCCGGTGTGCCGCGGCACACTGGTGTGCCGTAAGGCCGATACAGGTGTGCCGCGATCAAATAAGGCAATATTATAAATAAATAATTTTACAACGGTCCTCAAGCTCCCAGCGCCTATCGCCTATTCATGTAGACACACAACGAGGTACTTGCTTTATTAAGTTCTAAATTAACTTAAAAAAAAAATTAATTGATCAAATTAATATCTATTTTTGACTTTTGGTGTGCCGCGGTATTCAAGGTGAGAACTTTGGTGTGCCGTAGAATCCAAAGAAGTACTTTGGTGTGCGTAGATGAGAAAAGGTTGCGGAGCTCTGGTGTACATGACGGAATTTCGGGCGCAGAGATGACTTAGGACGAGGTTAGTTTATTGGCAGCGGAAAGAACTGTGGGGGCAGTTTTAAATGTATAAATGCTACGAATAGGAAATTGATTTAGTGAAATAAAAATAGTTTAAGTTTTTTATTTATTAGCGTAACGTTTAAATTTGCGAGTTAACATCTGATGAGCTAGTCACACGAGCGATACAAATTGCATAATTAGTGAATTTTGTGAATTTAAAATGATACAGAGGTATACTGACATAATGATATGTACTGATATCCTTCTCTCTAATTTGGGTATCGAATTACTGGGTGGCAGGATGCAGGAGCAGATTAACAATACAAAGAATTTGTTTTAGGTTCACAATTCGGGTCGACTCGTAACCGACAACTGTCAAACACTCTGACATGTCGCGCCGCCAATGATCGTGGCAAAAAAGCAAATTAAAGATGACACAGTTGCACCAACATGAAATGGAGCAACTGTCAAAACAAATAAAATGGCGTATTCAAACGCCTGCGTAATATTCTATAATTAAAAACCTAACATTATTAGATGTGCATGTCAGGTAAGCGAACAAAAATGGGAGACAAAAGATCGGTTTTCGAGGTTTCACGTCATCAGCCAGAAGAGCTATATTAAGCTGATATCAGTACATATTTGTGTATGTCAGAATATTGTGTTGCGAATTTTTCTACATGTGGTTCGTTGTGGTAACACTGTTTGAAAATAGGTATATTTAAAGATTTCTTTAAAATTGATCAATTATCCGATTCCTATCCATTTATCTTGATAAGCGTTTATCGGGCAATAAATCAAACGTAAATACGAAGTGCAAACAATAATGTACCGGTCATTATGTCATACACCAGACATCTGCGGATCACGATGAAGATAGCCACACAAGTAGACCCAAAACGCGGATATTTAACTAATGACTTTCATCTCTAAAGACCCAGAAAGCTCACGTAATCTGACCATTTCAAGATAATCGTGTCTCAATTACACCCAAAACAACATTTTTGATCGTCAGATGTTTATTTTATGCAAAATACACGCAGAAACATGACACTATAAAGAGGAAAATAAATGTTTTCTGTGAATAATATGAGGAAACTTTTGCTTAATTTAGGTAGTCAACTCCCTGGAAAGACCAATAATATTTTTCTATATTCATGGATTGTAAGAATATACTTCTGATTCCACTTTTTTCTCTAACCTACTTAAACCTAATTTAACCTAACCTTTTCTAATTTCGAAATTCCTTTAGATCCAAAAGATCTATTTTTTTAATTCACTTGCAGTTCCAAGGTACAAATAAAAAAAACGTACAAAAGAGAATAAAAAATAACATAAAAGAAGATGAAGAAGACACGTGTCAAACATCACAGAGATCTAGGAGAACAATACCAATGACAAAAGAGGAAAAGGATGTAAGGAAAGGATCGACGTGTGTTGGTAGGCCATTTAGGAACGCCATTGCCGTTGTAATAAATTAAGTGCTCGAAGCTCCACAAGTATCAGCTGGGATTAATAAAAATGGACGGGTGTACTTATCTGGAACATAGAAGTTAAAACACTCAAGAATCCCAGGGTTGTGAATTGCACCGCGAAGAATAAGGAAAGAATGTTTGAGAGCAGCAATTTTCCTCCGGGACTCTTTAACGAATGGAAATCTATTTTTTTTCAAATTCCTATCTGTGGCAATGATCGCCACAATTTAACACCACGCAGTAATGTATTTCCGTCAATATTACTTGTCCTCATATAAGCTTGAGTATATGATTGTCACAAATTTCCACCAATAATTTATATCCGCCCTCATTGACATTGCCTTATCTTATGTCAGCTCCAAAGCTCCGCCGATTATATTTTATGTATGGCTACAGTACCGACTTCAGACCCTGCGGTGCCACAGGGCATTTGTTTCTAGCGCCTCATATTTTTAATATTTTAAAATAATACAAGAAAGATTAGTTGGCTACGGCGCCCCTAGCTTATTCGACGCCCTGGGGCACCGACCCACTTCGCCACCCCCTAAAACCGGAACTGCATGGCTAACTATAACGGTTCTGTCAGCTATCTATCATTGTACTTGCATTTAAGGAGAATAATACAACGACCTCTACGCCTGAATTATTTGATTCTACGAAATGGTTTAACCCAACCTCATAATTATCTACAAATATTATGATAGTACCCTTAATATTTTAGTAATACATTAACTGTACTTGCTGGATGGTAAGTTTTGTCATATTTTTACATCGTAACAAATTCGATCTATTTGATATTTGGACTGTTTGTGCGACAATGTAGTTGAACTACAGCTTTCACCATATGTATTGACAATGTTGGTGTTTGCTGGATGAATTTTGTTTATATATACCAGGCATGGGCAACCTTTCCTAGGTCTGGGGCCACATTATCATTCTGTCTCCGTGTCAAGGGCCGGACCAAATTATTAAATATATTAAGGTAATATTAAATTAAATAAAACACATTGCTACTTCTTGCATATTTTATTTATTTATATAATGAATGACATTAATTGCTTATAAAATTTAATGTGACGATTGACTTTGTACTTGAATTACGAGACTATCAATATTGGCGTTGATATTGCTTAATGATAATCTCATCGAATTTTCGAGATTTTCATCTGTTATCCTCGTTCGAATTTTCGATTTGGTGTACTTCATCCTCGAAAAAAATTGTTCGCACGTATACGTGCTGCCAAAAAGACAAATGATGTTTCTTGCAAATCTACGTAAGTTTGTATAATTTTCTTCCACCAAATATAATTTATAAAAATCCGTCAAAGTAACTTTGTCAAATTGTGACTTTAGCGCTAAATCCCCTTGAAGCTCAATAAGTTCCATCTGTAAATTTGCTGGCACATTATTTACATCAGCATCCATCGGACGAGCAAATATAGCGAATGTTGAGTCTTTGTTTTGGAAGTCGGCAAACCTCGTATCAAATTGCTCTATTAGTGCCTTCAGTTCATCTCCATAAGAATTATATGTGATGTTTGTATGCCTTGATAACTTTGCCGAAACACAAACCATCGGATGCATTGCGATAATAATATATATTATTATATTATGTAGCGCGGAGGGGTGGGCCCCGCTCGTAATCCTTCGGTGCGTATACGAGCTTCCCCGAATCACTGCAAGCGCCCGTGTCATCTGCATTATTTTAACTAATGTATTTCTCAATTACTTCGCCGAGATGAATCAGGGCCGAACAAAATAGCTCCGCGGGCCGGATCCGGCCCGCGGGCCGGCGGTTGCCCATCTATGATATATACCAACATTAATATTTATCTTCTTCGTAGTATCAATCCGATGGGTTGGTTTGCAGCAACAGAATCTTGCATCTCGATCTCCATTCCTCTCGGTCCTCCGCAACCCTTTTCAGCTCAGCATAAGCACTACAGTTCATGTCCTCGAATACTTGCTGCAAATACTCCCGTCTAGGGCGCCGTTCTGCAGTAATGTTCGAACATTCCAGGTGGCATATCTTGTTGGCTGAAGGTTTTTCTTATTTGTCTTGTTTGTTTTGTCTCGAGCAGTCCCCACCCGGAGATCCGATTGGGGGACTATTTTATCTCCGGAAAATTTTACTTGAGATGCAATCATTTTTTGCTGATACGTGGGATGTCTTTAAGACCTTTAATGTGGTATTTTCCCCTTTATTTCCACATCCTAATGCCGTTGACCATAAAGGTTCATCCGCCTTAGGAGGGAATTTACTACCTCCAGGACAATAGAGTGCCCTAACCAGCTTGACCTGATGAGGTTAGCTGGGTGTAATTATTTATAAGATAATTATAAATATTGACATCAGCATGACTGGTGCCGAAAATCTCAATATACAACCTTTCGTCTCTTATTTCGGTTCGCTTGATTGTGACAAGTCCGGTCACGGATGTCACGTTAGTTATGTACATGGCTGCTGTGATTGGTGCGCCATTAATTCTGTAGATTGCCGCTTGCGGCGCTGGGCGACAGTTAAGTCCCTGTCCGGCCGGCGAAATGTCATGTAAAGGTCGGACGGGTAATCAAATCTTAAAAAAAATGCTAATAATGCTTCAAAAACAATTTCTTTGCTTTGCGACCTGCTCCTGCATCCTTCCTCCACGCGGCCACGTGACGAACCCGCGACTTGTCGTCTTTTTGAAAGACTGGGGATGTCAGTGTATAAATTAATATGTTCATTTGAATCAAATATGGAACAGTTCACATTGAAACCGAGAGCGCAAGCACTGTGCCATACACCTTAATTGACCTTTTCAAAAGAATCGTGGGTCAATTACAACCAAAACTACATTGATGAACATCAAAAGATGTAATTATTAGGCACCAAACAACGTCTAGATGTAATCCATTTTTTATTGATGGCCAGGTAACAAATCTATGCTCTTCTTTAGTGATACAATATAATGCTAATCGTGATATGGGAATGAAATACTCGTATATTGGATTTTGGTTTTTCGCAATCGTCTGTATTCGAAGTGAGTACATTTTTTTTCATTAGTAAGTCAGTAAATGTTGTTGTTGATTTATTGTTTGCTCTGCTTGGAACTTTAAAAATGGGATTAACAATTTATTAAGCGATCTGGAGTGTTAAAGGTGAAGGTGGAAAACGAAGGGATTCGTGTTAGTGTCATAAAAGCTTATTTAAAATGGATGCGTACTACAAATACGTTGCGTTCTTTAAGTTAATTTTAAAGACAATACAGCACAATTTCGGTAATTTTTCTTTAAATTTATATAGTTAATCACGGTGATATATAATCATTTTATGTAAAAATGAGATGATAATTCTAATTTTCTTGATTAAATATATTACAAGGAAACTTAAGCATTACTTATACAATGCACGGTAGACATTAAGTTCTAGAGTACGAATTGTCACAATACTCAAAGTACGTATTAAAAAAATATGCTTGTTTTATCATATACTTTTTATCAGTTGTATTAGAACATCTGTTCTGTGAATAAATAAGTAAATAGGGTTTTTATTATTTAAGCAAGCAGATAAAGGGTTTTGGACCTACATTCAGAAGAGTGGTATCAATAATAGTAACGATAAAATAGCTGAGTGAATAATTTGAGCATCTGTGTTTTTATTAGATTCGTGAATATATACTTTTCAGTATTTTCTAATAATACAGAAAGGTTATAATTACAAACAGTGGCGTAAGTAACTCTACAAATTACACTCAAGGTTACAATGGAGATATTTTTTTCAATGAGAGTGTCATTGTTTTCATATAGCTTCTGTAAACTAATTCGTTTGCATTAAGCGATTCATTTGTCAAGTGAGTAATAAAATGTTTTTTCTTCTATATCCACTCTAGCTAGAGCACATGGTTCACAGAAATTTCTGCCACAAATAATATTTCAGCATTAAAACTTCCAATTTATTTTTAAACACGAAAGCTCTTAGATTATCAATGAGAGACATTTTTTTTTAAATTTTAGGTATGTACTGGTTATAGTTATATATACTGCGATGTATAGGTTGCAATGATTCAGTTGGTATGTTTTTTTATTGTTGATTTCTTTATTCTTCATTATTTTAAAATATGCAATTGTACCAATAACATTGTTAGGATGTACAAAGCAAAAAATATTGATTAATAATTTAAAAAAAACTAATGAACTGGAATAAATTTATTAATGCATATTTTAGCTTAAAGTACAACACGGAAGACTGAATTTTTAATCCATAAATCATTGAAAAAAAATGACGAAGAAAAATAAGACATTGAGCCGTCTTCATCGTCCGAATGTTTCGTCATAATTCAAAACATATGTTTGTTCTGTAATAGCCTACTTCCTACATGCGAACATTGTACATTGCGTACAGCAGAGAGTGTAGGAAGCTCTCGTCAGCTTTGGATGGTGGTATGCAGATACCGACACTAGTAATGGAAATGTCTTCGTTGCCACAAAGAAACCTCCTATGTGACCAAAATATCGGAATTAGCGAATCAATTATCTGTCAATATAATCTGGAAACGGGCGTCGATATTGTCCATTAAAATAATAAAAGATACAATATTAAGATAATTTAGAATCCTTAGAAATATAATTTAAAAAAAAACCATAATCGACGATAAGGCGATGAAAACCTGAAGCTGGAACGTAATAGTATTTAGATTGAATTCTTTAAATACCCCTTTTTTCTTCTTTTCCATATATGTTCCATATATGGATCATATGGTCACCAAAAATTGCCGCCACTTAGTTCTGTCAGCTGCTACTGTCTGTTTCTAGTTCCAGGACACATCAGCACCTGAAGATCCACTCGTAAACATATATGGTTCCTGACAACCTCCAGAGCAGTATTCCAAATAGTAGAAGATAGAGAAGCAGTAGTATCCGAGGCATATTTTTGAGTGATTTGTTAGTACTTTTTTTTTTAAATCTGGTGATTTTCGCGACGTTCTCGATGCCTAGACTACTTTGTCCCAAGGGTTGACTCAACCCAATCACTTCAACTATGAAGCCTATAAACCAAATTACATAGTTGACGAAAGTCGTCCAGGAACATCAACTATTCATAGTGAGTTAAAAAAGAACGATGGCTGAATGCCAGCCTTTTGTCTTATAATCATGGCAGACCAACACTCCACTCCACACCTTACTAACTCTAACATTCCCACACCAGTTTAATTATATGCAGTTTTAGTGATCGCATTTATACAATATTTGAAATGTAAAAAAGATTGAAATGAGTAAATTTAAAACAATACAGTAAAGATAATTAATATAGTAATGTAATAATAGTATCCATATATATGGTTCTCCATCAACGGTGGTATTCTCCTTGTATGTGTTCATAAGTTAATATGAATCCTAAGTTTTTATTTTTTTATTTTTCACTTCAAATGCATTTAGATGGTTTTCTCACGACAGTGACGATATGTAATGGTAATGTGCAGTGGTAGCGACCAGTGTGGTATTGTATCGGTATGGCGCTCTGCACTGCGGTCACGGTATCAAGCACGGTCATCGGTCTGTAACATTGATTACCACGACCCATGGACAACAATTGGCACCGAGACCACAAATCGATACGCACTTCGTAAATGTTTGATGTAAACTCTTCACATTATAAATGAGTGCATAACTTAAGTATTATTTCACTAAAATTAATGAGATATTCGGCGTGATACTAATGATGTTGTATGATATTAGAGTATAATAATCCATAAACCTCCGAAACATTCGGAACTATCTGCTGCTAAGGAATCTCTGATGGAGAAGATGAACATGTCTCTTGAAAGGGTTTCACGATGGGGCGACCTCAACCTCGTCAGTTTCAACATTTCAAAAACCCAATCATGTACTTTCTCCACCAAGAAGACTGCTATGGATCCTGTATTTTTCAACGGTTGTTCTCTTCCGAAAGCAAGCTCCATCAACATGCTTGGATTATCAATATCGAATAATGTCAAATATTACGAGTCAATTAAGTGTAAAGCCGGTCTCGCTTCCAAAAAACTAGGTGTATTTTATATATATCACGTCGGTATTTCAATGATAAACAACTTCTTCTTCTATATAAAGGACAAATCCGACCTATCCTTGAATACGGCAGTCACCTTTGGATTGGAGCCCCAAAATACCTTCTAAACTTAATTGACTCAGTTCAAAGAAGAGCAATTCGTTTGATAAACAATGACACCCTTACGTCTAATCTACAATCAATGGAACACAGACGTAAGGTTGGTTCTCTTAGTCTTTTCTACCGTTATTACCACGGTCGCTGCTCTTCGGAACTTAAAGAACTAATTCCTCCTGCTTCCACTCACAGCCGACAAACTCGTCTTACACTTGCCGAACATCCATACACGGTTAATATATGTCGACCAAGAACTGTCAGCTTCCAAAGTTCCTTCCTTAATGCCACCGGTAAGCTATGGAATGCTCTTCCAGCGTCTGTGTTTCCTCCTTCCTACAATCTGGATCTCTTCAAGAAACAGATAAATATACTTAAATATACATATACTATACATAAAATTCTTTTTTCAACGCGTCAATCCAAGGACAAAAATAACGGCAGAAGCGGGATGCGAACCGCGGACCTTGGAAACCAACTATGCCCAGGTATTCAAACTGCGCCATTGCTATGCCCAGACCGACTCGCGTTGAAACTAGTATTTATATCATTGTTATCATCGTACGATAGATGTCGCTATAGTATATATTCGAAGTATGTATATTTTTATTATTATTCAATCAGTCTTCATTTATTCACAAGCTTAATATTATTACTTTCCGACAGTCTATTTATTTTAGTAAGTACCACTCGGGTCTCGAACCAAACTATAGACTGAATGGATGAGAAACGACTACTTATAGTTCCAACTCGGACTTTATAACCAATGGTACTTACTAAAATAAATAGACTGTCGGAAAGTAATAATATTAAGCTTGTGAATAAATGAAGACTGATTGAATAATAATAAAAATATACATACTTCGAATATATACTATAGCGACATCTATCGTACGATGATAACAATGATATAAATACTAGTTTCAACGCGAGTCGGTCTGGGCATAGCAATGGCGCAGTTCGCCGAGCGGTATGAATACCTGGGCATAGTTGGTTTCCAAGGTCCGCGGTTCGCATGCCGCTTCTGCCGTTATTTTTGTGCTTGGATTGACGCGTTGAAAAAAGAATTTTATGTATAGTATATGTATATTTAAGTAATAATAATATTGTAATATAGTCAATGATCTATAAAAGTAGATTAGAATATTGAAATAATAAAATAATATTCTAATAAAAATTTAAAAAATCCATATAATAATGTCTCCTTGAGACAATATCAAGAAGATAAAATTATTCATCAGTAACACAGGTAAATGATTGGTTATAAAGTCCAAGTCGGAACTATAAGTAGTCGTTTCTCATCCATTCAGTCTATAGTTTGGTTCGAGACCCGAGTGGTACTTACTAAAATAAATAGACTGTCGGAAAGTAATAATATTAAGCTTGTGAATAAATGAAGACTGATTGAATAATAATAAAAATATACATACTTCGAATGTATACTATAGCGACATCTATCGTACGATGATAACAATGATATAAATACTAGTTTCAACGCGAGTCGGTCTGGGCATAGCAATGGCGCAGTTCGCCGAGCGGTATGAATACCTGGGCATAGTTGGTTTCCAAGGTCCGCGGTTCGCATGCCGCTTCTGCCGTTATTTTTGTGCTTGGATTGACGCGTTGAAAAAAGAATTTTATGTATAGTATATGTATATTTAAGTAATAATAATATTGTAATATAGTCAATGATCTATAAAAGTAGATTAGAATATTGAAATAATAAAATAATATTCTAATAAAAATTAAAAAATTCATAAGATAAATATACACTTGCAATCTCCCCAACCCACACACAAATACGAACACAACACACGTTTCCCGCATGCAGCATCCAGCCTCCCTGGCTGAGCGTCATAGAGTGCACTAGTCTTGACCGGGTGTGCTCTCCTGCATGCGTTTACATAAAAAAAAAAAATTGGGATGACAAACATATTATTGATTAGGTACTCGTAGCTCACAATGAATTACACTGTAGCATGTAAGCACATATAAGCAAGTTGAACACTTGAATAAACAATTATCACATGGCTCAATGTAAGTAATTAAAGTGTCCAAAGTAGATAGGTTAAAGGTGTCTAGGGATGAATTAAAGTTCTTCTACACTGTGCTGGAAGATTGCACTACAATAGTTATACTGAAGAGTAAATATTTTTGCTTAAAAGGAAGCTTATCTCAGATCTATTTTTCAATTTTCAATCATTTTTATTTAACTAATTATTCAGTTTCTTTCTGATATTGTGTGTTATTCGTTGCTAAAATATAACAGAGTGTAAGATTCATTTAAACTAAAAATACATTGAAAATTATAGTCATAATCACGAGTATATGAAATAATCATAAATTTTGAGCTTACAACTCGTTGAACATACTAGTATCATTAGTTTGTAACTATTACTTAAGTAGATAATAGTTATAAACTAAAGAATAATAGCGGGAGTGACCTGGATGCGAAGGCGGAGGATCGAAGAGATGGAGACTCATGCGAAAGCTTACGTTCTACAGTGGACGGATACAGGCTGATGATGAAATGATGATGATGAAATTTAAGTAAATAAAAGAACGCCTAATATTTAACAACTATCTATTGCACTGTATGATAGTGTCTACATATTTCAAATGAATCGTTTTTTAAAAAATACAGTTTTGATCCGCCTCTTATCACCAAAAGATCTAGGACTCGGAAGCAAAGGGGAAATTATATTATATACAAAGTAATAAAAAAATGTGTATGCTCCATCTATAGAGCTGCTACGAGAAAGGAAATAATATTCTACCGCCGGTTACGAACCTCTGTCATAAGTGGATAAGTCACGGTAGCGCGTCTGAATTCTTTTTACATTGCATCGATATTTTCGATTTCATTAATGAAAGTAAAAATGTGAAAGATTCCATTATAAATGATTACATGACAGGATATTTATGTTTTTGTTTGCTTCAAACAATCGTAATGATTTTACGATCAAAGCGGTCGTGATGAATGACATGTGAACAAAAAACAATCGAGCATATTTATATTAGAAAACGTGATGACCAATGGCAATTATGGGAAACTATATCGAGAAAATTGTGGGAATAAAATGTATAGGTGATGAATAATATAGGAATAACACGAAAAAAATGAAAATAACATAAATTTTTCGTAAACAAATAGACGTATTATGTAAATATGTTTTACATAATCGTACATTATTTATATCGTGTGAAATAATTAAAAATAATTTATATATATAGATATAGAAAATATTACTAAATTAAGATATTTCCTTCGATATTCATTGGAGGAACACAAATTGAGATTGTAAATGACTATAACTATCTGGACAAGTAATACAGCTAGGACGAAATAACTTCTCAAAATGAAATCGACAGGCAAATACAACTGGGATGGGCAGCATTTGCAAAACTAAAGTACATTTTGAAAGCGATAATTCCGCAATGTCTTGAAACTAGGGCGTTCAACCAATGCATCCTCCCTGTAGTAACTTATATCGCAGAGACGTGGAAACAAACAGAAAGTCTTACCCATAAAATAAAGGTCATGGATATATCTTAATTTTTCTGGTATAAATATATAAAGAACTATATTATATGAGTATGTGCCTTCAAATACTACGAAAATAAACGATTACTATGCTTAAAGGGTGATTTTTAAAGAGCATCTCGATACCACAAAATAAAAAAAACTAAAAGCAATTTAACGCACTTTTAGCAAAACAAAAGGCATTTAAATATGAAATGATGGGAAGTACACAGGAAGACAAAAGTTAAGTGTTTTAGATCGATAACAATAGATATCAAAAGATTTTAACACTATTAAGCCAATGCGTCGTGAAAGAATACACAAAAAAGCGTGATTAAAAAAAAATATGTATGATATTATCATACTTGTATTATCAAGGATGCGATTTAAATGTGATATTAAAATATCAGCTCAAATCTTTCGTTATATAAGATATTTTCTAATAATGAAAATTCAAAATCCACACGAAAGCCGATGCACGATTTATATTACAATAATTATTTTATTCTATGAGATAACTCAATACACGTATTATTGTATTAGAGTTACAAAAGATTGACGAATAATAGGATGTCAATTAATGTCCACTCCTTGATTTATGTCGCCTTTAGTTTGTTTATTTTATTGAGAGATGTCGTAAAACTCTGAAAATGTATTCGCGTAGGTCTTTGACTGATTTTGAATTGTGGCTATTTTCAATAAAGAGTGTCATCTTTTGTTTTCCTTAATATTTTTATTGATAGCGACCTTGAACTTTATGACCACCAGGAATTGAATGAGGATAGTGAACCCAGAATTTTTCTAAGTTTATACATTTTATAACATAAAATATAATGCTTTGGTTTCATAGGCGTTTAATAAGGAATCCAAAAAACAATGTAATAAAACACAATAAACTACAAAACTATTTATATATTAACATCATATACTTCTAAGAATTTTCTTTCTATTATTACAAATAATTTATTCAATTTATATTCATTTATTTTTTTCCCTCACAGAAACATTACAAATTTGAACAACTCAATTGATTTCTGAAGTACAATAAGAATTAATCTTAAAATAAAAAAATACAATATATAAAAATATAGGTACTTATGATTAAGTACTAAGAACAAAGTAATAAAGACAAGCAACAGAAGGTCCCAATGCTCATTAAACAGACGACGCCAACAAATTATTCCTCTAAAGAAACTCGTGGAGTTCATGTCTGAATTGGGCCTTTCTTACGTGAAATATATCGACATCTGAGGCGTCTTTACTTCCATGTTCTACTGTAATCTAGGTAATATTAAGAATAACATATTTTAGAATGCTTTTATAGAACATTATTGTTTATCAAACATTGTTCATTAAACGTCTCGTTTGATCAAAATCATAGTTTTTATTATACGGCTGTAGAAGTACACAAGAAAATATAGTTCTGTAGTATTACGTAAGTAATGAAGTGTACTATTTACTGTGGAATTAGATATATATATAATATATTTAAAATTAAGTCAAGTTTTTTGGTGTTGTCCTAGAAGATGGTAGAGGGTGCTACTAAAAGACAATAAACTGTAAACCAAGTGGTTATAAACAAATTTGAACTAAGTTTTTCTGATTCTTCTTCGTAGTATCAATCCGGTGGATTGGTTTGCAGCAATAAAATATTGCATCTCGATCTTCACCCCTCTGGATCCTCTGAAATCCTCTTCAGCTCAGCACAAGCACTCATGTCCTCGAACACTTGCTGCAAATACTCCAGTCTAGGGCGCCCTCTACAGTTTCTACCCTCAACCATCCCTTCCATCATGTCGTAAAGAAGACCATCGTGGCGCATTATGTGACCAATCCATCGGGCTCGCCTCTATGAGATGGTTCCTACTAGGTGCCTATCTTCCTTGATTATCCTGAGAACCTCATTGTTCGTGATGTGGTCTCTCCAGGAAATTCCGAGAATTCTTCTGCATTACCACATCTCAAAGGCCTCCAGTCTTTTTATCACTTATTAAATATTACTTATCGGAGTAACTCCCCGCAAATTTCACGTGTAGATTAGAAGTATCGATTTATTTTTTTATATGTACGTCAATACTAATTACCTGTTACACTGATATTTCAGTCACAATGTTAATAAAATGTAAATGTTAATTTTTCTGCAAAGAATTATTGATATTTTAGTCATTGATAAATACGCGTCTTCAGATCGCAATATAAAACAAGGAAGATTTTCTTTGTAAAACCGTAAATATATTAACCTTTTATGCGCACACCTATATCTCTGTATCAAACTTCTTAATAATACGGTATAAATATATTTTTCCTGAAGCATATACATAAAGTTACGGACTCATTGTATGCATACTAGCAAATACTGATTGTTTAGGTTTTCATACATCCGATTCACTATAAGCGTCTAAGACTCTGAGCTGTTGAATCATTTCCGGCGCCTACGATTTTTCACAAACCTTCCGCTTAACTCTATTGCCACTTTAAGGTTCTTAACATTAAATGATAAACACATAACATAACCTTTAACGAGTTCAACACATCAACATTCATTAAGTAGTTTTATAAAAAGACAAAGATAGTTTATATTGGATACTATAATTATGACTTTAAGGTCATAGAACGAAGAACCGGAATCATGAAGTATAAATAGCTACGAATTTCTTAGTTCTTGGAAGCGTTGTGTGCGGTCCAGTCATCAAAGATTTGGAGAGCATCGTCAACAACGTGAGAGGAAAAAAACATTCATCACAAGCCTCAATAATGACGCACTGATACACAAGATATTGTAAATATCATAAAAGTCGTGTTTATTTTCATTCATGAGGTTTATTCTTAGAAATTGTCAGTCTTCATAATTAGATGTAAACAAATGTGATGAGGAAAACCATCATTCGGATTTCCGATGATGATGATGATGACCAATATCGTGAGAGTCAGAGAGAGAATATGATAGATGGTAGAAGCTAAATTCCATTCCCCAGTTGTTTTATGAACCGATAGTTTTTAGCGTCATACTTATGACGAACAAAAAAGTGTTTTCTACATATTTTTGATTCACAATTTCATGTCACACTTAAAAAACACAAAGGAATCTGCAATGGTTTAATTTACGAAGAGATTATAATATTACTTGCCTCTTATAAAACTTAATCTAAAAAATGAGTATTTATATTTATATTTAATTTAATAATATAATATTTTATATTCATAATATTTAATAATATTTATCTTTACATAAAAAACGTATATCTTGTAGTTTAAATCTGCATACAACATAACTCATCTATTAACGAATAAACGCCATGTTATCTGTCAGTTGCTTCAGACGCGCATTCAATCGGGGGTTTCCAAAAGGCATGAGCTTGTTTCCTGTCATGGCGGACGATAGTAAATGACTCCTACACAGATGACATGTCCGACATGGCTGATGCCGAATCTGTTATATAATGTCTACAATCATAAACATGCACACTTCGTTAACGTGAATCATCCCATCTCTGTAGGGTCACCAGATGCGTCCATACAAGGAGCTGTCGCTAAGCATCTGAGCGAAGTCGATTCAAACATCTCCCACGCGCGACTATCGACCATAAAGATATGCAAAGCATAACTGGACCATCGTAAAGCACAATTAGCCTCATATATAATTTCAAAAAGCTTCGCGGTCATTAATATGCAAAAAATCAAATTGTATCAAGTGTTAAAATTGGCGTAACTAAATATTTAGATACGCGTAGGTGTTAAGCTGGTAAAAAATACGTTTTAAAACATCCGCTGTTTATTGACGATATACAGGGTTCTTCTTATTTTTTCTTATTCTCTCATCTTATTGTGTTTCTTAAAACGTGATAATTATGTGTCACGAGTACATAGATAATTAGTTTGTATTTTAAAGCGTCCTTTTCGGATCCTAATTCACATAATTAAAAACTATTTAAGGCGCTACTGTTTATAGAAAACACATGTGTTACTAAACTAAAAACTTTACACCGGCGGTCATAGCTCAATGGTAAAGCGTTTGCTTTGCAAGCCAAAGGTCGTGGGTTCGATCCCCGACGGAGATTAAAAAAAAATAATGGATAATAAATTCCTGTAATAATAAAGGATGATGCGTGAATCTCGGGCTGTAGTCTATGACGTTGGCGGATCAACACTCCACATGCAGCGTTTAGCCATATACACCATGGTAAGCGTCATATAATTCCACAGATGAGACTTCAAAAAAATTACTATCACCATCTGTCGGTATTCTCCTGTACATAAAAAAAAAAAAAAAAAAAATGATTGGCCGGCATTGTAAATAATCGTTTTCAGGGGGCACCACGCGGAGGTTCCTTCTTTGCTCCCCTGGCAGTTTTACAGTGGACCGACTGAATGTGACTGTGGCGTGGAGCAGACCCTGTCACACTTTCTGGAGTGTGCGCTGTATCCGAGTAGCTGCACCCAGGAAGACCTGATGATGGCCGGGAGTAACGCCATCGACGTCGCCCACTTCTAGGCAGACAGGATCTGACCCCGTTGTTTTCGACACGATTATATATCACTCAAAATACTTATAATTCTCTTTGTGTTTTATCAATTGATTATTGACAATACGCTATATCACTATTAATAAGATATAAATTATGGTACTGGGTCAGTAATTAGGACGATCGGTTTGATCACCCTTTTTAAATGTGGTTGGAGTGAGATTGATTCATAACATACAAATAACTGTATTCATATAAATTGGTGACGTAAGAATGTCATCTACTGACTTGTGAATTCTTTATGAAAGTAATATTTATCGCGGTGAACGATGCTTAAATTTAGTAATTCTCAAAAAGTGTTTTTTATCCACATATTATATATTTTGATCACTGTCTTGCGGTATTTTTTTAAAAATAAAAACAAATTTGTTCCATTTTAACCGTATTACTTCTCAGGACGGTGTCTTTGACTCTATTAGTTATATTATTAATATAATTGAAGCATATACTCGTATACAAGTATATATAAGCTTTCAACAGATTTTATTACAAAGCATCAGGTTTATCTCAATAAATCACTTTTAAAATGAGTCTAGAAGTAGCGGTATGTTGGGGTCAATGAAAGAGGAAAGCCTAAAGCGAAATACTCGTATCAATTCTCATGAAACTATCACACTATCAAATACATCTAGATCTCAGTCATTGATAATAAGAAAAAATATATTTAAATACGCAACTGGGACAACAAATGGTCACTGAACAGATGCGAATCATGAAAGAAAAGAAATCGGACACCATACTGCGATGAGATGTAGAGATAGCCGTAATTTAAGCCCGTCATTTGGAGTTATTACCGAGGATGTATGTCTCTAGTGTTGTATGAAAGATGGCCTTGATATACTTCGGAATTATCATTACAGTTACATTGGCCAAGATTTTGATGCGCTTGGAGTGATATGCACTTTATAATTTACACGACTGCAGTGGATAATCGCACTCCAGGTCAAAGGTCTTTGGAGTTACATCCTGTTATGAATAGATTGTTACATATATATATAATAAATTATAAATTATAATATTATCCTGTATCAATGACATCATTCCAGCAACATGGTTCAAAAGTCAGATAATCATATTGGATGTATCCTTCAGAATTTTTATTAATAAGTAAAAAGCGCTTTTGGAATGATCATTCGGTCATAAAAGAGCGCTATACAAATACTAATATAATAATAATAAATGAAGTTGTATATATTTTATAAATATTGTAAACTATCAGATTTACATCTCTTATAACGATGAAAATTCATCTGCAGCTTGAATTTAGTGTTAATTTAGTATTTAGTACAAAACATAAATCAAAATTTTTTAGGACTAACGAACCATTAAAATATATATATATAGTTCTACACGATAGTTAGTAGATAATGCCAATGTGATAAAAACTCATTATTGTGTATCTGTGATCCAAAAAAAATAATTAATAAGCATTAATTTTCAGCTTTAATATTAGAAAATAGAAACATAACCCTTTTCTTCTTTATACTAGCCATTTCCCATCATCTGGGGTCGGCTCTCCTTGTGAACATTCGCCATGTCTGTCTGTCTATCCTGCGTTGCATTCTCGGTCAAACCCAGAGTTTTCAGATCCATGCTTACAGTTGCAGTCCAGGTTGCCTGTGGTCTTCCAGATCTTTATCTCTCCGTGTCACATGACCATACCATCTTAGGCGGTTTTCCCTTATCTTTTCAGGTATAGGGGCCACCCGAAATGAACCCCGAATATGCTCATTTCGAACTCTGTCCACTCTAGTCACACCGCCCGACCACCTCAGCATCTTCATCTCTGCCACATGAATCCTATCCAAGTCACGTTTCAGCGGGGTCCAACACTCCGATCCGTAGAGCATAGCTGGCCTTACAGCAGTTTTGTAGATTTTACCTTTGATCCTAGAAACATAACCCTTTATTTTTATTCATTGCGTTTTAGTACCGTCGTTGTATTTGTGGTTAAGTTTCATGTTAAATTAATAAAAATATAAAAACACAAATGTTTATATAAGCTTTCGAGCTTATTGCAGGATCATCAAAATAAATACAACACTAATAGTCGTTTTCTTCTAATATTTATATTTTATTTTATGTTATGAGGCGTGAATAATAAGAATATAAAATGAAAATATACCAATAGTGAAAGCATAGCAAAAAATATAAATGTATTATTTAGCAATAATAAAAAATTGCTAATTTTAAATTTTGTTTGTAACTGATTTTTATTATACATCATTGACACTTTAATATGAATATTTAATGACTTATTACTTATACGCTATTTAACGCAATATTTATAAATACAAAATGTACGAATACTTTATTAATTACTTACGTAAAGTTTAATGCAATTTATCTAATAATATTGTACATTTTGTGTAAAATTGTATGTAATTCGATTGGGAAAAGAGTAGCGCATATATTTTGTATTAGTAATTTTAAATGATAATTCCCATAAATTATTTGTTTTTTTTTTATGTAAACACATACAGGAGAATCGGATCGGCCACATCATGCGCCACGATGGTCTTCTTCACGATATTGTGGAGGGGATGGTTGAGCGTAGAAACTGTAGAGGGCGCCCTAGACGGGAGTATTTGCAGCAAGTATTCGAGGACATGAATTGTAGTGCTTATGCTGAGCTGAAAAGGGTTGCGGAGGACCGAGAGGAATGGAGATCGAGATGCAAGATTCTGTTGCTGCAAACCAATCCACCGGATTGATACTACGAAGAAGACAGGAGAATACTGACATATGGTGATAGTAATTCTGAAGTTTCATCAGTGGAATTCTATGACGCTTACCATGTGTATATGGCTAAGCTCTGTATGTGGAGTGTTGATCCGCCAACGTCATAGACAACAGCCCGAGATTCACGCATCATCCTTTATTATTACAGGAATTTACTATGAATGGGTGGTCTTCACGGGACGACTTTCGTCTACCACCAATTTTAATTAATAGGCTATGACTGGCATTTTACGGGTGATGGATCAAATTCACACCAACCAGGGGTATTTTGGAGATCATAAATCGATTAAAAATTCATTTTTATTTAAATCTCCGTCGGGGATCGAACCTACGACCTTTGGCTTGCAAAGCAAACGCTTTGACCATTGAGCTATGACCGCCGGCAGCATATGAGCATAAATCTAAATCGATTGACTTGAATCATGATTAAAACCCCGGACATGAACCACAAATCGTACCCAACAGCGTTATCAACAAACTGCGGACCGGTTTACAAATCATCTTTTAACTAATCGGTAATCATTATCAGAGATTTTTTATCGACAAGAAAACACGTCTTTTTAATTTTACGGCTCCAATTTGCTCACGGGAAAGTCCAAACAAGGTCGATTTGATTGTTCGAGTTCCGAGTAAGATGCAGAGTACAGCTATCTTTCAGTTTTTTCATTGCCTAGGGGTCAAGTGGTTATGGCGCTTGACTATTACGCCGGCAGTGTCTAGCTTGAAACCGAAGAAACTTTAAATATAAAAAAAAACTTTACTTAAATAAGCTTGTAAGAATCTATATCTAACCGTGTTTCGTAAAGGACTAATTTGACATCCTCAACTCATCTGTCATAGCATACTAATCAAAATATAATACATCCTTTTATCACCGAAAATTCCCTTTTTATATAAATTAAATATCTCCCGCTGAGTTTTGACTACAGCTGTCACTTTTGAGTTGGAGCCACAAAATACCTTTAAGACTTAATGCAATCTTTTCAAAAAAGAGCAGTTCATCTAATAAATAATGGCACACTTACGTCTAACCTCCAATGGAACATAGACATAAGATTGGTTTACTTAGTATTTTTAAGAAACATGTGAATATACTCTTGAAATCTTCTCAATCCAGACAAAAACACTACACAAGATTTCTGCATGCAACTTTCAGTCGTCCTGATTAAGCGTCTTAAAGTCCGTTAAACATGCGATTTTCATTAAAAAATATATATTTTTTCATCCAAGTCATGCAACACACCACCCATTACAGAAAGTATATGAGTAATGTTAGAAATATTGTGTGTAAATGACGTTTAACACAGTCAGACTGTGTCGACTAATGATACCAAAGGAAAAAAAATTCACATGAAATGACATTATAATCTATCTAAACCTACAACAAAACATTTATCTGAAGAAATTTCGGGCATTCACTTCACATGAAATTCATAGAGGGCAAGTATAATACTAGTATAATCCACAGAGTAATATTTTAATACCGTTTGATGGTATTATCCTATAAGTGTCGGCATAAAAAACACCAAATTCATGTAATAAAATGAATCAATTCACATGACTCGGTAAAAGTTCAGTTGAATCGGGGTCATTGGCCGTCGTTTCCTGAAAATAATAGCGTCATGCACCAAATCAAAGAAATGCTTTTCTTCTCTGGGAATTCACGTTGGTTTTATTAATGACTTTGTGCAATTTATTTGTGTGTATGTAGGTTGCAAACGAAACGGTCGAATCCGTTATGTTAATACACTCGTGATTTAATAGTTAATGTTTTTTATTACGAATTCTTTCAAATTTATTAAATATCAAGACACAAGCATATGAAGCGCCATCAAAAATATCAATAACTTTAAAAAATATGTTTTTTAAAACTATTATAAAATAATAGAAGCCATTGGGTCTTTCAGGAATTTACACGAAGCTTTTTGAACGTTATATAGAGCGTCGCATTTTAAACAATGGGTTATAAAAAAAAACTATGATTGGACAATATTAAAATACTATAGTGTGATATCAGCTTGATATAGCTCTTTTAGGCTGATGCCGTAAAGTCACGAAAAACGATATTTTGTCTCTTATTTTTGTTCGCTCGCCTGACATGCACATCTAATAATGTTAATTTTAATTATATAACAGTCCACGGTGTTTGCAAACGCCATTTTATTTTGTTATGACAGTTGCTCCATTTCATGTTGGTGCAACTGTCATCATTCAATTGATTTTTGCCGCCACTGTCTGGGTGGCGCTAGATGTCAGAGTGCTCCGGCAGTTGTCAATTGACTCGCGCCCGACCGGTGAAATGCCATACCGGTCGGGCGTAGAAATCAAGTCTGTAATAAAATAACCGCGAATTGTGCTTCGAAAACAAGTTATTTGTATTGGGGCTTAAAAAGAAGGCCGCTGTAATATCCGAGTCATTGGGGTGTCTGTTATAAAGTCGCAATCATTTAAATTAATATAAATTCCTTTTCAAATGTTCTAATATTTCTTTGGGGACTCTGTTATGAAGAAAAATTTATCTAACATTGTAAAGCAAACTGGTGGTAGACAAAAGTAATACTGTCATCTATATTAAGTCCCCAAGTGATGAGCGACTCATTGAAGGACATTGTCTTAGAATTTCAAACACTCCGCAGTTCAAGTTCAGCACTTAAGTGTACCGGTAAGCGTCATGAAAAAACAGATGATTGAACACACAAGAGACGATGCCACTTAGGAGGGTGATCAGTTTGTGAGGTGATATACTCCACGCAGGTATATTTCAGATATGACTCCATAGAATTCTTTTAAGAACTTATTTTAAGGAGTCCGTAGTTTTCAGAGCTTCGTGACTTTCCGGTACTGATGTTCAAATATTACGCACTTTTACAAAATATTTTATTATAAAGAATAATTTACGTGAATATTGATCCAATTTTAGTTGTTATTTTTATTTAACATGTTTATTTTACATTCATCATTTAAAAAATATTATTTGCAGTATTTCTAGGGGTGTTTTACTCTACGTATTATTTTAATTTTAAAAAGGCTTTATTACTCTTACCAACGTTCATCTACAAAAAATATGAAAACAAACTTATTTAGAAATTTCGAAACAAATAAAATAATATGTAGCTTAATACGAATTCAAGCCAGCATAATATAATACAAATAAGATCTTTCTTCAGTGGTTAACCGTTCAATTGCGAAAAACTGAGAAGAATGAGTTAATTTGCAATAATAAGGCTATTAATAACAATATTGTATAGGGTATAGACTTACACAGTTATTATTTATAATATTACAGGCATTGCACTGAGGCCGCATTGCGAGGAACTATTCCGGTATGTATGCGATACACTCGGCGGGAAATGTCAGTCTCGGTTGTAAAGTCTAACCAGTCGGTCGTTCCGCGGAGTGCCCAAGAGAGTGGTATCGAAATCGAAATGATACTAGCGTAAAACGTAGATACACTGTGGAAAATTATATTTATAATTTTTAAATAAAAATAATACATAAATATTACTTTAAACATAATATATTTAATGGTTACGGGAGTGATTGAAAGCAATGTTTTAGGGATGAAATGAACTCTTTAAGACAGATGTGCGCGATTTCATACATATATTTTTTATTTAAACCAACATTTTTAGTTTTTCGTAATAATTTGCATACTTATATATTATTTTTTCAGAAAGTAGTAAATGTTTACATATACTTTTTATACAAAAATATGAGTAAATGCAACATTTAAATGTTGATACGAGTACTTAAAAAAGTATTCTCTGAAAGCTCGTGGAAACCTATGTATTGAAATAAATTTAATTATTACATGAATACTAATTATAATAATTAGTGAAAAATATAATTATTTAAAAATCGATTCACAAGATTTACATTCCGCATTTTTTTTATAAATGTGAAATGGTCATTAAAAATTAAAGACATCTAAAGATGAAACTGAAGGATTTGAAAAAATATGATTTTTCAGAACAATCCAGCAGACTTTTTCACATTTTTTAAATATTCAATTTCAATTTAAAAATATTTTTATTTTGTGTATTTTTAATGTTTAAGCTGTGCTATTTACCCCTCATTCTCGATGTTGTTTTATACACTAGTATTACTGTTTAAATGTCAATGATAGAATTGAAACACGTTTTACAAGCGAATCATTTTATTTACTAATAATTCGCTGTTAATACTCAGATTAAAATTATAAACCCAACCTTTACAAAGTAATTGATATACAAGTACCGTAAGATAATTATAAAAAATAATTTATGATTGACGCAATTATTTTATATTTATTTAATTTTCGAATTAACATTATAACGAAAATAACATAAATATTAAGTATTATTTTTTAATCCAGCCTCCCTGGTTTAAGCATTGTACGAGTAGTTTCCTTTTTAGTTTTTTTTTAATTAGAAGAATAAAGATTAATTTTGTGACATTCATTAACTTAGAAATACAAAACCACGAATTGAAATAATTGTTTAAATAATAAGATTGATAAGAATTGTTTTTTTTTTTTAACTTTTTAAGAGAACTAGAACTATGCAAACATAATCTAATTAATAGCACCATCTCATTTTTATGTCGAATATTGTAATATTTTGTAGGATCGTTTGCGCTCATGACAATACTGATTTAAGCGAGATAAAGCTACAGAGATGGTTGTTTGAAAAGCTCTGTCTTTCTTAAAAATACGAGCAATCTTGCATTCGTATCGCTCGAATGAGTAGCCATCGAATAAACGAAAAAATTGACCACAATTAATTTTCGTTAAAAAAATGACATCCGGTTATTGAACTTTGTACTAACTCTAGAGAAATTACAAATTAATAAAACACATGTGTAACAATTAGAATAAAAACATTTTTTTTTCATATAACTCATGTAGTATAACGTATTTTATACTCGTATATATGTTTTAATATAACTTATTATACATAAAGCGCAAAGAATTCTATAACGTCATAATATTCAAATTGGAGCTAAAATGTAAGTATTTTTAACATTTAAATTATTTTATATTAAGTCAGCTATTCTATCATGTATATATAAAATATATTTAAATATGTGAAATAATCCAAAAAGTCTTCATTGAAATTTGAAGAAAATTAATAATACACTAACAGTATGCAAAAAATGCGTAGCAGGAAAAAAAATGTGAAGGTCAAGTACGGGTAAATATCAATTTATAGAAGTCGATATTTATATTCTTTAATTTAACTATAGGGGTTTTAGACCTTTTTTAAGTTTATCTATCCGTAAATGTATTATTATTACATTTTTTTACTCTAACGTTGATCGTTTGTTTACTAAAATCTTTTTTTTAAGCTTAGCTGATTTTTTAAAAAAAATATAAATAATAATATGCTTAATATATTTTTATTGATTTTGGTATTGCCAAATTTCATCTTTCGTATGAAATTATTCATGTATTTTATATTTTTTTATTAAAACAAAAAAGTCGTAATTAATTTATTGTTAAATTATTCAATATTTGTGGGAACGATTAAAATATATTTACTTAACGAAAATTATTATTTATTTTAAAAATAAACAAATAAACAAAAGTACAAAATATATTATTTAAGAGCAACATATTTAAAATATGTATTAATGTTTTTCTGACAAAATATGAATTTTTAAATAAAAATATATTAAATAATTTATTTGAAAAATATTATTAAATTAGAACGCTTTGATTTCTCAATTAATTTATTGTTGGTCTAATGTTTAAATTCAATACGTATACAAAAAATTCTACACGCAATGTTGAGCCCGATTAAGAGTCACTGATGAGCCTAAATCCAAACACAAAATAATTCGCTTCGAGTTGTCTCAAGAAATGGGTCAATTACGCAAACGAAATTCACTTTGCGAAAGTTGAATTACTTTGACTTTAATTGTCGAAGGTTCGACTCACTCTATCTCCTTGTTGCTTTATGCAAAGCAAATCTTGCGAATTTTAATAACACAATGCGTTAAAATTGCAACAGTACCTTAACCGTATCTGTACATTCAACACCAGAGGTTAACAAAGCATCTGCAGACTACAAGTATCAATGCTAGATCAGTATTTTCACTAATCAAGAATTTTCACTCTACGTTCTCATTTTTAAACATATAGTCTTTATAAACTACCACAAATTACCTTTTTAAGTAGCTAGGACCATGTATTGATCAAACATGCAGTAATATTATATTTTTCTTATACAGAAATACTACTAAATACATATTATATAGTCTACAATCGTCCAGAATAACGAAAACTTTATCTTGAAGAAATATAAATTCTTTGTCTTGTTTTGTTGGACTCTGGTCACATTTTTGATGGACTATATAGTGTTTGGACTCTGATGTTTATCAAATAAAACTTTCGTTTGATATTGGAGAATCCATGATCAGCTAAGACATCAGAGGAACCTTAAAATTCGCGCATTTCCAAACACTCGCACTAACAATATTATAAAATAGTTTGCCTAATACCATTTCGTTTTACATGAAAACGATAAAACTTGATACACGAAACTTTGACCGTTTCGAAACTTATACTAAAAGAATTCAAACGTTCCTAATTATTGCTGAAATGTAGTGATCGATATACGAAAATAGGGTAATTATTTAAATGAAAGTTTTATTTGTTTTGTTATTGCAACAAAACGAATATATATATACATTTTATATACTGCCTGATCCTAATTAATGTTAAGTTCTAAATAATTCATTTTGTACAGCCTACCTAGATGATAAAAGCTTGTATATTTTTACGGCATAGCTTCTAATTACACTTTTCATAACCTTTATTAATTTTCAGAATAATCACCATTATATTAAATTATTACTGACAATTATTTAAGGATAAGGAGGCACAGATTGTTTGTTCTTCCTAGAGGTAATACTAACCTGCCAGGGACTATGCCTCTTGGGAGTGTGATCAGACTGTTCAACGATATCGCCTCGAATATTGATATATTCCACTTGAGAGAAGCCCAGTTTCGACATGAGCTCCACGAATTTATTTATCAAAGTAATTTCGTGGAGTCTTCTGTTTAGCGGGCTCCGGGACTTTTTAAATGATTTTATTATTATTGTGTTGTTTATAAATTGTTATTTTATCCTGTTTTAGAAATGAATTTAATATTGTTATTTGTAATGTTTCTAAAAGAAAATAAATTGAAATTGAAATATTAGATTTAATTGATCAGTTCGAGGTTCAGCACACCAGTTAACACTTTATTGTCTAGTTTGCTCAATAGCACTTTGTTTTACATGAAAATTGTAAAATTTGACTCACGAAATTGGACTGTTTCGAAACGATCGTTAGTAAATGGGAATTAAAACGGTTATTGTCTGAATATTGCGGTGGTAAAGATTAATGGCATTGTAAGTAAATTCGTGTTAGAAATTAACCATAATGAAAATTCGAGCAAAAAACAAACAGATCGGTAGTACGAAAATGATGCACAAAGGTAGCTATTTATATTTATTGCATTTTTAATCTTCTAAAATATTCCAACTTATCATATAACTGCTAATCAACCTTCGCTATTAGATAATATCAAGGCATCCATGCGTAAACCTCCGAAAAACAGCCCCTTGGAAGATAAGTAATAATATTTCGTTGCAGTGAAAATACGAGGGCGGTCCACTAAGTACTTAGCTTTACCGCCCGATGGCGCCACTATCGAAAGAAAAATTAACTATCGTGTGGTACATTCTTGTAGACGGCTACTATCGAAATTTCACCCGAATAACTTTGTCGGAATAACTTTCTTTGAATATTATAAATAGTATAAAACATATACTTTACTGTCTTGTCATTTAATAATTATATTCAATTCGTGTTCTAATATCCATTGTTTACAGCAAAAATATTCGAGTACCTCGTTTGATAAATTCATTTCACAATATTGTATATATAAATATACAACATTATTGTATATCGAAATGCAAGCATTTTGTTAAAATATTTAAATGTGTCATGTTGAAATAGTGTAAGAAAATTTCCTTGCAGCTGCCTACGTATTGTGAACAATTGTTATGGAATTCTCATAAAACGCAATACTACCTGAACTGACTAGTAACAATAAACATAATATACTCCAGCGTATCATACCGTACTCTAAAATTATTTTTCAACACTCAAAAATTACTTCAATTGTAAATAAAAATTAATTTTATATTAAGCTATTGTATATTTGGTATAATATTTGATAAAATTACTTGTTCGTGTTGATTGTAGCACCAACAATATATGCATAAAAGGCACCTCCACTTCTTTTTATTCGTGCGGTCTAGGGAAATAGTTTGGAAGTTTGATGTAGCTTTCTGCGTCACAGTTGTAGTTGTGAAGTTAATTTTTTTAAATGTATATATCCTTCTTCTTAGGATTACACGTTCAGCCTTTTATTTTAAGCCGTGATGACTTGAAACAATATTCTTTAATTTTCACCACACCACACTTTTATATCAAATTAAACACTTAATCACAAAACAAAATGCTGTATATAAGTTAGTTTAAAGACTACAAACTATAAGTATGTTACATTCTCATGATAATTTTAGTGATTAATTATTTATTTATCTAATTATAAATTAACATTAGTTAATATAACATTGACGGATGCTCCGGCCGTGCGCCGCCATATGCAAATTTCATAGAGAAATTCAAAAAATAGAATATTTTTTCTAACCTCACAATTAGACCAAATATACCTAACATTGAAAAAACCAAATTCACTGAACGGATGTTCATCGAAAATAAGTGTGCCATTGCAACGCTACTTAGTCAGAGTAAATTTAATTAAAATTCTCAGCTTATTTGCAAGTCAATAGAAGCCAGTACGTATAATTGTTTATATGTTTTTTTTTTAATGTATTTTTCAATTACTATGGTTAAACTACTGAAAATTGCATGCATGTTCTCGTTAGTGAGTGAAATTTTGAATTTTGTCATTAATGAAGACAAAAAGTAAACTATTTTTTGAATATATTTATTATTTTTTAGCATAATGAATGTTTTTCTCTAATTATTTTTACGTTTATGATTTATTATATGAAGTTTTGTATCGCCAACGTCACCGCTCGACATTCTCAAATAATTTATTTTTAACGTAGCTCACAGTGAATGGGTGGTACATGCGAATAGTTGTGTGGATTAGTGGATTAGAGGGACTCAATTGTTAAATTTTATTTATTTGCGCATTGTTATACAAGTAAATACAAATTGTCAGTGAAAATCAGTATCTTACTGTAGATTTAGGGTATTAATAAACATATTAATTAGCCCCCGTTGTAAATTGTTCTCAATATTGAATTGTGGCTTTAGGTTGAACTGTACATTTTTTTTCTCTTCTCCGATATTTGGAACGCCATTGCAGGGGCCATCATCAGGGTTGATGATTCGTAATGTTTTGGTGTCATCAAGTAGTTTAGCTATCAGATAAACATACTAACTATTAGAGCGTCATGTGATATTAGTATGTTTTTAGAAAGCATACCTTCACAAGCATCATGTCGGGTAGAATGCCTTTTTAACTATGTGAAGGTTTATTAGCATGATAAAGAGATGGGAGCTATGCTGTTTCGAGGATCAAGCCGTCGTACAATATATTTTTAATTTTCTCTCTATAATTGCTGATGTTTTTAATGAGTGATAAAATATATTATTCCTTCCCAGGAACAACCACTTATTAACCCTTTCGCATCGGTTGTAGACATATGCCGTCATATGATTCCTCGACCGTTGACATCGGTTGACGTGATATATCATTTTGCTACTTTCTTAGAATAGTTTTTTATGCATCAGCTGATAGCTAAAGGATACAAGAAACAATGTGATATAATAAAATAGGCCAGATAAGTACATTTATGCTTTAAATACAAGTTTTATAATTGACAGTATAATTTGTATTCAAACCGAGCCGTAATGAAAGGGTTAACGAGTTTGCAGCCCACCGCTGTATGATATACATACACAAAAAAGTAGTATGTAAGTACGAGTAGTATACAATTTCATTGAGCTACTGGTTCGTTGTGTTATCAGATATTAATAACATTATGATTTTGGAACCAGGACCCGGATATTTATAATACCTTTTGCTTCACATTTCAAGTGAACGGATTTGTTTTTATTGTTTACTTTTTTTTTGGTCGACGCTTTTAATCTAATATAAATCGGAAGCCTTGAACCGTGACGAGTGAATGTGCCACAATTCAGCTTATCGTTTATAAATAAATTGCTTTCGCCTTTAGCGCAGATAAAAATAACAATAAAGAAGCAAAGAAACATAATGGTGGATTTGTAAAAGCGCAAAAAGCGTTGCGAACTGATCTACACGGACTAAAGAAACTCTAACAGGCCGTACTATCGCTCCCAACGTACAAGTTGCTTCTATACAGTATAGAATCCATATTAGTGCATATTTCCACCCACATATTTTCATAAAAAGATTTGGCCTCTCTTCTTGTTACGCATGTCCATGTGATCCAGGCATGCAACAGACGGTGAGACACTCTTTCGTTGAGTGCATCATCCATGAGAACAGGCGACGACGCATTCTGTGTTGTCGCCTGGGAGTCTCAACCATTTCTTGGTAGGATTTTCCTGAATTTCTGCTTAGTTCTGACGGTCTCTTGCTGTTAAACTTCATCAGGGAAATCGTCGGGGCTACAAGAGCGGTAAACGAGGCTGACATCGAATAGGCTCCTACGTTCTTCAACTATTTCTCAGACGTATATTTTAACCTTGTTTGTAACTGGCAGGGTACAATACGCAACATTATATATTTTATGAACTATGATGACCAGAAAAAAGTGTTTAAAGCAGTTTGCTCAAAAGCACCTATTTGGCATTTTTTTATTTAAGTGAAATTAAATATGCTTGGACTTTGGTACTCTGTGGACGGACCTTATAGTTTAAGTGTTTTGTGGCCTCAAAAAGGTGAAGTACCACTGGTATATGGTAACAGAAGCTAATTTGGCAAACGCTGAATCACTTTTATTTTAAGGAGGTTTGTTGATTACCCCATGCTCCAATTCATTCGTCAAAATCTGGCGAAATTATCTGCGTTCATTAACAGAAAATCACACATTAGCAAACATCTATCATTTGTAAAGATTATTTAAATTAGATTTCTCTTATTTATTTCAATTAATTATTAATGGAAATTTGCAAGAAAATAAGAGGAGGTTTTGTACAAAAATTAAATCAAAAATTTATATGAATTCAAAAGATAATTATTTCGAAATTCATTAATAATAATAATAAAAAAGACAATTTTGCAATAATAAAAGAAAATACGACGATTCAAATTTTCGTGAATTTCATAATTTACCATTTACAAGATGAAAAAGATAGGTTTCTTTGTATAGCACTTTAAGAAAACTCCGACGGAGGAATGCTACGAAACAGACTTTCCAAAGTTAGTGAGACAGCTGGAAGCCAATGACAAAAAAAAACGTTGGCACGAAAAAAACATAGATCTAAGAATCTAAAACAAGTAGAATTTGCAGAACATCTACAATATATTTTTATATACTCGTATTAAACAATCATAAAAGTATTCTACTTGATTACAATTCTTGGAATGTATAAACTGAATAGATTAAAAAAAACGGTATGTGTGTGCAATATTGTTGTGTTTCGCCAAATGATATTGCTGAACTCTGCATTCTGATGGATCACATCCGGCGAAGAAGTGTGCTAATGAACGTTACGTTACGTGAGGTTTTTTTTTCACCGTGATTCAGTTACTTTCCGGGTCAGTTAATCAGATTTACATCAGTAGTACTTTATTCACTCCACTTACTGTTACAAACTACGGTTAAATCACACGCCTTCAATAGTTTATTACCTCGTTCTTTATGCTACATAATATACATAGTAAAATTGAAATAGAGAGTAACTGTTATTAATTACTACTGTGAATTAAATTGGACAGGACTTGTACAAGATTATTCATACCAGTGTCACGACCTATCGTCCACAGACAATTTGTTCTACGACTCATCGGTAACGACATGGGGCGCACTGGACGTCTGGTTTACGGGACATTTTTTAAGATTACGTTAGGTTAAATTAGGTCAGATTAAATTAGGTAAGGTTAGGAAAAAAAAGGTTAGAAAAAAAAGGTTGGAAAAAAGACGGTATAGACGCCGTGCAGTGAAGACGTCTATACCGTCGCTCTTGTTTTAAACAATAAATCGCACTTAAAAATAAAACTTATAAACATTCTCTAACACCATCAGAATCGTCATCAAATTCTCTACAAAACGTGCATTATGGTTTATATGCATCTTTAGCGATCGCTCGTTAAACAGCATCGACGCGCAACATCTTTGGCGGAAGATCTCGTGACGTGCCGATGTCGGCCATTTTTTATTTTATTTATTTCTCCATGGCAACTCATATGAATAATTTTTCTTATACGAAATTTTACGCAGAAAAACAATTTGCGTTGTGGTTGATGATAATTTGAAAGATCAGATTTTTTGGACCGAATGTTGGCCGGAATAAGCTAACACCCAGCTAACCTCATCAGGTCAAGCTGGTTAGGGCACTCTATTGTCCTGGAGGTAGTAAATGCCCTCCTAAGGCGGATGAACCTTTATGGTCAACGGCATTAGGATGTGGAAATAAAGGGGAAAATACCACATTAAAGGTCTTAAAGACATCCCACGTATCAGCAAAAAAATGATTGCATCTCAAGTAAAATTTTCCGGAGATAAAATAGTCCCCCAATCGGATCTCCGGGTGAGGACTGCTCGAGACAAAACAACCAAGACAAATAAGAAAAACCATCAGCCAACAAGATATGCCACCTGGAATGTTCGAACATTACTGCAGAACGGCGCCCTAGACGGGAGTATTTGCAGCAAGTATTCGAGGACATGAACTGTAGCGCTTATGCTGAGCTGAAAAGGGTTGCGGAGGACCGAGAGGAATGGAGATCGAGATGCAAGATTCTGTTGCTGCAAACCAATCCACCGGATTGATACTACGAAGAAGAAGGTTAGCGAGAAATCCACTGAACCAGTTGTTCCGTGCACCGAATGTCCCGTGCACCAGACGTCCAGTGCGCCCCACGTCGTTACTGATGAGTCGTTAAACGAATTGTTTGGAGACGAAATGCGGCGGAACCATTCATACCTCATAAAAGTGGTCAACGACTATGTTGTTAAAGTATCAGATGAGACGTTTGTTAACAAACTAGAGCGAACTCAGCGATTGACATAACGTAAATAACAGAACCAATTTGCGACTTTTGACCAACTGTAAAATTTCATAAATGTTTTCAGTAAATTTTACGTAAATTACATTGATAGCTACTTGTTCAAATGACAATAAAAAATAGACAAAACTGTTGTTTAATTGACGTTATTACAGTATAGACTATCATCCATTAAAATTCAACAAAACACTGCAAACCACTTCATTGCAATCAATCACGAATTTGGAAGGTAACATATGTTGAAAGAAAAAAATCTAGGTAGTGTAATTATTACAATGGTAATAATAAAAACTATATATGTTTTTCCTTTTGATAAAAAAATATGACTAGTCGTCTCTTGTACCTGTATTATCGAGTTAAATAAGATTAGTACCTGTGTGTAATCGTTTCTCTGGAATGCCCAGTAGCACAAACAACTATCTACATAATTATGTTTTTTTCCATTTTAACGTTTTTGTAACAATAATTAAACTGTCAGATTAACTGATATAAAATAAAGTTACAAAGGTAACTCATTAATCAAATGAATATCTGAATTATAAATTAATTGTTTTATTAACTTACAAACATTTATATTACAGCCTCTCATTTGACAATAAATTAAGAATGCAATATTTGTTTTGAATATGCTTTTCATCTTGGAGGTCACGATGCAAGACAAGAAACTATATTTTTAAACCCAATTTGTTTTTTTTTACTTTAAAATAAATAAATTAATAGTTTATTATTTATATCATAGAACGCCATTATAAGGCTAAGTTCTCCTTACGTTTATTTTTATACTTTAATTTTTAGGAGTGAGGTTTAAGGTGATTCAGATATTCGTACTACTATACGAGTATATCTGCAAAATGGCTTCTCAAAATTTACATTTAAAGTGTTTTTTTCAATACCAATAAATAATTTGATATTCTTGAAAAATGTTGCTTAAAGCGTGAAGTGTCAATTCGCTTTACAAATCAATAAATAATGGTGCATTTCTCTCGGTAATTTACTGTGACATGTTGAAGCAGACCAGAAGTTGTATGGAGCAATGAAGAAACCGAGACGCACTAGTCCGGTTCAACTCGACAGCAAGCTGACGAGTGAAAAGCACTCACATTAACCCCTGTAGTTCCCACTGAGTCAATTTTACGGTTGTAACAATTTTTAAATTTATTTTTCCATATAAACATAGGTCAAAAAATACCATCCGACAGTGATGGAAAATCTTAAATGTGAATTCTACGACGTTGGGCATTTTTGAGGATGGTTTACCGCAGTAGCAATGATGATCTTCCAACGTCACTAGAGTACACCTTGGTAATTGTGAATCACGAATCGTCCATTTTTAGGGCACTCACTATGAATTATTGACATGATTAATTTTTGTCTACCAACAATTTAAATTAATGACAGGCATTATTCAGAAAAGCTTTGCACGAAACGGAGTTATTTATAGTAAGCTTACGAAATATTGATTATAAATAGATTATTTTTTATTCGATACTTTTGCAATACTATGTTTGATAGTTAATGGATTATTCAGTTGTTCTGGCTGGGATTAGAGGGGTTAATCTTGAAATCTAGACGGTAAAAATCATGACCAGTTTCACCGGACTCGTGGATTTTGAACTCGTCCAAAGAACTATGCTAACAGTAACAACTTTCCTATATTATTGTCTCACTGCGTATTACTAAACTTGGCATATCAACAATCTGATTCATAACTTTAATCTTGATTTATGTACAATACGGGATATTGTACACTTTCGCCAAGATGTTTATTATCTAAAAAAAATGTGCGATAAGACTAGGATTTTGATCTTTTGTCGTGTAATGAAAGCAACAGGAATCACCTCATCTATTCATTCGTAGACATGGAGAGATCAAGCAGATGTTAGTGCCAAAAAAAGAGATATAATACCTCCATAAACGGTTTTAGAAACCATTTAGAGCAATGGCCGATTGCTTGACCGTTCTTTAGTGCGACTATGAAGTCTATATGAAGGACATTCAACCTTACAGCGTTTCAGGAATATAATATTAAAAATATTACTAGTTAAAACCCATTATATTTTAAATATGACTTTATTTCTTATATAATGTTTAACATGTTTATTGTAATAAAAGTGTTACGTAATTATGTTGATAGTTAAATTTTAATTTCATAAAAAGAAATTTGGTTTATGCGGTTTGTGTATCCGTTTGGAGAGATTTTTAATTTTTACTAAAATATTATAA
The DNA here is from genome assembly GCA_022606575.1 of Glossosoma conforme. Classification (NCBI taxonomy): domain Eukaryota; kingdom Metazoa; phylum Arthropoda; class Insecta; order Trichoptera; family Glossosomatidae; genus Glossosoma; species Glossosoma conforme. The sequence continues at coordinate 897,616 of JAGTXR010000014.1, read as the reverse complement.
AACGATATTATAAATAGTTTTTGTGTCGTATAACCACATCAACCACAATTCAATTAAAGTGTAATTTTTTTAATCAATATAGATAATATAATCAAGTCACAAATATTATAATTTAAAATTCAAATTCATAATATTTCAAGACTATTTGTAATTAGGAATCTACATGAGACTTGATTTTTTATTTATTTTTTTAATAAATTTTATAATATTGCAATTTTGTCTGTTTTTAAGCTATAATTAATGTTTCAAGTCAATCTCATTGGGAAGTTAATAAAAATCAATTAACAAACTTTGCACCAAATAGACAGACAATAAAGGAAGTTAAAATTTTTTTTTTTTCAAATTTATTACGACTGGACAAGTTTCCTTTGAGTGACGAAATACATAAGTTAAACTACAGAATTTAAGAAAATGGTTATTGTAATTAAACAATTAAAAATGTTGTGATTAATAATTTATTTAGTTTTGAGTTGGTTTATTCAGATTATATATTTCTTTTATGAGCGTTATTGACATCCCATCAACATCAACAGGGATGACGGCTTCATTCTCAAAACAGCATGGCTTCCACCTCTAGCACATACTCTAAAACCTGTACAGACAAGCAAAGACAACCACAGTCCGGCATAACGTTCGTCGATGTACAATTCGAGAACATTCCTACCGTAGTCTTAAAAACATACCTACGATACTTCGGAATGAAACTTGAGTTGCCATGGAGATATTAATCAATAACGCTCATAAAAGAAATATTTAATCTGAATAAACCAACTCAAAACTAAATAAATTATTAATCCTGAAGACCCCTGCAATGGCGGTTGAAATATTGGTTTACATTAACCCAAAACCTTTTTAAGAAGTTATTTTAAAAAATCTCACATAATACGCAAATAGTCATTAATAGCTGTGATTTAAAAAGGAAGTGTTTTTTTTCACAATAATCTCGATAGAGCATCGCTAATTGTAGTCATTAAGTGTATTCTTCTGCGTGTCGGACTAATAATTGTTCTCACAGTTTTTTTTCGTTTATAGATAAAAAAAATTGCACCACGGACCTTTTGTTGCTAAACTGAAAACAATGGCGCACAGCTCAAGTCATTTTACTTCCCCGGGTACTCGCACATACAATGCATGCTTAATTAAATAATTGCTCGTGAAATTATATGCAGACTTTCGCACATTAAAGTTAACCAATCCATAATTAATGTGCATTACGTTTACTGCACCGAAATGCATTCAAATCTATGTGATCCGGTAAAGAAATTCACATTATTTCAAGTATTTGTTCACAAATGTACTGCATGTGAGAAATTCTACTTCTAGTGAGTATTATTTATATAAAAAGAATAACAATATTAATTTATGTACTGTACTTTATTGAATTATTTTGCAACAATAATTGAGGTATATTTAAACTATAATTTTAGAATTAATTTTAATTAAAAAATTAATAAATTAAAAATATTTAGTTTTGATTCACAATTTATTTTAACGATTACATGTTTCGGCCTTCCTGAAGACCATCTTCAACAATATAACCTTAATGTTATTGGTATATTTAAACTGCATAATTTTAAGTGTTTCTCAAACCATTCCTGCAGGGAACTAGACCAATAATAATTAAAGATATGTTACGAATAAATAAAGAAATGTTAATTATTGTAACATATTTCTAAACGCAATTCGTTTGATAAACAATAACACTCTTACAGACACCTGCAACAATGAAAAACAGGCGTAAGTTTGGTTCACTTAGTGTTTTCTACCGTTATTACCACGGTCGCTTCTCTTCAGAACTTAAAGAACACTTGCAATCTCCCCAAGCCACAAATAAACACAAACATAACGCACGTTTCCTGAATGCAGTGTCCGTCACCCTGACTGAATGTAATAGAGTGCACTGGTCTCGACCGGTTATGCAAAATATATTTCTTAAATAAAAAGTGACGGAAGCTCCACAGGTGAAAAAATAATACAATTTCAATAATGATGAAAATATTTTTTCGTGGTAGACAAATTTTAATTAAACTTAAAGAAAATTAGATAACAGTATTTTCTTTTCTTTCCAAGGTTAAATCCCTTCAGAAACATGAAACCATTTAAGCAAATACAGAATTAAGAGCTCAAGAAAAGTAATTTATATTGTTCATTAAAAAAAATATTAAAACGCGCAATGACGTGGGAAACCCTTATATAATGCACATGCTTTATAATATTATATTGTGAACAATGAACCTTATATATATTAACTATAAAAATAAACGTTTGATAATTTTCAATTATTCTAAAATTTTACACTACGTTTGAACATAAAAACCGAATGTTATAATACCTTTAAAAAGACGAGCGGAACTACTACACCATCGCTTCAAAACGGCGTTCAATTAGGTGTCACGTCCTATCGTTCCCAGACAATTCGTTCAACGACTCATCGGTAGCGAAATGGGGCGTAGTGGACGTCTGGTACACGAGGCATTTGGTGCACGGAATGTATCGCTTACCTAACCTAACCTAACCTAACCTAACATAAGGATTTGTCCAGTGATCGAAGAAGTCTCGTTGCCGTTAAATTATTAATTACCATTCATTAATTATATCCTACCAATTGATTATTTTTGTACCGCCGATTGATATTTATCAACTGCCAAATGATTATTATTCACTTACCTTTTTAGGTATTTATTACTGCTCGTTTGCTAAATAATAACTGCCAATTAATTGAATTAAACACTGCCAAAAAAATAGTTGCAATTATTTTTTCAAAATATTGGCCCACAAAGGAGACACCCTATTGTACTCGTAATTAAAATCTGAGTATAAAATGCGCTCAGGGTTCTTATTACGTATTATTTTGTATTGTTTTGTTTTTGAATTGAATTAATTAAAGATTCATTGCGTGACAACGTGAAATGCACCTTACAAAACGAAGGAAATCCACTTTTTACTAACGTGCTAAGATATTTTATGTATAGAGAAGTGAATAAACTTGTTTTTATTTAAGACTATCAGCCAACATGAGACCGCATTCTATGACCATCAAATAATTATAAATCGTTTTCAGCATTCTCTCTATTCCCAAGCAATTATCGTGAAATTATTAACAAGTAATGTGACTTTGTGTAATTGTAAAATAATGGTGATGATAATAATGCTAATTGAAATATTTGGACGTTAAAATTAATACAAGCTAATGGCAAATATTAATTCAAAATGTTTGCAAATGAAAAGCAAGTTCAGAAGCCATGTTGATTAATTTAAAAAATCAAAGTAATAATTTTTCACAATTTAGAAACAAAAATAATAAAATTTTATTTGGTTTTAAAACCAAATCTTGGATTCATGGTTTATGTTTTTTTAAATCGCTTTAATCTACTTGCATCTACTACTTTATAACATAAAAATTAGAGGCCTACTTTCATTGAGGCTTTTATAGTTAAATTTTCGATTCTTGGTTCATTAATCATGTGCTGCAATTTCTTTTCAATATCTATGTTCAAAAATCACGCCGTAATGATGATATATATATACTTATAATAAATAATATCAGACAAAATATTTATTTTTCATACTCTGGAATTTGCCACAAAATTCAATTACGGAAAATAGTGTGGATGCTTCCCCTTGAATTTCACAATTCAGTAGTCAATTGACTCGTTTAAATCGGGTGTCATGACCTATGGTCCCGAGACAATTGGTTCCCAGACTTATCGGTAATGACGTGGGACGCACTGGACGTCTGTTGCACGGGATATTTTGCCCCTGGAAAACTGGTACACTGGCTGTCTCGCTAACCTAACCTAACTTAAGGATTTGTCCAGTGATCGTATAGATCTCGTTAACGAAATAACTTAGGTTAGGTTAGGTTAGCGAGACATCCAGTGCACCAGTTGTCCAGGGACCAAATGTCCCGTGCTCCAGACAATCAATGCACTCCACGTCGTTACCGATGAGTCGTCTAACGAATATTCTGTGGACGAAATGCGGCGGAACCGTTTAGATCTCCACACATAAAATACGCCACTCTTGAAATAAAAAAATAATTAATATATTATATATAGTTTAACACTTGTATTATTATTGTATTTAAAAAAAATAATGACAAATTATATAACAATTAATTCCGTTCTATTTATACATACGAGTATATTTAAATTTTACATAAAGCAAGATGCACGAAATGTTACGCGATGTATTCAAAATGATTAAATAAAATAACATTATTTTTATATTTACACCTTTTTAATTACAGATTTAAGGGCAATTTTCAACCTATAAAATATTTTTAAAGATGTTAATTAAAATAAAACAGTTTTTATCTTCTAAATATATGTGTTAGTGACTTTGGCATTTTTTCTCTTTTAAAAAAATCTATAATATTTCAAATACGAACCAAGTGAATTTTCGCGAGTTTTTGTTTTATTTTTTAATTTTGTGACACCTAACACAACATGGCGACCAAATGGAGTGGACTTCTTCAGTTGGCAATACTGTCTGCTGTTTTCATTGCCAACGTCCGCACGCAGGTGAGTCTTATTTATGAGATTTATTTACTAATTGATTATATTTTATCTTCTTCTGCCAAGTGAAATGTCTGAGGAGAAATACGAGGTCGCTATTTATTTATAACTCCATAATTTTTAATATTGTGCTATGACATCATTGTTCATTAAAAATGCTAATTATTTTCTGACGATATTTGAAAAAATATATTTAGAGGAATGTGATTTCGATACTATAAGTTGTTCTCCATTTTATGTCCAAAATTCAATTGTTTTAAAGAAGTAGAGAAAATTATTTTTTGTGATTTTATCAATGCTTTCTTTTCTTCTAGTTTGAAAGTTTTGTAAATTTCATTTAATTTTTCTAACAATAAATATGAGGATAAAATATTAATAAAAAAAAAATATTACTTGAATTTAATGTATATAATATTTTCACTGCCTTCATACTGATTGTGTTAAATAATAATTTTATATATTCACAAAAAATATCGAAAACCTGATTTTACATATATACTTCTTCTTAACAATTAAGTGAGTTTCAAATCATATCGAGAAATATTATTTGACATTACCGAATTGTCACATTTACGATAATTTGTAACAATTTGTATTAATTTTCCATTATTGATAATTGTTTTTGTCATGTATATACCTTAGTAACTTAATATTTATAAAAAACGGGACTTATATTAATAATGTTAAATATATTAATAATAAAAATAAAATTCAATTTATTTCGAAAAAATAAGATTGTCATTAGGGATTTCAATATGATTGATCAATTATAGTAGATATTTTTGTATTCAAAGCTATTGAGATAGAGACTATAAGTTTAAGACGTTGAAGAAGGCCCTTCTTCCAATTAGTGTTGTTCATTGATCACACATTTCTCACGGGTATTTAACAAAGAATTAGCAATTGATTATCCAAACAATGTAATATATCACGTAACAGTTGTGTATTTTAATAATTTAATGGGCTGTTTGTATGCAGTGGAATAATTACAGACGGCTGACGTGCAATTGCGAAGAGTGTCGATCGTTACATGTGAGGGAAATATTAATGCAATATTATGAAATGATATATTGACGACCGGCGCAAGAAGCCCTCCTAAAAAGAGCGCCTTATACGAGAGGGAGCTATACAGCTCTAAAAACCGTCTTAAACGGTCCTATTTTGAATTAATCAATATGTAACTTTTACGTTGAGAGAGAGAGCTAAAAAGCAGTCAAGAAGGATTTGTTTATCATTAGACAGATAATTGCTGAATATGATGATAATTATATTTATCGATACTTTTGGAGAAGTTGAATGATCTTGCACAATATTGCTGAAGATAAGTTTGTAGTGACATAAATTTTCTTATCATTTACTTCTGTGCTTTATTAACGGCAGTCATCTTTAGTTCATCATTTGTGACACAGTGTCTTGTTGAAAATACTCTACTTTAGGATGCTCTATGTAACTTGTCTCCTAAAGAATCTCTTCTAATATGTCGTGAAGGAAGAAGTCATGGTGCATATTGTAGGCGATCCATTTCATCAGGTTCTATTCTCCGAGACGATTTTCATATGTGCCTACGCTATTGATTCTACTGAGAATCTTGTAATAACTGATATATCTCTTCTGGAAATTCCTATTATTCTTCTGGAGCATCACATCTCAAAAACAATAGAAAGATAAGATTTAAAATGACAGTTACTAGTTTCTACAGGATTATTAGTAATTATTTTTCACAATGTGTATTTGGTTCACGATTACTTTATACTTGATAATTCCAAAGTAAGATGAGATGTTTTACAGAAAGCGTAATAATGTTATTAAAAACCTGATTCAAAGTGTATGGGTGAGAAAATAATAGATGATCTTAGAAAGTTTTACCTGCTAACCTGCAATATTAAATAATAAGCTGTAGGATTCCATGACTTTATAAAATATATATTATATTTGATTAAAAATATTTGGCGACTCGTGTAAAGCAGCACATTCAGCAGCATCTCGCCATCAGAACTGATGTATTGATTAGGCAACACCGAAGCTACCAAGGCGTATCTGCTAGATAATCTGCCATCCATTACAGAGAGAAAGAACCTGCTCCGGTACAAGGATAAAAGATCAACACTCACCTTCTAACGAATCCATTGCCAATAAATCAATCGAGTCTTCTGCGATACGTGTTATTATAAAATTCGATACTTTTGTATGCTGTAAATTATTTAATCATTAATTCACCTGTTAGTTGTGCCCTATACTACATTTAAGGTTTGAAAATTTAATTTAAGACATGGTATGACACATACAAGTACAAGCTAAATTACTATTTGATTTATGTTTTGGATTGCATTTGTTTATCAATTTTGTCTATAAAGGTCATCATTGATGTTACCTAGATAAAGAATTGGTTGACATAAAATTAGAGCAATAAATACTCATATTTTTTAAAATATCAGAGTATCATTTTAAATGTTAAACTAAATATTTACTCTACAAAGTATATGTTATGTCTCTTTCGTTTTGAGATATTTAATGGTTCGCTTTTTAGTGTTGTTTTTTTTATAATACATTTTGATATTTATAAATGCATACCTACGAGTAAAAAATACGTAAGCTGATTTTAGTTTTAATGGATAATTAGGAAACATAATTAAAGAGTTTGATGTAAATTTATTAATACACGTGATATACTCGTAGATGTGACAGTTTTATATAAAGGTATTTTTATTATTCAAACACTTTCTCAAGTTTCCTAAAATAAATCATAAATTGAAAGAGATGGAAACAAATAATAAGAAAACAAATAATTGAGGAATACTATATTACTCAGTAGTGATATAATCGACGAGGATCGATGAGGATGGAGAATGATGCGGGAGGCCTACGTTCAACAGTGGACGGACACAGGCTGACGATGATGATAAAACGATACGATTTATATGAAGTTTGATGAATTCATTTCCGATAGTGATGAAATTAGAAATAGTGCATGAGAAAAAATGGCGCGAAATATAGGGTCATTATATTTTTTAATTTAATTGTTTTTAGAAATATTCGGTCATGGGAACGTTTTTTTTTTTGCTAAATTGAGAATTTTGCAAGCATTTCAGGGAGTTCATCTTTCATGTAAAGTTTGATTCATCCGTATTCACACAATTACATTAATTTGCGATTCGATTGCCTAACACTACACCATCACACTGATTTTTAAAATATTTTTTATTGATCTGGCTGCAAATAGAATAACTTAATTAAGATAACCTGACATAATAAGATACTAAACCTTTGGAAGCAAGTTTATTTTATTGTACAACTAACGGAGTTAGCTTTTTGAGTAACGACATTAAGTTTAACATTAACTTAGCCCACTTCTGATAAGATTCGTATATCTAACAAAATTTATTGCGATATCCCGTTCACAAATATACGACACAATATTCGATACTTCGATATTCTCGCTTGTGGTCGTTAAACTCATCTTTTATATGTAATTAAAGTTATTAAACGAGTAATTGTGAAACTTTAACGCACACTCATTTTAGTTTATTTAATGTAAGAACATGCATAGAATAATAACACCTGAACATTATGAAGATATTTTATTTGTGGATAATAAACGCTTGCCAATTTTGAGTTGTGCCAATTCTCAACGTCATGCGATAACTTTCCTAGAATATTATTTTTAAAAAATACACGTAAAAATAATAAATTTCACATGAACTGTGAACAATAATTATTTTTACGTTTCATATTAGTCTATTGTCAATTTATCTATCTAACTTATCAATTAATAAGTTCAAATATAATGGGAATTTTCAATCGATGACTAAAGAATGAACTTGAAAAATGTTTTACTGAATTACATCAAAATTGATTATTTACTTTAGTTATATCAATCAATAAGTAAAATATGTGGAGAGCCTATCCCTCATCGGGCGCGTCCACAGGTTGCGGATAGGGTAAGGCCTTTCAGATATGGTTGGTAGGAGGAAATATAATACCTCCCGCGGACAAACAGGCCGGAGAAGGCAAAATTCGATACAAAAACCCACACTGGGAGGCTTATTCAACACATTTTGAAGTATAAGCTCCTAGTAAAAGACCATCCATAGGCTTCTCCGACATATTCGGAGGCGAGTCTATAATGGATCTATGTGGTGGGCTGGACCTCATAGCTGAGATGGTGGCGGATGAATCGAATTGGCGGTCAACGGCAGCTCTCTAGCTTTCCAAGAAAGCTACTGCCTTTGCATCAGGTTGCAACCGGCAGTAAATAAACCCGCCAAAAATAAACCATGTTGCACGAGAAGACCTGGAAGACCACAGGCGGCAACCTGTACTGCAACTGTAGACAAGGATCTAAAAAAATCTGGGCTTGACCAAGAATGCAACGCAGGATAGACAGACACGGCGAATGTGCACAAGGAGAACCTACCCCAGATGATGGGAAATGGCGAGGCTAAATAAGAAGAAGAATCAATAAGTCAAATATTTTTAGAATACTTTAGTGTATATTCACATTCTAAGTTAATTGTTATTTATAAATGAATTTGTAAAAAATCAATACTTCCATTCAGTTCTGTAAAACATCATTTCATTGAGGTCAAAATAGAAGTGTTCTTTTATTGCCCGTTCATTAAGATAACATTTTAATGAGGCCTCAGAATGCAGCCCACGGAGCTTTAACCTTTGGTTCCTAGGTCACAGAAGCCTGGTAATGACGATCATCATTCGGTTGTCTAAATTGTTTTATTGATCGGGATTTATTCATGAAACGAGTTGGCGGTTGCAATTGCAGCAATTAAGACAGGTCACGTGAGTGGGCGGGAGAGTTTGAATAAAATTAATGGAAGCAAAAGTTCGAGGCGATGCGGTCAATAAAAAAGCTCAATAAATTAATCAAACAAGTATTCAATAAAAGATAATAAAATAAATTGAAAAGCTTCCGCATTCCAGAATACGCTCCGTTTTGTATTATAAAAATATGGAAAGTGCGAATAGTTTTATTGATTAAAAAGAATAAAATTCAATTGAAACAATATTTTTGTGTATGAATTATTATTCAACACATTATTTTGGATTCTTCTCCGTAGTATCAATCCGGTGGATTGGTTTACAGCAACAGAATCTTGCATCTCGATCTTCATTCCTCTCGGTCCTCCGCAACCCTCTTCAGCTCAGCATAAGAGCTAAAACTCATGTCCTCGAACACTTGCTGCAAATACTCCCGCCTAGGGCGCCCTCTACAGTTTCTACCCTCAACCATCCCCCTCCACAATGTCGTGAAGAAGACCGCCGTGGCGCATGATGTGACCGATCCATCGGGCTCGCCTCTCTGAGATGGTTCTTTCGGATATGCATGCGTCAATTCCACTAATCTATGAACGATTTTATAAAAACGGTGTCTGAGAAAGAACTCGCATAATTGGAAGTTAATTTTAATTAAGAATTAAAATTAACAAATTAAAAAAAAACTTTCAACTTACTTAATTGCTTAAAAGACTCATTTCATCTCAATTCTCAACAAAATCATTTTCTTTTGAACTTTTTATATTTTCAATAAAAAAATATTATTGCTTTTAAAACAATTAAAATGATACAGTTTCACCAAATTATTTTTAGTTATTGACATAACCTTTAAATTCTCACATTTCCCTACGACCAGAATTTTCTACAATCATTTTATATCAAGATATTATTTTTCAAAATTGAGATTAAAATTATTCTTTAATAATAAATGTAAATTATAACCGTACTTACCTGGACCATTCAATCTTAAAAAGCGGTTCAATCCAAACAATTTTCATTTACACGAAATATGGTGAGAAGCATACATGTTGTACGGATCTTTCAACATGTAAGCATCTCCCATTATCACAGATTTTATCGCCTCCGCTTATAAACTTTGTCCCAAATTCCTTTCACCCATAAATGGTGGACCTTCGTGTATTGTGATTTGTGACCTATGGTTACCACAGGGCAGGCTTGAGCAATCGTTTATATACTATCTAATGAGATCTATGACAACAAAGCGTTTTTTTTTTGATAAAACAAATTTAGTAACGATCGAAAAATAATCTGCCAGCACTTTGCTAAGCACATATAATCTTAAAATAAGAATATTTTTATTTTTTATAAATGTAGTATTATTTCAGTTAAATACAATCATAGGATGTATAAATTTAATGTATTTTTTTAAACATGAATGTGAAGAAATTATTTTATACTGATTTATATATACATATTTCATATTCTATGACATTTATGTCAAGCGGCTCTAGATATTTATTTTTATATGTTTAGACATGTGAAAGTGTATGATTTGATTTTCAATTATTTGCGTTTAATATAATAATTAATAATACAATATTTAAATAAGTGTACTGATTCAGAACAATAAAAACAAATAATTTGTGCATAAATACGATACAAAGAAAGATTTGCATAAGATCTAAAGCTGTAATTAGATTAATCTAACAAATAAAATTAATGGTGATCGCATATGAACATTGAATTGGAAGCGCCGTCTGCAATTATAATCCTACATCAGCATTTTCTGTAGAACCTGCAGTAGAACAATACACATTTAACAGTATATTTTCTAACATCTGTTGACAGAATAGAATCATATGATTATTTATTACGGTTAATGGGTGGTGAACATAAGCATTAATTTGCATGTTTGTCAAATCGTGGTTATAAAAAGACCACATCCACACGAAAATTGAAGAATTAACTAATTTAAAAGTACATGTTTTCTACTCTTGATTGTAATATTACGCATCAGTCACTTGTGTAAGTAATATTATATAAGCCACAAGTACGAATTTTCACCCCAACGTTTCTCCAACTCTTTGCATTCAGCTCCTTTCCCAGTCCGTATCCAACAGGTCAGCCAACTCTCAGTTTATCTCAAGGTGTATAGTAATTCCGAGAAAGTACATAATTCCATGAATTAGTCTCGATGGTGCAGGTTCGGAGAAGCCATTCTGCACCGCTTCTGCATCAGATACAGTCAGTTCTTCTGGTGCAATGAGCGGCAGCGAGGTTCATCGACTGTCTTCAGGTCATCGCTAGACTAGTGGTCTTCAATCTATGATCTCTGGACCATTAGTGATAAAACTGTGATTTGATTCGTTAAATTATATTTACATCAGCATGACGTAGTCCTTTCTTACTGTTACCGAAAACCTCGATATACGATCTTTTGTCTATTTATTTCGGGTCGCTTGACGTGCATTTAGGTGCACCGTGCTGACAGTTCCGCTAACGGGTGTGCTAGTTAAGGATACCACCACTCGTGGCGCTATCGGGAGCAGAGACGGCGCGGAGATCGGCAGGCGGTCTCCACCCTTTAGCAAGACAAGGTCAGCGTTGCGGCCAGCGGTATGTTTCCGCTTGGCCAAAAGCTTGTAATCTTTTAACGTAAATATAATCTTTGCTCCTAAAAGAAACTTACATTAAATCTTAATTAAAGTCATTTATAGGCTTACTTACGATAAGATAACCTTACCGACATGGCAATTTGTGGCAAATATATTATTTTGAAACTCCAGTTCTATCACCGAAAATAAGCAACATTGGTTGCTAAATGTACTATATTGACGATCGTTTGGGTATACATAGCTTGTCTTTGGTTGATTCGAGTCGCCCTTTTAGGAATAAATGGTCAAAAACCTCGGCAATGTGGGGCTATTCATCAGATTTCTTAAAAAAATATTGATTAATAAACGTAGAAATGTAACTGGTATACTATACTTTAACGTAAGTTATACTTTCGATTTTCATATGAATAAAGTAATATTTCTAAATTCAGCAAACTTAACTACAATCTTAATAAACCTAATAGATTACCTTTAAAAAAGATATATACAGACATGTATTTGTCTAACTTTTGTTTTTATGGATAACCTACGACAAAATACTATATTTTATAGTAAAGTCACGTGACTGAATAGCTTTTTTACAATTAAACAAACAATACATATTGTTAGTTCTCGATTTATAAGTTTTCAGTGTCATAACATTATTATAAATCTGTTTGACGCCAATTTGCGTAATACTTTTAGCATATGCAAAAATGTTAAAGACCACTGCACCAGACTGCAAGCGAATGCACTTTCATACTCACTAGACGAAGCACAGAGAAGGTAACTAACCACATACTAATTATCGGGATGCATCAGAAGATAATGAAAATGCATGGGTTATTATTAAAGTACAATTAAAATATAATTACTATTCATAGCTGTTTATTTTCTTTGTTGTAAGTAGTATTCTATGATGTTAAATTACATATTTTATTGATGTTTTTTGCATTCTATATTTTAATTTATTTAATTGGTGCGCTTTTTAAAACCCTTTGAGTTAGTTAATATAGAAAGTTAGCGAATATTATATTTGCTGTATGTTAACACGTTATCTATGTATATCTACGCTTATTAATAATGTCTTTAAATAATTTTAAACGCACAGTATATTTATGTTGTAATTATGAGAGAATATTAAGACGTTACATGTCATGGCATGAGATATGAAATTTAGAGATTTTTAAAAATATTTTCCACATTATAAATTCGACCAATTGACTCCCGGTTGGAGGGTCACTGGATGTGCCTTCACGTAGCTATCCAGCTGTGATCCGGGGCTCCACTCACTGAGAGTCAGTAGTTGCTTAAAATGATTTTTTTTTAAACTGTCTATGTCTATGTAAAATTTCAATTATGGCTCTGGTATCTGAATAAATAAACTTATTAGTTTTATAAAAGTTACCAATACCTTAAACACCTGTTTTTCAACTAATTTTACTTCTTTATTTCACATCCACTCGCTAGTTGGAGCATATAGTCGTTTAAAAAAGCCGCTATAAAGTTTTATCAGAATCTGAATTCATGATTTTGACTCATCTCAGCTCTGGAGAAAATACAGGGAGCGATAAAAAAAGCTGACACTTTTCGTCGTTGTTTTGATTTAAAACCGTCAGTTTTTTTTGTCGCTCCCTATATATTGTAGTACGCGGCAGTCTTCCCGGATGGTAAGAGCCCGAGGACTGAAGAAAGAGCAGCTCTATTTTCTGCTATCCTACGTCATTTGACATCCCATTCAACGTCCGAACCAGACCCATCCTCGTTTTCGACCAACTGTAGCATGTACGACTGCGGCGCCTGCTCCTTTACATCACAATTCTTCACAAATCAAACCATTGTATCTTTAATATTGTACCTGTATTATACACCGTCACCAATTATTGATAACCATTACAAAGATGCTTTGGCTGATTTTTAGATGCACAGATTTGTTAGATAGACAAATGGGACAATGCAGACGTAATTAGACATTAATTAATAATACATTATTTTTCCTTTGCACTTAATGATGCATCCACTTTAATTTGTTTACATTAAAAGCAAATCTCATGCTTGACTCGAGTTTTATTCACTTGACCGCTCAGAATTCTGCAGACATCGCTCCGATCTTATGGAATTATTTCAAAACAATAGACAATTTAATGTTCCAGTTACACATTTCAGTACCACAGACAATGCACTATATCTAGGTACCTAATCATTATTTATTGAATAAATCTCATGATTATTATTATAAGCGCTTGTCGTAATGGTAGATATTATTATTGTCTCTGTGACGACTGACCTTCGTTTGAAGATGCAAAAATATGATTATTTGTCATGCAATGCTTCACCCGACGAAAGTTCAATGTAATCATTTTTAATTAAAAACGTTTATAATTTATTAATTTTTTTAAGTCAATAGCAAATATTTGGGAATAAGATAATCGGACATGTTTAAAAAAATCGACATCAATGCAAAAAAAAAATTAAACTGCAACCAAGCATAATGAACATACCTTACTTGTTTCATAAACTGCAAATTTTTGTTTATCGAATGTACTCAATTTTGGAATGTTTTTAAAATGTGTTGTATAATTCAACAGATGAATTAGGTTTCTGTATAGAGTTTATAGATGTGAAAGTCCATGGGATTTTTTCATACTTATAACAGGATACCCAATTTGATTGATTTTACCACCTGATTTGGTAATGGTATGTGTGGTTTAAGAAATTAAATATTTTTATGTTGTACACAACGAGATAATATTATTAATTTCGGTATTGAAAATGACACAGTTGCCTTTTTTATCACATTGCGAAAATGGCAGCCATAATGCTAATTTCTAACCGCTACTATTCACCATTTTAAACAGTAGTATGTACTTGTATCGAACAGACAGAAAAATACGTTGCTCAAATTATAGTATATATTATTAAAAAATATATATGTAATTGATTCGAAATAGGTGATATTTTAAGCAGGATATTATCATATTGCTTATCTTACAACACACACGATTTTTCTTAAAGCGGCGTTGTAAAAGAAACTAAAAAAAATAAAAATAATAAAAATAAATAAACTTGAAGACAACGGTAGTGAGATGCTTATTAAGTTGTTTAAATTAGTGTGTATTTAAAATCCATAATTTAATTAACACAGTCTTCTACAAATACGTAATGCAAATATTTAAATGTCCACCTAAGACGAGAAATTTCAAAATATTGCATGTTTTTGATTTTTTTTGCATGATTGGCATATATGGATTGCGTAAATGGAATGTTTATAAAATAATGACACTTAATAACTTAATACAATAGAAAATATCTTTAATTGGTTTCCATACACACACTTTCTTAATTATGAGAAATAGGCTTGGTTTTTGACGCATTCAATTAATTTACGATATAATATTTTTAACTTTTATTTAACAAACTTTGATATTATTTTGCTATAACATTTTTAGAATAAAATTAAAGTCATAATTAAAGAGAATGGCTAAGTAGTCTGCTCTATTGTCTATTGGAATTCAAAGTCTACCATAGTGCATTAAATAAAAAATATTTTAATTTGATTTATCGGCTCATTTTTTTAAATATCTATAAATACAAGAACACTTATCTATAAACGTTACGAAAAAATGATTGTCGTATCCAATAATTTAAACTAGATGGTAGACTTTACGTAGACGTTACATTTTCCTTATTATTCCCTAAATGGACAAATCGCTTTCATTTGTGAATTATAAGCCCAAGCTTGCAGTTTACTAACGTTGGCGGATTAATATTTAATACGAGTAGCATATTAAAGAAAAAAGCAAGATATTTCCAATGTCAGCAAGGATTCTCCTATTTTTAATAAAATTGAAAAAGAAAGCTATTTCCAATTTTTTTTGTGGGCTCGTTGTAACACCCCAAAAATCATTGAATATGTAAGCATGGAACGAAGTTTATTCTATCCTATATATCCTTCTCTCAAAGTTTAATATCAATTTACTGGATGACAGGATGCAGGATAAGGTTCACAATACTTAGAACTTGTTTTTGTTTCACAATTCGCGTTTATTAATCAAAAACTTGCTTTTTCGTCATCCGTTATGGCGAACGCCCTTAGGCGTGCTCCATAACGGTCGCAAGCGAGGTCCAACTGACGGCGCGCTCTGACATCTGGCGCCGCCATTAGTCGCGGCAGTCAAGCGAATGAAAGATGATAGTGGGCAACGTGAAATGGACCAACTGTCATAACAAATAAAATGGCGCATGCAAACGCCGTGCAACATTATACAATTAAAATTAACATTAGATGTGCATGTCAGGCGAGCAAACAAAAATAAGAAACAAAATATCGTTTTTCGAGGCTTTACGGCATCAGCCTGAAGCAGCTATATCAAGCTGATATCAAGTCATATAACAGCAAAAATAATGATGTTAAACTTTTTTTTTTGAACGTATATCATAACATGTTTCATTTTAAGCAAAATTGCCAAACATTCAGCCCATAACCTTGCATTCGTGAGCTTACAAAAAACGTACAACTCTTGAACATACTTGCACTTAGCAGTCTGATAAATCGCTAAACCAAGTGTCTGATTCTGAATGAATTTCGTGTACAACCGCTCCCATTTTGCAATGATTTATTGAGCTGCAGAGCAAATACAATGTGGCAGCTGAAATGTTTGAATGATCGCCTTCGCGGTTGATGTGGAGCATGCAAAAGACAATTTTTCCCAACCGTTTTGTTGGGTTCACAGCAATTAGTCACAGCCTGCCCAAGAGCGCACGGCCATTGTCTGGCCAGAAGGCATCTTGCCCAATTCCTTAACAAAGTATTGCATGGGTAACTTATTATGCTAGTTGTCACATAGATATGCTACAAGAATGTAAATAAAAAATAAGAAGGAAAAGAGGAGCATCTAAATATAAAATTAATCCTTATGTTATATATTGATAATGCAGTACACGTTGTATACTGTAGCGTTGTACGAATATATCGTACAAACGTCTAAGTTTGTACACCATACCACGTTGATATATCGATTCTCGTCGAATTATCCATCACTTGGATAGGCGACCGCTTATCATTAGTTGGGTTAAACCTTCACAAAGAACGAAATGGTCCAGTTCTTGGGAATATCGGACTAACAATACAACCCCCTACAAAATATTATTAAATTAGACTTAAATATTCTTCTTCTTCGTAGTATCAATCCGGTGGATTGGTTTGCAGCAACAGAATCTTGCATCTCGATCTCCATTCCTCTCGGTCCTCCGCAACCCTTTTCAGCTCAGCATAAGCGCTACAATTCATGTCCTCGAATACTTGCTGTAAATACTCCCGTCTAGGGCGCCCTCTACAGTTTCTACCCTCAACCATCCCCTCCACAATATCGTGAAGAAGACCATCGTGGCGCATGATGTGACCAATCCATCGGGCTCGCCTCTCTGAGATGGTTCTTATTAGGTGCCTATATTCCTTGATTATCCTGAGAACCTCATTGTTCGTGACGTGGTCTCTCCAGGAAATTCCGAGAATTCTTCTGTACGACCACATCTCAAAGGCCTCTAGTCTTTTTTTTATCACTTTCAGATAAGCACCATGTCTCACAGCCGTACATTAAGATGCTCCAAACAAGTGTTTTGGCAAGTTGCTTGCGGAGCCCTAAAGTAATATTCTTTGACTCAAGAATTTTGGCTTTTTTATTGAAAGCTAGCCTTGCTTGATGTATTCGACTGTTGACTTCTCTTTTTGTTCTGGCATCCCAGGTAATCGTACTTCCAAGGTATACAAATTCTTTTGCATCTTTTAGGGGTACTCCTAGCATTGATATGTTAATTTTCTGCTGCTCATTGCGGCTTACTCTCATGACTTTGGTTTTTGTGCTGTTTATCTTCATATTGTAGTTGGAATTAAATATGTTTTCCATGGATGTCAGCGCTTCAGTGAGTTCATCTTCAGTTTCAGCAATCAGAGCAATGTCGTCAGCAAACCTTATCATATCAAAATATTCTTAGAAAACTACAATTACGAATTTTGGACTCTTTGTTCCCCCAAGCTCTCGCATTGGAAGCCTTTGGATAGTGTATTAACATAGATTTAAACTTTTTTTCATATCTACGCCTACATAACTGCACTAAAAGGTAGCCACAAATTGCCACCACACACCTGTCATAATTACTTCACTGTCTGAAATCATATTTTCACTCGAAGCACCGCCGAGTGTATAATATGCATTGTTCCTGACGCCCTCCAGGAGATGGTTTCTTTAGTATCATATATATTTACGGACGTTCATTAACGGCATAATATAATGACCCGACCCTGTCGAGTAAAATTCCTACAAAGCGGATTAAGATAATGAATAAAATGTGGTTTTCAAGCCACCTATCCAAGTACGTTTCCAGTCCGATGTTGCTTCACTTCGCTAATCGCACGAGAGCCACTTATTTTGGTATTGTTCATTATTATCATCGATCCATCCGTTTGTCTGCTTATGGACGTATGTCTTCCACATGACCATCTACCATATTTGATCCTCTGCCTCTGCATCCAGCCTCCTTCTGTTTTTTTATGTAAACACACAGGAAAATACCGACAAATGGTGATAGTAATTCTGAAGTCTCATCTGTGGAATTCAACGACGCTTACTATAGTGCATATGGCTAACCGCTGCATATGGAGTGTTGATCCGTCAAAGTCATAGAGTACAGCCCGAGATTCGCGCATCATCCTTATTATTACAGGAATTTACTATGAATGGGTGGTCTTCACGGGACGACTCTCGTCTACCACCAATTTTAATTTATAGGCTATGCCTGGCATTTACGGATGACGGGTCAAATTCACACTAACCGGAGTATTTTAGAGCTCAGAAATCGATTAATAATCCTTTTAAAATTAATTTGCCCGACATCGTAAGTCCATCTAACTGGATGTCGACCATGCATCATAACAGTATTGCATAATCTCGACGAATTCTCCTAGAAATACTATTCCACGTTCAGGCTTGCATTATAGAATCCCGTGAGAAGTCTTCTTAATGGTATTAATGCTTCGTGACAGAGAGCTGAGCGCATTTAAAAGAACACGTTAATTCAATTTCTTTGCTCCGCGGTTCTGGGGGCACTGGCTAATATAGATTTTACAATAATCTCACTCACATAATACCTGTACATACAAAACACAATGGAATAGATATTAGACAGATAAAGATCTATTCGGATGGAAATTCGTATGAGAAACGACCAAGAATTATTGTCTTAGTCAAATGTATGATTAAAAATATATCGACAATAGTGCAATCCACTTTTTTAAGAATCTTGAATAGGCATTTATTAATTTATAAAATAGGTCATTGTCAAAAATGGTACAATATTAGAAGTATCGACATCAGCATGATGTAGCCCTTGCTGACTGGTACTGAAAACCTCGATATATAATATTTCGTCTCTTTTCTGTTCGCTTGCCATTCATTTACGTGTTCGCCATATTGGGACTAGTTATATAAACCGCCGACCACGAGCCGCAGGGGTTAGTGATAGGCTGACGGCCGAAAAGGTCGTTTTAACGTAATTATATGTCAATGTGTTTCTGAAAAAGTCTTTGTTTTGCTGACCTGCTCCTCATCATGCCCTCACGCGACGGAATAACACCTTTTTGAGAGAGAGGTGGATGTTAATGTATATTATATTAAGAAAGTATTTTTTAAATATGTATACTCGTATCACATTAAAATATAGATATGTAATTAAGGACTTGTAAATGTGAAATAAAAATTGAATCATGTAAATGTGATGCATTCATGTGCAACAATAACTTTATGAATTTGTAACCAAAAAATGGATTATTTTAATCGTATTTATGTAGAATTTTATAAGATCTTCAAATTGATATAAAAACATATATTCATTTAAATTTTGTAGCTTAAAATTTTAAAATAAAATCTTAACAATTCGTATTATCTGCTTTTTATTACATTCATACTCGCATAAACAGATTAAGTAAAATGATTTTTAAATGGGAAAAATTTTAATATCCATTTTTTTTAAACAAGGATAATTAATTACTATAAAAGCTTAAAAATTCGCAAAGTAACTTAAATACTTATATGAAATAAATAAGGTTTGATAAAACAGACAAAAATTGAAGACGGTAATATTGCCAATTGATTTTACTTTACGAGTATCAATTTTTCAAGAGTTTATTAAAATTTGTTATTCAAAAGGCGTAAAAGTTTATTGCCCCTATCTTATACAAAAAACAAACATACCAAATGAACTCATCAATGCAAGCAAAGTAGATAATAAATGGCTTCCTAAAAAAGTAAATAAACCAAAAGTTTCATTTCATCATTTCAGTTTTTCATTATTGGTATGAAAAATATAAAGCGATTTCACGCTGAAGGAAACAAATACGGCGACATCTCAATAGAATATTTTCATTCAGGACAAAAGGCTTTACGACACACAAATCGGTAAGCGACGGCCTTGAGTGAACGCCTTTTGAAGCCTAATGATCTAGTCACTGCGTATCAATTACAGTTGTAAATTGCTTGAATATTTTAGTGTACATAAATCCTTTTGTTGCGTTTGAGTTATTGTTCTACTTGAAATAGTGTCTCGTTTCTGTTTAAGAGTGAAAACAATACCAGAGAAACTGATAGAGGGAGTAGACATAATTATTTTCAGGTGAAACGTCTAGACTGAAAAACGCCTGAAAAATATTGTATAGTTTGATACATCAACATTATTTTATATGACTTTTTTTAGCCAGATAGACTTGTCTAATTTTCGCACTTGTTGCTTTACATACAAGTAGAGAATGTTACGAATATCAACTTCGGGTATAAACTATTGTCATCAAAATTTTCTATTGACTATTGGGTGTAAGTGACGATGACTGTCTCTCATGGAGCCTGAAGTGTGGCCTGAAAAGACCATTGTTCAACCCTGGATACGTGTAAGACGAAAGAATCGCAGCGAACAGTGGTTGAAACCAGCTTAAGTGAAGATATTGACATATTTGGTGTAATATTACTTCAGATTCAGTGCTGGCGTTGATAGATGCAAAATATTGGACGTTTTATTTTGTGACAATAATGCCTTGTTATTTGTGTGTCAATCATGATATACTTATGACAGGGTTTTTGTTGTTACAAGTCAAGCTATTTATCTTGAGTCTCCTGATGCTAGTTCTGAGTGTGAGGTCATTGACACTAAATGTGTCAATAAATTTACATCGCCACACTTATGGTTGTATCTACTTTAATGACGCATTGAAATGTTACCTATTTTGTAATGTCATTTAAAGAAAATAAAATAAAGTGTCAAAAAAATGACCTAAATGCACGGCAAACCGCGTAAAATATAGAAAAAATACTATTTTTATTTGATTTTTAATCGAAAATCTTCTCATATGCTTGTACGAGTGTTTTCATTATATTTTTTATTTATTGCTAATTTATATACATCAATTTGAAATAGACAATCTACACAAGCGGTAAATACAATTATAAAGAGTGTCGTTTTCGTATTGCTTAAAAATAATTAATGCTCGTTAGTTTGGTATCTTGAAATTCTTAAGAATATATTGATTACAAAAATTATTTAATTTAATTTTTTTAACCAAATTAACGCAACTATTTTCAATAATATATGCATTTTTCTATTCCCACTTAAACTCACATTACACTTATTATTAGACGTCGCGTTAAACGTTTTTATATATCCTAAAATGTACTCCATGACCTAAAAAGGAATAAAAACTAGTGATTTGGACAAAAAATACTTAGGATTATAAGCATGTTATATTTGCAGATGTCTAGATTTTCATTCTCATACTTTTTTTATACTAAATTATATTGTGATATTATTTCATGGCTCAGGAGAATAAATTTACTTCTCTATAGTTGTTGAGAATAATGATGCTTATCATAGGCAACTGCAAACACGATCTTAATTACTTTTCTCCATAATGACATGAAATATCCGTTTACCTATTGATAAATAAAAAAATAAAAATAAAACATGTAGAAAAATAAATTAAAATTTATTCTAGTGTTGTTGAAAGTCACCGTAAAGATATTTTTAATTAAAATAGTTTATAAATTATTAAATAATTATTTTCGCAAAAATAAACAAACACTATTAAAAACATTAGCATAAATTTAAAATAAAAAGTGACATTGTCGCGCGGAATTTGAAACTGTGGCCTTAAATTCTCGCACCTTTTGAAGCAATATACCATGACGGGACATTTTGCGAGCACTAAGCTTGTCAAATTTAAATACTTATGGATAGTTAAACGTAATTAAATTTGGTTCTAATAAATAGTGCTTAAAGCTAAGTAAATATAAATGTTTTTTGTTCAATAAAATATATATTTTGAACGCTAATGCCTGAATTTATTGTCATTACTATAATAACAGAGTTATTATAAAATGGCGGGAAAGAGGTCAATCTAGTCAGACTATAGAAGAAATGCAAATGAGCATCGCAGTATTGAGTGCCAGAAATATTAAATTTATAAAATTACTCTCATTATGTTCATTTCATGACATAATTATTTATAATGGCTGCTCGTACCATTGATTGTTAAATAAATAGTATTTTATTTAAATAATATTT
This sequence comes from Glossosoma conforme, assembly GCA_022606575.1. Classification (NCBI taxonomy): domain Eukaryota; kingdom Metazoa; phylum Arthropoda; class Insecta; order Trichoptera; family Glossosomatidae; genus Glossosoma; species Glossosoma conforme. The sequence continues at coordinate 875,151 of JAGTXR010000014.1, read as the reverse complement.
TTAAAGTCAATCTGGAGGTTGCAATTTGCTTTCTAATACAAGGATAAACTGTTACGTTTCTGCAGCAGTTTAAGTACATTTAAAATTACAACAATATAACATTATAATAATATTAAGCGTTCTATTTATCGACCCACTAAAAAAAGACATTGAAAGTTGGCATCTATTGTCAATAGATAAATAATATTGGTTGACATAGTATTTGCGTAAATTGAAAATTTCAAAGTGTTACAGACGAAATATCTGATGCGACAAGTTGTCACGTGGACTCTAAGTAAGTAGTTTATTCATCTAGAAGTTTGCTAGAGTAATTCAATACTCGGAAAACTGTTCACTAAAAGGTAACTTACTTTACAAACTGGCTAGAGTTTTCCTGGCATAAACGTTGATAGAAGGTAGTTGGTAATTAAAAATGCTTCCAAAATGTAGTGTTTGTCTTTCCTGTTTAGCTTTAAGGATTTTTTTTAATTGCGTACACTGTTGCCTCACAAATTAACAAGCCAAAGGAAGAGTTGTCAATTTGCATTCATACTAAAAATTAAATTTTACTTTCATATCGTTTTATTACATAGCTTGGTAACCTCTGTTCTCAAACATCTAACTGTTGAAGTCACATTAAAATATAATTATTTATTTGTATTTGATTGGCCGTCAATTTATGATAGAATCTTTCACTCAGGTGCTTCGGTCAGTCGTAGGTGTATAATACACCATACATCACGCACACAGGTATTGCTTCACTCGCTGATGATAACTGGTGCTTGGCGATTTTATCATTTTAATTTGAAAATTTATCACTCGAGCTGTCCGACAAGTGTAAAATGATGTACAGCCTAAATATGGTAATTTAATATTGTGACATTCTAAATTTAAAATGAAACAAAACAACTTTTAAATAAGTGTTTGTTATTCGAATGTGACTCATTCAAAAAATAACATTTGAAACATGTAGTGCATCTTGAAGCATTTTTTCAATGAAATATTCAGTGGATATCTCGCTTACTTAGAGTAGATAACAAGTAGATACTTGAAATTTCAACTACTTCCCTAAATTTTAATAAACTTGTTATATTCAAATTAATCCAAGCTTTATGGTTAAATTAAGCTTCGTGGTACCAATGAACTCGTATGAGTATTAGTTTTCTTAAATTCTCTTTATTGATGCTCTATTAAAAAAAGTAGTACTGCATTGTGTTTTTTCAATGCTAGTTTTTCGTGAAATTTATAAATACGTTGCTGCTGATGCTTCTTATATTCACGTTTATCATAATTTACAATATCAGCTCCGAAAATACCCGTAGAACAAAAAGCCACCACAAATAACCTCCATAGAACTTTTAACTTGGATAATATTTGTCTTATATAAATTAAGATTAGTATTCTGAATATCCACCAAATGCATTAAGTCAATAATAGTCTACTGTCGTTCAATGTAATGAAAGCTCAAGAGCTTTAAAATAATAAAAAGAGTGTCACGTTGATGACATGCGCTATAAATAAAAACAAAGATTATGTTTCCACAACATCACGTAACTATACTCTGGATACATAATATATTTATTCTTTGAAAATATGCTCTAACAACGAGTATGAGACTATTTCCGCATGAAAACATGAAACCAAATCCACCTTTTTTTCAAATCACGGGCTATAATTAATCTGGTGGACCAAAAAGAGATCCCTAGTTAAGAATTTTGATAGATTTATATTTCAAATTACGAGTAAATAGACATAAAAGTTTTATTCTAAAGCCACAAAACTTTTTTTAAGTCACTGATTACTGTTATTCTGAAAATTTAAATAATATATTTAACGTTTTTAAAATATTATTCGAACAATTGAGCTTACACTGCAATCATTAAAACTAGAAAGGGTATAATTAAGATGAACCCGCCGCGATACGGAGAGATGCATGTTAGATAGTACCTCAGCATTCTTCAGTTCCGTTAATGCACAGTACACGCTGAAGCAGCTCCTCGCAATACCAGGGCTGCAGAAGAACACGGCAGGTGACCTATCATGAGTCTTGTGACCCACTCACTCCCGACAATCGGTGGGCGACACCTCCGCACTTAATACAAACATACCGATAATTGTTATTGTATGTAAGCTTACCTTGTATGATTACAGATACCATGAATTTCATCAGTTTTAGAAACAATCTAAAGCTTGTTATTAATCACATTGTTTTGATTATAAAGATGTGTCCTAGACAGCAAAAAACACTCTCACTTGATGATTACTCCAGCTGTTGACGTCTAGATAGTGGTAATAGATGCATAGCAATATGAATATTTGTTCAGTGATAAGCGTTTATAAATTGTTGTAAATTCACATTGGTAATACTCGTATATAAGAGAAGTTTTGAATATATCCAACAGGAAAACATATCTGTTTCCAAAACTATATATTCTGTACCAACGTGAATGATTGATATACTCGTATTTTAGTCTTGGATACAACTAAAATATGAAACAAGCTAGTTTGACGTGTCTATTATGGAGTTAAAGTTAAAAGCTTATTATTATTAACTTCGTGGCAAGATATGGGTTGGTATATTTGAGGCGTTGGTTACTTACTTATCGGGTCTAGATTATAATTTACCACTCACATGCTAATACGAGAATGTTGAGATAATTATCTAATAAAAACCTTTAGTTTACTTGCTTAGGTTTGTACTACAATAAATGTATTACGTATTGTTATGAACCGATATACGTTGGAAAACATCGATTAGTTTTGACTTTTTTATAGGTTAACATTCAAATAAACTGTAAATATGTTAAATCGTATCCATAAATAACAAAAATTACGTTCACAACATACTCAAATATTGATTTACATTGATATACTGTTATTATGTCATTCTAGTGCATTAGTAGAAGATTTGCATTGTTGTGGTGTGAAAAAGTAACCTTAAATTAGGCTTATTACAGACGTTTATTTATTTAATTAAAGGTAGTTGAATGACTTTTATGTAACTTGTAAATTGATTTGTCATTTTTTAAAGACTGTCCTTTAAAACGAATGACAAATGGTCACCTTATTTGAGTGCATCCGTATACGCTTCACCTGAATTTGAATTCTGAAGTATTTTGTTTTCCCTGCACCGTAGGTGTGGAAATCTGATTTATGGTAATCGGCAATCCACTTTATTGCTATGCATAATATTATAAAAAAACATTTACATCATCCATCGATTTGTGAAACCCAGGTGATTGTATTCACTTATAGTACTCGAATTTATGAACAAGGTGACTTCAGTTTCATGTGCAATATAAGCTTGAAGCCATCTTAACAAAGTATCACTATTACTTAATGACTTTAAAATCTCCCATAAATATGACAATTTATATTAAACTACGCAAGTTCTAAGTTTTTTTCAGGACGAGGTTATATGTAGATGGATATTTGCTTGTACTCCCAATTATCATTATTTCTTCCAATTTCCTTATATTATATATAATATATATACTAACAATAATCTACAGTATGATATATATATATTTTGTAATGTATTTGTATTTGATATTTTACTACACATAAAAATAAATGGCAACTATTTTTTTTGGAAGTATTTAATTCAATAAGTGGACAGTAATTACTTAGCAAACGGTCAGTAATTAATACCTTAAATGGTAAGTAAAAAAACTATATGCAGAAGAAAAATGACGATTGGCAATAGAAAAATAATAAATTGTCAGGAGATAAGTAATGAATGGTATTTAATAATAGATTAGGTTAGGTTAGGTTTCCGTTTTATGTGTAAATTATTTATTCATTTCATTTTATTTTTTATTAATATTGAATATATTATTGTCATTTTAATTGACATTCATACTGACACAGTGGATACTGACGATTTATTAAGTCGACTACCGATTATTTTTATTTACTGCTAATTGATTTAAGTTATTGCCGAAACCTTGAATTAGTTACTGAACAAATAAATACAGGCTAAAATAAATAACTGGAGTAGAAATTACTTTTTTAATCCACAAAATCAAATTTATTTCACATTTGATATTAATAGTTCACAAATATTTTACTTAATCATGTATTTTTTTGTCGTTTGTTAATATTTGTCATTGCAATAATAAAATAGCTGGACACCTATTAAGTTTTTCTATTTACGAGAGCAGAGAAAGCGCGGAATTCATATTTTACAGTTCAACAGTTTCATTTATATTATTTCACATAAAATCAGCACTTGCATGCTTTAGAGAGAAAATTGCACAAAATACGTATTACTACTAACTAGATTAAATTGCATAATTTAATTTAAAAAAAACTTAATGTCACACAATCAAACCAGCTTTTGATTACTTGATACATAACTATGAGTATAATCATTTTCCATGCAATAAGACATTATTTGTTTAACCTCAACACGACTAAATGCATCACTTGAAAAATAGGTTTCACAATGCCCCATCGTAAGCCATCAATACTTAATTTATAGTGTAAAGTGTAGAGAATTCAACACATCTGTTATGTAAGAATGTGTTATTTAACATCGTGGCAATTACTTAGTATAACTTTATATTTGTCTCATGAAGCGCACTGTAAGTGTTTCTCATATAATAGGTTGGAAGCATCTTATTGTAATAATTGAAAGGCTCGAGTGTTAAGTTGTCTTCAGCATCTACACATCTGTCGCAACATTGCATCCTCTTCGATGCATTCCACCGGCGGAAGGCCCAAGCCTAGAGCGCCTCCCCTCAAGAAATGTTGCGGCGCAGTCCTCACGAGCTTGATCTTCCGAAGTCAGTCACGTCTCGCGCCCATTAAATGGAACCAAGTCTTGCCATTGAACAAAGATGATTGCACCAGACACGCATCCGAGCTGAAGAGCTCAACCAACGCAAATGACTTTTTCACTAAGCAATGCTACGTTATGGACTTCAATGACGAAGGTCGCAACTTGACGTAATCTGTCCGGGACAATAGCTCTTAGCATAATGGACAGTATTTATGCCATCTATTGTAGATTTTTGGAGCATCGAATCAATCACTTGGCCTACTAAAAATATTCAGTATCGCGTAACAAATGGTTCAAACATCAAATACTTTATTACCTAAAAAATAGGATCGTGATAAAAACTTATAGGTCCAAGCAAGCCAAAACAAAGACGTTACAAAGGGTAAAACCATTTTGTCTTTTATGTAATTATTAAAGTAAACTTTTTTTAAGTTCATTGTTACGTCGGTTGTAAGGGGAGTTTTTTTTTCGCTCGCAAATAGTTTTGAGGATGGAAAATTTTGGCAAATATATAATTTTTCAGTTCACTACAAATTTCAAGGACGAAAAAGACGCCACTGAAGCTACAATAAGCAAAATCATACACAGTATATCATTAGTTATTTCCATTGATACATTGAAGATTTATCTACTCTTGTCATGTAATAATATTCTAAGATTTATTTTAAATGTGAAACTCGCCTGTTCAATATTAATACGGTGAAGTAAAATTTATTTTCTACTAAATTATGCAGTTTAGCTGAGTATAAACAATCGACTATTTTATTAGTATCAGAATTACATATTTCCGGATTTGTTGGAACTCATAAATATCACAATATTTAGGTCTTAAAATGAAGGTTTTGCGTATAATCACCATCATCATTCTAACAAATACTTTCATAATGCAGAACGTACGATTTTTCATATTGAAACATCACGAGTGTTACTTCCTTATAATAAAGCTATCGATTCAAATTTCTCTTTTAACTACCATTTGCAACTCAATAAAATTGACATTTATTTTAATATAATGTAATGCTTTCTATTATTTATAACCTATTGCATAACAAGGAACAAGCCATTACCGCTTATTGATTGTCAGCAGAGTAAACCTGGACAGCTCTAGAAGCCGTGCAGCCAACCACTCACCTATCACACGGAAAGTCAATCAAACAGAAAACAGGTTTTCTCCACTAGAGTTCCACGTGAATGGCAATCAAATCATATTTTATTGCATCTTGACAAATGCATTTTTAATCATAATTAAACTCAATATATTTTATAAAACTGTTATTTTAAAGCGTTAAATATTTATTCATAATTCAAAGTATATTTTGATTCACATGTTTAAATGAAGGCTGGACGAGGATAAACAGATCAATACAATAAATATTATATATATATTTTATTGTAAATAAATATATAGCTCTGTTTTTTGCTTCCATAAATTACAAGATATAAAACTTATGTGTTCGTTTAATAATTTTCTCTTTAAAAATTGGACAATCACACAATTCAATCGCCTATTCAGTAGCCCGTAACTGGTAATATGAACAATGCTTTTGTGTTGATATTTCCATTTTATATGGTATAATTGAGTTTTATAAGACTGTATCTAGTGAGAAGCACGTAGAGATTCTTTCATTGGTACTTTAGATATTTCAGACACCCTTAGTCAAATCATCTTAGGGTAAAATTAAGGCAAAGTTTTGCTAAGATAACAAGTTGCAAGTGTCTGAAAGTCCTTTCCAAATGGCGCTTTTAAATATTCCCGTGTAATAACCAGCCTTTGTACAGAATTTTGGTTTGTATACATGGAAGACACTATACTAAATGTGTATTAAAGTCTTCTAAAGAAAACCGCGATTACAAAATAGGGAAATGTTACATTTTACATGCGTACCTTGATAATTTAGAAAATACCGATATCAGTTAATACTTAGTTGTAAAATAATAATAAACAAATATCACTTAGCACAAAGTACATTGTTAATTTGTCGCTGTAAGAATTATGATTATTTGTTTAGTAATCTTGAATAACACTCCGTTTTTTAATCTTAGTGCGTACATCCTCTCCACTGACGGTGTTGCAGAATATTTTCCCAGATTGTCATCAAACGCAAAAGGAATCGTCGCGTTATCTATTGTATATGGTATCTTTGCTACACTTTTATTGCCTTAACTGAGAAAAATGCCACTCGGAAATGAGTTTGTTCTTCATTGAGAACAAAAGAAAATAACGATGAATCAACTGAATTGTGAATTCTTCGGGTCGTGACGTCATATGAAACAAACTTGCCTAATAATTAGATAATAATTATTAGGTTAAGTTAATTAAATACAAATTCCATAAAGTTGTTTTCTATTATCTGTATAGTTTTCGACAACTCTTGAAAACGAAGGAATCCCGAAGCCTAAAAAAGCAGCTGTATAGTTCGAGGCATATTAAGAGATTTTTTAATTATCTTTTTAATGATAATTACTCCAACGTCCCTGAAATTTATTTTTAAATTTTACGTTTCCTCTTTTAATAACTACGCATCACTTTGGGAGAAAATAAATTCTAGTTTACATTAGTGTATAAGAAAAACTAAATTGCGACACAGCTTTAATGCAGTGGCTCGGTTTTGTTTTGTCATTGTAATCAAGTAAACAATTTGTGACTAAAATAGACATTTTCGAAATAGCGTACTAAGTGAGTCTGAATAATTAATCGATTTTCTGCACATTTTTGCTCTTGGACGGTTGAATATTGTATTGCAGTGACGATAAAGAGATCACGCGGGTTTCGCGCTTTACCCAACGTTCATTTATCAGGGTTTTTTTTCTGTTCCAAAATGTAATAGAAATGCCTATAAATTTTATTGTGTCACTATTGTTGTGCTCGCAGAATTTCACGAGAAGATTGAGTGTTATTTAGTATTATTATGTTCTTTTTCTTCCTTATGTAGGTGTTCGGTTAAACGTTGAACCAACCCATACGATTTGGTGTCACGACCTACATTTCACAGACAATTCGTTAAGCGACTCATCTGTTACGACGTGGGGCACACTGGACGTCTGAGGCATGGAACATTTGGCACACGGGACAATTGGTGCACTAGATAACTGTACGAATAGTTTAGCGACATTTCGTTAACGAGCCATATGGATCTCTGGACTCTACGATCACTGGAGAAATCCTTAGGTTAGGTTAGGTTGGTTAGGTTAGGTTAGGTTAGCGAGACGAGAGAATAATTAAATAATGTTATAAATATGTTAATTGATGATGATGATGTTCATCAATGATGATGATTATACATCTTCAACAGAATCTGCATTAGATGATAACGTTTTATCAGCAAATGATTAACTAATGTTATTAATAATGCTGTGAACATTTCATTTATATTAATTATGTTGTATTGTTATCAATAAATAAGTTTAATAAGTATCTAGATGGTGTAATTACTATAACTTATTTTATTAATCGAATTGAAATTATTTTCCCTAGTGAATAAATATGTAATTAGCTGATTTAATACATCTTCTTGTTTTTCATATCTATGATATCCGCTTCATATTTGGAGCACATGCTCACAGACAACCCCAATAAATTTCTGTAATACTATGGTTCCGCCGCATTTTGTTGCCAGTCATTCGTTCTACGACTCATCGGTAATGATTTGGGGCGCACTGGACGTCTGATGCACGGGACATTTGGTGCACGGGAAAACTGGTGCGCTGGACGTCTCGCTAACCTCTAAGTTATTTCGATAACGATATATATGGATCTCTGAACCCTACGATAGCTGTACAAATTCTTAGATTAGATTAGGTTAGATTAGCGAGACAGCCAGTGCACCAGTTGTCCCGTGCGCCAAATTTCCCGTGCACCATACTTCCAGTGCACCTCACGTCGTTATAGATGAGTCGTAGAACGCATTGTCTGGGGACGATAGATCGTGTTACCAATATTACTTGTCAACATAACTATATTAATGGTGATATCCTCCTCTTCCATTTGAGGACATCGATTAACTGGATGACGGATGCAGGATCAGGTTTACAATAAAAACACTTGTTTCACATATTATTTGTTTACTGTCACAAACGTCGCCCGCCACAGCGAACGCACAGGACGCGCGCACTGTGACGGGCGCGTGTCAAACTTCAACTGCCAGCCCACGGCGCGATCTCACATCTCCACGGTACCAACTGCCCATATGACAGTCCTACCAACCGGCAATAGGCCAACTGTCATAACAATTATTTTGGCGTATGCAAACACCGCTTAACATTCGATGTAGATGTCACGCAAGCGAACCAAAATAATAGACAAAAGATCGCTTGTTGAGGCTTTACGGCATCGGCCTTAAGGAGCTATATCAAGCTGATATCAATGGGTATTCAGCATGAGTGCGTTAAGTTAAGTATGTTTCTCCAGTATGGATGTTGAAAATATATTGTAATATTAGCAAACGCTAGGTGAACTATTTTCTAACAGTGCAATGATTAGAAGTTCGATATAAGAGCGTTATTATTTGAATATTCATTGAATTCTTAGTAAATAGTGTTTTATTTCAATTTAACCGATATAAATGTTGTATGCTGTAAATAATAATGTGAAGATAACTGATTGATTTCGCAATTATATTAACTGTAAAATCTACTATAGATCTCACATATTTAATATATCAATTTATGATCCGTACCGAGTAGCAACTACAACAATTAGTCTATTAAATTCCATCGATTTACTTTGTCTTCTTGTTTAATAATAACTCAAGATATGTACCTACCAACTTGCACAAGCCTTGATTTGTACACAGCAGTGTTAAGTTAGGGAAAACCTTCATGGTTCTAATATTAACGTGGGAACTGGAGAAAACCAACGGGCAACACAAAATAGGCACCTCCATAAATATTATTTGAAATTTCATAGATTAAAATCTATGTCTTCGTTCACGTGTTTTTATTAATAGATAATAGGCGTAGTGGACTCAACGAATCGTGATATTTTGAATGAACAATTTAAGGAATACATTAAAAATATTCCAAGCAATTAGGAAAAAAAATACTTATCATAATATTATTATTATTATACAATGCGGTTTTTCTTTCTTCAAATGGCCATCAATTACGTTCTTTGTGTAATTTACTATAATATATATTTACTTCAAATGCACAAAAAGTACATTAGTATTATTGCTTTTTTTAACGTTTGCTTGAAAATACAAAACAATGAAGGCTTTTCCGTTTTTTAGTTCAATAAAAATATGCAATAATTACGCATACCTTGAATTCTAAACAGATCTCATAAAATAACTTTTTTTTAATGGAAATGCATGAAAAAGAAACAATTTGGAGGGAACGACCTTTCCGTGGATTATAAAAATGTGGCGATCGATTAATGTCATTAGACTCCGCACGCGGAAACAATATGCGGTTTTGGTTTTATTACAGAAAGTAATCATTGATTCGTTATTTAAATATATTAATATTATTTATTTTCTACGCAGGCATTTATTTACTTCAATTTATTTATATTTTTTCCCTCACAGAAACATTACAATTTCGAAGTACAATAAGAATTAATCAGAAAAAAAATACAATATATATTCAAATATAGGTACTTCAGATTAAGTATTTAGAACAAAGTAATAAAGACAAGCAACTTAAGGTCCCAATGCTCATTGAACAGACGACGCCAACGAATTATTCCTACAGAGTAACTCGCGGAGTTCATCTCTGAATTGGGCCTCCCTTACGTAAAATATATATCAATATCCGAGGCGATTAGGTTCAACAGTCTGATCCCTCTCCCAAGAGGCATCTGCTTTCAAAACCCATCATACGTCCGCATTGGCTCTTGGTGAGATTCCGAGATTCAATTTGTGTATCAAGGATACAAATTTTGAGTTTGCAACGAGCATAAAAATGATACAATCTTCGTCTATGTTCAAAAGGATTGGAGGGTAAAACGCCTTAATAAGGCAAACTGATTTTTTTATTTGATGCTGCCGATTTTATTTACTTAATGTTTTTCATGAGAGAAATTTATTAACCGTGCCACGAGTTGTATATGTTATTATGTGTGTAAAGCTTCTTTATAACAAATTAAAAATCAATCGGTTACTCAATATTAAACTATTTACTATCATAATATCGGCTGAGAAATCATTAAATATGGATTTGAATTAATAACACGCATTATTGAGACATCAGAAACACTTTTATTTTCAAGCCTTTGAATCTTCATTAGATTATGAATTCGTTTGCGGCGGTCAGAGTTGTTTATTCTCGTTTGATTGTTTATTCTTTGTCACGTTTATCATGTCTTCACCCGAGGAGAAGGTCGTTACCATCGTCTTTAACGTAACCATACACTCAATTTACAATTATGTAAACTAAAAATGTATATTTATTACGCAGACTTAAGAAAAAATGGAAATTAAACCATTCTAACAACATTTGCAGCATCTAATAACGGCCACAGACGACTTTAGAACATTTGCATTTTTTAACATTTTATATATTTTTTAAAAATTCAATGATCGATGCCACGTCACGACAAATGAAATATTTTTGTCTTCAAAAGAAACAATCATAGCGATAATAGCATGTTGTATTATTGGATCTCGTACGATCACGATGTTATGCAACATTGCAAGAGGAACTTCTTGGATGGTGGTTTAAGTATGGAACGATCGGGATAATCATCCGATCTACTTAAAAACACGTAAATTATAAACAGCTATTTGTAATTCAGTAAATTATTAATTATAAGTTTTTAAAAATTAAATACTTTGTACAACCGCTGAGTTTAAATTTTTCTGAAAAGACCGGTTTCAGAGGCACTCACCTTCATCATGACAAATTAAAAAACTGCTTTAAGTTTGTCCTGTGCATTTTTTTGCAAAGAATTATAGTTTACAAGTAAATGATCGAGAGAGTTAGCAGAGTGTGCGATACCACGGTCTCACTTCTTTGAACAAAAATTGCTCAATGTGATCCGTGTTAAAAAAGTTAAATAATAATATGTATTTTATATTGCTTGTTGATAATTTTTAAATGAATGTATAAATACTCGTATATACGAACACTAAAACATAGCAATTTTTTTTGTCAGTAATTATTTAGCAAACGGTCAGTAATAAATACCGAGAAGGTAAGTAAAAATAATCATTTGGTAGTAGAAAAATAACAATCGAACAATAGAAAATAATGAATGAATGGTAATTAATATTAAGTGAGGTTAGGTTTCCATTTTATTGGTTAATTATTAATTCATTTTACATTGATTTTTACAAAAAAAATTATATATTACTGCCATTTTAATTTTATAACTTACCACATTCATACTGAGACAGTTAATACTGCCAATTTATTTAGTCTACTGTAGATTAATATTATTAATTGCCAATTGATTTAACTTACTGCCAAAACCTTGAATTATTGTAGTTACCGAACAAAGAAATACAGGCCATGTAAAATAAGTAATACAAAATAATCATTTTAGTAAGAATGTAGATGAATATGTAATATTTAACGTCACTCCGTCAGTTGAAGTTGGACTAATGTTTGCAGCCTAGGGTTTTAGCTTTCAGGTAAAAATTTATTTCAGCCCGATCGGATATATACCTGCCGAATTATGAGTGTCAATACAAAACGCTCATGTTCAATGCATGCTCCATGTTTATTCCATAATATCGATAAAGGAGTTTTCTACTTTTATTTTATAATACAACCGGCTTAATAAAAAAACCCTCCCTGTTTCACAAAATTAACGAAAAGTCTGTAATAACTCTTTAATAAAAACAACAATAGACTATTTGTATCACAAAATATTTCCGGACTGAAAATGCATTGGTTAAAATAATAGTAACTGAGATTTAGAGATCTCTAATACAATATTGTCTCGGCACAATTTCTCAGGTGTGGCGAAAGGAATGGAATTACAAGAAAAAAGTAACGAGAAAATACTTCGAAACGAATCTTCGGGCATGTGACTCAAGCCTTGGGTTACAATATTTGACAGTTAAATCGCTCAAAAAAATATATCGAGCAGCAGAAAAATTAGAAAATTAAATGTCATGAAATTTTAATTTAGCTTCGTTTTGGTTTGATATAAATGACTCGTTTTTTTACTTTCATCATTTGGCATTAAATTATTTAATTTTATTTTTTAATTATTTATTACATAGTTTTTTATGTAATAAATAAAAACACTTTATTCATCAAAAGAATCCAATTTTTACAAATCTTTTAAATATGTAGTTAAGAAAAATACGTACAGTTGCTTGTGTAGTACTGTTGAAGTAAAACATGTTTAGAAACGGTAGGACAAATTAACTTGGTGAACTTTAAGTGAAATGCCTAACGTAATTGATTGACGATGCGTAAGAACCACGTGTATTGCATTAATACCAAGCCTTTAGAGACCAAATAAACCACCAACAAATCGTAAAACTACTCAAGAAAAATCAAAGAGTTTTGAGCCAGACGGAAGGTGTTAAAGAAACACATCGTACATCACTCCATACGATCCTAAATGTAATGGATGCATTGTTAACGTCGTTAGGTAATTAATTACCTGGAGTATTTATGGATACTTGACAATAATTTATGTATGTAGACTATAAAATTTATGTACAAATTTGGAATGGTCATATTATTACAATCTATTTATTATCTAGTATAAGGTCTTAAGAGAAAAGTTAATCGGTGGTGTATTTAAAAACGTTCCGCCGCATTTCGTCATCAGACAATTCGTTTAACGACTCATCAGTAACGACGTAGGGTGCACTGGATGTCACGCTAACCTAACCTTACCTATTTCGTTAACGTGATCTATGGATCTCTGGACTCCACGACCACTGGAAACATTTTTAGTGTAGGTTAGGTTAGCGAGACAGCCAGTGCATCAGTTTTCCCGTGCGCCAAATTTCCCGTGCACCAGACTTCCAGTGCGTCCCACGTCGTTATCGATGAGCCGTTGAACGTCTGAATTGTCTGGGGATGATAGGTCGTGACACCAGTTAGGTTCATAACTTTTAAATAAATTTAAACTCTATGTTTTTTATAATGTCATATAAATTTATGCATAGTTTATGTTTATCATTTAATAGTTTAAATATATAGTTCATTAATATTTATTGTGAAATTGCTATTAATATAAGTCATACATTCGTCTTATCTTGCTAGTACGAGTATGTTAACAAATCTAATATTAACGCCGAGTCTATTTGATACTCTTATTGTTACTTTAGTTTCAGTAGTTAGAAATTGGGCGCCGTATTTCAAATCTGTTTTTAATTGATGTCATAATTCCAATGTAACAATTATGATTTCTTCGTCAAATTATATAAGAACGCTCGCTCATTTTCTTCTCACAATAATGAATATAGGTCACTGACAATGACTCCAAAAGTATAATGATAAGTCGTAATTTTTCGATGTCGAAAAAGTTAAAAAACTTCAATTAATAAGCGATCTCATTGAGATAACCAAGTATAGAGTATATGCCATTTTTGGTTAGGATGTGGGTGTTTATACTTATGCTGTGATAATCTGTTAAATCATTATGGGATTAAAATTCACGTTTTTTTGGTGAATTGCTTGAAAAACTCTATCTAATCTGATAAGCGCCTATTCCATATAAATAACCTGTTCACGTTCCATATATTTTTTATTATTTCTTGTTTTTTTTTAGTCATATTTTTAAATATCACTTTTGTTATTGGAATATAGAACGTAATAAAGTAATGAATAAACAAGGAACGTAAATAATATAATATCTATTTATATATTATCGCATTTTTTAAATCAATTTTATTATAGAACCATTGAATCTTAATGTATAATAAAATTGTAATATTTTACATGATTCATCAATTTTACACGGGTAAATTGAAAATAATTTTGAATTATTGCAAATATTTGTGTCTTCTTACATATTTATTGATAGATATTTTGGATAAAAAAACATGATAATATTTTTTTATCGATTTAAATTATTACTTTCACGAACTGATGACAATAATCGACTCACGAGTTGAAAATAAATCACTCAAATTATATTTGTCGTGATAAGGCATTTTTCTACAATCATATCTACAATATTTTCATCTGACGTTTATTGAAATAAATTTGATTTGTTAGTTATATTTTAAAGCTTGATAGTCGTTATTCTTAAATTACTCCTTTAGCACATCCTAGTTATCATTTTATTTCTATATATTCTTACTAAATAGGTAGATTTTGCCAGCAAGCCACTACTATATGTTGAGTTAGGTTAGGTTTAATTAAACCAACACATAGACTGAAACATTTATTTTCGACAAATCGCTTGCGCTACAAACCAACCGACGCTTGGACAGTTAAACTTTCAAAACTGACTAATTAGGTGTTTTTAAATATACAACTGAATGGTTACTTATATTTACGTAAATTAATCACCCAACAATTAATAAGTAAAGTGAAATGAAATTTCAGAATACGTTTCCTAATAATGATAGGCTATTTAAAATAAAAATCCTTTAGGATCACAATCAAAATAAAATCCTCAAGAACACAATAATGTATTCAAGACGCAGGTTTACAGTTATGGACGTATTAAAAAAATGACGAAATTGTAGAATAAATCATGGGTTATTTTCAACTTACAAACTGTCGTTGATTTGATGAGAGATACCTGATATCGTGAAAAGACACCGTGTTCTTAAAATGCTAATATTATGTTAATGTCATTCAAACATTATTTGATAACCACTATGATGCGACTGACTCTTTATCGTCGATGTAATCGTTAATGAAATAAAAGTATACATCACAATATCATGAAAACAGGTGATGTTGAGTGGATTCTAGGCTATATTCTAAGACACTGCAATGTTCAGTGATTATCCCTTATTGAATAAGAAGCTTTATATAATGCATTGACAAGTTATGTTCACTCGATCAACGTTCAGGAGAATTATTGTAAATAATGTAAAATGCATTTTGTTTACCAGATATGGTTAACACGTAACATAAAGCGTAAAAAGTTAAATCTTTTCCAGGTCGTTACACTGTACAGCCATCGGCCTTGCATTTTTGGTACCAAGGGTAAAAAGCAAGAAGCACTACTAACCTTGACAGTCGCCCAAGAACTAGTATACTCAACTACTCCAAACCGGTCCTTCGACCACTGGGCCAACTATCGTGTATGTGGTTCCATTGCGATTTATAAGGCAAGCGTAAAAAATATCTAGATACACTTTTAATATCAAAATAGAACAAAACATTGAAAGAAGACTAGTCATTCAAATAACAAGTTAAGAGCATGTTTTTTAAACTTGTACAATTATTATATCCATCACAATCAATTGAATATAAAAATATTAGCATAAGTCATACGACGTTAAAATAACAACAACCTGAATTTTCAGTTTTTTATGTCACCATTTTTTATCATAGGTGCACTTTTTCTAAACGATATATACAGAATATATCTCTCTTCGTTAGTACATATTGTATTGTAAGTAGTTCTTTTATATTGCTATCGGTATTAAACAATATTATTTAAAAAATGATTTGTCCCATAATAGTGAAGCAAAGTAGTATTCATTATAGTGTAATATAAATTACAATAACTTCATTGTATATCATCTTTATAAAATGAATCGTATGCATTTACCTAACTCATGTGAATCATATAACATATGCATAAGATATGAATCAATATGAGGTGCAGTTCATGTACTCGCGAATTTAATTCAAATATTTTAATTTAGAATTTGTATTAAAATACTCATAGTAGAGCAAATTGCTCTTCATAGTAAATCGGCAATCTTAATTGCTTAAATTAACAAGATATCATAAAATGATATTTACCATTCCCCATATGATTCACCATTTCTTATTTAATTGTTAATACGTGCTTGAAATTGCATATTTGGCCGATAAATCATAACAGACAATTTGCACCACTCCCAAAGTTCAATATGTTTTTATGAACACTGAAATGCGCACAGTCGGCCTCGAACTAAAAGCCGTTCTCGATATTAAATGCAAAACCACACCTGACGACAAGATGTTGCCGATGTGTCCTCAAATTCAGTGATTAAATTTCAGCAATAGCAAACCACGAGATGGAATCAATAATATAAAGTTTTTGTAAGATTCCAAGTCATTCAGAAACGTTTTTGTATGTTTATTACGCAAAATAATATAATATTTAGTAATAGTAAGCAAATACTTTAATTTAGATCACCTAAATTTGTGCACAGTTACAAACTTCTATTCATGTTTATGGAGTGCCGTTGATATAGTACGTAAAATTTATGAAATTGCTTTCACGTTGAAATTTGTATGTTAAATGTCGCCAGGACTATTGTTTATTGAATTCTAACTACATTAAATATCATTTGAAAAAATGTTGGTGTAGTTATGTTACAAAAATATTTTGGTAGGAAAAGAGACGATCCATCTTTTCCATACAGGAGATCTTACCGGGCGTCTTAGTCTCAGGTGGATCTTGCCGACAAGCAACTGGATTAAATTATTTTAGGTTAAATTAAATCACCTGAGTGACTTATACATTTATTTCCGACAAATCGCTTGCTTTATAAACATATCCACGCCGGGTCAGTAGAACTTTCAGGAATGACTCAAAACTATGCAAATTGTCATACAATATTTAATGGTGTATAGCAGGGGTCGGCAACCTTTTTATGCCTAGCGCCCACTATTGCCTATTTTTCATGGTACAATTTCTCTACCGCCCACCAACCTCGGTATATTTCAATTCAGTATATGGGTGGAAAAAATTATAGAAAGAATGTAGGAGATTTAAAAATTGCCCACCGCCCACCACGGAAACCCGTTTCGCCCACTAGTGGGCGGTAAGGACCAGGTTGACGACCCGTGGTGTATAGCAAGCAACGTGTAATGACAACGCCACTTACGAGTATAAGAAATATTTGTCAGCTACAGTGATGTTTTGGTTGCATATAACCTTTTCAATTTTTGCCTAAATACTCCGTTATTGCCTGCAAATTTTATACGCATTGTGAATTTTTCCGAATGTACGTAAAAAGCATCATTTAAAATTCAGCGTAACGCAGATATCAATAAACAAACACTCTCATCACAAAGACTTTCCACTAAGGTTATTTATGGCGAATCAAACTCTCGCGGAAATGGCCATTTGTCGTAGCGAAACCTGCGTCCGCTTTTTTCTGCGGACTAAAAATAAACGGAATCGTGAGAATTTCAAAACGGGGTGAGCCGGTCTTTTTTATGCAGACTCGCTCGCAGAAAATGAAGATGGCCGACCTTGGACGCATCAGCTATCGTCTCAAGGCGAGCGAGTCATGGCCGACCATCGAGAGTGATCAGACCAGAATCCCACATGTGATTTATCCACTAATTATATTGGCGGGCGAATTACCATTTTGGCGCGAATCCAGATGACAATGTAGCTTATTATAATGTCGTCTTCGAAAAAGAACATTTACGCATAAAACATATAAAACTTCCAACAAGTATGAACGAGAAACCGTTGTAACGATCTGTATCCTTGTAATAATTATAAAAGCGGAAGAATCACCATTTTTGCACGATTCGAGATGACATAATGAATTCGCATAACAACATATATGCGTAATGTATTAAATTTTAAGCAAGTGTGGATATAAAATCGTTGTAATGATGTCTTTTAAATTTTTTACAAAAATACAAAATATCATTTGGTACATTTGCACAATATTCGACACAAATTAATGCAACGGTATCTCATTTAAATTTGTTCCAACTTTGTTACGTTACGCGTAAAGGTTCTTATGCGGACGCATTATAAATATTAGATTTTTTAAAAGGTTCTGGATAGACGACGTTTTTGGTGGATTTATATTTCAAATTAATAATTATACTAGTATTTATTAATTATACTTGAGAAATTAAAACATGATCTTTTTTATTATTTTGTTTCAATATTAAATTGTTTAAAAATTGAGTTTTTTTAATTTTGATTAGAACAATTAGGTAATCAATATAACATATTGACAGCTAATTCATTTATTATTTATATTAATAAATATAGAGCCGAATAAATTAACACTTGCCAATATAACAACCTAAAAACTCCACCTTACATGCAAAATCATCATTATTTTTACTATTTTTATTAAATTAGTTTACTTTTATAATACATACGACTTTTTCTTGATATATATGTATATTAATATGTTATTCTTTCATTAAAAAAATATCCGTAAAGGCATTTAATGGTGTTTATTTACGGACTAAATAAATAACGATTTGCTAGTCTTTTTTTTTCTTTCTTTATCTACAAATGTAAGAATTAACTGTTTCTATAATCTAAGAAGTTTTACTTATAACACGCGTGAATATCCCGCAGATGTTTTTGTTACTTAATACTGATAAGCTTTCCCCGAAATTACGAAATTTTTCTGAATGTATTGTATAATATAAAAAAAAGACACTGTATACACTTACAAAATTACGACACAGATCATGTTGCATTTGTTAAAAAAATGTATGTACTAAGGAACCGATAATTACATTACAATTATACTTATTATGTTGTTCTTATGTAAATGCAAAAACTCGATGTTCACATAAGAGGATTTAAAAATGTGTCGGATGTACAATGGATGGGATAATTGATTTTTAATGTTTGGCATCGCAATTAGCCACAAATTATGCGCGTAGTTATGCAAGACTTTAGCTTGGAGACATTCATTAGAACAGCGATTCCCAAACAGTATCCTGTTTTGCAAAACTGAGGGTAGCGATGATAAAGGCTTTTAGCCTCGACATTTCCCATCATCTGGTGTCAGCTCTCCTTGCGCACATTCGCCATGTCTGTCTGTCCTGCGTTGCATTCTCGGTCAAGCCTAGAGTTTTCAGATCCTTGTTTACAGTTGCAGTCCAGGTTGCCTGTAGTCTTCCAGGTCTTCTTCTCAGCGTGAGTATATTGAGGACTCTCTTCACCATGTGGTAATCATTTCTTTGTGTCACATGCCCATACAATCTTAGGCGGTTTTCCCTTATCTTTTCAGGTATGGGGGCCACCCGAAATTAACCCCGAATATGCTCATTTCGAACTCTGTCCACTCTAGTCACACCGCCCGATTGGCGATAATAAAGACTAACATTTTTTAATCTTGACACATGGTCAACATAAATTGCCGCCACTCAGTTCACTCAGTTGCCATTGTCCTTGGCTTTTCTGAACTCAAAGGTACACTTGGGAACATATATGGTTCCCGATGACCTCCAGAGCAGATTGACTGATGAGATGAGTCTACTATCATTTACTCCCGAAACTTCACAATAGGTCGTATGCATAGTCCCCGGCAGCATTAAGTATAGAAGAAGTGTTTCGTAAAGTGAAAAGTTTTACAAGAGCTGCTTTGGGTAATAAATTATAGTTAGGCAAACACAGTTAATTATTGTATTAATTCTTAATATTCTGACGCGTTTTTACTAATAACTTCCCGCTCTTTGCTATATTATATCACATGTTAAGTTACAAATTACACTCCTTTGAACTTGTATCGTAAATAACACGTTTTTCTATGAACCTGACAAAATGCGATGGAAATTAATAGTGATCGCAAACATTGAATGACATTCTCGTTGTTAATCAACTATCGATCTTTGTGTTTACATAATATTAATGATTTTGTTGTAAAATAGTATTCTTGCTTTTCTGTTTAACAAATGTACGTTTTCACTTCATCTAAGCCAGGGACTCAACGAGATGTCCCATTACTACGAAACCAACCATCTCAAACCTAACCCATCAAAGACACAAGTCTGCTGTTTCCACCTTAGGAACAGGGAAGCTAACAGAAAGCTTCGTGTCACGTGGGAAGGTAGAGTACTGGAACATAGCGACCATCCAAAATACCTCGGAGTCACTCTAGATCGCACCCTCACCTTCAGGCGTCATTGCAGCAACACCAAACAGAAAGTTGCAACAAGGAACAACCTCATCCGCAAACTGACCAACACTCACTGGGGAGCCCAACCACCCCTTCTTCGTACCTCAGCTTTAGCACTTTGTTTCTCAGCCGGAGAATATGCGGCACCAGTGTGGGGTCGATCAGCCCACTGTAATCAAGTGGATACTGCCCTGAATGATGCATGCAGAGTCGTCACAGGCTGCCTCAAACCAACACCCATTTCTAAACTATACCCCTTGGCTGGTATCGCACCACCGAACATAAGACGCAAAGTCATATGCGTCGAAGAAATGCGTAAGGCAATCAACCAACCGTCCCACTGCTTGTATAATCAGATACCCCCAACACCAAGATTGAAGTCTCGAAGCAGCTTTCTGAAATCCACACAACCTCTCACATCCGGCCCTGAAAATGAGAGACTCCAACTCTGGCAACAAATCGCACCAGAGGATTTCATTACTCCAAAGGAAGGCCTCCCAACTGGCAAGAGCCTTGACTGGCCGACCTGGAAATCCCTAAACAGATTAAGAACCGGAGTTGGTAGAACAAAGGACAACCTCGAGCGGTGGGGAATGCTTCGGCAGGGAGAGACACTATTGTGCGACTGTGGAGACCTGCAGACCGCCTCACACCTACGATGCTGCTCCATGTGCCCAACAAGTTGCACATCTCAGGACCTAATGCTGGGCAACACACGAGCTATCGATGTTGCCAGATATTGGGAAAAAATAATTTGACGTCGCTGACACGAAGAAGAAGAAGACTTCATGTATATTTAGTAAAAAAGCATAGTGATGTGGGCTTATGTGACTCATCAGTCGTTTAAAAGACTATGATGATTTTGTATTAAGTTATATGCCTTTAATAT
The DNA here is from genome assembly GCA_022606575.1 of Glossosoma conforme. NCBI lineage: Eukaryota > Metazoa > Arthropoda > Insecta > Trichoptera > Glossosomatidae > Glossosoma > Glossosoma conforme. The sequence goes on along the minus strand of JAGTXR010000014.1, from coordinate 853,583 downwards.
TATTATTATGCACATACTCAATACCTCTATAATAAGCCTGTGTCTACTGGTGATTGTAGGTCTTACGCATTAGTCTATATCCCTATGGATACTCTTCCTATTAAACACGTAAAGTGTCGCCAGTCCTTCAACGTATTTACCCTACCAACGTTGTCTCTTAAATTGAGTGAGCCGATTCATTTGATAGCATCCACTACTCGTGGATGTGGAAATGATAATACCTTTGTAGGTATTATCATTTCATATGCTCATTATTAAATTTACTGCGAGGGTGGATTTTTTTATAGCAAGTTAGTCAATACTTATTCTATGGGTAAGGCTCGCTGTCAGGTTCCACGTCTTTGCGCCATATATTAATACTGTATACACATTGGTTAAATTCTATGAGTAAAAGTTCTATCAACTCTCGGGCATCGCCCCACCAAACATACGGCGAGAAGTCACCACCAAGAAGGAGCTCTCCAAAGCAACCCACAACACACTCCACCCTATGTTTGGGTATCAAAAGATCCCGTGCACCAGAGTATGGTATCTTTTGATATTTGCCGGCGGGTACAGCTCAATGGTCAAAGCGTTTGCTTTGCAGGTCTAAGGTCGTAGGTTCGATCCCCGACGGAGTAAAAAAAAGAAGATTATTAATCGATTTCTGAGCTCTAAAATACCCCCGGTTGGCCTGTGAATTTGATCACTCACCCGTCAAATGCCATTCATAGCCTATTAATTAAAATTGGTGGTAGGCGAAAGTCGTCCCGTGAAGACCACCCATTATGCGCCGATGAGTCGTTGAACGAATTGTCTGGGAACGAAATGCGACGGAACTGTTATTAACATTTATAGTGTATCTTTAACCGTTTCACATCGGTAGCCGATATTTATCAACCTACATGTATTATTTACAGAAATCTGTAAAGCGTGTAAATAAATATCGTTAGGTTTCGTTTCAGGAGCGATTTTTTTGTAAGCCACATGTGCCAATGCCACCACATGTATGGAGTTATATAATAAACGTTTGTTAAATATAATAGTTTTTTATGCATCATCTGACAGATAAAGGATACAAGAACCAATGTGATATATGAAAATAGGTCAGATAAGTACATTTATGCTTTAAATACTAGTTTTAAGCAAAAAAAATGGTTTGAAAAATTCACGCCGTATTGACGGTATAATTTGTATTCCACCGAGCCGTAACAAAAGGATTAAAGTATCATTCATATTTGAATGCTTAAAAAATATACACATAACCAGTAAAACAACTCTTCTACTGAAATCAACCGTAAAAAATCAGTGTGCAAATCATGATGGTTTTTTGTCTTGCATCTCTTCGTCTTTGCGAAATGCAAGGGTAATAATTTATAAACATGTGTTAAGAGAATTGCGAAATTTTATTAAGGAATTAACATTTAAATCATTCAATCAAATATCATTTAAAGTTTTCCTGTCAAGAGGCGCGGAGTGGCGTCCACTTTAGACAAAAAGAGACGGTTTTTTTTGTTGGCGTTTGCCAAATTCGGAATTCGATAATATTATCTTTGATCTCCGCATAGGTCGCCATTATAACAACAATACAGGGTAACTCAAAACAAACTGAAATATATTAAACACATTTTATACATTAGTATCGTTTTAGAAAAAAAATGCTTTTTCAATAAACACCTCGGTTGATGTGAAAATGATCCCTCACTTATAAATAAATTTCATTGCCCGTTAACTAACATTTTTCATAGAATAAGAATTATCCAGTGATCGTCACTTATACATAGTGAGTCCCATTTAGAATGTCTAATAACCTTTGCTAATCAACACTCATTATACACCATTTAAATAATATCATTAACCTCTCGATTGAAAATGGACAGAAAACCAACAGGTGACTTTTTTTAACCCTTTCATTATGGCTCGGTTTAAATACTAGTTTTATACTGTCAATTATAAAACTAGTATTTGAAGCATACTTGTACTTATCTGGTCTATTTTCATATATCATATTGGTTCTTGTATGCTTTAGCTATCAGATAATGCATAAAAAACTATTCTGAGAAATTATCAAAACGATATATCACGTCAACCGATGTCAACGTCGGGGAATCTTATGACGGCATATGCCGACCACCGATGCAAAAGTGTTAAACAGCATTTTTCGCTTTAAAAGTTTGGTACTCACCGGTTGTATATTCAAAGTTTGTTAGTGTTTAAAAGTAATTTTAAAATCACGTTAAAATTATTTTATTAATATTAATTTAATTTTACTTTTTGCGTGTTTTAATTGATTTCAAATGAATTGATGAGTTAGTTTGAATTAAATCGGTACAATAATGATAAATTTACTAATGAAAAATATATTTCTGAAATCTTGCCACTTCAATATAACTGTCAGAAGTAGCTTTAATGTGCGAAAACAAAATTTTGAATAATAAATCTGACAATGGACAACTCTTTTATAGAATATTGTTTCGTCAGGTACAATAAAATATTGATCGTCTTTTAAACTCAGTTACTAAAAAAATCTATTACTTCATATTATACGCAATATTCATGGAATTTCATTTTGCACACATTCAGCATATTTTCATCGAAACACGAAACAATCAATTACACAAATTTAGTGCAACATTTAAATAAAAATAATTTATAGTATACATACCCCTGGTTTCTAAGTGATGCACCTGTGTCATACGAAATGAGCACATAGAGGTGAAGATGAAGAGTTGAAACTATAGCGCCAAAAAAAACATCTCGTTAGACATCCGTATTTCACAAACTCAAGTTGGTGGTTTTTATTCGCGGCTCGGAAGGCTGGACGCCATATGCAGTGACAGTAATTACGCCTTTATAGGTGCCGGTCATTAGCGCGCCGGGACGAGCTGTGTTACACAACAACTTTATTATATAATTTAAACAACGGCGATTTATCGTTCAATGTGCAAAAATATGTTGTAGTGTAATGTGTGGAACAAATGTGATAAATTGAAAACGCAAATTGAAAATGCAATTCCTGACAAAAAAATCTAGATCTTTTAAATTACAAGAGAACTGACACAGTGGCAAAAATAAAATAATAAACATTTTTACTTTGTCTCTACAGTTAGTTAACCCTTTCATTACGGCTCGGTTTGAATACAAATTAAACTGTCAATAATAAAACTAGTATTTGAAGCATAAATGTACTTATCTGGTCTATTTTCATATATCACATTGGTTCTTGTATCCTTTAGCTATCAGATGATGCATAAAAAACTATTCTAATAAAGTAGCAAAACGATATATCACGTCGATCAAACGATGTCAACGGTCGGGGAATCTTATGACGGCATATGCCGACAACCGATGCGAAAGGGTTAAATTACACGTGATTTCTGTATATTTTCTGCGATTATGTGCTTAATATAAAGGCTTTGCACCTGATTACTACGCGGTCCTAACCAATAATAATTTTCAATCTAGAGCATCTGATAATGGATGAAAAAAGATAAATGTAAATATTATGCGTGACAATTCGACATTCGAACAATTTGAATCAAATGTTGCCAGTAGAAATAATAAACCAAAAACGGTTGGGAAAACTTTCGCGAAATGTTGACAAAATGTGATGAATTATTATAATATCATATTTATATATGTTTTTTTAATAGATACAATTTTTGTTCAAAATTACAAATGACATAATCTTCAGTCTCACAATGAGATACTCAACAAGATACATTTTATTTTAAGAGATGTCCCTCTTAGGGGTCTTATGGTGATGTATAACTATGTATATACATTTTCTGAAAAGTGTTTAAGCATTGTACTTCGATTAATAAAATTTATTTAGTGAGATGAAGTAAAATTATTTTTTTGTCTTTATTTCAGCAACCTCTAAGGATCCCGAAGACTAGCTTCAGTTGCCAGGGTCGGCCATCTGGTTACTATGCCGACTTGGAAACAGGATGTCAGGTAATTTAATCAATTATCATAATCACCATCTTACGCCTCGAATGACTATTTTTAAAATGATGAGTCTGAATTTTTTTATATAAATCGAATATTACCCTTTCGTCTAACTCAAAATCAAATTAATAGCGATTTGATTTACTACCGAAAGCTTTTTTGAGTGAAAAACAACGGTCTTTATCTCTGTCATGCCAGTTCAACGTGATTTACATTTAAACAAAGAACTAAAACTCAAATTTACTATTTGAAATGGATCTCAAGTAGACGTGAAGATTACTCTGAAATTTGAGGCTGTAGTCTGCAGCTTGACTTACAATATATCTAACAGACATTCTTCAATATTTAAGTTATTTTGAAATGAGTAGATAAGACTTTTTGTCGTGTTATATTCTAGGTTTACCACATGTGCGATGGCCTCGGCCGTCAGTTCAGCTATTCCTGCCCCAACACCACGCTGTTCCAACAGAGGATGCTCATCTGCGACCATTGGTACATGGTCAATTGCTCGACGTCAGAAAAGGACTACAGCGCTAACCTCCTCATAGGTAAGTCAAAATACTACAGAAAGGTTCGTAGCAGTACCGCATTTAGGGATGACGAAGTGGGGCGGCGCCCTACGGCGCTGAGAGAGAGAAGCGCTAAGGGCGGCCGAACTTACTTAGATTTTTGCATATTGCGCCATTTCCATATTTAATATTTATATAGTTATTTTTTTTGTGTAATTTGTCGTAAGTGTAGTTAATATACCTAACCAAAATAAATGCTTGATACCTAAAAAGTTTTTATTTTGTATCATTAATTGGTTATACAAGTACATACATATTTTTTCATATCAAGTGTGCCATTCTGAAGATTTTCCCCTCAGGGCGTCAGATTGTTCATTGCTCTAGGGCGCCACAGGATCTTTAGCCGGCATTGGATTGTAGAGATGACTGAAGCTGATAAAAAATATCTGAAGCAATAAAAATTGACATATTGTTTCACGTAAAGCCTGTCCTCAGCAATCAGTTAAATTGCAAAAACATGCACAGTACAGAGAATGGTTATTTATAATATATACTATATTTACGTAATATAGTATAAGCTAGAGCTTATAATATTCATAAAGGATGTTCAAAATAAACATAAATTCCAAATTGATATTATGGCTTTTGGGCTTAGCCGTATGTGGCAAATTATTAATTTCAAATATTTGGACCGCCATTAGTCATCAATACTGAGGAAGACTCCTGCAACGGTAGTCGAAATATTGGAAATTGATAATTCGACACACACGGCTTAACCCAAAAGCCACAATATCAAATCTGGCCGTGAAAACCTAAAAAGTTATTTAAATTACAAATTGGAAAAAAAAGTACATAATATGAAAATTTCGAACACATTTTGTTACGCTTATATATCATTCGAATTTAAACTGTCAATCAAACAATCGCTAGGTATTTACTGCTACTATCATATTGTTTCAACACGTAATTTTACTCATTTCAGGACAAAGAGACAAACCTTTTGTATCTGAAGAAGAGGACCATCAGCGGACCCCAAGACCGGATATTTTGTCCGTGCCTTATGCTGCAAACTTCAACAACTACAGGGGTTCTAAAGTGCAGGCAAGTGTTTATACTTTATATAATATCAGCAATGTATATTTACGATTTACTTTGAAAAAAATGATCCACAATTGTGGAATTCCTAGACGAAATGCACTAATCCAATTCATATTTCTTGATTGACCTTTTTATTTTGACGACATCTCTTGAGGTTATTACCAAGCTGTCAACTACGGTCAAACTATCACAATAAAAACAGTATAGAATAATTCGTGAGCAATTAATTAAAGATTGGTTGTATTATTGCTAACATTTCTAAATTAAAATTGCTTTTACAGTTTCGAATAAAAATTGAATATCACTTTCATTCTTAAAAAAAACGTTGCTAATTGCCTGATGTTTAATTGTTTTAGTTCCCAGCAACTGGATCTGACGCAGACGATAGCATCAGCAACGGAAACAACGACCTAAACGAGGGAACCTTGCAGTTTGCTATTCCGACCCATTGGTCTACGGAGCACTCCAGCAGGAACCGGTACACCACTCCTAAGCCCTTCACCAAGAGTGCAGGGTTCGGAGGAAGACCCATAGTTGTCAGCAACCCTAGTGGCCCTAGCGGACCTAGCGGACCCAGCAGTTTCGAAAACAATACACCGATAAAGACTGAAAGTAGCGGTTTCTCACTGAAAACATCCAGTTCTCAATATCCCCAGAATACAGGAAACAACCAATTCGTAAAAAATACGCCAAACTCAAGACCTCAAAACAACGCAAACGTCTTCAAACAAACCCCAAAAGGAGCATTTTCCTTCACTGAAAGCTCAGGATTCTCTTCAAACAATCTTGATACAGGAGCCACAATCAAGCCTCCGCCAATACTCTTCGAGCCCCCGTTTGAATTCCCCGTGACATCTGGACCGCAATCTTTTATATTCAAAAGACCATCAAGTACTACTGTCAGATCTATTGCATCTTTCAACAATCAGTTCTTGGGAAAACCTGCTCCTTCCAGTATTGAAGATAATCAACCATTCCAAATTAATCTCGGATTAAACCAGAGATCTAGTGATAAAGAGGATGAACAGATCATCAAATTCATCAAAAGGTTTAACCCTAATGAAGAAGAGAGCGCGTCTCCAAGATTCATTCAAGATGTCGCCATTTCCTCGGAAGCAAATTCAAATGAAAATCAGAAACAAGAGAATAGAGGATTCGAAGTTCAGACGTCATCTGAAACAGCAGGGTTCGCATCTCAATTAGGAAGCAGCAATAATAACATTGTGAAGACTCTTCCTAAACAAGATGTCAAACAATCGACAACGAAACAGACAAGCATCTCACAAGTTAAGAATGGAAATATTCTTAACCGGTCTATTCAAAACATAAATGGAAAAGAAGGTAACGTATTTGACCCATCAACTAACAGTATCGCTCAACCTGTTAATGAACTACTTCCTCCTTTCACGGAATATTCAGAAGTGCCTTCAACGACCATGGGACCGCCTATTTATTACGAATGGAAATGGGCGCCTCCGGCATTCGATTTGGAGCCACCCAGTCCATCAAACGATAACAGCAAAGAGGTCTTTCCCGAGAATAAAGAAGGAAGACCAGACTTTGCTTTGCCGAGGGCTAGCACTCAAAGACCGCCTGCGACTCAAATCACCGAACGTTCATTGAATCTAAACGCAGGAGCTGATAAGTTTAAGCTGGCACCTTACTTTATTCCTGATTATGTATTTCCACTGGATAAAGAGCATCCTGGATACGACGAAGATGGAGCCATAACTTCCTTCCAAGTTAGGATTCCTCATTCAGCAAAGGTGGCTGAAGACAATGCTCATCCTTACTATGGAGAGAATGCTCAATGTCCCCAATGCCATCCGTCATTTGTGGTCCCCGGAACTTGCAAGCCATGCGTCATGATTCGACGATGATAGACGCTAAGATGCTAGAGTAATTCGTGATAAAAGAGGCAATGGTCTTGTTAATATGTTTACAAACATTGGTCTTTATACAATAAAACCATAGATGCTATAGAATTTTTAAAATATAATTATAATTCTGTCTAAATATGATAGATACTACACTAATATTACATTAAAACAAGTCAGTGGTTTAAAGCCTAATGGCTATGGCTTCTCATCCCTCACCATTAATGGCCAAACATTGCAATTTCAAATCTAGTTTAGTAACTTATTTTTTTTTTTTTTAATCAATCATAAGATTTAAATAAATTATTATTAAATTAGAAAAAAATATGAGGAAGTCTAAATTTAATTAAATCGACATGATTATTATGTTCATAATAGTATATTTTACATGAAATAAATATGCTAAAAACATCATTTATACGTAAAAATTAAATGAAAGAAACGTGTAGAAAATGGTGACAAGACAAATTATTTGATAAAATTATCAATAATTGCAAAGTTGCTTTCTTAGATCCACTCTGTGGTTATAAGAAGATTGGCATTATTACTATGAGCAAAGTTAGTATTAAACTTGGGACTATTATGTGGGTATAAAGGTCCATACAGATAAACTTATCAATGTTTGTAGATGTAACGGTGGAAATATTGCCTCTTCTAGAAAGGAGTTAATACAATGTGGACGCATTGAACATTCAAGTGATTAATTTTATTAAGTTATTAATCTTCTTTCATGACGGGGAAGCTGAAGAACACCGACTTCACGGTTGGGGTCGGTTCTTGAAGTGTTGTTCACTTTACCAGATACAAACTAGGCTAAACAATGTAACTGTATTTTAATGTGTAATGATTTAATTGTAAATGTACATACTATAGTTTTATATAATAGTTATAAATATTTTTAAATTAATAAATAAACTAATTTTACGTGTTTTTCTTCCATGAAAAGTATTCTATAAATCCCCCACAACTAACAAATACACAAGAACAAATAAAATTATTAATTTAATTATTATAAAATAACTTTTAATAATATTAAATAACTGTTAAAGTCTTTTAAATATGCATTTTGGAATTTTTCCTGAGATTTAAACATTAATACTTTTGGATGTTTTACATTTTTCTAATATATTAGGAAACATGACAAATTTTCTTAAAATTATGTTAGAATATGGACAGAAATTTGGGATACTGAAAAATTTGACCTGAGATCAATAAATATGAAATGAAAAAAGTAATCAAATTAAATTCTTCGAATAAATATTGTATTGAGGAGGTAAAAAGTAATTCATAATAATAATAAAATAAACTACATATATTTATGATACTATGTACTTTCATAAATATTTTAATATACCTGAATAATTACATCCGCCTTAGATAAATGAAATTTCCAATACTTTTGAGTATGTATAACCATATTACTTACAAACAATTGATATATTTCAGATAAACCATATGCAGTTTGAGTGAATGGGGTTTAAATGTAAAATAAAAAACAATGTAAGAATATATATATATTTGAAATAAAGAAAAAATATAAACTTCCATTTAAGAAGTTAGGTACCTAATATAATAAATTAATAACCATATTGTTAATTATTAGGCACTTTATAAATATCAATGATACTTTTGGATCAATCATATAACTAAGAAAGATAATCATATGCCATCATTCAAGTCACTCACTATGTTTCTTACTTTATGTGGCCTCAAATCGCCCATAAATAAAAAAATAAACAATATTTTGTGGAGTCCATCTATATTGAGTTACACGCTACAAATGTGAAATCCTGTAAAATTTATAAATATATTTTAATGTTTTGCATTGGATATCAATATTTTAATGATTAAAGTGATTTATAACTATTCAAACAAATTTAACTCGGCCTGTTCAAATTTGTTCACATCACTATTTACTAAAATTATGGATGAACATATGTATCAGGTATTGTGGCTTTTGGGTGTTGAAAAATTCAACAATTATAATATTCGTATTACTCGTGTACCAAAAGTAATTCGAAAGTCATTTAATATTCAAGCATTATTTTAAATATGCAGCGCAAAATTATATTGTAAATAAATATTAATACATATATAAACATAAAAAATCGATATAGCAAGATTACAAAAAATACTTTTGGTAGGTATTCACTTCGCAAATAAAATAATTCTAGCAAAACGTAGTCAACTCGAACGCTAGTGGTGTTGCCATAGCAGTAGGTATACAGCGCAGATGTTTTGATATAACTCTAGTGCCACCAACACCAACGGTCGAAAATATTCAAACTTGACTTTATTTCAAACTTCATACGGTTTCGGAAGTGTACATCTTTTATACAACATTTTTATTAATTTTATTCATTTATATACACCAAAAGTGATTTAAATAAACATCGATCGTTTGTTCAACAACATATCTCTGTAATAATCACTTCAATCACAACAGATTTAGCTATTAAATATATATATTTTAAGTTTATAGTTGTTTCCCATGGCCCAATTCAACTACCTCAATGAGATCAATAGTATCATATCAATGGACGGTCCAATGACCAAGGGACCGATGCCTCGATGGCAGAAGAAAGCGCTGGAGACCTCCAAGAGCGGCAAGGCCAACATGTCTGGGACCAGCTTCCTTAACTCGAGTAGCAACGTGTCGATGCACAAGTCTCTGTCCGCCAACCAGAGCATCAACACCAGCTTGGCGAATTCCAGGACGAATAATGAGAACAAGAAGAAGACCCCGTCGAAAAACAAATCTCCAGGTATTCTTTTATTCAATCGTTTCTGCACTAGATAAGTATTTTCCTGATATTTACACGCATACTGGTAAAACTCCAGTATAGTGTAATTTACTTATAAATTAATGCTGTGTTAAATGTACTTCTTTGACGTTTAGGGTTCCTTAGTCGTCGATTGGTATGTTGAACTGTCAGAATGTGAATAAAAGTATGAAAAATTACATATTTAATTGTTAATCTGACAGTGAACAAGAGTACTATTAACAATACCTCTTTCGCTTACATGTAAACATAGTAGAATTCAATTATTTTTACTCTCTTCATATATATATTTGTAAATCGAAAATAATATTTTACAACCAAGACGTTTAACCTATTTTATTTTCCCAACGCTAACTAGTTTGCAATTATATAGAATAGAAAATCTTATTATTTAATGGAGAGATCTCACTTTGGGGTGAATAAGGTAGGATCCGAAATGATGATGTCCGAAGAAGAACTCGTGTAGAATATGCTACTGAAATGATTAACGATCTCAGTTGATAACGGACAGAATATATCTGCCAAAAAGAGAAGTTGATGTTGTCCTTTATTGTTTTTATAAGGATATTTTTTTAGAGAGTTGCTGGTTAGTATCAAAATCTGGAGTGTGTCCTTCTTTTGTACGAAGAGGAGAAAATATACTTCACTGCACCTGATGATCGGAGAGCAAAATAGAAGATCTTAAATATCTCCCGACTCTAGAATAACATAATTGAATTGTTTTGAGCTGTCCAGGACAGGGAAATGTAATTGATATATTTTGTCTTAATTAATGATATAAATAAAGTGTTTCTGGATTACAGGCAGAACCACGGCGACACCAACTCCCAAGACTCCTAACAGCGGAGCCGATCGCTTCATTCCGTCGCGGTCTAATTCCAACTTTGATTTATGTCACTACATGGTGAGCAACACATTCCTTGTTTGATCTCTAGCCCGTTTAGCTCACACAAGACTAATTAATTTATTAATGCAAAGAAACATAACAATAGCCGGTAGTCTGGCCACCATAGACTACTACATAAAAAAACTAAAGTGAATTAATATGCATAAAATGTTTACATTTTCAGATGGGCAAGCAGGCGGGCAAGGAAGAAGGTGTGGAAGGAGAGGAATCTCCAACGCATGAGGCTCAGGCCAACATGCAGCGAGCTCTGTCTGAAGGCATGGGAGCTGCTCCGCCCCCGCCCGGGGCGCCCCAGCAGCGCCTGCTGCAGTATAGCTGCAAAGCTCCTGCAGCCCCCGAGGGACACCAGAATCCACTGAGGATCATCTATTCGCAGGTACTTTTAAGAGTCTTTACAGATGATTGCTTAAAATTAGCACATCGAAAAATAGAAGAGCATGGTCAGCATAATTCAACATCGTAATAAAATAGACCTCATCTCTACAGATGTCAACTACCACGCCTTCTCAATATTTCAGTCCACCTTTGGCGAGGAATTCAAAAATACAACATTTATAATACATTTTATTAAAATAATACATAAAGCAATATTGTATACATAAACATTCATATTTTTTTATTCATAGAGGGTACTTTGCCATTTTTTAATATAATAAACCATATTAAGAATTAAACTTATACACTTTGTTGTAAATCCACTTTTTTACACTTAAAAATACATTTTTTTATTTTGTGTTTTATTTTTTTCAGTCCAAATCAACATCTTCTATCAAAGCAATGAACCGCTACATCCCTCAAGCTCCAGATAGAATCTTGGATGCTCCAGACATCATCGATGACTACTGTAAGTATTTCGTGTTTATTTGTAGTAAATATTTTTTTATCCTGTGAGTAAAAGGGTGATGCAAGACATTTTTCTTCAATATATGTTATAGTAAATCACAATGAAATGAATTTGTGTTAGCTTCCACAGATTAACTGCAAATTTGAGTGCTCCGTGTGATTCATGAAATAACAAGTATAGAACTTGTTGATGTATAATAGAAGTACAGTGGTACCTTGACATACAAGTGCCCCAACATACAAGTTTTTTGAGATACGAGCCGTCGAGTGAGCGATTTTTTGCTTTGAAATACGAGCAATCGGCTTAGCGCGTTGGCCGTTTGCTAAGAACCGCGCGTCATGCTTTCCCGTGTGAATCCCCTGGCTACAGTCAGAGAATCAGTTATCAGTGTGCTCTCGCTGTCAAAGCATCTTTGATAAGCTATGCTCGCGTTTTTGAAATTTGCTTTGAGATACGAGTATTTTGAAATACTAGCAAGGTTGCAGAACGAAGTAAACTTGTATGTCGAGGTACCACTTCATATTATAGTAAATCACAATTAAATGAATAGCTGTGTTAGCTTCCACAGATTAACTGCAAATTTGTGCTTTTTTTTTTTTTTATATAAACGCATGCAGGAGAGCACAACCGGTCAAGACCAGTGCACTCTATGACGCTCAGCCAGGGAGGCTGGATGCTGCATGCGGGAAACGTGTGTTGTGTTCGTGTTTGTGTGTGGGTTGGGGAGATTGCAAGTGTATATTTATCTGTTTCTTGAAGAGATCCAGATTGTAGGAAGGAGGAAACACAGACGCTGGAAGAGCATTCCATAGCTTACCGGTGGCATTAAGGAAGGAACTTTGGAAGCTGCCAGTTCTTGGTCGACATATATTAACCGTGTATGGATGTTCGGCAAGTGTAAGACGAGTTTGTCGGCTGTGGGTGGGTGCAGGAGGAATTAGTTCTTTAAGTTCCGAAGAGCAACGACCGTGGTAATAACGGTAGAAAAGACTAAGAGAACCAACCTTACGTCTGTGTTCCATTGATTGTAGATTAGACGTAAGGGTGTCATTGTTTATCAAACGAATTGCTCTTCTTTGAACTTAGTCAATTAAGTTTAGAAGGTATTTTGGGGCTCCAATCCTAAGGTGACTGCCGTATAAATAGAATGTAAACACGTAATCAGATGGTGAATAATTTTTGTCGCTGTCAGATCATTGTCGCTATTTATTTCTAAAATCTCAGCCAACACATCGGAATCAGTGGATAAATCCTTAGTCACTAGGTTTTCTCTCTTTTTCTTGGTATTTGTTTCATTTTTGCGTTCAGACTTTTGATTTGATGGACCAGCTTCAATATTCATGGTTGAAAACATATACCTTAATTAAATAATGAAAGAACACAAAAATAAAAACGTTTTTTGAAAATCACCACTAAATAAGTTTAAAATGAATATTCTAATACAGAAAACAAGTGCAAAAACATCTCACCCCAGCAGGGCCTGTAATAAATTGACACGTTTGTGTGTTGATATGCGCAATCAAGGATCGTTGTAGTGGGCATGTGTTAATAGTGATCACTCTGACCACTGATTTTATGTATAATAGTTAAATATATACGTCATCACTACTTGTTTTAGATCTGAATCTGCTGGACTGGAGCGCCTCCAACATGCTGGCCGTGGCGCTCGGGGGCGCCGTGTACTTGTGGAACGCCGGCACCGGCCGCATCGAGCAGCTGCTGTCCCTGGAGGGTGCTGAGCACGTCTGCTCGCTGGCCTGGATCCAGGGCGGGGGCTCGCACCTCGCCGTGGGGGTCACCAACGGGACTACAGAACTCTGGGACTGCGACCGCTTCAAGAGACTCAGGGTAACCTTCTTCTATTGCCATTTCATCATCAGTCTTTATCTATTACACATTACTAGAACAAGGGTTCGTAAGGGTTCATTCCTTTAGTATAAGATACTTGTCCATTGCCACTAGACGCAATTCTCTCGGTATCGTCCACAGAATTCTTTTTCAATATCCACATTCAAAATGGAAATTGTAAATATCATCTAGTATTGGTTTCTCTTGTTAATCAATAAAAACTCTTTTGATGCAGCTTGAGTATTGGCTTTCAGCCCTATCAGTGACACAAACCTTGTGGCTTTCAAACAAAGAAATGCTTTATTACGTTGTTAGTTTTACGAACTAATGTTCGATGGAGGAGATGTAGCGTTGATATTTGTCAGCGGTTGACTGTCCTGTTGGCAGCCTGTGTTGGCGCGCATCCTCGTGTTTGGTCACATGTCAGCATGGTGTTGCCACAAAGTATACTCACACATTAGTTGAAAAAATGTATCTCTCTTTTGCTGACAACTGGTAACAATTTGTAGCAACCATTTACTATAGCTAAAGAAACAACATAAGAAGAAAATTTAACAAATTTGCCTCCCTTTTAGGCTATAGCATTTTTTCTTATTATTTTCAGATCATGGAAGGTCACATGAGCCGTGTCGGTGCCCTGGCGTGGAACACCTACGTGCTGTCCTCGGGCAGCCGTAGCGGCACAATAGTCCACCACGACGTGCGGCAGAGAGACCATCAGATCAGCACACTCAATGGACACACCCAAGAGGTCAGAATGATGTACAATAAGAATAAAAATAAAAAACAAAATATATCTGTTATTAAATACGAAAGTATAAAATATTTCAACGGATCTTCTTCTTCGTGTCAGAAGAACAAATGATGATCATACTGAACAAAAAATACATATTGTAAGATTATGGCTTTTAGAAAACATTACCTAAAATGGCTTATGTTAATATTATTTATGGTTATTTCCAGGTGTGCGGGTTAAAATGGTCTCCTGACGGCAGGTACCTGGCCTCCGGGGGCAACGACAACCTCCTCAACATCTGGCCGGCAGTCACCGGAGAGCATCACTCGCAGTTGCAGCCTTTATACTCCTTCAAGTGAGCTATTCAACTATTGGTCATGTCTGCTCCCTCAACTGGAGTACATCACGAGACGCTGCCACAAAGCTCTATCAGCCGCCTTGATCCTTACCTCGTCTCATGTCAGCTCCTCAGAGTACATTCTGCATTTAGTTCCCGATGACCTTCCAGGATTGCGAGAGCCCCCGTGTCTTAAAGAAAAGGCAGCTACAGTTAATACTTTCCTGCGGCATTCGTAGGACATGTCCCAGTTAGGTCAACTTTCGTCTCTTGCCATACTGTAGTATGCAAGGCTGCCTCGACCACTCTCTCACCTCGTCATGCCTCACGAATTCATTCTACGCAGACACCTGTTCACAAGATTCACATCCGTTATAGCTAAAATTATAGAAAAAAAGTGATGAGCTTTGGTGGTGGCTTTAAGTGAGATGCTAAGATTCACGGCCGGAAAAAAAAGGTTATAAATTATATTTGTAGAACTATCACTCAATATATTTAGTTTTATAATATAAGGTTATGTTTGTGTTGCAGTCAGCATAATGCCGCAGTGAAGGGCCTGGCCTGGTGTCCCTGGAGCGCTGGCATCCTGGCCTCGGGAGGAGGCACGGCAGACAGGACCATCAGGATATGGAATGTCAACAACGGGACCAATTTGAACACAGTCGATGCCAAGTCACAGGTATCAAAACAGTTTAAAAACATAAATATACAAGACCTTTTTGAAAAATTTACAACCTTATCTAAAATATCTCATAGTAATATTCGTACTAATCAATAAACTTATAGCCATGGAGAGTTCATAGCCACCAGGTAAACCGGCGTGGGCGGGGGCCCATCTAAAGTCCGCCGCCCGTAAGGAGTTTGTTCTCAACGGGCCAGGGCCAAAATTAATTTTGAAAAACATCCTTCGAATATTGCGAATCGCCCACGGGTGCGCTTACGGCGATCATCGGGTTAAATTATAAAACCTGAAAAATATCTCAGTGTCTCTCACACCTCAGTAAATAGGTCATACGTTGTTCTCTATTCAAATTAGAAAATAAATCCAAACTTCAAGAATTTCAATTTTGACATTCACTGTATACAGGTGAACTTGAACGCTATCCTGGTGAAGTAGTATTTTGCGATCATCTATTTTTCATTCAGGTCTTTAATTTATCCAGCAATGCAGCACAACGTATTGTCTTTATTTTTTCACTTAATTTAGTTATGAATTCATTTTATTTTTTTATTTAAATCTTTAGAATTCATTTTAATTCTATATTTTAAACACATTTCATCATCGGCAAGAGGTTGATCTTTAGATAGTAACCCATTCACTGCGTATGACGTCTATAGTTAGTAGACGGTCATGAGATTTACATTAGATTTACATGAAATTTGTAGCCGTATTACAGATTTATTCTACTGTTATGTTAAAAATTAACTTAATATATAACTGAATATAAAATATATTGGATTCCAATCAAAAACAATAAGCAATGTCTGATATATTTTTTTACTAGAAAATATATTACAGTCAATATTAATTGCCCAAAAATCGATTAAAAAACCTACCAAAAAGGTGCTGCGTTCAAAAGATTGAGCAAGAACTTCATCAGGTAAACAAGCGTCTTTCAGATTATTCTGAAGGATAGGGATTAAAATAATGATTGATTATTCTTACAGGTGTGCTCTATCCTGTGGTCACAAAACTACCGCGAGCTGATATCGGGTCACGGCTACGCCAACAACCAGCTGATCATCTGGAAGTACCCGCTCATGAGCAAGGTGGCGGAGCTGACGGGGCACACGGCCCGCGTGCTGCACCTCGCCATGTCGCCCGACGGCACCACCGTGCTCAGCGCCGGCGCTGACGAGACTCTCAGGTACTTATTCGGGACATTTAACCTTGTCAGACTACAAGAGAGGGATTTGAAATACACCAACTTTCTACTATTCTTCTTCGTGTCAGCGATATCAAATTGTTGAGCATGAAAAGAACCTCCACGCGGTGCCCTCTGGAAACAGAATTTCGGACCTCTGGCCAATCTTTTCGATCCAGCAGAAAAATGAGACTTCTACTTATAACTTGTTAATCTTTGGATTTTTTTTTTTGTTATTATGAAAATAATATCTAGTGAGAGTTCGCCAGTTTTTGTTTTGAAGTATTTGATAAATGTGTAAAAATGATTCTTTACATACTAGCAAAATGACAAGATTTTTATTATAAAAAATATTTATATCGTTGACTTATCCTTAAAAATAAGGATAAATCAATATTTGAGAGCTTTGGTTTAATAATCGAATCACCTTTAATAAAATGATAAACGAATCACCCAATATATGCACAGACACTACAGCTGCTGTCTCTTCGAATACTGAAGCTTGTGCCGTGGAGGTTGTCGGTAACCATATATGTTCTCAGGTGGACCTACTGATGCTGAGACACCTTTGGAGGAGTCATGGACAACGGCAACTGACAGGATTGAGTGTCTGAAATTTGTAGTGACCATATGTTACAGATATGGAACGAATATGGGTATAAAAAAATAAATAAGTATTCGCGCAATTGAAATTGTCAAATCCATGCGATCAATGTATTCATTAGAACATTTACTGTGATGTGTTTTTATTAACTGTCGCACACCTCAGATGTGCGGAAGTGACAATTTATTCATGGGATGGTCGTATATCTGAAAAGACATGACTTGACATAAATTTGTATTATTATAACTTATAATATTTGCACCAGTACGGCGGGTTCTATCAAACATACTTTGTAGGAAAAATTAACAAAATATTCCATAATAATTTAATTTACACAGCAGCTGATGTGGCGTACCATGGCTGACAAGATGACCATTACCGCCTCGCGTATACCTTTTAACCATTGGTGGCGTCGGCCATCTGAAATTAATACAATTGAAAAATAACAAAAAAACATTTTTTATCTATTGGCGTTCAATGTGTTAAAAAAATATTTAATTTTTCAGATTGTGGAAGTGCTTTGTACCCGACCCATCGAAAAAGAAAGAGCCGCAAGAAGTCAAGTCAGCCAAGAGCATATTCAAACAGAGCATCCGGTGAAAGACATGAAACCCTTAATAACTCTGGGTACTTGGAGCTGATCCATCACCTTTAATGGTTTGACCATCCAAGAACCTGCCTGAGGCACTTGGATAATCAAGCAATTTTCAAAAACATCAAATTTGACAAGATTATTATTTAGTATATTTTTTTATGTTCCGGCGGCTATTGTTGCCATTGGTTATAAGTACGTGGGAAGGACCATTGAAATGCTTTTATTATCAATGATTCTATTATTTTTATTTTTCTATGACATGTACACATTTTTACTTGATATATAGTCGATACTTTTCGACTTACTTTTACAACGGTTGGACAACATTTTGCTTTTCTAGTGAAATATTGATGCAAGTGACAATTCTCCCCATTCAAGTTAGTTACTTTATTAAATTGTTAACAAGGTAAAACAAAATGTAATAAATATTTTAAATGGATCTAAAAAAATGCTTAAATACGTGTATTACATTTCTTAGTTTAGTTAGAAAATTAACATAACTTTCCTCGAGTATTTTTTTTTTTAATTTAATTTATTATTATTCGGAAGAAGATTTTTTTCTAATGCTTTCTGTGTATTATCTTACTTAAAAATTGTGCATCAATGTTCCATTGGAAAATTGTAAGACTATTTTTGACTGATTTTAAGATAATGTTGTTTGTAGAAATAATGTATGATAAATATACACTTAACAATTACTCTGTACATAATATATGCTATGTATGTTTTAAACAGGGAATTGATGTGCATTTGCTTCATTCCTGATGACTGACAAAATAATCCACACAGTTGGATTCTTCAACAATCAAATTTAATTATTTTTGTTGTATTTGTGTATATATGGTGTTGTTAAAATGAACTAATTTTAGGTGACATGATTTATAAAGAATTAGATGAGAGTTTGCTATGCACGCCACTCATGAGTCTCTTAGTTAACATGTGTCAGTCATTTGTGGACAGTGTGTGAATGCTGAGCTGTCCAATGATATTATTGAATCAACACTTATACAATACATAAAGGCCTGAGCGACACTAATTGCAAAATTGCTCAACTTTTAGAGTCTTACGCATATCATCTATAAGGCTTAATTTAATTTCTATGAATAGTGTTTTACAACTGTACAGTATTATTTTATTATCATGACGTTTTTAGAAAGACTTAGCCTTATATATGTGTTTATGATCATTCTTTAAAAGTTGAGCAATTTTATATAGAATCTATTTGTGAGTTCTTTAATCATGATCTGACGGTATTCTTCTGTTGTGTTTATAAGGTGTTATATGATCATATATTAGATTTAATTTCTAATCCCCAATAGATTAGATATAAAGCAATATTGAAATTGTAAAAAAAATGTCACAAGTTTACTTGCGTCAACACACTCATAGACGAAATAATGTATTCTAAATGAAATATTATTTAATATTGTAGATGATTTCTAACATTTTACTTGTATTGACGTACAATTATGTAATTTTGTATTAGATTTATTTTTTATACTGGTTTTATTGTGTGCCAATTACTTTAATATTATAATAAATATTGTGTTATAAATAAATAAACTGTAATCAAATCAACTTTGTTTTACTTGTAAAAAAATATAACTAATACGATGGTGATCCGTAAAATAAGTTTCCCATGGCGCTTCAGTCCTGAAAAGCGCTATTCTGTAGTGTACCTTGGTTGCTCCAATCCAAATGCCTTCCCTAGCAAGCTGCCTGCGGAGCTCAGTCTTGGCTTGGCAGCCAAGTACCTCGTATCAATGTAAAGATTCACAATAAAAATATTCAAATCGTAAAAAGCTTACAAGGAGACATTTTTTTTTAAATATTGTGTGTCGACCAAGAACTAGCAGTTTTCAAAGTTCCTTCCTTAATGCCACCAGTAAGTTCTGAAATACTCTTCCAGCTTCTGTGTTTCCTCCTTCCTACAATCTGGATCTCTTCAAGAAACAGATAAATATACACTTGAAATCTCCCCAACCCACACACAAACACGAACACAACATACGTTTCCCGCATGCAGTGACCAGCCTCCCTGGCTGAGGTCATAAAGTGAACTGGTCTCTACCGGCTGTACTCTCCCTTCATGCGATTATAATACATATATGTACATAAAAAAAACGGATTTTTTAAAAAGGTCAAAAAAGAACAAAGACCGGGTATTCAATTTCCAGGATGATGACTTGAGATGGCACGACAACTTGTCATCCGTGTCGATGAAACCATCTCCGAGTTATAACAAGTCATAGAAAAAACAGAAGAAAGGGGATCCAGAAGACAAAATCATTTTGTAACAAAATATTTTATTTAAATTTTTGCATTTCTTTTAAATAATAAATATGTATTACACAAATTGTGTTCAGTGACACGTAAGACAAAATTATAATATAATGTGATATCGAGACCATTACAAATGCTTTCATTATGGCTTTTTCTTCCCAACATACAACGCACGCTCACAACTGCACCATTCATCAGAGGTCTTATATTTTAGTCACTGTAAAATAAATCAGTCAGATAAACATGTTAATGGGCGTTAATCTAATTACTTTAATCAAATAAATGTTGGTCGAGGTGATGAAACGTTGAATCAAAGACATTTTAAATAAAAATTAAACAATTTAAGGTAAATCTTACTTTTGGAATAAGAGAATGTACACCAAACTGTTAGCTATATATTTTATTTTGTAGAACTTTTGGATCTGAAAGGTAAAGAATGTGTCTAATAGAGATTGATTTACCTGTGGTAACTGTATGATCCAAATTAAAGGCACTTTATATGTATATTTTTTTATATCATAAGCAATTTATTGGCGCCTAAAGTTTAAATAATGTCGCCAAGTTGAAAACCCAAAAAAATATATAGTAGAAAAGTTAAGCATACATGAACCAACTGCATATTTGAAGATGAAGATATCGAAGTTTAAAATTTACCAACACATCATCATACCATGTACGTTACCCTAACTGGAGCATATGGGATTCACAAAATCCCAGCACAAAGCTGTGTCAACCACCATAGTCTTCGCCTCATCCCAAGTCAGCTCCACCGAGTACTATGTATAGTTCCCGACGGCTTTCCAGGACGGCGCGAGCTCGGAGGCTTAAAGAAAAAGGCAGCTATAGTTGCTCTTCTGTGCATTCTTAGTATTTGTCTCAGGCAGGTACACCTTCACCTTTAATAATAATTTTCATCAATATTTTAAATGCGATATTTAATTTTTTTGGGCAATTATATTGATCAATTTTATTACAAAAGTTTATTGATGGTAGGTATAGATTTGAATACAAATTCATGTGACAAAATACATCAATTGCCACCTTAAAGAACACACATATTATATGTGAATTTATCAATGTTACAAACTTGCAGCTGGTTTATTTATGCTTACTAATTATTTCACAAGATGTATAAGTAAATCTTCACCTCTAACCCGTGCTGTAATACTCAAAAACATAATAATGATAGTCATGATCTTTAGCTAGCGAAAATAAAGAGAAATTAAATACATACTACAATACAAAAATCAGTCTATATAAGAAATAAATAATAGTTTTATCCTAAACTGTCTTATAATTGAACAGTAATTAAAAGTATGCACTATGAATACTTAATTTTATATAATTTGATATTCATTGTACCTAGGAACAATATTATAATTACTACATCGTTGTTACATGTTAAAATGGCATTGATCTGTAATCGATGAAGCTCGTAACACTTAAAATACATTGTGAGAGGTAATGAAGAAATAATTGACAGCTTCTAAAACTAATGTAAAATTATACAATTTGACAATTAATACAAATGAAAACATTTTTGTTGCAGTTTTAAGTTTGTCCTGATGAAGGAGAGTTGTCTCGAAAACCAGTGGACTAACAAAAACTCCAAAGCAACCCACCACACACTCCACCCTATGTTTGTATATCAAAAGATGACCACACGACTCAAATCAAGAAGAAGTTTCCTACAGTCGACAACGGAACTAGTGATACCAGAGGCCGCACTGCGGCTGAATATGTGGAGAAGCGCAACTGAGGGAAATACTTGGATTGCCCCAAAAGAGGACCTAGCCCCTGGAAACGACGAGCGGTGGAATATATTGAGGTCCCTTAACAGACTTTGGACCGGAGTATGCAAGACGAAGACACAAATTAAAGCCTGGAAGTTTTACAGTGGACCGACTGAATGTGACTGCGGCGTGGAGCAGACCCTGTCCCACCTTCTGGAGTGTGTGCTGTGTCCGAGTAGCTGCACCCAGGAAGACCTGGTGATGGCCGGGAGTAACACCATCGACGTCGCCTACTTCTGGGCAGACAGGATCTAACCCAGTTGATTCCGACACAATTACATGTAACAAAAATTAAAACTAAAAAGTGTAT
The DNA here is from genome assembly GCA_022606575.1 of Glossosoma conforme. Classification (NCBI taxonomy): domain Eukaryota; kingdom Metazoa; phylum Arthropoda; class Insecta; order Trichoptera; family Glossosomatidae; genus Glossosoma; species Glossosoma conforme. The sequence goes on along the minus strand of JAGTXR010000014.1, from coordinate 831,264 downwards.
TATTACATTCTTTAAAAGTTTTTTAACTATATTATATAATAATTACCTACTTTAAAATGATTGATTTGGACATAATAGTATAATAGTCATTGTTGTTTATGTGAATCATCTCTAATATTGGTCAGTAGGGAGTTGCTTATATTTAACAGGATGTAAAAAAACATGTGAAATGGATGCTGCACATTTAGAGTTTGTAGTTCTCAATTTTTTCATGTGCCTTTTGCTGTCATTCAACAGAAATGGTCACCTATCTATACATTCAAATTTAGTACCACACTTTACCTGCATAAGATTTATTTTGATACTGGTTTATATATTTTTTAAGCTCTTTCGATACAGTTTTCAAATACAAATTAAATACACAGGCACACAAGACACAACAAGTCAGTATAATTGTATGTAAAACAATAAAAAAAGCATATCTTAACTATTTAAGTTATAGATGAAGGCATATTATTTGAGCAAGGAATTTAAAGAAATATGTATTTATTTGTAATAGAAATAAAATAAATTAATAATGTGATAAAATAAAATAAAACTCTTGATAAAAGTAGATTGGATTGTTAGCACCTTCAAGAAATAAACTATAGTTTAAAATAGTATTTCTAGCAATAAAAAAATGTTACTTTTTCATAATAAGATTTCTTCAGATATGAGTATCTCATCATCAGCCTGTGTCCGTCCACTGTTGAATGTAGGCCTTCCACATGAGTCTCCATCCTCTTAGATCCTCCGCCTTCCGCATCCAGGCCACTTTCTACTCGTATTAAATAGAGGCACTATAAAATTGTTAATGAATATAAAATACCTATGTTTTTAATATCACTTAATCCAATTAATATTACTTTAGTTCCCTCAGGGAGGAATAATTTATTTTTTTACAAATGTGGACGGAATATAATAAATTTTTGTGTTTTTCTTATATAAAATAATTACATTAATCCATCAATAGAAAAAGTAACATAGAGAGAATCGATCATTCTTTTAAGCATTTTCACATTTGTATTTTAAATTTTAAAATACAAATCTACATTACGGTTATACATACTCGTAATAATAATACAAATAAAACATTAAAACTACATAAATAATAATATCCTCTTCTATTAAATCAATACAACGAAAATGTTGCAGAGTAAATAGTATTCAAACACATTAAAGTCCTTAACCTATAAACACACCAACAATTGATCCAAACACTTCAATGTCGATAACTGTTTATTTGTGAACAATAACATTAACGGACGGCTGACAATTATATTGCAGTAGATGCATCCTCTAACTCTACATTCTGAGCATCATTACTTCTAGTATCACTGCCGGGGGCTCCTGGGCCCCGATTTAAAGATTCACTCGTAGAATTTTCATTTTCATTAACAAAATTAACTGAAGTATTAGACATGGGTTCGGCTAGATTGAGCAGAGACTCCTGGCTCATACTTCCGTCTAAAGAACTGGGAAGAGTCCTCACTCTTACGCTTCTTCTTATACTGGATCTTAATAAATTCGCGACGTCGGTAGCGGTCGTCGGCTTCACCTCACTTTTATTTCTCAAGAAGTTTCCATTGAAGCTTTGATACGCTCTCGAGAAGCGAGGGTTGCCGGGTGATGTTTCGTGGACGGGTAAATTTGAGAGGACAGATTCTGAATTTTGGTTAATGTGATCTGGCGAGTCTTGCGTCGCCGGCGGTAGCAAGTCCTGGTGTTGCTGGTCGGGGTCCACCAGGAGGATGGAGTAGTCAGGAGGCGGCAGCTCCACGTCTGGAGGCGATCGCTGGCTGACCGACTCGCTTATGGACATCGGTATATGCGAGGATGTTGTGCTGGATTCTCCGAGAGAAATCGCCAATCTATAATTATTATTTAAAAGAATATATGAGAAAAACAGTAATAAATAAAGTTTTTATTATACATTATTTATATTTTTGTACCATAATCAAAATAAAATTTGTAATTAATCTTACTATACAAGGTAAATATGTTTAAATACTACCATTTTTAGCATTTACTTTGAAATCCATTTCAGATATTAGGTATCTACATATTCAAACAATTCATTTGCATCAACAGGTCATTAACTGAGATCCATGTTAAAAAAATCATTATCTATATTAGTGCTCCGCAGCTTTTTCTCCCCAATGGCACACCAAAGTTCTTTCATGAATTAAGGCGGAACAAGAAAAGCTAGAATAATAGATATTTATTTGATAAATTTTACAACCTAGGTATTTTTTATTTCATGTGGATAAAAGACTTCAGTCTTTGGAAGCCCGTTGTAAAATTATTTAGTTCCTAATAATGTCTTATTTGACCGTGACCCACTCGAAACAGCAGTGTGCCGCGGCACAGAGGTTGCGGAGCCCTGATCTATATCATACTTATTGAAAAAATCATTCCACTGAGCCATTTTAAAGCATTTGATATTTCCAAAAAAAATACTAAGGACATTAAATAAGATTTAATTGAATTGTTGTACATATTTATGCACTATTTTGCCTGTTATTTTGTCTACTTTATTAAATGCCTTATACTCTTATTTATTCTTAACACATTGTTGTCGGGAGACGTAGTAATACGTTTATTTTAGTCTGGTACTCGAATGCGGGAAACGTAGTAATACGTTTTTCACTCTCTGGTGGTAGAAGTCAGGTAACGTAATAACATGTGTTGCGTAATAGCTGATTTTGTTGCTAAATCGTATATCTTACTTCAAACTACACATTTCGCTCACAAATTTGTATTTATTATGTTTTATTTCTAAGCAATTTTTTTTTAAATATACCATTTTTTGTGTGCTCGAAGAAACCTTGACGCAGCTCATGTTGGCTTGATAATTTTTTTGACCTTCAATGCGCAACAATTGTTTTCAACTTGTACGTAGAATGGGGTTCTTTCTATTTGCGAGAAGAGATAAAGGGTACGAATGTTTCATATTTCTACAAAATATTTGTGTTTATGTAAAAGTTCGGGTCTCCTTGTCACAATGTTGTTTGTTTTTAATGTGTTTATCATCATTTTATCATTGCTGCACAATAAGGTAAGTTACATTTAAAATTTCACTAAATTATCGCGGGATATTTCAAAAGTTATAGATTTTTAAAAAATGATAAAAAAACTCGCGCGCGAACCCAAATATCGCCCGCGCCAGGCGGCAATCAGCATACAACATTGCCCGCAAACAATGTGTTAATTATATTTTCCATTAGCTTGTCATTATGTTACTTCTGTATTCTCGGAACATGATTCTTTAAATAAATAAATTTGCATAGATGTTGTTTGACCTAGTGTAGAAAGTTATTTTATATCTGATAGTATAGAAAGAGTTTTTATCCTTTTGAAATCAAATAGGATGATGCTTAACAATAAATTTATGGGTTTTAAATGAATAAAATTGTATTTCTTTTAATTTTTGTAAGCCGTGTTAATTGTTAAATAAGGTTATGTAGTATATTGACCTTCGCACGCCTCTGATGCTGCGTCGGATGCTGTGCCTGAGCAGCTTGGCGATGCGCGCCCCGGTGGCCGTGGAGTACGAGGGCGGCGGCGTGTACTTGGGCGGGGGGGTCGGGGGGGAGGCGCGGGGGGCGAGGCCGGGGCCGGGCCTTCAAGGGGAGCGCTGCAGGGCGCGCCGCGCCACCGCTTGTGTTGGTCGGTATGGGCTCATCCATCGGAGGTCGGTACAAAAGCTGGATCCGCTGAATCATAAAAATATATTTTAAAAATATAATACAAAACTTAAAATACAATTTATAACACTATGATTGCGGAGTGTCGATTTTTCGACGGTCTGGTTTGTTCTGAAAGACACGGGGCGTCGAAATTTCGATTTTCAACTATGTTCATATAAAATCGTAAAAAATACTAAAATACTTCTGTGCATGCATGTAAAAATACAGAATCAAATAATCCACTGTTAAAAAAATAATTCAAGGATCACTGAAACCGCCCCGCAATTTTGGTGAAATATAAAATAAAAGCCCTGCAATCAAAGCCTACATTACAAACTTCTTTTCCTATACTAATCTTAAAATTTAATTTAATACTTGAAAATAATGTTCTTTGGCCATTCAAAGAATATTTAAAATGCTCACATATGAAAAAAATTTAAGAGAGCAAAATATATTTTTCATATTAAACACATAGGAGAGGTAAATATATTTTGTAAATTTGTACAAACATATTTTTGTCTCGTGTTTGCCATCTGTTGGATGTGAATAGAGGTAATAATAAAAAAAAACATTATAATGGTTTACTGACCGGAGGGTTGAGAGTGATTTCTATTGCTCGATCCCGCTGGCATGTCAAAATTAAAAATGTATTACAAGTTATGCATTTATCAATAAAAAAAAATCTAAGTCGCTGCGTTAAGCTCAAGAGTTTCTTAATAAGAAACTGTTGGGCTTAGTACACAAATCGATTTAATTTCAAGACACTTTAATCCAATGAAATTCACAGAAAAAACAATTATTATCAATGTTAAAAACATTACCATTATTGATTTCATAATTATCCGAATTTCATATAATTCCTAAACAATACTGTCTTTCTCAGCTCCATAAAATTTAACCCTTTCATTACGGCTTGGTGGAATACAAATTATACTATCAATTATAAAACTAGTATTTGAAGCATAAATGTACTTATCTGGTCTATTTTCATATATCACATTGGTTCTTGTATCCTTTAGCTATCAGATGATGCATAAAAAACTATTCTAAGAAAGTAGCAAAACGATATATCATGGCTATCAACATCAACGGTAGGGGAATCTTACACAGCATATATTAGGTACCGATGCCAACAGGTTAAAGGAACATGTTTCCCTATCTTAAAATGCCTTGTTCAATGATTGCTGCATTTCTAAATCTTATTTACAGTTTTTGGAAAGAATAAATTTTTAAGAAACATCCTTACATCGAGGATATCTGGTGGTCCCCTGTTCATGTACCGCCATGTCTGCACGAGCCCCGTGACGGGCACAGCCAGCAGCGGCACCAGCTGCACGGCGGCCCCCAGCTTCTTGCACCAGACGGGCCAGTACTCGTAGCCCGGCGCAGTGCGCTTCCAAGAGTACAGCTGGCGATACTTGCCCAGTCGGAAGTCTATCACGCACATAGCCTGGAAATGAACCAAAAAAATATTAGCACAGTGAGAGGAAAATCCAAAAGATGCTTCTTAATAATTTATTTATACATACATATAATTTGATGTATTACCCACATTTTTGGGACTTTACATAATAGTTCATTAATAGATTAAAACAATGAAGTGTAATTTAAGCTTCTACTGAACTCTAAATAACATGATTACCTAAAAAGTTATTACATAACACTGATTAACAGTAAGAGGTTGTTCTTTAAGCCTTAAGACATTCTTATTTAAATTATTTACAACTAATGATACGCGGTGGGCAACAGGCGATGACCCAATCAACTTTTAGTCCACATCCAATTTTGCTTAACTTTAACAATCGATAAAGAACTTGTATTATATCATGGTTTATAGGTCATTCATTTTTTTCATTTGTCCATGTGCGCTCCCTCAATTGAAGCATATGGACATCACGAGCCACCGCCATAAAGCTCTGTCAGCCGCCTTGGTCCTCGCCTCGTCCCATGTCAGCTACGCCTCCCAGTACATTCTATATATAGTTCCTGATGGCCTTCCAGGACGGCGAGAGCCCGGGGGCTTGTGGAAAAGGTAGCCGTAGTTAATGCTCTCCTACGGCATTCGTAGACCATGTCCCAGCCAGGTCCACCTTCGTCTATTAACGTACTGTAATATGCAATTTTAGGTCACCAGTTGAAACATATAATAAAATAAAATTTTGTATAAAAATCAGTTTAGATCACATGATGGCAGGGATTGGAGTAAACTTTTGCAACCAATCATAAGATTTTTGACATTGAGATCATATCATCTAATTTAATGAGTCTAATATATAGTATGTTCTCACCACAAGAGTCACAGGCATGATGACGTTCCAGATGAAGCTGAGCAGCGGCGCCAATGTCGCAGCGCATCTGTCTGAAGGTCGCGGTCTCGCCGGGTACAGCTCGGCCACCACGGCCTCACCAGTGCACGGCCGGCCGCGAACCAAGAACACTCCACACAGCAAAGCCACCTGCAGCACGCAGTGCCACCACACGCCAACGGCAACGTAATCAAAGAAATGCACCACTGTAATGCCAGCCTGAAATTCAAATAAAATACAATTTTAATTATAGAAACATTCTCAAAATAAATCTAGAGTAAGTTTTTGAATTACATCCTTGACTTAAATAATTTGATGACTAATTACATAGAGCACATTTTTAAGCCAAATTATGGTCAAATTTAACCAGTGATTTCACAGTCAACGCACGCGCTGTCCAAGCCGTTACTTATCCTCTCGTGGTGATAAACCAAACTGAACAGGACTCCTTAATCCATCTCGAGAGTCCATCATGACAGGTATGTCGCGTCATCTCAGCAAAGGATTACCTGGAGTCAGTACCGGCTTTAGACCCTACGGCGCCCTAGGGCATTTTTTTTAGCAACTCATATTGTTTATATTTAAAAAAAATCTTAGATTAAAAATCTTAGTTGCCCTCGGCGCCTTTAGCTTATTCGACGCCCTGGGGCACTGACCCACATCGGCACCCCCTAAAACCGGCACTGCCTGGAGTCAGTGTTACACAAATCAATATTGTAATTTGACAATTTGAAAATATGGGACCCAGACAACGATATGTCAACTAAGGTACGTGATCTTATTAATCAAGCTGTTTCCTCACCTTCACATCCTCTCTTTAATCTGTAATAAGCTTTTAAAAAATATATTTTCCAACGATTCGATACTGCTGTACCGTCACAATTGTTCATAGAGAATTCTTGGTGGATTTGTCAATTACTAACAAATAATAATTAGAAAGAGCTCATTATTAAGAATAATTTATTGTAATCTGATTCAATTTTGTGGTTGAAAAAGACAAATACAGAAAAACACATGATGAATGGATGTTGGATGGAACTTACATCAGTGGTCATAGGCAGTCCCAGAAGGAACCCAAACGCACAACTGAAGAAGGTGATGGAGGTCTCCCAGGACTTCATGGTCTTGATGTTGATGGCCGTGATGCCGGTGATGACGCAGTGCCAGATTGCCAGTTGCTGCGCCACGCCAAACATTATCAAGATGAAGTAAAAGAGCACCGCCCAGAATGAACTCATCTGGAAAAATACAAAAAATACACTGTAATCATCTGATTTTAGGGAGCAATGTCCTTTATGCCCAATCTCAAATCTCTCGCAATAGTTAAAGTTGTCATTACTTATAAGGTATATTATAATTGCGTTATCTTTGATGCATATTGCGTAAAACAGTTATTTTTATGTTCTTCTTCTTTGTGTCAGCGACGTCAAATTGTTTCCGCCCAATATTTGGTGTCATCGATGGCCCGTGTGCCGCCCAGCTTTAGGTCTTGGGATGAGCAGCTAGACAGGCACACGGGGCAGGATTTCAGGTTTGAGGCGGTCTGCAGGTATCCACTTTCACACAGCTGTAATTCTCCCTGCCGAAGCATTTCCCATTTTTATGTGTTGTTGTTTGATACCCGTATCCCTTTAAATTTATATGAATGTTGAAAATTTCATAGTTAACCTAGAAATATTATTCAGTATGGCATGCGCAAATGTCTCATTGCTACTGTTACCTATTTGGGAGATTTTTTGGGGCAGACAACCAAATATACAACACAAATTAAAAATTTCTTTTTAATGTACAATACATATTGGCTATTAAAATAATATCCAAAGGAACATTTCTTTATATGCTTGTATCAAATATGGCAATATTAAAATAATGGAATCTTTTTGTCACAATTCAAACCCGAGATATATTTTTTGGGACCTAAGGTCCCTTGGGCCGGTTCCCTTGTATCTGCGCTCCCTGGTAGCACTTACCAAGGCATTATTTTTAGAGTACTTTCTCGTTATAAAAGTAACGGGCTTTGGTGAGTAACACTAAACTTGGGTGTAAAAGTTCGTAGGTCAAATGTTAAAATTTGGACTGTTTGACTTCTTCACCGAAGGTCGCCGAGTATACAGAAAATGCATGGAAGCAATAAGGTCGACATATCCAACCGGTCCAAGCTTGTGTTCGATTATGCTAAAAAGACTTTCCCTACTTAAATCTAATATTGGGCAATGGCCACAGAACGTGTTCAGCGTCCTGCAAGGGGCTGCCACATGGGCAGTCTGGACTATGAACGAGGTTAAAATTGAAGAGTTTAGCCTTAAAATTGCCGTGCCCAGTCATGAATTGACTAGTCCAATGGTCTGGAATAAGCCACGGCATCTCCATTCTATCGAGGACGGAAGGAAAGAAGGAATATGTGTGTCTACCCTTGAGCGAGGTCGACCATCTGCTCTGCCATGTTACGAGCGCCGCTAGCCTTACTTCTTTTCGGTTTCTTTCGTGATCTTACCCTGCGGAGGAGTGAGACAAGTGCCCCCGACCTCCGCAGAGAAACCAATGACAGAGCGGCGCTCACCTGCACATGCAGATCCAATGGCAGCATCCCCGCTGAACAAAACTCTGATCTGTATTATCAAACCTGAAACGTGGCTGTTAATTAATTTTATTAGCTTGTAGGATTTTTTATTCAGTTCCCATAGAAGTATCTACAATCAATAATAATAAATAAACACCAAATTACTTAATGATAAAGGTGCCAAGTTTTACCATTAGACATATACGAGACTGCATTTATTACCTTGTCTGGACCAATGATGGCCAGAGTTGACGGAACGAGCTCTGTAGCCAATTGAAGCACCTGGTAGCCGCTCTGTGTGGACACATCGACGCCTGGCCGCGCCACGTGGACGCCCACCAGACACGCGTGGTGTGTCATGTACCGCACGGGTGTGGCGCTCAAAGATGGCGGAACAGGACTCTGCTCTTTTCGAAGGAAAGTGTACGAAGACATTTGCTCTGTAAAGAAAGTAAGCGGATGATAACATGTCAGTATTTCTGTGTACACATTTATAGTGAATAATATTATGGCAATGTAATCTTCTTTTTAATTCAAGATAGCATGGCTGGTGATGCTTTTTGTTATGGCAAAGTAGACTAATGGAAGCCTTCATAAATGTGCTTATCATTTTGAAGGTAATTACTATTTCAGGCAGTAGAGTGCGTCGCGCCGATATATAGGCAATAGGCACGATCATAGAGTTTTATTAACAAAAAAAGAGTGTGTTTTAATTGAAGGTTCATTGATTAAAAAGGTTAAAAAATGAAAAAAATGGATATAGGTATGTACACTTGTATAAAATAATAATTCATCATAAAAATCAAAAATATTATTATTTTATTTTTCCTTGGATTATCGACAATTCTTTTGAAACAATGATAAAAACAATAGCCGCACCTAAAGGGTTAAATTATTTAATTGTTTAAATATTTGCCGGCGGTCATAGCTCAATGGTCAAAGCGTTTGCTTTGCAAGCCAAAGGTCGTGGGTTCGATCCCCGACGCAGATTAAAAAAAAAGGATTTTTAATCGATTTCTGAGCTATAAAATACCCTCGGTTGGTGTGAATTTGATCCATCACCCGTAAAATGCCAGTCATAGCCTATTCATTAAAATTGGTGGTTGATGAAAGTCGTCCCGTAAAGACCACTCATTCATAGTAAATTCCTGTAATAATAAAGGATGATGCGTGAATCTCGGGCTGTAGTCTACGACGTTGGCAGATCAATACTCCACATGCAGCGTTAAGCCATATACACTATGATAAGCGTCATAGAATTCCACAGATGAGACTTCAGAATTACTATGACCATCTGTCGGTATTCTTCTGTATGTGTTTACATAAAAAAGCACAACCGGTTGAAAACAGTGATGCTCAGCGAGGGCGTGGACGCTACATGTGGGAAACAAGTGTGGTGTTTGTGTACGGATTGTAGAAATTGAAAATGTAACATAAAAAATAAAAAAAATATGTAAGCTTGGTGACTGAAGACAAAAATAATAAATCTTTATACCATTTGTAATAGTAACAAGAAAAAACATTTAAATTATTCAAACATTATATCATCTATTTTTCACTTACCAAAGCTGCCCGGTGTGTAGTCGTAGCCATTATGTGTGATGATGTGAACACAGGTGTTGGCGAGGAATGCTGCCAAAAGCAAGATGGCTAAAGTGAGCAGCGCGGCCAGGGTGCTGTCTCGCCTCAGCGCGGCTCCTCGCTGCGCGGCGCTGCCCAACCGGGCGTTGTGCGAGGCCAGCTGCATGCTGCAGGCCCCCAGGAGCCCCCAAGTCAGGAAAGTCTCTTGCGCGGCGGCTGCCCAACTCTGGAATCATTCGACAAAATTGAAAGTTAGGTTATCTCAAAAAAAAACTTTACTTTAAGACAAAATTTATGTTACAATGAAATGCGGATATCAAACTAAGTGGAGATCGAGGTGTAAGATTTTTGCTTCAAACCAATCCACCGGATTGATACTACAAAGAAGAAGATTAAACAATGCACCCATAATAGGCTCCATATCCATTCCCTCTTTCTCACTCTCTTTTTATTTTCCTGCAAATTTTCATTTAGTTTTCATTGTTTTTTTTTTCAAAAATTAACACATATCAGAGTAGGCATTACAGATGTTGGTATAAATAAAGCATTATTCTCAAATTAGTTAACTATACCTTGCTATTTATGAAGAACTCGTTCCAAGATGTCTCGGGAAATACATCGTACATAGAATCATGAGGTGTCAGCGATAACAGCTTGGCACACAAGACCAGGGTGCCACATATTGGCAAAAAAGAGAACACATAAGCAACCTGAAAATATAAAAATAAAATACATTTAATAAGGACAATAATTTAATAATACATTGCTGAAAGTATTGTAACATTAACTTGCTTTAATATTTGAATTATACCATGATTCACCATGATTCACCATTATTCGAAAATGCTATTACAGTTTTGACTTTATTAAGCTTTTTTTTTTTTTTATGTAAACGCATGCAGGAGAGCACAACCGGTCAAGACCAGTGCACTCTATGACGCTCAGCCAGGGAGGCTGGACGCTGCATGCGGGAAACGTGTGTTGTGTTCGTGTTTGTGTGTGGGTTGGGGAGATTGCAAGTGTATATTTATCTGTTTCTTGAAGAGATCCAGATTGTAGGAAGGAGGAAACACAGACGCTGGAAGAGCATTCCATAGCTTACCGGTGGCATTAAGGAAGGAACTTTGGAAGCTGCCAGTTCTTGGTCGACATATATTAACCGTGTATGGATGTTCGGCAAGTGTAAGACGAGTTTGTCGGCTGTGAGTGGGTGCAGGAGGAATTAGTTCTTTAAGTTCCGAAGAGCAGCGACCGTGGTAATAACGGTAGAAAAGACTAAGAGAACCAACCTTACGTCTGTGTTCCATTGATTGTAGATTAGACGTAAGGGTGTCATTGTTTATCAAACGAATTGCTCTTCTTTGAACTGAGTCAATTAAGTTTAGAAGGTATTTTGGGGCTCCAATCCAAAGGTGACTGCCGTATTCAAGGATAGGTCGGATTTGTCCTTTATATAGAAGAAGAAGTTGTTTATCGTTGAAATACCGACGTGATCTATATAATACACCTAGTTTTTTGGAAGCGAGACCGGCTTTACACTTAATTGACTCGTAATATTTGACATTATTCGATATTGATAATCCAAGCATGTTGATGGAGCTTGCTTTCGGAAGAGAACAACCGTTGAAAGATACAGGATCCATAGCAGTCTTCTTGGTGGAGAAAGTACATGATTGGGTTTTTGAAATGTTGAAACTGACGAGGTTGAGGTCGCCCCATCGTGAAACCCTTTCAAGAGACATGTTCATCTTCTCCACCAGAGATTCAAAAGCTTGATACAATACAGTAAAATATTACTTAAAATAAAATACATTAAATAAAACAAAATATTATCACTTCAAGGATTCATGTCAATACAATATTTATTATTTTATTCCTATTTAAAACAACATGGATTCAAAAACATTTTGTTTCAAATAGAATTGGAATTAAATTCAAATATTTATTTTATTCCAATAAAATAATTCCACTGTGAAATGTCAAAGGTAAAAATCGGTTTTAACAAAAATTGCAAGTTAATAATATGTTTTGAAACTATGGGAAAAAAAACATAGATTATGTTTCTAAAAATGGAATATTTCAGCATCTGTTATCGGACTGGAGGCAGTGGGACAGACTACCTAAAAATGATATAGTTTAGTTCTAAACAGAATGTATGGTCAGCTTAATTATCATCAACATTAAACTAGAACACAACCAAATATCATCGGGGTTTTTTATACATTTTGTAGTTATAAATCTTCTAATGCTTCTTTTTCTTACCACATCCGCTCGGTATCTGTAACATTTGTTCACCACATTATTACCTCCATTCAGTGCTGTCTGTTGGCGTGTCTTGTTTCAAGATATCTCTGCGCCTGAAGGTCCACCTAGGAACGTACATGTTTCCCGATGGCCTCTAGAGCAGGTGCCCAAAGACTTGAAAAACAGCAGCTGCAGTATTCGAGGCATATTTTTGAGTGTTTTCTTAATCGGATTTTTTAAGGAGATCGGATCATATGATCGGACGCTCTCAAACAATGTAGGCCTACCATAATGCAGGCCTACGATAACAAAGAGAAAAAAAACTGTTTTTTACTTTTCCGTATGATCTGAGGCCCTTGCTGAGCGACACGAAGACAATCATCCAGATGACGGCCAGGTTGAAGGTCAGCTGGAACTTGACGCTGCCGAAGGAGGCCTCGGGGGCGGCCAGGTTGTGACGCTGGAGCACCACACCATTGAAGTAGTCGGGCACCGTCTCAGACAGCTTGTAGGTGCCGTTGTGTATCACAGTTATGTCTGAAACATCAAAGAAATCCTTTTCATGAGAATAATTGTAGAAGAATCACTTAATCTACATTAGGTGTCTTTTTGCTTGTATTTTAATTAGCAAGTTCAATGTCATATCTATCATAGTTATTTCTTATGGCCGATTATATATCTCAATGTTGTGTGATGCCGACGAAGGATGTATGTGTGTTTTTGTAATATTCATCAGCCTGTGCCCATCCACTGCTGAACGTAGACCTCCTGCATGAGTTTCCATCCTTTTCTATCTTCCGCCTTCAGGTTACTCTTTGCTATTTTTCTGATGTCGTCAGTTCATCTGGCAGGGGGTCTGCCAACGCTCCGTTTATCATTTCTTGGGCGCCACTTTAACACTTTTCTTCCCCATCATCCGACGTCCTGCTTAGGTTAGTACATAATTATATACAATATTTAGTTTGGGTTAAGCTGCTTCTATGACTAAATGGTCATGGCCTCGGTAACATCAGGCTAATCACACGATTTCTTAAAAAAAATAAACTGATCAACTCATACCCCGGAAGCTGTTGAGAACTTTATTATAGTGTGTACTTGGCAGTTCGAGGAAAGTGCCTCAACCCTATCGGGCATGCAGACCTTGTGTCCTTAAAAAAAATCCACGCATTTACAATTTTCACTCATATTTTCGGTGAAAGAATCTATCTTCCATCTCCTTTTAATCCATAAATGCGATTCTAATATCTTTCACGGGTGCTTTCTTTTTAGCACTTTTGTGCAGTGGCCAAATTGTTCAGAAGGAACTTTCACTGGGCTCTAGCCAGTTAGCAACTGATCATAATCTGAATGAGAGCATTATCAAGAATACTTAATTATCCGTGCGGAATTTACTTTTGTATCCTCAAAATCTGCAAGTCCGATAAATCCACTTGAAATGCTTTGAAAAGATCCACTCTTTTATATAAAAAAAAAGGATCTGAGAGACTCAGAGTAAATGCTCACCTTCTCTGTAGAGGCCAAAAGGTTCTGCCCATCGGTACCTGTCCACCTTCGTGATGAACGAGTCCCTGAAGTAGACGAACAGCCACGAGATGCCGATGATGCTGTACACCCCGAGCAGAGACTGGGCAAGGAGCAGAGCCACGCCTACTCCACGGAACAGTGGTGAGATCCTCCACATGTCCAGGGGACCTGCGCAAAGCAGCTGCCCCAGGCAAATGTGGAGCGTGAAGAGGGGAATCCCGACCAGCAGGGATAGCAGCAAGAACTGCACTATGAAGTTAGCTGCAAAGATAAAAAAACACCAATTAGTATTAGAACAACAAAAAATATGGTAGGTATCACTTACGCAAAATATACGAAAGAGCTTTCTGTTTCGGCTAGTATGTTAGGAAGAGCAACATCAGTTTAGTAAAATACACTGAAAAAAAAACTACATAGAAATGTTAAACGATAACATAATCTTCTTTTGACAAGTTTGTTTGGGATATGAGGAATTGAGTAGTCCCTTATATGGCATAGATCCTTTTGCGTCACTGAATGGTATGCAACATCTTTAGGGATGTTGGGGTTGTAGCGCAATGATCTGACAGGAATCAAACTGTTATAGAGATAAGTCGGCATCAGCTTTAAACCGTTAAACGAGCGAAGAGATTACTGCAGTGTAAAAACGATGAAACTTTAGAATTAAAAAATACTCGTAAATACATTACATACAGCTGTATGTAAAACACTACATTTTGCACACGTTTATAATCGTATTCCGCTATAACCTACAAAAAAAACAAGTTGATATCAATATTTTTTACATTTAGATGCAGAAACGGGAGCCAAGTGTTGAACACGAAGTGATCAGATTCGTGAACAACGTTCCGCGAATGTTTATGGCGTGACCTCCATCCGGGAGCCAAACACAAACCACAGCTCACGAAGTCCAACCACCCATTTCAATGTTCTACTTCACTTCTGCAACATAAATATTATACGATTGTGGTAACCCCAAACAAGTACACAAGAACGAACAACTGGGTATATGTGTAACGTTGAATTTGTGATATTTATTTTTGCCACATACAGCGAATAATGCCGAATGTCTGCTCAATGCAAGATCTCTGAAAAGTGCAGATTGTTCACAGAAACAGTTTATTTTATCAAATTAAGTTTTAAATACTTTATACTTTATTATCCCCATCACAGATAAACTTTATGCAGTTTGTCTTTGAAAATCGTGCTTTCAGCTACGCGGCAACAATGGCCTGGAACTCGCTACCGGAAAGCAAAAGAGAGCTTAAAGCGGAGGCATCCTTCAGAAGCAGACTCAAGACCCACCTTTTTACTCAGAGAGGCAAAGAATCGCTTTTGGAATGACCATTCAGTCGTAAGAAAAGCGCTATACAAATAGTAATATAATAATTGAGTTATTTAGTTTAAAAATATGCTTGCAAAATCAATTTACAAAATAACAATATACTTATAACTGTAACTCACGAAAGAACATTTTAGCATTAAATACAGGAGTCGCAAAAAAGCCCTTTTCATTCACTTAATCTACTGACGATAGGTTATCCCAAGAAAGCGATTCGTCGTAAATAAATGTATCAGACAATATGCTCATTTAATTTAACCTAACCTAAGCCCAAATAATTTAAAGCACGCCAACACATATAATTAAATATATAATTGTTTTATTTCAAAGAAATTTAGTGGAGTAGCAAAAAAAACAACACCGAGATATACAAATATATAGAAACTTCACCGAAAAATAGTTACATGAAATCGGTGTAACATTTGAATACTCACAGACTTATGAGATCAAGCTAAATACCGTAAAAATATCACATAGTAGACTAGAACAAAGGATGGACAAATTGCAGACATTGTGGAATTTTAATGTGTATCAGTTTTTAAAATTTAAATCCAATTCAAGACTACAAGTTTGCCAACCGAGCAAATAAAAACGCTACACAAACGTCTGCATATAAATCGATCCTTGGTTATAGTCATGGACCTATTACATAATGAGCAATGGGAAGAATGTATAGGGTCCGCCATCTAACGTTTTTTTTCAACTAGTGCTGATTTCGTGAATATTAGTTAGTTATGATAATTAGTTTTTTCCTTCCGCTGAACGAATATGGTTGTGTATACGCTTGAACAACGCTGGGAAACATTGCGACATTACTTTGAAAATCATGGTAATGTTGCAGAATGTGTGCGAAAATTGCGTATTCGTACTTTACATACTCGCATTTAGTCACTCAAGTCAATTATCGAGAGCCGATATGATGTAGATTGTAGAGAGACGATTGGAGATTATAAAATACAACGAAACCACATAAAGAATTCGACTGTAATCGATATCCCATGTAAAATGTTACTTGAGATGTGTCGAGCAGATTGAAAAAAAACGTTCATTGCGGTACTAAATTCGGGTCAATACGGCAGTCTAGAATCCAACAGGTTGATTGCTGACGATTTGCAGATTTAACTAGATATTAAAAATAAAATATATTATTTACAAATGTATTTTTGATAAGTTTTGTAAACAATATAAACATAGTGTATATGTGACAGGGAGATGATAAGAATGAAGATTCGATCAAATCTTTAAGTTAGGTGATCAATTCAATGAATTGGAAGGATTATATGTTCAAAACGTAAATTTTTCAATTTTATTCCCCCAAAGATGCGTCAATCTCTAGCTTCTTTTTGTACCAATAGCTATTTTCTGGAAGATATCTACACCAAGATTACAATACTAAGTTCAAGCTTTTCAAAATGTTAAAGAGCAGTCGAGCATAACATAGTTAATTGAGCAATAACTAATATGAATAAATACACAGAGAAACTGTGATTTGAAAATGGAAGAAAAATTTAAAGGTTAGAGGAAACGAGAGCCGTAATATGTAATACTGAAAACTGCATACTTCACGTGAAACTTTAATATGTAATTAATAAATTTACGTAATATTATGGAAGCGGTATAATTGGAGAAGTCCAAGGGCATAGACTACGAGGAATGAATATTTCCTGTCACGAAAAGTCATTGATGTAGCAACAACAATTGTAAAAAAAGGTAGGTTTTATTTAGGACGTAAATTGCTCCAAAGTATCAACAATTTATAAAGATGTTAAATTGTAATGCGTATTTCTTTATTATGTTTAAAAACAAAACATTGGTTTAAAATATTAACATATGGATAGTAGTTTATTTGTTCTTGTAAATCTTGGATGGTTTGTCGCATGTTGCTTACCGCGTGTCGCAGATTTGGTAAGCCATTATGGCCAAATGGTTTAAGGCCTCGGGAGTGTCGACCTAATTACCCGTTAATTTGGGGTAAGAGATATAAAATAAAAATGCATATTGTTCACTATGCCGCGATTTAAATCGGTTCAACATTCGCATGAAGCGTAGAGTCGTTTTGGTAAGTGACTCATAATCACGAAGAAGACTTCTTCCGCATTCTTCTGTATGTTGTGTTGCACAATAGAAGTATGGCGACATGGCGAATGTCGGGACGAGCTATTGCAAACAACTTTTTGTAGCAAAAAAAAACGACAAATCAAGTTAATTTTACGTAAACACATACGGCATGAAAATATCTCGTCTAGATTTTATGACACTTGCAATTTTAAGGATTTCTAAGCGCTGCATGTGGAGTGTTGATCTGCCACCGTCATACAATGCAACTCTGAAATCACGCATTGAAATGTGAGTGATTTATTTGTTAAGATATTTACTCTATGGATGGGATACATTTTTGATAAATATGTTCATCATCATCAGCCTGTGTCCGTCCACTGTTGAACGAAGGCCTCCCGCATGAGTCTTAAATATGGTATGACTGACTAAAAAAAGCTTGGTAAATCTTCTAGAAGTCGACTACTGATATGTGTAGCATTCAGACTCATCAAAAAAATTCTAGCCAAATGTTTTACAGCGCATTATAGAGGAAAACAGTCGTAGTGTGATATTGGGGTTAGATTTCCTCTTAGATTTTTATCCAAAATGAAGCATTAGTTTTCTACCAAACATCTTAGACATAATTCAAAACACCCAAGTGCAAACTGAATATGAAAAAGCCAAAAATGTTAAAGATGTATATGAAGCTGCCCAAAAGGACAGCATGAACCTGTTTAATGAGACGATGTTAAGTATATGCATGAATGTGATGATTGACAATATGAAGGTGCTTACCACCGAATTGTATGCTGTAGATTGACCAGCGGAAGACGTGGAAGATGTCTAGAGAACTGCTTAAAGAAGCCTGCATTAATCTGATGAATGAGTACATATTCTATAGATGCATGAAGGTGAAACATAATAAGGTGCTTGCCACCGAAGAGTACGCCGACGACGGAGAAGCGGGAGACGTTAAAGATGTCCAGAGAAACCTGCGAGACTATATCCAGTAGATACACAGATGTAGTGGTTGACATAATAGAAGGTGCTCACCGCCCAAGTGTATGTTGAATATGGAGAAGTGGGAGACGTTGAAGATGTCTAGCTAACTGCTTAAATAAGCCAGCGTGAATTTGATGAATGAGTATACATTCGATGGATGCGTGAAGGTGGTGATTGACATTTAAGAAAGGTGCTTACCACCGAAGTGTATGCTAAAGATCGAGAAGCGGGAGATGTTGAAGATGCCCAGGGTGCAGCCCAAAGAGGCCAGCATGAAGCTGAGGCTGTGAGGCCAGGTGCCCAGAGGGGAGCCCGGCTCTGCGCCCCCACCGCCTCCGGGGCGCCGCGGAGGCGTCTCTTCTTCGCGCAATCTACAACAATCATAAAAATAACCTCATAAGTTAAATTAATCACTATACATCATACAGGTAGCATGAGAACAATATTGTAAATACATCATCATCACCAGCCTGTGTCCGTCCACTGTTGAACGTAAGCCTCCCGCATGAGTCTCTATCCTCTTCGATCCTCCGCCTTCCGCATCACTTCCAGTCACTCCCGCTATTCTTCTTATATCGTCAGTCCATCTTGTAGGGGTACCGTCAATGCTTCGTTTGGCAGTTCTTGGGCGCCATTCCAATACTTTTCTTCCCCACCGACCGTTGTCTCTTCGACAGATGTCCTGCCCATTGCCACTTGAGTGTGCCTATTTGTTGGGTAGGATCCACTACTTGAGTTCTTCTGCGTATTTCCTCGTTTCGGATTCTATCTTTTAGCGACACTCCGAGCATGGATCTCTCCATAGCACGCTGGGTGACTTATAGCGTGTTATTGTTAAAAAATATTAGTATTTTTTAATTTATAAATGATTTTTAAAATCAATGCTAAATATCATTAAAACAGCAATATCACTAACAAACAATGGTCCTGAATAACATTCGTACACATAATTATGAAAGTGTTATGAGTCAAAAAATTGAGAAAAAATGATCGATTAACTTGTTTTATTTCAGTCATTTTTAATTCATATCTAGAATGACAGATTTCCTAGAATCTAGGCTATTTGGATTTCTTTTGAACAACATTTTTTTTTCTAAAAAGATGATGAAAATCATGGTCGCCCACAAGGAATTATTTTTTCCGATGATCGACGTGGTCTCTAATGACTGGGTAAATCACTGCTCCGTGCAAAAGATAAACAATATTCAAATTCAATGCCGACTCAATAAAAAAGATTTCACTGTGAAGGCTCAAAAAAATCATTCCATTGTAACAAAACGAAGTGTCAAAACGCTCGATTGTCCTGCAAGAAATTCTAGTTGCGGTAAAACAAAATATTTGAATCAATAAAAGTTCTAAATCTAAAGGCATCCCTGTTGGTGGGAATCTCACGAAAAAAGTAAATCAAATTAAGTTGTGAAAGAGATACTACATTTAACCCTTTCGTTACAGCTCGGTAGAATACAAATTATACTATCAATACGGTGCGAATTTTCCAAACCATTTTTTTTGCTTTAAAATATTATTTGAAGCATAAATTAACTTATCTGACCTATTTTCATATATCACAATGGTTCTTCTATCCTTTAGCTATCAGATGATGCATAATCAACTATTACATTTAACAAACTTTCATTATGTAACTCTATACATGTGGTGGCATTGACACGTGTGGTTTACAGAAAAATCGCTCCTGTGACGGCGCCTAACGATATTCATTTACATGCTTTACAGATTCTTGTAAAGAATACATGTAGGTTGATAAAAGGAATGATTGCACTTCCAATTTCTTACCGTAGGTGTCACAATTACTGAAAGTAGCAAAACGATATATCACGTCAACCGATGTCAACAATCGGGGAATCTTTGACGGCATATGGCGACAGCCATAAAGGGTTAATAAGTCGCCCTAAACACTAATCTCCAATACATCGAACACAGACAAATAAACGTTTCACTAAGCCTATTTTATCGCTGATATAATATCGTATATAAACATTCTTAATTACTATCTTTCTATTATTATAGAAAAATTTAATCCATTTCTTAAAAATAATTTACAATTTACAGTAAAATATGTCTCATTTGTTGTGTTTTGTGAACAATGTACTAATGCCGAATGTAATGAACAGTGCCGGTTTTAGGGGGAGGCGAAGTGGGTCGGTGCCCCTGGGTGTCAAATAAGGTAAGGGCGCCGAGGGCAACCAATGTTTCTTAGATTTTTTTAAATATAAACTTATGAGGCGCTAAAGAGAAAATGCCCTAGGGCGCCGCAGGATCTAAAGCCGGTACTGGTAATGAAGTTCGTACAGCAGAAAGGCATCATTAAAAAATGGCAAGCGTCATAAAATTCATAGATTTTTCATTCACTTTTTGTCGGTATTCTGCTGTATGTGTATATATAAAAAAAAAACAATTACAATGGCACCTCGACATACAAGTTTAATTCATTCCGCAACCTTGTTCGTATTTCAAATTAATCGTACCTCAAAGCAAATTTCCTTCATTGTAATTAATTGAACAAAAAATGCTTTGACAGCGAGAGCACACTGATAACTCATTCTCTGACCGTGGCCGGGGGATTCACGCGAGAAAGCGTGACGCGCGGTTCGTGTGCAACCGGCCGACCCGCTAAGCCGATTGCTCGAATCTTAAATTTTTCTCGCATTGCAAAGCAAAAAATCGCTCGTTCGACGGCTCGTATCTCAAAAAACTCGTACGTTGGGGCACTCGTGTGTCAAGGTACCAAAGCAACAACTCATTTTGCATTAAACGGTATCTGATTAAATTGATGATTATTGCCAATTACTTCAAACTTGTTGAGTTTACTCGCGCATAACTCTCGGTAATTATTAAATTGCTATTCTATCGATAATTAAAATTAACATTTTATAATTACATCGCGGTATTGATTTAATTATTAAAGTGACTACTTTAAGAATAATTCAATTCAACACTGTTTAATATTACATCTCTAATTAAAAATAGCATTTGCGATATTAATATTTAAAGTTGAGTTTGACGACCGTACGCTCTTCATTCGCCATTCATTTGAGGTTAATACTTTGGATAAACTTTTAAAAGCTTATCCAAAATACTCCTATGTGTTACATTTCATCCAATCTGTATCAATTTAAGAAACAAATCAATATATACATGAAATTATGTTATCAATTACAACAAATATTTATTTATATCATATAAATTAAACACTTTGTAGATATAACAACTTTAGTAATCCCTCTTTATTAAAAATCATTGTACCTTTAATTATTGCTAATGTGTAATAATAATTCAATATCTTTAGTATCTAATATGTTTTCTTTCACTTAGTAAATTTATACGTTTATATACAGATATAGTAATTTGAAATTTTATTACAAATTTGTTAAAGGCATTACATATTACATAAATAAGTAAACAAAACTCTTAGATCATTCAGTCGCTCTGGTTAATAGAGACAATTGGTATAAATCGATAGTGCTTTTCTGCATGCGTTGCTTAAAAAAAATTACATGTGTGGAAGTCATGTTCTCCAAATTGGGTACAGATATATCATAAAAAGTGACATATATTAAATATCTATTATGTGAGGGAAGTATGATAGGTCAGTGACTTTTTTAAATTTTCACATTAAATGTAGCAACTGCCATCTATTAATCGACTACTATACAAGTTTGGACAAGCTGCGCCATTTAGTTAGTGTTTGACAGCCAATGAAAGCCGACAACATCGCGAATTTAAACGAAAACGGACTCGTATTAACAATTTAAAATTTTACATGAACGAAAGAAAGAGCGATAGTATAGGGACACGTGTATGATAAATCATAAAATATGTAGATTACAAGAGAAAGGACGTGTTATGGGGTCGTAAAAGTTGTGCGGGTCATTATCATTCAACAATATAGCGCACAGTTTATTGTTTTAATCACCTGCAGGTTTGCCAACTTCACGCCGAACGAGCGACGACTAGTTCTTACTTGAAATAGAAATATCCGCAAACCTAGCACGTGGTAAACCAACGAGTTGTCGGACACTTGAGAATGGAAAATCACTTTCATTACTATTTGAACTATTATACAAATAATTATTTCAGCTATATAATATAGCGTCCGCCATCTAACGTTTTTTTTTCAACTTGTGTTTATTTCGTGGATAGTAACACTTAGCTCATGCTTGATTTGACAGATAATTATTTTTATTCTTCCGCTACACGAATAGGGAGTGTTTATTTCGTGAATGGTAACATTTAGCTCATGTTTGATTTGACAGATAATTAGTTTTATTCTTCCGCTAAACGAATATGGTTGTGTATACGCTTGAACAATGCTGGGAAATATTGCGACATTACTTTGAAAATCATGTTATTGTCCGCCATCTAACGTTTTTTTTTTCAACTAGTGTTTATTTCGTGAATGGTAACACTAAGCTCATGTCTGATTTGACAGATAATTAGTTTTATCCTTCCGCTGAACGACTATGGTTGTGTATACGCTTGAACAACGCTGGGAAATATTGCGACATTACTTTGAAAATCAGGCCATTTTTATTCGAAAATGAGCAAGGAGTGGCCGTTACAGTCAATGGCGATCGTTATCGGGCCATTTTTGTTCACAAAAATTGAAGAGGAGAATATTGGCAACATTTGGTTTCAACAGGACGGCGCTACGTGCCACACAGCCGAAGCTACACTCGATGTTTTGCGCCCCATTTTCAAAAAAAAAAGTAATTTGGCGGACCCTTTAGATTGCCAATAATTAATTCATAATGGCCTGTATTTCTTTGTTCAATAATTAATTCAAGGTTTTGGCAGTAAGTAAAATCAATTGGCATTAAATTAATTTTAATGCATAAGACTAAATAAATTGGGAGTATTCACTGTCTTTGTATGAATGCGGTCAGTTATAAAATTAAAATGGCAGTAATATGTTCAATATTGGTAAAAATTAATATATAATAAATGAAAAAATAATTAACTGATAAAATGGAAACCTAACCTCTTATTAATTACCATTGATTAATTATTTCCTACCATTTTATTATTTTTCTACTGACAAATGATAATTTTTAACTTATATTTTTAGGTATTTATTACTGACTGTTTTCTAATTAATTAGTGTCCATTAATAGAATTAAACACTGGCAAAAAAATAGTTGCCATTCATAATATTATTTAATTCATACGAGTAAATAGAATAGTATAAGTTTGCTTCGATTACATTTTATAAAAATAATTATTTTAGTGACAGTACGTATCGACATATTTGTTTTAATTTACTGAAAATATTTCAAAAATATATTGAATTATTTATTTATTTTTATTTATTTATTTGATAGAACAGATGTTCCGTGTTTACGGAGTAGAGTACAAACATTAAAATACTATATACAGATATGATATAACAGATAACTCAAAGGAATATAAATGTAATACAAATGTAACATAAAATAACAGGAAAATTATACAGAATAGAGACAGACATGAAAAATTAACTAAAAGTATATAAAACCAACTAAAAAAAACTAAATAATAACAATGCGATACCGAAAAACGACAAACATGGAGTAAATATAACAGGGTAAAACATATTTGGTAGATTATAAAGGGTCCGCCAAATAACTTTTTTTTTTTAAAACAGGGCGCAAAACATCGAGTTTAGCTTCGGCTGTGTGGCACGTAGCGCCGTCCTGTTGAAACCAAATGTTGCCAATATCCTCCTCTTAAATTTTTGTGAACAAAAATTCGTTCAATTGTTGAGAACGACGGTGAATTGATGTTGATGGCGCTTCACGCACACTTTCTGCCAGAGCAGCAATATTCTCGGGTGTACGCACTGTTTTTGGCTTTTCACGCTTTGGTTTATCGACGAGGATGCCAGTTTCTTTCACTTTTTTCACAAGATAACGAACATACGGAGCTGACGGTGATTCTCTTCTTCCAAAATCCGTACGCAATTTTCGCACACATTCTGCAACATTACCATTATTTTCAAAGTAATGTCGCAATATTTCCCAGCGTTGTTCAAGCGTATACACAACCATATTCGTTCAGCGGAAGGATAAATTAATTATCTGTCAAATCAGACATGAGCTAAGTGTTACCATTCACGAAATAAGCACTAGTTGAAAAAAAAAATTAGATGGCGGACTCTATACAAAGAAGACAAAGTAACTTAGAAAATAAAGTATTAATAGCTAGTACTCTCTCTTAGCATCGTCAGCTTCCAATTTGGAGCATTTAGCCACTAAAAAATTCAACTATCGTCTGACCCAAAGGTATTTTACCTTTAAACATTCATGGTCTTACAGTATTCATACAGAAATTCACTGTAAAATAAATATAATTTTATTAAATATATATATATAATAAATCTGTTCAGTGACTGATACATTAACCCCGTATAACGTAATACTTTTTATCAATAATTTCACGGTGATACAATTTATTTCAGTTTTTAGTGTTGCCTCGGAAAGGCGTTATTTTTCCTTCGATCGAAAATCTTTCGTACTTTAAAAAAATCCATATCCCCAAAAAGAAAGCGACGGGCGAATTCAAAGACAAACTGAATCAAGCAAAAAGAATAAAAGAAATATGTTTTATCTGTTAACGTACAAAAAAATGCACTCCATTTCCCGTATTATAACAGCACTTTAATCGTATAAAATATCGCATTACGTACTTATTTTTTATGCAAACAATAAAATTGTTATTATATAATACATTATAAAATTTAAAAAGTTAAATTTCTAATAATAAAACACAAAATATCCACAATAACGTGTGATAAAATTGTTAATAAAGCATGATTGAGGGGAGGTATTATAAAAATATATAATTAAATGTATAATATAAAACATAAAAATAAACAAATCGATAAAAATAAGGAGTATTACATATAAATTAGAATTTAAAATATACATACTTTATATTTAAATTAATTTGTAATAAATAAATTGAAGCTAAAAAACGATTGATTTAAATTTTAAAACTTTCCATAGTAAATAACTTGGTTTTCACGGCCATATTTGATATTGTGGCTTATGGGCTTAGCCGTATGTGGCGAATTTCTTTTAACCAAAATTTCGACCGCCGTTGCAGTGGTCTTCTTCAGGATTGAGGATATAGTTGTGAGTTGTTGATCAATCCTGAAGAAGACCCCTGCAATGGCGGTCGAAATTTTGGTTAAAAGAAATTCGCCACACACGGCTAAACCCAAAAGCCACAATATCTTTTCACAGTATTTTATACATGGAATTTATAACTGTTTTAGTAATTATAAACACACACGTTAGAGCACTAGTCTATTCACAAATGTAATAATTCAAGGGACATAAATTCAAAAAGGGTGAAATTAAAAACATGATTTAAAAATATAATTTATAAATGTAAATTTAAAAAAAAAACCCTACCCAGACATGATGACACCGTACACATAATCCAGAGCACTTATATTTATTATTTAAATTGATTTATTAAAACAACACGATATAATCAAACTTCAATCAATATAAAAGGTGTTAATTAAATTTAATACTATCAAATTGTCTAAGTACACATCAAAAAATACATTTTCACGTTCAATCTAATACACTATATTTATTAAAATTAGTTAAATAGTATAACGTTTTATTTTATTATTCGTATTTATTCGATTGTCGCGTATTCATTTTCAAATTATCGGCTGAGCGAAACGTCATTCCCCGACAGCTGTCAAGAGCGCACTGACTTGACGATTCTTCGCTCGGGCACATTTCCCTGCGCGGCGAATTGATATTTTTATTTTCAAAAAAAAAAAACATTGTAAAAAGAGAACAATTGTGGCGATATAGTCGCGGGTTTGGATTAAGAGGCAATTAAATTTATTGCCTTTTCGAGCATAAAGAACTCGTTTGTCTTAATCGATACTGAAAAGCGAAGAAAAAAAACCGACAATACAATTTTCAGAGTTTTCAACTGTAAAACAGCGTGAATTTAATGTACATGATCGATTAAAAATTACTGTATATTATATGAAATACGTATCCATTTTCGATGTTTCTTTTCTTCAGAATTTAAGTCATGTGTTTCACCACAAAGTCAATTATACTATCACAGAATAGCAAGATAATTGACTATTGAACTAAAAAACTTATATTCAATACAATCCGGGCTTATAGTATTTACAAAAAGAGACACTCAGATCAGCCAGAGCAAATCGAAGCACCCTGCAGCTGACGGGAGGTAGTCCTGGCACGCTCTTTGGCAAACGTGCTTTCAGCTACGCGGCACTAATGGCCTGGAACTCGCTACCGGAAAGCATAAGAGAGCTTAAAGCGGAGGCATCCTTCAGAAGCAGACTTACCTTAGACGCACCTTTTTATTCAGAGAGGCAAATATGCGCATTTGGGATGACCTTTCGGTCATAAAAATACGCTATATAAATACTAATATAATTATAATAATAAAAAGTAGGTAAAAATGTATTAGATATTTTAGGCAAACATACGAAACATTACAAAATATGATAAATGTTAACTATTTACGCAAATACTCAAGGATCAAGATATATTGTATAGATACACTCTGAATTTCCCTGGCATACATAATATATCGGATTTCACGGGTTTCCCGATGAGTACCCAAGAAGAAAGAAAATTCAACCACTGTATATGCTATATTGCAGTAAAAGTTAAACATTAGAGCAAAATTAAATTTTTACATAAGGAGAATACTTTCAGACTACAAATATAGAAAGCTAATCTTTCCATTGTATCACATTTAGAATTTTGAGAATAACTAAGCTCTGTTTGTAAAGTAATTATCTACCAATCATTCAAAACGGATTATTTAACGGCAGTCCGACATTCATCGAACATCATCCTAAATGACAACGATTTGTTCATCAAATGACTTACTGTGAATTGATTGTTCAAACACATTTAACTCTTTCGCATCGGTTGTCGGCATATGCCATCAAACATTTCCCCACCGTTGACATCGGTTGACGTGATATATCGTTTTGCTACATTACAGGACATTGGAAGTGCAGTCATTCCCTTTATCAACCTACATATATTCTTTAGAGGAATCTGTAAAGCATGTAAATAAATATCGTTAGGTTTCGTCACAGGCGTGATTTTTCTGTAAGCCGCATGTGTCAATGCCACCACATGTATGGAGTTACATAATGTACGTTTGTTAAATATAATAGTTTTTTATGCATCATCTGATAGCTAAAGGATAAAAGAACCAATGTGATATATGAAAATAGGTCAGATAAGTACATCTATGCTTCACATACTCATTTTAAGCAAAAAAAATGGTTTGAAAAATACACGCCGTATTGACAATATCATTTGTATTCCACCGAGCCGTAACGAAAGGGTTAAGAGAGTAACCACCAGTCGATATTATGACTAAATTACCCGTACCACGGTCAATGAAAAGCCTTGAAAATCTTATATTTACTTATAATTGATTCTGTGTATAAAAAACCAAGAGGTGTATAAATAAATAAGTAATTTTTGATTTCTGTTAGGGTTAACCCTTTCATTACGGTTCGATTTGAATACAAATTATACTGTCAATTATAAAACTAGTTTTTGAAGCATCAATGTACTTGTCTATTTTCATATATCACATTGGTTCTAGTATCATTTAGCTATCAGATGATGCATAAAAAAATATTCTAAGAAAGTAGCAAAACGATATATCAATCAACCGATATCAACGGTCGGGGAATATTATGACGGCATATGCCGACAACCGATGTGAAAGGGTTAAGAGTGGCGATTACATTACCCCGTTCGACCCATATAGCTGGTATGTGTTTGTGCATGTCGATATTGTATTATTTTCAGGTACACCAACACATGCACGAGGTCCTATATATAATATTTCTTCGGTCAAGGTATCCAACAACTCCCAAAGAATCAATGTAACCCAACCAGCACGATTAATTCAACAGCAGTACCCTTAAGACAAACACACAACGGAGCTATAAAGAATTAAAAAATATAAACTTAAATATATTCATTTTATTGTTGTCAAGTAATCATTCAAAATTAGAAAACGCCCAGCGGTTTCCTTAGTGGACCGCAGATTTGCGTCGTGCAATGCCTTACGGTCCCATACAGGAGAGCCTTTGGTTCATTTAACAATTAGATTACATTAATAAGTAATAATAGTATTAAAGTAAGTTCATGGAAGAATCTATTGTGCGACGAAACATTACAAACATTGGCCTGCTAGGGCATTGAACGACGCAAATTTGCGGTCCCGTATGGGACCACTGGGCGTTTAAAGGTTATATCAAGACGAATATCATTTTGCGGATCATAAGCATTAGAAAAAACTTAAGATTATGGTTGAGGGTAAAAGCAACTCCATTGTAATGATAGCCATCCTGGATACAACTCAAGGAGAAGTGGATTGAGCCACCTCTTAGAACAAATAGTCCTACCTTCTTTAACGTCAGTTTAATCGGATTATTTTCTCTAAGATTCTGATTAACAAATCTCTTAAAATATGCCTCGGATACTACAGCTATCGGTCTCCTGACTCCTGCAATGGATGTCGTTGGGAAACAGGTAAACCTTCACGTGAAGAGATGGAGAATTGCAACTGAAAAAACTAAGTGGCGACAATTTACTCTTATAATGAGAAGGTTCCAGATGCAGAACAGATATGGGGAAGAATATTTATTTTAGACTCGCGAATTAATACCGAAGACATTTTATTTTTAGCGATGGTATTGTGACAGATTGACCGAAGTACTGCCTATATTAGATCAATAAATTGTTTGCTTAACATTATTATTAAATACGTCTGTTTACATAAAACAAACATGCATGTATAACTAGACCTTAAGTTGGCTTGTCCCGCGTTGCCATGGTAAAACAACCAGTAAACAAAACCGCTACCTGCTAATTCAGAAAAGTTCAAGCCATCGTTTCTAATACGTTTTATAAATTGTACTTAAAGTACGTATTTTTTATATCTTCATTTATATACTTTACGAAAGAGCCTAGTAAAATTGCTAGTTTATTTTCGTCGTGGCTCCTATGACTTCTTATTAATATACGAGTCATATTCTTTTTATAAATTGGTACTCTCTTTGAAAAGTGGCTTGCTTATGATGCTACAAATTCAGGGTTAGATTTCCAATTTATTATAATGGATCCAGAAGAATACGTAGCAAGATACAATCAAAGTATAGATTTCCAACACAATATTCAAAAAAACATAAATACACCTTCTAGAGAGCACCAGTGGAGGGTTTTGGCTTTTCAATTAATTATATGACGCTTATCTGTGTCTGCTTGACACTGTGTTTGGAAAGGATTTGTAGTTGTTGTGTGCTTTCAGACACCGGGTGCTTGTTATCACTGTCGATAATACTCCTATATTATTTTTATTGGAACTTACGTAATACTAATCTAACTTGGTATACAGTTTTACTATCGGGCAGCTAACGTTAGTGTTTGACTGCGTTTTGTGGTGGTCTTACGTTACAATGATAAGGTGAGGAATCTTAATGTGACATATATTTAACAGCATGAATGTGTTTGCTTAAGATTGCCACCATAAATCATTCTCGCTTTGCACCAAAAAACAAACGGATACACTTCATGAACAGTTTAAGGCGGCTTTTCAGGATGTCGTTAATTCATGCCTTGAAAAAAATCACTAAAGAGATGAAGGACTTGAGTGACAAAAAGCTTATACTTAGTCCAAATCATTATGTAATAGAAATACGTAAAGAGAACCTTCGTACTGACATCAGCATGTTATAGCCCTTGCTAACTGGTACCGAAAACCTTGATATACAATCTTTCGTCTCTTATTTCTGTTCGCTTGTCGAAATGCATGTGTCGCCATATTGGCATTTGGGACTAGTTATATAGACCGCCGCTTGTGGCACTGGGCGAGAGCCCATCACGAACGCGGCAGTTATGTGCTGACGGCCGGCATGTCATTCCGCCTGGGCTGGAAGCTTGTAAAGTTTATCGTAAATATATGTCAATGTGCCTCCGAAAAAGTCTGTGTTATCAATCTGCTTCTAATCCTGCCACCACGCGACGGAGTAACATCCTTTTGAAAGAGAGGAGGATGTTAGTACCTACTGTACCGAAAATTAAATGTTCGAATTGGAATGTTAGAGAAACACCTGAGTACATACTTAGTACTGCAGTGATATTTAACGAATTTATGTTTTACCAGCACGTGTGGTAAGGGGATATACGGAGCGCCTCGGTATGACCTTTTCAGGAGGTTATTTTAAAATCAAATTGACCGAAAATTTATGGTTGCCGCATTCGGAAATCAAGGCTAAGCATAAATCTTTATTAAAAATTAACATAAAGCCAAGTATTTTAATATATAAATAGCTACCTTCGTTGGTGGGTTTTGGTAGATGGAAACTGTTAAAACTTAATGTACATCATCGTCATTAGCGTCATCATATCCACACCCTAGCTTAAGAATATGGGCGTCACAAATTGCTGCCATAATGTTGCCCCGACGTATTCTTCACTTTATCTCTAATCAGCTATGCCTCCCAAAGCTCCGTCGAGCACATATTTTATATAGTTAACAGCGGCCTTACAAGACGGTGAGGCCCGGTGACTTGAAGAAAAGAAAACGAATATATCTATGTTCTCCTACGGAATTTAACAACCAGGTTCAATATAATGTCTACAAAATAAAATATTTTTACCATTACTATTACTTTAAGTCGTTTGAGATAATAATTACTGAATTTTGTTATTATGCGGAAATAATTTTATATAAGGAATATAAAGACTCATGCGGGAGGATTACGTTCAACATGCTGATGATGATGACGATGATAAAGAAGGAAATAATTATTCTTAGACAATGTGTGTCTTTTTTTTTCTTAAGATTTTTTTATGTAAGCACATACAGGAGAATACCGACAGATGGTGATAGTAATGCTGAAGCCTTATCTGTGATTTCTATGACGCTTATACCATGTTACATATGCTTAAGCGCTGCATGTGGAGTGTTGATCCGCCAACATCATATACTACAGCCTGACATGAGTGGTCTTCACGGGAAGACTTTCGTCTACCACCTATAAATAATTAATATGCTGACTGACATTTTACGGGTGAGTAATCAAATTCACACCAACCGGTATTTTTGAGCTCAGAAATCGATTAAAAATATATTTTGTTTTTAATCTGCGTCGCGGATCGATCCCACGAAGTTTGGCTTGTCAAGCGAACGCTCTGACCATTGAGCTATACCCGCCGGCAGTGTACATTAAAGTAAATGGATATTTTATACAAAATATATATTTTATTTTTGTTCTTACATCGATGCAACGAAACGAACACAAACAACAGTTTATTTTTATGTAAACACATACAGGAGAATCCCGACTGATGGTGATAGTATTTTTTAAGTCTCATCTGTGGAATTCTATAACGCTTACCATGGTGCATATGGCTAAGCGCTGCATGTGAAGTGTTGAACCGCCAGCGTCATAGACTACAGCCCGAGATTCACGTATCATCCTTATTATTACAGGAATTGTAATAATAAGAATGAATGGTTGGTCTTGACGGGACGACTTTCGTCTATCACTAATTTTAATTAATAGGCTATGATTGGCATTTTACGGGTGAGGGATCAAATACACACCAACCGGGGGTATTTTAGAGCTCAAATAACGATTAAAAATCTATAATTTTTTAATCTCCATCGGGGATCGAACCCACGACCTTTGGCTAGCAAAGCAAACGCTTTGACCTTTGAACTATACCCGCCGGCAATAAAAGCAGATTTCAATTTTACAAAGTTTTCTCTTACTAATAAAAATTCATATTAGTATAATGATACTAATATATTAGTAATATGCAATAGTTGTAATACAGATAGTATAGAATATTATATATTAATATCAAATAAATAAATATTTTATATTAATATCAAATAAATAAATATTTTATATTATTCAATTAAACAATAGGAAGAGGAGTCTTCTGCAAGGAAGATTCGGTCATAAATCATGTGTTTAATTATCAATTCAAGGTGTAATTTTGTTATTTTTACACGGAAGCGCATTGATGGCCGAATATCTTAATAATTATGTATTATTAAATATTTATATCGTGAGAGCAACGTGAATCGAATCTAGCCGCCGTTAATATACGCCGTGACAGTACATGACGTAATTTTCCATGCGTTTAGTGAATCAAATCCTGGTTCAAATCCTGTTAAAGAGAAATAAACGTTTACGCTTACGCATTTCTTCGGCTCATATGACTTTGCGTCTTATGTTTGGTGGAGCGATACCAGCCAAGGGGTAAAGCTTTGAAATGGGTGTTGGTTTGAGGCAGCCTGTGACGCCTCTGCATGCATCATTCAGGGCAGTATTCACTTGATTACAATGGGCTGATCGACCCCATACTGGTGCCGCATATTCTCCGGCTGAGAAACAAAGTGCTAAAGCCGAGGTACGAAAAAGGGGTGATTGGGCTCCCCATCAAGATACGTGTACACACACAAAAAAATAACTGGTAAACTTAAAAGAAAATTATAAATTATTATATTCATAATTTTCTTTTAGAAATCGTGTATCTGTGTTTCATGTAAAATATAAGATCTGCAATCTAATCACCATCAGTCTGTGTCGGACCACTGCTAAACGTAGTCCAATTAAAGCATGAGTATCTCAGATGTATTCCGCCCATTGCCACTTGAATGTGCCGATTTTTTCAGTAGCGTCCACTATTCGAGTTCTTCTTCGGTATTCTAATTTTATATTTTAGCTTTTAGTGAAACCCCTGTATAGATGACATCATATTGTTTGCCACTAATCATTCGTCACTACTTCTTCTTCGTAGTACCAATCCGGTGGATTGGTTTGCAGCAACAAAATCTTGCATCTCGATCACTCTTGAGCTCAGTATAAGAGTTACATGTCCTCGAATACTTGCTGCAAGTACTCCCGTCTAGGGCGTCCTCTGCAGTTTATACCCTCAAACATCCCTTACATAATGTCGTGAAGAAGACCACCGTGGCGCATGATACGACCGATCCATCGGTAACATCATGTGTGTCCATTCCTCACTAAGCCATTTTTAATGAAGTGTTACAGAATCGCCATTAAAACATATAAAGAATCAACGTGTTTTTTTATATACAAAAAATCACAATATATGCATAACATAACATTGTCATGCCTGTTTGTTAGATTGTTTGAGTACATTTACGGATTAATTCATATTCCACGAGCGTGTCAATTGTTCGTGGCACCTGTTTCTTTTTAAAAGATTAAACAATATAATGTAGCCGTATCACGTTCTACGTTATATTCCTATTGTGACATTAATATTGCCAACAAACATATAAAATGTACATAATTATTTAATATAAACACGTGACAAATTAGATAGAGGTATTTTCGGTTTAATTACTAGTCTCATTAAAGTTCCCATCACACCACCCCACTCGCCGTAAACATAATATAACAAACAGCGTTTCCCGGCACGCGTTCCTACGCGTCAGAAAAAGTACAGTGCATTTTTTTTGTACATAACTATTTATGAACATATATGAAATATTTATTAAATATATAATAGTACACTAAATTGGAAATATTGAAACTTATCTGACAAAATACGGCCGCGCGAAATTCTACTCGCCACCAATTCATATTTTCCCGTTCCCGTTTTCAGGATTTTTTCTTAGTAACTATCACGAACGTGCACGAAATAATTCCTGCAAGTTTCAGCGTAGTTAGATGAACGGTACGATATAGCATAAAATACAAACAAGTTTTTATTTTTATTTATACGATTATCTCGAATGCGGTGACGATAACTACAAACTTGAGGAGGGTTGCTACAGTACAACACAGTAACGGCTTTAAGCACTGTGGCGCCCTGGAGAAATAGGGCCAAATTTTGTTTTCTGACACCCCATGTTGTTTATATTTAAAAAAATAGTTTTCCTCAGCGCTCCTAGCTTATTCGACGCCCTGGGGTACCGACCCACTTCGCCACCCCCTAAAACCAGCACTGGTACAACACACGCTTTTTCTCCACACTACCATTGTCTTCAAGCCTCTCATGATTACAGAACGCAGCCGATGTAACTTCAATATCACAAATAGGCTTTAAATTTAATATATGAAGGCTATCGTGTTGGTTCTGAAACTTTTTTACTCCTCACGAAGTAAGCTATCGTACTTAATGGTAGATGCGTTCGAATTAAATGCCGATCTGCCTTGATGCAAGTCTATGAAACTTATGAGTTACTGTTAATTCCCGACAGCTGCTTGTGGTGGCCATATGCAGCACATTCGGAGCAGATATGGTATGAAGATATAACAAACATAATAATATTTTAGTAAGCTATCGTACTTCTAAATTCTGTATGAATAACGCTTCCACCCAGCCATAACCGACAGACACGTCTCATACCTGCTGAACATCCATACACAGTTAATTTATGTCGTCCAATAACTAGAAGATTCCAAAATTCATTCGTAATCGTCACCTGAAAGCTCTAGTTAGCTTTTCCAGTATCTATATTTTCTCCTCCATGCAATTAGGATCTCTTCGAGAAACAGATATACATTTGCAATTTCTACAATCCGTACACAAACACCACACTTGTTTCCCACATGTAGCGTCCACGCCCTCGCTGAACATCACTGTTTTCAACCGGTTGTGCTTTTTTTATGTAAACACATACAGGAGAATACCGACAGATGGTGATTGTAATTACAATTGTAATTACAATTCAGAATTCTGAAGTCTCATCTGTGGAATTCTATGACGCTTACCATAGTGCATATGGCTAAGCGCTGCATGTGGAGGAGTGTTGATCCGCCAACGTCATAGACTACAGCCCGGGATTCACGCATCATCCTTATTATTACAGGAATTTACTTATGAATGGGTGGTCTTCACGGGACGACTTTCGTCTACAACCAATTTTAATTAATATGCTATGACTGGCATTTTACGTGTGAGGGATAAAATTCACACAGACCGGGGGTATTTTCGAGATCAGAAATCCATAAAAAAAAAAATTAAATCTCTGTCGGGGTGCGAACTCACGACCTTTGGTTTGCAAAGCAAACGCTTTGACCATTGAGCTATACCCGCCGGTGCCCTACCTACTGCCCAATTTTTAATGAAAAACAACTTCTCTTAACCTATTTATATAATACGGCTGCATTTGCTTACGATTGGATGCCAACTGTTCAAAAGTATGGGAAGAAATAATTATTATTTACTTCACATGGAAAAAATACTGATTTCGTAAAATAATAATCAGACAATGGTAATCATATGACGACTACTTATCTCATGGAGACATAATCGCACAGTAATAAATGTGAATCGTTTGCACAATTATTTAATTTTTGTATTTCGAACCATCGCTTGTTAACAATTTTCATCACTGTGAGAAATAACGAATTATCCACGAAGATGGGGTATTATTTCTACGAGGCTTTTACGAAACGAGCGACGGATTACGAAATAAGCCGAAATGAAACCATTCACCGGCCGCGACACAAGACAACAAGTGATGATATCAACTGTATGAGAAGTCGCACCAATTCTTCCCAACGCACTAATCACGATTACGAAGCACATTCGAGAAACAATCTCAAATTGCTCTTCGTCACGGATTAACATACTTAAGTGTTAAATAATCACGTCTAACATTTTCCTAAATCACATCATTATCAAATATACAGCGAACTAAGTCAAATAACTACGAGTATAACAATAACTCCACAAAATCAGTGGCTTGTGTTTGTAATCACTAATCATACCCACAGTGAGTATACACCATAGGTTCCCAAACTTATTTTACTCGTAGACCCCTTGCCATGATTTTAGGTTTTCGGTAGACCCCCTCCTACTCACTGTGAAAAAAAAATTACTTCAGTGGTGTCAAACTCAAAAGTCATCAAGGGCCGCAAAGGGTATTTTGAGTACGCCGGGGGGCCGCATCAAAAAAACTTACGAATCACTGTAACACTTTTAGGGAGTGGACCAATAACCTCTTAATATTTTAAATGGCTATAAAAAATGAACACGCCGTGTATATTAAAAACTGTATATTAAGTTTTAAAGCACATATATTAGGGTTTTATTTTTTGAAGAATGTGTAAATGTAAACTTAGTTTATTTTTTTATTCCTGTAATCTGGACTCCGAGTTTTCCATTACCATCCGAAAAATGGTTGGTGAAACATCATGCAATTCATTCCATATGTTATTTTTTAATTCTTTAATAGATCCTGGATTGCTAATATAAACTTTACTTTAAAGATATCCCAAAAGGTATTTACAAATACTTTTATAAGTAATTGCCAATAAATAAAATATTAGAATTGGCTATCAAACAATAGTTAAAATAAGAGGAGGCTATTTTCTCAAAAATTTTAGGTTTTTTGGTAAAAAACTGAAAAATATTTTGTTTTCCCGATTTTTCTCGGATTGCATACCAGATACGAGGTGGCAAAGTTCGGATTAAAAATTTCGTGAAAAATATCGGATTCAGCGCCCCAAGAAACATATAAATTGACATCTAAAATTACTTCTACATTTTTTCCCTAGAAAATAATAAATGTTAGGACTAATTATCCTTTCTTTTTGACGTCAACACGAACATGCTGTCCACCACCGTAGGTCTCTTTGGCAGTTTCTCTTTGAGTGCTTGAAAGTACTCCGAATCTGTATATATTTTATCAGGGCACCATTTTCTCATATGAACCACCAGCTTAGATGGTTTCATAGTGTCATTGCTTCGGTGACGGCGGGAAGCGAGGTCTATTAGGTTCCTTAAAATGGGACAAAGCTCGTTGAATCGGGGCCGAGATGTGATTCTTTCGTAGACCCCCATTTTCATCTCATAAATCCCCATTTTTTTTTCCTGTTTCCTGTTTTCATAGAACCTTGGGGGTCTATATATAATGTCGTACGAGTAAACCTTATTAAGAGTCTATCAGTCAAATAATTATATAAACTTAGACTGTTGTATCAGGGCGTGATGTGGAGTGAGAAGGTAGTTTAGAAGTAAGCTCACGCTTGGACTGAGAGGCGGGCGTTGTACTCTGAAGAGCGCCGGCCCGCGAAGGCCGCAGCCTAGCGAGACGCAAACCTCATCCAACCACAGAACCACTGACTTCCGACGATTACCTTCCAGAGCAAAAGGCTAGCAATCTATTCCACCGTCCTGACTTGCACGGTGAAAGAACACAACAACCAGACGACGTACATTAATGCTTTTCATATTTTGTTATTACAGAGTGGCTACCGAAGTAAAATCATAAATCCATTGACTATACTAATTTCATAATAAATAATTGGAGTGACTGTTCGTAGAGCATCAAATATGGAATAATTTGAATTTGAAGTTAACTCCGATACTATAAATATAAACATCCCTATTCTAGCACAACATAAAAAAGCTATAAAAATATTATGCCCGTTCTTTCTTAAAGCCTTAGAGGTATATCGATTGCACGAATATAAGAAAAAATCTTGATCAGAACTGATTCAGCTTTCATAAAAGGAGAAATCGTGGATTTCTAGCAAGTGGATAAACAGTGTTCAATGCAGTGCCAATTTTAGGGGGTGGCGCAGTGGGGCGGTGGCCCAGGGCGTCAAATGAGCTAGGGGCGCCGAGGGCAATCTATCTCATTTTTTTAATACATTCCCTGGGGCGCCACAGGGTCTAGAGCCGGCACCGGTTCAATGTGATTCATGTTAAAACAAGTTAAAGAAGTTAATAATTAAATATACATATACTATACATAAAATTCTTTTTTCAACGCGTCAATCCAACACAAAATAACGGCAGAAGCGGGATGCGAACCGCGGACCTTGAAACCAACTATGCCCAGGTATTCATACCGCTCAGCCGACATCGTATGATAGATGTCGCTATAGTATATATTCAAAGTATGTATATTTTTATTTTTTATTATTCAATCAGTCTTCATTTATTCGTTGGTTTCAAGGTCCGCGGTTCGCATCCCGCTTCTGCCGTTATTTTGTGTTTGATGAAAGAATTTATGTATAGTAAAATGATCTATAAAGTAGATTAGAATATTGAAATAATAAAATAATATTCTAATAAAAT
Source organism: Glossosoma conforme (assembly GCA_022606575.1). Classification (NCBI taxonomy): domain Eukaryota; kingdom Metazoa; phylum Arthropoda; class Insecta; order Trichoptera; family Glossosomatidae; genus Glossosoma; species Glossosoma conforme. Next base: position 792,880 of record JAGTXR010000014.1, on the reverse strand, counting down.
TTAAAATCCATATAATAATGTCTCCTTGAGACAATATCAAGACGGTAAAATTATTAATCAGTAACACAGGTAAATGATTGGTTATAAAGTCCAAGTCGGAACTATAAGTAGTCGTTTTCATCCATTCAGTCTATAGTTTGGTTCGAGACCTGAGTGGTACTTACTAAAATAAATAGACTGTCGGAAAGTAATAATATTAAGCTTGTGAATAAATGAAGACTGATTGAATAATAAAATAAAATATACATACTTTGAATATACTATAGCGACATCTATCATACGATGATAACAATGGTATGAATACCTGGGCATAGTTGGTTTCAAGGTCCGCGGTTCGCATCCCGCTTCTGCCGTTATTTTTGTGTTTGGATTGACGCGTTGAAAAAGAATTTATGTATAGTATATGTATATTTAATTATTAATAATATTATAATATAGTAAAATGATCTATAAAAGTAGATTAGAATATTGAAATAATAAAATAATATTCTAATAAAATTTTAAAAAAATCCATATAGTTAAAGAAGTATTTATCTATTTAATGTTTGAAATGTATCTCGAAGTTAATGCTAAAAATGTATACATTATAGCAAAAAGAGTTTCGTAAATCGCAATGCATACATTAGGAACAAACCGATAATATCAAATAAACAGTAGCTTTCAGATTGTATTAAATTCAGAATTGCCAGTATTAAAAATAAATATTGATAGTTCTGCAATGAAGAAAAAAATATTAACAAATAAATTGTTCTAAAACCCTTTCATTACGGCTCGGTGGAATACAAATTATTCTGTCAATATGGCGTGAATTTTTCAAACCATTTTTTTTGCTTTAAACTAGTATTTGAAGCGATAAATGTACTTATCTGGTATATTTTCATATTTCACATTGGTTCTTGTATCTTTAAGCTATCAAATGATGCATAAAAAACTATTATATTTAACAAACATTCATTATATAACTCCAAGCATGTGGTAGCATTGATACATGTGGTTTACATAAAAAAATCGCTCCTGCGACGAAACCTAACGATATTTATTTACATGCTTTACAGATTCCTGTAAATAATACATGTAGGCTGATAAAGGGTATGACTGCAGTTTCAATTTCCTACCGCAGATGTCACAATGAGTACTGAAAGTAGCAAAACGATATATCACGGCTACTGGTGTCAACGGTAGGGAAATCTTACACGGCATATATCGGGTACCGGTTAATTCTTGAATGCTTTACTTTGTGCCTGCATTCTTGTTAATATTAAATCAAAAATAAAATTTAAAACACCACATTAATACCGTAAGGTAGTTATTTTTTGTGATTAGTACTAGCGATCTCGTCATCAACTAAGTTTATTTTAATAATCAATGGTAGATGCGTTCGAATTAAATGCCGATCTGCCTTGATGCAAGTCGATGAAACTTATGAGTTACTGTTAATTCCCGACAGCTGCTTGTGGTGGCCATATTCAGCACATTCGGAGACTTTATGGTATGAAGATATAACAAACATAATAATATTTTATTACGCAACATAAATGTCATCAAAGTACACATAAAAGGCACATGACGCGCCTTGTATGTTTAGTTTAATTTTAACTCATAAATATATTAGTGTGATATTGACTGTCTTTATTAGAACTCGGATGACAAATTTAATATTGCACAATATCTAAAAGGCATATTCTAAGAAAAAACTTCAATTGTTCGACAGCAAAATTTATGAATTCGTGATGATAACGCCACATTAATAATGTTGGATCCTTGACCTATTTTTTACTGAATCATATGACATGCTGACACACTTACATTACTTCCTTTTAGAGTCATCACTGAAGTGACCGTTTTTCTTACTCAAACCGGGTATAAACCTACAATACATGTCATTTTATAGAATTTTTGGTAAGCAATTATTTGTCCCCATAAAAAAAACTTATTCCTTAAAATAATGATTCCCAATGTATTTCGCGAAATAAATTTATTTTCGAAAATATTGTTATATAAATGCAACAAAAAACTAAGACAAACAAAAAATTTCCCATGAAACGGGAAATTTTGGAAATGTTGCGAAAAAATAGAACTCTCTCGTTCAAAAGTATTTCAGCTTTAGTCATCAATTATATTTTGTGTTGATATAGTAAAATTTCGTCAAAACCTAACCTAGGCAATAAATAACATGTTTACACATTTTGAATTCAGTAAACGCATTATTATACAGAACCGCAACTTTGCTTATTTTTGATTTTAACCCTTTTGTTGCTCGGTGGAATACAAATTATGCTGTCAATACGCCGTGATTTTTTTAAACATATTTTTTGCTTAAAACTATTATTTGAAGCATAAATGTACTTATCTGACCTATTTTCATATAGCACATTGGTTCTTGTATCCTTTAGCTATCAGATGATGCATAAAAAACTATTATATTTAACAAACGTTCATTATGTAATTCCATACATGTGATGGCATTTACACATATGGTTTACAGAAAAATCACTCCTGTGACGAAACCTAACGATATTTATTTACATGGTTTACAGATTCCTGTAAAGAATACACGTAGGTTGATAAAGGGAATGACTGCAGTTCCAAGTTCCTACCATAGAAAGTAGCAAAACGATATATCACGGCTACCTTTGTCAACGGTAGGGGAATCTTAGACGACATATATCGATAACCGATGCGAAAGGGTTATAAAAAAGTCAGTTTCAACACTTTTAAGCCAATCCGACAGCTCTACTGATACGAAGTCCACAGACATTTCAGATAAGTGATTTGTAATTATTAAGTGTATCATTTACCACGCTGGTTTAATTAAACATAACCTAACTTTTTCTTAAGTATATCCTTTAATGAATAGGCACACTCAAGTGACAATTTACAGGACATCTATTGAAGAGACAACAGTGAAGAAAAGTGTTGGAGTGCAAAGAAGTAGCAAACGGAGCGTTTGGCAACCCCATGCAAGTTGGACTGACGACATCAGAAAAATAGCGGGATTACCCTGAATGCGAAAGGCGGAGGATCGAAAAGGATCATACGGGAGGCCTACGTTCAATAGTGGACGGGCAAAGGCTGATGACGATAAACCTAACGCAACCTACACAATTTATTGTACAAGAGTTACAACACATTTACATACGTAGTTTTAATTGACATCAGCATAATGTAGTCCTTGCTGACTGTTACCGAAAACCTCGATACACAATCTTTCGTCTCTTGTTCCTGGTCGCTTGTGCATTTATGTGCGCCATGTCGTCATTTTGGACGGGTCCGCTAACGGGTGTGGTAGTTATAAACACCACCGCTCGTGGCGCGAGCGAAAACTGAGACCGAGCGCGGAGATCGGTAATCGGTCCCCACCCTTTAGCGAGAGAAGGTCACATTACGGCCACAGCGGTATGTCATCCCGCTTGGCCGGAAGCCTGTAAAGTTTTGAGTAAATATATTCAATGTGCTTCTAAAAGAAAGTCTTTGTTTGCTGACCTGCTCCTCATACTGCCTTCACGCGATGGAATAACACCTTTTTTGAGAGAGAGAGAAGGATGTTATAACGTATAAACGATATTTAGTTTAGTTGCAAAAAGACAAAAAAATATCACCAAATAATACATTTTTTAAATTCAGTTAAGCATTTGTAATAAAAATGTCTTAACGTTATTAAAGTATTAAATAATCTGTGTTTATATATATTTAATAATAATAAAATATTGATGAATACTTATCGAAGCATGATGAACGTAATAATTTAATGGCAGAGTATCCTATAATATGCTGTAACTGTAAATACATTTGGTTAGTATTCTGGGTAGTTGCGTATCAAATTATTTACTGCCGTTTTTTATTTTTTGCTCATATTATAATTAATTCGGTTGTGAAACCAGTTTTGGAAAGCCCGATGGAGCCGTTATATTGTTAACCATAATTATACTCTCCTTATCTAAGGTACTCACATAAATTTCGCCCGTATTTTTTCACCTTTATGGCAAACTGGGTGCATTAACCGATTGTTGGAAAGGTGAGGCCGACGTGTGTTTTGTACATTACAACAAAATTTCAAACATTTTCGGAAAAACAATGAGAGGTATGAGGTACAAGTGCAGCCTCATATATTGCTGCGAATCTTTCTTTCTGACTTTTTCAATATATATCCTAGTTTTAAGTCCTAGTATTAAGTAAAATCACATGTAAGAAATGCCTTCCATTCAAGGAAGGTGTAAATTAATTCATAATTAAATATATTAAGCTCTTGTTATAGTATCTAACACATTATTGTATAAGTTAAGAGACAATTAAGTCTGGTAATTTAAGTTAGAGATATTATTAGTTGTAAGCTTGTAAGAAAAATAAAATTACCTTAAATAAAGAACCAATTAATTTATACATATTGCTGCGAATCCTGGCTTCTTCCTCATCAATCCCACTTTAACGCAATGCATCTTATGTGTTTTTTTGAAACAGGTGTCTGCGTAGATGTTAAGATTGTAAAGATTAGATTTTGTGATGTATGAATGATCTTGCGTGGTTAAAAGAGTGAAATAATTGAAAAATAATATATATTGCCGTTGTCCATGCCTTGTCTCGGGACATCTGTGCATCCAAAGGACCGTCTGTAATTATACATGGTTCCGGACGCTCTTCACGGCAAGAGCCCGGTGACTTGAAGATACGGCAGATATATTATCTGAGCCATATTTTGGGTGATTTTTTACTCAAAATGATAAAAAGAGAACGATTAATTAGCAAAATAACACTTTCTAAATATGAGTCATTTAGTTCAACGATTCAATTAATGAAAAACCGACACTCCAGCAATAGGAAAAATCACTATAGAAGAATACTCCATAGTAGAGTTGACTGTATATATTTACAAGTATATACGAGGGTGATACGCAAAATAAGGTTCCCATGGCGCTACAGTCCTGAAAACCGCTGTTATGGTGGATCCCGCGATTCTGTAGTGTACCTTGGTTCCCCCACTCTAAGTCCCTTCCTTAGCGAGCTGCTTGCGGAGCTCAGTCTTGGCTTGGCAGCCGTACGTGATGGATCTCCCCCTCGCTTCGCCCGCCAGGTGTGTGCAATCTGCAAAAAACATTGCGCCGGTAGAAATCCATTCCCAGCTATGCGAAATCTATGGAGACAAGTGTATGAGCGTACAACACGTGCGCAAATGTTGCAGAGAGTTCAAGAACGGGCGTACTGGCATACCCCAAGTGACTACCATCTCTTCCCTGACATGAAGAAACACCTAGGTGGAACGCATTTCGGCGATAGAGAAGAGCTGGAAGAAGCGGTTCTCAGGTGGCTTGGCGGCAGATTTTTTGACTCGGGCATTCAAAAGCTCGTATACCGCATGCAAAAATGCATTGACGTCAGTGGTGACTGTGTAGAAAAATAGGTAAAAGTCTGAACTTTCCAAAAATATGCGCATTCATCAGATTAAACATGTTTTACACTGTGAAAAATTACTGGGAACCTTCTTTTACGGATAACCCTCGTATATTAGAAAATCCTACGTTTATAAATATTACCAAAAAAAAAACATAGCCGTGAAACATTTTTGATTAAGACAGGCAGTTACGTTTTGTTAAATGAAACATAAAAATCACGTCTCAAGATATACTAAAAAAACATTCAATGTGACTTGTTGGTTGCTGGTGCGTAGGAAAACAATACAAAATAAGACGCAAAGTGTATACATGTTATTTAAAAAAAACTTATCTATGCGGCTTCCGTCAGCCTTGACTCTGAAGAACCTTGGTCGCGAGCAGGAAAACGTGGAAATGGACGATCCAATTCGATTTCACTGTGGGAAAATGTAGCACCCGCTCAAGCAGACAATCATTGCATAAGATCTGACAATTTATCTGTCAACAATGCCAATCAAAAACAATGTGGATTATTGGCAGTTTTATTGCATTATCGTTTTTTATAATATGAATGGAGTATAATGTGCATTAACATTCTCCTCTCTCTCAAAAAGGTGTTACTCCGTCGCGTGAGGCAGGATGAGAAGCAGATTGATAACACAGACTTTATTTTAGAAGCACATTGATTATATTTACGCTAAAACTTTACAAGCTTCCGGCCAGGCGGAATGACATGCCGATGGCCGTAATGCGACCTTCTCGGTCGTCAACACATAACTGACGCGCTCGTGATCGGACTCTCGCCCGCGCCCCTGGCGGTGTCTATGATTAACACACCCGTGAGCGGGCAAGCGAACAGAAAATAAGAGACGAAAGATTGTACATCGAGGTTTTCGGTACCAGTCGGCAAGGGATACATCGTGCTGATGTCAGCATGTTTTATCATGTCATCGAAGAATCATCTAACAAAAGAAATGATTAATACAAATTTTATTGACAGTTAGATATTTTGTGTGGATTTAGACCAAAATCAATCCAATTTTCTCGGTATAAATGGGAAATACGTCCCTATTATGAAGTTATATTCGTTTGTTCGTGCAATTTTTTTAGTAATACAAATATAATCAATAGCAAAGCATTAATAAAATAACTTAAAAAAATATATCCGTTTCTAAATTAAAGCAAATTGCGAAAATGAATCTCCAACTGATACATCCAACAGTTCATCCCAAGTCAACTCTGCTTCCTGAAGTTAATTTCATCATTGTTTACAAATGCATTAAATTTAACTATGTTGATTCATAAACCTTCAAGGTACACTTCAGGAATAACAAAAACATCCGAATTTCATGACTCTATCTATTGCAAATGTGCGAGCATATATTACGCAAGCCACCTAAGTGGTTCACAAAGGATAGGAAGTAACACGAACTGTCTCTATTATGCAACACTCTCCGTCCCCTTCATGTTCAACTCTAGCTTGCAAAAAGCCATGTCCTCCAGTGAGTGATCCGCTCCAGCGGTTACCTGCTACCGCATCTGGCCTCTTTACTCCATCTAATTACGCACCTTACCGAAACAGGTCTAAGGACCAACGACTATTACACACTTAGATCAGCTAAATAGAAGCACCCTGCAGCTTACGGGAGGTAGTCATAGCACGGTCTTAGGCAATCGGGCTTTCAGCTACGCGGCACCAATGGCCTGGAACTCGCTACCGGAAAGCATAAGAGAGCTTAAAGCGGAGGCATCCCTCAGAAGCAGATTCAAGACCCACCTTTTTACTCAGAGAGGCAAAGAAGCGCTTTTGGAATGATCATTCGGTCATAAAAGAGCGCTATACAAATACGATTATAATAAAAATAATAACTACAGTATTATTATCGGCCGATAACTACTGAAACATGTAAAATATTTAGCAGTTCGTCCCAAAATAATCTAATTTAGCTGTTCCCAGAAACAACATTTTAAAACCAGTTTTATTAATATGTATTATATGGCCTCATTTATTAATACTGCAGATTATTATACTTATAAAGATGTACGCTTTAAATACTTTAAGATTTAACATATGTATATAAATCAAACATTTTATTACACTTTGTATATTCAATATTATATTCATTTCCGCAACATTGTGATAATATGCTTGCGAGAATTAATTATAAAACGCCACTCATTTTTATGAACACAAATATTCTTTTATTGTTTTGACATTGTAAAACGAAAAACGCATTGGAGCGATCTCAAGAATTAGAAAGGGTTAAAATAACATGACGATTATCTTCTTCGTTTAAGCGACGTAAAAAATGGTTCAGACCAATATCTAACAACATCTATAGGCTGTATGTTGCCCAACATAATGTCCTGGAAGGTGAAGTATTTACTATAATAATCAAGCATATCAAGAATCAACTTCAGGACGAATAACCAAGTCTTTTTTTCCATCCATCGAACACTTATTGACGTGGAAAAAGATGAACTCTATGGACTTTCATCTCACTCAAGCGTTCACCGGACACGGAATTTTCAGAGAATTCCTAAAAGATTTGGCCTCTCTTCTTCATGTCTATGTGATCCAGGCATGCAACAGACGGTGAGACACTCTCTCGTGGAGTGCATCATCCATGAGAACAGGAGACGCATTCTGTGTTGTCGCCTGGGAGCCTCTACCATTTCTTGGGACGATTTTCTGAATTGCTGCTTAGTTCTGACGGTCCCTTGCTGTTTAACTTCATCAGGGAAATCGTCGGAGCTACGAGAGCGGTTAACGAGGCTGACATGGAGTAGCTCTTACGTTCTTCAACTATTTCTCAGACATATATTCTAACTTTGTGTATAACTTGCAGGGTACAATACGCAACTATATATATTTTTGTACATTCAAGTGAAAAAAATGAATAAAAAAATAAAAATAAAATATGATAATTTACATTAATAGTTCGTTATCCTAAGTAACTCCCTTGTGCTGCCACCCAACTGTCATTGAATTAGTGCCCCAGGTAGTATTCGTGAGATAGTGATGTTAAAAAAATCATTCGACAAGAAGTAGTCCTATAATGACCCAGTACTGCGACTTGTCTAAAAAAAGTATGTGCCTATTTTTTATTTCCGCAAAATTGAGATGGTATCATCTCACGTTTCGCTAATCACCTGGTTAGTTTAATTATAGCCAATTAACAATTTCATGCAGCATCTTCCCGCATATATATCATTCTCAAGTTCAGATTAAACGTATGCAAATATAATTCGGCTTTGATTTCTTATAAATTCGATATAATAGATAGGAAGTCTAAATAAAATGTATTCTATTACCCCAAGGTTGTATTACAATGTCCCGCATAAAAGAAGATCTTAATCATTTATTTATTTCAATTTATTTTTCCTAAATAACATTACTAATAATTATATATAAATATAGGTACTCATGATTAAGCACTAAGAAAAACAAAGCAATAAATACAAGCAACAGAAGGTCCCAATGCTCATCAAACATTTGACCCCAACAAATTATTCTTCCAAAGAAATTCAAGGAGTTCATCCTTGACTTGGGCCTCCCTTACGTGAAATATATCAACATGCGAGGCGTGCAACATTATACAATTAAAACTAACATTAGATGTGCATGTCAGGCGAGCGAACAAAAATAAGATAGAAAATATCGTTTTTCGAGGCTTTACGGCATCAGCCTAAAGGAGCTATATCAAACTGATATCAATATGAATACAACATTGCACGAGCACCCTGTCGTGATTCATATCACTGAAAGTAAAACGCAATTTTACACGAAACCGGAATTGTATTGTAAAATTAAGGATAAGAGAAGGAAGGCGCTTTCGCATTAATGGGTTAGTCACGTATGTGTGTATATTGGCTTATTCTCAGCTCAGTACTAAAGCACATTTGCGACTGACATTTTCACTTTTCATTAAAAATGCTAAACAAAGCAATTCCTCGCGAGACAAAGCGTGTGAAGGCATGTACCGGCGAGTGTCTCGCGAAACAATGAAGAGTATTTTTGGTCAACGGCTCATTGCTTTTGTTAGCGAAAATAAATCGATAAGTGAAAACGTTAAACTGTAAAACACATCCATTATTAGTAATTAAATATACACATACAATTATACATCAAGTTTTATACGCATCAATTCATTCAGTCCACTCGACTATTTCTTTGCCTGAATAGATACGCGAAAGATGTTGTATTTATACCATTGTTACCGTCGTATAACGATCTATAAAAGAAGATTAGAGTATTGAAAAAATATTCTAATAAAAATTTAAATACATCAATTATTATTTTAATATTATCATTCAGCCAGCATTATTATAAGCCGGCGGATATAGCTCAATGGTCGAAGCGTTTGCTTTGCAAGGCAAAAGTCGTGGGTTCGATCCGCGACGCAGATTAAAAACAAAATAGATTTTTAATCGATTTCTGAGTTCTAAAATACCTCCGGTTGGTGTGAATTTGATCCCTCATCCGTAAAATGCCAGTCATAGCCTAATAATCAAAAATTGTGGAAGACGAAAGTCGTCCCGCGAAGACCACCCATTCATAGTAGATTCATTTAATATTAAGGATGATGCGTGAATCTCGGGCTGTAGTCTATGACGTTGACGGATCAACACTCCACATGCAGCGCTCAGCCATATGCACCATGGTAAGCGTCATAGAATTTCACAAATGAGACTTCAGAATTACTATCACCATCTGTTGGTATTCTCCTGTATGTGTTTACATAAAAAAAAACAAATTTCAGTAACGTTCTCCACTCCAAAAAAGGCCACGCTGGCCGGGGTGAGCCGCCCTTCAGGAGTAAACGGTCCTGGCCTCGGGAGCATCGATCTAATCACTCGATCTCCTTAAATTTATTCAATTAAATCTCCAAGTGATCCGTGTGAGAGCACTAACGTTATGTTGATCTGCCTATTATGTCTAAATAATACAGGCTCTGAGAGCGTCGGGTTTATCTTTCGACATTTTCGTTAGTAAGCATCTAAATAAGCCTCGAAAACTATAGCTGTCTTTTCTCCAAGTCTCCAGGCTCTTGTTGCAAAAGTCGCATATTTTCGTATAGATCTCCAACCTCTATATATAAAGATAATTAGGGACAAAGCATGTTCAATGGTAGCTGAGAAACTGTGTGGCGGCAATATATATGGACTTTATGCTCTAGCTATGGATATGAGAAAAGATGATTGGTATGTATTTTAAATAATGTATTTTAATATTAGTGTAGTTTAGGTAGGAATTAAAAAAAAGAATTCGAAGAAAGTTCAGCAAGAGTACGATGAAGGGTTTTAATATTCATACCCTCCTCTCTAAGTTGGTTATCGAATTACTGTGTGACAGGATGCAGGAGCAGGTTAACAATGCAAATAACTTCTTTTCGTTTCACAATTCGCGTATATTTCTCAAGCACTTGCATTTTCGCGAGTGAGCTCTCACCAGACGGCGCGCTCGGACATCTAGCGCTGCCATCAGTCGCGGCAGAAAAAGCGAATTAAAGATGACAGTGGCACCAACATGAAATGGGCCAACTGTCATAACAAATAATATATCGTATGCAAACACCGTGTATTATTATATAACTAAAACTAACATTATTAGATATGCATGTCAGGCGAGCGAACATAAATAAGAGACAAAATATCGTTTTTCGAGGCTTTACGGCATCAGCCTAAAAGAGCTATATCAAGCTGATATCAATATTTATATTTATACTATTAAATTCATACATACGTATAACAATATTGTAATTTAATTAAAGATTCTCTTTGATTATATCGATAGTAATTTATGGTGAAATTTCATAATTTAAACGAAAAATAAAAATGATAACTTTCAGTATATTCAAATGTTTAGTAGTATTTTCAACCTCTACGGAAGGTCATTATTAAGTTGTATTCGTTTAAAAGTTTGGCAATAACATCTTCAAGAAGTCAACACATGTTATTCACTCAAAACCATACAAACGAAATGATAATTTTCTTCGTCCACTGTTTTTCTTTTACGCTTTTAAGATAAAGGTATAATTGTAATATGCACTTTGCGTACGACAGAAAAAAAAACAAATGTTTCCTAATTCCAATCAAAGCATCAGAAGTTCTTATTCATTGTATGTACTTCTTCAAACATATCCATTACCTAGCTAAACCTTATGGTCGATTAAAATATTCGACACACTCTTGTCAACTGCCATCAACCTTCTCCCGAACCTTCTTCAACGAGCTTCCCAAATATAAACTATGTATAGTTCCGGACAGGTTTCATGACGAGAATTTAAGATTAAGTTATGTGTAGAGTCCGCCATCTAACGTTTTTTTTTTCAACTAGTGCTTATTTCATGAATGGTAACACTTAGCTCATGTCTGATTTGATAAATAATTAGTTTTATCCTTCCGCTAAACGAATATGGTTGTGTATACGCTTGAACAACGCTGGGAAATATTGCGACATTACTTTGAAAATCATGCTATTGTCCGCCATCTAACGTTTTTTTTTCAACTAGTGCTTATTTCGTGAATGGTAACACTTAGCTCATGTCTGATTTGATAGATAATTAGTTTTATTCTTTCGCTAAACGAATATGGTTGTGTATACGCTTGAACAACGCTGCAAAATATTGCGACATTACTTTGAAGATCAGGCCATTTTTCTTCGAAAATGGGCAAGGAGTGGCCATTACAGTCAATGGCGATCATTATCGGGCCATTTTTGTTCACAAAAATTGAAGAGGAGGATATTGGCAACATTTGGTTTCAACAGGACGGCGCTACGTGCCACACAGCCGAAGCTACACTCGATGTTTTGCGCTCCATTTTCAAAAAAAAAAAAGTTATTTGACGGACCCTTTATTTGTTCATTATTTAAAGATATCGGATATTTAGCACGATGCTCCCAAGGTCTCAACTATTTCGTCTTTGTATCTATGGGATGCATAGGAACTGAAGGTAGCTGAGATTGACCAACGGGGATACCATCTCAAAATAGCGTTCAACGAAGTTTAAAGACATTAGGCGTGCATCGTACTTGGATGAAATACCGCGCGTCGGTGATTGGGTTGACCTACGTCGCTACAAGTCCCAGGAACGTTAGGTTCAATACGTCTGAATGATCCAAATTAACAAACACACAAAATTTTATCGATTATCATCATTGCATAAAGATCTATTGAGGTCTCCGACAACTTTTGATGCTTCTTGAAAATGTCAGCAATTATTTGTCCACAACTTCCACTGAAACTAACCGCTACGAGTGCTCGCCATTAGCAACTCGCATAACAACAGTTTGTATGAAGTGACCCAGTTCGCATTACGCGACAGTACCATTTATTTTTATGAGTTATCATTAGAAAAATGCATAGCTCATTTTTGTGTTGAGTCATCGATTATCAGTTCGCCTCAATGGGTGCATGGAATCCGTTGTGTTATTTTTTACTATGTTTACTATCAAATAGAAGGGATATGACAACTACAAAAGTTCCACCATTTCTCATTCTACATACAGGTCCATCTGGTGTTGCAATGTCACAGTGGTTAAAAACGTTTTGTTGCAAATAAATGTGTCAATAATTGTGCTGATTTATTTAAGCCTAATATAACACAAACCAATCCAAGCAACTCATTTTAGATTCATTACACGCTAACACATCTAATGACGTATACAAGCCTTTTTTCGATCAACATTTACTCTAATTACATGAAAATACACATAAGACGCACAAATATTATTTTATATAAATATTAATTTAAAAAAAAAAATGTATAGGCGTTTCGGGAAATTTCAGGTTCTTCCTTCGGTTATTTACTTATTAATTATTAACACTTATGATCTTAAAATTTATATATCAGAGTCATATTAGGTACTAGAGATAAGAAATAGGGGCGTGTGAAAGCGAATTAAATGAAGCGCACAGAGTGCTTGAAACCATGTTTTTTTATTTCTTTAATCAACAATTATTCAACATGCTCCTTAACCCTTAATTAGTCGCACCAAGAAAAATTACACAACTGCTCGCATGGGGTCACAGGTGACCCCAAACTGTATGATTTTTTATTATTATTTATGAAATATATAAGTAAATAAAACTTGTTTATTGTTAAAATGCTTTGTTTATTTCAATGTTGTTTATTGTTTATTTTTTCCTTTCAGAAACATTACAAATTATGTTAACTCAATTCATTTCTGAAGTACAAATAAAAAATAAAAAATACAATATATACAAAAATAGGTACTTATGATTAAGTACTATGAACAAAGCAATAAAGACAAGCAACAGAAGGTCCCTATGCTTATCAGACAGACGAAGCCAACCAATTATCCCTCCAAAGAAACTCTTCTTTGGAGGTTCTTGAGGAAGAGTTCTTGTCTGAATTGGGCTCTCTTACGTGAAATATATCAACAACCGAGGCGATTTGGTTAAACAGTCTGATCCCTTTCCCAAGAGGCATAGTACTAATACATTTAAAAGAAATAACACTAACTTAATATCTAATTAAACAAATACTAGCTAAATTAAAAGAATTTCGGGAAGCGGCAAATGCTTAATTTTTGAATTCGAACTTTTTTTGACCCTATGCGACTAATTACGGGTTTAAGGGAAAATTATATCTACAATATATACGATATATTTTGAGTTATATCACATTATTTTTAAAGAATGTGAAATCTTACGAATGATACATTATAAATAGCAAATCGCAACTTGTAATTTTCAAAATATTGTATTTTTATCACTATTATTAATGTATTTATTACGATGTTGAAGAAATTCAATTTGTATGTGTGAGGACATAGAAGCCCAGATTCCAATTATGTTGTTGATGCTTTAAAAAATATTGGAAAACTCGAATTTAAATTGTTTTTTTTGTATATTTTTGTAACGTCTTCGTATAATATAAGTTAAAATCATTGTGAATGAACGACGTACAGTCTATACAAGTGAAGTCATTAAAACAGTTAACAACCTTTATGAAATCATATTAAAATAAAACAATATTATGATTATTGTATACATATAAATATTCATAAGCAAAGATACAATTCAACATTATCCTTTAAAACTATTTTTTATCACTCTCTTTTGTTTATCGAACGGACTCCATTGCTATTTTTCCAATCCTTGAAATTCAAATTGTTCCAAATGTATTCCTTCGATCGTGGGATTCAACCTTCTGATATCAAACATGGACACGGACTATTGTTATCGGAAATCGTTCCTTTTATGAATCATTAATATTTCGCACAAAGGACTTATTAAATTTACAAATAGAACGAATGCAGGCGGAATGCGCACATAGGCAACTTATCTAGAACAACCATAAAACCGATTAGCTCATTTCAGGGCTGTTACTCATTAGTATCAGTTAGGTACCTGTTACATACGTATACAAGTAAAAATGAATGATTCATGAGATCCGGATCGAAGAATATAATTCAAATTGTTGCATAATAAATCCTTTTTTTTATTATATGTGTAATATACTGATATCCTCCTCTTCCATTTAGGACATCGATTAACTGGATAAAGGATGCAGGATCAGGTTCACATTATAAACAACTTGTTTCTGTTTCACGATACATGTTTATTTGTCAATAACGTCGCCCGTTAAAGGGCCGCCCTTAGGGACGGTCCTACCACGAGGACGGGCGAGTTGCGACTACTTGCCCGCTCTCACATTTCGGCGGTACCACCCGTGGAAGAGGACAGTTGTACCAACTGTCAATGGACCAACTGTCATAACAATTATTTTGGCGCATGCAAGCACCGCTTAACATTCGATGTAGACATTTTTGGGTTCTAAGCCAGCTTTCCACCAATTTTCAGCCAAGTCGGTTAGGCCGTTCTTGAGTTATGAAAACAGTTATAACCCGACTTTCTTTTATATATATAGATTATACTAGGGAACGCTATTACCCGTTACTCGCGACCAAAGACATTTTATAATTCGACATCTTTGTCCTCCGAGTTCACAATTTGAATAAGTCGTGACGCTGATAGTGCTTACTTCACATCAGTTAATAATCTACATACAACGACTCCTCAACCATACAATTCAAAACTAATTTCTCTAAGACAGTCTTATTCAACCTGTGGTCCGCTGACCGCTTTTCTTCTGATCAAAATCCACTAAAAACTTTCGCAAAGTAAAAAAAATACGCCCTATTTATTACTGATCTTATAACATAGTTATTGATGTAACATGAAAAAAATCTACACATAATAACATATTAAATGTAGGATTTAACACTGCCAATGAATTGAAGAGACAACAATCGAGCTCTACTACCATAACGTCCATTGACGATTCGTTTTTTTTTATTAATTGTTTTTCTCATCACGCTGGTTTAATTAAACATTTTTTTATGAGAACACATACAGGAGAATACCGACAGATGGTGATGGTAATTCTGAAGTCTCATCTGTGGAATTCTATGACGCTTACCATGCTGTATATGGCTAAACGCATGTGGAGTGTTGATCCGCCAACGTCATAGATAACAGCCTGAGATTCACGCATCATCCTTTATTATTACAGGAATTTACTATGAATGGGTGGTCTTCACGGGACGACTTTCGTCTACCAACAATTTTAATTAATGGGCTATGACTGGCATTTTACGGGTGATGGATCAAATTCACACCAACCGGAGGTATTTTAGAGCTCATAAATCGATTAAAAATTATTTTTCTTTTAATCTCCGTCGAGGATCGAACCCACGACATTTGGCTTCCAAAGCAAACGCTTTGACCATTGAGCTATGACCGCCGGCGACATAACCTAACTATTTTAGTATATCATTCAACAAATAGGCACACTCAAGTGACAATGTGCAGGACATATCTGTCGAAAAGACGACGGTCGGTGGAGAGAAAAATTGTTGTAGTGGCGTCCAAGAAGTGGCAAACGGAGCGTTGGCCGACCCCCTGCAAGATTGACTGATCAGAAGAATCGTTGGAGTAGCCTGGATACAGAGGGCAAAGGATCGAGAAGGGCGGAGACTCATGCGGGAGGACTACGTTCAACAGTGAACGGACACAGGCTGATGATTTAGATTTTAACACATAGGAAGTATGTTTTGTATACATGTATAATGTATACTTGTTTGTATAAAAAACGTAGCAGAAGTTCACAGCAGATATCTAGTTGTTCAATAAAATATTTTTGTTTGCAAAGTTAAAAATTCGAATAGTAATGCTGGGAAAATGAGGATTTAAATGCACACTGACATCCCCCGTCTTTAAAAAGACGACAAGTCGCGGGCTAGTCACGTGGCCGCATGGAGGAAGGATGCAGGAGCAGATTAACAACACAAAGAGCTTGTTTTTGATGCACAATTTGCGTTTATTTTTATTAAAGTCGTGACAACTGCCGGAACCCTGTGTCATGCAGTGCCACCAAGGCAACCGCGGCAAAAAAGCAAATCAAAGATGACAGTTGCACCAACATGAAATGGAGCAACTGTCATAACAAATAAAATGGCGAGTGAACAAAAATGAGACACAAAATATCGTTTTTCGAGGCTTTACGGTATCAGCTTAAAAGAGTTATATCAAGCTGATATCAAGAAATATAAAAAATCTACCGAAAAAATACGTCTATGACGCATATTTTGTATTTCTATTGAAATAAAAATAAAAGCAAGGTGATATTTTCTGTATAGTGAAGTTGTCGCGATTTTTCAAAACTCTTTGCGGTCCGTGAATGCGAAAATGTTGAAAAACGCTGCTCTAGTATGAACGCAGTCATTCTTCTCGTATACATAAACGGAACTCATGTGCAGCTCTTAGAATGTCTTAGAAACTCTGTGAGAAGGTTACAAAAAGAGCGTAGCAGCGAAATATTCATTGTAAACGCGGTTCTCGTTCGATCAACGAAATTAAGCAACGTGGTATACGGACCAAAACTTGGTTAGGACACCGTATATTGCTTACCACGTGCAGTTAGTTGTGTCAAGTCACCCTTAAGAAACAAATATTCAGTATAATCATCTTTTGTTCTTAAAAATACTGATTAACAAATACGCAAATAGCTGCCTTCTCATCAAGCTCCAGAATTCTCACCCTAGTAGATAAAGCCATCGGGAATGATACATTCTCCCAGGTGTATCGCCGCTACAGATATGTCTTAGGAAATGGTATGTACAATGTCAGCTAACATAACTCTCTTTAGCCTCGCCATTTCCCATCATCTGGGAGCAGCTCTCCATTCGCCATGTCTGTCTGTTCTGCGCTGCATTCTCGGTCAAGCCCAGAGTTATCAGATCCTTGTCTACATTTGCAGTCCAGGTTGCCTGTGGTCTTCCAGGTCTTCTTCTCAGCGTCATACAGTTATGTGGCAGTTAACATAACAGTATGACGGAAATTGGTAGTGATCATATGCACCAGATACGAATCGGATACGAGAAGATATGAAAATATGCATCAGAAGGTAGCTAATATTGAAGAAAAGATACATGGAAACAACTCTTATTGGGTATGTTCAAGTTTTTAGTTATACACCTTCACTCGTGGCCACTGATGTCATTGGACTAGAACCCCAAATTCACGCATCTTCTGGTTAAAATGTGATTTACTGTGAACTGGTAAAGTTCACGGAACGACATTCGTCTTCCACCAATATAGAATAAATCGTGCTATTAGATGTTACCAATGAATGAACAGTGTGCGTGAAAATGTTTCCCACAGAGAGAGCATCTCTGTCGTGTCCGGCGTGCACGAACAATGAGGTTACATTTCGTAACAGCTCGTAGTTTTTTTTTTACAAATCGTTACAGAGTCCATTGAGAACCGCAATCCGTCTCGTCGCAAACAGACCACTTCCCATTGTTTGCCCCCGGTCATTATCTACGGGTCATTATGCTATGTGCCATTAGTAATTTTCTTAAAATGATCAAATTTCCTGGGCAATCATTTCCCCACCATGTCCCCTTCGAAGATATAGCATCTCTTCTCTTCCTTATTTTTAATCCTGAAGATGATAATTGACATTCCACCAAGCATTGTAATTGAATCCTTCTACCTGGAACGATGTGCCGTTCGGAATGCCTCTGTGTACTTGTATATGCAATCCCAAAAAATATCATACATATGGCTGTTGCAAAGCATCCAGTTTTACCAAACACATTGCCGTAATACTCACTTCTTTACTGGCAGTTCTGAGGCTTACAAAGAGAGAAACCCCTTGAATATAAGTCCCTTTCTCGAGTGGCGTGCGTTCATTGGCTCGCGGTCATCGAACCGTCTCTCATCTACTATGACATGGATGCTAGCTGGTATCAACAAAAACCGATGGGAGAGTGCTACAAATGGGAGTGAGTTTACGCTGCGTGACTGCAGAGATTTTCATACCACATCACAATAAGATCCTACCCCTTGTGCCTAAAAAGCTACTCCACCTGAGCCAATATTAATATGAGATACGAAAAAATTTCAGGATTCCAACCGCATAGGTGGAGAATATGGTGACCCTTAATTTGAAGAAAATATTTAAGCTAGTCTTATAGTGTCACAGGTAGGTTTGGTTTATGAAGTAGGATGGTAAACCACATACCTATTCATCATGGTCTTCATTCATATCAGCTTTCTAACTGAGTAGAAGGTAACTATTCAATGTAGTTTTGTAAACTTCAAGGACTTTCACCGCGTTCTTCAAGCTCGTTAAATATATCTACTGAATTGAAAGCATTGCCATCGTTTTAAGCAAGTAAGTAAGAGTACATATACAAAATGTGTATACAATACAATATAAAGAGCGTGCAATAAAGGCAGAACATACTCGTATATAATACTGAAGTAAGTAGCAGTCACAAGATTCAATGACTTGATATAATAATAGTAGACTGCAGTACCTTGGATGATACAAAACACGATAGCTACATGGAATAGATGTGTGTGAAGGAATCTATTGGAAAAATCTAAAAAGCCACCAGAAAATACTATTCATACTACATCTAAATGTCTATTTGTTGATTTCAGCTTGATATTTGACTTTTGCCTAAAGCCTCGAAAAACGATCTTTTGTCTCTTATTTTTGTTCGCTCGCCTGACATGCACATCTAATAATCTTAGTTTCAATTATATACAATTACGCAGGCGTTTTCATACGCCATTTTATTTGTTTTGACAGTTGCTCCATTTCATGTTGGTGCAACCGTCATATTTAATTTGCTTTTTTGCCGCAATCATTTGCGGCGCGGCATATCACAGTGTTCTACACTTATCAGTCAAGCCCAGTTCGAACGAGAAGGAATTAACGTCATGTACGATTAAACAAGTCTTTATCGGAAATAAATGCGAATTGTGCTTCGAAAACAAGTTCTTTTGCTTGGTAATCTGCTCCTGTTCCTTCCCTCCACGCAGCCACGTGACGAACCCGCGACTTGTCGTCATTTTAAAAACGGGAGATGTCATTGTAATTTTTTTTTAATGTAGCACAGATAACATCACCAATGAGGAAGCCGGTTTTATGAGTCATCTGCACCCAATAAAGATCTCCTCAATGGACTTACAAATTACAAGCAATCACCGAAGAAAGTGTTATGAAGACACAAAGCCATCAACAATACTTGTATTGTTCTTGATTTTTTGACCGACTGGGCACCCGGAAGTGCGAAAGAACAAAGGAAAATTTACGACAAGAATAGCACACAATACATTCGCCACATAATAACCAAACAAACATTCGATTTTCACACGAAATATAGGTCCATTGCTCGCATCCGGACTTGTCGTTTTTACACTCGAATATTTGAATGTCAAGTGCCGTTTTCTTGAAGGAAAAGTTAAAAGTGGTGTTCGTATTTTGCATTTTTATTGTTCTAAGCGTGACCTCAATTCGGTCCGAGCTGAGACTGTTCGAAAACCAAGGTTAGGTGAGGAAATCATTCGATGAGTACATCATTATTGTGCATATAATATTAGACATTTCGATAAATACACCTTCATATAATTATGTGCAATATCAGATGCGCTAAAGCAGAAAATCACTATGGTACGATTTATTATAAATAAGTGCATTAAAACATTGCAAGTGTAAATAAACAAACTATGCAATATAAAAATTTTAAATACCAAGCACACTGTTAATTTCGTCATTATTTAAACGATTATTCTTATATTATTTGTTTACCATAAGATTTTGTCTATATTCCTTTATCCTTTCACGTTCATACCTATAACTCTATGCCGCTTGTATCGAAGTCAATATAATAAATATACCGGCAGAAGAAGTAACACTTTTAACTATTATATTTAGTCATGTGTTTCGAGAAGAAAGCCTCGTATTCAATATGTAACAAAATGTTCTTAAATACGAAGTGCAACAAAGCAAAGTGTGCCAAAATTGGGAGCAATGTGGTCCGGAATTACTACGTGGGAAAAGTTTAATGTCCAGGAACTAACACATTACCGCCGGTCAATATTTTAAATATGACATGGTATGTAGTTTTCTTCACTCGTACAACACAAAATTTCCTTGCTTTAGCATCGGCAGTCTTGTAATAATGCCCTTTGGAAACGGAACAATTCCGGCCAATCTTTTCTATCATCAGCTACAACATAAACAACGATTCTCCGTTTTCTACGTGATGATATTTATCGATTTGAGTAATGTTCCATCGAGATTGATAAAGCGGGCTTTAATTTAATATTCTGCAATAGAAGATGAGTAATTTCAGTAATTTTCATTACACGGATACATTACTATTTGGTCACGTTCTATTAAAGTGCTTATTAACAACTGGCAGATCATTAAACGCCTACCGACTACCGAAGACCGTGAACCCACATTTTAATGCGATATTTCTGAACATGAATGCCGCAAAGATAGAATGAGAATAATGCCGAGTCATCAAGGGCGGTTGATGAACTTACATTCCAAGTAAAAAAATCATAAACTAGGAATAATTAATAATACTTCAAGGAATAATTTCCTCTCAATGAAGTCTGTAGTCAAGAAATTCTATAGTTGTATAATTAAAGAATCGCCTAAGCCGATTATTTCATTGACAAAACTCAAAACTCAAATTTTTTAAATATCTTTTCTCATATCCGTTCCCTGAAACATATAGTCACCACGAATTGCGGTGACGGTGAAGTAGAATTCTCATCTGTTAATTTTATGAAACTTGCCATTTAGACGTTGAATGTTGCTTAATATTTTATTTATTTTATTTATTTTATTTTATTAACGGCCTAGGCCAATACATACGGTCTTAAAATAGAAAATACAATAAATGAAATGGTAAAACAGAACAATATAATAGCTAAGACAATACATTTAGACAAAACATGAACATGAGTAAAAAAACAAATCTAGTACATTAGTAGAGGGATCTTCGAAATGCTGGAAGGTCCACCCCGAAAAAGTCCAAGTCACTAGAGGAGTTAACCAGTCTACACATTCTTAAGATAGGAGAATTGAATCCGTAGTTGGTTTTGGATGTCCTTACATGTAGCAGGTCACTGCCTCTAGTGAACCGGGAGGGAACATTGAACGTAATTTCCTGCAATAATGTCGAGTCATCGATTATGGAGTTCATAATTTTAAAAATAAACCGCAAGTCAGTCACTGTTCTACGTCTCTCCAATGTAGATACATTAAGTCACCTCTCTATATCTTCATAGGAGTTATTGAATAGTATTGAACCTTTAACGTCATTATATTACATCCTGGTATTTTTGATATATTTACGCATCATCCACATTTACGCGGATGCGCAATGAATGGGTGGTATTCACGTGACAACCATCGTCTACCATTTTTTTTATTATTAGGCTGCGATTAGAATTTTACGAGTGAGAGATGAAATTCATATCAAAAGGAGGTATTAAAGAGCTGAGGAATCGATTAAAAATGGTTTTGTTTTAAAATATCATTATCTACGACCGAAGAAAAACTAAAGCTTTGTCTCTAAGCCATACACGACGCCAAATCCGTAATATATTTCGTTTTCAAGAAGGCTTCATGATTATCCCAATGCTCCATTTAATTCAAAATTATTTTATTCGTGCGTCCACAACTTTTTGTGATATTAGTGTATATTACGAGTATATGTGTATATACACCATAGTGGTAAACTCAAACACGTTTTAACTGGTCAATAAATGTATTAATATTCATTTCATCCGGTTCAGCTTGTTTCACTTCCATCACTGACCTCCAAACAGTAAATTATTGCATAATTGAAGGAAAATAATAACAACTATACAATGCGAGAAAAAGCAAAGAAATCCCATTAACAAAGTTATTCACGATTTGAGATTTTTCACAGTCGAAACGATTAATCTGATACATTTGTATGCAGCTGATTTTAGACGAGGCTAAATACCTTGAAGAGGAGTGGTGCAAGAAATGCATAATTTTAAGAAAAAATACACGAAAAGCAAAATGTAAGATACTGAATTTGACCTTACAGATGCTATAAAACAGAGGTTCTTAATAGCTTCCACTTAAATTTTCATGCGCCCGTCAGTAAATTACCCATCCATAGTGATTTCTATTTTGATATTCAGCAATGAACAATTCATAAAATTCTACTACGTGTGTCGCAAAAAACCTAACATATTCGAGCTTTCCTATAGAAAGATCTTGCAAATAAAATCAAAAAATATATTTTAACTTCATACGCAATATCTGACTGGCGGTTATACTCGATAAAAGCATAGTGCCGCCTATACAACGCCTCTTTTATCTTCATCCTTCCACACGGCTGCGAATCTTGGCAACTCACCAAAAGTCTATGCAGTCATGTAGTGCGTTAATATGGGTTTGTTTGAGGGTTCGATGGTTTGACTTCGAGAAGAATGACAAGGTGATGTTGCAAACACGGCTGTCAAGGTAACTCGGCTAGGGCATGTTCTTCGGATGTAGCATAAGATCATTACCTGAAGAGCTGCTATATCTTCAAACCCACAGACTCTCGCCGTTGAGAACTGACATGAGATAAGGCAGACACCATGGCAACAGACTTTTGAAGATTTTTAAGACAGTTTGTGATCATATGCTAACAACTATGGAGTGAATATTAAATAACGACGATGATTCATAAAAAATGTATGCCACGCATTATCTGGAAGAACTGTAAGCCTGGACGTGCACGTACAAGTTCTTTGTGCGTAGTTAAAGCCAGGGAGGCACCTTTCTCCACTACTTCTTTGTCCAAGCTCCAGCTGTGGGTTTGTAGCTCTTCTTGGCTGGCGGCAGTGAGCCAAGCTAACTGTAACGCAGACCGGTGCGTGGGCCTCCCAACACTCGGTCAGCCAGGTGAGCCTTCCCGGGTCAAGGAAACATCACACAGATACAACAAGCCCATTCATAACAAGTCATTCTTCTATCAAAAGCGTCTCCAAAAGTTGTCACTCTTATATAATACAAGATATCACGGTCTAAATCGAACAATTCGTGGTGCTATTCACAGGCTTTTTAGTTTTACGTTGCAAACATATATACTCGTGTGCGTATTTAACTCCATTATTTTCTATTTCAATTGGTTTTCTGTAGAATTTTGATCAAATCCACTCCTGCAAAAGTGCAACTTGCACTACACCTTGATACAATTTTTCACATAATTTTCTACTTTTGTCGATGATAAGGGTTTCAATTTGATTCACTGATATGTGTTTGTTTATGTTTTTCTTCCTATTTTCAAATGTTGTAATTGGAACATTGTTCCGTAAAAATAAATAAAAAATACTAGATACCTCAAATTTATCTAATCTAAATTAAAATCATTTGATATTACAACGTATGTACTTTTATTTCGTAATATATTATTGATTATGAGGAATTGAAGTAATATTTTTTATGAAAGTAATAAAATAAGATACTCGTTTAATAGAACGTTACATAAAAATGTCTTCTTAGGGCGTTCTTTGGTTTCTGCTTATAATAGTGAAAATTATATCAAAATAACTTGAGAGGAAAAGATGAAATAAAATTAACGACTAGAGAAGCCTAAAAGAATTGATTGTCATTTATTTAAATAAACATTTACACTAGTGTTTGGTTTCAATGGAAAGACTATTCGAAACATTGGAATGGGACGGAGTGATGCCATTGCGGAAAACATGTTCATCGTGTCCATAAATTCATGTTCCACTTGGTGAACATCAGCTTTGATGATGGAAAGTAAAGCCATCGTCTGAAGCAGAAATGCATCTCGCTATCGCAACTGCTGAAAGCGTTGCATCACACACCATTGTGTTCGTGACCAATCTGCAAACTTAGTCCAACTTTAGGCGACCATCAACCGTGGAGCAATGGGCGTCGTGCTTACATTGGAAAGCCCATAGACCATCGCAACTGCCGTTGCATAATTCATCTTTTACTAATTAACTTCTATCATGACCACCCTTTCATTTTTTCACCGTGCCTCTGTTTCACTACATCCTAGGCGATCACCGTTCTTTGGTGTAACAAGCTTATCTCGCTGCTTATGCAAATACCTGACAGCAGTTCTCTTGTTTAACCCATATCCACCCACATAAACCTTTTTCGTTGCTTTGCCAATCTTTAAGGTTTTGGTCATTCATCAATCAATCTTTCCGACAGTATTACTATGTTTACGTCCAGTTTTTAGTCGACACTCCATAACTTTTCTTCCTCGCCATTTTATCATCTGGATACGTAATAGGCTCTTTACCATTTTTTTCGTACGACTACATGCTCGGTAACTATAGTCACCTAACAAGGAACATTCCATCTTTCTCACTAATGCAGTTGGTGAATGGTATGTTTGGTGGTTTTTGATCCTATTTCCATTGGAGGAACAGAAATAGAGGTTGTTAACGACTATACCTATCTGGGACAAGTAATACAACTAGGGCGAAATAACTTCTCAAAAGAAATCGACAGGCGCATACAACTGGGATGGGCAGCATTTGGAAAACTAAAGTACATTTTTAAAGCGAAAATACCGCAATGCCTTAAAACTAAGGCGTTTAACCAATGCGACCTCCCTGTATTAACTTATGGCGCAGAGACGTGGAATCTGACAGCAAGTCTCACCCATAAAATAAAAGTCACCCAGCGTGCTATGGAGAGATCCATGCTCGGAGTGTCGCTAAAAGATAGAATCCGAAACGAGGAAATACGCAGAAGAACTCAAGTAGTGGATGCTACCCAACGAATAGGCACACTCAAGTGGCAATGGGCAGGTCATATCTGTCGAAGAGACGACGGTCGATGGGGAAGAAAAGTATTGGAATGGCGCCCAAGAACTGGCAAACGAAGCATTGGCCGACCCCCTACAAGATGGACTGACGATATAAGAAGAATAGCGGGAGTGACCTGGATGCGGAAGGCGGAGGATCGAAGAGGATGGAGACTCATGCGGGAGGCCTACGTTCAACAGTGGACGGACACAGGCTGATGATGATGATAATGTTTGGTGGCGGTCCACGTTTTTGTTCAATAAGCCATATTTCTAGTAAACAATAGTGGCAATATTTTTCAAATATAAAACTTTTATGACGCAGAAAACATGCTGATTTTTTTTATATTTCTTTGATTAATACGTGTATAACATGATAAAGCGATATCACGTGTTTATATGACGCTTGCCACTTGAAGGATAAGTTATAACACTGCTTGTGATGGTAGTGTTGATTGCTCAATTCTGATCAAATACCTTTTCATATTCCATGTGTGTAAACACATGCTTATCAACAGACAGGTGATAAAGAAACCCCATCTTTGGATTATATGACGCCTCCCATTTTTAAGGATGACTAAGCGCTGTACTCGTATGTGAAGAGTTAATCTGCTATTATACGACCCGAGATTTACGCATCGTCAAAAACATGAATTATACACATGACAGAATGTAAGGCATTAGCTTACCTTAATTATGTCACGTACACACCGACTAGTTCTAGTATTTTCTGTTGGGCAACAAAATAGTTCCAGATAGGCATTTTTCTGCTCGCCGTTTGTTTCATATCGAATAAATTGATTACGTAGTCCGCACTAAGCATTCGTTTATCACTGGCAAGCAACTACTTCTATGTACTCGGTCAAGGGCATTTCCCACGGCTGATTTCAGTATTACCGCAGAGATACGGTCGCCAACAAACACATCCTGATATCGAATGGCAGTAATACTTCAAGTTTAGTATCAATATATTACTTATTTATAACAAAACACATGCTCCAATAAAATGCATGAATTTTTAAAAAAATCAATCAAAAATTTAAGAAAACATGAAGGAAGCAATAAACATAATTTTACATACAAACACATTTGAGAGTTTCGGCTAGAATCCAGTATAAATTATGCCTCTTAGCTTACAAGGCACTCAACGGAACTGCACCGGGCTATCTGACAGAACTTATTAAGCCTTCAGAAATAAGCAAGCGTGGAGAGACACTCAGATCGGCTAGAGCAAATAGAAGCACCCTGCAGCTGACGGGAGGTAGTCCTAGAACGGTCTTTGGCAATCGGGCTTTCAGCTACGCTGCGCCAATGGCCTGGAACTCACTACCGGAAAGCATAAGAGAGCTTAAAGCGGAGGCATCCTTCAGAAGCAGACTCAAGACCCACCTTTTTACTCAGAGAGGCAAAGAAGCGCTTTTGGAATGATCATTCGGTCATAAAAGAGCGCTATACAAATACTAATATAATAATAATGAAAAAATACATGATACACGTCAAAGAATACTGTGATCAAAGAAACCAATGCCATCGATAAAAAAGGAAAATTAAGTGAAAAAAGGATCGAGGTGTGCAGGTAGCTCATTTAGAAGCGCCATTGCAGTTGAATTAAGCGAGTACTCGAAGCTCTACAAGTACCAACTGGAATGCAAAACAATGGATGGCTAAACGCACGGGTGTACCTATCAGGAAGTTAAAGCATTAAAAAATCTTACTTATTATACTTCACTATTAAGAGCGACGAGAGTTTCGGATATCTCGACTGCAGTGGGAGCGCGCTTCTCGCTTTGCGTCTTTGTCAATGTACACATTTTGCATGCACGCCGACTTCGAATCAATACATACAATTGCCCATTGTATGTATTGATATCATAACTTTAGAATTTGGTGACAAATAGTGTTGAACATTATCTTTGACAGTGAAAAATATATATTTGAAATGGATCTCAAGTTAAAAATATAAATAACGTATTTGGATATTCATTCGTTGGTGAACTTTAATGGATGACAAGTTGCAGGTTTGAAGGTTTTTCGATTCCCCTCGGTAGACTAGTGGTCAACGCTCATACGGTCTACGGTCGAGCAGCAGTAGTACAGGTTCCCGGTGGTCAGCTGCTTGATCATCAAGTCTTTGCTCGCGGCCGGCCATGCGATCACTGTTTACAGTTACACTAAACTCGCTCACAGGGTCATCACTCACGACACGCACAAACCTGGACTTACTAACATCAACGAAACTATTCTGGGGTCAGTTAGTGGTTGCGCTGTGCGCTGCATTAGAGTCGCTGGAAGGCCTTCAGTCATTTTCAAAATTTAAGCTTTTTTGCAAGCGTCTTTTGTGATGGGTCGCATTTGGATATCAATCCAGGGCAGAAAAAAGTGGGAAAAACGAGTATACGGTTTTCTATACTGCAATATAAGAGTATTAAACCTCCAATCCTTGAAGAATATACGCAAGGTTGGTTCACTTAGTCTTTTCTACTGCTATTACGAGTACTATGGCCGCTGTTTCTCTATACGCAAATAATTATTTCCTACTTCACCAACCCACAATCGATAGACTCGTCTCAAACTAGCTAAACATCCATTCACGGTTGATTAATATCGACTGGCAGTTTACAATATTCCTTCATAGGCAAGCTCTGGAATGCTCTTCCAGTATCTATTTTCCTATCTCCTTCAAATCGTTTTTCATACAATCTGGATCTCTTCAAGAAACAGATTAATATACACTTGCAATCTCCCCAACGTGCACACTAACAACACAACACATGATTCCTACAGCGTTTAACCGTCCTGGCTGAATGTCATAGAGCCCTGGTTTCATACGATTCTGCTCTGCTGCAAGCGTTCGCATATAAATACACAAAACGGACTTACAATACTTTACAAATTAAAAAGCTTGGACTCAGTATAATACGAAAACTAATCCATATTAACACATGTAATGTTTCATCATTATTCCAAATTGACCTACTTAACCCAACTTTTTTCTCTTTCCAAAATTCAAATCACCACTTTGAGTCTCTCGTTTTCAGTCGATGGAAGATATAAAATAGAATTAGCGGCGAGAACTGAAGTCGATTACGGAAAATGCGTCCAAAAAATGTTTCGACGATTAAATGTATTATTTCCGATATTACTTTGAAATCATTTTTTTTAACAATTATCAGAGCTTTTGACTGAATGTATATTAT
Source organism: Glossosoma conforme (assembly GCA_022606575.1). NCBI lineage: Eukaryota > Metazoa > Arthropoda > Insecta > Trichoptera > Glossosomatidae > Glossosoma > Glossosoma conforme. Next base: position 764,156 of record JAGTXR010000014.1, on the reverse strand, counting down.
GAGAAAGGCTAATACAGTGTGTGTTAGCGTTGAAAAACATAAGTTAGATATTCTTCATTATGGCAACCCTACGTTCCGATGACTTGTTTGCGGTACATCTTAGCCCACCTCTCGTTAGACACAAGTTGTGTGATCCACAAATCTCCGCAAGCAACCTCTCCGTACAGGATCCATCGGCGTGGGAGACCCACTTCTCGAAACGGTCCATTATATAAGTCTCGTGCGCCCGTTATCGACAGACAAAAGAATTACTGCTCTGCTCGTTGTTTGCATCACATAGAACTTCAGTTGTAAACGAGAATTGTCTCCCACATATTCATGCCATATCCGTCCCTTTTTTATGTAGAAAAAGATGATTAAAAGATTCTTAAAAACATAAACACAACAAGTCCATACTCGAAGGATTTTGCTTGCAACTTATCAATGATGTCCTGCATATAGATGCAGTGGAGTATTTTATGATTATTTTTTTTCCCTTATAGAAACATTACAAATATGAACAACTCAATTCATTTCTGAAATACTATAAGAATTAATCCTAAAATAAAAAAATACAATATATACAAATATAGGTACTTATGAGTAAGTACCAAGAACAAAGCAATAAAGACAAGCAACAGAAGGTCCCAATGCTCATCAAACAGACGACGCCAACATATTATTCCTCCAAAGAAACTCGTGGAGTTCATGTCTGAATTGGGCCTCCCTAACGTGAAATATATCAACATCCGAGGCGATTTGGTTAAACAGTCTGATCCCTCTCCCAAGAGGCATAGTCTCTGGCAGGTTAGTGTTACTCTTTGGGAGAGCGAACAATCTGTGTCTCCTTATTCTCAGATATTTATCGGGGACACACAAACAGATACTCAACAAAATTTCAGGATTCTCGAACACGATATGTTTTGTTACAATTTTAAAATAGTCGAATTTTCGTCGGGTTAATCACCGAGTTTATTTATAACTACAAAAGAGATTACTGCGATGGGGACATAAAAGTTCATAGTATTTAAAAGTACTAGAGATTATCCACACGTTTGATATGTACGATGCCATCACGTTACTATCATCTAGTATTTATACGACTACCGTTAGACTAGTGAGACACGTCGCCGACTGATGTGCGGATGGAATCGGTTCAGAACCGTTAAATTTTCTCATTTTTTGCTGCGAGTCGGCCTCTAGCACGGCGCAGCAGCCTTGGCAATGTAATTTACATACGCGAATAAAATTATTCAACCTGTCCTTCAGCGATAGATAAAGTCATTGTCATTCATTTTTTTGCATCAAATATGGAGCAAATTCCAAAGCTTTCGTGACTCAGATTATTTACCGTATTTTTAATATTTATTTATAAGAGCAAAACACTCGTTAAAAAAGTAGGCTAATACGCTCCCAAGTGACACGTAGCTTTTGAGTTTTGATGTGAAGTAATGTTTTTTTTATGTAAACACATACAGGAGAATACCGACAGATGATGATATTAATTCTGAAGTCTCATTTGTGGAATTCTATGACGCTTACCATGGTGCATATGGCTAAGCGCTACATGTGGAGTGTTGTTCCGCCAACGTCATAGACTACAGCCCGAGATACACGCATCATCCTTATTATTACAGGAATTTACTATGAATGGGTGAGCTTAACGTGACGACTTTCGTCTACCACCATTTTAATTAATAGGCTATGACTGGCATTTTACGGGCGAGGGATCAGATTCACACCAACCGGGGGTATTTTATAGCTCAGAAATTTATTACAAATAAATTTTTATTTAATCTCTGTAGGGAATCGAACCCACGACCTTTGGCTTGCAAAGCAAACGCTTTGACCATTGAGCTATACTATGGTCTACCACCAATGTTGATTAATAGGCTATGACTTGCATTTTAAAGGCGAGGGATCAAATTCGCACAAACCGGGGGTATTTTAGAACTCAGAAATCGATTAAAATACATTTTTTTAATCTCCGTCGGGGATCGAAACCATGACCTTTGGATTACAAAGCAAACGCTTTGACCATTGAGCTACACCCGACGTGCTCTCCTGCATCGTTTTCATAAAATAACGTATACCGTCTTTATTTTTCAGCAGTATATTTATAATCCAAGCTTTGAGTTTTAAAAACCTAGATTTTCTGTCGCCTATCAACCCTTTCACTAAACATCAATAATAAACTACTTTATTTTTTTTAGCTTATTTTGTTATGTTTCTATCTATCATCGTTATGCTCTAGTAAGCAGTCGGGCATTGATTGCAGAAAAATATATTCATTTATTTTTAAAATTAATTACGTTTTTTGCTATAAGATCATGTGTTATTATTAAATTGATTTAATAGTCGATTACATAAAATAAACGCATACAACCTGTGGAAATCATACTCATAATTAAGTTGAGTTTTCATCCGAATACGACGCTGCAATATGCCACTAGTCTAGCGGTAGTTTTACATGAAAAAACCAACGAGTTATAATGCTGGATCAAATGCAAGTATAGAACTACTAAAGCAAACTGTTTGTACGACTCCGATTTATTATATTCTTCATTAAATATATTATTTGTTGCTAACAAACGAAACTACGCTGCTTTTAAGCGCTTCTGCGAGAGTGCAGACGCAAGTAATGACTCCTTACGTCTGCCATTTGCAGAATCCATTTCCCAACCTCACCATTTCCTTATCCATTCCCACGTATTTCGTGGTTAGCAACATGTTACCAAAGAAGGCAATTTGAGACTCGCTGTAGTATACTAATTTCGCAGCCTTAGACTGAGGTCTATTTGACATCTAACTGATACACCTAGAATCACGGGAAGGCCTTCAGCCACTCTAACAAGTAGCTTTTTGCGTGCGTCCAGTAACAGGTCCCCATCTCGGTCTCCAAAAACAGGACGGGACAGGGAAGGTTTTCACAAAGCGACTCTATTTATACCTAAAATGAAGCAATTTCGTAACCTCCGTCTTCCGTATGATTGACACTTTTAACAAGAAAAGAAAAGGATGCCTTAAAACAGAAAGATCATATGTTGTGATATCCTCCTCTCGGTTATTTGAGACATCGATGAACTGGAGGATGGATGCAAGATAAGTTCACAATACAAACACTTGTTTCTGTTTCACGCATTACTCGTTTATTCGTCAATAACGTCGCCCGTTATAGGGACGCCCTTAGGCGTTCCTATAACGATCGCGGGCGCATTTCGACTGCCTGCCCGCTCTGACATTTCGGCGGTACCAACCGCCAAGATGACAGTTGTACCAACTGGCAAAGGGCCAATTGTCATAACAATTATTTTGGCGTATGCAAACATCAACAGTTTAATTAAATTAACATTCGATGTAGATGTCAGGCAAGCGAACAAAAATATGAGACAAAATATCGTTTGTCGAGGCTTTACGGCATCGGCCTTAAGGAGCTATATCAAGCTGATATCAGTTGTTATTCAAAAAATACATCAAACGATTATTGTAGTAAGCTATTTTAGCGTGTTCCTTAATAATTAATGATGTGTTACAAGGCACGTTGTATTTCCAAACGTTTATTGTCTTGGTACGAGTAAATTTATAGTTGTCTAGTTATTCAATAGTGGATGTCGTTGACTCAAATCCCTTTGATTGCACAGAAGAAATTCACGTAACTTGCAAGGCCAAGTCGTGAATGGAATATTAATTTATGGATTGTTGGCCAATGCACCCAATTTCAATGAACCTATGTAACCGCCGAGAAGTTAACGCATTCAAAACAGTGTTAGATGATAGATTTTTTCCCGACTGTTGGATACGGTCTTATCAACACCCAAGGATAAAACTCAATAACAGTTTAAAGATTTAAGGTACATGTTTGATACATGTTAAATTATAACTACGAGCATTATTTTGTCATTATTTTTAGATTTATATTATTTATTCGATTCCTTAATAGTTTGCCATTTATTATAAGTGTACATGAATATGTTAGTTTTAATATAACTAATAAAATTACTGAACGTCCTTCGAAGGTTGTATGTATAGGCATAAAATTCTGTAATGTCATGCTATAAATTCTTGCTTAACACGTTACTATATAAACACACATCAAAGATTCCAGACAAAGTTCAACCCATCGCGGTCGTTAAAAATATATATATAATTGTTACCGACATTTTCAGTAAAAAAAAATGATTTTGGCCCTTCAGTTGTCTCTATTACGTTCAATAGAGTAAGATGGATATTACACTAGCTTAGACTTAATCCGCCTTACACTGCATCAAACGCGATGATAAATCAATCTTCTTATGATACGATCATTTAATGGTTGATATTGCACAAGTAACGTCAACAATAGTTATCTGAACTGAGAAAGTAAGAAAATTAGTCAATTCCTACCTTGCATCACAGGCTGCGGCTGCTGCTTCAGCCTCGTTGCTAGAGATGCTGCTAGAGTCGCTGGATCCTTCGCTGGGCGAGGGGGCGCTCTGGCGGCGACTGGAGGCCGAGCTGGCGCCGGAGCCGCGCCAGGCCCGGCACCCTGGCGCCCCCCGAGTGGGTGATCTCCCGGGAGACACCTGCAAACATTCATTTCATCACACTTCACATAACACACAGATAAAAGCTCTACTGGTGCTCTTATATCCTGCTTAAGAAGGCAGACGCAAGTAATCAACCCCTACCATTTCGTCATCCATTACCACGTACTTCGTGGTTTGCAACGGGTTACTAGAGAACGCAATTCTAGAAACTTTGTAGCTTACTAACTTCGCAGCCTTTAGACTGAGGTAAATGTGACATGTAATTGATGCACCTAGAATAACGGGAACGCCTTCAGCCACTCTATAACAAATAGCTTTTTTTGGGTGTGTCTAGTAACGGGTACCCATATGGGTCTCTAAAAACAGGACGCGAAAGGGAGGTTTTTCACAAAGCGTGGTGCTTCAATGGGTGTTATTTCCACTCATATACTCAAGTAGACAATTTCTACGACTACACAGTAAAATTTTTGGCAGTACCGAGGCTATCTTTTGGGCTGATTAAATCTTCTACGGCGATTTGCTGCCACATACAAAGCATCTCAGTCTCAGAACAGGATGTGTGAAGTCGTTTCTTTTATCTGGATATCGGAAGAAGTGGTCATGCAGGTAGGTTATAGCTTAGAAATTATATCAAAGTCAATATACTCAAGAAAATTTAGCATGATCTCCGAATATGTAACTAAATAAATTTACTAATCCATCTTTACATAAAAGTAGTTACAAGCTATTTGTTATTAGGAGCAAACATGTGAAACACTAAAATTATATTAAATATCAATTATTATGTAAATAATCAGGGATTAAGCGATTTATTTTTGGGTGTAGTTACTGTTTTAATGTGCTCTTACATAAAACAAAACGATTTCATTCGAAAAATTAAAAGAAACGAAAATAAAACATTATTTAATCATATATATTTTTAGATTACTTTCATTACGGTGCAGTTTCAGTGATACTATCATTATTTGAATGTCAATTCACTTTAGGTGATAGAGTTTATTGTATCATTGATTTCGAGATGAAAATACAACTAGACAAAGAGATGCTTTGTTTAAAGCGCATGTGACATTATAACAGTTGTTTAAAACATTAAAATATCATCGCTTCCTTTTAGAATTTCTGTCGTTTCATTTAGATAGATATATTTCAATTATTATTATAGTATTTCAAAAATTACGAGTATGTTTATTATGTTTTACACAAAAGCACATCATTTATTCATAGTGGACATACATAGTTAAGACATATTGAAAAAAAAACGACATAATTCACAGATTACATCTCTCCAATTTTTGAATAAAAAAAATAAAAATCTACTTCAAATTGCAGGCATTTTTTCATTTAAAGACTACATCCGACAGTTCTAAACGTGATTGCGGGACATCTCAATTTCTTAATGTATGATTTTAATATTTATTGGCATTGGTTTCTTAAATTTATAAATGTCTTTGTAACATATATTTCCATCAAGTAATCTATTTAGTTGTTGTAATCTCAACTGTAACTAAAATCTGTGAATTTAATTTTAAAATGTTTAACTTCGCTAATCTAACGAGAACGCGCTTTAAAAATGTACTAGGCTTGGTTGGGTTTACAACCAAGAATACTGGCTGAAGAAAGGGACTGTCAACAAATGTAGGTCGATAGGATTATTTCGACGATCGAGTTCGCTGCAGCAGACTCAAACAAAAGGGATACAAACAATCAACAAACACAGAAAGCAATTCTCGATTCATACGGCACACCTTGTTCAAGTACATCATATAATAATATCGGGATGGATACAATTTATAATGATAAAAGAGATTACAAACAAAGAGTTAACTATAAAAGAGTATGTTGTTGTACTAATTTCGGTGTTTGGTGGAACAACTTTTTCAAATCAACGTAGTCATTTTTTTAAATATATTTTTTATATTTTAATACATATTGTGTATCTTCTATTTTACGTGCATATATGAATAAAAAAATGTTCAAATTGTTTTTTTTTTTATTAATAACTATTTTATTTTTAACCTTTATAAATGTCATACAACCATACAGGTAATTTTCACATATTGCGGAATTAAGTGTCGGTTTGAAATATTTGTAAAAGATTAAAGTTCCTTATAGTAGAAACCGTTTATAAAATTAAATATTTTTTTTATGATTTATTTTTTATTAAATTAATACATATTACTGTGTATTAATTTAATAAAAATGATGAATGAATGATGAAAATTAATGCCCTCCTAAGGCGGATGAACCTTTATAGTCAACGGCATTAGGATGTGGAAATAAAGGGAAAAATACCACATTAGAGGTCTTAAAGACATCCCACGTATCAGCAAAAAAATGATTGCATCTCAAGTAAAATTTTCCGGAGATAAAATAGTCCCCCAATCGGATCTCCGGGTGGGGACTGCTCGAGACAAAACAACCAAGACAAATAAGAAAAACCTTCAGCCAACAAGATATGCCACCTGGAATGTTCGAACATTACTGCAGAACGGCGCCCTAGACGGGAGTATTTGCAGCAAGTATTCGAGGACATGAACTGTAGCGCTTATGCTGAGCTGAAAAGGGTTGCGGAGGACCGAGAGGAATGGAGATCGAGATGCAAGATTCTGTTGCTGCAAACCAATCCACCGGATTGATACTACGAAGAAGACTGTGTATTATAGGGAGAACACAGTGTTAAATATATATATATTTTACCCAGAAAAAAATGCCGAAATATTAACTACATTACGACAGTATATATTTTAGATTGTGTCAGTTTACAACAATCCACCACATGTCAAATCTGCAATCTCAATTTTGTATGGTCTGCACACAAAAATCAAGAAATTACCCGATAACAATAATAGAATACAGATTAATTTAGAAATTAGGCGGAATCAATTAGGTGTAATTACCGCTTTAAAAATGCTGAGATTAAAATTCTTCAGATCACAACGCCATAAAGATGCTCATTTATGCTTCCGAGTCCAAAGAAAGTCATTTACTGCATTTATAAGTTTATTTTATTTTTTTGAAGAAGGAGTGTTCCAATGTTTTACATGCATCGGTAGATTTGAAACTTAGCCGTGTGTGAATGACAAACGATAAATCTATAAAAAGATACGTGAATACATCACTACTATGTACAAGAGAGTTAGTTCTAAGATATATTTTGAAGTTGACTAGATTATTAACACCAGTAATTATACAGTTTGTGAATGATTAAATGCTTAAATTATAATTAAATGTTAATGGCGTTCAGAATAAAAGTTATATGAAAGATTTTTCAAGACATATAGCAACGGAATAAGAACTCAAACAATCTGTTGTATCAACTGTAAACACTTGTCACTTACGAGTATAACACCCAGGCAATACATGAAGATTCAGAAATTCTAATAGTATTATACAGAATTGGTCTAAGAAAAATGATTGAATTTGATAATAGCAATACATATTAGACCCAATATGTTATTGTGGAGTTATCACACACATGCTCGATTGGAAAACTCACTTTGCATGTTACACTCTTTGACACACGAAGAAAGTAATCTCAGCAACGGGCCACTTCTAGTAAAAATGAATTCATAAAATATTTTAATCACAAAATGCCATACATCACAATAACAACAAAAGGCACAAAGTGTAGGTTGTTGCGCACCTGAAGGGACACGCTCCGTCGACTGCCGCTGAGAGCTCTCCTACCGAACTCTCTTGGGGCGTCAGCGCTGAGGGGGCGCGCCGCCTGTTGGCGCAGCGCCGAGTAGTCCCCGGGTTCCTGGGTCTCCATGAACAGCAACGCCGGCAAAGTGAGCTCCGCGGCCAGCTCGGGCCCCAGCGGGGGTGCGCTGGGCAGCACGAGCGGCCGCAGCAGCCGCATGGAGCCGCGCGAAACCTGCACGACTGCCATCGCCGACGATCGGCGACTGACTAAATCCCGCTCTTCCGCAACCTCCGCTCCGGATACACTGCTCTCCCTCTCGGAGATAACACGAGACTGAACGCAAGTCTGACTATCAGAGATGACTCTTCCACCATCGTCTTCTCCCGCTGCTCTAACTACCGGAGTTGCTTCTCTGCTGTTTGTAGCCCCGCACGCGTCAACATCAACCAGTATTGACATCGCTTTTGCAACATCTTCACCGGTATTTGCATCTTCGATCAATGAAAGGGGATCCCTCCAGTGATCCGCTCCACTTCTTCCGAGAGACTCTAAATTATGCATCTCAGTTTTATCAGATGCAGCACTTTCGATTCCGGAATTCGTATCACGACTTAACAATGAAAGAGCTTCGTAACTTTTTCCATCCGCACTGTTATTACAGTTATTATGATGAGATGCGGTAGCGACTTCGATTAGATCATTTCCTTTATCGCGTGAGCGGCGCATCTTCATACACTTTTCATTTTTATTTACGCAACTATCGTCTTCTAAATAGCATTTGAGTTCTTCGCATTTTGACACAGGCCTGCTGGATGCGTCCTCAGTGATGCAAGCGGAATCTAAGCTGGCCGCACAAATCGGTTCAAGAAATGCAAAATATTTAGAAACGAAGTGGTCCTCTTCGTCGAGTGGTAAAATAGTTCCATCGTAACTCTCCACAAAATCGTTGGAAATTTCAGAAATTTGAGCAGTTTTTTTTATATTACACATGACCTCCTTGCCGATTGAAACAGGTCTCCGCGGTGAGTCATGTTCAGGAGGTAAAGATTGTAAGCAAGCGTTGGCACTTATCGGTTCGAGAAATTCAAAGTGTTTCGCGACAAACTGATCCTCTTCGCTTAGTGGCAAAAAAATCGGATCGCTATTTTCTTGGGAATCATTTGATATTTGAGAAACTCTCGCAGTTGTAGGTATGTCAGTCATTACTTCTGCAAAAGATTGGCACATTTCTTTCACTTCAGCATCCATAAAACAAGTCCCCTCTCCAGATATTTTTTTCTCATCAAGACTATCATCGCTTTTGTCAATGGAATAATCGTCATTGCTGAGTTCTTGAAAGTCGCTCGATTCCCCAAAATTCCCATCGATAGAAACACTGACCAATGATTTATCTAAAATATCATCTAAATCAGTCAAAATTTCTAATATTTGAGTGTTCAATGAAGCATACGACGCTTGACCTTTGGAATATTTGATTGGCGAATCTTCGACCATTTCTTCTAGACCTTTCGAATCTTTGTTGTAATAATGATTGATATTTAAATTTTCAAATTTAAAATCAAGATGATCGTCCGGATGAATGTTTTCCACATCCGCAACTTGACAAAACCCTATAGTATCACCAAATTGGTTTTTAGTAAAATTATTACACGGCTTTACGAAATTAGGAAGGTTTGAATAAAATGTTTTTTGTGGAGATTTTGACGACGCATCTTTTCTGGGGTCGTATTTAAAATTATTATTTGTATTTGCACAGATATTACTGTTAAACATTGGCTCTTCGTTGGTCTCACTTTTTAAGTTATTTAATTTAATGTTATCATTGCTAATCAACATTGATCTTTTACACTGGAGAGAATCATTCACAAAGGAATCGTCCACACAACTATTAGGCCTTTTTAAGGATCCCTTTGGATTGCGATAATCCGTGTAACAATACTCATTAGCAAGATTGCTAACGCCTGCCCCACACTCTATTACTGTTTTTTCGAGTAAATTTTTCGCACTTTGATGATTATCTTGTGGTTTAAAATAGGCGCTTAGATTTGCTTCCGACATTGAAGAATTACTGCCATTTAAATCGCCGTCTTGAAAACAAATATTTCGTACGAAATCACCGCTTTCATCACGGCAGACGGCTCCATCCTTGTGCAGCGCATCCGATTTGAAATTCAAATCGACAGTTTCGCTTTGATCTTTCTCTAAATTTAAACCGTCGAGACCTTCAACTGATCTGCAATCGCTCCGATCGAAATCGAATTTGATGTTAAAATTGAAGACTTCGTTTCGAGATATTCCGTCGGTATCTTGCGACAAGCTTCTCAGTCGATCCGCAGTAATCTGTGACGATTCCTCGATATATTTTGGCACTTTAAGACTGTTATCGTTTGATGTTATACCTTCATATTCACTGAGGCTGTGACTAGACGAATCGTCACTTTTCAAAGGCGATATTCCATTGCTTTCTTGTATCATACGTCTTGGTGAATCACCAATATTGATATGCGAAGATCCATTTATATATTTTGGCATCTCTGTACTGCTATCGTCTGAAGTTCTATCGTCGTAATGTAGGAATCCGTCACTTGACGACTCATCGTCAGTGAGATCGTCCAGGAGCGGGTGGGAATTTTCTGGTAGCTCCTCGTCGGATGTATGATCCCCATATTCTGGTCCTGTCCTGTTTCCGTTTTCCCCCGTCATGTCGATGCTCTGCATCATGACGTCCTGACGATGATTGGCCGCCATCTTTCTTCTGAATCCGCGACTGCGGGAACCTAAAAAATAAACAATAAAATTAAGATAGATGTTTTTACATGGCATTTACATAAAAATATTGCTGAAAAATAAAAATCAAATCAATACACCACACCCTGATGATGACCCTTGCAAATAGGTGGTTGGTATATCGGAGGAAAAACGGCCGCACATGGCTCAGGCATAACAGCATGAATTGCCGTACAAAACTTGTTTTAATATTACACTAATGTTTTTTTAATAACAAAACGTAATAAGCTATTTTAGTTCAATAATAGCGCCAAATATAACAATTCTTATAGTGAACAGACAGCATAGATGATCCCTATAACCTGGTAAAAGCCCTATAAAAGGGCCTACATAATTGAGTAATTTTGGACTAACAAACGTCACAAAATCAAAATTTCTTTGTGTCACGACAAAATGTAACCATATATTTACGATATAACTATTATATTCCAAAAAAATAAGCAAGAAACAATAAATAATGTTAGTTTAATTATTTGAAAAAACTTTCAACCGTAAAAAGATAAGTAAATAAACAATCTAAACGTAACACTGATTATTTATGCGATTCTCTAGAAATTTAAGCGGTTGCATACCAAACAGTGCGGCTAGTTTTACTTGGACTGTTTCCTTGAGCCTGTTTCTGAATGATATCATACTCTAGCTGTGTGTTAGTCTACTGAGGTGGCCAAGAACTAACTACTGCTGATCAGCTGCTAGATGCTGTGGCAGAGATACACACACTAGATACGTGATAACGAATAATTGGCAAAATAACACATACAACGGCAACCTTTTGGAAGATATATACATCTTCTTTTGAATGCAATGTTTGAGTAAATTATTTTAGTAATTTTGCAGTTAAATGGTCTGAATATTGAAATACATGCGATTGGCAGTGCTTTACCCATATTTTTCGTCTATCGTCTATGGATATGTATTTTTCTTCCCATATTCGTTCCATACCAGGAACATATGGTTACTACAAGTTGCCGTCAGCTTTGTCAGTTGTCATTGTCAATGTCCTGTGCATCATTTATCCCAAGACATGTATGCACCCACATGACCACATGGAAACATGCATGATTCCCGACAACCTAGCAGCTAACAGGAGACCAAGAGGATTTGAAGAAGCAGTTGTAGTATCTGAGGCTTTCGGTGATTTTTAACCCTTTATAGGACAGTGGCAAATATAAATGCCCCCACAAATAAATATATTTGCCACCGTGCATGCACACGCAGTTGTTTTCTTAAGGGTTAGATGGCATTATAATTGACCACCCCATGGAGCCTTATACAAATAACTATTTTTATTTTTTATTTCTTGCTCCGTAGACTGATGTTAATTTAATTAGATTTAGTTTTTCTTAAAATCAACCAAAAACGTAATGCCCTATAAAGGGTTAATTGAACATTTTACGGAGATCGGATGCTTAGCTTGAGGGTCTCGAGGGCTATCCATTTGGTCATAAGGAACGGCTCAACCCAACCAATAAGTAATTAAAATTACTTTTCAAAATTTTAAACAGATAACTTCTAGACTTCATAAACAAAATTTAAAATTATTTTAATGCAAAAAGATTTCACAGCTCTGATGTCTAATTTTTAACGGGTTAGCGATAGAGTGATAATTATGCAGTTTAGTGTTGTGATCAATATAATAAATAAATAATAAATATACAAAAGTATATCAACACGTCAAATCATATTTATATATAGGTTTATATACGCTACTGACAAATTAACCAAAAAAACAAATTTGAACAAAATTAAATTGGATTCATGTATCAATAGATATAACGAGGTTCCTAATATACGTAGATAAAAAATAATATAAACTACGTGAATGTGCTTTGTCCCTGCCCGCTTATCTACCTAAAAATGTACAACTATCTCCCGAGTGCATCAATAAGTATTGAAACATAACTTGAAGTTAGCTACAAATGCTACATTAATTTAGTTCGTTTTGATCCATAGTGTACTTCAAGTACCGATTTACATGTAACAGAATGTTTTTTTTTATTGCTAACGATAAGATATGTAGCAAGCAATTTGGATAATTATATAGTAATTCCTCCTCCTCGTAGTATCAATCCGGTGGATTGGTTTGCAGCAATATAATCTTGCATCTCGATCTCCACTATTCTTGATCCTAACTTGAGATGCAATGATTTTTGCTGATACATGGGATGTCATTTAGACCTTTAATGTGGTATTTTCCCTTTATTTCCACATCCTAATGCCGTTGACCATAAAGGTTCATCCGCCTTTGGAGAGCATTTACTACCTCCAGGACAATAGAGTGCCCTAAACAGCATGACCTGATGAGGTTAGCTGGATGTTAGCTTATTCCGGCCAACATTCGGTCCCCTGTCTATATTGGCCGACTGATGTCGCTCACCCCCCACCACGAGAAGGAGATAGATCAGGAACCTGTGACCATAAGGCATTTCGCAGTGTCCTCCAGTACTTTTAGGGGCAATAATAATTCATATTAGTAAAATATTTTACTGTGTACTTGTATTCTTGGAAATATTAAAAATAATATATTGTAAATTCACACTTAAATGCCCGTCGTTAAATATTTCATCGATTAACAATGGCAAAGTCGTTGTAAATTTTACATATTATGAGAGTTATAGACCACAAATAAGCATGGAAATGAGAGCCAGAATGATAAATATATATATGATTTTAGAAAAAAAAATATGTGGTCTCTTGTAGTAAAATATACTACAAAACTACTAGTTTTCTCAAGGTTGTAATACGTCCGTATGACTAGGTATCATTTCTAAGAACATAACACCATAGTGATAAAAACATCGCCCTAATAATAATGATTCGTCTAGGAAAATTTCACACATAATGATAGTAGCAGTGACGTTAGCTAATTAAGATACAAAAGGGGATCGCAAACTGCAAATAAAAAAATGTAACATATGTACTTCAAATAATATTTGACTTGATTAACTGAGATAAGTAGCGGTTGACGCTAGAATAAACCAAAAGTTCTCGACCAGTGGGCAATCGTCCTTTGGTGGTGAAATCTGAAGGTATTTTGGAGGAATAAGACTATGTATTTATTTTATTTATAACATTTTTTCGGAACTCAAAATGGGCATTTGTATTTTATTCATAATAGGCAAAGGGTCGTTTTTCTACCGTCTTATTACAAAATGCGAGTAGGACAACGATTTTTTGTTAGAAATTTTGTAGGGGAGATGTAGCAAAAAGTATTTCAAACGTATTTCCTTAATTCCTCGAATATAATATGAGACCATCTTCTAGGACGATGAGAGGCTTTAAAAAAAGCTGTTCTAATTGATGCAAAAAAAACATTTTAGTTCGGCACAAAAAATGGAATGAATCATCAAGTTTTTTGGTGTTTAATGATTCAAAAATGGGTTTTGCCAGATGATATTTTTGAATACGTCAACGGTAAGTAAAACTAAGATTGTAATAATTAATGATTACTCACAGAGCGCCTGTTAAAGGAGCGCTGCCATTTTTTTTGTGTAAACACATACAGGAGAATACCTACAGATGGTGATAGTAATTCTAAAGTCTCTGTGGAATTCTATGACACTTACCATGGTGTATATGGCTAAACGCTGCATGTGGAGTGTTGATCCGATAACGTTATATACTACGGCCCGAGATTGACGCATCATCCTTTATTATTACAGGAATTTACTATGAATGGGTGGTCTTCACGGGTCGACTTTCGTCTACCACCAATTTTAATTAATAGGCTATGACTGGCATTTTACGGGTGATGGATCAAATCACACCAACCCTAGGTATTTTAGAGCTCATAAATCTATTAAAAATCCTTTTTTTTTTTTTAATCTCCGCCGGGGATCGAACCCACGACCTTTGGTTTGCAAAGCAAACGCTTAGACCATTGAGCTGTGACCGCCGGCAAAAATGACAATGACAATAATCCTATAATCTGCAGGCATTCTACATCACCGTTTTTCAATATTATCCAATTTTTTTAGTGGTAGCTTACAGTCTTATTGGTGCAGTTTATGGAGGCAATATGTTCGAAATTAGTAGTAAACACAAATTTTAATACTTAGTAGGAAGTTACTGAATGTTGACTAAGTCAGTAATTAGTCATTAAGCACACATTAAGGTAAATATTTGCGATATTTACATACGTATAGTCGATAGCCCAAATTAACAGAGAAAGTGACACATCCCTCATACCAAGTTCACTTTCTCTTCTAAATACACAAAAGGTATTGTTTCAATTATTCTTGCAGACCACAAAGGCTCTCTGTCCATAACTATATTTAGATTAAAGAAATTGTTCAAAGCGTTCAAGGATACGAGAGCTGAAATTTAGAGCGTTAGGTTAATAACCCGGCCTCGTAAAAAGTATTTAGTTTTGATACTTCAGTTTCAGTGAAAGAATTCAAAGTGAAACAACTCAAAATAAAAATATGAAATATTTATGAACGTCAATGTAATAAAAATAAGTAAAACTGCATTACAAATCAGGCCTGAGAACGTAATACAGTAAGGCCCCGCTTATCGCGGGGGATACGTTCCATCAAAGTAGAGCGTAATACGAAACAGTGCTAAACGACGCTATCTTAACATGTAAATAATGGGTTTAGGTATTAAATTTAATGGTTATGTTTTTTTTAATAAAAATAAAACCAAACATTTATTTCTTACAAAAATAAAAACAATATCAACGAATATACTTATAAAAACAAATAAAATTCTATGTCAGTTAGATCATTCAGTCTATTCTGTGTTTCCAATTTTTTGACAATTTTTTTTGACATTCAAGAAGGAATCTAATGTAGTTTGCGTTTTCCTTTTGCGTTCTGTTAGAAGTTGTTTATAAGTGGATAAAGCATCTATAACACCCCGTCTTGCTTTTGAACTCGTGTCAAAATTTTGATCATTTTCAACAAATTGGTCCATAATTACAGTTATAGTGGTCAAACTCTTTTTTACAAACGCCATCGAAAGTTCTTTTTGCTCTTCTTCGAAATCACTAATATCAATATTTTTGTTTTCTTCTTGCTCAGTTAATTCCTTGAGCTCATCATTAGAAAGACTAGCTGCTGTTTCTTGAACTATTTCTTCGACGTCTTCCACATTTACCTCATCTAAACCGGTTTGTTTCGCTAGTTCCACTATGTTTTCCACTATTTATGCACAATTTCGGGGAATAACCCCGGGTTGAAATAAAAGAGCGCCAAACCGAAACATCGCTAAACGAGACAGCGGTAAGTGGGGCCTCACTGTATAACTATAAACGGAACTAAAAAAATGATACACATACATATCATCTCATAAGACAGCAGACGCGGGGATTTGAACCACAAATTGTGCAGCATATTCATTTCTTTACTGAACGCGAAATTAATCGAATCTAGAAAACAATTTCTTGACTCTATTTTTGATGAAAGATTTGTGTTATAAGATGGTGTTTTTTTGTGTACATGAGAATGTATCAGTTGATGAATTGGTATTTTTTTTCGTTTTATTTTTATAATGGCTACTTGACGTAGCCTGAACATGTTAAAAATTAAAACTGTGGAATAATTATATATGTTGTTTTCCGTTTATTGATGTTATCATTATTGTAAATATAAGAATATTAATAATAAAAAATCCCCATAGTACAATTAAAAGAAATAAATAGCTCTAGGCAAACCGCTTCGAAAGCAAGCTTTTTACCTATAATGAATGGTGTAGTCATAAATAAAGAATTGTAATAAAGCAGACCTGTATTCAGTAATGAGCAGAATTATTGTAGAATTTTATTATAAATTTCGTCATCGGGTCAAATGTCAATTGGCTACTTTTCCTTAACAATTTGTCTCCCGACTGAATCACCCAATGAACATTTGCCCGTTGTTACACATCTCGCAAAGCTTCAAATACGTTACCGACAAATAAAATGGCTCCATCAGGGATTTTGTACTGAAAGACTATTATGTATTTCACATGTTAAGAAGAAATTATTTGCGCATGTAACGTTGCATTTCCAGCACATAAACGATCGCAAATACTATGCCCTGAATGCTTATAATTTGATGTTGATAAATAAGTAAACGGTAAAAATATCCAATTTGACCATTCGGCGTGGGGCAGACCCTGTCACACCTTTTGGAGTATACGCTGTGCCCGAATAGCTGCACCCAGGAAGACCTGATGATGGCCAGAAGTAACTATCGACGTCGCCCACTTCTGGGCAGACAGGATCTGGCCCTGATGTTTCCGACACTATTATATGTATATATAGGTCAAGCTGATATCAGGTCAAGCTGGTTAGGGCACTCTATTGTCCTGGAGATAGTAAATGCTGTCCAAAGGCGGATGAACCTTTATGGTCAACGGCATTAGGATGTGGAAATATAGCGGAAAATACCACATTAAAGGTCTAAAAGACATCCGATGTATCAGCAAAAAATGATCTCAAGTATGATCGAGATGCAAGATTTTGTTGCTGCTAACAAATCCACCAGATTGATACTACGAAGAATATATGATATTTACAATTGGATGTATCTGAATTTAAATGTAAGTTTACCGTGATAATACTAGATACTTACTGCTTCTCTATTATCCATTAAGTGATTAATTACGTTACCTTAACAAGGTAATAAAAATGTAATTTAAGTAAATAATTTATCATATAAACAATATTTATTATTTTTATACTGGCAATCTGGTTATAAAATACAGTTCGATAGCTGATTTATATACTGAACGAAAATATATTTAGATACAAACAATTATTTAAGCAATAATCATTACAAGTAAGGTACTCCCATTTGAAAAGTTTTATTTTACGAAAATATTATGCGGTTAATAAAATAACATATATAGTGTAATTTTGTTTCTGGTAAAATTGAAACTTCAAGACTTTAAAAAATATATAAAAATAAACAAAAACAAATATAAAGGGTCCAATTTTCTGCCATCTAACTTTTTTTCAACTTTTGAACTTGTCTTATTTTTCGTGAATGGAATAA
This sequence comes from Glossosoma conforme, assembly GCA_022606575.1. NCBI lineage: Eukaryota > Metazoa > Arthropoda > Insecta > Trichoptera > Glossosomatidae > Glossosoma > Glossosoma conforme. The sequence goes on along the minus strand of JAGTXR010000014.1, from coordinate 746,238 downwards.
ATCACCTGTCTTTTAGCTCATGTCTGATTTGACAGATAATTAGTTTTATCCTTCCTATAGACTACTGAATGTATTATATTTGATGGAAAACTCACCATCACGGAGAACCGTCGATTACTGGATAATTTATTCGTTGCAACTTCATACACATGCAAGTTCGTCTAATAATTTCACCATGACGGCATTCATAATATTCAAATTCAATGCGATGATTTTTTTCGAGGTTATGTGATCAGTCAAATCGAGAAGGCCCATAGGTGGGTTGGCCTATTCGTAATACATATTTTTGATAGATGCTTTGATTACGTATAGTATTTTATGTGCCATTACAATAGGGTCTCCACCGTTATTAAAAAAACTTAAAATTATAAGTAAGTCCATTTCAAAATTACAATTTACGCACAGCGACATAACTTTGTATACATTTTTTTCATTGATATCTTGCTTGCCAAATGTATACCACTTACAGACTTTTTTGGCCATCGAATTTTTGGGCGACTGAAAAGGGCGTTGGATTTTTGTTCTTTAAAACATTCGTGAAATAAAAAGTCATATTTTGTTGATAAAATTTTTAAATACAAAAATGGATGATTCATTTTTGCTCATCAAATAGCCTCCTGAGAAGGCGGATAAGAAATGCTTTTGTTGTTTTCTCTCCAATTTTTTATTTATTTGCTTGTGAAATTTTCAAAAGCAAAAAGAGCGTTCTTTTTCTGGAGTATTTAATTACCAAAATTTTCTACTAAATGAATTTTATATTCACTGTCCCAAGACATTTCTGCACCCAGAGGTCCACCTGAGAAAACATGAGGTCTCCAAAGCGTGGGTCCGGGAGCTTGAAGAAGCGGCAGTTATTAAATCCAAGGTGTATTTTGGATATTTTAAATGTACACACATACAGAAGATAACATGCAGAGGGCCTTGGTCCTTCACGGAATCTATGACGCTCAACTGGGTAGGTGGGGAGCAAAGAAGGAACCTCCGCGTGGTGCCCCCTGGAAACGGTTATTTACAATGCCAGCCAATCCTTCGGAAACAACAACAACACACGTAAAAATGCAGAACATAGCCCCTGGACACGACGAGGGGTGGAATATATTGAGGTCCCTTAACAGACTTCGGACCGGAGTATGCAAGACGAAGACACAAATGAAAGCCTTGCAGTTTTACAGCGGACCGACTGAATGTGACTACGGCGTGGAGCTGACCCTGTCCCACCTTCTGGAGTGTACGCTGTGTCCAAGTAGCTGCACCCAGGAAGACCTGATGATGGCCGGGAGTAACGCCATCGACGTCGCCCACTTCTGCGCAGACAGGATCTGACCCTGTTGTTTCCGACACGATTATATATTAAACTGGGTAGGTTAGACGCTGCATGTGGATATAATAAGTAGTGATTGCATGCGTGTATGAATTAATTGAAAATGGATGTTTATTAATCAGCATTTTTAAAAAGATCTGACGAATAGTTCGACGCCCTTGAGGCACGCAATGAGCAACAGGCGATGACCCATCGTAGTTTTGGTATCCGTACAATGTTGCATAATTTCGGCGTTTAAATAAGAACCGCGTTTTCCATGTGCTTTTGCCGTTGGTTTAATTACTTCACATAATATCAGCACCCAAGTGTCCAGAGACGGAGGTCTCAGAATATTTGGCAACCCTACATTATAAGGAAGTAGTCAACGTCAGTATGTTATAGCTAGGTCATATAAAACTGTAGACAATAAATTATAACACGTGTGACCTTTTAACAGAACTAAATTAATCAATAAATATGTCCCAATAAAATATCCGCTTTTATTAAATAATTTTAATCTAGGATTTCAGTTTTTATTATTAACAGAACGGGTAAATTTTCTATTATATAGAGTTAAGAAGCACCCAGTCCTTTTAAGGTGACTTTTTTTACGCGATTTCGCTTTTACGGATTGTTTTGACGGCTTACTTTTTTACGTGATTTACTTAATATTTTTTAAGCAATATTTGCATTGTTGGTACAGATACATTGGTGGGGTGTAATTTGTAGTTTTAAAATGAATGTCCCTTAGCGTCTAAGCCTCTAATCTAACATTGAAATTCATTAAAATATACTAAATTAAAGTTTGCACATTTGGAGTAAATTGTAGGAACACAAAAAAATATTAATAAGTTTGCTACAGTTGGAATTAAGAGCTATTTTTTACCTCAGATTACAATCTGGGCGCTATTGAAGACCAGAAATTCAATAGTTTAACAGATTTGTAACAAAACTGAGATAAATCAAAACCATTGAGAGTATTAAATGATTTCAATTTCAATTTTGTATATTTTGCCTTTCAGAAACATTACAAATTATGTTAACTCAATGCATTTCTGAAGTACAATAAAAATACAAATAAAAAATCAAATATATACAAAATTAGGTACTTATGATTAAGTACTATGAACAAAGCAATAAAGACAAGCAACAGAAGATCGCTTGCTTATCAGACAGACGAAGCCAACCAATTATCCCTCCAAAGAAACTCTTGGAGTTCTTGTCTGAATTGGGCCTCTCTTACGTGAAATATATCAACATCCGAGGCGATTTGGTTAAACAGTCTGATCCCTCTCCCAAGAGGCATAGTCTCTGGCAGATGATAATAATATACTGCTGAGATTCCTTTAATGGTTGCTTTGCAGCGATCATATGCTCTAAACAAGGAGCAGACGAGGGAATAAGAAAGGTCTATAAAAATATTTAGCATCAATCTTATAGTACCACACATTAAATTTACTTTTATTAGTACGAGATTAATTAATCAATGTTTATAATATTCATACAATAATCGTGTTTCCATGCTTCCGTCTTATCTATTTAGGTAACTGTGTACTCGTACACTAATGGGAAACATATTCTTGAAGTTTACAATGGAAATATTAATATATTTATAATTTGTTGAGCCTTAGGGTTAGACAAATTAGCTTCCTACATTTGATAGGAACACGTAACCTCGATTTACGAACGACCTTCTTTACGAAACAGTCAGTTTATAAAAACACAAATCCCTGCATTACTTTACAATCGAATAAAATATCGGCACACGAAAAGGCAAGCAGTGTTACGCCTCCAATGACTAGCGTGATCAATGATCATACTATAACAGTAAACTTTTGATCCTTTTCTAACTAAATATCATAACTTTTGTATCAATTTTGCTTTAAAATTATATATATTATACAACGGTAAAGTACGCAATTATAGAAAACAATCGGGATATAATTTTTTAATTCAGTTTGAAATATTTGAATCAAAATAGGTAATCCAAAACAGTAATTAAATATTTCACATTTTAAAAATTGTATAGATGTTCGAAGCTTCTAACATCTTATTTAATTTAAAAACTAATAAGGTGTTAGAAGTTTAACCTTCTTACACCTTATTTGACTTAGTCTTAAAACTTTGTACTGATAGCCTGGCCCTTCGGAATCACACCGAGAACCTCCTCTGCTTCACTCTTAACCCTTTACGTGCGAAATAAGATTTCATAAAAAGTCATGAAATGAGTCAATTAGTCAATGAAAAATCAAATTGAATATTTGATTTTTTTTATGTGTTTTTATTGGTCGGTGGTGCATTTATATTCATATACCTTCAGAACTAAATTAAATAAATCCATTATTATTTTTAAAAAAGGTCAAATTTGAAACATGTGTAGAATGACCCACAACTCAAAACATATCGTAAAAAAAAATTAAGACGAAGGAATGTCGTAATACGAAACAAAACAATATTCAATATAGTACTCGGACAAATCCGCATCTCGCACTGAAGCGACGTGTTTTTTTCAGGCGTGGGATAAATCCGCACCTCGCACTTAAGAGCAGTGCAAGTTGGTGCGGATATATCCGCACCTCGCATCTGAAGGGTTAAGCAAGTTTTTACAATTGACATTCATGTTTCAAATATATTTTACGACGTTTTTCGACATGTGAATGCGCACGCGTATAAATTATTAATGCCATATGCACAATCCGTTCCCGATAACAACGTCTTCCACAAATGTACAACATGAATGGATTCAATTACAATACGAATTCTTTACGGACCGATGAGCAAGAAGAAAATGTCCGATTAAGTGCGCTGCAAGATTTCGACAAGCCTGCAAAGGAGTGGCGGGTTCATTGAAATGTCAAATGTTATAAACAATCGCTTAACTTTGACTCTACTTTCAACCTCCAGAGGTTGGGCTGCCAGAAGACGAGCTTCGGTAAATCAGTTTTCTACGATTCATTTACTCGTAGCAGTTAATAAAAATAAACATTAACAAGGTTAATTCTACACATTTTAACACGTTTTTTTATGTAATCGCATGCAGGAGAGCACAGCCGGTCAAGACCAGTGCACTCAATGACGCTCAGCCAGGGAGGCTGGACGCTGCATGCGGGAAACGTGTGTTGTGTTAGTGTTAGTGTGTGAGTTGGAGAGATTGCAAGTGTATATTTATCTGTTTCTTGAAGATATCCAGACAGCAAACACAGACGCTGGAAGAGTAATCCAAAGCTTACCGATGGCATTAAGGAAGGAACTTTGAAAACTGCCAATTCTTGGTCGACACACATTAACCATGTATAGATGTTCCGCATGTGTAAGGCAAGTTTGTCGGTTGTGGGTTGGTGCAGGAGGAATTAGTTCTTTAAGTTCCAAAGAGCAGCGACCGTGGTAATAACGGAAGAAAAGACTAAGAGAACCAATCTTACACCTGTGTTCCATTGATTGCAGGTTAGACGCAAGAGTGCCATTGTTTGTCAAACGAATTGCTCTTCTATAATGTGCCATGAAAATATATATAAATGATTTTACTTATTCGGATACATACTCGTATTTACACACGCGCTTGTTCCCAACGATGTATATAATTTAATTCAATTAAAACAAAACACAGACAGGATTATAAAGCAGTTTGAGGTGTCTCCAAAAGATAGCGCAGACTCCAGAACGACAACAAATAATGCATATTTTGGGATTCTTGAATGTTTTAACTTCTATGTTCCAGATAAGTACACCCGTGCTCGTAGCCATCCATTGTTTTTGATCCCAGTTTATACTTGTGGAGCTTTGAGCACTCAATTTAGTACAACGGCAATGGCGCTCCTAAATGACATACCAGCACACCTCGATCCGTTTCCTCTTTCCTCGAAGGTATTGTTCTCCTAGATCTCTGTGATCTTTGACACGTTTCATCTTCTTCTTCTTTTATGTTATTTTTATTTTTTATTATCTTTTGTATGTTTTGTATATTTATTTATACTCTATGCTTCTTATTATTGTTACCTTGGAATTGCGATTCTGTGAAATAAATAAATAAATATCTCGTTCTCTGGGATGACGCAGTTCACCATAAAATTCTGATCCAGGATCACATGGACAGGTGTCTTCGGAAGGAAGTCCAAGCCGTTGGAAAATTATTAAAGCGTAAGTAAGAATAAAATTCAAAGAGTTGATCATATTCCATTTCAGGTGTGCTTGATGAAAATAAATACTTGTCTATTCTTACAAAAATCGCCTTTTTGAGTTCCAGGTGACTAATGGAATGAGTGTGAAGTGAGTGAGTGTGAGTTCGATGGAAAACATTCGTAAAGAGATGGTACGAATTGCTTTTTTTCCTTATTTGATCAGTCTCCTTTCTCGTTTTTCGGAGTACCGCTGCGGTCGTGATAAAATTACAATGTACGACTATAATCAGATGCACAACGCGCTTTACGATGTTTAAACTTTCACAGCTAACACGAATACTAACAATTTGTAGTCTTGCTGATGAGGGATGGGATGCATTAAAGAAGATAAATTGGAATGGAACTTGAAATAAGAAGGGAACAAAGGGATCTGTAAAAAACATCTAAAACACAAAGGCAGCCAAAAAGTAGACACGTTAGCAGTGGCAACAAAGAATAGAAAAACGAGAGATGTCTTCAAGGAGTGGTATTGAAGAAGAATCACGTATAGCCGTCACAAATCGCGCTAAGTTTTTGTCCTTCAAAAAGACACGATCACAGCAATAATCTTGTTAATCGAAATATGTTTTATATACAGTAAGACCCGCTCAACGCGGGGGATGGTGTTAGTTTAACAAAACTTTATTTCTTACAAAAATAAAAACAATATAAACGAAAAACAAATAAAATTCTAAGTCAGTCAGATCATTCAGTACATTCTGTGTTTCCAATTTTTTGCCTTTTTGTCAAGAAGGCATCTAATGTAGTTTGCGTTTTCCTTTTGCGTTCTGTAAGAAGTTGTTGATAAGTGGATAAAGCATCTATAACACCCCGTCTTCTTTTTGAACTCCTGTCAAAATTTGGATCATTTTCAACAAATTGGTCCACAATTTCAGTTATAGTGGTCAAACTCCTTTTTACAAACGTCATCGAAAGTTCTTTTTGCTCTTCTTCGAAATCACTAATATCAATATTTTTGTTTTCTTATTGCTCACTTAATTCCCTGAGCTCATCATTAGAAAGACTAGCTGCCGTTTCTTGAACTATTTCTTCGACGTCTTCCACATTTACCTCATCTAAACAGGTTTGTTTCGCTAATTCCACTATCTCTTCAACTATTTCATCCATATCGACAGAGTGTCTAATGTCTTCGCTCTCACTTACATCTGGTGCTGCGCACAATTTCGGGGAATCCCCTGGTTAAAATAAAAGAGCGCTAAACCAAAACAGCGCTAAACGAAACAGCATTAAGAGGGGTCTCACTGTAGTAACATTCTTCGGGTATATTGCCAGAAAATAATGTCAAATAATATGGTGATCAACGGATTGTCATAACACAGATCGGTTAGCATCAAAATGAATCATCTTCTTTGATGTCAAGTGTCTGGCTGAAGGCGCTGTTCCATGTCGGCTCCGAATTCTGAAGCTCTCCGAATACATTACATATTATTCGTGACGGGTAAAATAATTGTGGTTCATACCTTATGATTTTGAGCACGTTCAAAACGTTGTATTTGTTGCAATGTATGATTTGACATCGTATATATTTTTAAAAAATCAACTGGTGAACTTAACTGTAACCTGTATATCCCTCAAAATGGCATTTAATAGCGATCCATCGTTGCACTGTTAAAACTTTTCGTATAAACTCGACGAATTCTATGACTCGTAACCACATGATACTGATTAGTGAAGCTTTGCTCCAGATTGATCTCCTTATCTTAACCGCACAATGGAAAATAGATGCAGTCAATTTGTTACGAAATAATTGTTATATTGACGATTTTTATGCGTAATATTTAATGTGCACTAGGAACTTCGAGGCTACCATAAGTAGGATTATTTTTCGCCAATTAAAGTTCTGTATTCTACATTCTACCGTCTTAGTGCAACCCGCATTGACAGATGAACGACATTTAGAATCCAATATTTCTAATACACTAAAAAAATACCTGGTAGATAAAATAAAATTAAGAAAAATATTTGTCCTGACATCAGCATGATGTAGCCCTTGCTTACTGTTACCGAAACCTCGATTTACAATCTTTCGTCTCTTATTTCGGGTCGCTTGTCGTGCATTTAGGTGCGCCGTGTTGTGATTTTGGACGGTTCCGCTAACGGGTGTGTTAGTTAAAAATACCACCGCTCGCGGCGCTAGCGGAAGCCGGGACAGCGCGGAGATCGGCAGTCAGTCCCCACCCTTTGGCGAGGCAAGGTTGCATTGCGACCGCATGGCATGTCATCCCGCGTGGTCGAAAGCTTGTAATGTTTTTAACGTAAATATAATCCATGTGCTTCAAAAAGAAAGTATTTGTCTGCTGACCGCTCCTCATCCTGCCCTCAAGCGACGGAATAACACCCTTTTTGTGAAATAGGAAGATGTTTGTCCTTTAAAATACGATTTACAAGAAACATTACGAGTTTACAATGTATTAATTGAATAGTTTATTGGGTAAAATCCCTTACAATAAAAGCGTTTGTTGGCAAAATAGAATACAATATTAGTATATAAATTATTAATTATAATAAAGTGTTCATTTCTGTAACACATTGTTCATTTGTGTTACACTTAAATTACCAACCGTAAAATATTTTTTAGCGTTTAGCACTAGCGACCCTGTCGTCGTAAGCTTTTTAAGCTAATTATTATAGATAATTAATAAAAATAACATTATTGTGGTAACAATCAACTAACTACGAGTACTTTTAATAATTATTAAATTAAAATAAGCAGTCTTACAAAATAAATATTAATCGCCATCGTGTTTTAAGTAGTGTGTTGTCATATTTACCAACCTAATTTGATTGAATGTGTAAATACCTACTCAGTGTGGCGAGCGCTTCTGCATCCAAATGGAACCCATAAACATTCCGAATGCCGATCCTAAAATATCCTTATATAAATACCTAATTATTTTGAGAGATGGCGGCCGAGAATGTTGTGGGTATTGAATTACAATATCGAAAACGCATACGGATTGTTAAATTCACTCATTAATTCAAATCAAATTATCAATTTGTGTCACTGCCGTATTCACCTCCAAGTTGGAGCACTTGACCAGCACAGAGACAACATCAGTTTTTGCAGGATTAGTTTTTCATTGGATACCTCAAAAATCATACCTGCGTTCACACACAGAAGTTTGCATCCTGTTTTTTACGGGATAGCATTGGAAGAGGTTTGTGTTTTTTACGGGATAGCATTGGAGAAGAAAATTCAGACGCAACGGACGTGAATACTCTTCTGATATTATACTGGTACTTTCTCCACCGAAAGCAATGCAAAAAAATAAGATTTTGGGTTCACCCGATCCTAAAACTACCATCAAGATTAGGCACATTTCGTAATCTCATGGGTGATTTGAGAAAGAATGAATCCAATTTTTTTTAATGATTGTATGCATTCTACTTCAGAATGTAAGCATCAAAAACCGTATGCAGGATGCTAGTGGGAACACTTCCATTAAACTATGTACGTAACTAAAGTAGATACCGTTTTTTATTGGATTCATTCGTCCAGTTTGTAGTGGCAAAACCGTACAGCACATTTCGAACGGATCGAATATTTGCGGTATCCTGCAAACCGAATGCTCATGTGAATGTTACTTGTGATCTTGCAAAACTGGACGTCCGTGGGAAAGGGCCCTAAGATCTCAACTGTCTGGTCATTAACTACGATCCAACCCTGAAGCAAAGCTCTACTAGATAAATTCGGAAATTTACGGTTTTCACAATGACTAGGGGTTTGAAGAAAGGCAACTCAACTTTCTAAGGAGTTGATTAAAAGGTCTAAAAGAAATATTAATATATATATAACAATTGCATTAATATGAGAAACCTTTTTCAGGGCTGCTGCTCCGCCGAGCACTCAGAATTTATCCCTCCCGCCTCCACACTCAACTGACAATTCTTCACAGCATTGATAAACACTCACATATGAATTTTAAAATACATCGAACAACTATTTTTTTCTAATTCCAAAACGCCACCTATAAGCTTTTCAATATTCTTTAAGTGATTTGTCCCTCATACGTTCTTCATGTTTTTAAGAAACAGATAATAGTGTCACAGAACCCACTATACTTGTATAAAGGTTTACAAGTTACGATCTTTTAGTACTCTTTTGCATATATTTTTTCAAGTCAATTTATAAGCTCTATAACTACCCCAGGTTGCTGCGCAATCGATCCCACGGCATATTAATCAAAAATCGGTGGTAGACGAAAATCGTCCCACCACATAATGAGTTCCTGTAAAAGTGGACTGTGTAATCTAATGACGTTGGCCGATGTCACATCCATAAAATATACAAGCGTCATAGAATCCACACTGAGATTTACCAATCACCGTGTGCCGCCGCAACATATGACAATACAAATGATGTCAATTACCTGAATGGCAAGGTAACTAAATAATTATATAATAGTTTTTTATAATTGTTTTTTGTAAATAGTTTATTTTAATAGTTTTTTATGTCCACATATGCGGGAGAATACAGTCAGAAATAGTCAAACTTATAAGTTAATTAAGTGTAATGTAATTAAATATCTTGTCACTGAATGGGATCATTCATTACCGGTTTTAGGGGGTGGCGAAGTGGGTCGGTGGTCCAGGGCGTCGAATATGCTATGGGCGCTGAAGGCAACTAATCTTTCTTATATATTTTTAAATATAATAATTTTGGGGCTCTAGAAAAAATTGCACTAGGGCGCTGCGGGTTCTAAAGCCGGTACTGGGATCATTAACTCAGGAAGGTCCTTAGATACAGTAATATACAAAGTACATGATATCTGCAAACAATGTAAAATCAATAGAGGACTATTTATCTCTGGAAAGCACACATCTTATTTGGTAGAACGTTGGGTAAGAATTTATGTCCGTTCGCAGCGGAGGACTTTACAACTGGTGCAGTTTCTCTAGTGGCCACATGCCGGAACAAATATGGTAGTAAAGAAATATCCAAATTGTCCATAAAATACGTCAAAATGACAAGATTGGCATTAGATAACCTACTTTATTTAAACGCCTAATTAAAACTTATCAAGTCTATCAAGTACATAATAAAAAACATGTGGAATTATTGCTTTTTTATTTTCGACCAAAAATGTTGTATATTTTACACATTACTAGACTTGACAACATATTATTGATAATCCTTCTTTATTATTATGTTTGAAACGATAGTCAAAGAAGTATTTCTTGGCGTTTTAAAGAGCTTTAAAGCTCACACTTCAAAGTTTTTTTTTAATCAAAAAAACTGCACAATCTTTCAATACACAACGCCTGTGATTTGTTCACCTATAAATTATGATAGGAAATTATTTTTCATTTAAAAAAAATCATTTAAATGATGTTACCTTTAATGCTGGGAGAGTGTCCACAAATATGCACGGCACCATTCACTTTTGTTCACATTTTCAAAGTCAAACGAGTTAAAACTATAAAACCGAATGCATATATTTACTTCGAAACACAGCTATGCACATTGCACCATAGTTATGGTGCACCAACCGTTGCCAAGCACTAAAAACACATCAAAACATACACAAAATGACGACAAAAGTCGGCTTAACATCCTATATTTCAATCACTTTAAACACAACATCCATTAAATTAAATTATTAAACTTAGTTAAAAAGTATTGATATAAATTAAGTTATATTCACTGAGACCATGGTTTCGTTATTAAACTTAACTTCATATTCACCAAATCAAATTTTGCACAAAAAGTGCGAAAAACTTTGGTGACAACATAAAGAGATTTAATGTACATACCGTTGAAGTATGGTGAGCATAATATGAAACCATGGTCCCCGCTATAAAAAAATACTATTATAAATACAAATCAATACAACAGTTTGCTTTTAATGATAATAATAAACTAATCTTGAAGTGAATGCTATTAATTTAAATAATATTGTAACAATTATTGTTTTAAAAGCCGTCTAACCACTCTCAGAAGACTGCGAACGAATGAGTCGGTTTTACAACTCGGGTCTCTCGCGGTGTAATATTTTATTCGAGCTCATTCACTTGTGTGTCTGTCCTTCTAGCACTATTGGTCAAGGTGTATATTTTTCTCTTTCGCACAAGCCTTCCAGTACTCCGGCGAATGCTTGTTTAGTATGAGCGTCTCTTTCTATCATCAACCGGGCGTTCACGTTTTCTCTCGTAAAAATAAAAGAGCCTATTGCAGTGGTAACTAATCGGTGCATATACTAGAAATTAAATTAGATAAAATGATATTTTTCGACATGATTATTATAATCCCCTTGCAACTGGTATTCTCTAGACCGGTTACAAAAACAAATTTAACCTTTCTTTTCCGTTATTTCTCGGCCTTCATAAGCTAATAAATGTGCATTTAAAAATTCAAATGAAAGATCGAATAACTGTGATTTTCGTGGGAAACATTTAAAATTGATAGGTAGGGGTCACTAAAACTGCAAGCAAAAATAATGTGTGAAAAGGGACATCAGTCACGGATAACCTAAGAATGAAACACCGCGCCACACAAATTTAGTAGCATATTTATGAAAATTTTTCGACAATACCATGTAAACTTTTTGATACTAAAAGTTAAAACAATCCAACAAAGGCTAGTTCATTCAATATAGACGAGTCTGCACCAGTATAAAATTATAAAGCCTTGGACCTAAATATATGTAGTTTCAAAATATTGTTGCGTAAGTAGGTAAAACGGGGACAATGTATTTTTTGGATCTAATAATATCAAACTGGACCAGACCCTCTTAGCGTGCGTTTTCATGCGATTTTGTGTTTCGTTTCGTTTTCATTCTAATTTGAGTCGTGCGAATATAAATATATTATGAATGATCTTGATTCTTCAAGTATTACGATAACTCGCTTATTGATAACAAGTAAAATAGTAACAATAGAGTTTAAGTGTGGTGCAAATACGCAAAATGCAGCACGCCTAAGGTCAGACAAATTCTATCACGACGAACACTACCAATCCGTTATATTGTTTTACAGACAATGAGAGAATGCCGGGTTGTAATCTAATGTGGGCGAAGAAAAATATCAAATAGCCATATTTCATTTACAAGCGTCATCTAATATAATTAAAGATATTTGTCGTGGCGGTTGTTGCTTACGTACTGGATGTACGTACGTTAAAATAACGAAAAGATTTAGAGCCACTGAACTATGGAAGTTGAATCTACCTGTGAATATTACGCACCGCGCTTCTTTTGAAAATATAAATATGTATTAAAAATGCATAAACTTGTACTTTCATAACGCGAAAAGTTTTGATTATTATTGTGTAATTGAGAAAAACGTTACGCCATATTCAAATAATTGGCACTAATTAACTTGTTTTAATAATGACTTTGAAATCGGAAGAAAGTTAACATATTCAACTAAAATTCATAGGTTAGGTAAAGTATGATTATTTTTTAACTTATTAATTTTTAAATAAACCAATTACGAAATAATTTTACTAATAACAATTATTATTATATTTTATTTATTAAATCGCATAATTAAGTTGATTTTAAACATATTTTTATTAAGTAATTTATAAATTAACCAGTCGCAGAATAATATAACATACCTACCATTAGATAATTCGAAATATTCAAATAAAAGTGATATAAACAAAAGTTATAAACTAAGGCCTTTAACCAATGCGTCCTCCCTGTATTAACTTATGGCGCAGAGACGTGGAATCTGACAGCAAGTCTTACCCATAAAATAAAAGTCACCCAGCGTGCTATGGAGAGATCCATGCTCGGAGTGTCGCTAAAAGATAGAATCCGAAACGAGGAAATACGCAGAAGAACTCAAGTAGTGGATGCTACCCAACGAATAGGCACACTCAAGTGGCAATGGGCAGGTCATATCTGTCGAAGAGACGACGGTCGATGGGGAAGAAAAGTATTGGAATGGCGCCCAAGAACTGGCAAACGAAGCATTGGCCGACCCCCTACAAGATGGACTGACGATATAAGAAGAATAGCGGGAGTGACCTGGATGCGGAAGGCGGAGGATCGAAGAGGATGGAGACTCATGCGGGAGGCCTACGTTCAACAGTGGACGGACACAGGCTGATGATGATGATGATGAAACAAAAGTTAAAATGATTTATTTCTTTATAAGATAATAAATATCAATAATACTTACAAATATAAAAATTATAATGCTTACAAATATAAAAAATAATAATACTACCTACTCACTATTTTAATAATGTAAGCTATCATAAATGTTTTAATTCTTAATCAATAGGTATAAAGAGACTAAATCATTATGTTGCCATAGTAACAGCTTAGACCTGGTTAATTTATTATGATATTGTGGTGGCTATATCTTACAATTAATGGTTACCATACAGAGCGTAAACAATGCTTGCCTTTACTTGATTTTCTCACTTCTTGTCCTGAAGAATAATCAACTGTTTATTACATCATTGTTTCATCATTCATGATTGTTTTGCGACAAGAAACTTTTAATAATAAAAAAAAATCTTCCCCATATCCGTGCCTTGTTCCAAGATATCTCTGCACCCGAAGGTCTACCAGGAAAAATATATGGTTCCTGACGACCTCCAGGTCAGAAACCAAAATATTTGGAGACACGGTAGCTATAGTATCCCTATTTTTTTTTTAAATAATTTGTGATTTGGATTTTTTGTGTGATTTGCAATTATTTTTAAGAAGATCTGATGATTAACCCGAAGATGTTGAAGCCTTGACGATTTGATGATATGAGGCGGTTCAGTCCGATACATTTAGAAAAAAAATTGAGTGTTAAAGTTATGTGGTTTTGCTCTAATGGTTTATTGAATATTTATAAAACCTTGATATAACCTCTCCGTATGAAACATAATACTTTTGTCTTAAAGCATGATATCAAACAATAATATTGTCTACTAGGATGCAGGACTAGAGGTATAAAATGAAACGCTAAAAAACTCCCACATTTAATTTTTCAAATTTTGTTCTAAGTATGCTAATTTTTGGCTCAAAAGAGCTATGTCTAATCTGTGCTTGCACAAATATTCCCCGTTCAAAAACAGTACCGGTATTTCATATCTGTACAGTCTTAGCCATTTTAAATTTCCACTGGCTGTAATATCTACAGATTGCAACTCAAATCTATCTCGGAACGGGTAAAGTTCTTCTTTCAGTTCATCACAAAGAGGACAAGGATCCTTGGTGTACAATGTGAGCACCGGTTTTCCTTTAATCGGTGGATCATCCATTCTGAAAAAATAATGTACTTAAGAATCATAATATGTATAAATAATTAGAATATGGGTATTATAAATTACCCAAAAAGTAATTATTAAAAAGGTATGCTATGGTTAACCTAACAGATTGTCATAATGTTAAATCAGTTTCAGTTGGCAGTACTGTTTTCTTCTGTTTCGATAGTTGTTCTCTTACGTTTTTTAAGTAAATATATTTTATATTATTTAAACCACATGAATATACCATTTTTTAAAGAAAATACACCTTCTTTACGAAGTGGAAACTAAATCCAAAACCAAATTGATGAATTTTCCCCTAACCGCACACAAGAACTTAATTGGCGAGGTTTATGTATGGATTGAAAAAGAAGTATCATTACCTTTATAATTGTACTGTATTTATTTTTTTGGTTGTGAGTGTTGTAAATCATTTTAGTGAATGAATAAAAAAAATGTATGTGTAAAAAATTTCACGAAAATCGTAAAAAAATAATATAAAAAGAGAAAAATATTTATGATTTCAATAAATAATATTTCAATACATTCGATATTAAGGTTTTATGGATATAAAAATAAAAGTCTACTGATGATAAAAGGTGTGTATATTTTTCAAAAACTAACAGTTATAAAAGAGTATAACAAGTTTGTAAAAATATATTTATAACAGCTATGTACTTTAAACATAAAAATGCATCCTAGGTTTATTGGTCCCAAAGAGACGCATTGGAGGCATTGATGAAGGTTTATTATTTTATTATATAAGTATTTTCAAAAAAATACAATCTCTCACTGATCTTATTATGTCCAAACAATTTAAAAACATTATATTTTGTCTCATTTGTTTGATTATGATAACATCTGTAACTAAAAATGATTCTAAAATCAACATTCCTGGCTCATGATAACTATCATATTTCCTCGATAATAAAACACATGATTATTTTTGTGTCAATTAAATAAAATACATCGTATTTTCCATGTTTTATAGGTGAAGATTTTTTTTAGTCATATTACTTATTTTTAAGACTAAGAATAATAACACACACAATATAATATTGAATATTTCTATAAAAATTTATCGCTCCTCGATTCCATTGATGTTTTTGGAACAATAGTGTTTTACTTTACAATGACTTTTGCACTTATGTTACTTTTGCTGTTTTTCAGTAAAGTAAACAATTGGTGTTGAAAAGCCACTATAAAAATATTTCTTTGCGTTTCCTATCCCGAGAAAATATTGTCCTAATGTGCCACACATTAAACTTACAATTTTTCAATCATAATGGAGGAAGCTCCACCTCCACCGTTACAGATGGAAGCCACTCCTTTCTGTCCCGGCTTCAGGGCATGAACGAGATGCACCACAATCCTGGCTCCCGACATTCCAATGGGATGTCCGAGGCTGACGGCTCCACCGTGAACGTTCACTTTGCTAGGGTCGATATCCATCATCTGTTGGTTAGCCAGAACCACAACGCTGAAAGCCTCGTTTATTTCCCACATCGTGACATCGTCTTTCTTGACTCCCGTCTTTTCGAGAAGTTTGGGAACCGCAACGGCCGGAGCGATAGGGAAATCGATAGGATCGCAAGCTCCGTCCTGGAAACCGACGACTCTCGCTAAAGGTTTACAGTTGAGTCTCTGCGCAGCTTCGGCCGTCATTAGAACGAGAGCAGCGGCTCCATCATTTAAAGTCGATGCGTTTCCCGCAGTGACAGTTCCGTTTTCTTTTTGGAACACGGTAGACAGACTTGAAAATTTATCAAAGTTCACCTTTTTATATTCTTCGTCTTGAGAAAATACGATGGGCTGTTTGCCTTTCTTTTGCGGCACCGACACGGGAACCAATTCAGCACCGAAAGCATTATTTTTGTAAGCTTCTTCGCTTCGTTTGTAACTAGAGATGGCAAAGTCATCTTGTTGCTGTCGGGAAATATTCATCTTCTTGGCCGTGTTCTCAGCACAGTTGCCCATGTGGAATTTGTTATAAACGTCGGTGAGTCCATCGAAGACGATTCCGTCGGCTAAGTGGATCCCTCCGTAAGTCGTCTGTCCGCGTTTCATGTAAAAAGGGACATTAGACATGGACTCCATGCCTCCGGCGAGGATGACGTCCTGCGCTCCGCACTGCAATCCCTGGGAGGCGAGCATGATAGCTTTTCATGCCGGAGGCGCAGACCTTGTTGACTGTGGTGCAGATGGTGCTCTTGGGTAACCCGGCAAAAAGCGTGGCCTGCCTGGCCGGCGCCTGGCCCACCCCTGCGGAGCACACGTTTCCCAGGAAGACCTAAAAATGCATTCATAGAGAAATTAATATTTAAAAACAAATAAATATATAATATAACAAAACATTCAGTCACAAGCACGAAATCAAGATTAGGTATATAAAAGTATCATGTTAACATCATAAAGTAAAAATATTCATCATTGGATGATTACTTTCATTCAGTCAATGCTTATTTGTGGCTCATAAGCACCTGGACAAACACCAAAAAACACAAAGCAAGTATAACTAATACAAGTGGGAACACACTGCATATTTTGTTCTCTTTCTGTATTCCTTTAAGAAAAACTAAGAGTAACAAAATTATAGTATCATCTAGTCTTTGGTGTCCTTCAATATGTATGTGGAAGAAAAAATTGTAGACTTTTTATTATTCCTACAAGGTGATAAATAGTGATGCTCACGATTTACATTTGTCATATTTCTAGGTGGTGCTCCTCTCTATAATCGGCAGTTTATAGCAGCTTGATGTAAGATAGGCATGCCGGGTACACCCGAAGATAACCCATATGGGTCCTAAAAGCTAAGATAACTATGACGTCATTCAAGGATGCTTTGTGTCAAAATTATTTAAATTACTATTAACCTAATTTGTAAATCAAATTAATGAAAAAAAATAAAAAAAACATATCTATAATGTTACTTTTAATTTATTTTATTAACTTATATTAATATTAATCTAACCAAACCTAACCTAAAATTCATATAAAGCAATTACTCGCCAAATAAAAAACATAGATTGAAAAATATGAGAGAACCAGAGTGAAAAAAAAGACTGAAAGTACAAACGCCAGCTTTAACGATGAGCGTATCCAAGTAATGACCACTTTTCTACTATACTCATAATATTACCTCTTTCACATCTTCCTTGGCGATAGCAGCTCTCTCAATGGCAGCCTGGACAACCACGGATCCCAGTTGAGTGCAGGACAAGCTTGCTAGAGATGCTCCGAAGGACCCTATAGGAGTCCTGATAGCCGAGACAATCACAACATCATTAAGGGACGGCTTGCTCGCATAGTTGCGGGATTGCAAGCAGAAGATCTGGAAATTTAAGAGATATCGGTTGTGATCTAGGAGCCACATGCTACACTAAAAGTAATAACATTCTTACCAATTAAAAAATATATTGTTACATATTAACACCGTAAAAAAGAATAACAAATTTCATTACATAGATTCAATTACTTTGATTATTTAGACAGTACAATGATTGGTATATTCTTCTGGTTTTATTTATATAATAAAGCGAAAATCTCAGTAAACATTCAGTTTATTGTATCGCTTTAGAGATACTTCATTAAATGTTAAAGATAAAAAGAGCCACTAGCTCTGGCACATATATTTATCATCGAGTTTTAAATTTGTTGACTCTTTTCAAAACATAAAGTTAAATTTAGATTACATACTACACAATGTCAACTGCAAAATAGACAGTTACATATTATTATAAAGGTCGTTAACAGAGCCAAGTAAAAAAGATATAAACTTTAAAGTGGAAAATTTTACAACTCTCATTCCATGCTAACAAAAAGGTAGCCAGCTACTTTTGTTATCAAGCCTGGTTTAGTTTTAGGTATAATATAACGGTACATAATGATTATCACTAATAACAGACAGATATTAATTTTATGTAGTATTGTTTATTTTTTAACTTTAATAACTTTTTTTTTAAGCAAGACTACCCGACAATTATAACGCTGAATTGATTTTGTAAAGCAATTCTATGTTATCATAGTAAAATATATAAATTAATAATAAAAAAACATATTTGTTTTAAGTAATATGGCAATACGTTTTATTTGAGGTTATGTAGCATTAAGCAATATATATAGACATATGTGATATAATAATGTATCGGTTATCATTTTCGACTGAAAATAAATGCTATTATTATTGATACGTACTTTGGAGAGCTGTCTAACATTCGCCATGTCTGATACGAGAGACTTTTTTAAATGCAGTGAAGGTAGCGATAATTTATAAATAAGTCATGTGTGAAAAATAACAGGTTTGGATTGCTGTTATCAGTTCTTGGTTACGTCATTCAGTAAACAGAACAATCAAATAGTCTGTTCATGACCTTTGAACATTACAATATTCGCGCAATTTATTTTCATTTAAAGCTGGCCACAGCTGTCATAGTTTTACTTCTTCCTCTTCGACAGCTCACAAAATAATGTTAAACTTTATTAACCCTTTCGTTACGACTCGGTGGTATACAAAGTATACTGTCAATTTCCACACAAAAGATTCATCTTAAGGTGGCGAGGTAAGTGAATTTCAAAAAAAAAAATACGGCGTGAATTTTTAAAACTATTTTTTTTGCTTAAAATTAGTATTTGAAGCATAAATGTACTTATCTGACCCATTTTCATATATCACATTGGTTCTTCTATCATTTAGCTATCAGATGATGCATAAAAAACTATTATATTTAACAAAGGTTCATTATGTAACTCCACACATGTGGTGGCATACACACATGTGGCTTACAAAAAAATTGCTCCTGTGAAATTTATTAACATGCTTTACAGATTCCTGTAAAGAATACATGTAGATTGATAAAGGGAATGACTGCACTTCCAAGTTCCTACCGTAGATGTCACAATGAGTAATTAAAGTAGCAAATGTCAACGGTAGAATAATCTTAGACGGCATATATCAACACGTGAACCCCGTGAACATCGACCATTCTTAGTTGTGAGTCCTCAGAGCATGGACGATGCGTGATATGCTCACAAAAAAACTATCAAGAATTCACTCATCAGACTCATAAAGTTATTAAATTATAAACCCATTATAAACTATTATAAAGATTTAAAAAACACCAAATTGCTTAGACGAAAATGTTTATTTTAATTATATAAAACTAAATAAATTATTTAAATAAAAAAATAAAAATATTTTGTAATAAATATAATTTAGTGACACATTTTTAAATGAAACCGGTCAGTATATGTTTGATTGTTTTTTTTTCTACTACATAACTAGTAGTAGATGATTATATAAATATTTTCAGCGTTCTATCTCCCCACTACATATAAACTATGTATTTACAGTTTGAGTGATTGGCGTAAATAATATATATAGAAATTGAAAAAAATCAAAGTACATACTTGTTTTGCTTGGTTAAAAATTTAAACCGTTTAGGAGCATAACCATCTGCTGGAACTCTCCTAAATGAATAAAAATAATAATTGAATAATTACATACATTTTCAATTAATTTAAAGATAATTTTATATGGTGTCGTATAATTATTTTCTGTATTTGTCTGCCTAAAATTCTCGAATTCAAAAGATGGTGATTAAACTAATTTTCGTTCAAAATCGTTTTTATGAATTTAGTTTTGATTATTAAAATTAAATAATCGTAATTATTTAATTAAATAGCTACATACCTATATATTTTATTATGGAACAAATAATTAATGGTGGCTAGATACGTTCACGTTGAGAGGCCATTATAAAAATAAACATTTGTTGACGTATTGAATTTAAATAAATATTATTATTATTATTATCTTGGGAATGTTGGACATCCGAGTGGCGGTGTAGTGGGTGAGGTTGTGTCGTAAACATTCGCCTACAATATTACAATAGCTTTAAACGTTCTTCGTTAGACTTCAGAAATATTTCATCGGAAAGAAGAAACGAACGCGATTTCAATATTTAAACAAATGTTTTTCGTTATGTGAATTAGAAAGTGAAAATCGATCTGTGTTATTGAATCTACCTGTCATGCCGCATTCCATCGATACGAGTATCGGCCTCGCGGTGGACGGGCTCGGCCTGCCCGCACCTGATGGATCGCTATGCGATTTTACCGTGGCCGAGCAGAACGCCGCGGCTGAGGCCCAAGGGGTCGTGCCGGCGGCGCCCTCGGACTATCGGCCAGTTTTAGGGGAGAGTGTTACCTATATCGTGGCCTGCGTCATCATCAACGAGCACGGAGAGGTACTTATGATCCAGGAGGCCAAGCAGATGTGCGCTGGCAAGTGGTACCTGCCGGCCGGGCGCATGGAGAAAGGCGAGTCCGTGGCTGAAGCCGCCGCTCGGGAGCTAGCAGAGGAGACCGGCTTAGAGTGCGAGCTGACCACTCTGTTGGCTGTCGAGTGCGCTGGGGGCTCCTGGTTCCGTTTTGTGCTCACTGGCGACATCAAAGGCGGGGAGCTTAAAACTCCAGCCCGAGCTGACAAAGAATCTCTCCAAGCCAAGTGGGTCGGTAACCTCGCGGAGATCTCTCTGCGGGCGTCCGATATCACTCACCTGATTGAGCGCGGCCGGGCGCATCGCCTGCGTGGCTCAGACCGCAGTTGGCACCCTGACATCCTCCCGGCGCTTCGTCATCATGATAAGAATCTCCTACGCCTGCTCGTTATCATCAAAAAGCGATCCACCAACAGAGTGCATGTTCTGCTGAGCGAGAAGACTGCGCTGCATTTGCCGACGGCTGAAATCAATCCTTCGAAGAGCGTGCATTCTACTTTGCGCAAGTTCTTAGTCGACATATTCGGAGCCGATCTGCCGCAGCACCGGCCCCACGGCCTCCTCTCTGTGGAGCATGGCAAGAGTGACTCCGACCCGGCATCCGATGGCAGTTGCTTGACTCTGTTGGTCGCCTTCCGTCCGCCTCTGGAAGAAGTTCCCATTATTGGCAAATGCGTTTGGCACGAAGTCCCTAAAGATCTCGGTGACAAATTGTTAAATAAAGTTGCTTCTAAAAATTCCACTTTAGTGATGCATGTCGTCCGTTAAGAAAGATTTTTGTATCCTGTCTTGTTGAAGAGAGCAAAAAATGGAGTCTAACTAAGGTGCCAGACTATAATTTATTGCTACAATATCAGTTGTAGACCTGACATATAAGTAAAATATTTTGTTGGCATAATTCCTATGAAGTTGAATTTCTGAATACTCATATTGCTTATAGAAAGTCTCAAAATTAAAAAAAAAACACTTAATAGTTTGCATATACAAGGTCACATACATAAGGTGACAAAAAAAATACAAAAATTCAACTAGCAGGAATATTTACATTGCTTAGGTAAGATAACAGGCAAGAAATAAATACATATATTTGTTTTTGCTTATATTATTCCATGACCTGATAAAAAACTGAGAAGATAATAATTTAGTAATAAGTAATTATGAGATATCATTCATAAATTTAATAACAAATTAATTATTTATGTTTTCTTTTATTTCTCCATTATTTATTATAAAACAACTCATTTGCGTCCATGATAATATATATTTTTAATATTATTGTTGTTATTATATAGCCATATTTAAGTTTTTAGATTTTATAAATATTATATAGGTTTATAAAATGGTCTCGATCGAGATCCCTAATACTCAAATGGTGGTGGTGAAAGTACCCTAGCACGTTGCAAGTGCATAGTATATTATAATTTATTTTATAATTTGTAAAGCTTAACATTTACAATGAACATATTTTTTTATGTAATTATTTACAACAACTAACCTAACAGTTAAATAACACCTTTTTTTATTTAAATTACCCTTTATAAATATAACTTCTCAAAACAAATACTTGATCAGAAAGATAAATTAAAAACATGACATGAAGACTTGTAAAAGCTTTTTGAATATTATATTTTATATTTATATGGGTTCTAAAAATTATTTAAGTTTGTCATAATAATACCATGAGAGCGACCATGATTCAATACCATCACTAAAAATAATATGTTTTAGTTCTTAAATTAAGGTTTATACATAAAAAAAAAATGATTTATTTAGATAATATATATATTTTAGAAGCATCGGGCTAAACAACGAATCTCCTTATATGACAAATTATTATAACAAATGCCTAAACATGTATGGGGCACTACAGCATCCCTTTGTTCATGTCCCTTATTCATTGAGAACTATATATAGAATGTACTCGGTGTAGCTTCAGGTGCAGAGATAACATGGGATAAAAAAAGCTAGGATCATTGACAGGACTTTTGGTAGAAATTTGTTGCAACCTTAAGCAAAACAGATATGCAAAAAAAAAAAAACTAATTGTACTATTAAATTTGAACTATCTTATTCATTTTTCAATGTGTAGAAGGTTTTTGTATGGAATAAGATTTATTTATTTGACATTAGGATTCGAAGCAGCCAAAGGTTTTTGCTTAGTCAAAATTCTTTCCCATTCTCGATTACCTGATTTATATCAAATTTTCATATTGTTTATTTTTCAATACTTATTAATTGTTTCAAAGATCTGGTTAAATGGTTCATGTAATTTCTAAATTCTTGCTTCTTAAATAAATGATAGTACAAATTATAAAAATCCATGATTTTTTTGTGACAACAATTTAAAATTTATGCAACCTTTAGGGAGATACACAAGTTACATATTTTGCAATTATCCAAATAAGACATCTATAATGACATGTAAAGGTGTGTTTTTAATAATATAGCACATCTTAATAGGTTATCATTCCAATAATTCGTATAATACATTATTTAAGAACTCCTTAAGAAAATTTAAATTATTTATTTTCAAACTAGCTTCTTTAAGGGCATTTAATAGAGCATACTCAAAGTATCTGATTTAATTTATTTAGGGATGGTATTGATATTTAATTACACTTATTCCATAATTATGGAATAATTTTTGTAAATCAGTATTATATAGTTATAATTTTAATTTGAATGGTGCTATGTTTTCTTACACATTATATGTATTATTGTAATATTATGTTCAAATAAAG
Source organism: Glossosoma conforme (assembly GCA_022606575.1). NCBI lineage: Eukaryota > Metazoa > Arthropoda > Insecta > Trichoptera > Glossosomatidae > Glossosoma > Glossosoma conforme. The sequence goes on along the minus strand of JAGTXR010000014.1, from coordinate 722,548 downwards.
AATTAAAATATATTTTGTCCTTTTTTTAAATCAATAACATTATGGATTTATTTAAAAAAACAAAGATAATATATTTTATGCCTACATAATTTAATATCTTTTATACATCAGAGTGTCCCGCTTCCTGATTTACATATGATAATTAAATTTAATTATACCTACAGTTATACTATGGCCCAGCTTAACGCGGGGGTACACGTTCCACATTTATCTCATCTAAACCGGTTTGTTTCGCTAATTCCACTATTTCATCCATATCGACAGAGTGTCCAATGTCTTCGCTCATACTTAAAGCTAGCTGCGCACAATTTTCGGGAAACTCCGGGTTAAAATAAAAGAGCGGTAAACCGAAACAGCGCTAAACGAGACAGCGTTAAGCGGGGCCTCACAGTACTTATATCTCATTGCTATAACTAAACTATATTAAAACAAAATAGACCACACCCAAATTTGGGAAAAAATCTTGTTTCGGATACTGTAGCTGCTGTCGCTTTAAGTCCTCGGGTTTCTGCCCTGGAAACCTATTTGTTCAAGTAGGGTTCTTCGGGTGGAGAAATATCTTAGGACGAGATATAGCAACTGACAGAACTGAATGGAGATAATGTGTGGTAACCGCATGTTTCAGTTGTGGAACGGATATGGGAAGATATGCAAAATCATACAAAGCTAGAGATTTTAGAACTAACACTGTCAACGTAACACTGTAGGTACATCTTCTTATATGGCCCATCTGACTTCTGTTTCCTAAGCTAAGATCTTCATTTCAGGAAAGGCGTTTTGAGTTGTTTGATTTCTAAAAAATTCATGTCTTGAGGGCCAAAAATATTTCATAGTTTTATAAATCCAACATAAGTCCCGTCAGGTCACAACTGCAGTAAAATTCACGATCAATAATGGATTTTGTGGTATGGGACTTATAAGTCCCGTCAGTAAATAAAGGGTTAAAGTAGGTCCCATTGCGTTACAACTAAGCCAAGTGTTGGCTTAGTTGTAACGCAATGGGACCTACTTTAAAGAGGACACAAGCAATACCAATGCTTAGGAATTTTTCTTTATTTAAAAAATCCGTGTTCTTATTATAGTGCACTATATAGTGGGTACATTTATATTATTAATAGAGCACTGGCAATTCCTTTATTTAGGTATGTACTGATTTACAACATGTATTAAGTAAATGGGGTTTATTCCTTATAAGCTGCCAAACCGCTTAACCGATCATCATGAAATTGTGCGGCGGAAGAGCAGACAGGAATGTGGATCAAAGAGAAAAAAATCAACTAAATCTTCTCTGAACTCCTTGATTTCACAATGGAACTGCTTACGTCCGCGTAAAATGAAAAAAGTAATATGAAAAAATAATAACGAATGATTGACTTCTCTAAAACCAATTTTCCAGTGTACCTTGTTTTCTGACCCGTAATCCATGCACGCCAGTCAATGCTAGTTTACTTTTAAGTTAATTCAAGCGCGGCAACCTGAATTATGTGGTCCATATAAAAATGTCTCAAAATATATTTTAGATAAGATAAGAAGCTTATTTATGATAATGTTATTTATTTTGAAGATTTAATGCTATAATTTATAATGTACGTATGTTTTTAATCATCCAGGTCGAGTTTCTACTGAATCAAATAAAAGCTCTTTGATTTTCTTAATTTTTTGTTTAAGCGCGTGATTTATTTAAGTTGGCCACTCTGCGCCACTCGGGTTACAGGTGTGTCTACGGAGGTCGTGATGTACCTGGACAAAACTTTGTGACACTGACTGTTTTTATCAATAAAAACTAAACAAACTTCCTCACACCAAATCGAACTACACGTTTGATCAACACAATATAAACCAACTATGATTTTCGTCTGATTTAACCGAAGCCAATAAATTCCGCGTTTAACACAGGTGTTCTTTGTTTCAAAAACTAATTAAGGTGTGTAAAGTGTTATTCAAGTAAATTTTTATTTTAGCGCCGGCTTAAATGTTATTGTTTGTTAACACAGTGCATAATATTTCTCATTTAATAATTATAATTTTACTATGTACGTTCAGTAATTCATATTGACTAAAAATTATAATTAAGAATCTAGTATACTTACTTATTATACAGCTTTTTGATAAACAATACATACATACATCGTTCAACATATTAGCAGACTTTTGAACTCATATTATTGCATTTCGTAAATTCTTAATACGTAGGTAATAAATGACATACGATTGAAAGGAACATTCGTGGATATATTGAATGTTTTGATTTTGTAACAACTTTGGTACAATATTCACAGACATTGGTGCGTGGGCGTGCTAATGCATTTCATAGTAAAATGATTCACCCACAGAATATTCCGTATGAGCTGTCAAGACAAGCAGAGGCGCTACCTTAAATGGCATTAAGAACTGCATTATTTAGCAATCTTAAATGAATATTAAATAATGTTTTACAATCGTTTGATTCAAGTCCTACAGTTTTATTAAATGGATTTTCAATGAGACTATTATCGAAGAAAATATTAATATTGAATTCAATAATTTTGTTATTACAATTTAATGTAAAAAATAACCCCGCACTTTATATAAATAAATAACGATTAAAAATATTGACATAGATAAATTTATTCTTAAAAGCGATCCAAATTGACAATGCACACTTTCCTTTGTTTTCAGAATGGATTACCGAACTGTATTTTTTGTTCAAGTCATCATCCTGGGCATTATCTCAGGCAAAGGAAGCACAAGCAGCTGTGGTCCAGAGTTTAGTACAAAATGTTCTTGTGGAATGCAACTCTACGACTATATGGATCAATATGTTGTGAACTGTACAAATCAAGGATTCATTAATACGGATATTTTGAAAAATCTGCCGAAAGAAACGAATGTTTTAATATACACTGGCAATAATATTCCCGAAGTTCCTTGGAATATTTTTGGAACTTTAAACGATTTTGATAACTTGAAAGTTGTCGATATGAGCAACAACAGTATTAAAGAAATTAAAGGAAAGTCTTATCACCACGTGCAAAATGTTCAAAGACTTATTTTGAATCATAACGAACTTATCGTATCGTCTGACGATGACGGCGATGTCAACTTCCACCACCCGAGAGTGCTGTCAAACTTTGTCAATTTAGTTGCGTTGCATTTAACGAACGCATTTGCCGATAATACGGACGCTGGACTAGCAAACGATCTTCACGACATATTCGTAAATAGTAATCTTACGAAATTGAAAAAACTTCATTTGGAACAAAATGAAATTATGAGCTTTAGAGATCATAGAGTATTTTGTGATTTACCAGAACTTCAAGACCTACACTTAGGTGATAATTTACTGAGCGGCCTTAATTTTAATATTACATGTTTGAAGAATTTAAGATATCTCGATCTAGAGGGAAACCAGTTAGAATCTTTGACTAAACAGGAACTTTCTCGTTTGGATGAAATTAATATGCGACCTAAGAGAGAAGAACCGTTTTTGATCGATCTTAGGGGAAATCCCTTCCTTTGTGGTTGCTCTTTGTTTGACTTTCATTATTGGTTGAAGTCTACGAATGTAACGGTTAGATACAAAGAAACTTTGCAATGCACATCCCCTAAAGCTTTCTCAGGTAGATCCCTTCTAAAATTGAAAGTACTTCCTTGCAAGGGTCTGATTCCCCAAAATTTGACAACTACAGGGCAAAAAGCTACAATGGGAATTTTATTATTTGTGACATTTGTCCTCTTTTCGATGTTATTATTCGTAATTTATTCCAGTAAATCTCAATTGCGATCGAAGCTTTCACCGATGATAGAAGCCATCTCGAAGAAAGTTCAATACACTACAATCAAAAATCGTGATAATATCGAAGACATATAAATACTATTAATAAAAGTAAGCATACATTTGAATGTGTCGTGTGTGAAAAATGCTTTTTTATAATATTGAACATAGATACATACCTACATTATTTTGTAGAATCGCCATACAATTATAGTTTTATTATTACTGTTCAGAGTGTGCTGAAGGAAATTATTTCAATAGTACACTAAACTGAAAAATAAGTAATGAGGAATAGTTTTATGAATATTTTTTACGAATATTTTATCCAACGCCTGTCGAAACTAGTGGGCTCTATGATGATGCTTAACCAGGGCGGCTGAATGCTACATGCGGAAATGGTGTGTGATGATTGTTTAATGGTTGGGGAGATTGTAAATGTATATTGATCTGTTTGTCATAAAGACTCCAAAAGTGATGCTGAAAAAGGAAGAAAAAATTGTATTTCCTAAAAAGATGTTATGTAGGCTTTACCTATATGAATAAATATTCAGAGAATATTCCTTCAAATATAGTTGATATCGAACAAGTGGAACACTTTTTTGCAGTGATTGGTAAATTGTGTTAAAATTAGTGGTTTAGTATTGATTTATGAGCGATGGCCGAAGAAAGATCCACATAATTATCGCCCTCTACTTTCATGGAACACAGCTGTTAAAACTACGTCATTAAATTATGAATTTACTATTTGTTATAGGAGTATAATAGCATTACTCTTGTAATGTGAAAATATGGCATAATTATAGCTACTGGGTTTATCAAGGAACGAAAAATAAAAATAGTATAAAAATTTACTGATCAAAAAACCAGCTAGTGCGGCCCCTGATACATTAAAACCTAGAAAAACATTTATTACTTAAGTATTTTAAGGCTTTATAAAAATAATTTGCTCGTGCTAATATTTTCTAAATTTATTTTCTAGTCAAAAAAAGTAGTTATTTGTAATTGATTGCTTTTATAACTATTTTATTAAAATTATTATTGTAAAGGCAAAATGCCCTTATTTTTTATGTTTTAAATATTTATTGTATACCCAATATATTTTAATTAAGATTGACGAAACAAAATTATTTTATGTAAAATCATAATATTGATGTTTTCAATAAATATTATTGTATGAAAATATTGCATTTTTTCTTAAATTAACACCATTTGCCGTTTCCTCTATTTTCAACAAAAAACTTCTATCGAGTTTTCCTTAAGTGCTTATACGAAATCATTTAACCTCAATATTATTGTTATTGGTCAAACAAGTAAAGTCAAAATATCTCAATCTTGGACTTTCAGAAAAAGAGAGTGACCTGGTGAGATAAAACTAAGCCTAACATTTATACTATTTATTTATTGGTGAGCAATGAACTGACAAGTACATGTTGTTAGCTCTGGAAGTGGGTAAGCTTATAATGTATTGTATTACCTACATTGTATTTCGTTGAAGCTGAATAAGTAGAGATATGCATATCTATGAGCAATATGATAAGATATAAAATTAACTATATGTTTTATTTATGAACGACTTAATTAATGAAAACCTGTAATTTTCATAAATAATAAAATTAATCAAATTCAATATTAAAATCTGTTTTCCCAAAGAAGGTTTTTTATTACAAAATATTTTGTGTAGCGTTTCGTACTGACAGTGCTCTATCTATAAAAGTTCGGTTGAAGAATTTTAGACTAAGAACCGTTACTTCTGAAATTCACGAAATTCCATTACAATAATATTAAAATACTAAAGTTCACATAAATAAATCCACTGCGTTTGTGTCTTTCTGTTTATTAATTAACTGAATTGCATATGATACATATCGAATGGTGATATAAGTGATTTCTAACATATGTATCTAACATATTTCTAACTGAAGTCTCCATTTGTTTTAGTTTCAACGTCAATATTAGAGATACATATGTTATTATCGCATTTTGCGATAAATACTAATTAGAAGCAATAAATAGGAAAAAATTTAAATATTCAAATAGATGCGAAATTTTATATAAACTCATATATTGACGAACTTTTTTTTTTAATAACTCGATATAAAAAGTGTAGGAAAAAGATACAAATACATTAAAAAATAAATATATATTTACTAGTGATATATGCGACAAGTTTATAAATTGTCAAATTAGAAGGATCTCTGTACCTTTTATCCATTAATTGTCTTTTCCATAATAGTTTTGATGCAGAACGTTTTTTTAGTACATACAATACTTTCAAAAACTTACACATAATTTCTACATTAACACTAAAACTCACTTTAATCCTTTAGTAAGCAAATTAAGGGTAACAGATTTTTCTGCCCACTCCTCTCCATCAATGGAGTTTCCGGACTAAATTTTTTCGAAGCATAAATAGTGTCAAAATAAAAGACACTATGCATTATATTACATGGTACTATTTGTATGTTTATTTTATTTTAATATGTTTATTAGTTTTTAAGTAAAAAGGTAGAAGAAAATTATGTAAGCTTATGTGAATTAAATATGTATGTATTATGTAAGCTATTTACCATGAATAAAATAAATAAATAATATTAATAACAATATTATCATTACTTAAATATACATATACTATACATAAAATTCTTTTTCAACGCGTCAATCCAAGCACAAAAATAACGGCAGAAGCGGGATGCGAACCGCGGACCTTGGAAGGTCCAAGGTCCGCGGTTCGCATCCCGCTTCTGCCGTTATTTTTGTGCTTGGATTGACGCGTTGAAAAAAGAATTTTATGTATAGTATATGTATATTTAAGTAATGATAATATTGTAATATAGTCAATGATCTATAAAAGTAGATTAGAATATTGAAATAATAAAATAGTATTCTAATAAAAATTAAAAAAATAATTAATAACAATAATAAAAATTTACAATTTTATTGTTGACAATTGACGTTCAAGCAATTATTCATAAAAATTGATGCTCGATGATAAATTTTAATTGTTATTTCATTTTTAATTTATGATTTTTCTTGTATTTTCAAATAATTGTTAAAGTGTTTTAGTTTATATATTGTATATTGTTTGGCAAATTGTGTTTAAATTAGACTTTTAATATCAAATTTGTAATGAAAAATACCAAGTAGATGCGAAAAAATCATTTTATTTCCTTCAAAACTCTTAATTTAAACATCAAAACACTTTTTTTTTAGAAAATGGATGATCTCTAGTCAATATCAATCATATACCTCTTGTATAATATGACTATGATCGGTACCTTTATAAATGGTAAAATTTAAGCCCCTTATATTTTATAAGTTGGTAGCACTTCCACATTCTTTTTTATGTTTCGTTTACCTACAGCTTCTGATTGTCTGACGTTCAAAGCTCTCCGTTACTAATATTAATCGTAAAGCTCCATCAGTTAATTCTGCAATCCAACGCAATGTCATCCACAGGATTTAAGGTGAGCCTTAGCACTTTTATCGACAGAAATAATCAATATTTCCTGGGGTGAATTGTTTGTTTTCATTATTTATTTTTGATGACATTTCAGCCTTCCATGGATTCGAAACGGGAAGACTTCCGCAAGTATTTGGACCGAGCCGGGGTTATGGATGCTTTAACTAAGGTTCTAGTCAGCCTCTATGAGGAAGCAGAAAGGCCTGAAGATCCGTTGGATTATGTCCGCAAAAACCTCGGTGGAAATGACACCGAATTGGAGGTGGCCAAGGCGAAAATCTTAGAATTGGAAGCGGAAAACGCTGCTCTTAAGAGCGAGCCTTCGCCCAAAGAAGCAGAATAGTAAATTAAATTCGTACAAGACCATTAGAATATCGTATTAGGATCTGTTATTAAATACACAACACATGGGGTGTTGCATTATTATAATTTTATGTAGCACATTTAATGTTGATTTGTTATAGGTTTCTTAAATCTTTTTAACTAAATTTTGTCTAACAATTTGTTACTTCAGAATAAAATTTCTGATTTTTTTACGGAGATCTAATTTGTCCACATTTTTGTTTGCTGCTTTCAACTTGTAAGGCACATTAATGCTGAGTTAAAAAATATATATTGTTAGGCGTATATAAACAAAATGGCATTCACTATCTTAGATTTTGAGTAATACAAAATAATCATTTTTTTACTACTTTTCCCAGAATGCAGTGTTAGAGTATTATTTTCCCAAACAATGGTTTGTAGAAGTTACTCTTTGTGTATCATATTACGATTGATTTTTAAATATCATTGATTTATTTTCAGTCATAAAAACTGCTGTTTTTTATCTGTATATTTAGGGAAACCACCTTAGATGTTGCAGAAATAAATACATATAAAAAATTATGTGATATTGCCATTTATACTTCGAAACCTTTGCAGCTGTCAACAGCATTTTTTTTCTCTACCAATCGTTATGCCTCTATTCTCTAACTCAATATAGAGAAATTTTAGTGATTACCACCTTTGATTTACGCCTTATAAGTTTAGTTGGTTTTTTATGCTTTTTCATAAATTATAAAATAGCATCTTTTAAATTAAAAATGAAAAAAATATGGTTTCTTGTTAAAAAAGCTAAAATACAACTAGTGTTTAGCCATAATTAGAACTATAAAATAAAATATTTTTTGTTATGACTCTAATTACAGCATAGTAAATTAATGTTTAAAAAAAATCCATACTATACCTTTTAATAAAGTATAGGTTTAAAAATATTTTTTAATTGGCCGTTTTAAAAACATTATTGATTGACAATAATAACAGAAAACTGGCTGTATTCTTCTGCACTTGTTTTGTACTCATTACTAGATCTACAGATTATCTTGTATATTAGTAAACAACGTGTGTATAATGTATAATTATTTTCATCTGTAAGAGCAAAATCTATTTGAGTTTATAGCTATTATTCCATTTATATTCAAATAACATTAAATTCATTTTTTTTTAAAGTTTCTAATTTATTTGTGGTTACTTTATTTTTTTATGTTGGTAGCTTTAAATCATGAAATTTGTTAAAGTTGTGATATTGTGTGATTATATAGAATGTAAAATTCTGTTACAACGTAAGAATAGTACAAAATGTCTAATGTTATCATGCTAGAAGTACTCTTTTATTAATTTAAAATTTAATATATTATATTGTGTAGGTACTTAAACAAATACATTCCATCCTATTTATTTCATACACTGTTAAGTGTATTTATATACGATAGCTAAGCATTTATTGCTTAAAAATTTAGTTTGTAAAAAACTATCAAAAAATCTGAAGTTATTTAAAATGACGTTCCATTTTTATTATTAGAGACAGAATAATGTGCTATATACTTTACTATCATGCTTATTTTGTCATGAAGTTTCTCTAAAAAATCAATACAGTGGTACCTCGACATACTAGTTTAACTCGTTCCATAACCGTGCTAGTATTTCAAATTACTCATATCTCAAAGCAAATTTCCTCAAAATGTACAAAAGTAACGAAATGCGAGCACAACTTATCAAAGATGCTTTGATAGTGAAAGCACACTGATAACTATTTCTCTGACCATGGCCGAGGTATTAATGCGGGAAAGCGCGACGAGCGGTTCGTGTGCAACCAGCTGCCCCGCTAACCCGATTGCTTACATCTCAAATTTTGTTCGTATTTCAAAGCAAAAAATCGCTCGCTCGACGGCTCGTATCTCCAACAACTCGTATGTTGTTGCACTCGTATGTCAAGGTACCACTGTATGTTGAAATCTTATTGTTCTTAGGTATTAACTTTTAAATTGTTACTTATTTTTTAACCAAACTATTTTGTTGCAAATAAACAGTATTGTTAACTAGAATTATTAATATTTTAGCAATATGTTCATATTTTGTTTCAAATAGTAATTATAAATTTTATGTATAATTTATTAATAAATATTAGCAAATGCATTATAATGGTTATTATCGTATTATACGATCTACCTCTATTGAAGTTGAGTCAATGCAGTAGTCACAACATTGCTACCATTATAAAATAATTAGTTTATCTTTCTGTACAGTTACAAATTATGCATAATTTTGAGACCCGTTTCTTGGGTTATTCAACATCCTTTCTGCGCTAAAAAGTAACATGTGGTCTGTTGCCAACGAGCAGTCTTCACTTCGTCACCAATGTTAGCCGTGGATGTGGGATGTAAGCTTCCCAAGCCGTCCTTGATAAAGTAGTGGTCTGATTTCCAATGAAAATGTATACACAACTTTCACAAAACCATTAATGCCATAAATAAATTTAGTGTAAAAAATATCAGGTGAACTGTAATGTATATTAGTACTTGATTATAAATTAAGATCACCAAAATTATAAAGAAAATTCTCTTTTATTATAACACAAAAAATTATTTTGAAAAAAAAAAAGTTTTCACTACGCAAGTGTTGATAGGGTAAAATTGTCTTTACTGAGACGTTTTAAATATAAAAAAATCTTGCCAACTAGCCACTTGACTTACTGTGTTTAGAAACTACTTGCCATTATAATATGAACCGTTATATGTTTGTTTATCGTAATTAAATGTAATAACCGTTTTACTTAAAATAAAAATTATTGTAAATTTTAAAGCAGTTTTTGTCAGTTATAGAAATACAATTTGATGCAAATGCATTTTTGGGTACACCAAGGGGCATCAATGCAAATTAGCAGCTTTCATACATTGCAATCATCTATAAATAATATTATAATACATTAATTTTGGATACAGCTTGCTAAACTATTTTGCATATTCAATTGTCTTCGTGTAGTTCATGATTTTTTAAACGCTATTGACATTGTAGACAGAATTCCAAATGTCATGGACATTTTAACCCTTGAGGTGCGGCTATTGTTTTTATCATTGTTCTATAAGAAGTGTCGATAATCCATGAGAAAATAAAATAATATTTTTGATTTTTATGATGGAACTATTTATTTTCTACATATGTACACACCTATAATCATTTATATTTTAATTTTAACCCTATTCATTAATTAACCATCAATTAAAACAAACTATATATATTTTTAATAAACTTCTATGTCCCATATATCAGCACGCCACACTATAGTGACTTAAAGTGTGACTTAATTTGCCGCATTAAGTGATTATCCGACAGACACGCATTCATAGCGTAAGCAGCTTTCTATGGCTTTGGCTATAAATCTCTTATATTAATATAACTTACTAATATAACTTCTATGACAGAAAAAGTCATGCTGATATATAGGCACACGCATCTAAAGGGTTAAGAATGTGTAAACAAGACATTATATTTGCAATTAAGTTAGTCTAACTAAAAATAATTATAAGATGATTCATTGAAAATAATATATTGAATATATTTATATATTAATTTCATCAGAGATATTTGGTCATCAAAATAATTTACATACAAAATTTAAATTAAAAATTTAATCAAATTAATAGGATCTGTTTATTTATTGGGTTATATTTATATATTGAAAGACTATTTCATGTTAAATGTTTTATTATAATATAAATTATTATCAAATAAAGTTATCAGACATACAATTTTTATTTAAATGTTTAATAAATTATTCATCTATATCCACAATGAATAAGTGCAATTTATTATGTTATGTAAATAAAATTAGTAAGCAATTAAGAGACATCAATTAATTCACATAAAATATTATGCAGGTATTTTTAGTTTTTACCAATTTTTTTATAAATTATTTCTTGGTTTTATTCTGAAATTAGATTGAGTATATTTCCAACTGCAGATAGGGTGAAGATTTTTTTTGGGCAAATAAATATTTTATATTCAAATAAAATACAGCAGGTAAAAAAATCTCTTTCTTGGTATTTTACTATAAAACAAAAAAAAGTTTCGATTGAATGTCTTTTAATGCCAGAAAATATGATTAATTTTTTTGTAATATTACATTCTATCGATTATAAAATTTACAGTAGTTTACATTTTATAATGTCTTTCTCAGGAAGACAATAAAATCAATGAGTCCTAAAGCTTGCAGTGATATAAATTGAATGTATTAAAAATATTTGAATTTTAAAATGTAAGTGATGTAAATCATAAGCATATTTTATTATGGAGCCGTGGTGCTCTTTTACAACATAAAGTTAAAGCTTTGTGAGGATTATGAAGAATATATATTTATGGGGATTTATGTCTCCAGTGCTTTTGATTTTGATGCTTGGCGCTTGGCGACATCGCGGTTGTATACCCTCGCCATGTTTACTTCCGTTGTTGTAAATTGATCCCTGGAAATAATAATAAATATTTTTGTAAAAAATAAATATACGTCAACAGTTTGAATTCAGGGGATGTTAGAACGTTTAAATCTTCTAATTTATAGGAAAATTATTCATTTTTGCTTCCAAAAAAATCTCCATTGCATTTTTATCCCAAACTGGTTGTTTATGACATATTACAAAATGTATTAAGAAATAGATCAATGAAAATATTCTTTCAACAAGAAAGTTGAACAAAAACTATTCAGTCATTTCATTTAAGACTGAGAAATAATTCTGAATTTTATTATCTGTTTTTTTTTTTAAAAAATAAGTCCCATGCATCACACATTTCATTCAGAGCTTCCTAAAAGGTATGAAAGAAGGAGTTCTCCAAAGTAACCCACGACACTCCCTATGTTTGGATATCAAAAGATAACCACATGGCTCAAATCAAGAAGAAGTTTCCTACAATTGACAAAGGAACTGGTGATACCTGAGGCCACCCTGCGACTGAACATGTGGAGAAGTACAACTAAAGGGAATACTTGGATTGCCCCAAAAGAGGACCTAGCCCCTGGACATGAACCAGGGGTGGAATATATGGAGGTCCCTTAACAGACTTCAGACCGGAGTATGCAAGATGAGGACACAAATGAAAGCCTGGCAGTTTTACAGCGGGCCGACTGAATGTGACTGCGGCGTGGAGCAAACCCTGTCCCACCTTCTGGAGTGTGCGGTGTGTCCGAGTACACTACACCCAGGAGGACCTGATGATGGCCGGAAGTAATACCATCGATGTCGCCCACTTCTGGACAGACAGAATCTGATGCTGATGTTTCTGACACGATTATATATATAAAAGGTATGAGATCATTTGATGTCTACTATATTCGAGATTCATCGTAACACAATGATATAGATACAAAATTATATTACCTAAGATAATCGAGATCGTGTTCTACATAGCCAAGATTTCTATTGGCATTAGACATATTAGTTGCCAGTAATTTTTCAGCATCTTCCAAAGAATACTCCAGCATCACATTAGCGCCCAACCATAAGCATACTGTTTCTGTGGGTGGGATTGTTGCCTGAAATTTAATAGACACGTTAAAAAATTAGAACATATGAATAAAAATGTTGCCTGTAAATTAAACAAAACCAATTGGTTCAACCTTACAGGCCTGCTTTAATAATATTTGGATTTATTCTAGCAACACACTCATCATCATCAGCCTGTGTCCGTCCACTGTTGAACGTAGGCCTCCCGCATGAATGAACATGAGCAACATGAGCAACACACTATAATAAACAAAAGCAAAAAAATAAATTTAGTGTAAATTTTTAGAAAGCCACTGTACTCGCACTGTGATATCTTGCATAGACTGTAGTGTCCTTCAAAGAGTTTCCAAAATAAGCAGTATACAGAGCCTTGCTGAGCAATAAAATGGAAATAATGTTTATCTACTTATTTATTTCAAATCAATAATACTTACTTTTACAAATATTTGTTCGTTCAATAAAAATTGAGTATCCAAATCGTCCTTTTGTGTCTTGAGCATTTTGATCATTTCCAGAGACCTCGCCAGGTCGGGTATTTGCTGTTGAAGCCTGCGGCGTTTGGATACTAAATTATATTCCATAAATTTATATTTACTGTGTTGTTCATCTAAGCGCTTGAGGACTTTGTCAACACCATCGGAATTTTCTTCGAGGTTCATGAAAGCGTCCACATCATCCTACAAGTAAAATTTATATTGATAAAAAAAAACATTGTTAATTAAATTTAGATCATCCTTAGAAAGTTTGATTTTGCTCTCAAAGTTATCATAAAATTGTAAGAATATCATTAAATTTATATCTGATAATAAGGACTACAACCAAGGAATACTCCCCATAATTTATAGCAAAATATTTGTGTTGTTCAAATTGCAGCTCAACCAAGCGATTACTTCTAACTTTTCTACGGAAATTTTGATTAACATACATAACAATATGAACATTTAGGATCAAGTAAATAGTATTACAGGTAGAGTTCATCTGCAATGGTTGAATAGCAGTAGTAGTGGAGCTTCTAAAAAGCCATGGTTTTATTTATTTTTAAGTCAAATGCAAGCATGTAAAACGTGTGATTAGATTTCATTATTATGATACAATGCGCTCGTTAATTAGTAATATCCGTATCTTTAAAAGCAAAACCTAATTGTCAGATGTACTCTCCATGTCATTTTTTAACTGGGTATTAATATAATTTTTAACATATTTTCGCTAGCCGCATGAAATGATCATTTATGTACTGTAAACGTTTTTATTGAAAGCTCTTAATATTTTAATCATATTTAGTGGTTATTTAGTCAAAGAAGTAAAATAATATAACGCCGAAAAAACTATTATCCAAGTTAAATATAAATTTTATGAGGTTAATCACGACTTACGATGAAATCCGCTTTCGGTATACCGGCATAAGACTTAACCTCCTCTTTGTCAGAGGCAGCGGGAGTTTCGTTTGCCATTGTAATTTATAATTAAATGAATCTCCGCAAGTTTCAGAGCACGCGAACAAAATGAAGCGATGAATAATAATTTCCCATCCGCCGATCCTCGTTGAGACCACAGACAAAACTTCACCGTATTGTGTGTGGTCACCTCATTTTGCCAGTTTGTTCATGGACCAGGCCAAGATTTGTATAAATAAGGTTTTGTTGAACTAACGAACTGTTATAACATAAGCAGTACATTTTTTTTCTAATGGTGAATGACTTGAGTTACCATCTGGGGTTCTAATTTATTATGTAACAACTTGAATGTGGCAAAAACATATGTACAACAATTTATAGATGATTAAAATTTTGAAGCAAATGAGTTTTTTTTTTCAGAGTACGATATTTTTTAAGCGTGTTTAATTGTTTCTTTACGTCAAAAAAGAGTTACCCCAAGGCCTTGGCTTTTTATTTTTGATCTTAGTATCAATATATACTTAGTATTTATTAACATTTCTCTTACTGTTTTTTAAATAAGTGTATATGTTTCATAAATCTTCCACTACTTTTTTGTACGTTTCAATCAAAACATATTTTTTGGGAAAAACAATTTGATAGTAAAAAGAAGAAAAAATTGGGACTTAGAAATCACGCACAAGAAAATATGTTCTGGTAGGCCACATTTTTACAGTTGAGAATTATTTATTATTTTATTTATTAAATGACTTGGAGCTTGACCACCGTGATTTATTCAGTATTTAAGGCAATATATAACCTCCAAATTCATTTTAATTTGATCAGACACCCCTAATTTACAAGGAAAATATTTTTTCGTTAACAGGCTAAAGTGTATTTATTTGTCAGTGTTGGTATTTCCGGTTTTGAAAATAAAAAGTGACAGCTGTCATTGTGGCATTCATACGTGAAAGTTAGTTATCAATACTTTTAAAATGTTCGTGAGAAATTAAGAATACTACTGTCCAAATTCTTGATAAAATTGTGACAATTTAATTGTAATTTAAATATCTACCATGGAGCCATCCCCGCAACTATCACAGATCGTGCGTCTGTTGAGGAAACGAGCTTTCGTTGGACACTATCAAGGAAGACATTTAGTTGATGTTTCTCGAGGGTATCGTGACGTTATTTTATTGGATAGTCACGAAGAAGAACTCATTAAAGATCTGACTGATGCTTCAAATACCTTGCTCAACTACAATCCAAATATTTTCACATCATTCACCGCTCCAGGGATGTTGGGACGCCTTCCTGCGTACGGTTTATGGTCAGAGCTACCTTCATTGCCTTTCGGCTGCTACTGGTTTCAAATAAGAACTATTGTGTTACAAAAAAATGAAGTTATTTACACAATCAAAGCTCTTCGATCTGTGGAAGCGAAATTCGAGCCACAAATGCAACCGACGCCATCAACTGTTGATAATGTTAATACGAATTTTGAATTCCCATCGATAAATTCTACACCTCAAACGATCGTGCAATTGGTCAAATTTCTTCTAATACTTGTCACCACATTACTTACTGGTTCATTTCACGTTATTAGATTTTTGGGAGAATTTACTATCAAATTTCTCAGAGAAGCTAGTTTTTTTATGCATAATTCTACTCCATTAATGTTAGGATGCTTGGACTTTGTTAGTAAAGTCATCGGTGGATTTTATATAATGTTAGCCATGTTGTGGCGTGGCAATAATAAACCTCCGGCATACAACCCCAACATGCCATCTATTAAGTACAGACAAAGGAGGAATAGGAATACTTACTCTCAGAACGTACCGGTGTCATCTATTGACTAATATCAGAAAAAATTGGAAATGTTGAGGATATGGGCATTTATACTGTATTTCTTTATTTTATTTTTTTTTATTTATAAAGTTAAATATATTTAATTCCACAAATGTTGTTATGAAATAATGTTAGTTGATCAAAACTAAACTTATAAAAATACTTCCTCGTATTTAAATTTAATTTGTATATTTTATTATAATGTTTATACATCTTGTTTTTTATCACGTTTAACAACATCTCAATTCGATATTCCATTGAGATTTTGTTAGTACTTTGTGATCATACCTACAAGTATTTATGTACATTATCATCTGTACCAACATAAAAATATGTAAATAAATGAAATGTTTACTTGTACATGGCCTGGGTTCCAAGATATTGTTTGGTGGCTTATTGTGTTTTATAGGATAGATAAAGACTTATTATGAAAGCTAAATCGTACAAGCAATTAAAACTAACTGGCGATTAATATGTTTATTTATTGTTTGGGTTACTTTTAAAAAATAATTATTTGAAGGTCAATTTAAATATTTGTAATGGTTCCTTTCATTACTAATATATTCATTTGATAAAGCCTCAATGGGTGTGACTGCTATATTATTAATTGTTTGTAAAAAGCATAGCATGTAACTTATCTGATGAACAGAGTGATAAAAAAAATATTAGAATAGGTAAAAATTGTATGTATTAATCTGAAACATGTACATAATTATATATATTCATCTGGTTTATACTTTTACATTCAACAAATAAATCATGGCTACTAATATTGCTTAGACCAAATACTGTGATTTTATGTTTTTATTATATAATTTAACAACTGAGACATCCCATTTAACAAACCCATTTAATTTAATAAAATACATCAATCCTATTTACTAAAATACATAAATAATAATTATGTTAGGAATACATTTGTGAAAAATTAAGGTATTTGAGTTTTTCTTTCTAATAATTAATCAAATGATGTATAAAATGTACCCAAAAATGAGTCACAGGAAACATGGAAACAAATAAATAAATATGAACACTTTTAGAATAACACCAAATTTATTTTCAGAATATCTAACAACGTAATGAAATATTTAATTTCAAATAAAACAGTACACCTTTTAATTAAATATCCATCACCATATTATTGATAGAAAAAATACAATTGTGTTTTCAAAACTGGCAGTATTTTACAGTACAGTAAGTAGACTCCTGAATGTTTGATAAACCACTAAAATATAAAATAATATTTAGTGTGTGGCACACAAGTTGAAATATCTTTGAAAAATAAAATTATTGTAGTTATGCATATTTTTAAGTAAATTATTAATTTACAGTGTTGTATTTAAAAAAGATTTTTTATTGGCAGTTTAAGCCATTCGAAAACCGATGACCCCACAGGCGATACGCGCTCCAGCATTTCCTGTGGTCTTGCTCAGCTCATGGCCGCCTGCTCCTAAGTCATCGGGATCAGCGTGCACCACTAATGTGCGCCCTACGATGTTCAAGTCACCCTAGAATATAATAACAAATAAATTATTTAAATATCAAATTTATGTAGGTTATTGAATTAAGTAATAATATATACTATAGAGACATCTATCGTCATACGATGATAACAATGGTATAAATACAAGTTCTAACGCGTGTCAGCTCAGGCAGAGAAATGGCCGAGAGGTCTAAGCGGTATATTAAGACCTGGGCAAAGGTTGGTTCCAAGGCGCGGTTTCCCGCGGTTGGCATCCCGCTTCTGCCGATATTTTTCTGAATGAATTGTTGCGTATAAAGAATTTGATGTATAGTATGAGTATATTTAATTACTAAGTAAATTAATACTGAAAAAATTTCTTTCCTACAGTCAGTAAACAAAAAAGGCAGTTTATTATTAAACTTGTCCTTGAGAAATTAAAGCATGATCTGTGACAGTTGCGTGTCTTGTTTTAAAGGGATGATGGTAATTACTTCGCTTATTAAATATAAAGTTATTTTGGTAAAGACATCAAATTGAACTTACAAAATGACAAATTAATGCAAATTATTGCAAATAAGCAAAAATATGTTAATTTATTATAATTAAATAATATTTGTCATAAGGTCACTCTGCTTTTATATTGTAATAAATTTAATGTCAATCATGCAAGTCTCGCACAGTATTTTTTTTAAATATACCTGAAGAGATATACATGAGTCTTGGATCTTGACCGGAGTAGAACCACCATCAGATTCTGCGACAATGTTTCCCAGGTCCCCAGCGTGGCGGACAGCAGAGCTGGGGCCTCCGTGCTCTTTCTTGAAGGGGTTGAAATGCGGTCCAGCGGAGGTGCAGCCATTCGTGTTGTCTCCAAACTCGTGGATGTGGAATCCGTGATTGCCCTAATTAACACAACAATTCATCTAATTTAATAT
The DNA here is from genome assembly GCA_022606575.1 of Glossosoma conforme. Taxonomy (NCBI): domain Eukaryota; kingdom Metazoa; phylum Arthropoda; class Insecta; order Trichoptera; family Glossosomatidae; genus Glossosoma; species Glossosoma conforme. Next base: position 703,900 of record JAGTXR010000014.1, on the reverse strand, counting down.
TTAAATAAATAATTTAGATAATTTGAGATAAACCAGAGTGATTATTTTTTATTTAGCAAGTGGTTTTTAAATGGGGCTCCTCGAGGTTGTCTCAGGTACACTGCCAAACACTGTGAACAATATATCTTAAATTAACCTTTAAACGCCCAGTGGTTTCAGGAGTGCTTATGGTTCATTTCGCAATCGGATTACATTAATTTGTAATAATAGTATTAAAGTAAGTTCACGGAAGAATCTATTGTGCGACGATACATTAGAAACATTGGCCTGCTAGGGCATTGAACAATGCAAATTTGAGGTCCCGTATGCGGTAAACGGAAATATTTATATTTTCATAATTTGCGGTCCCATTGGGCGTTTAAAGGTTACTAGACAATTTTAATACATTTATCAGATAATTGCTAATGCTTATATTATGTTTTATGATATATTTTTTAAATTGTTATTATAACCTTGTTTTCTTTATCGCACTAGTTTTAAAGCACCTGCGATGTAAAATAATTATAATTCGTAGAGCAGTTAGTTTAATCTTTGTCAGAAAAAAGCACCTCTTAAAACAAAAGTAGATTTAATCAGAATATTATTTGGGGTGCCCCATGAAGTAACCCGCTAATAAATCAAATTTATTACGTTGCAAAATTGACAGTAGTGTTTTCCTGTGGGCTCGCATCGGGTCTGTAGGAGGCAGTGAATATAAGAGGGTTTAAAGAATAAATGTAAAAACATCCGTTTACTGCATTCGGTCTATTAGGGCTTTGGAGTTTCTGCACCAAAAAGGTTAAGAAGCACAGTAGTAAATCAATTTTTGGTAACAGCCATACTGGTTTGACAAAAGGGCAGCGATGAAGAGGATTGGAGGAGATTGTATACAAGATCATTTGTGCTACAATCCTTAGTTGAGATCAACAAAACTGAGAAGAAAAAAATCATGTTATAATAATAAATATACTCGTATTATAGCTAAATATTGATCCAATATTGATTTCAAAAAGGATGTTTGCTCAATTGATCGATGGTTTATAATTTAAATGGTCTTCACCATTGACTTATATGTGAAGAAACAGTTCATAAAAACGTGCTTTCCTTAGAAAGATATAGATTTTTAAGTAATTAATAACACTATTTTGAAGCGTTGTGATATTTTAAAAATATGAGTACAATATAAAATACATTGTCTGTTTTATCGCAAGCCTTTGATCTTGTTTATTAATGCTATATTTGACATTTAAATTTATTCTAAGAATTTGAATCAGACATCGCTTTTGAATTAACATATTTATCGGCAACCATTTTTAAAACAAGTCTTTGTTCATTTTGTGTAACAGATAACAGTATAAACAATATTATTTATGAATATTTTTAAAAAGTATGATAACTTCCATATCCATACGTTTTGGATAACATGAGACTATGAAATATATTCGATAAAAATATTATATTATTAAAATAAACTCTGACCTTATTAACTCACATTTGTTTTTTTTTACAAAAAAGAAATACTACAATATAACATGCTATATCTAATTATAATTTCTATACACAACATGTTTGTTGTTAAATTTAATGTACTAAAAATATGTTATATAGCATTTTCTGTAAAATCATAAATAATTTCTGTCAAATAAGGAGTATTTATAAATGCATAGATCCATATTATCAATTATTTTTAAAGTTTATATAAAGATTATGTTACAAGGTTTATATGAAAAAATACACAGTGAAATCAGCTCTTGATTATTAAATATTAAATCCACCAAAAAAAAAATTCCATTATTAAATATTAGATCCATGTTAAAACAAAATAATAATAAAAAAACCAATTATCCCGTTAAGTATTTGAAATGGATCTCAAGGTATATGCTTAAAATATAAATAATACTTCTTGATTGTTGTTACAGCCCAACATGAGCTCAGCCTTCCTTTATTAGTCTCCTCCATTCCTCTCTGTCCAAGGCCACTAACTCCCATCATTGCAGTCTCAGGACATCAACTGCGCCCTTCTCTACACCTTCATCCACTGCCACCTCTCCTCTCCCAGGAGTTTCTCTCCAAATTCATGAGTCAAGCATTCTGACAACTAGTCAATACAAAATTGCTTATAAATTTACAATGGTATTTTAACCCTTTATTTACTGACGGGACTTATAAGTCCCTACCACAAAATCCAATATTGATCGTGCATTTGCTGCAGTTGTGCCCTGACGGGACTTATAAGTCGGATTTATAAAACTATTAAATAAATGCTTATTTTAGAAAAAAAAGGTTTTTCTTCATTTTTCTCTATATCCTATCAACACTTATTTGTATAAAAAGAATCAGTAAAGTTAATAAATAATTTCATAATTCAGTAAATAAAGGGTTAATGATGCCTTGTAGCTATCGTATACATATATATATATATCAGTGTAGCTGCCAAAAGTTGTATATAAAATTAAGTTAATCAAAAATACATGTTTTTGATTTTAATGTAAATTTAAAAAAAAAAAGTTATGTAAACAGTACTATCACAAGTACAAATTAAAAATAATAATAAGTTGTGGGTCATTTAAATAATATTAATTTTGCATTTACCTTCAAAATATTATTTATAAATTAAATATTACCTTTTTCAATCCAACAACCTCCCCTGATACAGCAACAGGTTTTCCAGCAGCCTTATAAAAACAAAAACAAAAAATGATCAAATACCAAATTAAAAACAAATATGTCAGATATTTATTTCAACAAATTCATTTCCTTGTAAAAAGATTACACAATTTAAAAATAAAACTCACAAATGCTTAAACAATTATTAGATATTATAATAATGTTCACATAATGTGATAATAATAAGATACAATTATTTAAAAGTATGTATATAATTTTAAAAGAGCAAATCAATTTGTAGTGAAATTAAACACATTGTTTATACTATAAAGTTCTTAGTATCTCGAGGGAAGATAATTATACGGCATAAATGTATAATTGAATTACGCACCTACTTCAAGACAACCATTACTAATAACAAGACGACTCCTTATCTATGTTCATATATTCAACAGGAATAATAATAATGACCTTCAAATTCACATTAGGACTTATTTTGCAACAATACTGTTAATACTTTCTATGCGATATCACATTAAAATTTCATGAAATGCACAAACATACTAAACATAAACAACTTGTTATATTTTAAATACCATATATACATACTGTTAAGAGAGATTAAAACTGGTTATTACCTCCTGTTCGAAGTAAATCGTGCCGGAAACATCGCCTTTCAGTACACACACGGCCCTGACAGACATGATGCGGTGTAAAGTGTGATATATTTGTTAATAAAATAATATTTGTTAAATGTACGTCTTCCTGAGTTGAATTTCCACCAATTAATCGAACACCACGCCGACTCAAAGATCAATTTATTATGACACCGTATTTCAAGAGAGGGTGAACATAAGAGTCAAAGACAATTTTCCTGAAATCTATGGAAATTTCTCACATTTGTATAATTTCTCTAAATTAAATAAAACCATAATTCTTATAAATATCTTTATTTTTGAAGTCATATGTTGATTAGAATGTAGGTAATTAAGACCAAATTGAAAGGATTTAGTTATTATATTACGTTGTTAGTGTAAAAATATTCATGAGCGATTATATTAACCATAATATGATTATTAACTTAGTAATGACTAATGAGGTATGATTAAGGAGCTATTTTCTTTAAAAAAATGTTTTAATAATTCATATTTGAATATTATTTTCAAAAAATTAAATATTTTTAGTAACGCAATGTAACCTTTTAGACAAATCCGCAAAAAATATCTTTGGGTAATCAATTAATTCTAAAAATAAAAATAACTTTAATGTTTACTCTAAATTAGAACACTCAAATGTAAAAATTAATCCTTATTTTTATAAAGAATATAATTTAAATACCGACTTTTAATGTAGTTGGTACAATATTTAATTTTATCATTTGAAATATATTTTTGATGTTGGCACCTTTCGATAAATATTTGTAGAAAAATTTGTAAATAAGAAATTGAACACTTAAACAAATACCATATTTAATTCAAAGTTTTTGTAAGCTCAATCGTTCTGAAGTTATACTTTCATATTCAAATTCCTCCTGTACCCACTCACAGCCGACAAACTCGTCTTGCACTTGCCGAACATCCATACACGGTTAATATATGTCGACCAAGAACTGGCAGCTTTCAAAGTTCATTCCTTAATGCCACCGGTAAGCTATGGAATGCTCTTCCAGCGTCTGTGTTTCTTCCTTCCTACAATCTGGATCTCTTCAAGAAACAGATAAATATACACTTGCAATCTCCCCAACCCACACACAAACACGAACACAACACACGTTTCCCGAATGCAGCGTCCAGCCTCTCTGGATGAGCGTCATAGAGTGCACTGCTCTTGACCGGGTGTGCTCTCCTACATGCATTCACAAAAAAAAAAAAACTTTCAAAACTTTTATAAACAATAATTAAGCATTTCGAACCAAAAAATCATTACTTTAGTTATGAAAAGGACGATATGCAAAACAATATATAATCTAATTAGGAATTACAATTTCTAAATACCTATTCAATTGAGCTAAAGTTGTTTTTAGATCCCAGGGTTACCTTTATATAGGTACCTGGTTACCTACATGGTACGCGCGTAATTCAATCGTGCTATATTCAATGAACTTGAAAAGAGACTGCGGGGACCATGAGATTCTCCCCTCGCTATTCTCTTAACCACGACGCGCGTCTGACTCATGTTTTTTTATTAAACAAACGAAAGTGCTCGCGCCGCCATACGCGCTCGGAGCACAAATAATGAGGACGTACAAATGTTTGATCCTGATTGCCGGGGAAAATGTTGAGGCAAATAATAATAATTTTGATGTTAACAACCCTGAGTGCACACGTACTGGATCTAGTGACTTACAACTTTTGACAGCTGATGGGTAAGTCACTCTTTTGGTTTGTTTATTTCGTAGATTTTATCCAATAATATTTATTTAATGACGGGTATTTCTAGGCTCGCATGTAAACAATTGAAAACCATCTCGTAAATTATTGAAAGTGGACATTAATTAAAACCACAGTACATAGATAGGGTCTTCCGAAATCGTTAACAAATGCTTGAGATATATTAAATTTCGTAAAATGTGTACGTAGTATTTATTTATTTGTATTGTTTAAAGCGTTAAGAGATTTTTATACTTGCGGCTTATTTTATGTACTTTCAATATATAGTATCTGCACTATTATTTCAATGAAATATAACCTTTTCAGTCTAATGTCAATAATAATATTTATCAATGATTTTATAATGTTATTCCTATTTATATGAATATTCACGAAAGTAATGTTTATTTTGAATTGTCTAATTATTTATGTCCTACGGTGTTGTGGTTTTAACCCTTTTAAGGCTGGAGAGTACTTATTTTATAAGGCATATTTCGTGGGCTCAAAAATCTTCAAATTTATTTTAAATTGCACAAATATTTTTGAACTATTGATAAAACGCATGTTTTCATAATCCTTTTTATAACTCTTTTTAATTATAACAGACGTAGAATTATTAGCTTTATCGTTAGAAATGGTTTTATTTACCGTTTTTATAGAGCATGTGCAAAGAAATAGTACCTTCCCTCACAAACGCCCGTTAATAAATAATAACAAACACCGAACATTGTTCTTGTAAAGTTGTATATCATATAACAAACATTTTACATTGCAAACTCATCATACATTAAATGTTTGATGGGTTTAATGTGTCTTGAATAATTACATGACACACTTATAAATAATATTTTAATGTTTGTACTCTACTCTGTAATCTTGGAACATTTGTTCTGTCAAATAATAAATTATTAAGTATTAATACTTTAATGATTTGAAATAGTTTTGAATTAAATTAGAATTTTAAAATGTTTATTATTGTGGAATAAATGTAATATTATTATAGGACGAAATTATGAACACTTTTTGAATGAACTATTTTTTTTCAAGTTTTTTTTTCTTATAGCAGTATTTTTTTAGCGTTCCATTGTGAGCTCTGGTACTCTGTAAGAAAGCTTCTTATGTTCCGCAATGCACATACAGTGGTACCTTGACATATCGAATTAAACTCGTATATTGAGGTACCGCTTTAATTGCTTTAAATTTTTTGTCAGCGGAAAAAAATTTGCTCTTCAATATAAAATTAGTTCTAGAATAATTTTGGTGTTCCACGAAATGGCTATAAATCACAAGTGTTCCGTTGCTCCAAGAAGGTCAAGAATCACCGATTCACATATTTTTAGATGTAATTTTTTTGCAGACGTACGATGGCTATGCGAAAACGGAGCGGCTCAGGCTCCAAAAGGCAGCTGAAAGAGAAAGTGGTTCAGATCTATGAGTCGTTTTTCCGCGGCGAGGACCTGGCAGCCGGCAGCCCCACGTTCTGGGACGAGCTCTTCCTGCTCAAACCTAAGGTGGCGCAGCTGGAGGCCGAGATACAGAAGCTGACTCCGGAGCAGTTCGGAGGCCTCAAGGAAAACATCAATTTGCTCTTTGGGAAATGTGTTGACACTCTTGGCCAAGAACATCAGCTAAGGTTAGATATTATCGCAAGTTACTTCTAAAAAAGGCTTAATTATTTAAAGATTTTATCATTAAAATATGACCAACGATTTTCTTATATTAAAACATCTCAGTTATCACCACTGAAAAAGGATTTTAAAAAAATGTACAAGATAATAAAAAATAAATGCGATACTAAGATTTCATAACGTTTTTATTGGTATCGTGTTATCTATAATTGACATGTTATGTACTGATGCAGTGTTTGTTTGTTTTACAGAATTGTTTACTCATTGCAAACACTCAGCGCCCTTATAAATGCAGTGTATCGGAAAATGGCCCAAGAACCTGGCAGCGATATTGTAAATACAATGATAGGACTTAACACAGCCGAAGTCACTATGCAGAAACTCTTAAACTATTGCAACGATTTCTTATCTGGTATGAAGATATTTCATAAACAAAGATATAACATTAAAAATAATTGTTTGCTAAAAAGTTATCTATCAACATACCAATTCCTGTTATTTTGTCTCTTCACCTGCAGTTTGGTTATTAAATGCGCCGTTCACAAATAATGCTCCATATAAATATATTGATAACTTGCTATTTAAATTTATTTAGTTTTTTTTATGATAACAGTAATTTATATTATGAGAGTTGTAAAAATAATATAAACATAGGTAAGATAAATAATATTACAATTAACATTACTTTTATTAATCATTATGGACAACGTTTTACTGCTGTTACTTTATAACACTTTAACCATACACTTGTTTCGAACTTAACATAATTTTATGAATAAAACAACTGTAATTAAAAATACCAGTAACGTAATGCGCTGTAGGTATATTTACGATAAAACAAGATGTATGACAATATCAAATAATAAATTGACAGCCTTGGTTTTGAACATCATCAGGCTGTGTAATTTGTGTGTATTTCATGCATAGTGATACTCCCCAGCAGTGTAAATATTTGATGTGGAAAACATTTTCACGATGTCTGTTTATTCATTCGTTTTTTATTTATGAATTGAATGATGTTAATAAAAGTACACAGTTGACACTCCTACTGTCATTTTTATATACATTTAACTTTATTTGTGTATATACACACTAAATAACTAGTTTTTTTTTATATTTAACTATCAGACCTTTAAAAATAGTTTATAAAAAAAATCCCTGGGGCTTGAACTTGTTCAACCAAAGGTGATAAAAGCAATCCTGCCATTACCAACCCATTACTATCACGTCTTTCTTATGCAACGTAATGGAACTAGTGGTTAACATACAACCGTTTTACAACCTTGTGAATATTTTGTGCCAATACGGCTTCCACCGTAATTGATCATACTGTAGTCTTTGGTATTTTTCATGTATTCGGAGATCAAAGTTGATGAATTGATTTAACATCTGGAAACACATTGCTGTTGTATTCGAAATATTTCATGATATCAATTATGTACAATTATTTCATAACATTTGAATTCATCGTTTTGTAGGTGATGCTCCTGATAGTTTGAAAACCCACGTTCTGAAGCTACTAATGGTTATAGCTACTGGCAAGGAAGAAGTTAGCGACAACCCTCTTTTGGAATACTTCATGATAACATCACTATTTGAGGCTCTCATTAAACTTCTGTCCACAACGGCTGAGAGACAAATTCACGGTCTGTAATATATTTATGTCATTATAATTAAAAACCCTTGACATGAAATTGTACGTTGGTGTGGTATAGATTGAAAAAAGCTTATAATGTGTATTAATTAAATAATTCAAATGATTTCAGGTCATGATGCGGTATTACTCCTAACGTTGTTGGTAAACTACAAAAAAGACGAAGCGGCCAACCCTTACATAATCAAGCTGTCAATTTTGGATAACGAACTTTCACTAAATGGGTATTTAAATTTTTTATATTTTCCATAAAATTTATTCAATATAGTATACAATATTATAATGACTATAATTTAATGGCAATAATACTGTATTATTGTAATATTTCTCATTAGTAAGGCATATTTTTTAATGTTTACACAGTTGAATACATACGTCTGTAATACTTGTGTGCTCGAACAGTGTTATTATATTTTTGAAAACTCATGCTACAATGTGATTTATTGTTTACTACTCCATTTTGTAAATGATCAAAAAATATGATAACACACATATACTGACTGTAATACACCAAATTCTCTTTTTTGTAAATACGTTCTAGAGATTACCTTGCAAACAAAAACTGTGTAAAAAATAGTTATGGTGGTCATATAATAATGGTAGATAGGTTTCAATGAGTGCAAAAAATTTGATTTTAAAATTATGTTCTGTGTATTAACTAATGAAAAATTATTTGTTTTAAAAAAAAAAAAACTCTAGAATTTTTTCTTTATTAGGATCAATTGATAAATATTTAAAACCCTTCTCCAACAATTGATGTGATAAAGTGATGATCATAGAATGCAAAATGTGTTAAATTAAAAAAAAAAAATGGTTTATTTTGATAATATTGGTGTAATTTATCAAAAAAACATTAGCAAATTACTTTTTCTTGTTTGGAAAAAATATTTTGGTTCATGCTCTAGAATAGCTCGTATAAGGTGTCAGGACATTCAATTGAAAATCTATTAACCCATTCACTGCGTATTACGTTTATAGCAGTGACGATCTTTACATGGAATTTGTAACCTCATTACAGCTGTATTCTACTGTCTTAAAATTAACTTACTATATAACTGAATATAAAATATATTGAATGCCAGTCAAAAACTATAAGAAATATCTAATAGATTTGTTAACTAGAAAATATATTACAGTCTATTTAATTTGTCCAAAAATCGATTAAAAAATGTAACAAAGAGTATCTTATTTGTTGTTGATAGATACGGACAAGTGATAACATCAGCATTGGGTGGGTTCTGTGCTCGCTACGGCCGCGAGCGCGCGGGCGGCGAGGCGGGCGGCGGCGGCTGGCTCAGCTCGCTGACCTCCATGGTGGGGGGAATGTTCCTCAGTGGAGACGATCTCACCACCGGCAAAACGCACCAGATCAGGTAATGTACCTTTTTCTTCGTAGTATCAATCCGGTGGATTGGCTTACAGCAATAGAATCTTGCATCTCGATCTCCATTCCTCTCGGTCCTCCGCAACCCTTTTCAGCTCAGCATAAGAGCTATAATTCATGTCCTCGAACACTTGCTGCAAATACTCCCGTCTCGGGCGCCCTCTACAGTTTCTACCCTCAACCATCCCCTCCACAATGTCGTGAAAGAAGACCATCGTGGCGCATGATGTGACCGATCCATTGGGCTCGCCTCTCTAAAATGGTTCTTATTGGGTGCCTATCTTCCTTGATTATCCTGAGAACCTCATTGTTCGTGACGTGGTCTCTCCAGGAAATTCCGAGAATTCTTTATTTATCACTTTCAGATAAGCACCATTTTACCTTACACTTTACTATTAAAAAAAAAGAATGCACTCAACATTATATATTTAAAACAAGCCAAAATAATATTATCTATTTAACAAAAATATATTGGAATTATTTTGAATTTAGGAATTGACATTGTTTTATGAAGGGTTTGCATATTAGATAAATTAGTGCTGTAAAACCAGATATGTATAAATTAATTCTGTATTTAGCTATATATCTTAAACAAAAAATGATTTTTTATTCTATTTAACTTTTATTTTTTCAGTCAATTAATGACATTGTATTTGTTTATTTTTATTTTTATGAAGTGTATTTTTTAAGATTAATTATGAACTGTTATATTACTGTTTTTTCATGTAATAGGGCGAACAATGCAGTGCTCTTGGCTCTTTATGAGGCAGCTCACTTGAACAGAAACTTCATGACGACACTGGCGCACACTCAGAGTGACCGGCCCAGCGCACCGCCGTCTCCTGTAAACACTCTATCACACAATCAGGTAAGTGAAATAATAAATACTCATTGTATTCAATCACATTGAAAAGTAAACAAAAAGGTGTATTATTCAAATGTTAAATGAATTGACATAACTTTGTATTTTCTAGGCTCCTCCCAGCGATGCAGATCAGCTAGAAATAGACATAGCCCAACCTACAAATCTATTGGTCACATTCTTTCAATATTGGTAAATAATTGCAATAAAATATTATAATATTATTACTATTATTGCTACCCGATTTTACTTGGAATTCTATCTCCGATGGCGTTAGAGGCTTCTAGAATTTGCTTTTTTTCGTTTTTCACCATATTAAATACTAAACACAAATGAATGATCAACAGAAATTGAAATTTGAATGAAATTCAAAATATTCCATTTTTCTTATGTACTTGGTAGGTACCTCAAATTGTTCAAATTACATTTTGAACATTTAAAAATAAAATAATCACAGAAGTGCCTATACAATAAAATATTGAATACTCTGCATGTGTTAGTAATAAATCTGATATTGTACTTTCAGGTATTTAATATTACTATGATTATTGTAAAATAAAACTACACATTTTAAATTTTAATAATTAAATTTTGTTATATTCGTAATAATGAAATTTCACCAAGACCTGTGAACTTAAAATATAAAACAGACGTTTATAAAAATGGACATCTGGAAAATGTCCCAGCTTGGAGATTGTTACATAAATTTTATTTATTAATTTATTAAAATCTTGTTCTCATTTTTTTTTTCTACAGTTCTATTGTCATGCAAGACACAAAGAGTGATCCCAGCATAAACAATTGCAAGTTGTGCTTCCTCATCCTGACCTGCATATCTGAAGATCAGTACGCCAACTCAATCATGCACGACTGCAATCTCACATTTAAGGTACAATACTCAATAAATCTAATTACAAGTAATTTATTGACATTATTGTTTCAATCAAAATTTTACCGTCCGTTAAAACATCACCATCAATATTTACAGGTACAATTACATAGACTACCAATGAGACATCGGAAAGTGACGTTAGATAAAGAAGCTCCTTCTCAAACATTAGCTGCCACTTTAATCGGTAGGTTTATTTAATTTTCTTAAATATTAATTGAATTATTTGATAATGAAAAAAATAAAAAAAATATGTTACATAAAAAAGGTTACACGGGTGCAGCTACTAATACTTTAACAAAGAGCTCATTTATTCTCAAAGTTATTCATAATGTTTCATGGAATGGGCGTCGTTTTTATCACGTATAAAATTAACACTAAAATTATATTTACAGAAACTGAAAAGTGAAATAAATTCATGCAAAGTATCTTATAAATCTGTAATTAGAGTTTTTTCAAGCCCCTCGCCCAACCTTGTTAAGGTCTTTATTAAAACATTTAAATTTACTAGATTGAAACTCATAATTAAGGGCATCCAATACCAACTACGGCTTCCATTCTCCTATGTTGAGAATATGTAGACTGGTTAACTCCTCTAGTGACTTGGACTTTTTCGGGGTGGACCTTCCGGCATTTCGCAGATTCCTCTACTGATGTGCGAGATGTCGATTTTATTTACTCAAGTTTATGTTTTCTCCAAATTTATTGTCTTAGCTTTAAGTATTTATTCTGTATTACTATATTCTTATTTAGACTGTATGCATTGGCCTAGGTCGTTAATAAATAAATAAAATAATTAATGTTATTTAAATTGTATTATCTCCTTCACCTTACAGATCTCCTAGTTGAATTTATCATGTCACATATGATGAAACGGTTGCCGATGGAGTTATATCTTCACTGTATCGGGGTCGTGCACCGCCTGCTGTCCTACCAGAAGAGGTGTCGGGTCCGGCTGGACTATCAGTGGAAGGAGCTCTGGTCGGCCATGATATGTCTGCTCAAGTTTGTCGTCAACAACGAGTCAAATCTCTCTAAGAAAATGGACATATTTCACCTCTGCCTTCAGCTCGTCAACATCTTCAACCTGTTCATAACCTATGGAGACACTTTCCTCCCGGCACCGGCCAGCTACGATCAGCTCTATTATGAACTTATCAGGATGCATCAAGTCTTTGATAATCTTTACTCCATGGGTAATTTTTATGTTCTTTTAAATATCAATAATCCATACACATTTTTTTGTGCTTGGCTCAGCTTGTCGTCGGTAACGGTCTGCTGTATTCATCTCGTTCGGTTTAAGCAGCTCATAATATATTACTCCGAGCTGGTCCCACCAGATACAGAGCATTAGCTTGGAACCATGAATATTCGGTGTCGATGTTGATGGCTCACCAGGCTTGACCCATGCTTTCCTGCTTTTAAGGTTGTCGTAATGTATCCACTTTTTATTACTAGTAACAATTCGATGCAGAAAACCTTTTATTTTTTGTCATGCGAGCAGCTGTTCGCAGGTAAAAAATCGTCTTTCGATGTCCCTCGGTTTCAACTCATATGGCACCCAATTTTCTTGCTTTTGAATTATTCCCAGTTGTTTCAAGCGCCTTGAAACTGTTGATTGATCCACTCCCAATGTTTCCGCAAGCTCTTCCTGTGTCTGGCATGGATCTTCATCAAGTAATGCCTCCAATTCGGTATCTTATAAACTTTTTCTCAGCACTGTTATGTTCTTCATCTTCGAGGTCAAAATCACCACCCTTGAATTGTTGAAACCATCTTCTGAATGTTTTTTCTGAAAGAGCATTGTCGCCTTATGTTTTTACTAATATTCTATGCGCTTCAGCTGATGTTGTCTTTCAGTGGAGGTAATGTAAAAGAATTCTCTACAAAAACGGTTTTGTAGGCACGAACTCAGCCATGTATAAAATTTCGTATAAAAAGGTTTTTACACCCCGACAGTTGAAATTGGGCCGATGTTTGTAGCCTATGGTTTTAGCTTTCAGGCGAAATTTATTTCAGCCCGATCGGATATATACCTGCTGAATTATGAGTCTCAATATGAAACGCTCATTTTTAATGCATACTCCTTATTTACGTTTGGTAGCAGTGTCGTGTTAATCTTCTATTTCTTACTCTTTGAGTTTTCATGATATATGTATAAGGAAACGTAAGAAAATATCATGTTATATTTGCAATGTTTTTTTTATTATGCATAATTGTTGGAGCTTTTAATAAATGTAGTATAATTTTCAGCTCTCCGATATTCTACCAGCGATAGTGAGTACAAAGAGAAGGCTCTCAGGTTAGCCAACTGCCTTATAAATATAAGAGCGATAATCAACCACTTTACGCCAAAGATAGAAAGCTGGTTGGCCAGTCAGAGTTTATCAACACCCAATGAAGATCAGGTAAAAAATTAAAAAGAATATTAAATTGTAATTTAAAAAAGGTATTATTTATATTAGTAGCATACACTTTGAGATCCTTTCAGAAATATAATTATCTGATATTTACTTAGGTAACATTCGAATAATGTCACTAGGATAATCAATTTCTATGAACTACACAATTTATTTAAGATGTAAGCGATAGATGTATTTTACTCTGCTATAAAACGAACTGATTTATTTTATATTCGCCATTTCGTGCCACACCATGCGATCTTATAGAAAAAACATACTCCTTATGAAGTTCAGATTATTTTCATACTAATAATCAATACATGGAGTGTATTCTGTCAATTTGCATTGAAACAGGACCATGGCGGCTGGTTTTTATGACCACAGTTTGTGTGCGACCATATGCTTCAGTTAAGCATTGGCTGTAAATGACTATACCTATCTGGCACAAGTAATACAACTATGATGAAATAACTTCTCAAAAGAAAAATCGACAGGCATATACAACTGGGATGAGCAGCATTTGGAAAACTAAAGTACATTTTTAAAGCGGAAATCCCATGTCTTAAAACTAAAGCGTTTAACTAATGCATTCTCGCTGTATTAACTTATGGTGCAGATACGTGGAATCTAACAGCAAGTCTTACCCATAAAAAAAGGTCACCCAGCGTGCTATGAAGAGATCCATGCTTGGAGTGTCGCTAACAGATAGAATCTGAAACGAAGATATCCGAAGAAGAATTCAAGTAGTGGAGGCTACCCAACGAAATGGCATATTCAAATGCCAATGGGCAGGACCTATGTCGAAGAGACGACGGTCGATGGGGAAGAAAAGTATTAGAGTGGCACCCAAGAATTGCCAAACGAAGCATTGGCCGGCCCCCTGCAAGATGGACTGACGACATAAGAAGAATAGCGGAGGTGGCCTGGATGCGGAAGGGAGGGGATCGAAGAGGATGGAGACTCATGCGGGAGGCTTACGTTCAACAGTGGATGGATACAGGCTGATGATGATGAAGCATTGGTTACTCTTAGCCACCTGCCATCCGTGTCTTGTGCTGCTGTGATTAAATACTAACAGTTATTAATTTTTGACAAAAATATTATCGATGCTAAATAAATAATGCCTATGTTGGTGATTTTTTTCAGATTTTAGATGTGGTACAAAAGAACTACGACAGCCTGATGCTGAAACTGCAAGACTCCCTGGACAAGTTTGAGCGTTACGGCGAGCGGCCGGCGCACAGCGAGTTCCTTCAAGCGGCTCTCACGCAGACAGTCAGAGACACGCGCGCCCACGTGGACTACGCCGGAGCCGACGTCCGCGGCCTGGCGCTGCTCCACGACGCTGCAGCCGCCCAGACACTGACATCTCCCACCGCTCCCGCGTGACATTTCTCTTTCTAACCGAGCATCACCGCAGATAAATTAATAATCATTTTACTGGACAAAATAAACCCAAATGTATATGATGAGTCCATGTGCCAACGTTTGTGCCTATGTCCTTATGTGTAAAGGAGAGAAACTCTTCATGCGCGATTACAGGTTTTCAATCAATTCATAATTACAAATAATGATAAAACAGGTTGTGCTAATACAGTTTTAATCTAAACTTTAATTAGCTTAAAAGAGGTTATCTGTGTATCGTTTCTGGATCAAATTTATTGTTCACGGCTTTTGGGTTTTCGTACATTATATGATACAGCAAAAATTACCTGCGTATTGCACACAAAGGAATTAGAACAGCTGAATTTAATAGTTAAACGTGATTGCTTCACAAAGACTAACTCAAAATCTTTCTCGAGAAAATCTTTGTGTTGTTGACTTTTAAGATTAACTGATGGTCAATTTATTTCAATTGGACTGTAATTTTTCTTGAGTTCTTATTTGTTTCTAATTATCTTTGGCAGTTATTCGAGGCTGCCGTTGCTATATTTTTGTAATGTCATGCGGTGCTTCCATTACAATGGTTTTTTCCATTGTCATTTATTTATCCACCAAAGCAATAAAATATTTTTACTTTAAAAACTCGCATCACATTTCATTATAGTAGTTAATTTTTACTAAATTATATTTTGATGGACTGGACTCCACAAAGGAAAAAAAAATTTTTTTCATCACAAAATGTGATTCTGATTTACTATATATATAAAAATCAGATTTAATTAAAATGATTATCATATATTTATTATAACATATTTTTTTATTATATAAAGGCTTGCTTCTGGCCTAAAATATTTTTTTGCATTCCCAGTGAATATATTACGACCAAATGTATTGAACGGTAATTAGCATTGAATTATCAACATTATGATGAAATGTGTCAATTTAATCTAACAATTGAGAACATTATATGAGATTTTTGTTTGTTAAATATCTAGTCTTTTAAGTTAATTATTTTTTGTATCTATTCCATAAGAAATATTATTGTGTTATAAAAATCCACATATTATTGTTAGAAATGAATTACACCATTTTTTTTACTGTAATAATTAAAAATATCATTTGTGTCTACTCCCAGAAATATTCACCTTAAAGAAAGAATGAGGTTTGAACTAAAAAACTATTCATATGAATGGTGGGAACATGTGTGTGATAGATACTCTTACACTTATAAAATTAATATTTATCAAAGTTCATTTCTCTTTTCAAGAATAGTTATGCAAGTACAGTAAGGCCCCGCTTAACGCGGGGGATACGCTCCATCAAAGTATAGCATAATGCGAAACAGCGCTAAACAAGGCTATCTTAACATGTGAATAATGGGGATAGGTATTAAATTTAAAAGTTATGTTTTTTTTTAATAAAAATAAAACCAAACGTTTATTTCTTACAAAAATAAAAACAATATAAACGAATATACTTATAAAAACAAATAAAATTCTAAGTCAGTTAGATCATTCAGTCTATTCTGTGTTTCTAATTTTTTGCCTTTTTGTCAAGAAGGCATCTAATGTAGTTTGCGTTCTGTTAAAAGTTGATGATAAGTGGATAAAGCATCTATAACACCCCGTCTTTCTTTTGAACTCCTGTCAAATTTTGGATCATTTTCAACAAATTGGTCCATAATTTCGGTTTTAGTGGTCAAACTCTTTTCTACAAACGCCATCGAAAGTTTTTTTTGCTCTTCGAAATCACTAATATCAATATTTTTGTTTTCTTCTTGCTCAGTTATTTCTTTGAGCTCATCATTAGAAAGACTAGCTGCTGTTTCTTGAACTATTTCTTTGACGTCTTCCACATTTACCTCATCTAAGCCGGTTTGTTTCGCTAATTCCACAATTTTTTCCACTATTTATGCACAATTTCGGGGAATAGCCCCGGGTTGAAATAAAAAAGCGCTAAACCGAAACAGCGCTAAACAAGACAGCGTTAAGCGGGGCCTCACTGTATTATTGAAATATATCAAATCTGAAGAGTGGAAGATATAATGCTTGTATGCTATGACTAAGGCTAGTTGAGCCCAGCTCCTGTATTGGATAATTGCATTAAAAACAAAATGAAAAACACAAAATATTTATATGTAACTTTATAATTATATTATGTATATTTTGATTTGCTGATTGATTATAAATAAAATAACATTTAATAAAAGACAACACAACTATACAATCATTGGTATTTTATTTGATAAATAAAATAAATAATATTTCTAAAATAACAGTGTGTCTCTAAATGTATTATTTAGAGAACTTTATTGTACAACTGTCACATCATTATGTGAAAGTGGTAAAATAAAGTTGAGTTTAAAAGTGATAGTGACATAGCCAAAATGATAAATAGATTTATTATAAATTAATTTTTTAATTTTTATTAGAATATTTTTTTTATTATTTCAATATTCTAATCTACTTTTATAGATCATTGACTATATTACAATATTATTATTACTTAAATATACATATACTAAACATAAAATTCTTTTTCAACGCGTCAATCAAGCACAAAAATAACGGCAGAAGCGGGGATGCGAACGCGGACCTTGGAAACCAACAAAAGTTGGTTTCCAAGGTCCGCGGTTCGCATCCCGCTTCTGCCGTTATTTTTGTGCTTGGATTGACGCGTTGAAAAAAGAATTTTATGTTTAGTATATGTATATTTAAGTAATAAGATTTATTATACTTTAAAATTCATAATAACATCAAAATTTAAATAATAATTATCATCTTCCTGAAATTAGTTGTTATATACCATTTAACAACAATAACTTATGAGGGAAGGATGAAAATATTAATAAAAGTACTGGTTTCATTTTCTTAAAAATCTTTCTGCATAGATTTATAAAATAATTATTCATCAATGTTTTAGTGTGGAATGAGAACAGATTTCTTATAACTATATAACTTATAATACATGGTATCTATTTAAAAAAAATAGAAATACACTCCTCTCCCTGAAAGTATTTATTTAAACCATACTAAAAAGGTATGATTTTTAATGGTTTTTTATTATAAATTAGTAAATTCCCCCAGCCATTAGATAAAAAAATCAATTTAGGTGATGCCCTGCATGCTTTTACATAGTTTTTTTTATAATACTTACATTTTTTACTACATTTTTAAAATTAAAAAATAATACCAATTTAAAGTACATTATCCTTTGGTATTTTATGACCAGTAATGTATTAACATATATTTGGAATTTAAAATATACTTGTCAGTTTACGAGTACAATGGAATGTCTTGTATCAAATTTGTAAATATATGCATACAGCATAAAAATTAAATGACTAGTAGTCTAGGTACATTTATTATATTTTATTGTATAAATTTTCTACAATTTTTTGTTGAGGACCTATACAATAAAATAAAAAATGATTAATTTTAATAGTGCGTAAATACAGGAACAACTTTATGTATTTTATAATTTTTAGACTATTTTAAGTACATTTTTAAATCACATTTTAAAATTAAAATTGAAATTATTATTTTTTGTACTACTATAAATTGCTTTAAATATTGTGTGATTTATAGTATATTATTATATAATATTATTTACATAAACTCTTTATCTAAAGTAATGGTTCTTAAACGACACCTAAAATTTGTGTAACTACAACACAAAATATTAATTAGATGGAATTAGACATACAAGACAATAAAATATCAAGTTATTGTAAATTTTAAAACATTGTTTTCCAGTCAGCCATAAATGTGCGTCCATTATCAATTTAGCATTTCACAGTTACAGAATTAACTGAACCTTGCGTTTATTTATTTTAATTTGGACTTTTTATAAATATTTATTTAGGTAAAATAGGTTTGAATCATTTAGACAATGTTTCTTCAATCTATTAACCTTTTAAAAGCCAAATAATTAAATATCAAACTCTTTAGTAGTGTCACTATATTATTCAATTCTGAAACCCATTTATTCATTGTATATTAAAGTATAAAATTAAAAGTACTTCGTTTTGTAAAGTATATATTGTTAATTTATATATTCTTTTGTCAGTAGGCATATTAGAAAATATATAATAGAAATATTGACAGTCAGGTATACATGCAATAAAATATGATGATATTGCATTAATACCTGCTTTTATTTGTAGAACTGCATTTATGTTCTGACTTTTATTATATCGCAACCCTGAACGTCTTTGTGAATTTAATTTTTGAAGAACGATAAGGCCACTCAATAATAATAGATTTTAGCCATTCTCATTTAATTTAATGAAGGATAGATGTCATTATTGACTGAAATTTTAACTTTTGACCGAATAATTAGAATATATCAACGGAAAATACAATATGCACTGGCAGTGGATCAGTGTCTTAGTATTTTTGTCCTTATGTAATGTTGACTATAGTACATCAAAATTAAGTACATAATTAAAGTATAATAAAAATATGTATATTTCCTTAAAATTATTGACTGATTATGTTAATTAATGAAAAGTACACTGAAACTAAGGAATTCCAGCGAGAATAAATTAATTAATAATAAAAAATGAGATTATTTGTTTATAGAATGTAAAAATATATATTTTTAACTTGTAGAAATAAATATTAAGCATGTTTATTTTTTTTGCTTCTATTTGTCATATAAAAGCTATGAAAATAAATGTCTTATAAGCCATTCTTAAAATTTAAAGTGTTAAGGAATAATATTTTAATCTACACTTGAGATTGAACATCTTTTGGTGGATGAAACAACATTATCTTAAATATAATATTTAAGACTTGTAAAATACTAATACTTAGATAAATTATAGGCTTCCTTCATCAAAATTTAAGATGGAGTGTATGGATGATCCGTTTCATGTTATTCTTCTAAACTCATACTATCTAAGGCTTCTTGCACTAGCTTTTGTAATTCTGGTGGTAAAGTTTCATCATCTTCAGTGATATGCTCTTCATTGTTTATCATATTTAAATTTTTACAATATTTGGAAGTATCTACTTCTACTTCATTTGCTGTATTACAGTTTTTACCTTCTGTGACGTCAATTGTTTCGATTTTCTTGCCTTCGATAAATTCGGATGCAGTTCCATTGCGCATATTATCTATCGAAGCGATCTGATGATGCTCTTTTAATGCATCAGTTGGCTGATCTGCAATGCTTACTTCAAAAGTGTCAACTTCAGAAGATACATAAGTCTCCAGCAATATTTTGGAAGGGAATAGTGAAACTCTTCCTTCGTTATCTGAGTTTCCTTCTAGTCTCTTTTCAAGTTCCGTAATCCTAGATGCCAAAATTCTACAAAAAAAAAAATAACACAATGTATTCTCATTTTTTATGTGAACTTATTTATATGATACGTAAATGATAATTGAAATGCAAAACGATAAATACCTATTTGCTTTTCGTTGATGTGAAAGCGCTAATGATTTATCATTCAGAGCATCTAGTAGCCCAAAGCTCAAGGCTCTCAAATCTGAGATAGTAGCAGCAGTAATGGGAAGTTCTTGAGTGGTTCCACTTTCCAGCAATTCCTTTACTAAAATTATTAAAAAGCATTAAAATAATAAAAAAAAAACCATGTTTTAAATGATGTTAAATTCAGTGTGTTAAAAAATTATTAGAAAATAATTTAAATGTTTGGTGAATACCTTGTTTATGGGTTACAACTGTGTTAGTTGTATTGGTGCCGAGTTTCAAAGATCCTTTCTGGTGTTTGGTTTCCAGTATACTCTAAAAATACCGAGAATTAAATATATATTTTATTTTACTATTCTGTTGAATCTAATTATTACAATGCCATTACAAAAATTTAAGTTATAAGCTAAAAAAGATAGTTACTAAATCTACTTAAAAGTAAAATTGTTTGTGTCAACAAAAAAAGCCTTTAAAACCCTCAACCTATCTTTTTTTATATAAATAAATTTAGAAGAATAACGACAGATGGTGACGATGAAATATTATCAGTAAATTTTATGAAGTTTGCCATTTATTTAAGTATTTAAGTTCTGTATTTGGAGTGATGATCCACTTATATCATAAGACTACAGCCCGGCATTCACACATTGTCCATTTTATTGTAACTTGTCTCGCATTTGTATTTACAATAATATAAAATAATAACTTATAGCTAAAGAATGGTTGTCACAGAAGGCATAAACCTACTTTTCTAAAATAATGCTTTTGTCATCTAAAAGGAGCATTACTACAATATTGTATTATAACAATCAATGTATCTAAGATGCAGATACAGTGATCTATAACTGACTGAGGTGTCTGTTGGAGGTTTGTGGTGGCTCTATAATATAAATTGGGAACATATGTTATAAAGACTTAAATATATTATATGGGTTATAAAGAAAGAAAAGAGAGCAAAATAATGAGCATATTCGGGGTTCATTTGGGGTGGACCCCATACCTGAAAAGATAAGGGAAAACCGCCTAAGACGGTAAGGGCATGTGACACGGAGAGATGAGGACCACATGGTGAAGAGAGACCTCAACATACCCACGCTGAGTAGAAAACCTGGTTGCCTGTGACCACAGGCAACCTGGACTGCAACTGTAAATAAGGATCTGAAAACTCAGGGTTTTACTGAGAATGTAACGCAGGATAGACTGACACGTGTGAATGTGCACAAGCAGAGCCGACCCCAGATGATGAAAAATGGCTAGGATAAAGAAGAAGAATCAATGTATCTTAAAGATGCAGATACACTGATCTTATAAACTGACTGAGGTGTCTGTTGGAGGTTTGTGGTGGCTCAATATAAATTGGGAACATATGTTATAAAGACTGTCTAGTAATAAGTATTGTCTCGTACCTTGTACTTGGCCATTGCGTGTGTTGCCAGTTCGAGCTCTGCCTGCGCCTGCGCCACTCGCTGGTGCAGATATCGGTTCTCCGTGACAAGGGCGTCGATGTCCGGCAGCGGCCCCGCGGCTGCTCGGCGGGAGAGCGCCACGGCCAGTTGGTGGTTCAGGCGGTGGAGCTTGCACTTGTAGGCGTCCCGCTCGGTCACCAAGTCCTCCTTCTCATCAAGCATCGCCCTCAAATCTGCCTGCATCTGCTCGGTCTAAAATTAAATCAATCAGATGTTAATACATTTATTACTGCTACTTTGCAATACTGACAAAAATATATAACGCAAATATTTAGTAAAAATAAGAAGCTTTTGTAAATTTTCTCTTTCAAAGATTACACGCAATACGGATGTAGAATTTTTAATTGTAATGCATTAAGTGAAATAACATATTTAGCCAAAATAAAACTTTAAAATACACGGTAATACATTTCATTAATAAAGTCAAGAATAAATGGTTTTACTTATATTTAGCCATTCCTCTTCATTAGTGAAGTACTAATAACTAGTGGACGTTTTCCCTTCTCTCGCTTACCTAAATAAATTTAATCCATTCCCCGTGGTAGCGGTCATGAGTTTTACAAGGATTTTATAGCGTCATTTACAGCTTAATTCTACTGTTGTAATGTTGAAAATTAGCCTTATATAATACTGAATGTAAAATCTACTAGTTTCCAGTCGATAACTATTTGTAACAACAGATGTCTTTGTTTATTCAAAAATATTTTACAATTTATATTAATTTTTTAAAATCAATTAACAAATCGCCAAAAATAACAAATCGGTCAAAAGGTTAGTTATTTAAATATACAAAACCCCTCATATTTACCTTTTTGCTAAATGTTTCTAGCTGCAGAACAAGCTCTTCCCTCTCGAAGCTCAGCGTACTGACAGCGTATATCTTGGCGCTTGCTCTTTGAGGACTTTCATTTTGTTTTCTGAGAACTCTGATGTCCTCGTTCGCATCTTCTAGTTTTTGCTTTAGTGTCTCCACCTTATAATAATAATGCATTTACTTTAAATTTTTTATATTTTACTTTAACCACTGTTTTAAGGCTTTAAATATGTATATAGAAACAAGTATATTAGAAGATTGGTATTCGTTCATTTTGTTTGAATGCTATAGTGGATTAAAATGTAATTTTGCATAAATTAATTAAAGATCGATCAGATTTTTTATCGCTTATTTGTATTATAATATAGAATAATGATGTGGACACCGATTAATAGTACCTCCACGGCAAGTATTTTGTTCTGCTCCCTGGTGTTGGCGAGCAGTTGAGCCCCTGAGAGCCCCCCGCCTGTGGTGGCAGCCCCGTACAGCTCGGGGGCGCGAGGACTTGAATCGTATCTGACTTGCAGTTGCTCGGCCATCAACTTGTAGCGATCCATCTCCCGCGAGCTCTTCTCCAGCTGCTTGCTCATGATGGTCAGAGCCTCCACTTTGCTCTGAAGCTTGCTGCGGAGTGCAGCATTCTAGTTGAATAAAAAACGATTATTACTAGACTATTGGTATTTTTCTCCTCCTAAATCCGCTCGATAACTAATAATAGTAAACTGATAATGATTACTAAAAATTTCATTAAAGATCTACACAGAACATCATATTAAAAATGCTTGGAAGTATCAAAACCCAAAATGTATTGGATTACTCAGTGTTTCTTGGTTGTCTTATTGATTGTAAAATTTGTTATGTTACCCTTACAAATGCTATTTTCATAAAGCATTTTTAAAATTATACGCGATAATTAAACATTTCTTTTGTTCTGCTTGGATTTTAAAGGCAGTTTCCTATAGGAATCGAAAATGATTGCAATTTCAGCCGATTTATTTTCATAATAATGATTGTTTTTAATGGTAATGTAAAATGCACATGCTCCAAAAGATACCTCGGTCAAAACATTATCGACATGTTCGTCAAGAAAGTTTACTTTTGATGTTCCAGGAGATTTATTGAACATTTGGATAGACATTATGAGGTAAAGAGTTTCAAGATTGTAATTTTTAACCTCACTTCATGACAGCTTTGAGCTGTCAGAAAGTGTTGTCATAGCTTAAAAATAATCTCTGTTGTCATACCACTGCAAAAATTGATATTATTTTTACAGTGAAAGATTATTTGATCGTAAATCGTAGTTTTTTTTAAATTTAAATATTTGTTATAGTTCCAGAATATATTGTTTTTTCTCGAAAATTAACTTTTACGGTTAACTAACATTAGGTTTTCATCAAATTAATGGTTTAACAATGTTAACTAACGATATATATCTTTTTGTGCACATTTTTTCATCAACTCGAAATTTTTTAAAGGAAGATTAAGAAGAAAGCCAGGAAGATAGAAGCAGTTTTAAAAAAACAGAATAAATAAAAATATGCTTCATTGAAAAAAAAACCAGTAAGAGAAGGGTGGCTATACGCGCCTATCAAAATGAAAAATGCATATATACTTTACAACTCACCCGCAAATGTTTTTTTTTCCATATTCACTCATTTGGAGTATATGTATACCGCAAATTGTCTACTAGAGAAATATTTGGGTGTTTAATGATAAGAGTTTGAAAGAAGATCGGCCTGACGCTCCCGAGGCCTGGACAATTTTATTTTCGTCCTTAAAGGATGGCTCATCCCTACCGGGGGCATGTATAGAGCTAAGATTAAAATAAATAAATTTGAAAAAATCAAGCCTGGTCGGGATTTGAACCAACAGTGTCTGAATGATAAATAAAATCTTTTAAAACTGGACTATGCCGCCCGGCTAAGCCTTAAGCAATCCAACACAGTTTTTTTAAATTATTGTATTAATCACAAGGACTACGTATTCGGAAATAACATATTATAGGCAAAATTATAGAGTTTTATATTATAAACAGTAAAATTTAAGCCTGTATTTCTTTGTTCAGTATTTTATTCAAGGTTTTGGCAGTAAGTTAAGTCAATTGGCTGTAAATAAAATTGATATCCAATGGACTAAATAAATTGTCAGTATCTACTGTGTCAGTATAAATGTGGTCAGTTATAAAATAAAATGGCAGTAATATATTAAATATTGGTAAAAATTAATGTAATATAAATGAATAACTAACCTATAAAATGGAAACCTAACCTAACCTTACCTTTTATTAATTACCATTCATGAATTATTTACTGGCGATTTATTATTATTTTTCTATTGCCAAATGATTATTTTTTACTTACCTTTTTAGGTATTTATTACTGACCATTTGCTAAATAAATACTGCCCATTAATTGAATTAAATACCGTAAAAATAAGTTTTTATTTTTATTTTTTTATAGAGGTATGTCATAATTTTATTTTTCGATTAAAAAAATGGTTACAACAGTAATAAAATAATTATCAATTCGTTTATTCAACTTTGTAATTTCTGAAAATAAATTGTGTAGTTCTACAATTAGGTATTACTGAAATAGCCTGCAAGCTACACTTAGATTGTATTAATTATTGTCACCAAAATGCATTAGTTATTTAGTCAATAAGTGAACAGCGACCAACAACATTTAAAAGTAATTAAAATTTTATTTTACATTTTTGTTGTGTTTGTTTCAAATATTTATGTCGTTAAACTACTCGTTAAATTTTATATTGTCCATATTTTAGTATTTTATGTAAGATATTTATGACATTATCAAGTAAAAAATATAAATTTCAGAAATACTACACTGTTCTTTTCTCTTCATACTTCTGTTAGCTTGCGAATACATACTGCCAATCTTGAAAAATTACGAGAAAAAAAACTACAGCTACCTCTTCTTACAGCATCTGAGGTCTCGCCATCCTGAAAGGTTTTTGAGAGTAAACATTCAATGTAGTTGACGAAGTTTCGTGAGAGCTGACATGGGCTAAAGGAAAGAAGATCGCGGTTCACAGAACCTAATGGGGGCAATTTATGACGCCCTCGATTGCTCTCTAGGAAACGAATATGAAATGATGATAAAACACGATCGAAGGCTTAATTCTGGGCCTCATTTTCAGGGCCCTCAGACCCCTGGCATTCCCTGTTATCCTTCCTCACCTCGGGCAAGGAAAAGCAAAAGCGAAAGCAAAGGATTTTGGCCTTAAAGTAAATTTTACAATATAAAGACCCGGTCAGTTGAATGTTGTGTATGCGGAGTATATCTAGGTGGTTATGTGCGTGTATAATATATAAAATACTAGGCGCTTAATAATTGGCTTCTTGAAGAAATTCATATGATATACGAGTATGTTATAAACGATTCTATCATAATAATATTTAATCTAATTTATATGAATTGTATCTCAACACTGAAAAGGTGCAGCATAACTGATTTTGTAGAGACGAATCAATTAATTTGAAGTGTTACAGGTTGCTTCAACTATTTAATGATTGTGTCGATACATTGAAGTTGTGTATTTTCTGTCATTTGAATATTAGCTGCCAAGGTATGATAACTTCATTTCCTAAATGACTTGTATTTACTTTAACCTATATTTACGAATACACAATAATAGTATAGATATTAAAAAAAACAGCTTTATTAGATATTTTAAATGTTTTTATTGTTGTAAATTATATTTAAAAAAACTAATAAATATCACTACAGCTTATATTCTTCAAATTAAAATTATTTTCGAAAAACTTTTCTTCTGAATTGTTTTAAAAATAATCTGTGACTATTATAAATTTGAGAACATCTTTGTACACAACTACACATAAGAGAGTACCAGTATAAAGTTTTGGCTCTTTAGTGGACTCTATGACGTTCATCCAGTCGGTTAGATGCGGTATTATTAATAGGAGGAAATAAATATGCTAGGTGAGCATTTCTTAGTATACAGCTTCTGATGTTAATGAAACTGATTAGTGATTGTCAAAAGTCAATTTAACAATATGTCAAACTGTATGAACGAGTATGCTCAGAATGGGTTTCATCGCGTCTGATAATGATATATAGATGTATGTGGGATAAATTATGTATGTTTTTATTAAAATATAGATGGACAATAACTACAAAAAACAATAAAAATAAAGTAAAGTACATACAGGTAGTGTACACTTGAAACAGGTGCATCAATAACGATTGATCTAAAATTTCGCAACTGCACAAAATAATGTACCAATGATTGCTGAACAGTTTAGTTGCTTTTATAGGGATTATTAAAAGCTTTTTTAAATATTTTTTACGGCGGTTTTACAGAACCTTGATGATGCTTAGCCGAGCCTGTGTGGTCAAAATATTGAAGAGGTTGACAGCGGAGTCCCCATGCAAAGGATCAGGATTCGTTCGCGCCATCAGTACGCAGGAGATCATTGACAAGGAGCTCAAGTTTGGTTGCCATAACTACCACCCACTT
The DNA here is from genome assembly GCA_022606575.1 of Glossosoma conforme. NCBI lineage: Eukaryota > Metazoa > Arthropoda > Insecta > Trichoptera > Glossosomatidae > Glossosoma > Glossosoma conforme. The sequence continues at coordinate 676,532 of JAGTXR010000014.1, read as the reverse complement.
CCGGTGGCGTTGTGCAGAGGAAAAGGTAGGAACATTAAATTGTATATAATTAAAAAATATTAATAAATTTGAATCACTCCGTTATAACATTACTTAGTGGGTTCTATTTATTTCACACAACAAACATATTTTTTAAGTTTTAAATTGGTTCATTAATAAAATATTTTGATTTTCTTACACCACGCCAATGCCACCTTTAGAAATATAAACGAAATAAAAAATCATCGGGAGCAACAACCGTGCAAATGGTGTGAGTATCGCTTCGGTGGCTTTTGTGATTTACGAAAAAAGCGATAACTAACAAACGTTTATTGTGATTTATTTTATTTAGTAATTTTAAAACGACATTTGTAGCTGAAATAGCAGTTTCCATCGCTCGGAAACGTAAAAAGCTAGATTGTATACTTTGAAACATAATATGTTAACATAATATGGATCCAACCTTGACACATAAAACGCATATCTATACAAATAAGGGTGACAAATGACAAACATACATGAAGATTTATACTCGTATTTATCGCAATGTACTGTTATAGCCTGCAATGTCATGAAATATTCTGTGCGTTTTTTGGACACTTGGCTTTGGTTTTGTCGAAGAAAATTTGTACAAGTTGATTAAAACGATAAAAAGTCGAATGTCTTTGACATTCACCTTCTTGACGCCTGTGGAGGGTTTTGTTTAAGGATTTGTGGCTTTTGGGTTGAACCGTGTGTGGCGCGAATTTATGCCATTACAGGGGTCCCAATAATGAAAAAACCTACAAAGTTATTTAATTTTGTTTTACTTGTGTGCGTTGGTTTAAAGGTACTTAGAGACGTCTAGTTTAAGTCGCGTTTATTTTACAATTTTATACGAGTACAAAAAATGAAATTTATTATAATATAATAAATAACCCGACCATCCAGACCACTGGTAAGCTCTGGAATGAAATTATAGTAATAGTGTTTCTTTCTTCATACAATCTGGATCTCTTCAAGGAAGTGAGCTTCAACTCCAAAGGTATTATTGCTTAAATAGGAATAATCGTAGGTTTCGGAGATTTTAGGTTTACACTGGAAAGGAAACCTCACTGCAAGATACGCTGGTGGCTTTTGATTTTATTAAGATTTTGGTACCGCTTTATATTTTAATGTTTACTGACGAGAGTGAAATTTCAAAAAGACCGCCATTTATTTGTTCCATTGTTGCAATCCATATTGAGTCTCCTCACAAAGTTTACCACAGAAAAACAATTTACTCATTATTCAAATGTAATAAGTTTAAATTCTAAAGCTTATAAGGCGGCCATTACAGTGCCATTGTTTATACGCGTAAAATATGCAATGATCAAGCCACGACATATAAAGAAGCGCAATAAATATAACTTACAAAAAGGTTTATTGTAGGTAATAATTTATTAATTGATTTGTTTTCATTTTTATTATCTAAAGACTAGAATAAATGATATAAACAACAAACGGGTGTCAATAATAAATTTGTGTTGTTTATAACCTAATTGTGTAAAATTTAATGAGAAAACTTACCTCTACAAATTTAAATCTTCTAAGAAAATAAAATCTTTGAGAAATTATGAGCAAAAAACCTTACTTTTAATTATTTAATAGTTTTTTATATTGTACAATAATAAAATCATAAATGCTCTCAACGAAAATTTCAAATATTTACGTATTAAATAATGGCCGAAGATCGGAAACATACTACAAGCATTTTTCGAGCTTGGCCAATGGTATTGTAATATTGTATTAGTTACAGATATATTGTTGGAGTTAGTTATTTTATTCCGTGGTATTCGAAAGATTTTTTAAAATTTAGCTAAACTAATTGCTCAAGCATTCAGTATACAAATACAAAGTACAAATAAACAGTAGTGTAAATGAGAATATCACTTTCAGTTAACTACATGATATAATTATTACGAACCTAGATATAAGTGAATAACATAACATCATATATTAGGGGCCTGTATTTCTTTGTTCAGTAACTAATTCAAGGTTTTGGTAGTAACTTAAATCAATATTAATTGATCCATAAAATGGAAAGCTATCCTAACCTACCCTAACCTAACCTAACCTATTATCAATTACCATTCATTAATTATTTCCTGTCAATTGATAATTTTTCTATTGCCGATTGATATTTTTCTGCTGCCAAACTATTAATTTTTACTTACTTTTTTTAGGTATTTATTAATGACAGTTGACTTATTAATTAATGCCCATTAATTGAATTAAATACTGCCAAAACAAATAGTTGCGTATATTAAGTAGCTATAATATTAAAGCGTTTTCGGAGATTGTTTAGATACGACGTAATATATATTTTTAAATTATGTTTTTTCAGGTGTGCACGTGTGGGATGTAGAAGGAAATCGCTACTTTGATTTTCTTAGCGGCTATTCTGCTTCCAACCATGGACACTGTCATCCTCGAATGCTTCGCGTGCTGCAGGACCAGGCATCAAAGCTGCACCACGTTTCAAGAGCCTTTCACACCGATGTCCTGGCTGAATTTGCCGAGCTGATGAACAGTGTGTTCGGTTATGATAAGATGCTGCCTATGAACACCGGTAAGAACAGAAATACTCATACCAATCGATTAGATTTGAACTTATTTTATATATAAACTAACATCCTCCTCTCTCTCAAAAAGGTGATATTCCGTCGCGTGAGGGCATGATGAGAAGCAGGTCAAACAAAGACTTTTTCAGAAGCACATTGCAATATATTTACGTTGAAACTTTACAAGCTTCCGGCCAGGCGGAATGACATGCCGCCGGCCGTAATGCGATCTTCTCGGCCGTCAGTACACAACTTCTGTGCCCGTGATGAGCTGTCGCACAGCGACACCAGTGACAATATATGTAACTAGTCCAGAAATGTCAATATGGCGGACACATGCATGTCGACAAGCGAACAGAAAATAAGAGACGAATGATTGTTTATCGAGGTTTTTGGTACTAGACAGCAAGGGCTACATCATGCTGATGTCGAACGAACACAGTAGTCCTTGGTCGTCAACGGAAATTATGTATATTATAAAACGATGAGGTGATTGTATCTGTTTTTAATCTGCTTCTTGAAGAGATTCAGATTTTATAAGATAATAAACAAAGAAGCTGGGATAACATTTCAAAGCCTGCTTGTGTTGTTAAAAAAGTAGCTGAAGAAGCTGTCCGTTCTGAGTCGGCATATCCCAATCGTGTAAAGATGCTCCTACAATGTTCCACGGGTCTGACATTGATTATGAATGCTGGAGGGTTTGGCTTTTGGACAATTTTTAGAAGAGCAGTGTCAATATAGCTACTATAAATAGGCTAAGTGACTTTAGTGTTCTATTAAATGGAGATTAGACGTTAGAGTGGCTCTTCTTTGAATTGAATCGATCAAAATTAATATGTAATTTAGGGTTCATTTATTTATCATTAATGGTAATTTAAAATAGTTGTTTATCAGTGCAGCACTGTATGCATTTCCTCAAGAAGTTTTGGAATGATAAAACAAACAATAATAAACTAATTAAAAGCAAATTTGTATTACAAATGGAATGTGATAAGTCGTGAATGCAGGTATTGATAAATTTATTGTAAATATATCAATAATATTTTTTATCATCTTGTGAATATGATATCCAATTGATTTTTAAGACCGTTTAAAATATTAGTCATATATGTATTAAGTTTATTAGGTAACATAAATTATCTTCGCACCTAATTACATAATGATTGCTTATAATTAGGTAGGTAAATACTAAATACCATACAGAGTGAAAATGAATAATGTCTTAGAATGTGTGTCATAAGAATAGTTCAATTTATGGCACATCTTAATAATATCACTGTAAAATATTGCGATTCATTCCATGCAGATAGCATTTCCGATAAAAACGAATATGAACATACGAGTATGTTTCAAGTAGCGCGTAGGAGGTAGCTTAGGGCGAGATTCTAATACACACGATACGTATTATGCCACTGCTTATTAATGCTTAAGTTATTTTAGAGATAATAATATAATCTGGTTAAAACAATTGGTGCGTGAAAATAAAAGTATTCTTAAATAATCGTCATTTATGTCTTGGGTTAATTATCCCTTTTTCCTGGACGACCACCTACCATGACATTTATCATATCTACCCATAATTAAGCCAAGAAAAAAAAACGAGCTGTCCGTTTATTTCAGTCTACATTGCTGTAAATTAAAATAATCTTTATCTAACACTAACTTAAAGTTATCATTTTAATATTTCATCACTTTACCACCAACGTCAAAATGAAAACCCTTAAAATATCTCATAATGAAAAAAACCTGATTTATGCCACTTTAATAATTACGGACAAAAGCGCTTTCTTCAAAATACTTTTTGATTGACGGATAGTAAATATAATTTTAAATATTAATACGATGGATAAATATCGCCTAAGCGACTAATATGTCAGTCCAAAAAGGTTGTTGGATTCTATTTGAGGTGGATTCATGTGATGTTTCAGGTGTGGAAGCGTGTGAATCTTCCTGTAAGCTTGCTCGAAAGTGGGGCTATCGTGTGAAGGGCGTACGCCCCGGAGCCGCAAGGATTGTGTTTGCAGAAGGGAATTTTTGGGGGCGCTCCTTAGCTGCTGTGTCGTCATCAACCGATCCATCCAGCTTCAGTGGCTACGAGCCTCTCATGCCCGGATTTGATGTCATTCCATATAATAACCTGAGTGCATTGGAGGTAACCGAATATATAAACATAAGGGTAGATATATACTTTCTTTGCTTTCTGGGATACTAACTATTCGAAAATTGTGTCTTACAATCACGGTTTTGCGGTGCAAAATTACAGCTGGTAGATTAGATACCTGGATATGAATTTAGGCCCGCTTAACTTTTAGATGTTCGGACAATTTACACGCCATACATGCGGTGGAATTTAAATAATTTCAGTTTATTGTTATCTTAAATCAGGCTTAGATGACGAAATAAATAATAAAAATAATAATGTATTTTCCGAATTGTTTTCAATACTTTCGATTAGGCACAATGAAGATATGAAAATATATATATGGTTAAAAATGAAAATTTACGCTGGTAGAGTAATAATAACAGCTTTTTAATTTTTACAGGCTTAGTTTAACATTAAAAAATCGGGCGTAGAATAATAAAATGCATTGATTGAAGTACAATTTCAGTAAAAAAAAATGAATGTTTACTTTTTAAAAGTATTATTTGAATCTTAATATGTATGTTATAGGAGGCTCTAAAGAATGAAGACGTCTGCGCGTTCATGGTGGAGCCCATCCAAGGAGAAGCCGGAGTACTTGTGCCGCATGATGGATATCTCCAAGGAGTCAGGAAACTGTGCACCAAATATAATGTTTTGTGGATCGCTGATGAGGTACAAACTGGATTGGGAAGAACAGGAAGGCGACTGTGTGTAGACCATGAGGGAGTACGTCCAGACTTGCTGGTGTTGGGCAAGTCGCTGGCTGGAGGTCTGTACCCCGTGTCTGCGGTACTGGCGGACGATCCAGTCATGCTGGTGATGACTCCCGGTAATTATACTTTCGATAACATTTAATGAACCCCAATCAAGTGATTTTTATCAATGCATCATCCCTGTATTAACATCCGAAACGATGATATGCGAAGAAGAACTCAAATAGTGGAGGCTTCTCAACATACTCAAGTAGCAATGGGCAAGACATATCGTTCGATAAAACGATGATAGTGGCGCCCTAGAATTGGCAAACGAAGCGTTGGCCGACCCCCTTCAAGATGGTTTGACGACATAAGAAGAATAGCGGTAGATGCCTGGATGCGGAAGGTAGAGAATCCGTGAGGATGGAGACTCTTGCGGGAGGCCTACATTCAACAGTGGACGGACACTGGATTATGATGATGAATGAATGAAGTGATTCTTAAAAAAAACATTAAATTACATTACTTATTTTGATTTTTCTGCTTTACAGCGTCCACAACATTCATTACCATAAACGGATGCAAAGAACCATGGCTGTAAACATCCTCCTATTCATCCAATTTCGTAGGCATTCAATTTTCATTCCAATGGGGGATTTTGCAAAATTCAGTCCAACTGCAATGGCGTTTCTAAATGGATTTACAACACATCCTGATTTTTTTCACAATCTCTAAATTCGTAGATGGAATTGGCTGACTGGATGAATATAATTTTTATGACATCCTCAAAAGAATATTCTTCCAATGCTTAACTAAAACTATTGCTAAACTCTTACTTTTATTTCTTTTATTCGACTCATATCCCTATAAATAGAAAGATCCTTCCTTTCTTGTTATATTTTCATATATCACTCATGTATCTATAATATTTGTTAAAGACGTGTTTCTTAATACGAATTCAAGCCATGTTTTATAATTTATAAAACCATTTGTGTTTATTTCTTAATTTTATCTAAGTATGTACTGATATATTATGTCCTGATGTTTGGTTTTACTTATCATATTTATTTTCATGTACGGTATTGCGTAATTAATTGTTAATTAAATTATGTTAAACAAATTAGTGTACGAATAAAAATTGTTTGTTATATTTTACATTTAATTTTCACAAATAAAAAAGGCAAATATACGAGAAGAAGATTAAAAGCTTATCATCAGTTAAACCTAAGCGTCTTTAATGACAATGTACTCCATGTTTAAATATAGGTTCACTAAATTGTGTTGACTGTTTGTTCCAACTTAAGCGCTGTTGCGGCTGGAGTTTAGCCACATTTTTATCAAGCCTTCAAAACGTAGATACTATGTTTTAACCCTTTCGTTAAGGCTCGGTTGAATACAAATTATACTGTCAATACGGTGTGAATTTTTCAAACGATATTTTTTGTTGCTTAAAACTAGTATTTAAAGCATAAAGTCACGAACAATGAGGTTCTCAGAGTAATCAAGGAAGATAGGCAACTAATAAGAACCATCTCAGAGAGGCGAGCCCGATGGATTGGTCACATCATGCGCCACGATGGTCTTCTTCACGATATTGTGGAGGGGATGGTTGAGGGTAGAAACTGTAGAGGGCGCCCTAGACGGGAGTATTTGCAGCAAGTATTCGAGGACATGAATTGTAGTGCTTATGCTGAGCTGAAAAGGGTTGCGGAGGACCAAGAGGAATGGAGATCGAGATGCAAGATTCTGTTGCTGCAAACCAATCCACGGGATTGATACTACTACGAAGAAAGCATAAATGTACTTATGTGACCTATTTTCATATATCACATTGGTTCTTATATCCTTTAGCTATCAGATGATGCATAAAAAAAGTGGTGTCATTGACCATGTGGCTTACAGAAAAATCGCTCCTGTGACGAAATCTAACGATATTTATTTACATGCTTTACAGATTCCTGAAAATAATACATGTAGGTTGATAAAGGGTATGACTGCAGTTTCAAGTTGCTACCGTAGATGTCACAATGAGTACTGAAATTAGCAAAGCGATATAGCACGGCTGCCGATGTCAACGGTAGGGGAATATTATACGGCATATATCGACAACCGATGCAAAAGGGTTAGGAAATGATGTATTATTGTGTTAGGACGTCTATTTGACAAATGTTCTTTATATTGGATTGTCGTTGTCATATGCTCCAATCAGAAGTGAGTGTGGCATTGAGAAATCATTAGTAACTGAGATTAATCTGAAATATTTTTTGTTGTTTTTTTAATAGGAACTCACGGTTCTACTTTTGGAGGTAATCCTTTAGGCTGCCGCTTGGCCATGGAAGGCCTGGCCATTCTTGAGGAGGAGCAGTTGGCAGAGAGCTCGGAGAACATGGGGCAGCTCATGAGAGAGAGGTTGAGAGACATGATGGGCAACGTCATCACCCAAGTTCGCGGCAAGGGACTTATGAACGCCGTAGATCTCAATATTGGTGAGCTATGACTAACTAGCTTATGACTAATCTTATGTGACAGCGTTGACATGTTGCTCAATTGATATGAAATATTTATATAATACACACCTCAATGATCATACTTTTTATTTAAATGCCGTACACTATGCTGGTAGTAAAAAGTGTATCCAAACTGGGATACCCATTTACGAGTACCTATAATCTCTTTACTAAATTTATGATCAAAATACTATGAATACACAACTACCACGTGTGTTGATAAAACATATTGGATATAGGAAATTTAGCAAAGCCATATACGTGGAGGGATCTTATCAGCAATCTGTGTATAGTTGGTAATTTATAACATAATAATCGTAGTTTAACCCCTTGTGTGATTTGCCCGAATACAATTCGGGCAGGTATTTTGCTGACACAGTGATTTGCCGAACTGGATTCAGGCACATCGTACACGAAACTATTTATAGTGATTTGCCCGAATCCAGCTCGGGTCATTCCCCTACCAGTCTAGACAACGCATTCGAAGGACGCGAGTGGCAAAAAAAAAGAAAAAAATGGGTGGCTTTTTTGACCATCTTTTTCCAAGAGGTTGACCACAGAAGTGGTTAAGAAGTTGCCATTATTAAAATGACATTAATGGGGTCAGAGCCATGGGTTGAAAAAGCGGTTTAGGTAACCCTATTTTCCACTATGACTCTTCTTGTTCCTAGCATCAAGCGAAATATGAGTATGATAATGCAATCTGTGAAGCGCATTTAACATGATATGTGTGGTTTATTATCAATATTTAATTAATTTCTAGATGCTATCGATCCGTGGGAGTTCTGCTTAAGGCTGAAGAAAGCTGGAGTTCTTGCCAAGGTAGCTCACGAGGAGGCTCTGAGGTTGTCACCACCATTAGCCATCAGCACGTCGCAGATGAACGAGGCGATGGACGCTTTTGAAGGCGTCGTTAAAGCAATTTGATGTAAAAGTTTCAGTTGAAAATGGGCAGTCATGATAAGATAATACAGTGAGGCCCCGCTTAACGCTATCTCGTATAGCGCTGTTTCCTTTTAGCGCTCTTTTATTTCCCGAAATTGTGCATAAATAGTGGAAAAATAGTGGAATTAGCGAAACAAGGCTTAGATGAGGTGGATGAGGAAGACGTCGAAGAAATAGTTCAAGAAACAACAGCTAGTCTTTCTAATGATGGGCTCAAGGAATTAACTGAGCAAGAAGAAAACAAAAATATTGATATTAGTGGTTTCGAAGAAGAGCAAAAAGAACTTTCGATGGCGTTTTTAAAAAGGAGTTTGACCGCTATAACTGAAATTATGGACCAATTTGTTGAAAATGATCTAAATTTTGACAGGAGTTCAAAAGCAAGACGGGGTGTTATAGATGCTTTATCCACTTATCAACAACTTCTAACAGAACGCAAAAGGAAAACGCAAACTACATTAGATGCCTTCTTGACAAAAAGGCAAAAAATTGGAAACACAATAGACTGAATGATCTAAATAACTTAGAATTTTATTTGTTTTCATAAGTATATTCGTTTATATTGTTTTTATTTTTGTAAGAAGTAAATGTTTGGTTTTATTTTTATTAAAAATAACATAACCTTTAAATTTAATTCCTAACCCCATTATTTACATGTTAAGATAGCCTCGTATAGCGCTGTTTCGCATTACGCTCTACTTTGATGGAACGTATCCCCCGCGTTTAGCGGGGCCTTACTGTACTTCATATTGTCAACAGAGCCCGAGAATTGTCAAGTCATTTATTTGAGTAGTATTTCTGTCACAAAGAAATATAATAATGAGGTCTAGAACTTCACAAAAACAATATGTATATAAATACTTTGTAAACCTATAAAACATATTATTACGTATATTATCTCATTAAAGGCCTTAAGGAGCAAGATAAGCTATATATTGTAGTTATAAAATTGTAAATCTAATATCATACACAGATAATGAAATAAATGTACACATCCTATGAAAAAAAAATACATTTCCAATTTTTTTAAATGCTACAGCTGGAACTAAATGTATTGTGGATAATTTTAAATATTTAAATTGTTTTTATCTTTATACTAAATGTGTACTTTATACTAAATGCGATATATGAAATGTGTAGTGCTTTCTTATTTTCTATTTCCTTTGTCCTATCTCACGCTCCACGCAAAATTCAAATATAATTTTTTTAAATCATGTAATTATTTAGCAAACGGGCAGTAGTAAATACCTAAAGAGTTAAGTAAAAAAATAATCATTTGGCTAGAAATAATAACTGAATGGTAATTAATAATAGGTTAGGTTAGGTTTCCATTTTATGGGTTAATTATTCATTAAGTTTACATTCTTTTAACAATATTGATTATATAACTGCCACATTCATAAAGACACAGTGGATACTATAAATTTATGTAGTCTACTGACGATTAATTTTATTTACAGCCAATTGTTTTAACTTACTGCCAAAACCTTGAATTAGTTACTGAACAAAGAAATACAGACCGATTTTCGTTCAATTAAAATAAATAATAAAATAATATATTCTGTTGTTGTAGTTGACATCGGATTAATTCATTTAATCTCAAGTGGGCGTGTAAAGATCAATAGAGATAAAATAGTAGTAGCTATATTATTAATTAAAGTTAATCTTTAATGGAAAATATTTATATTTTTAATCTTATCGATGAAAATATGCAATTCGATTTTATAATTATCTTAATAACCTTTAAAAGGGCGGATCATAACTATTCGGATACGTATATATATTTTTTTGTTGATACTAATATCGCCTTTACTCAGAGAAAGACGACTTCAAGTCGCCGGGGTCGCTATTAGGACACGTGGTGGACAGATGAGGAGCAGATTAGCAACACAAAGAGTTTTTCAGAAGCACATATATTTTCGATAAACTTGACAAACTGACGGTCCGGGTCGGTGACTCGTCGCGGTCGGATCTCAACTGATTACTGGCCAACGGGTGCCCGGGGTCGGTGACTTGTGAATTCGTCCAGTGGCGATTCACAGAATTACACCTGTCAAACGAACAATATGGCGACACATGCGAGTCCAACGAGCGAACTAAAATAGGGGACGAAAGATTGTACATCAAGGTTTTCGGCACCAACCTGTAAGGGCTATATGGAGTTGATATTAATACATTTTATATTAAATATCATTTACCACTGGCGTGTTAAGTAGGTAGAGGGGTTACATTTTAACATACATTTCTTTGGGAGCATATTAGATTATATAACTCTAGAAGAGATATTTCATTGTTCATCAAAACTTTTTGGAAACGAAAAGTCTGCGGTGAAAAAGGTCAAAGTACGTTTTTTTGCTTATCAATTTTTTTAATGATTGAATTTTGAAGAGAATATTTTATTAATTATTGGTGTCACGACCTATCGTCCCCAGACAATTCGTTAAATGACTCGTCGGTAATGACGTGGGTGCACTGGATATTTGGCGCACGGGACAACTGGTGCACTGACTGTCTCGCTAACCTAACCTAAGGATTTTTCCAGTGATCATAGAGTCCAGAGAACTAGAGAGAGTCCAGAAATAGGTCTCGTTAACGAAATAACTTAGGTTAGGTTAGGTTCGGCTAGGTTAGCGAGACATCCAGTGCACCAGTTGTCCCGTGCACCAGTCGTCCAGTGCGCCTTACGTCTTTACCGATGAGTCGATTAACGAATTGTCTGGGGACGAAATGCGGCGGAAAAATTACTTACTGTAGTTATAAAATATTGCGAATGCCATGTGGCATGAATTTTAAATAAATATTTTCGTTCATTTTATAGGCTTACACAAATAAAATAGAACGAATTAATTAGTCAAACAAAAATATGTCTTTTACAATACATTAATGGTAGTATATAATAATTAAATAAACAGAACTGTTGTTTAATGAACAATAGGTATAAGAAAAATAAATTATTGTCAACTAAATAATAGCAATAATTTCGACATACTAAATTCGTATAAAATAATTCCACAAATAAATCGATGGCCAGTCCTGAAGACAATGTGAATTACGGGATATACGCGGGTTTGTTCCTGCCAGAAAAATAATATTAGTGTAGATATTTATTTTCCTGCGAATATTTTGGCAAAATAATTGATAAGAATACTTGCTTTAATAACAAAATTGAAAGTACTAATAATTATCACGACATTAATCACTTAATCTGTCAGTGGTAGATATTATTTTGTTTTATTGAGAGGCTCGTAAAATACAAGATTTAGTCTAATTTCTTAGAGAGTACGAATTAAAAGATTGCTTACACTATTTACACTCCCTTTAAGATTATTTTCGCCACTATGTCCAGTCATAACAGTAAAGAACACTTGTAAATAATTATAATAATAGTAAATACGTCAAGTTGTAAGATATAGATTGAATTTTTAAGAGTACGAAAGCTTATACTATATTATAATCTTGTATTTATATTTTACGAGATTCTCACTACAATGCAATATAGAATTTTACGTGCTTTTTAGTATTTGAATGAATGATTACGTTTGAACCAAACAACGATTTTGATATAAGGAGTTTAGGCCATTGAATGAGTAATTGGTAAAATTTTAAATACATATTAAATATACATAAAGTAACTCAAATGTCATATAATTAGTATCAAAGATGGGATATTAAATTCGATATTCAAAGTCGACCAGACTTCAGATTTCTAAGCTCATGTAAACTAGTACGGATAAGGTTTTAAAAAAATATATTTTATTAATTATTAAGCCTGGTATATAAAATATAAAGTTAACATAGTATAATTCATATTAATAGATTTATATTACCCTGCATAGGTTTATATCATTACATGACTATATACGATACTACACAGTGTTGTAAAGTGTGAGATGTCATTCTCAATTTGTAACGTATACCTATCATGAAACACGCATTTAGTATCGGTAGTTTAAACATCCCTTGAAAAAATTGAAGTAGTCGTATTGTGATAACATTGCATATTTTTTAAGCGCATTGGTTATATTTAGTTTAATGCTAGAAAATGGAACAATGTTAAATTGTTTACGATACAATTATCTGCAACATGTAAATATCATTTGATTTATTTTGAATTTTAAAAAAACATTCGTAATCGAATTGATTAGTTATTATAAAATATAAACTTGGATAAGATCGGTAATACTTAATATTTCCAATTACCACATTTAGTTCGATGATAATGAAAACTATTTCAATGGTTTGAAATCGCTGCCTTAATCTGGGGTTGTCAAAAATTAATTACAATAAATTAATACTCGTATTTAAGATTCATCGCTGTCGAATCCCCGAGGAGTTGAAGATTGCCATCGCTGGGAGAAGGTACTCGAGAACAAGAATTGACGATTTAAAGAAAGAATTGGTATGTCACAAATGAAATTGATAAACAATTGTATTTAAATACATTTATTTAATTGAAATATACGATGCAGCTATAAGATTCAGATAATTTTACAAGTGGAAACAACGCCTTAATACCCCTTATCTAGAATGACAGTTTTAATTTATTTTGGACTTAAAATTACTCCTAAATAATATATAATTATTTTTTGCTTATCAGGAAAATGCTGAGATTAAAAAATTCAGATTAAGAGAAAGCTTATTTATTGTTATTATTAAAATGAATTATTTTACATACTTTATAATTAGAATACAAAGCGTCTTGGTGAAAATTCGTTATACCAATAAAAATTAAAGAGTATTTGTTTCAGTTAACATTTTTGCGTCGTTTCATTTTCATAATGTTGTGCTGTAAAATGTACATTTTATCCATATTCAACACAAACCAGCTAAGTAATTATACTTAATAATGTAAAATATTATTTTGAATTATTAAATTATGTTGTATATTAGTATAATTTTACGTTAATTTCAATTAAAATTAATAAATTAAAAATATTTTCTTGTACTTTAATTATTTATTTCAATAGTTGTACGCTTTTCATTCTACATTTTCAACAATAGGAACTTCTTCAACGAAATAAAATATTCAATTAAATCAATCAACTATTGTGAAAACGAATGAAGCCAATAAGTGAAACATTTTTGTAAAACTCACAGTTAAATATTATGTGTTATATGTTTAATATCAAGCCTAAATATTTTTATAAATTTCATTAATTGCGGTTTTTAACGTGTTTTTTTTTCTCATAAAAATTTAACTCTAAAAATTGACGTTAAAAACACGTAGTTAGTTAATTATTTAATTGAATATTTATCGATGTCTTATATTTGTCATGAATTTTAGTGATAGTACTGAAATTAATGTCTAATAATAAAAATCCTTTCGCTACATGATCATAGAAATATGATTTTATCCTTATCTAATTATTACCCCACGTAGCGCGACAAATATTTTTCCTGAAATAATCAGTTTTGAGATATGTTTATATATTTAGATCCTACTAAATATTTTTAGATCCAGGATAATCATGATATAAAATATATTTTTTATTATTATATATTTTTTTTGTTTCTCTCGTTCAATTATTCTTAGTGGAATAATAATAAAAAACATTTAAATATGTTTTGTTTAACAAATTTATTGATGTTCTTGGTATGGCTATTGAGTCCCTTGAGGGATTGCCTTTATATGTTCAGAGTCTCGCCAATATCCATTCGAAATTTCGAGTGTGATAAATATTTTATTCTTTCAAACATATTCCGTCAATGGAGTGTTTTACATTTTTGCATTTTTTTCCCACAGATTTTCACGATTATATAATGGATGACAAAACTATAAAATTACCAGCTGGACCATCTTCGGATGAAGTCATTGACAGGGAGCTCAAGTATGGAGCTCACAATTACGATCCAGTTCCCGTTGCAATATGCAGAGGAAAAGGTTTGCTTCCAACAATAAAATACTATTCAGCAAAATCATATGTATATTATAATAATACTTTATAATGTGTATATAGACAAAAAAACTGTTTGACATAACTAAATGGTTTCGATTACTGTATGGATGCTAGACATGGGTGTCAAACTTTTTGGATTTGCAGCACAAAAAAAAAAAAATTTTTTTTCCAGAGTATGTTGTCTTCTTAGCAGTATCAGTTCTGTGGATTGTTTTGTAGCAAGAAAATATATTATCTTTTTCTCCATTAAATTCTTTTCTCTACAGTCATCTTCAGTTCAGACATACGATTATGAGGCGCAGTTTGTGTTTTGTAACACTTGTCGTTAATGCTCTCGTTTAAGGCGTCCTTTGCGATTTGTGTCCTCAATGTTGTATCGTTTGAATTTTATGTATTTTTTCAGGGATCTTTGTGTGGGATATGGAGGGAAAGCGTTACTTTGATTTCCTGAGTGGTTATTCTGCTACAAACCAAGGACATTGCCACCCTCGTTTGCTCAAGGCAATGACCGACCAGCTCCAGCTTCTGCACCACACTTCTCGCGCCTTTCACACCGACATTCTGGGAGAATTCGCAGAGAAAGCGTGCAAACTATTCGGGTACGACAAGATGCTACCCATGAATACCGGTAAATACATTCAATCTAAATAATAACGTATCGTAAGTTTTATATTTTGTCTGACTAATCTTCAACAACGAAATACCACCCCGTGTCTAGCAAGTCAACAAAAAAATGAACGTCTCCCAACTTTGATTAAGAATTGTTTGAAGCATTGCAAGCTATAGAACATTTTAAAATTATTCAAAATAACAACATTTTGGAAACATATTGTTTTCTTTAAATAATAATTATCTGGCCGCTATATGTTAAAATGAGACAATAGAAATATGATTTTATAATAAAAAAAAAACACATATATACGAGTGAGTGCATTATTTACATTATAAAAAAAAATTAAAACTGTTTACAATGTGATTATGCCGATGTATGTTTTGTTTTCAATTAACTTTACATCACTATTTTTGTAAATCATCTTTTTTAAATTTTAAAGATACTTGATTGGTCAGGGATTGAGGATAGATTAAAGTTCATATATATTATACATTCCGAGTTACATTAAAATCTTGAAAGCTGCTAGAAAGCTTTTAGCTGCACGGATAATTGACGGGATATGTTTTACTCGTATAATATAGAGGGCATCATAATATAACGCATAAAATCATCTGGGATTTTTTTCATTTGACTCAATATACCTTAAAATATAATAAACAGGATTAAATAATAAAAAAATGTATTATCTACTTATTCCATTGCAATTTCCACTGTGTGGACTTACCTTGCTGGAGGCTCTGCTTCAAAAATACTTGTAATCAGCGAACCAAGGATGTCAGATGCCTGGACTCAGTGTTTTAGTCGTATTTATTGTTTAAAAACACTTATTTCGTTCGTTAATATACTTTTAAATTATATTATTGCACTAAGAATGTTATCGTTGTAATAAAAATACAAAAAATATGTTACAATGTAATGAAAATTACACAGAAACTATCACCAATTCACATGTTTCACACCCAATTGTTTGTTAGTGAAAATGAAATGATTATAATGCTTTAATTTAAAGTATTTATTATCAGATGATATTTTATTATTAGATTATATAAAGATTGAATTGTTTTTATTTTGAATGTATCCCTTTTTAAATAATATACCTAACCAAATAAATACTTGATAATAGGTTTTTATTTAGCATAATTTATTGTTTATACACATTTTTTCATATCAAGTGTACCAGATTATCATTTGTTATTTATAAATTCTAAAATTTGGTTAATTGGTGTGTTATTTATTTACGTATGCAATTTTTTGCCCTTAGGCGCCGCAGGGTCTTAAGCCGGCATTGGGGATCAATTTATATTTTACTACAAGGGGTAAAATATTTTTTGCAGGGACTGAAGGTGGTGATACAGCCTGCAAGCTGGCCAGAAAGTGGGGTTACGATGTCAAGGGAATCCCTCCTGACAAGGCCATCATTCTGTTTGCCGAAGGAAACTACTGGGGCAGGTCCATGTCAGCCATATCCACATCCAATGACACCGAGAGCACCGAAGGCTATGGACCTTTCATGCCAGGCCTGAAGACTATTCCTTACGATAACGTGGAAGCCCTTGAGGTGTTTTTTTTATGCTAATTAAAACAAAGTTTATAATAATAACTATTTATATCTAAAGTTTTATCGCGTAGGCAGCGATGTACAGAAACATTGGTAAACAGTATATAATACCGAGATCATATAATGCTTAAATACACATTAAAGATATTAAAAAACAATTACAGTTAACACGTTTAACGCCACGTAATATTTTTAATGCATTCGACTCAGAGGTGCCATATAGGTCACATTCAATGTTAAAATTCCATTGAAATGTATTCGCTGGCGTACAGGGACTGTTTGTTTGAAAAAAAAACGTATGTGGCCCTCTTTTCAACAATAGCGTAGGTCACCGGTGACCTACGTGGCGTGAAACATATTAATAGGTACAAATAGAACGTAAACAAGTGTAGCCAAAAGCTTGAGGAGAGGTGGTGGAAGAGACAGGATTAATTTGTGGGGCCAGGGTCAAAAATATTCCCCGGCTTGGGAGGCCAGTGTCTGGTGTCAGGGTTTGTGGGGCCCTGTAGGAAGGGTCCGCTATGAGCGTTTTTTTTGTACATCCGATTTTTCGGGGACAATTTTTATTCTTCAAAAAACGGGAGCGTTTTTTTCATTAAAAATATATGTGCCCGAATTTTCGATTTAGAAATTTCGATTGAAAAATTGAACAAGTGTAGACAAATGTTTAAATTATTATAATAATTAATCTTGTTGCTATATAATGTCGTAATATGTTTTAGGAAGCCTTAAAAGATCCCAATGTGTGCGCTTTTATGGTGGAACCAATTCAGGGCGAAGCCGGAGTCATTGTTCCTAGAGATGGATATTTGAAAAAAGTCAGAGAACTTTGCACGAAATACAATACGCTATGGATTGCTGATGAGGTAAATAAAATTCTTTTTATTTTAAAAGTATAATTAAACAATGATCTAATCATTTAATGATTTATAATTGGCTGTGATTGCAGGTTCAAACTGGTCTCGGTAGAACAGGAAAAATGCTGTGCGTAGAACACGAAGGAGTACGCCCTGATATTGTAATACTCGGAAAAGCTATATCTGGCGGACTTTACCCTGTATCAATCGTCCTCGCTGATGATCCTGTAATGTTAGTCATGAAACCTGGTACTCATGGTTCCACATTTGGCGGGAACCCTCTAGGATGCCGCGTGTCGATGGAAGCTCTTGATGTCATCATGGATGAGAAGTTGCCTCAGAATTCAGAAGCCATGGGCAAGATCATGAGAAAGAGACTGGACGCTTTGCCTAAGAGAATCGTCAAAGAAGTCCGAGGCAAAGGATTGCTTCACGCGATTGAAATTAATCTTGGTATATTATATTTTTTATAATTCACGCAGAATAAAAGTGTTTAAATTTCATTCAAGATTCACAATCACCTTATTGATGATTGTGTTTCATAAAGTTTATCATAAAGTAGTAATAGATAATTTAGTACTGAAAAACCATTTCACTGTAATACTATTTTTTGGTCACGTAAAAGAGCATTTTTCAAAACGGTGTTAGAAACAATGAATTCAGTTGTTTAAAAAGCACTCGGTAGACTCCGAGAGAATTATATTAGAGGACCTTTTTGTATTCTTCATAAAGCTTCGTCAAATACAAATAACTCAGTTTTTCGCACATTTTTTACTTGAAACATGATATTTTCGGCCCCATGTTTCAATAAATGAAGTAAAATAACATGTTTCGTGATTCATGTTTGACACATTTTACAAGTCATACGTTTGCTTGTGAAAATTATTGAAATTTAAATAAAGCATTTAAAAAGTATACAAACTCTACGAAGACTCGCACAGGTTAATAACATTCGCCTAAGTTGTTTTTTCAAATGACTATTATATTATACTTGATGTGCACTATTCTGAATAAAACTATTTGAGTATCAATTGCAACAATATCTATTGTGATGGGTTTTATTGTATAGTAGGTCAGTAAAAAATGAGTTTTTATAATTCATCACTGCATTCAGTGGTGAAAAATATTCATTTAAAGCTACGGATTTGTAATATGCCTTTACTAATAGATGGTTATTTTTCAGATGTTATAAGTGCTTGGGATGTCTGCTTGCACTTGAAAAAGGCTGGTGTGTTGACCAAAATGACCCATAATAAAAACCTGCGATTATCCCCGGCTCTAGTTATCACAGAAAGCCAATTGAACGAGGCAATGAACATTATAGAAGCTACCATTAAATCTCTCTAATGTTATCAGTGTTATTTCTAAAATAAACAATAAAATATCAATACATATTTTTAAAGATGAAAGCCTAATAACGAGGATTTCCTTATTCATAATTAAAATAAGTTGAAATATTTTGTGCGTCAATAATTTTTTAACTTTAATCATATTGTGTACTTAAAATCATAATTATTTTGACTTCCTTAATGGATATAAACATTTATTTGAACATTTTTTTTTAAATATTATAGAATGATTTTAAAAACTGACAACAAATGTAATTGTCATGTTTACGAAACAAAGAATAATTAAAATACAACGATATTTAAAAAAAAATGTTTTATTTTAACATTTAAGATTGAAGTGTTTTATAAACTTACATATGTATAAATAATATAAAATAGGTAGGGCATAGACTGTTACGTAAATAGGGGGAGGAAGATCCCTCGGGCGGTAGTTTCTAGGGGTGGAATTTCATCACTTAATTTTTAAAAAATGCTTTTATTTCATTATGTGATTTATTTTGACGTGTCATATTTTGAAAAGTGAACAAGCCTTAAATCTTTATCTTAGAACGTAATTTATACAAGTACTTTAATTGAAAACGCACTTTTTTTCATAAAAATATTATTGGACGAGTATTAAAAAAGGATTATCACTTTTGAATTTTTTAATTGGCATTTTTGTATCTTTTTGATCAACGGTATAAGTTTTGTTGTTTCGCATTGACGGATTTACAAAGGCTTACAGAGATGATAAATTAAAATAAAAAGCACATATTTAACACGTCTTCTTTAATTAAATTAATTAGGTTGACTTAGGTTCCGTTAGTTTTCCCACTGGTTTTTGTATTGGTTAGGTGCTACCAGGTTGCGATGGAGTAATATAAAGTAAATATATTTAATCTGAGAGATAAGTCAATAAAAAAACAGTTCAGCTGTAACAAATAAGTAACTGGATTTTTTTTTTTTTTTTTTTTTTTTTTCAGTCTATAGTTTGGTTCGAGACCCGAGTGGTACTTACTAAAATAAATAGACTGTCGGAAAGTAATAATATTAAGCTTGTGAATAAATGAAGACTGATTGAATAATAAAAAATAAAAATATACATACTTTGAATATATACTATAGCGACATCTATCATACGATGATAACAATGACATGAATACTAGTTTCAACGTGAGTCGGTCCAGGCACAGTAATAGCCCAGTCGGCTGAGCGGTATGAATACCTGGGCATAGTTGGTTTCCAAGGTCCGCGGTTCGCATGCCGCTTCTGCCGTTATTTTTGTGTTTGGATAGACGCGTTGAAAAAAGAATTTTATATATAGTATATGTATATTTAATTATTAATTAAATAAGTAACTGTAAATTTATCAAAATGAAAATAGCAAGTAAATTGAAAAAATACAATTTATTAAAAAAAATACGCACGCAATCAAAATAAAAAAAACTTTGCAATAAGATGCATATATTTTTTATGGTTAAAATTACTGGTTCAGCGGATTATATTTTAAAAATTGTATTATTATATACCTACCTTAATTTAATTTGATTCATATTGATACCTTTACGCAAACTGGTAGACTTTACAGCCATATACAGTTATTCGAGACATGTGTACAGCTGATTATTGTAAAATGTATTCCGTCATAATAAGGCCAGTAATGTCAATACTGTTTACAATAAGAAATTAAACCAGTGCATCTGTCCTCGTGATTTTAAAAATATATATCCGTGCTGGTGAAATGAAAGTACTGAAATAATGCACTTGTGTTGTTGTCATCTCAAAAACGAATAAAATATTTACAGTTCGATTCGTGACCAAGAAAACCTTTGGTTGAGGTATGTTCAATTGATTATTTTATGTTTTTCCTCATTGTAACTTTGCATCGACTTCCGATTATCATTATTTGTATTGCATAGAACATTTCGTTGTGCTATAATGTCACAATTATGATAATTATTTGTTAAAAATGTGACAATTTTCTATATTAATATTGATGACAGTGTAATCATATCAGCAGCTTAAAAAATATGCAACTAATTATAAAATTATCAAATATAATTAAATCCTGTAAACTGAATAGGAAATATAAAAAGTTACGATCATTATTTCAACCATGAAAGAGTTTCCACATCAGTGACACTTGACTACAAAGACTGATAATAATCACAAATATCATTAGAAATAAAGCCTGACATTGCTATTAAATAAGCATTATGCGCACAAGTCATAGGAAAAATTTATACATCAATCTAGTTAGTAACATAAGTACTATTTTTAATCACTGTTTATGGATAAAATTCATCATAAGAGGGTACAAAAATACCATCGGTAGAAGTTAAATGATCAGAAATTTAATTGATTCGACCAGTTTCATAGTGGCCAGTATCAAAGCGTGTGATATCTGAGCGTGATATTTGAATTAAATAGAAAATTACATTTTTTATTATGGTGACTACTGAAATGAAATTTTGTTTTTCCCTAAAGTTAAAACATCAGCGCCATCTCTTTGTCACAAACAAACTTTAGTTCTATATTTTAAATATGTAAATGTTTTGTTCCATCTATTATCAATTCAGCTTACAATTTATTGTTTTATATCTACTTACTTTCACCTGTTTTTAATTTTACTTTGAATTCTAATACAGTCGATTCCGCTTAATTGGGTCACATCGGGACTTGGGAATTTTGTCCTAATTAAGCGGCTATCGTAATTAAGTGAATTTCACTTTTTTTTTAATTAATTTATTTGGTTTTGGCAACTAAGGTCATTAACCAGTAATATACACATAAAATTAAACAATGCATATTTTTTTATATAAACTCTTGGAAACTGTAAATTACATATAGGTAATATAAATTATCATATAAATTACAAATATGTAATATAAAAATTTAAGAATACAACAAAAAATCCTAATTAAAATAATACATGGGTAGGTACATACAATTTAATTCAATGCAAAAATGAGTCAAGTGTAGTCTGTGTGGTTAAACGCTCACTGCTTTCCGTGGTTGCCGCGCGACTCTGTGTCCGTTCACACACTCTCCGCGTCTATGTTGCAGGGGCACCAACCCATGGTGTTACCATAACTACACGCCCCCATGATGCCTCATCACTCCACGTAGTCCTTTAACCAAGCTGGAGATCTCCGCGTTCTTGTAGGTGGTCCTGAAGCCATCTCTTCAACGTCACGAGCTTCCTCCAAGCTGCTTTCCTCCTCCTCCTCCTCTCCCACTGATGGCTCCTCCAAGTCTTCCTCGAAAAATTTCAGAAGATTGTACGGTGACTGCGTGCTGGGTCTCTCGCAAGTCGCCTTGGATTTGTTTGGTTTGCTGCTTGGCAGTTTTCGCAGGTCCAGCACATGTCTCGGCATGCCGTCCACCTCCACATTGTTGACTGAGATGACATTCGTCACTCTGCCAGGCCTCCATCGAGATGTGCACCGACTGTCTTTTACAGTCTGTCTTTTGTTTTTGTAACATTACAGTTCTACAAAATCAGCACAGATATTCAGTGCGGATGTAGGACTCCCTTCATTTCCTTTCTGCATAAAATAACGCTGTAATACGGCCATATATTTTTTTGCCTCCTGGTTAGTCACAGGCACAGGTGACTCATCATCATCATCGTCATCTTCGTCTAATTTTTCATATTTTGATTTAATATCTTTTACAATTGAATCATCACAGTCGTCACTATCATCGTAACATGGTAAATTGTTATCTATTCTTGAAAATTCTTCATAGTTAATAATAGGAACTTGCAAAATGTCCTGATTTTCTTCATTGCTTAAAATTTACTGTCCCAATTAAGCAGAATGTTGTCCCAATTAAACATATAAATTTACTATTGGTTTCTTGGTTTGGTTTCTGTTCTTTGAGATTTGTCCCAAATAAGCGGCTGTCCCAATTAAGCGGTGTCCCAATTAAGCGGAATCGACTGCATATTATTTATACATTATTAACCTACTAATTTGTCTAATTTCTTATAATTGCCTTGGAATTCATTTCTGTAAATTAATAAATGTACCTATAATGCTGAAAGTGGCGTAAGTCTAGAAAATTAAATAAAAAAGGTATTCAAATATTTCAGTTCACATTGTTGTGAATTAATATCATATTCATCCAACATAAATTAAAAATATATAAAAATACCATTTTATGCAAGATAAAGTTGTCACTTTCATTGGTTTTTAACCAACATTAAAACAGAAACCTTTAAATATCTCCAAACTAATGAAACATGACTTACACCACTTTCATAATCATGGGCACAAATGATGACCTTTTATATAAAAAAAAAAACTTCACAAATCAAGTTACAATTAATGACATCGGTGAATAAATTTAATCACAACGTATTCTTGGATAACAAATCATGTAATTGAAATAATAAATATTTTCCAATTTTATTTAGCTATGGCGTGGCCGTTGAAGGAAAATGAAGCCAACAAGATCGCAGCCTTCTTCCACGTGCTGACTCTGCTGCTGGCCTGCGTGGCGCTGGCTCAGCCCGGCTAGTTCCGCCTGCGCGGCGCTCGCTGTGCGCCGCACCTCGCTCCCTCACAGTTCTTCACCACGGGGCAGTTCAGTGAGGCAGGGGCCGCGGCGCCTCCACAACGTTTCAAACTTGGCAATGTAGATGAAGTCATGACCGCGCCGGCCACGGTCTCGTACCTGTACACTTCGACTACCAGTAAGTGTGCTCGTTGATGTGAAATGCCTCCATTTGAGCGACACCGGACTGAACTTTTCCCATTGCACACCGATCTTTTTATTATTGTTAGTTTACAATCTTTTCATAAGAACTAACCGCTGACACTGAATGATAGTTTAGTTTGATACATACCGATAATTGATTCATAATTTTTTTAAACTACATTAAAAGTATGCTTAAATATGCTTTCTTAACCTTCCGGCGGGCGTGCTGAGTAGTTTCCCTTGTGTGGGCGCTTGTCGTAATTTTACGTCATCAAGTTTTCACCATGTAAATGATGTTTTCTTTATATAAATGTTAAGGAATTCCTGTAAGGTTACGAAAGATGATAAATGACAGTACTTTAAAAAACCAAAAATTGCCTTTCATAAACAAAAAACGAAACGACACTCATTATTTCAAAACAAAATATATTATTGACCTGTAAATCAGAATGAATATTCGCCTTTAGTTTCTTTGTCGGCCAGTATAACCTGAGGCTTTCTGGTGTCAGGATACATTTTGTCATCGTCATGTAATGTTGCCAGAATTATTATAGATTTATTTTTTGGAGGTATATAGGAAAGCATCGTTTTTTTCCTTTTGAAAACCAAAAAGAGTGGATCCAACAGTTATGCTTTTGTGCGGCAAGAGTTCTTTTGGAATGGAAGGTTAGAGAGACACTGTCCTTCAAATAGCTCGGAACTCGATGCTTGACTAAAGTGATAAAAGTGGGGGGTGAGGTGCATTTGTTGTAAATTTTATGACAGTGCGCCCGCTGTAAGGTTAAAAAAGCTTGTAAATTTGTATTTGCAATGTCGAATTTTTGATCTGCACACGATACCCTACAAATACCATCAAATTGAATAATTCTTTTTATTCAGGTACGGCAAGTTCGGGATTCAAACTTAAGACAGTGCATTCCCATTGTCAACGATACATCAAACGCGCCGCCACTATCTCCAGAGTTTTTACAAACTCTGGATATAGTTTACATTCAATATCTACAATTACAATGCCCCGATTATTTCCAATTTGAAATGTGTGTTGCACAGTTAAATATACAGACTAAAATACAGTTTAATAACTCTCTTTTAGTCTGTATATCAAACAGATGCTTAAAGATTTGACATTATGTTTATTATATATACTTAAATTACATTGGTTGCATTGTATGTGTTGCACGTGTCACTGTGCTCTCTGCATTCAAGTGCAATTACGTTTTATGCACTGGCCATTAATGGAGTTAAATGTCTTGATTAGTTGGGGTATTGAACCACTTAAACTTATCTACAACTTCGTAGTAAAGGTTTTATAATTCATATTGCTAAAAATATATATTTTGTAGAATGTCTTATCAGTCTTAGAAACTAAATGGTCCACGATTTGAACGGGTTGGGCTAATTCCTTAAAAAAAGTGATTAATATAAACTCAAATATACCTCCCAACTACAGCTGTTACTTGTTCAAGCTTTAGTTTGTCATTTTAAAATACACCAGGGATGTAAATATAATGTACTTGGCAGAACTTTGGGAACATGTATGACTTGGGAGGCAAGACAATGATCGTGGCAATTGATATGACTATATATAACAAACCAAACTTATCTTTGGAGAACAAAAAATATGTGATAGTTGAATTATTCTTCGATATGTAACAAAGCTGCTGGGAACTAGGGGCCGGATCTTTTGTTGTGTTTTCATTCGGGGTTGTTGGCTTAAAACGCCACGCTTGCCAGGCGGCTTGGCGAGTTTATGGCCGGTTTACACCGTGCCTAGTTGAAGCTGGGAGAGTTCTTTTGGTAACTCTCTCAGCCCTCCTTTCTCCCGTCAGTTCATCACGTCATATCGCCAAAGGGGTTGGTTACCGCAATCTTGATGTGACATGACTATGTAGGGCTCACCACGTACAGGTGGGAGTGGAGTTGGTTGTGAGAGGCTATAAACTGCTGTTTTAAAAGCAGTCGGTAGGTGCGCATCACCACCCAAGAACCCCTATCTGTCGAAGAGACGACGGTCGATGGGGAAGAAAAGTATTGGAATGGCGTCCAAGAACTGGCAAACGATGCATTGGCCGACCCCCTACAAGATGGACTGACGATATAAGAAGAATAGCGGGAGTGACCTGGATGCGGAAGGCGGAGGATCGAAGAGGATAGAGACTCATGCGGGAGGCCTACGTTCAACAGTGGACGGACACAGGCTGATGATGATGTAACAAAGTATAGGTTTTCGCTTTTTCTATTGTAGATTCTAGAAGATTGTAAATGAAAATGTAAGATTGTAAATGAAAATGTATATGTAACTTGAGAATGTATAATTTAATTAAATTGTGTGATATTTTTTCAGCATTAGCATGTGTCACACCGCGGTTGGCCAGCATGATGCGCACCATAATCATGCTCTGCTTCATGGTCATCATATTCTCTTTGATGGGCGTCTTCCTCAACGTGGCCAGTCCCAGGAACGAGACCCTGAAGGTCATCCAGCGCAACTCCATGCTCAGCGTCATGTGCGTGCTGTGGGTGATGGCCGTGGTCGGGGTGAGCTACTACGTGACGCTGGTGGCTAAAGACGCAGGCGGAGGGAAGCGCGTAGAAGTCTCCTACGAGTACGGCTTCTACACTATCACTTCGGCAGGTAATAAACATTGTATCTTGATCATGTATTATGCTGCCTCCAATTGGACACTTTCTAAGTTTATAATTATGTTTTTCTAGTGCGCTTCAGTTTAAATTATTTGAGGCTGTATAATTGTTGTTTTTTTTATGCAATCGCATGTAGCAGAGTATAACTATAACGTCTGTGTATGGATGTTCGGCAAGTATAAGATAAGCTTGTCGGTTGTGGGTGGGTGCAATGGGAATTAATTAATAAGGTTCCGAAGAACAGCAATCATGGTAATAGTGATAGAAAAAACTCAGTGAACCTATCTTTTGCCTTTGTTCCATTGATTATAGGTAAGACGTAAAAGTAACATTATTTATTAAATTAATTGGTCTTCTTTGAAACGAGTCAATTAAATCTAGAATATATTTTGGGGCTCCAACCTAAGGAATGACCGCCCATTGAATTAATGATTTTATTGTCAGGTGTAGTAGCTGTTTTGGGTGCGGCCATCAACCTTATGACCGGAGTCTCTCCCGAGTTGCCAAGCATCCAGCGGCGCCATCTGCTGGACAACTGGGATAGTTTGGACGGCTTCAGCATCGGCCCTGGCTCAGGTGTCCCGCAGCCTG
The DNA here is from genome assembly GCA_022606575.1 of Glossosoma conforme. Taxonomy (NCBI): domain Eukaryota; kingdom Metazoa; phylum Arthropoda; class Insecta; order Trichoptera; family Glossosomatidae; genus Glossosoma; species Glossosoma conforme. The sequence goes on along the minus strand of JAGTXR010000014.1, from coordinate 649,490 downwards.
AAGGGCGCCGAGGTCGCCGGATTGTCATCGTCAGTGCCTTCGCTCCTACGGGGAGGAGAGGCGGGGGGCGCGGTGGGCGCGGCAGACAAATCCCGGGGGGCACCAGGCGAGCTGCTGCAGACTCGACGTCTCTCGACAGTGACCTTGTGTCTCTTACGCCCCCGCCACCTTACACGCCTTGAGGAAACTCAGAGTTTTCCCCTCGGTATTTGCCATCGCAGTGACAATAGTCAATTTGTTCGCTGCTGCAAATCCTTACTTTGGCATTAGTTTTGTGCTTAAAATAACTCAATGCTTGATTAATAATTAAAAAATATTTTCGGCACTATGTACATATTTTTGTTTGACAACCCAAATTACTACCTTAAAATATTGAAATCTCAAAAAAGCAATGCTAATAGTTAATTATTAGTAGACAGGTGTATCCCATTAAGTATAAAAATTAACTAAATCAATAAAATAGTCCAGTTGATGTGAAAAATAAATTAAAATGCCTGTATGGATTAATGATTCTAAGGTTCTTTAATTTAGGTATTGTTTATTTAAGATTTACTCATATTTTCATTTTTTTTTAAATTCATTTATTTATGTTACATTGAGATGATTATAAATTAATATAATGCTTTCATATTAATTTGCAATAAAGTTAACAATATTTGTGGTCTGTCAAACATAAATACATTATCTGATGTTCGTTCCTAGGAGTGATGTCAGATGAAATAGAACTAAATTAATAACCAAAAAAGGTAATATCTTAATATGTCCTTAACAAAGTATTTTATTGGTGATACTGGATTATAACTATTAATTATATTATTGTCATAAGCCGCAAATGTAAAGTGATCTATTTTTACAAATATTCAATTCTGTTATAGATATAATTATCAATATTTTGAAACATATCCTTACCATTTTAATTCTATGACTTCTAAAGGTCCAAATATATGGTGGAACCTCTCACAACGTGCATTTTTTTATGTAAACACGTACAGGAGAATGAAAATGTGATACAGCGTTCATCATTGAATAAGTTTGTAGCACGCATAGCCACCTCCTTATTAGGATGATGCTTCTCAATGTACGATGAAACAGTTTCCCATGCTTTCAGCATTTCTCTTATTGCGCCAGAAGATTGTTGCTCAGCTACTTCCTCTTCCTCCAAAGCCTCCTCGATACTATCTCGTTGACTGTAGACTCTACACAGGTACTGTTTCAAATTCACATTCGACAACGCTCTCATGCTAAAGCTTCTTCCAAGCAGAAATGAAGTTTTTTTTTTGCTCGTTAGGCGAATTATTCTGAGAGGTTCCACTGTGTATATTAATGTATCTTGTTTTTAAATGAAATTCAACTTAATCGTGACCAGAGATCTGATTTAGTAAAAAAAAATGCATAGTAAAAATTGATAGCTGACATTCCTAACTTTATTTCTTCAACTTTATGTCATAATCGTTTAGTATTTTTTTAAATCGGTGCGTTTTCTCATATTTTTAGGTTATGAATTTTTTGCTGTGTTGAATTTATATGGACAAATTGACATGTATAATGTGTATAGACGGTTAATTAGTTAACCTTAATAATAGTAAGAAAAAATGTGAATCAAAATTAAGATTAGAAATCTCTAAAAGAAAAACAAGTAGTAGAAAAAAAATTGTACTTGTCGGCCACGAACCGAATTCTTGTAAAATTTCATACGGTTAGGAAACGAATACTTTAATTGTAAGTAGAATCAATCCACTGTATATATAAATGTAGAATGATTTAAAAAATATCTCTTTTTAATGTGAATATTCTAATAAAGTATGGTGATGCAAGAGTTGGCCGATGGGATAAAATTATATTGTAAAAAATTCAATGATAATGCATAATTATTTAGATCTAACAATTTTTGCAATAAAGTTGTTTAGAATGTAACAAGTCATGTTGTGTTATTCTACTGAGGTTTTGGTTAGTGATTTTGTTAAGTCAATATTCATTTTAAAGATGCAAAATTATGAAAATAAAAATGGTTTTATTTGTTGAATAATTATCGCTTAGATCAAAGTGGTTCTTTAATAATTAATATCTTAAGTTATAATTTTAATTCTTATTTTATCATAATAATAAACAATGTATGACATCCTCATAAATTATAACATCTTGTAAAAATTGTGCGGGAGTGATATAATATGATATCCGAAGTGTTAGTTGTCAACTAAATAACTCGTCTTATGTGTTTCTTTTGATAATTCAATATTTCATAATGTTTTTTTTTATTACCAGACAGAAAGAAAAATGAATATCGATTTTCAAAAATTGACACTTCCTTGGAATCTTAAAATCTCGGCTCTCATTTGCATATATTTTGGCACATTCAAGATCGTTTCCTACAAAGTAGAAAATCTATTTACTAGTAATTAAGTATTTGTTAATGTATTATTATTTATTTGACCACCTAATTTTATGTATTTAATATAACTTATTGGTTTACAATATTATCATTGCTGCGGGAAACCTACTATGTAACAAAAAGTACGGAATTATATTATCAGTATCTTTAGATAGAGTATTTTTTCTCTGAATTCGTTTCAATTGGCGAGTTTTGAAAAGCCCTCTTGAACTGTACATAGAATATACTTGACAGACATCTGGTATAGAACTGATACGGAACGGGGCAAATACTTAGCTAGAACTTTTTTGTGGCAATTTATGACGACCATATGTTGCAGTTAGGCAGTTATTTACCACTTATTGGTGTATTATAATACCACTGTGTACACCAATAAGATATGGAAAGAGAAAAAATAAAATGTTAAAGATCATAATTCTTTAAAATGAACTAAGAAATATGGTAACAATTGTTTGTTTTATATTAATTTGAGTTGCTCTGTGAAACCTTATGTCTGATATAAAGGACAAATCCGACCTATCCTTGAATACGGCAGTCACCTTTGGATTGGAGCCCCAAAATACCTTCTAAACTTAATTGACTCAGTTCAAAGAAGAGCAATTCGTTTGATAAACAATGACACCCTTACGTCTAATCTACAATCAATGGAACACAGACGTTATTCTCTTAGTCTTTTCTACCGTTATTAAGACGGTCGCTGCTCTTCGGAACTTAAAGAACTAATTCCTCCTGCACCCACTCACAGCCGACAAACTCGTCTTACACTTACGAACATCCATACACGGTTAATATATGTCGACCAAGAACTGGCAGCTTCCAAAGTTCCTTCCTTAATGCCACCGGTAAGCTATGGAATGCTCTTCCAGCGTCTGTGTTTCCTCCTTCCTACAATCTGGATCTCTTCGTAAATATACCTGCAATCTCCCAACCCACACACAAACACGAACACAACACGTTTCCCGCATGCAGCGTCCAGCCTCCCTGGCTGAGCGTCATAGAATGCACTGGTCTTGACCGGTTGTGCTCTCCTGCATGCGTTTACATAAAAAAAAAAAAAATACGCAAATGTAATATTCTCAATTTTAAGAGGTAATGTTTATTTCGCTATAGGAGGATTTTACGTAGCAATGTCAATTATTATGTACTATATATATTATAAACCAGAGTCTGACTTTTGTCTTGGCCACTAACCCTTTATTTACTGACGGGACTTATAAGTGCCATACCACAAAATCCAATATTGATTGTGCATTTTGCTGCAGTTGTTTCTGCTGGATTTATAAAATATGAAATAAATGCTTATTTCAGATAAAAAAAAAAATTTTTCTGAATTTTTCTCTATATTCTATCAACACTTATTCCTATAAAAATAATCAGTAAAGTAAAAACATTATTTCGTAATTCAGTAAATAAAGGATTCGAATGTGGTCATTGTGAAATCAATCCGACAATTTTGTTTTTGTTACCAATGTTTATTTTATATTATAATTATTATATGACCAAAGGCTTATTTCTAACTTAATAAAAATATTGCACAAGTAGTGTCGGACTGTTCCTAACAACGGCTCGGAGTTTCCATCAACCTAACCGTTTAGATGTCGAGTAATTAAATAACAAACTTATCAAACTCCGTACCGCTGCCAGGATATTTTTTTTTTTTTTACTTATTTATGTTTTGAATTTAAAGTACTCACGTATGCTTGCATATTGGTATTCTTTGTTTTCTGCCAATAATACATTTAACACGTCGCATGCCTACTACACGGATCTGTGTATAACGTTGTCTAGCGCATGGTGCCCACTACACGGATCTGTGATTGCAAACCCGTCAGTTTATTCCAGCACTATAGCGAGAGTTGCTTTTGCACTTGTTTCCTGTAATAGAATATTCATTTTGAACATATTTAGTGGTGGTTTTTGAATTTTTTTTTTATTTTTGTGTTTATTCGCTATTCAATTAAGGTATACACGGATCCGTGTGATCTGGCATAAATAGGCAAAAAAACTGGCATTTATTAAAGAAATCACATTTTTTTAAGGCAGTGAACGTGTTAAAGCATTTTTTTTATCAATAAGCTTGGTACATATTACAAATATTGATATCAAGTATACGTGTGATAAAATATAATATTGGAATTCATATGTTTTGGTGTTTATGGCATTTAAACGGTTAATAATTGGCTTTATAACTTACTAATGTTGGTTAAGCGCGTAAGATGGTTAAGCTGCATCGCCGTCAGCTCTCAGGATTTTACATACATCTAATTAAAAACACTAAAACTGTTCTAATTTTTAAAAGATAATCAATATTTCTGTCAAGTTAATTTATTGTATTGTCATTTTTGACCCCGTATTTAATTGAAGACTTTTTTAGGATTAAATTTTAAGCATTTTTTAAAGTTTTTTTTTATATGTAGATTCAGATTTTTTTATGTTGCATTCGATAATTTTATCTTACAATTTATGCTCAAGAGAGTTAAATACAATTATCAAATAATGTATTAAGTTGTTTTATAGTTTTTTGTGTTTCCATATTTTTTATATCTTGTTACTTGATGTAGATCTTATAATATGAATTGTTGTAAATATTGTCGTATGTATCCCTGTGACGCACAGTAATTAAGTGTAAATTATGAAACTATTGTTAGTTTAGCTTGTTAATAATAATAAGAATAATAAAGGATATAATAAATTATGCTGTTGTTTACTTAAATAATTTTTTACCAATTTACCTCACTGAAAAGTAATATTTTTAGGGTTTTATATTATACTAGCGTGTACTCGGCTTGCGTTGCAATGCCACTCAAAAGAAACCGCTAGTTTATGGAAGCGCCTCGTCGGAAGCCTCTCGCCTTTTGATTGTATAAGTCGGACTTGAGGCGAGGCCTGAGCCAATCAGAAGTATTAAGCATAGGTTATGTTTTCCTTACTTAAATTCGACAGTGAGTAAATCAGCTGAATATGTTTTTATTAATTGGAGTCATTTTGGATACACCATGTTTTTTGTTTTTCTATCTGGTGCGAACACAAATAAATCAGAAGGTTTTCCAACACATGAGCAGGCTGCATACGAGAGTTCATCTGAGAGCATGAATTTTCCAAATTGAGTTATTGCAAATGCGACTTGACCTGGAAACTGCAGACGTTTGAATTCAAATGGCACATAGCGTAAAAAAAAAAAATTTTGAGTATCCTATCCTCTTCACAGTCCTAAAAGCAATATTTTCTGAAAGTTTTATATCGATCGGATGAATGGAGTAGGAATGCAGAAAGGACATATACAGATAGACAGACATTCATTTTTATTTATATATATATAGATGTGTGTTGTATATTCTACTTCTTTCATCTATCCACTAAATCAGTGCTCCATAACCGGTGTGCCGCGGCACACTGGTGTGCCGTAAGCCGATACAGGTGTGCCGCGATCAAATAAGGCAATATTATAAATAAATAATTTTAGAACGGTCCTCAAGCTCCCAGCGCCTATCGCCTATTTATGTAGACATACAATGACGTACTTGCTTTATTAAGTTCTAAATGAAATAAAAAAAAGTGAAATTAATCAAATTAATATCTATTTATGGCTTTTGGTGTGCCGCGGTATTCAAGGTGAGAACTTTGGTGTGCCGTAGAATACAAAGAAGTACTTTGGTGTGCCGTAGATGAGATAAGGTTGCGGAGCACTGCACTAAATGACACATAGTTTTAGCCAATAATACAGTGAATGTACAGTGGTACCTCGATATACGAGTTTAATTCGTTCATCAACCTTGCTCATATTTCAAATTACTCGTATCTCAAAGTGTCATTAAATATCTTCGATGCACGACCAGTTGCGACTCTTTCTGGGTGTTTCTTGATCCGATTGCTCGTATTTCAAAGCAAAAAATCGCTCTCTCGACGGCTCATATCGCAAAAAAGTCGTATGTTGAGGCACTCGTATGTCAAGGTTTAACTGTATAAAAATACACCAATAAAAAAAGTCACTCACATTTTTTTTTTTTTTATGTAAACGCATGCAGGAGAGCACAACCGGTCAAGACCAATGCACTCTATGACGCTCAGCCAGGGAGGCTGGACGCTGCATGCGGGAAACGTGTGTTGTGTTCGTGTTTGTGTGTGGGTTGGGGAGATTGCAAGTGTATATTTATCTGTTTCTTGAAGAGATCCAGATTGTAGGAAGGAGGAAACACAGACGCTGGAAGAGCATTCCATAGCTTACCGGTGGCATTAAGGAAGGAACTTTGGAAGCTGCCAGTTCTTGGTCGACATATATTAACCGTGTATGGATGTTCGGCAAGTGTAAGACGAGTTTGTCGGCTGTGAGTGGGTGCAGGAGGAATTAGTTCTTTAAGTTCCGAAGAGCAGCGACCGTGGTAATAACGGTAGAAAAGACTAAGAGAACCAACCTTACGTCTGTGTTCCATTGATTGTAGATTAGACGTAAGGGTGTCATTGTTTATCAAACGAATTGCTCTTCTTTGAACTGAGTCAATTAAGTTTAGAAGGTATTTTGGGGCTCCAATCCAAAGGTGACTGCCGTATTCAAGGATAGGTCGGATTTGTCCTTTATATAGAAGAAGAAGTTGTTTATCGTTGAAATACCGACGTGATCTATATAATACACCTAGTTTTTTGGAGGCGAGACCGGCTTTACACTTAATTGACTCGTAATATTTGACATTATTCGATATTGATAATCCAAGCATGTTGATGGAGCTTGCTTTCGGAAGAGAACAACCGTTGAAAGATACAGGATCCATAGCAGTCTTCTTGGTGGAGAAAGTACATGATTGGGTTTTTTTTTCAAGTTATTTAATTGACAAAATCTTTCTAGTCAATAATATACAACATATGTAATATTAACATTTTTAGGCACGAGAAAAAAATACTTATTCACAAAATAAAGCATTTTCACAAAAACATCAGGTGAGCAAATTTGTAAAGTATGTGTTTGGTTAAAATAGCAATGAACAATTTTGTGAACAACCATTATTCGGTATACAAATAAAAAAAATGTTTTAGCAATTTAAAAAGTTTCTGGAGTTTGACATCTTCGACTGTACGATCACTGAGTTTTTGAGTCGTTTTTGGCCCGGGTTCTTAGAAAGCAAACTCGCTAGGGGCGAACTCCCTATAAAATGACTATACATCTATATATTGTAATTTAAATATGATATAATTATTTACAATATTAAATCGTACACAAAAAATATGTCAAGGGATTAAAAAAATATGTAGCCTACTATACAATTATTTTTATAAGAATTTCACAAAAAATTTCATAATTACCTTTTACGGTCAAAAATGTTTATTAAGTCTGTGATTCTGTGGGCTTTTAGTTAATGTTATAATACTCTATAGGGCAAGGTCAAACCTGATATAGAACCCACCGGGACAAAATTTATATCAAGCCACATTTGACATAAGACCACAAAGGATAGTGTATTACTTTCTACCGCAAGCCATCACATTAGCCAGGATCTCCTACCAGTCACCAGGTCCAACTAGAAAAAATTAATGTCCCAATGCCATCGTAAAATTCTACCAACTTTATTATCTTTTTTCGGTTGCAACAGGAGAACATAATCCATTATTAGAGATGCAGCTATCTCGCTTACATGTCCATGGTGAAATAGGATGCTTTGGCGGAAATATAATCTGCATTTTTATATGGAAGCTGGAAAATTACCCCAACACTGATTTATAAAGGCGTTCAATTATTCATTTTGCTTTGAGAGTTGTAAATTTTTAAGGCTCTTCTAAGAGAAAAAGCACCAAATATTTTTAATTATGAAAAATATATATTTTACATTTAATGACACATACATATTGAAATTATAAGCGAATTTGACATAAATATGACAAAACATTTTATAAATAAAAATAGTCCACAATTAATTTTTAAAAAATTCATTCCTAATATCGTGTATCTCTAAAAATAAGACCCAGTCATATATGGCATTTTCTGCATAAAATTAATATAAGACAGGGTCTTATTTTCGGAGAAATACAGTATCTGTGACCTCCTTTTAGGTTAGATCCCAAAATATGTTTTCCAATGCCTTTGATGTTAAGGCGGCACTGATCTTTAATAGGAATTTAATTCCCGAGTGTTTATAATGCTTAAACTAAGTAAATATAATTAAAGGTGATAGGTAAGTACATAATCATGATATATTGAATTAGGCAAAACTTAGTTTATTACGAAATCTGATGAACAAAAAATCTCTTATGTATTTTAAATGATTTAAGATTAGAGAAAAAAAATATTTTTGAATCACAGTTAAAAATATAAACAAATGAAAGGCAAAACATAAGCAACACGATTTGTTTTTTAAAAATGTATAAAGTACTTCTTGAATGAATTCATAGATTTTACAATATTGCTTTACTGAATCACATAAAAATAATTTTGTTTATAAAAGCAATTGCTAAAATAATGAAATGTCAACTTGTTTGATAATTTATTTTCACGAGAACAAAAAAAGGATTTAACATATTTCCAGAATGGGTGGCGAATTTATATTTAATAAATAAATTATAATTTTAAAATATTTATATTGAAATGTATTGTATTGTAATATATGTGCCCATAATTATGAAAGTGGCGTAAGTCAAGAAATTGTAAAAAACGAGTAATATTTTTATTTCAGTTCCCAATGTCGTGAATTAATATAATCTTCATATAACATTAATTTAAAAAATCTAAATACTGCTAAATATGCAACATGAAGTTGTCACTTTCATTGGTTTTCTACCAACATCAAAACACAAACCTTTAAATATCTCAGAACGAATAAAACATGACTTACGCCACTTTCATAATCATGGGCACATATATAAATACAATTATAGAATAGCATCGAAAATAATAATAGTTATAAAGAAATAAAATGAATATATAAATTAGTATTCATAGCTTGTGCTGTGAATTGAGGTTCCCTATAAGTTTTTCATTTTTGTATTTACATCAATTTGACTTGCGATTAAAATTAGTCTGTTAACAGTTATAAAATCGGGATGGTGGTTCAACTATAGAAAAGATGCACACTTATTACAGAAAATATTTTTTTTTTTTTGAGAAATAGAATCATAAAAATAAAAATAAAACTTCACAACTCATTTTACAACATGTCACCTTGAAAAAAATGCATTTATAAAGCTAATTTTGCCTGTAGAGGTAAGTTTCCAGTAATGAACCATGCCATTTTTATTACTTGTGTGGTCAAACAGTAAAATATGTGGTTTTTATAAAACTTAAAAAATGGCTCATTATTTAATCTCCCTTTTAAAATAAAATGATAATAATTGAGAATTAAAATATTCATGTAATTGTAATACAAATTATAGATGTGTGCCTTGTGTGAGTCAGCTGAAGCAGTAATTACATTAAAGCATATCTTGTCTGAAGCAGTTGAGCGTATCGTCCAGCATGACAGTCAGGCACCTAACAACTTGCAGCAGGGCGGCCAACAGCAGAGACAAAGAGAGGCTAATTAACTTATTCTGTGTCGCTATAGTATTAGCTTTGCTATTCTTCCTATGTGCGTTTGGTTTGCCATTAATACTACTGGGGTTGCCGGCGTTAGCTCCCGCCCTGTCGGCGTGAGCCTCAGTTTTAAGACTCAGAGGTTGAACACATTCGCTACAGTTAAAATCTACACTTTGACAAGTTTCTATCACAGTTTCGCTGCACGCATACTTTGAATCATCACAGTTCGGAGATCTTGATGGTCCATCACAACACTGGGAAGTTGACACTCGTTGATCCATCACATCGGTGGCGTTGCACAACACGTCATCTAACACTCCGAGACATCTCGGGAATGAATGAATATCCACTGTTACATCAAATTGATTCAATGATTCCGCACTCTGAGATATGGTCAGTCTTCGAACGTGTCCGCGAGATTTACTCCTAAAATCTAAATCTCTTTCACTGGGTTGAAATATAAGTCTTTTAATATTGATTCTTCCATCCGGAGATGATCCACGATCCTGCACGTCCGATTCATCACTTTTCGTGCGACTCCAATATTCTGAAGATTTAATTGAATCCGGTTCAATCGCTAAAACCGATTCGGGTGTCTGCTTCTTCTCTGCATAATTGTCAGCCGGCGGTGTGCAGGTATCTTGATTGGAAACGGAACAGACACTGAAGCTTCCATAATTTGGTTTCATGTTCGAATTTGAGATTTCCACATTGTGTAATCCGTTTGAAAGATTGTTTAGAGATGCGGCATCAATTTTTTGATATTGTAACAGATGCCTAATGATTTTCTGAGTTTTGGCGAGAGCATCTTGCAATCATTTGGCAACCACCATGACGTCATCGTCAGCATTTACATCTGAGGGGTCTCCGTCTGTACTTTCATTTGGAATTAACACACTCTCATGAAGCATACACATCTACAAATAAAGAATAAAAAACCTCGTTAATAGTTAACAAACAATCAAACATTACTATTGCAATTTTATTATTTAAAAAAATTAAAAAAATTGATGATTACCTTTGGATGATCGAGACTAAGATTTCTAAAATCCTCTGCAAATGAAAGGATGTTAAAACAGAACGATATAGCAACGACCCACTCAGATGCTGTTGAAGCTACGTGGTAATGCCATCCACCATCATTCGGATACCACTTTCGGGGGTTTTTACCTGGTGAAACAAGAAATAATATTAAAAAATGTTATTCAATTATGAAAATGTTTTTTGAATTTTTTTATTAAGTTATTTAAATAAATACTAAAATATATTTGACTCACCGTGGAAATATATGTGAGAAAGAATTCCTGTCACCAACAGGATTATGAAAAATACAGTGCAAATGACCGACAGGGCGACCATCAGATAGACAACCTTCAAGTTGTTGAGAATGGGATGTATGGCGTGAGAAACTACCGCCTGGAATATCAAAAACATAAATTCAGACCTTCAACAATTTTTTGAAAATAAATATATCACAGAATTCCAAGTTCAAGGGAGTAATATATTAAGTAAGTGTTTTTAATTGCAGTATATTTACCACTTACATACATATTTTAAGGTAACTGTAGGTACGATGCTAATTTAACCAACTACAGTTAGCATTAACCCATTCACTGCGTATGACGTCTATAGCAGTCATGAGCTTTACATAGAATTTGTAGCCTCATATTACAGCTTTATTCTAACTATATAACTGAATATAAAATATATAGGATTCTAATGAAAAATTATAAGAAATATCTGATATAATTTATTTACTAGAAAACATATTACAGTCTATTTGATTTGCCCGAAATTCGATTAAAAAAACCTAACCAAAATGGCGCGTTCTAAAGATTAAGCAGTAAAATTTAATTCTAAATATGAACAAAGATTTAGTAAAACAGAATATAACATAAAATATAAGAAAATAAAGTAGAGTGGTACCTTGACATACGAGTGCCCCAAAATACGAGTTTTTTAAGATATGAGCCGTCGAGCAAGCGATTTTTTGCTGTGAAATATGAGCTATCGGCTCAGCAAGAAACACCCAGAAAAAGTCACAATTGGTCGTGCATCGGAGCTATTTAATGACACTTTGAAATACGAGTAAGGTTGCGGAACGAATTAAACTCGTATGTCGTTGTACCACTGTATTATATAAATATAAATGTTACTTAATATTTTAAAAATATATTTACCTGCATCCAGAAATATACAGTACCGAAACCAAAACACATAAAGGCTCCTGTGTAATGTACATATTTAACGTTGGTTTCCTAAAAAGAGGAAATTAAATCATACATATTTTCGTATTGGAATAAACTGAGTATTAGTAATTAAATATACACATACATCAACTTTTTATACGCATCAATTCATTCAGAATTGATGCGCATAAAGACAGACGCGGGATTCGAACCGCGAGCCTTGGAACCAACCTTTGCTCTGTTCTTTTACACCGCCCAGTTCACTCGACTATTTATCCGCCTGAACGGACATGCGAAAGATGATGCATTTATTATGCATATAGAAATTTGACGTATAATTGTATGTGTATATTTAATTACTAATAATATTGAAATATAGGCAATAATCTATAAAATAAGATTAGAATATGGTAAAATAAAATCTAATAAAAATTTAAATCCATTAAAACTGAGTATTCTACATTTTTATATTATTATTATTTTAATTTTAAATATACTGTGAGAGTGATTAGTCATAAGTGATTTGTAACTTTATTATTTTTATTGCATTTTTTTTCACTGACCTGGAAGTTGGCAACCATGCTCAAGCCTAAGCAAGAGAATGTACCAAACCACATGGCTACGTCATTAAGCCTTTTTACTGAAGAAGGTATTGGGTAGATGTATCGCAGTTCTAATATTTGCCGATGCCTTATGTACATGGTGATGCCAACTATAAGAAAAAATATATACAAATGAGACAAGTCTCGAGGCAGGAATCATTTGATTATTAGTCTAAAATCAGCCATTTTGTTAGAGATATAACTAATTGTGCATCAATGATTTAGCATCATAAATATTGATAACTTTGAGGAATATTTTTTTTCATGTTCAATGGTTCTTAGGTGAAAGGCACTCAACCACATCTCACTTATTTTTAACTTTTATGTCAACACATACAGGACAATACTGACAGTCTCGTCAGTGGATACTGTGACGTTTACTATGCTAAGCGCTGCATGTCGAGTGTTGATCCGCCAACGTCATAGACTACAGCCCGACATTCATACATCATCTTTCTTATTACAGGAATTTATTATAAATGGGTGGTTTTCACGAAACGAAATTCGTCTGCAATCAATTTTAATTAATAGGCTATGACTGGCATTTTACGGGTGAGAGATCAAATTCACACCAACCAGAGGTATTTTAGAGCTCAGAAAATCAATAAAATAAATATTTATTTTTAATCTCTGTCGGGGATCGAATCCACGACCTTTAGCTTGCCAAGTAAACGCTTTGACCATTGAGCTATACCCGCCGGCAATATATAAAAGGAGTTTTTTAAAATGCAATTCATTTAAAAATACATTGTAATGAATTATTTTCTAGACTTGTTATATAAAGTCTTTGGCCTATTTATTTGGCATACATTTATTTACAAGTCCAGTAAAATATGAAATTGCTTCAAAATGAGTTTCGAATAACTGTGGGTGAATGCCATTTACCTCGGAGGATAGTCAACATATAATAAATATATGATTAGTGACTTCAATTTAGTCATTTAAAAACATTCATCAAACAAAGGATGTCCTCTAAAAAGTTATTTGTTATGCAAGGTTTACCTAAAGCCCATAAACAGGACCAAAACAACCTTTGAAGATATATTTTATTTTAGACAAATGTGTAGCAAAATTATAATTTTTATTAAACGCTGATTTGTGTATTGAAATGTAAAGCAATGAAGTGCTAACGTGATGTAATTAAATCTATCGCTCAAAAAAATAACATTATTATTATGTATTATTTCTAATTTTTTTACCGAATGTTGCAAGTCCATTTAAGATTATTTTAGCAAGAAGCATATTATCTAATTACAAGTGCCAATTTTTGTATCCAATTACAAGCGCAAAGTTTTGCCTTTTATATTACGATATTGATTAAATCAGATTAATTTAAGAATGCCAATTGTTAATGATTACTTGAAATTGTAGGAGCATCATATACAGTTGTACCTTGACATAGGAGTGCCCCCACATACGAGTTTTTTGAGATACGAGCCGCCGAGCGAGCGATTTATTGCTTTGAAATACGAGCAATCGGCTTAGCAAGAAACACCCAGAAAAAGTTGCAACTGGTCGTGCATCGAAGCTATTTGATGACACTTTGAGAAACATGTAATTTGAAATACGAGCAAGGTTGCAGAACGATTTAAACTCGCATGTCGAGGTACCACTGTATTATGCGAGCATTAAAAAAAATATTTTATAGCATTTTTATTTAGTATATATTATAATAAATTATGGTAATTAATCTTTGGAATGTTTAATGATGTATTATTATGTTTGTTTTTTAAGTCAATACTTTTATCGTAGTCAAAAATTGCATTACGAAAATTATTTACTGAAGATCATTAAAAAATAATGAATCAAAAGTGCTTTTATGTTGGAATATCATTTATTTAGATAAATTGTGGTACAGTCAATACAATGGGCACCCATAAAATAATAAATGAAAAGTATAACTTACTAACCACTTCCACGGCAAATTATTTTGGCAAAAATGTTCCAAAAAAAAAAAAAAACGTTTACTTTGGTCCGTGAGGAAAAGCACAGTAAAAGTTACTACAATAGGATATTCAAAAATAAAACAACAAAAGACACAAACATATGGTTTATGGGTGTCTTCTGGCTTTGGATTTTTTCCTATAATATAATTCCTATAAGAATAACAAGTGTCTTTATTGAAATGTAAATAGAACGAAAACCAGCTTAGAAACCCTGATTTTTCTGTTTCAATGTCAGAAATCGTGAAATTATATAAATCACGTATTTGCGTTAACGCCGATCGGGTATCACACCTATTTGCGTGAGCGTCAAAATTTGAACTTTTTTATACATATTTGTTTGAACGCCGGGGAAGTGGTTAAGTGAAAGAAACCAAAAATAGTAATTCATTAATAATGATGATTACATTTCGAATATGTTTATAGACACATAACACCGAGTATCTAATAGTTTGATATATTGATTCTTAATGACTATAACTTATACATTTCAGTACCCATTACAATTGTTATGTTTATAGTTGCTATTACAACAGGTACTAAAATATAACATTTGGATGAAGCTTATATTAATATTGAATAATCCTACATAAACCTCAATAACATAATTTAGTGAAAAAAATAGGAAATACGTGAATTAAAAATATATCGGAAATAAAAAATAAAAAAGTAAAACAGACCTTCTATATGATAATCATTATAACTTTAACAATATAAGCTCTATTATTATCATAATATAGTTTTACCCCCTTTTTATAATAAGCAGTAAAATTATAAGTGCAGTCTGGTTAGTTAATAATATGATAAATTATATTTTTTAATGAAAATGTATTAATGAGAATGGCAACATTGATAATATGAGTATATCAATAATAACTATATGTAATAATGTGTAATATATAATACTATATGACACCGAGATTATTTTTCATCAAATAAACTTAACTATAGGCCCCCCTTATCAAACAGTCAAACGTTCTATGCCAATCACAAAAATATCTCATAAAAATATTTTCAAAAAATATTGACGATTTTTTTTTTCATCTTAATTTTGATTTTATTTCCTGTACGCTGAACTCCCTTTTTTCATATATTTTTACAATGGCGAAAATTGAAAATACAAAGTAACATGCATTTATCATATAGGGAGCGGCAAAAAAGGCGGACGGTTTTAAATCAAAACAATGACGAAAAACGACCGCTTTTTTTGTCGCTTCCTGTATTTAAATCAATTTACTGTGATGCTGTTTTTATTTGATGGACACAGATGTTGTATTTACTGACTTTCTTATGTCTTTTTGTATTTATTTACTCGGTAAGAACATAAAAATATGCGAAACTGGTATCGACTAAAATAATATAGTCATAAATAAAATATAAAACACAATGAATCATTTCATTTTTAGATATCCTGAATTGGTTTTTATATAGGGAAACCTATACACCATTAATTATATTGTTTCAGAATATTTTTCTTTTGTAAAAAGGGAGTTGAGTGTGTTGTCATTCCTTTGCCATTAAATGATTGCATTACTTTATTATTTTCCAGTTTACATATACAGTGGTACCTTGACATACAAACTTTTTTAAAATACAAGCTGTCGAGCAAGCGATTTTTTGCTTTGAAATACAAACAAAATTTGAAATACGAACAATCAGCTTAGCAGGTCGGCCGGTTGCACACGAACCGCGTGTCACGCTTTCCGGCGTGAATCCCCCAAGCCACTGTCAGAGAATATTTAATGACAGTTTGAAATACGAGCAATGTTGCGGAACGAATTAAGCTCGTATGTCGAGGTACCACTGTATTTTCCAAATATACTTGAAGTATTTATGTTTGCTTATGCATTATTTTTTATATTTATTTCCTTTTATCTAAATTTGAGTAAACACACATTATATTTTATATATAATTGATTACAGACAGATATTTTGTTAACTTATTTTACAACACTAATATTTTGAATAATATGCTAGGTTGAAGGTAATGAAAGCAATATTAAATTTAGTATTGGATTATGTACTAGACTTTGCAAAGAATGAAATTAAAAAAACCATAGCCATATAACAATAATTTCACTATCAAAAGCAGCCCATATTTATTTGACTTATTAATGATGGAATAACCTATTTATAAGAGTTGAAAAATAATAAAGTGCCCTTTGTTAATAATAAAGAAATTGATATAGTAAAAGTATATTTTATGATTACAGCTGAGATCCTGCAACATAACTTATAGTAATAAATTCATCACACATTACATAACGAGTTATAAAATAATGTAGTAATAGTAAGTCAATTACTATTAAATTTTCTTAAAAATTATGTATCGAAAAAAGAGAAACAATAAAAAAAGTTACAAAAACTTTTTAAAAAGTGTTAAAACGATTATTTTTCAATAAACATTTGAATATGACAAAAGCAAAAAATGGTGAATATCATTATGTACTTTTTTAACATAATTTGCCTTCGAAAATGGGTTCTAATTAAATTAATAAACATGAATGTATATTTTAGTACAATCCAATATTACTCGGACTAACATTTGTGGAATATTTGAAGAAAATGAATACATTTCTATTTTTCCTTTGCGTATGCAAGAAAATTCGGTTTCAAAAGTTAAATTTGTTAAAAAGAAATAGTTATGAGTTTCAGATGTTACGATTAATGAGACATTTTAGACACAAAAAATTAGCAAAAACCGTTTAAGATTGTGAAACCTCAAACTTTTGTTATTTTCATCATGCCGCACATTTCATTTAATGCCACTTGGCAGGCTTATTTTTATGTTTTTAAACAATTGTTTTAAAATAAAGTTATCAAAATACGCCACATCTTCCATAACGCAAGTCACAATGATCATTCAGTTGTCATTATTAATGATGGAGTTTTGCGACTTTACATCTTTGACACTCTCTATGAGCTGGCGCATGTACATCATCTTCTGGTCTTGCAGCGTTGCCTGTATCTCCAGATGGCGCACCAGCGAGCGGGCGCACTTGAGCTCGGTGCAGACGCGCATGCACTGCAGGTCGCCCAGGTTGTAGGCCTCGTCCGAGAACTTCTGCGCCTGCCTCTCCAGAACGTCGGCCGGCCACCCGGACACGTGCTTCGTTAGATCATTGAGGACGTATTTGGAAAGAGACGGTGTGAGCATCGGGCTGCTCTCGGCGCCGCTGAAATTGCCGTATGTTCCTTGGACGTTTTGAATTCCGTCGATCTTGGATTTCAAAGCGTTCAAGGGAGTGTTGTGGCGACTTTGAGAGTTGTCGGGATGCATCGCCGGCGGGGCGCAGTGGTTCAGGGCCGAGGCTGGGTGAGGCACCGAAGGCGGGTTTAAGGGCATCTGGTGTTGGAGGTTTCTAGGCAGAGCGCTGGCCATGGACAGTGGAGGGTCTTGGTTGCCGGTCCTCAGCCGGTTGGAGGCCGCGTCCATGACGGGCGTACTGCCTCCCGAGGACGTGTCGGTGTCATGCAACACCTGCACATCTCCGTGTGTCGGATAATGCACATTCCTGTTAGACCTTGAGTCCCCGGAGGAATGGTGCTCCCTGTAGCTGGCCTCCGGGTGGTTGCTCGCGCCTCCCTCGCGATAGCGTTTGGATTGGTGTTCAGAGGAGTCGGATTCGCTTTCTCTTTGCGAGCTCGAAGCGCCTCTTCGCGATCCCGGCTCTATCCAGTCGATGGGTTTGTCCCATTGGGATATGCCACACACGCTGTTGTAGTAATATTTCTTTCCGGAGGAGCTGACGTGTTCAGTCCATACGGAGTAGGAGCTCCCGTTCTCTCCTCCTCGGCTGTGCCCCCCGTGGCTGCCGTGATCTCGGCGGTTACCCCTCATTATCCTTGTTTAATTATATTAATTGGTAGACACCGAGTTTGACAATGTTTACTTCACTCTGATATTAACGTAATGTTTTTAAGGATAAATTATTCAGTTAAATCAACGTTACGTTAGTGACTGTATTAGAGAAGTAAATTTTATATTTTTTCTTTTATACGAGACTGCAACATTCAGTACTTTATTTTATATGCCGACTGTTAATAGGAAGCGACGTGTTCCGGTACAGAGATACAATATTTTGTAGAGTTTAGTTGGTTTAGCCGGAGGTTTTAAGCACTTGGCTACGTACAGATAGATGCACTAGATTTTGAATGGTGAATGATGGAGGAATAATGTGATTATCGTTCAAAGACCATTCAATACGTACGCAGGACACATCCGATGTTTATTAACTGTCCAAACACGCAACTCTCGGGAGAGTAGGTCGCCGCATCGCTGATGTAAGGGAACTCGGCTTCCACGTGGTCCAGTAGGACAGCCCAAATATACCTGAAAACATTTTTGATATAAACAAAAAAGCTGCTGTAATCATGTAAGAAAATATTTAAAAATGTCAAGTCGAAATACAATGTTTTGTGTCCATCCTCTACCTTTCTAATGTTTGCTTAAGATATTTGAGAAATTCCAACTGAGGGTATTAGTTACGACTCAAAACTCTGACCGAAAGCCACCACTGTAAAAATCAATGATCGACATAAACTTGGAATGTTTTATTGGATTATAAAAAAAATTGCAAATCAATTCGTATTAATATTTTTATTATTTCACTGTCAATATGACTTTTAGATATGTGAAGGGTAAACAAGTATTTATTTTATGTTTAAATATGATAAACTTCTTTTGTTGTATTTGTAGGATATTAGCTATTTTTTATTTATATAAATGTATATAAACTCTTCCATGACATAATGTATTTGTTTATGAAATACAATAATTTTGAAATTTGAAGTATACCTACCTACTATAAAATAAAGATAAAATAAAGATAAAATAGAATAATATATTAAAAATCAAATGTATTCAGACTACTAAAAATAGGTAGAGTTCTTAAGTGTACCGAAACTTTTTCCTCCATTCCCACTTTTACCAATCAGAATAACAAAATCTCCCCTACCCAAAATGATATTCACCAAGATAAAAGGAATATGAAAGTTCTCATTATTTAAATTTTTATTAGAATATTTTTCAATACTCTAAATACCTTATTCTGTTAACAGGGTATGATGTAATATTCCTGTAGCGGGTATGACTATATATTCCGTCAAGACACTTCTCAAATTACACTCTAACGGATGTGACGAACTAAGGCTCATTTTGTTTATCATATATCATGTACATCTAGGCATCGAGTTACACGGACTCGTTGCGTGTTGTCTTTTTAACATGAGCAAAATTAAATTCCTCGGTAAACAGGTTATAGATAAATAATCTATATCAATATTTTATAAATTGATACACTCATACAAATCTACATCAAATTCACCACAGATTGATGAGAGAAATTTGATGTAGATTTGTATGTGTCTATAAATTTATTGAATATCAAAGGTTTATAATCGAAATACTGTTAAGAGCCAAATGTGGAAAAAAAAACATGTTATAATTGACTGGTGATAATTGATTACATAAACTATATTTATTGGAAGATCTATCTTTTTCTATAAATATTGGCATTTGTTACATTATTTTATGGAAGCATTGACAATGAAAACAAAAAACAAAATACCTACTAACACGCCAATTTTAATGTAGCAAATTATTTACATTGTTTCACAAGCATGTATGAATAGCTGTTTTTTACTTTTTCTTCAAAACATGAAGAAAAATAGTAAAAACAAACGGCATTTTTAACGATGAAAAGGTAAATCTGTCAATTGAGAATGCTACTAAGGGCAATTCGTCACTTATAATAATAATGTTTTGATCATATAAATATATTTTAATGAGACATGTTATGATAAATATTTACCAATATTTTAATGATGCATGTGTTTTATGTGTATTATATACTGAATAAGATTATGTACGATAGAAATTTTCCCTTTTAATGTAATTTTAACACTGTGGAGAGCTATTAAGAGACACTAACTGTCAATTGTAGCCATAGTATTGATTTTATAAAAGCAAATGTATAATGAGAAACACCTTCAAGCATATACTTCCTGGCCTGTATCAAAGTATTGACGTTATAAAAGCAAAATATATCAAACAAAGCTTTATCAAAAATTAAACATAACAATTGTGTGAAAGAATAATAGGCGTAATAGCCGTGAACGAATAAATAAATACTATTAAAATACACTCAGTACAGAATTGAAATGTAGCGTAAATAAAACAATAATGTTTTAAGCATAAAAAGAGGACGCAGGGACAACAAAACAACTTGTATTTCGCATTGATCTGAGTCACGATTGACGTCTTGTGTAATTGTGCGGTACTCACGTCAGAAGGAAGGTTGCCGGGAACAAGACGAAGCAGATCAGCGGCAAAAGATGGAGAACCTCAAACGCCATTCCGGCGATACGCAAAGAGGAGAAAGCGATGGTAGAGTCTGGCGAGTGACTCAGCTAAACAAAATGTCAACCTGTCTGATAATCGGTTCGGGGAAGAGCGCGATAATAAAATCAAATGCGAATCTAGACGGTGTGGACAGCTGTGGTCTTATTCCCCGGTAGCTTAAAAAAGGATGCCAAATTCCCCCATATTCAAGTAGGTACATATTTCGATTATTAGTTTATTTCATCTGTGTAGGTAAGGTAAAATAAATTATTAGCATAAATTAAAAATAAGCGTATCAAACCTTAAAAAGTAAAACTGATGTTAAAGCATTGATATAAACTCATTTGAAGCATACCTCAAAACGATCCGAAGGTATTCATAAAGATCATTGCTTACTATTAGATTACCATTTCAAAAGCAAAATTACATTTTTCGTATATATTTTTTTTTTAATTCTTAAAAAGCTTGATTTATCAAAATGAAGTATGTACATATAACCCAAAATTTTATACTAAATCATTTTCATACACTTATTATTTGCGACTAATTGTCGGTAAAACTTCTGCACAAAAAAAATAATATTTAAGTAGTAGTAAAAGTAAAAATGCGTGGAAAATCTTTAAATTAAAAAAAAAATACATATTTTTCAACGAAATCTAATTCTTCGACACCAATTTTTATCTGTCTAAATCGTTATAAATATAATTTTTACTCTAAAATAATAAATATTTTTATCAGGAATCTAACAATGGATCAATATATGTTACTTAAAAGATATTATTGAATTTATAAAGCTTAATATTTCACTGTAAGGTGCTACCAAAATATACATATTATAACTATTTAGATATAAATTATCGTGTAGTGAATGACTAATGATTGTGGAGCAATTTTTTCGTACGCGCCCTGTTCTATAATATGTATAAATAATTTAGTTTTGTACGATAACATACAATATTGTGCGATTTCATACATGAAAAAAGACACACATATAAAGTACAAATATGCATATTTTGCTCCGAGTGTTGTAATAATGTCCATGCTACAATACAATTAGTATTGCGTCATACAATATTGAACGGAACCTGCAATTTGAATCGCATGTGTAGAAGCCCCTTAGTATTTCTCTGCTGTATAATATTTATGTTTCCCTTTCGTTTTGCCTCCTTGAATGTATATAATAGTGTCAACTTAAGGTGCTCCTTAAGGGGTAATTACGTTATAGTTTTACATATTTACTGTGAGGAAAGAAATAGTTGTAGGTAAATCTAGATAGTGTGAAAATGTTACATATATACTGGTTTATATGAGATGCAATTTTTATAAGCCGTTTGGCGTTTACGAGTCTCGTTTTCCAATCCAATTTTTATAGCCCATGTACCATTTCAACGAGAGATTATCTACTTACTGTAAGAGTGTCAAACACAAAGTCTATTTCACATTTGAGAATAAATAAATAAAGGCAGTTAGCTGAAAAAACATAGTATTTATTGGCGGTCAATTAAAATAAAATTATTTCAGCAATTTATTGTGACTAGGTGATCCGTCCAGGCCCCTGTCGCTGTCATATACCAAAAGGTTTTTTTTAATATAAAATATTATGTATAATAATAAAATAAACGATTGAAGTGCTGAATTAGATTTATTATTCATTCATTTTAATTATTTTTATATTTATAATAATGGCAATAAGATATGTGATGAGTAAAAAAGCAAATAAAAAAAACAACAATGTATCATAATGATTTATGATATAACTTTAAGTCATTTATTCTGTTTTACTATTAGTCACATTTGCCTTCAAAAATTATTAAATTCAGGTGCCTTCTACAGCAATGTCAGGACATGGACAATGCGCTAGAGTTTTGTTTCATGACCTGCTGCACCGACCATCGCAATGGTACATGATTGACCAGATTGACTTATAGTCCACGCCAAAATCATATCAATCATTAGATCCTTAGATTAGTATAGAAAGTGATGCGTGCGGAGTGGATCAATGGTCTCGCACAGGTCAGTATTGGTTCAACAATGAAGTTTCTATTGGTGACGACAAGTACTGCACAGTGACGGCGTTTCTCCACTCTCGTCTTATAATTTATCCTTAGTAAATTAATACAATACGATTGAGGATTTGCTGTAAACAGCTCTCTCGATCTATATGACTCGGCTTTTAATAATATGACTTGTTATTTAATATTTTGTACGGGCATTCAGGGGTACAAAAACAATGGTTTGACTTTGTAAGGAATGATGAGATAACGGAGAATACGTGACAGCGTTCCATGTTCTATGATATACTGGATTAAGATACAAAAATGGAACTGGCTCGGATATCTGCCTTCATGCTGCCTGAGAGCATATTTTACAGTGCACTTCCTTCTAATTTTCGAGCTCTCGCATTCCTGAAAGCATTTATTTAATGTACATGGTGGAGCTTCGGCAAGTAGAGTTAATTTTGAAACATCATCATCATCAGCCTCTGTCTGTCCACTGTTGAACGTAGGCTTCCCGTATAAGTCTATCCTCTTCGATCCTCCGCCTTCCGCATGCAGAAAGTTATGATATACATATGTGATCCGGGTATGAAGCATATATGGTAGAATAAGATTTAACCTGTGTTAGGTTTGGTTTTTAATAACTAACGAAGGTATCTTTCCAATCTATTTATGTAAATTTGTAAAATATAGCGTTAGTATATTATCAGTGAATTCATTGTATGTACTTGTTTTTGACCAGTACTTGGCGTAATGTAAAAAAGTACTTACTTACCGAAAAATTATTCTGTCCGCCAGAAAAGACATTTTTTTCTTAGTCCGATTTATGTCATTATGATTTAAGTCAAATAATATGAAACTGACTGCACAAATAGTCGTCGCGTGCCACCAGTTTCACACCCTAGTTGTACTACATTGCTGCAATACAATACAATAGTACAGTGGAACCTGGGTTTACGAATTTAATTCGTTCATAAACTGAAACAATTATAACACTTCGCAAACTGAATTAGGCTTAATTAAAGCTTTTCGTAACCTGAAAAATTAATTCAATAATAATCAATGTGAAGGGTATTTAAAACAGCTCGACTGAGTTGTATAAATTGTTTTTTTTACAAATCTTTGTATTTATTATAACTTCATGTCGTGCAAATTTAATGGACGTGGAAACAATTTCAATTTTTCACGATTCATTTTTCTGGTAGTTACTCATTAAAGAAACTGTGGACCGGTTGTAAGATGGAAGGCCTCGCTTCTTTACCTCATCGCACAAAGTCTCACAAAGTCAAAGAATCGTATCTCTGATATTCAATCAGGAGCTTATAAATCGGACTTCACTCTAACTCTAACTCAGACTAACTAACTCAGACTTTTGTAAAATTACAGGATTTGCAGCCGTAAAAAGACTTGAAGTAATAATACATGCGCCCTATTCTCTATTGACGGCCTTCTATTCTTATTAGTATTAATTAAAAGCATACAATGTCTCGAGTTTGTAAGAATCTCCCTGTTTTTGGCTAGAACTGATCGCAAACTAAAGCTCATAGTGTTTGTTTGTAAACAAGAGTAGTTCATAAGCCGAGGTTCCACTACAAAAATGTGTATTTGTTTCTTGCTCTTTTATATACGTGCGTCTCTGTCACGCCTCGCACTGAGACTCTGCACTCGCATTGTATTCTGACGGCGGCGCGCGACGTTTGTTGTGTTCGGTGTGATTTTCGTTTGTTATGTTCGTAATGACCGTGTGGTCAAACGATAAGATTATAGAATTCATAAACGAAGTCCACGCGCACCCTGAGATATGGGACGTGGAGAAGGTCTGCTATAGAGATCGGCACGCTAGAAGAGACGCCTGGGCCAGGATCGCCGCGCAGTTTGACATAACACCTGAGGAGGCCTGCAGGAAGTTCAGAAATCTGAGGACATACGCGAAAACAGAGTACAGGAAAAAATGTGCAAGTTCAGGCGGAAAAATGAACTGGTTCGCTTTCGAAGCCATGTCATTTATATTGGATATTGCAGACCCAGGGGCATACAGTGAAACCAATGCAAAACCTAGAGTAATAGTGAGTAATCAATCGCTCTTATGATCATTCATTATTTGTGTTAATTATTAAATATACATGGTAAAGCTTCCGTGTAGTGTATATCATCAAAAACGTTCTATAATGTTATTTTTTAGTTGTACTTCACTTTAGTGTGTCAAGCATTATAAAATAAACATATGTCTTATACAATCGAAACAGTAATACTTAATAAGAACTTCACTGCAGTGTTTCAAACTTAATAGAATCAAAACTATGTTATAAATGACTGGTAATGTTCTTGTAGTAGTATTCTTTATTATCAGATTTTCCACTTTCCTACTAAAAATGTAGTTGTACACAATTATTACTACTTTGACAGGGAAATACGCACATTGATGAGTAAAATTTTGTAAATATTAGTATTTTTCCATATCTATAATGAGTTTAAATTGGTTTAGGTTAGGTTAGGCGAGGTTTAATTAAATGGCACAGTGATTGATTTTCCCAAAATACTTATTTACATTTGAACTTTATTGAAAGCAGGTATTACTGCTGTCAAAAGTATAAAGAAGTGAATAAAGGTCTCTGCCTACTACAACGTATCATACTATGACCGTAATAGGAATGTGTCGGGTAAAAAAATATTCTTTGTATTGAAAAGTGTGAGACTATGCCCACTAGACGCTCTGCGCATGGCACGCGATGTTGCCAAACCGATGCGCGCAGGCGGCGAAACGGTGAGCATACGGGTTATAACGCGTATGATGACCGTTATAAAAGCGTTGTAAACGCCTTTACTTATTTAGTCATCCGTTGCCAGTTCAACACGACGCGCGTGCACGTTAAGACTGTGTAAAATGGAGGATGAAAAATTAATAGAATGTGTACGTAAATATGAGTTTTTATATAATGTACAACACCCGAAATATATGGATACTGTGAAAAAAGAGAGGGCTTGGAAGGAAATTTCGGAACAACTAAAACAACCAGGTAAGTTTATCAAATTAATGTGTTTATTTGAATAAGTAATTTAATTACGTGGGAAACCAGTCCAATTGGCCTTGTGTCGTTTGAAATAAATCCGCAAATTGATGGCGTACTTCAAAAGCGGTAGAAACTGCATTACCTCCTTGTTGTCTTTAACCCTTTCAACGCGGTAAGCGAAACAAAAACGTTGATCTGTAAAATGCAAATTTTACATGAAATGTAAAGTATTCTATAAAATTCTTTTAACTTTTTTTTGAGAACATCATGACTTAATACACCAAAAAATAGTCGTCAGGTTATATTTTGGGGGGAGGGAGGCTCAAAAAATGAATTTAAATGTCAAAAAAATATTTTTTTCGTAAAAAAAACGATAGTGATTTTACAATTATTAGTCATTATTTATGTTTTGAGAATGGAGGGAAAGTCATAATACCCACCCCTAGCCATGTTTATGACATAACAGAGCTGTCAAAAAAGATGAAGGATGGAAAGGCAAAAAGGTTTTTGAAAAAAAAAAACTATAATTATATTTATTACTATCAAAATTATATTAATTTTCTAAAATATAGTATAATAAACTTTTATACTGATGTATAAAAATCTTTTATGGAAATATTATAAAAATTAACAGAAAAAACTGAAAAATATAACATGGAATATATATTATAGTCATGAAATGATGCTTATACGGGGGGTCTCGATCGATTCGATCAAATGTGAATTCTGAGTGTTCAGCGTCAACACATCTGTCAAACATATAATAAAAATTAATATTACCCTCTATAATGATGAAAAGAAAGAGAGACATGTTTGGCCTCTCTTTTCCCACCCCTGCACAATAAATGCGCAACAAAAAAAGGTCTGTATATAACAGACAATGTTGAAAAATGCGAGGCGACAAAATTTGACTACCGCGACCAAAGGTAACGTTTTTTACAAGCCTTGGACTATAGTCGATTTCCGCGTCGAAGAGGAATAAAAATTCGGGCGACTATAGTCGCTTTCCGCGTCGAAAGGCTTAAAATACCAAAAGCATTTTCCACTACACATCTTGCTCAGCAAAGGTTATAGATAAAGTAGCGTTTCTTATCATCGTATATCGACTGTTGTGATGGATAAGGTCTTATGAGATTATTTTTTAAAGGAAAAGCTTCATCTCCTAATATAACACACGGTGCACTTACATTACTCCCCGGAAAAAATTTGGAACATGGAATATTAAATTTATTCTCGAATATAGCTTTGCCCATTTTTGATTTTGACAAAATACCACCACCACTATCTTTGCCGAAAGCACCGACGTTTACGGCTATGATGTTATAATTAGCATCAACCAAAGCCAAAAGTACAATAGAAAATGATTTTTTATAATTAAAATACAAATAACCACTGTTTGAACGTGCTACAATAATGACATGCTTTCTGTCTATAGCACCTACACAATTAGGAAAATTCCATTTATTCCAGAATTCTTCTATATTTTTTTCCCATTCTTCTGTGCCAGGCGTGGGAATACTTTCTCGCAATATATTTTTTATTATAGCATCACAAACTTCCAACACGGCACGCCTTACAGAACTGACTCCCATACGATAGCTAAAAGCAATGGTTGTAAACGAATCACCAGTTGCTAAGTACCTGGAAACAAAATATTAATTAATTAATTATTATTTAGTAATGTTTTATGTATTTATGATTATGTATTTAGTATTTTTTGCTGTATCAAAGGCTGGTATGTATTTATTAATAGCGTATTATGTATGTATCAGTTATTAATACTTACTGTTTTTTTTACAGCTGCAGCTTGTAAACAAAGGTGGCAAGGGCTAAGGGATGCATACAGAAGAGCATTAAATAAGAGAAAAGGCAAAAGTCGACAGGCAGCCAAGAAAATTAAAAAATGGAAATACGAGGCTGAAATGTCGTTTGTTATTCCTTTTTTTATCGAAAAAAAAACTTTAGATTCCGCTGAGCTGACAAGCGACGATGAAGAGTTTCAGAAGGAAGATGCAGTAACTGAAGTCCAGAACCCTACCGACATTGAGATCAACAGCACCGATGCTGTGGATGTGGCTGCTTCTCCCGACACTTGGAACGAAGATGACACTATTGTCCGTAACACCACAACACCATCCTCACAACCACAACACAGTCAAACAAAAATGGCAAAGGCAAGAAAGAGGGCTAAAGTTCTACCAGTACAGTCAGCATCCGCTGTGTTGATGTCTAGATTATTAGACGAGCAAAGTATTATTCCACTACAACGTGAACACGATGAACTAGATCGTTTCTTTTTGAATATTTATATCAGAAACAGTAAAAAAGTTTTCACCTTAATGGCAAAAAATTAAATATTCACTTTAGTTTCCGAAATGGAGTTACAGCAGCTCGCAACACCTAGCTTTATAACAACTACACCTCAATATGCATACACTCCATCTCCAGCATCGACTTCTTCATGCGTCAGACTTGGGATACGTCTATTAAAGTTTGGAATAATACGTTGTAGTGGGCAGAGTCAGAAAATGTTTTTGAATAGGTACATACGAGTAACAATTTCATAGTTGATTCTGAATATTTGAAATTTGATTAAAAGTTTGATTTAAAATATGTTAAAAGTTGTTTTACTTACCGTAAACACACAGCAAGCCTTTCTTTAGATAACAGACATTCTCTCAAGTTGGTGTTTCTTCTGACTGAGTCATTTAATTTTTTTTTCAGCAATACATTAAACTGGAATGTTGACATTCGGAAATGCTGAAAGAACTTTTCTTCATCATCAACTAAGTGCCTGAATAATGTCCAATATTCTCCTTCAGTTTTTCGTTCTTTTATAGAATCGTGAATCCAGTAGCGTCGAGTGTTTTTTTGGTTCTCTTCTTCTTTCTCATCCAATATTATAGCAATTATTGCCAGTTGTCTAACAGTTAATTTTTTAATAGGCATACCTATTATATTATTTAAAAACTTGATAGCACTCCCAAGGCGTCCACGCAACATCGATACGCATGCGAGAATGAAACGGTTTCTTATCGATTTTGGTGGATTTAGATCTGTATGATGATACAGATTACATACGGGAAACATACGGGTTGCATACGGGCATCATACGGGATGTATACGGGCACAGAACGCCGTTGATCCGTTTCAGTGGGCATAGCAGGGCGTATCGTGTTGCTTTTCATGTCTGATACGTTCCTAGTACGGTCACAGTATGATACGTTCTAGTGGGCAGAGACCTTTATTATCGAAATATCAATGTACTAACTGTCACTTGCTGTATTGCAATGTTTTCAAAATGGCAATGTTGCTCACATGCGTGCTCCTAAATTCTTGCAAATCTTATAAGAACAAATAATATTTGAAATCTATGTAATAAACAAACAGTAATATCGGATAATTTTGTAACACAAAATTGATGCTACAAAGCAGTTCGTATCGCTCATCTCAATAGCCCTTTATTAACATGATACGTAGTTATAACGTTATGAAATTTTTTGCAGAAACAATATAAACCGAGAAAAATCATCAATGCATGCCAGCAACAGGATAATATGGTGAGGAATATAAAATACCTTTTTTATTTATGTTCTTTTTCCATTCATTTTATTTTTATCAATCACTCTCACTGCATAGAGTGAATGATAAAGTGACATTATCTCTGGTGAAGAAAACAATTCCTTTTATATGTATGAACAAAGCTTAACTCGGAAGGTGTGAAATTCAAAATTTTATTAATCAACTGTTTTTCCTCAGTTTGATGTGTGGAATAGGTAACATGTTTATTTCTTTTGTATTTCAGCAAACGTACATGGAAGATGGGGAGTCGTCAGCATTGACTTATGAAGAAACAATCCTGGAATCTATTAAAGTAGAGGAGGAACAGGAGGAGGACGCAGAAGATTACACAGAAGAGCAATATTCACTTCCGCGTAAAAAATGTGTAGTTGGTATTCCAAGAATAACAAATGTCCCACATGAAAATATAATGCTGCACGATCGGAGTTATACTTTTGGATGTAACGTGGCAGCTAAACATAGACAGTATTCTGACCGGACTAAGGCCGTTACAGAACATTTGATAAATAATATTTTATTCGAAGCAGACATGGGAAAGTTTGATTCAACACAATCTACCGCAGCTGAAAGTTGGAAATATTCTACAAACACTTCAAAACATGCCAGTTCAATATTGTGACTATGAATTATTAAATTTAATGTTCAGTGTATAAATTTATTATATGAAAATATCAAATCAACAGAGCCATAGTGTTAGGAAGAGAAAACAATGTCTTAATGAAATCATAGATAAATGATAATTAATTTATCAGAATAGGTACCAAAATTAATTAATTTTATGACTTATTATTTGTAAAGCTAATATGTATACCTTGCAGAACACCAGTAACATCTCCATTAAGTGCCCCATTTATTTTTATGTGTATTAAATATTGATTCTTAACTGCTTTTAATTCACTGACAAGATTATATTGGAAGGCTATTTTGCTTAGCACATGACACATTAATGTTATAAATCTCATGTTGTTGTAGGTATGAGTATTTAAATATAGGCGAAGAGCCTATTTTTTATAAATTAGATGGTATAAAAAGGACAAGCATTTTTATTACTTAAAAAATATTTGTCATTCCTCAATACTCAGTTTGGTTCATAATTATTTTATTTCTCTTCAAAACTATCTAATAAATCACAAGAAGCTCCTAAGCTACTAAAAATAGATAAAATTGGTTATTGAGGTTACTGCATAACTAACATTTCTACTCTGGTAAAATATTGATAATACCTCATGGAAATAAAGACAATTTTAGATTGCAATATAACATCTTGTATCTGCTTACGTCATCAAATATTGAAATTCATCCAGGGATTGTTGATAGGGTTAAAAAAGATAGACTCTTATTTGCCAAAATTTTATTTATTATGAATTTCAAATTACATTTTATTATACTACCTAACTGATAAAATACTGATAAAATAACATGAAACAATATGGTGTTGTACATTTCACACCATCAAAAAGTCATAATAACAAATAAAAATAAAATATAATAAAATATTTAAAACACAATAAATTCATAAAAGATCAATAATTGGACTAGGTATTTTAAATAATAATATGTAGATTAAAAATAAACCTTCATATAAATATTTTTATATAATCTTGATGTAACTGGTACAAAAACTATAACATTGTATAAATAATTTATTAAGAATGATATTAATTTTTTTGTTAAAATATTCTCGAACGGAATCTATAGCTAAGTACTTGTACTGGAAAGTATGTAACATGTAAAAAAGTGCAAATTTATATAAGATTATTCTATTTTGTATCAAAACGATCTAATCCTACTCTATTTAGAAATATATGGGAGATTCATAATTTGTCACAATGTTATTTTTAAGTGTTGTTAATTTTCTATACACTTGAGTAAATGAAGAATGGTGTCTGTGACATTTAAGAAAATCAATCTGAAATGTGAAGGGAATTTAAAAAAATCATTAAGATTAATACAAGTATAAATTTTGTGTAATTAAATATACATAAGTTAGGATTAATAAAAAAAATATTCATCAATGAAATTGTATGATGAATGAATTTTATTTTATTTTATTAGGAATTCAACAAGAGAGGGAAAATGTTTTTGTTTTTTAGCAATTTTTAAAAACATGTAATAATTTGTTATTATTGTTCAATTAAGAAATAAATTGATCTAAATAACTATATTCTTATAAGAATGGTGACTTATTATTTGGACACGTATTAATAAAATAATAAATATAGCTTTACATCATTTCGATAATTACATCAATTTTTCTTAATGTCACAGGTCATTCTAGATTTTCTCAGGTATTGTTTTGTATTGATTTTATTATAAAGAATCTTGGTAACTATCAATTAAAGATGCATTACATATATATTTGTACCAAGTTAATGGATTGACATGTTTCATTTTGAATGAAAAAATAATTGTCATTTATGAGGAAAATAAATTATTTATTACAATTGTTGACTTTTTCTTAATTGGCATTTTTTGAATAATGGTAGTCTATTTATCTAAACATCAAGTAATAATAAATATATATTATATGGGAGACCAAAAATTACGACTATATTTAAAAAAAAAAGTGAAACATTTTTATAACATTTTATAAAAAATATCAGCAGTAGATGAAAATTTTATCTGTGGATTTTAGTAAGGTTGGCATTGATCACTACATTTTACTATGCTTTTAATTCACCATGTCAGACTTCTGGATCAAATGACAGTTTCAGTAAGTGCACATAACATCAGTAATAATATTTCATTTTGTTTTGTGGAACAATTTTTCAAGTATTTTAAATGAATCTTAGTTTATATTACATACATCAGTACATTAACGTATTTTACTTTGAAATAGAGGAACTGTTTATGAACTAATAATGTACTTTAGTCAGATATATATATTTAGTCAGATATATATATGGCATCATCATTGAAGATGAAAAAAATATTGATAAAAATATCTTGTTTTTTTAATTAATACTATTTTTTAATTATTAATAAATGTAAACTAATTGAAAATTCATTCTTTTCAAATCATCATTGCTTAGCATAATTAAAAGTCATGTCAATTTTTCTTTTGCATATTTTTATTGAGTATTATGAATCACATTAAATAATGCTTCTTTGCAGAAACTGTAAAGACAAGGTTATACATATTGTATTATAAAATTTTCCAAAAAGACGACTATTGTTCAAATTATCAACATATCCTCAATATGTTTTTTTTTTTGCATATTTCCTATGTGAATCTTAATGCTCATATATAATTTATTAATCAACCACTAATTTTCGCTACAATAAATAATATAAATGTAAAATAAATACATATTCATTAAATCACAGATTTTAAACTACAGCTATTTCTGTATTAAAATATCTGAAGCAAACTAACAACAATATAAATAGCATTCTACATACTCAACTAGAATCTTATTTTTTATTATAAATTTATGGCTAATCTATATGAATATTTTATGCCTAACTTACATAAATAAGTGAGTGAGTATATTATTATAATAAGTAAGTATGCATTCATTGATATTAATACTTTCAGAATATAAAGATATAAAGATGACACGGCATTTTCTATTAATTTTTCAATATTTATTATATCAATTATAATTTAAATATAAACCTATTTCCTTTGAATGTGAAAATTGACAAAATTTGATTGATTTTTTGTAAAAATTGTCAATAATAGGAATGATGGCAAAAACGTCAAATAAGTTTAGAGAAAAATCTTTTTCTTTCATCAAAATATTTTTAAATTATTGTGTTTATTATTTAGTTATAATTTTGTATTTTTATGTATGTATAAATATTTCATATTTTAAATATATAAATTAAATTAAAATTTGATTTATTTTTTGGTAATTGGCCACGCCCAAAGGGTTGAGTTGATCACATTTTTTTTTAGATATATGGCAGTTGAGATTTAATCATTAAAATGATGCAACATCAAAAAGTGATGGTAATTGACTATCGGAAAGATCAATATTTGAAAAATAAATTAAAAAAAATACTTTTTAAATTAAATGGCAATATATTAAATATTATGTATTAATCTGTATTTTTATGATTTTAGAGAAAAATACTTAAAAGTTAAATTTATTATTAGATGGATGGAAGAATGTATAATCATTTTTATATTTTAAATTGAAATATATCTAATGGGCTGCCACTTGAGTTATATAAATTGCATTATTGCTCAATAAAGAAACAGCTTTACAATGATCTGTAATACTTTAATTAATTTGAAACACATTATTGTTATATCATTGCATCACAATACAAAACCTTGCATTATTAGTTATGAAAAGATACTCGACCATTTACATCATTATTTTTATTCGGTTATCTTCTATTAAATGGTTGATCCATATTGCAATTCTTATTGCTCATTTGGTTAGCCCTTAACCTCCAATTAAGTCAAATTGATTTAAATTTGAAAATTAATTTAGTTTGTTTTAATTTTCTACTTCATATTTTATGCAATATGCTAATACAACTAGGGCGAAATAACTTCTCAAAAGAAATCGACAGGCGCATACAACTGGGATGGGCAGCATTTGGAAAACTAAAGTACATTTTTAAAGCGAAAATTCGCAATGCCTTAAAACTAAGGCGTTTAACCAATGCGTCCTCCCTGTATTAACTTATGGCGCAGAGACGTGGAATCTGACAGCAAGTCTTACCCATAAAATAAAAGTCACCCAGCGTGCTATGGAGAGATCCATGCTCGGTGTCGCTAAAAGATAGAATCCGAAACGAGGAAATACGCAGAAGAACTCAAGTAGTGGATGCTACCCAACGAATAGGCACACTCAAGTGGCAATGGGCAGGTCATATCTGTCGAAGAGACGACGGTCGATGGGGAAGAAAAGTATTGGAATGGCGCCCAAGAACTGGCAAACGAAGCATTGGCCGACCCCCTACAAGATGGACTGACGATATAAGAAGAATAGCGGGAGTGACCTGGATGCGGAAGGCGGAGGATCGAAGAGGATGGAGACTCATGCGGGAGGCCTACGTTCAACAGTGGACGGACACAGGCTGATGATGATGATGATGATTTTATGCAAGAATAGTGTGCTAAAATATATAAAAAAAACTGTTTTATTTAGCCTCTTTTACTTTGTACATATAATAATAATAGTAACATACCTACTTATGATACACTTTATAAAATTAAAAACATATTATTCTAACCTCTACAGTCGTTAAATTGTATACATGTTCGAAAATTTTACATTCTATGTATATTTAAATACCATTCAATACAAAAGAAGATAATTATTTTAGGTAAATATATATAATTTAGATGAAATTTTTTAGGATATTCTTGAATTCATTTGCAGTTATTTTGAGATATTATTTTAATTCGATACAAAAATTACATTTTTATCAATTGTAACCTGATATATTTAGGTATAAGAATATGTATATAGGTACATATAAAGCTGGATGGAAAGAGAGAAGTTAGTTTATGAAAATATGTGGCTGTAACATGTAGTTTAAGTCATTAAAAATGCAAGATTACATTGGTCTTGAATTTACCAAAATACAAAGCATATAAATGTAAAAAATACATTTTTTCACACATTTATACATTTATTATATAATTATTGTTTTTATTATTTTGTTTTTTTTTCACACTTATATTATGAATGTTATTAATTAATTATTACATTATTGAAAATTGTTATTAATTAAATGAAACAAAAATCTGATCCTTGTTTTTAAATGCATAATAATCACTTGTTTATATAAATTATAAATAATTATTTTTATTATACATTCATTTAATGTATTATTATGTATATTCTGAATTCTTTAATATTTGCAGTGATTGTTTTTAAAACCTCTTTTATTGTCGAGCTTTTTACTTCACAGAAAAACATTTAAATATCAGTTTAATGAAAGTTAAAGCAGTTAATTTCTTCATATTTTGTGATTTTCAGCAACTTGAATACAATAATATTGGAATAATCTGTAGTAGTGGGTTATAATTTGTCAGCCTCAAAATTAATAATTGAGTTTTCTTTAGCAAAGGTATGTTGGAAACCTCTTCGGTTTTAGGGTTTTATAATAATTATACAATTACTGCACATTGCACAAACACATTTCGTAATATGCTCAATGAAGATTCATTATTCTTCTTTCGTGTGAGGATGTTTGAATATATATAAAATTACTATTTAAAACAAGCTTCAGACCATTTTTTTTATAAACCATTAAATTACTAGGAACATTTCAAATGTTAGTTAAAATTATTTAAACCTTAAATAAATAAAATAAGAAATTTGCTGATTATTATAAAATTTAATAATAAATTATGTTTCGCTACTTATAATTATGTTTGCGAGAAATACTCGCTAAGACTAGCCCGACTGAAATGTTTTTTTAGCAAATTTTTATTTGACTTGAATCAATATAAACTAGACTTATTATCTTAATATATACTATCATCCTGTTTCATTATTTTTTTAGTTCAAT
This sequence comes from Glossosoma conforme, assembly GCA_022606575.1. NCBI lineage: Eukaryota > Metazoa > Arthropoda > Insecta > Trichoptera > Glossosomatidae > Glossosoma > Glossosoma conforme. The sequence continues at coordinate 613,456 of JAGTXR010000014.1, read as the reverse complement.
TCTGTATAGCTATTGATAAAAAAATACAGTGGGTAGGTTCATTCTATAATATAATAGCAGATTGCCATATTGTAATAAAATGTAGGTATCAATTTAAATAAATTGACAAAAAATATCCTTTTTTTATAATGATCTCCAAAGTTGTAAATACATTACAATAAAAAGTGTTTCGAAAATAAAAGGTGCATTGTCATTAATATATTATTAAATACCTAATTCAAGTATTTTTCCAATAGGAAAAAAAACACCTAATGCCTAGTACTTACTTGCTTGTGTAGTTCTAAATTATCACGAAATTAAATTTAATTTGAGTATATTTATATTTCGTACACTAATAACTTAAATATTTATTTGTCAAGTGAATTTTAGTTAATTTTATGCAGCAATCTTTTCCACACAGGCCGGACACAGTTCCATTTAAATCTAAACCATCTCAAGTCATTCAAACACTCGATCAAAACATCACCATCATAAAAAAACCTCTCACACCCAAAGGCCACTTATAAATAAGTCTTTCGAATAATCAAAACATCACATTAAAAATGTTAGCAAACCGCTGTTAACAAGCTCTTTTTAAGAATACGTAATCGAGTGGTAACAGGATGTAAGTGTAGCCATCTTCACGAAAAGTCATATTTGATGTAATTTGGAAACAACGATACAACAACCATTAAATCTAAAACATCCAATTTTACAATCAGAAATAATTGATTATTTAAATATAAAATGAAAAATGACAACATCTTTTACATTCGTTGTAATTATTTGAAGGAATTCTGTAAAAAAATGAAAAACGCAACAGAAACACTTCGTAATCAAACAACCTAGACTGCCATTAGATGATTATATCTATATTTTTATACTAAACATCAATTTGGAAGTATATTATGTTTAAAATTAAAATAGTGAAAACATTTAAATTTTGTTTTGAAGAACTTGGGATTATTTAAAAAAAACAGAAATCGAGATATTTAAAGGTTTCTTTATGACCTGTATTTTTTTAATTTGTAGAATATGTACGAGACATTATTTTATTTTAAATTATATCGAAAAAATATGTTTGACTTGTGATAGATTGGTATAACTGATGCAACAATAATGATAGGTATATATTTTGGTAATTTTGGTGGTGGATTAACAACTGCATAGTGAAAAATGTCAAATACAAACATTATTATAGTTGTTGGAAGTCTAGATGTATAGGGTCTGGCAAATAACTTTTTTTTTTTTGAAAAACATCGCAAAACATCGAGTGTAGCTTCGGCTGTGTGGCACGTAGCGCCGTCCTGTTGAAACCAAATGTTGCCAATATCCTCCTCTTCAATTTTTGTGACCCAAAATGGCCCGATAACGATCGCCATTGACTGTAACGGCCACTCCTTGCTCATTTTCGAAGAAAAATGGCCTGATTTTTAAAGTAATGTCGCAATATTTCCCAGCGTTGTTCAAGCGTATACACAACCATATTCGTTCAGCGGAAGGATAAAACTAATTATCTGTCAAATCAGACATGAGCTAAGTGTTACCATTCACGAAATAAGCACTAGTTGAAAAAAAACGTTAGATGGCGGACCCTATATTTGATGTTGTTTATTTACCATATCTGCTCCATATTTGGAGCATATGGTTACCGCAAATTTTCTTTTCACAAGTTTTTTCTAAGCTCAGATTGTCCCAGAACACCTGTATACCCGGAGATAACATAGATGGTTCCAGAGATATATTTGAAATAAAAAAGTTAAATGTTTTTTAAATTAAAGATGGCTTAGGATGGGGTCGTAACCACTCGATTGTCGGTCGTACTATACAGACGCCTCGTCTATGACTGTGATGAGGCGGTTGTTGCCTGCAAGCTTCCACTTGGGGGCGCGGGCCGGGCCTTGAGAGAGGCTCGCAGTCTCGGGGCGGGGCTCGGGCAGCGGCTCTGGGGGCGCGCGATGGGCGGCTATGGCACAAGGGGGCGCGCCTCCGCCGCTTGTTCCGCGGGCGAGGGACCACTTGCGCCCCTTCCGGTCGAGTATCATCGGCATTTCTGCGATGAGGTTGTTCTCGTATTCACTCAGCATCAGATAGTTTTCCACCTAATGCAAAGACAAAAAATTATGTCAATTAAATAATATCTTTCATTTTTAATTTTACTGGAGTTGGTTTCAACTTGTGGCAAAACCACGGTGACGGAGCACGCCAACGCAGCACCACTAGCGGGCAAGGAGACGTGGTCCAGCCGTCGAAGTGCAAAGTTCTTAACGAACTGTTCACAGACTACGACGATATATCTCCTCCATTGTTAATTAGTTGAGCAGAACTAACAAACAACAACAGTATTAAAGAGATACATATGTAGTTATGTATCTCTTACATTGATTTATCGTGTATCGTGTTTCGTTTTCAATGAAAGGTTCGTCAGATCTCTACGCGTATAAACATGCCGATGGATGAATCTACGTGAATAATCATCGAAGTATAATTACAATAGGAAAATATATGTAGGGAAGTAATAAGGAGGGGGATTTGGTCAGAGCTTAAGTTAAGGAAGAGGTTTAGACCTGTGTAATTTATATTAAAATTTAAAAGCGTAAAGCATTTATATTTATCAATGAGAAGGAATTAATGTTATTATATATTTAGTGAAAAGAGTTTCTAGTGCCTTTAGCAGTATGTGTGATTATTAAAACCGCGGTTTTCCAGTAAGTGAATAAATAGTGAACACCGTGATTCATGTTAAAACAAAGTGAGAATCATTTATCTATTTAATATTTGGAACGGATCTCAAAGTGAAATTATAAATCATATTTAAACAACGGTAAAAACGAGAGCTCCGTAACTTGGCTCTGCAAGATATGAAACCTAAATTGTCATTATATGTTAAGGTTGCGGAACGTCCTAAGTAAGAAGAATAGCGTCTTACTTTATTGCAGCTGGTGATGCAATCGCCTATGTAGTCCAGGTCCTCCAGTAAGTTGTCTGGCAGATCCATGTCAGCGAGGCCCTCCTCAGAGATGCAAGTCAACTCAGCCTTCATTTCAGGTGCAGAGTGAGCCTCAGCTCCTGTGGGGCTGCCCATTTCACCTCCCAGGACTGCAAATACGATAATTAAAAAATACAATATAATTTATACATCAAACGTAATTGTACCCACTTCTAAAGATGTCTTTGTAGAAGATAGGCTTAGGCGAACGTGGTATCGAACGACCTCTATAAATGGCAAGATGATCTCGGGCGAAAAGCAGATGGGGATAGATGAGGAAAGCGGAAGACCTTGATGTACGAGTGTGTATAATCGTACTTTGATTTATCGAGTTTACTTGAGAAACACAAATATAGTTTATTACCCAGGGCAGCTGCTGCTGCAGTCGCTGGAAGAGATAGTTCCCTGTCAGGCTCCCTGCTGAAGGATTGGCGACGTTGAGGGCATCTGCGAGACTCGCAGAGAACTTGGCTTCCATTGCTCCTGCAAATATGCAAGTAATTGCATTATACATATAAACGAGAAATACTTAATAAACTGCAATATGTTTGCAAATACTTTTGATTAAAGTGTGTACATAGCGGTATTCTCATAGATATCTACAGTTCATTATCCACGTGCTAGTATTTTTGTATTAATGACGTTGGTAGGTAATTGAAAGAACTCACCTGGTATGCTTATGACGGGAGATATTCCTTCTGTGGAGATCTATGAAAAAGAGAGCCAAGCTGCCAACTATGACACAAGTTGAACTGAAGTAATAACCGGCTTTTCCACCACATCCAACATTCATGTATCCTAAAGAAAAAATGTAAAATCAATCACTAAATTACAAATATTTTTTTAATGCATCATTCAAACACGAATTAATGATATCACATATTTGTTGTATACGAGTATTTCAATTTTTATTACCTGATATTGGCACACCGATGGCTATAGGAATTGCTTGAGAGCATTGAACGAAGCCCCAAGTTCTTGCAAAATTTCTAGACCTCACTCTCTCGTAGGTGTACATCTTCAACGAGTAGTGATAGCCGCCGCAAAATATGCCTAGGAGAAGAAAATAATAATACAACCATTTTAACACAAATTACGATAAAAAATGTCTAAAATACGTAATTTATGACTTAACCGTGACATATTATAAATTTAGCGGAAAAAGTCTCTATAAAACATATCAAATCATTTCTTAATGTATGCTGCTTATCTTATACTTATAATATTTATCATTTGAATCGATTACATCATTTAAAAAGATGATATGTTTACGTCAAAAGCGATTTGGCTATTGCTTTGATCTTTTTCCTTTTTTATATAGATTTTTTTCTGATGCGTCTGGTACTTGCTATTAAAATATAATTACCGTATATCCACGCAAACATGACGTATCCATGATAGTTTCCATGCACCGCCGTGAAGGCCAAGATGGACAGTCCGCACATGAACACTGCTGCTTGGCAGAGATACTGGCGGCCGATGCGACACTCTGGAGACGAGCGCACGACCAGCAGACCGAAGGCAGCACAGCCAGTAGTCCAGGCCAACCCCAAGTAGGCTTGAAGAAGCACCACGGCTTCCCCCAAACCTTAATTTACCAAAAGTAACAAATCCTCAATGCATCTTTATATATAAGACTAAAATAATGATATGGTGGAAGGCGTAAATAAATATCTAAACTTAACAGTTTCAAAGAGAGAAATAATGAAGTGGATTGCACTGTAATTTGTGCAAAGATCGTAATGTACTGTAATTGTGGAAGTATAGCATAATTCTGAGGACGCTTTCTTTGTTTTTTTTTTTAATTTTAAGAGTTTTATCATTGTTTTTTTATATTTTTATTCACAGCGGATTATGAAAATTTCATTTAAGTGCAATAATTAAATTATAAAAAATAACGTAAGCGAATTAAAGACGCAATATCAACTTGTTAAACTGTGACTTCTGCAACAGTAATTGCACGGAACAATAATTATATTTATACGATATTTATACATACGAGTATATTATAATTAAAAAAGTACTTCAATGTGCGATCGATATGCTGATAAAGAATAATATGAAATGCATTGTTATGCCAATGGGAAAATAATAGGTCCATTGGATGACGGGAAACAGATTATTTTTACATTTAAATTGTTTTCTCGATCAATCAATCCAGATCGAAAGCGAGTTTTATATGAAGTATTAAAAAATAGTGTTTATTACGTAATAAAATCATAAATTAATGTGACGAAACGAACCTTCTTCTTCTGCTTGGTGTGCCATGTAGAATATGGGCGTGTTGATTCCAAAAGCCGAGATGCCCGTGGACAGCAGGAGAATTCTAACAGTCTTCGATTTGAGAGTGGAGAAGTCGAAGAACGGAGGACTCTCGTCAACCTTGGTCTTGTCCTTGATCTTGCGCTTGATCTTGTTCTGGTTCTTGAGGTGGAGGATCGCCCTTCGCTGGGGATGGTAAAGCGAGGCTGAGCGGTAGAAGGTGCCCAGCACGAAGGTCAAGAACACCACGCCGGTCACAGCTTGCAATCCAAGTCTCCAGCCGATGGCACTGAAACAAACAATTAATGAGTCATCACGAAATCAAACCATAAGGAAAATAGACTCCAGAGTTGAGACTGGAAAATATTATTGACTCTCTACCATATCTGATAACAATTTGGAACATTTGGTCGCTACAAAAGTTACTATACAGTTGGTTACCACGATAATTTGGACACTTAAGACTCATACCAGTATTCCTAATTATTTGAATTAATTTGAAATAAACTTGTAAGTAATACATTCACGACAGAACTCATTAATCTAAGCTTAATTATTGTAATTTGTAATAACACATTGATTTTCGTACATTACACTGATTTTATTTATTTATATATCCATTCCGTTGCTGAAGTATTATATATGGCTTCATATATTACTTAAAACTATATACAGAATTAGAGTTTTAAGAAGTAAAGAAAACTCTACGCGGTTCCCTGGTAACATTTTTTTGTGGTTGATTCTTCACAACACAAGAGATCACAAACGATCAACACAACTAACATTATGAATATTCTAGTTGCAATTAGGTTGGGACAATGTGATGGCAATATGAAGATAATAAGTCCGAAAAATATTTCTTCAACGCATTACTTCTAGTGAGCATGTGCTATTCTGAAATGCTAGTTTCCATTCAATCATCATTATACAAAAGTTCAGAGGTATCTCCTTCTGCGTATAGCTTGTGTATTTAAACAACTTTGTCTTCTGGTTCACTGCTGCATGCCGATGATCCTAAAAATGGTGCGTATTATAACGATATAACTAACCTAATGGCTCCTTTTATGAAGGCGCTCATGATGGCGATGCCGAGGCCGGAGCCGGAAACCACGAAGACTTCTACCAGCTCGCGCTTGCGCTTGAAGTACTGCGCAACCATCAACGTGGCACAGTCTCTGGCTAAACCCACTCCCACGCCAACCACAGCGCCTGCAATGACACACAAATGTAAAATATAGACCAAACAATCAGGATGGATATGTTATCAATTCATTGTCATTTAGTAAAACCCTGTTTACACGAAACAAGTGCCTATAAGTAAAGATACACGAAATCTTATCATAAACGTATAAACACGAAGAATTGGTATTAGTATGCGTGACCTTGACGAGCGGTGAGCTAAAAGATCAACGTTTTAATTATCTAAAGGTTTTGCTCAGTCCATGTGACTTAGTGACCATGTGAAAACAAGGAGCAAAAGCTTTTCATTTTAAAAGGACATCAAAGCAAATGTAAATCTGATTGCAGTTCATGTTTCACATTCGCTTCCTGTAGTTGTAGAATATTGAGAATGTAGTTGCCACAAATAGTCACGACTAGATTTTGTCGGCTGTCATGGTCAGAAATTGAGAGATTTGCATTCTGAATTCATTGAATCTCTGCCGCCACTTTATGGTGTATGATACCCTACGGCCTTCCAGGACAATAAGAGCTTAGGGCTTGAAAAATAGCATGTTTGACATATAATAATAAGGTTTTTGACAAAAGTGAGACAAGTTTTCTGGTTGTAGGTGGGCGTAGGAAGGATTATATTTTTTTTAACTGTTGACTTTGTTATCAAAAGACGCTGAAATGTAGCAAAACATTGAAAAATATTCATCTTCGTCAGATTTAATAATTAGGTTACTTGCCGTAGCTGAAGAAGAGCTGGTGGAACTGCGATGCGAAGGAGGTGAAGAGACAACCAAGGGCTGCCACCAACCCTCCCATGACAGCTGTGACCCTCGTGGACTTGCGCAGACAGCAGGCAACAGTCACCGGGGAGATGAGCAGCGCCACAGCAGTGGACAGAGCGCCCAGCCATCCTGAAACATACCACACCATGGTCAATGGTCATGTCACGATCATTTGTTACATGTTGGTTATATCATAAGTGCATGGGTATTTTATGTCAGTTTGTCAGCTCTCCGGTTCATCTATCCTGGAATACATCAAACAATGGTTCATGCTAGTACAGGCTTTAGACCCTGCGGCGCCCTAGGGATTTTTTTTCTGGCGCCCCATATTGCTTACATTAAAAAAAATCTAGGCAAGATTGCTTGCACTCGGCCCCCTAGCTTATTCGACGCCCTGGGGCACCGAAACACTTCGCCAACCCCTAAAACCGGCACTGGTTCATGCTTATATACAGATACACCTAGTTCACAGTTAGCTTAGAGTTAAATCTTGCAAGCATTTATGGAACATCGTATTATTGGTTTCTGGAACAGAATAAGAACATCCGATTGGTAGAAATGTGAAACAAGATACATTTTTGAAGATTTTAAGAATGTTCAGGACTGTTCAAATAAAAAATATGGAATTGTTGTACAATATATAATATAAAATGTATATAGGTTTTATATCAATGTCATTTTTTCACCAACTTGTCACGTAAAATCACACACTTTCTTAAAAATAAAAAATAATTAAATAATTGTAATTCATACTTCGTTTTAAAAAATAAAAAGCAATTGTTTTTAGACGCTAGGTAGTTAAAACAAAAAAATACATATTTATAATTGTGCAATGTTGAAATTTGATAACAACTATTGTTATGTATTTTAGAAGCTATAATCAAAACATAAAATTAACATTATTTTTTTACGTTTTGTTTAAATTCATAATTTTCTGCAAATTCGTCAATTCGATTCTAGTGAAGTCTATTTTATAGTTTAAAAATATTTTTATTCTTTAGATAATAATAATGTGTTCAGTCTCTACAGGATGCGATAGCGGCACAGAAAACGATCAGCTAAACCACTCGATCGTAAAACAGTGTTGAAAATATTTGCCTTCCTCGATAGAGAGCGAGATATCGTTCAAAGAAACGTGCGGTACGTAAATTGGTCGTATTAATGATGGGAAAACAAATAAAACGGTCTGTATCCTGTGCTTAAGGTTCGCTATCAAGCGGATCGTTAGTGCGCGAATAAGTAACGAGTGAGAAGCCACGAGAGAAAAGCAGCCAGTGTACTGCCACAGCAATGGAAGAAATTCACAATAGCTATTTAATACATTATTTATGCAAAGTTGTGAATTTCTACGGCGCCATTTGTATAAAATGATCTTGTCTAGGACTGCAAAAAATCTGTCCTGGTTCTCAATGTAAGTTTCCTAGAGCTAATATATACTTTGATATCAGCTCGATATAGCCCTTACAGGCTGGAGCCAAATACTCGATGTAGGATCTTTCGTATCTTATTTTTGTCCGCTCGTCTGACATGCATACATATAATGTGTTATTCCAAGTCTAGATTTAAGGAGTTAAAAAGATATGCTGTGGCGCCATTTCTGTTTATTATTTTATTTATTTATTTGACAGGTCCTGGCCGTTGACAGGACTAGTTCTGTAGTCTCTGTCGTCTCTCACTACGAGCGCTTAGTGGCCAGTCGCCAGTTGAGCTTCGACCGGGGCCTGAAAGCATACGCTTAGCCTCAGACCTAATTTTTGTCAAATTTTATCGAAAGTATATGTCAATGTGCTTCTGAAAAAGGCTTTGTGTTGCTCGTCTTGTCTTCATCCGTCCACCACGCGTCCTAGTAAGTATCCCGGTGACGTTTAGTCGTTTTTTCTGAGTAACGGTGGATGTTAGCTTGTATTGACATATCAGGAAGTCAAGAACTATGTGCCATTAGGCAATTAGTTTGATACAGTTTGTACAATTTAGGACGGTATAAAGAAAATAACTTCTCATCAAAAGCATAGAATTAATACACTTTTACGACTGTTGTCAATTAAAGTATTATATATAATATGTCCCGGAAACACTGATAGTTATTGTATTACTGGTCATTATTTCATTAGAATTTTAATGATAATTAAAAATTAAAAACCCGTTTATTAATAACAACGAACGTAGTAAATATTTATTAGTTTAAGACTGGATATTTTACAATAAAATCGATTCATTTACAACGACCACCCAAAATCAGCAAGTTTTGCAAGCGATACAATCCACAAGTTGAATAAAACGATTTTGTGAATTGATTCGACTCGCCTACATAAATATAAAAGGCTTATCCAGTATAAGTAATAGCCAGGTGTGTTGAACCAGTCTTGAAAGTCGGATGCTCACATTTAAAGAACCAGGTGAGATATGACATTATTGTGCATTGTGAATGCCGTACATGGTGTACTGTCTTCTATTTACCTTGCGACCATTGTTTGAGATAACTTCAAATGCAGGCGGAATCTTAAAAAGATTTATGGTAAGGAAATATCTATAGAATTAGTCGAACAGTGGATTATCATAACCCGACGTAACTTAATAAAATATATTTTATATTATACTTGTTTAACATGCTTACTTTTATTATTATTATTAGAGTATTGATAAACAATGACACTCTTACGTCTAACCTGCAATCAATGGAACACAGGCGTAAGATTGGTTCACTTAGTCTTTTCTACCGTTATTACCACGGTCGCTGCTCTTCGGAACTTAAAGAACTAATTCCTCCTGCACCCACCCACAACCGACAAACTCGTCTTACACTTGCGGAACATCTATGTGTGTTAATGTGTGTCGACCAAGAATTGGCAGTTTTCAAAGTTCCTTCCTTAATGCCACCGGTAAGCTTTGGATTACTACTCATCCAGTGTCTGTGTTTCCTCCTTCATACAATCTGTATATCTTCAAGAAACAGATAAATATACACTTGCTATCTACCCAACCCACACACAAACACGAAAACAACACACGTTTCCCGCATGCAGCGTCCAGCATCCCTGGCTGAGCGAGTTTTAAGTAACAGTAGTATGTAGGATAAGTCTTACAACGAGCTAAAATAATGAATAATAATGGCATGTTTTAGAAATCAAATATTTAAAATATTTTTACTACTTACATTCAACCTGTAAGTTTGAAAAAAATACGATAAAATATTGGATTCACAATACACAAAATAAAAATAAATTAAATTATATCACATGTCAATGGGATATGTAAAAACATGTGTTTTTACAGTTAAAAATAATTATATTGAGTGCTTATAATTTTGATAAATCGTTTCGTGAATCTGGTTCGTGAATCGATTAATTACAAATTTAATGCAAATTTAAGGATGTTGATACGAATATAGTTTCATATACTCGTGCTTATAATTGCTAATTTAAAATATGAATTTAATGAAACACGATGCGAGAGTAGTTCAAGAAATTGCATGCCCAGATATCATTAACCCACCGTGTAAGCGGAAGTTGACCCGCTTAGAGTGTGGAGTTTCATCTCGAGGAGTGGACATGAATGACATGAATGACGTGCAGCGCAGAGCATCACTTTAACTCAGATGTTTATTTGATGCAGGCTCTTTGCCGGATTATATTTATAACAACTTGGCGGCCCGCAAAGACGAAAAGTTGATCCGATCTGTCGTCTATCGCAAGATTCCCATATGCCTGGAGAATGCGCTGCAGGTGGGACAGTGGTTTTGAAATACGTTTGAGAAAAAAATTAAAAATATTGCTTTTAACTTTAAAATGTTTTTTGTGATTTAAAAATCTGCGTAATATCCAAAAGCAACACATTTTATGATAGTGTTTATATTAGATTTATCATACTTGACATCCCTAGAGAGAGCTGTTTTGTGTTGCTTAGAATGCATCAGTAATTGATAATAAAATTGAGCTCCCAGTGAGGTTACTCCATTTAGTGAGAATACGTGATCCTATGTTAAAAAAGTTTTTTTTCGTGTCAGAAATAAAATAACAAGTATTATATTAATGTAATTTAAAAGATTACTACTCGTACTGTGAAAACTATAACTTGAAATTAATTTAATTTGGCGTGTACATATTTTCACTTTTATACGAAATTCGATTAAAAAATCTTAAACAGCCTTAAGAAAAAAAAACAATGTTGTTAAATTAAAGAAGATTTTTAGGTTTTATTCTTTAATTTTACTGCAACTTTAATAACTAAAGTATTATTTAATTTACAGCATTTAAATGACGGAATTCCATCAAGAATTATCGATCGAAAAATCGAAACAATTATTTTAAAGGGATCTTCACTCACTAACTTGCGTTCAATTTACGACGGAACAAAAGTTCAGCTACTCATTTGTATAGATGTTAAAAATCAATTAAATTTATGATTTTTACAGGAAATTGTATATGAAATTGATCGTATTATCTATGATTTTTTGCTTTTATTTACTTGGTTCAGCGCCTTTTGTTAAGGAGCGTCGGGAGCATTTGACTGATCATTAAAAAAACTGATTCACAAAAACCCTAATATACTCGTACTTCCGATACTATAACTGCTTTCTCTTCAAACATGGGGTTTTCGTCCTGGAGGATGGTAGATACAATGTATAGTATGTAATTGGCAGAGCTTCGAGTGGGGTGATAACGTTATTCGAAAATCGTTTTGTTGAAGATCGGTCTGTGTGTCCCCGGTAAATATCTGAGAATAAGGAGCCATATATTGTTCGCTCTCCCAAAGAGTAACACTAAACAACCAGAGACTATGCCTCTTGGGAGAGGGATCAGACTGTTCGACTAAATCGCCTCGGATGTTGATATATTTCCCGTAAGGGAAGCCCAATTCAGGCATTAACTACACGAGTTTTGTTTGGAGAAATGATTCGTTGGCGTCGTCTGTTTGATGAACATTGGGACCTTCTGTTGCTTGTCTTTATTGCTTTGTTTTTAGTACTTAATCAAAAGTACCTATATTTGTATATTAATCTTGATTATTGATTGATACGCCCCGGATATGAAATTGTAGTGACCATTCGCTCCGGATATGAAGTGGATAAAAAATAGGAAGTCTTTCTTCTCGCGAACTTTTTTAGTAGATAAGTTATAGATCATGCATGACTGTGTTCTGTTTGGTGTGTGTAAATAGGAACTGTATTTTGTTTCAGGTTTTTATGGTAGACAGTTTGAAAGCCTCAGTGGCAGGGCGGCTGATTGATTTAATGGGCGGCCGCTTAGTTTTTGTGTAAAGTTAATTGCCGGTGAGCGGATCGGGCCGCGACTCACCGCGGGACGGACCTGGCCGGGCACCGGCAAAAAGCCGACCGCCGATAAGTAATGAGCTCCCCTGCGCGATTAGAGAAAACTGACGATTCTCAACCTGTGAGATTAACTACGATAATTATTTAACCTTTAAACGCCCAGTGGTTTCCTTACGGGACCGCAAATTTGCGTCGTTCAATGCCCTAGGGTGTCGTGAGCCGATACAGGTATGCCGCAGTCAAATAAGACAATATATAACTAAATAACTTTATAATGGTCTTTATGCGCTTATCACCTACTTATGTGGACTGGCAACTGCGTAGTATGCTATGAACACGATCCACATGAAATAAAAATGTACGAAATTATATAATTTATCACATTATTATCTATTATGTTGGCTTTTCGTGTGAAAAGGTTGCAGAGCACTGCCATACAGGACAAGTGCTTATGGTTCATTTCACAATCGGATTACATTAATTTGTAATAATAGTATTAAAGTAAGTTCATGGAAGAATCTATTGTGCTACGAAACATTACAAACATTGGCCTGGTAGGGCATTGAACGACGCCAATTTGCGGTCCCGCATGGGACCACTGGGCGTTTAAAGGTTAATACTATAGTCATTCATTTTATACTAACTTACGTTGAAATGTATTTTTAACTGAAGCGTCATTATCGTTCAAGACGTTGTTAGTTGTGTATTTAATTGAAGTAATAAATGCCATATTTCTTAAAAATCGTAATATTTATTTGGATAATTTAAAAGCATATTTTAAAATGTACTTTCTTTTCAAAGACGTGCATTGTTTTGATGCATATTTTTCTTTAAAAATATAAATTCAATGGAAAATTTAAATGTTATTTCTAACGACAGAAATTAATTACTAAAAAATAAAGTAAGTATATAACAATAAAAATAATTTATTCTTCATTAACCTCGCCATTTCCCATCGTCTGAGGTCAGCTCTCCTTGTGCACATTCACCATGTCATCAAAACAATATATATTTTTATTAAAATAAAACATGCATTGATGAGAGATGAAAAAAATTAATAAAAATATATTTTAGATTAATGATATTGTACTATCCAAGGATTGAGCTATCTTAAGAATCTTAAGAACAAAATGAACCAGATCACAGCATAATTTTTTGAAACATCTATCCTATAGGGTTGAAAGGAACTATAAATTTACATGTAAACTAAAAACACTAACGTCATAGCCTGAGATTTACGCATCATCCTTAATTATTACAGGAATTTACTGTAAATGGGTGGTTTTTACGGGACAAACTCGGTCTACCACCAATTTTGATAAATATACTATGACTGGCATTTGACGAGTGAGGAATCAAATTCACATCAACCTAAACCTAACTTTAGAGCTCATAAATTGATTAAAAATCTTTTCTTTTTGTAACCTCCGTCGGAGATCGAACCCACGACCTTTGGCTTGCAAAGCTAACACTTTGACCATTGAGCTATACCCGCTGGTAGAAATTTGTTGTCACCATATACAGCTTGTAAGCGGATACGAAAAAAGACTATACGCGTAGAGGGCATTTTACGATGACTGACTTTGAGAAACCTTTGTCAGATGAATGTACCGATAATATTGATAAATGGATGCGGTGCAAGATCTCGTCGTAGGCTCTATAACTTATTTTAGCTTTTCATCGACGGATGTATCCGTCAATCTGTACTTATCGTAATTCTTTTAACAAGATGTTATCCTACAGCTTCAATGGAAAATACCATTTGATTAATCATTACTCAAGTAATAAAAAAATACTGAATATTGCCACTGTTACTTTTCAAATCGAACGATTTTATTCTTTTTTCTATTTTGAATTTGAAATTTAAGAAGCCTGGTAAAATAGTTTTTAAAATTATTTTTCGCCTTAAACGATGTGTTTTTCTTATCTAAGACTAAAAATATTTGAAAAAATGAGTTCCCTGCACGCATATTAAATATTAAATTTATTTGTAATGACATACACAAATTTTATAAAACGCTTAACTACCATCAGGTGAGTCAATTCTTATCTCAAAAAGGTATAATATTTTAAAATTTGACCTAAAAATAAAGATAAATTGTTAATATTATAATAAATAAAGTTCTTTCTTCGAAAATTCAAAATGATAACTATTTATTTTTAATACTGGCAACACTGATGCATAAAACTACTGCTTGCAGCTGTCATATTAATATTGTTCTTTCATTTTGTCATTTCCAAGCTTTGTAACATAAAAGGGTATTATGAAGTAGTTTTATGATTTGGAAATATTTTATTTTTACTTCAAAACTTTATTTGTGTTCAATGTTCGAATAAGTTCGTAATCTGAGCTGAAAGAAAATAAACAGATCTTGTTAAATATGTAATTATTATATGGATGACTGCACTTGCTCAAAATTAAGCCGCCACATTTTTTGTAATATTGTTGGATCATATTTGTCTGGTGAATTTATTATAAGCCTCTGGTAAATTTTATTCGTAAATTTAAAATTAATTCATTTATCTATGGTTATCGTTTTTTCAAAGAGCCGGGAGATTTATTAGACGGGAGGAGGTAGGTATAGTTAAACGATATGGTTAATGCTGGAATAAATGTATCAACATCAAAGAAGGCCGGTGGAGGATTAATCTCTCGGTTTGAAGAGATCGCAAGAATAATGCGACCGCCTCGGAATTCTGTCGGTTAAAAATTGAGTTTACATGCTGTCTACAAAATCAGAGACTAGAATACATTGATTACTCTCGTCGTGGTTAATTGCCGTGTCATGTTATTTATGGTCGAACATGTCACTTGATTGAACGTTACAATCTTTAAGTAATTATCGAAAATGTATTTAACACGCAACCAAAAATTTAAAAACCGAATTCTTGTTACTCGTAGTGTAGTACTGTTTTCATCACGATATACTAAAAAAAGCAATGTATATGTACTCGCACATTAAAAAAGATAATGATTATTTATTATATCAGTATTTGTATAGCGCTTTTTCATGACCGAATGGTCATTCCAAAAGCGCTTCTTTGCCTCCGTCTTGAGTCTGCTTCTGAAGGATGCCTCCGCTTTAAGTTCTTTTATGCTTTCTGGATGTGAGTTTAAGGCCATTGGTGCCATGTCATATTTACTCAGTCATTAAATCTATTGCTGCCAGCCTTGGTGGTTGCACATCACAAATACAATAATGACAGTACACACAATGAAAGTACTTTAAAAGTCAGATTCAAGGCACCTATCGATTACAGTAATGTTTGTGTATTAGAAATTGATGTATGAAGAAATAAATGTTATCAACTTCTATTAGTTTAATATTAAAGTAATCAATAAAATGTTTGTATCACATTATTCGCGTACCTGAGCCTGAAGAGATACGTTCAAAACAAAATGTCGACTGAAAACTCCTGAAATGATATCTCTCGAATGCATAAGTTGAAACAAGCTGCAAGACCGTATCAAAAAACTTACATCCAGATCACGTGTAATAGGGAAGACATTGTGAGATGGGTGAGATAAAAAATATGTTGTTGAAGCGAACATGCCAACAAAATGATAGAAGGTAGACTTCCATGGATGTGGCTCCAAGAAAAGAAGAATTTCAGACTGACTCCAAAAAAAGGTTGTTAGACAGCTGAAAGAAGATTTAGATTTAGATTTATGAGTATATAGTTAAAACAAAGTATTGTATTATTTTTATTACAAATAAAGTATTTCATGATAAATACTGATATAAACTTGATATAATACTTCTTTTAAGGCTGTTGTCGAAAAGCCTCGAAAAACGATCATTTATCTCTTACTTTTGTTCGCTCACCTGACATGCACGTCAGGTGAGCGAACATAATGTTAATATTAATTTTATATAAAAATACATAGCGTTTGCAAACACCATTTTATTTGTTTTGACAGCTGCTCCATTTCATGTTGGTTCAAATGTCAACTTTAGTTTCTGACTTAGCCGCGATTATCTTTGGGGCGGTACATGTTACAGTGCCAGTCTGTCAACCCGTATCATCAGTTCTCGCCCGACCGAGGCCAACGATACAACATGTTACGGTCGGGCGGGGAAATTGAAATTGAAAATAAACGCGAATTGTGCTTCTGAAAATGTTCTTTGCTTTGCGACCTCCTGCATCCTTCCTCCACGCAGCCAAATGACGAACCCGCGACATGCTGTTGACTTTTAAAATATGGGGGATGTTAACCCTTACGTTACGGCTCGGTGGAATACAAATTAAACAGTCGATACGGCGTTAATTTTTCAAACCATTATTTTGTTTAAAACTAGTATTTGTAGCATAAATGTACTTATCAGACCTATTTTCATATATCACATTGGTTCTTCTATCCTTTAGCTATCAGATGATCCATAAAAAACTATTATATTTAACAAACGTCAATTATGTAACTCAATACATGTGGTGGCATTGACACATGTGGTTTATAGAAAAATTGCTCCTTTGACGAAACCTAACGATATTTATTTACATGCTTTTACAGATTCCTGTAAAGAATACATGTAGGTTGATAAAGGGAATGACTGCACTCCAAATTTCCTACCGTAGATGTCACAATGAGTACTGAAAGTAGAAAAACGATATATCACATCAACCTATTTAAACGGTCGGGGAATCTTTGACAGCATATGCCGATAACTGATGCAAAAGGTTAAGACATACATAACATGAGTTTAATACATATTACAAATAAACATCATTTTATAAAACACGTCTTTCGATAAGAGAAGTCCAAAATTTTGTCGCTATGATATATTTACCATGTTTTCGTAACGCGGCTGTCTATTCCTTGTAACTTTTGTTTAGATAAAGTTTGCACATATAAACTAGCGACGAGCATCAAATGATCTCGTTTTAAAGTTGCCATTTTATATTGCCAGTTTTCCCCGGTCTTGTCGGAGGAAGTTTTTGATGAAGCGCCGCATCAGCTGGACTTGACTGCATCTAGCCGCGTGGAGCACGATTTGTCAGCCAAGAATAAGACAGCTCGATCAACTTGGAAGATATGAGAGTAACAGTTTGTGTGTTTTGTACGGAAATAAATAATCGAGAGACATGTTGATACACAGCTGCGGAGTGAACAAAGAATTGCAACCAATATTCTTGAAATAAGACTAAGTGTTTCCCATCAGATGGATATTTCCCTCCTGGGGGTGAATTCGATTTATACAGAGGGTAAATAAAAGTATTTGTGTGGCATCAGATTAAATGCAGGAATCTTTTGTTGTTAATTAAATAAAGACATTTTTTTTTGCTTTTCAAAATTATTATCCTTTGTCATAAAATATACATAAATACACAAATATACGTTCGTGTTTTGCTTATATTATCTTATTATTTTGGCTCGTTCATAACTTTTAATAACAGTATTTCGAAAAATGATTAGAAATATTCGGGTGTAAATTATATTCTGAAAAGTGCTCGAAGGGTGAATGATTCAAAAATGCATGAAACCACTATTTAACCCTTTCGCATCGGTTGTCGGCATATGCCGTCATAAGATTCCCCGACCGTTGACATTGTTTGACGTGATATATCGTTTTGCTACTTTCTTAGAATGGTTTTTTATCCATCATCTGATAGGTAAATGAACCAGTGTCATATATGAAAATAGACCAGATAAGTACTTTTATGCTTCAAATACTAGTTTTATAATTGACAGTATAATTTGTATTAAAAATCGAGCCGTAGTGAAAAGGTTAATAATTAATTATAATAATAGTAATTTTATTTATTCAGCGTCCAGATCATAATAAGAATTTTACATATAAATACAAAAAAAGGAAATACAAGTTAATGACATTTAACAATTTTAATTTTAAACAACTACTGACTCTCAGTGAGTGGAGCACCGGATCACCGCTGGATGGCTACGTGAAGGCGCATCCAGTGCCCTCCAATCGGGAGTCCCAACAATCCGCCAGCGTCAGCTTAACATTTTTAGTACAACGTGCAAACCTTCGAATCAACATATTGCATCGAACCGACAGCGCCCTCAGCTCCCTCTCAATATCGTATTATAAAACGTATTTATTTTATAAGAATGTAATAATTAAATGAGCTTTCAGTCTGATGTTTAATTTAAGCTCCAATTTTGTAATTGAAACGAAAAAATTCAAGCTTAAATTAATTAAAACAATAGGCGCCTTAAATAATAATTAAAGTTAGGTAAATACTTAAATGGAAGGTTTTTACTTAATGGTATGTAAAGTACGTAAGATGGTATGAATTTCTTCAATAAATTGCTATAGTCTATATTTTACAAAACTGTTTAAAAAGTTAAAATGTTTTTAAATGTTATATCAATGTGAAAATATCATGAACATTTTTTTAAATTTAAGCGTATAATACATTTTTGTTAAATATACAGGTAAAGTTACAATCGTAAAATATTATTTTATATTTTATAAGCAAATAACTTTAATAAAAATAAATGCATTGATATTACTTAAATATACATATACTATACATAAAATTATTTTTTCAACGCGTCAATCCAAGCACAAAAATAACGGCAGAAGCGGGATGCGAACCGCGGACCTTAAATGAAGACTGATAGAATAATAATAAAAATATACATACTTTAAATATATACTATAGCGACATCTATCGTACGATGATAACAATGATATAAATACTAGTTTCAACGCAAGTCAGTCTAGGCATAGCAATGGCGCAGTTCGCCGAGCGGTATGAATACCTGGGCATAGTTGGTTTACAAGAAGTAAGACTGGCGGCGCTCGCAGCATGGCAGAGCAGATGGTCGACCTCGCTCAAGGGTAGACACACATGTTCCTTCTTTCCTTCTGTCCTCGATAGAATGGAGATGCCGTGGCTTATTCCAAACCACTGGACTAGTCAATTCATGACTGGGCACGGCAATTTTAAGGCTAAACTCTTCAAGTTTAGCCTCGTTGATAGTCCAGACTGCCCATGCGGCAGCCCCTTGCAGGACGCTGAACACGTTCTGTGGCATTGTCCAATATTAGATTTAGCGAGGCAAAGGCTCCTTAGCGTAATCCAACAGAAGTCTGGACCGGTTGGATATATCGATCTCATATCTACGGAGCCCAACTACCATGCATTTTCTGTATTCGCGGCGACCTTCGGCGAAGAAGTCTAAAATTGCAAATTTTAACGTCTCAACTACTAACTTTTACACCCATGTGTGGTGTTGCTCACAAAACCAGTTACTTGTATAACGAGAATGTACTCTGAAAACAATGCCTTGGTAAGTGCTCCCAAGGAGCGCAGGTACAAGACGACCGGCCAGGGGCCTAAGGCCCCAAAAAAAAAAAAAATATCTTAACTGGAGAATATGATCATCACGAATTGCTGCCATTATGCTCTTCCACCCATCGTAATCAAAAAAAAAATAAAAAAAAAATGTATATTTAAGTAATAATAATATTGTAATATAGTCAATGATCTATAAAAGTAGATTAGAATATTGAAATAATAAAATAATATTCTAATAAAAAAAATTAAAAAATTCATGTAATAATGTCTCCTTGAGACAATATCAAGAAGGTAAATTATTGGTTATAAAGTCCGAGTCGGAACTATAAGTAGTCGTTTCTCATCCATTTCAGTCTATAGTTTGGTTCGAGACCCGAGTGGTACTTACTAAAATAAATAGACTGCCGGAAAGTAATAATATTAAGCTTGTGAATAAATGAAGACTGATAGAATAATAATAAAAATATACATACTTTGAATATATACTATAGCGACATCTATCGTACGATGATAACAATGATATAAATACTAGTTTCAACGCAAGTCAGTCTAGGCATAGCAATGGCGCAGTTCGCCGAGCGGTATGAATACCTGGGCATAGTTGGTTTCCAAGGTCCGCGGTTAGCATCCCGCTTCTGCCGTTATTTTTGTGCTTGGATTGACGCGTTGAAAAAAGAATTTTATGTATAGTATATGTATATTTAAGTAATAATAATATTGCAATATAGCCAATGATCTATAAAAGTAGATTAGAATATTGAAATAATAAAATAATATTCTAATAAAAAAAAATTAAAAAATTCATGAAATGCATTGATGTTTTTAAATGCAATAAAATTGTTTTTTTTTTGTGTCTTATTGAAAAATAATGCATTTCAATAATAGATATATAATAAAAATCATTAACTATGCACTTAACCGTTCGCATTACGTGAGAATGGATAAATCGCTTCAGTTACATGCTAATAGAATTAATTATCATTAATAATCTATGCTGTCCGACGGATAGCCAAGGTATGTCAGTGGAGATGCCTGGGAACCGAGGAGAGTTCCATGGACGGCGTCTGCTGAAGCCAATTAGGATGCATGCCGTGTGGTCAGATCAGCTGATCAACTCTTGACTGACGTCTTAATCACGGGAGATGAGGAGCTTTCCGGTGCTTAATCGCGCGAGGTTCAATCTCTGCCTAGGCTTTCATCGATCTGACAGGAATCGACTTATGATGTCTGGCTGTAAAATCTTATTGAGCAGAGTGCTACGCAATTAAAGTGTTAATCGACTGAGCAATAACAATTTTTGTAATCGATAAAGTTAGAAATTGCAAGTTCATGTATAATTTATAAGTGATTAGTTTTAATGAGTTAACACATACCAACGCATCTACTAGTCTACAGAAAAATTACAAGTTTAATGCTGCAACCAAAAAAATTATGTTTTCAACAATTAGTGAATTATAATTTTATATTATTTTTTAATAAAAAAACTACCCGATTACAAATATTTACTAGATTTTTTTGTATTCTATATAATTGTAGTAGTCAGTTGATAACCTTGACAGTAACCCTTTCGCATCGGTTGTCGATATATGCCTTCCAAGATTCCCCTACCGTTGACATCGGGAGCCGTGATATATCGTTATGATACTTTCAGTACGGTAGGAATTTGGAACTGCAGTCATTCCTTTATCAACCTACATGTATTCTTTAGAGGAATCTGTAAAGCATGTAAATAAATATCGTTAGGTTTCGTCACAGGAGCGATTTTTCTGTAAGCCACATGTGTCAATGCCACCACATGTATGGAGTTATATAATGAACGTTTGTTAAATATAATAGATTTGTTTGCACCATCTGATAGCTTAAGGAAACAAGAACCAATGTGATATATGAAAATAGGTCAGATAAGTACATTTATGCTTCAAATACTAGTTTTAAGCAAAAAGAATGTTTGAAAAATTCACGCCGTATTGAGAGTATAAATTGTATTCCACCGAGCCGTAACGAAAGGGTTTAAAAATCATGCTGATTCAATGAAACATCTTTAATATGATTGCAATCTTGTGCGATACTTGCTCGTCGTATATAAATATGCCAATATATATATACGACGAGCACAAACAGTGGTCCAGGTAGAGGATGTTCCAGGTGCTCTACAAGAAGTGATTCAAATGTTATGCCAGATATAGATCACAAGCAATCTGTGACTTATTAAAAATTAATGATCATCGCGATATTCATTAATATAATATATATAAACAAACTAAATAAAATTAAAAGATGGTCGTTAGTACTAATGCTAAAAATTTAATTCGTGTAGGTACATTTATAATCACATAAAATATGGTCTACATATTAAATCGCAAAAAAATAATCTAAAACAAAGCATATTAAGACTGGAAAAAAATATCTGCAAGGCATTATTTATTTTCGTAATTTGTTCAATTTATATCCATTTAAGTGGTGCCGCCCATTCCATAAACAACTCCACTAAACGGCGATCAGGCTCCCAGTACATATCTCTTCAGCCAGTCGAGTAGCCTTACTTTGTCTACTGGAAACCAATTAATAGTATCTCCCGAACTTCATCTGATCTACGGCCATTTGCGGATAACGCATCTTTAGGCTTGCCACCGGAAACAACCGCAATTTGCACTAAAACCTCCAAGAAATCGCAATTCCTGTAAAATATGTTTGTAGAAATGTTAAAAATACACCCTGTTTTATTGATATAACAAGAATTTTTAATTTAAATGAAAAATTATCGGCATGTTAATATTAATATTACAATAAAGAATTTTAAGTTTATTCGCATCCTTAGTACTAAATAATCCTGGTCTAGAACAGGAATAATAATGTATTCCCTTAAAAATGCTCATTGACCAAAGCATAAATATGTTTCAGACACTACAACTGTTTTAACGAGTCCCTTTGCCTCAAATTGCCGCCACTAATAGAAGTGTGTGGCGGCAATTTGAGGCAAAACTATATGCTATGAGACGGATGAAAAAAATAGTAAAATTAAATAAAAAAGTAAATCAAACTATGCTTGTGTTACAACACAGAAGAAATATTATTAGTACATTATTAAGTAAAATAAGGCTTTCATAATGAAATAAGTTTTAAATTTAGAAACAGGTATACATATATATATATTTATATTTTTTATAATAAGATATTGATATCCTCCTCTTCCATTTATGGACATCGATTAACTGGACGAAAGATGCAGGATCAGGTTCACATTATAAACAACTTGTTTCTGTTTCACGATACATGTTTAATGTTCACGAACGTCGCCCGCTACAGGAACGCACAGGATGCGCGCACTGTAACGGGCGCGAGTCAAACTTCAACTGCCAGCCCACGGCGCGATCTCACATCTCCACGGTACCAACTGCCAATATGACAGTCCTACCAACCGGCAATAGGCCAACTGTCATAACAATTATTTTGGCGTATGCAAACACCGCTTAACATTCGATGTAGATGTCACGCAAGCGAACCAAAATAATAGACAAAAGATTGCTTGTTGAGGCTTTACGGCATCGGCCTTAAGGAGCTATATCAAGCTGATATCAATTTCTATGTTCCGATAAATCCGAAAAGTAAATAACTTTAGTATGAAAAAATGTCCAGCATGTGGGGTCCCGTATGTATTAGGTCTAATCGTTTTAGTGCGAGGCTCCATAACGTTCACGTCATCAAATTAAGTAAGTCCTTGTTTGTGTCACCGAGCTCTTATAACAGCAGACAGTTCAATCATAGATAAGGCTGTATTTGTATGTAGATTGGACATGCAGCCTGACAGCGGTTGGCTTGGCATGTTGAAGATGGGAGATGGATGGGAGCTGATAAGTGGGCGTATCTAATGGAGATAAACCACTACGTATCGCTTTACCCGTATTCATATTACAGGGGGAGAAATGAGGAGTATTTTAGACCGTAAAAAAGATATTTATTTTGTGTATAAAATACAAGAGGTAGTTCATAGTAAAGATATTTACGGGTCATAGATTTTATCTAAACATCTTAAAGACAATCTTCGATGTTTAGATCCGCTTTGATAAAATAGTAAGTGAATCCCCCAATGTAGCTACGAGTATATTAGTGTATTTATTTTCAAGAAAATGTTTAGATAAGAGTATGGAATATATTCTTATATTATTATTACTTTATAAAATAATTGAAATTTCCAACGATTGATACACATACAATCTTATAGTACTTTTCCTTGGCCTGTATTTGTTTAGTAATTAATCCAATGTTTTGGCAGTAAATTAAATCAATTGGCAGTTAATTAAATTAATCGGCAGTAGATGAAATAGATTAGCAGTTTCCACTGTGTCAATATGAATGTGGTCAGTTATAAAATTAAAATAACAGTAATAAATTCAATATTGGTAAAATAAAATGTATGAATATATATAGTATGAATATACTATATATTTATAGCGGATAATGCCAATTTATTTAGATTACTGCCGATTAATTTTATTTTCTGCCAATTGATATAACATACTGACAAACCCTTGAATTAGTTACTGAACAAAAAAATACAGGCATAAATAAATAATAAAATAAATCGATCTAACATTGCAAAAAAAAAAAACAAGAAGAGTGTGAGAAATTCGCTCAGTGGTCGCTTTGAGTGCAACGATGGTTCTAAGCTCAAGCCCACCGTTTATATTTCTTTGATTAATTGGCAAAATAAATATCATGTAAATGTTACTTGTATTTGATATTTACTTGTAAGATCATCAAAAGTCTTATATATTGTGTTTTTAAATATATTCAGAATACATTTAACTGCGGAAGAGTGCGTTTTTTGTGATTGCGGCCGGGGGCGCAAAGGCTTTGCGATAAAAAGGTGTTTTCAAAGGCTTCGGCGTCAAACGTTCCCCAATCAGCTCAGTCCAGGCTCTGGGCGGGCAGAATTCACGTGCCAATACAATCCTACTGTCGGCTTCTATTATGATTTATCAAGTGTAATAAAAGTGGGCGATCACACTTTAGCATATTAAATACTAAAATATATGAATCGCTTCAGCGATGAGAACACAAGTATTGTGTATTTGTATATATTAAAGTGGGCGATTTAACAGAAAACGTTCACAAAACAATTGGTCGTAGAAACATTAAGTACAGATAAAAGATGAAATGAAGATTGTTCTTATAGTCCATCCAATATAGGAAGAACCCTATGACACATTTATTGCCCTGTGCTAAATATCGTCCGATATAACGTTGTAAAAACGTTCGCTACCTATACTAATTTTATCAACATAAACAAAAGCCTCTCTTCTTATATATAATAAGTTATTTAGGTAAATATATCACAATAAAAACAAAATAATAAAAAATGTATGCATATTGTTACAAATTAGAAAAAATACGGCAATTTGCAACTATAATACTATAATATCTGACGCACGTAGAAGGCCATGTCACATTACTGCGAAAACCAGTGTTGGGGTATAAATAATCGGGTTTTCGATTGTTTTTGTAAATACCTACTGAAATTAAATATTAGAATTATTATCAATTATAAGTGAATATTAACAGGTTTTAAGAGACATGTAAAACAAACAATAAATAATAATATTAGTAATATGAAAATTATGAAGAAAAGCAAGTGTAGAGATAAATATTAGCACATAACCTTAAAAACACATATTTTAGTCGGAATCCGATAAAGCAGTACATTCTAAATTGTCTTCGTCACTATCGGAATCACAACTACAACTTTCACACACATTTATAATCAGGTTATGTTCACTTAAATTGTCAAAGCGTACATCGCGATCCCATTTTTATTGTTTGCCGTAGTAGGAACTTTGTTGATTTGGACAGAATGGTACGAAGCGTTGTCCATTACTATGGCATGAGGCTAATGTAAATTTGACAATAAGGTCATAAACCATTGTCTGAAATTATCAAAATTCATCTCTTCGTGATATTCTGTCGTTTTAACTGACTTAAACGCCAGAAGACAATTGGGCACAAAACCTTTTGACGTTCCGGCATGACAAATAATGAGGCGATGGCCTTTTCCTTCAGGAGTTTTCGTCCTGGATTTAGCCGTGTCGTCGGTCCATATTTTACCAACAGTATGATTAGCATTGAGCCAAGTTTCGTCGAGAAAAACGACTTTCTCCCAATTCCTAATGCTCTTCATTTGCCTCAAAAAATCGCATCTTTTCAGGGAAATATCCGTGCGCTCCATTATAAACTTTCTTTTTTCACATTTTTTATATTTGAAGCCAATGTTTTTCAATACCTTACCAAGAGACGTCGCACTGCCTTGAAATAATCCGACTGACTTTAGAGAACCTACCAGTTTAAGAAGTGTTGGTATTTCGTTGCGGTCATAGTATGCATACACGTGATTCCGAATTGCTGCCAAATCAAAGCTATCGGGTTTTGTTATTGAGCATTTCTTCTGTCGTTTCTTATTTGGTGTTCATAATTTTTTCTCTTCTAATGAAGATTCACCGTATTTCTCCTCTGTGATCCGAGACACTGTAGATTTACTGATTCCTAGGAATCCGCGACCCGATCTCGAATGTTTTCAACAGACAGCAATGGTCCACCATTTTGTTTTTCTGGATGAAAATAATCACGCAAGCGTACGACAAATTCACGTGATTCACTGCTGAGAATAGTTCTTTTCTGTCTCTTCGGCATTGTAAAAACACAAAAATATGATTCAATGAAACAACTTTAACAATACTAACAATAAATATAATAATTACAACAACAAAAAACACGAATCGATCGAAGAACAACACGCTACTTAAAGTCAAACATTTGTACTGATCCGCCATGAAGCCGCCATGCGGAAATAGAGATGTTTATATACGATTCACTTCGAATTCAAATTCGATTTTTTTCGAAGAAGAAGAGAAAAAAAATCGACCTAATCGAAATAAATATTTTTGCCCCATCCCTTTTACAAGGGGCAATAAATGTGTCATAGGGTTCTTCGTATATTGGATGGACTATAGGTTATTTGGTCACCAAAAAGGCGTCAAAAAAAACAATAAAAAATGCTATTTGATTATTTTCATGATTCTATCATCTAAAATTAATGTCAAGTTATTTATTTTATGAAATGGTTATTACATACATTTTTTAGCTGCTTCTAACTATCTTGAACACTAGTATGGATTAAATGCTTGTATTCGTAGATAATTTAAAATGCGTTACTAACAAGTAATGATAGTTAGATAATTTGTGCTAGGCTTGAAGCTTGAAGTATAAGAATATACAACAAAAACAATTTATGTTAGATTAAAAAGGTCTTTGACGTGTTAATTAATTTAAGTCAAAACGGACAACAACGAAAAAGGAACTTATTTTTTGAAAATCGGATAAAAAGCAATAAAAATATAACATATTTCAGTTCTTTAATATATTCCGTAATAATCGTTTAAACAAATAAAATATTTATGTCATGTTTTTAAAATAAAATAACACTAAAAGACTAAGAGTATATTTTAATATTACGAGTATCTCACTAATAGATTTTTTTAAATAATAAAGGAATAAGAATGGTAAAAAACGTGGATAAATTCAAACAGTACAGCATTCAATTAGCCAAACGTAAAATACATTTTTTGAATTAATATTGTATCCAACATAGCATTTAAATGCAGCCACTGAAAACGTAAACAAGTAGTATTTGATATACTTAAAAAATGAATTAGAATTATAAGACCCTTTCAGGACATAAATCATAACTAGTTTACGATAATTCCATGCGCCATTAGTGAGTGGAGCGGGTGATATGAGTCGTATGAAAAAAGTTTTCCGCACCAAATGGGATTGGATGTAAATTTTATGGAAGCCCCGAAAATTTCCAAGCCGGAGGAACCAGGAAAGCGAAGTTTAATTCAAGTACTAAAACATTTTACATTCAGACAAGAAAATATCATAATGGTTTAGTATACGAGTAGATTATAGTTTTTTATTAATTTTTTCTAATATGATTTCCTTTAGTTGTTAATTCGCATATCTTAACTAACTATATAAAATATCATCATTTTATCAGAGATTGCTTCAGAACTACTATTTTATAATACAATCAGCTCTGGGAAAAGCCACGAATGAACAGTAGGAAAAAATGCACTTTCATGAAGGATTCACGAATCACGATCTTCAATATTGAAGGGAAGAAGAAAATGAAAAAAATAATGGATAATAGGACTATGAAATAAATTCTTAGTTGTATTGGATTTCTTTTATTAAGATCACAACTTAATTATTCATATTTTACTTTCTGTTTTTTAGATACTTAGCTAATATATTACCTGTACGCATAATCTTATGAATATTTTATTATTTATTAAGAGTAAGTTTAAAAAATCATTAACTATGAAATTAATGCTTTCTATAAACAAAGCTTAAGTTTTTTTACTGAAGCCGTGAAAACATAATTTTATGTAAAAGGTAAAGCTGAATAACCGTAAAACGGAAGTTGTTTACTGTGCTTGAATACTATTCCCATTAAATATACTGTTGTACTTAAAAAATATAGAGAAAGTCATTTATAATACCGTATGAGGATGAAAAATCTCTATGAACATCTAAGTATTTTAAATTTTTTATTTAACATTAACAGCTTGAGAGGGTTGCAGAGGATCGAGAAGAGCGGTGATCAAGATGCAGGATTTTGTTGCTGCAAACCAATCCACCGAATTGATACTACTACGAAGAAGATTAAACATTCAGACGTATATATAACACGTATACAAAGCATAAAGAATACCCAAACGTTTCTTAAGAAACTGATATTAAATTTAAAATTAATAATGTACTTGGTGATGAATAACGAAAAGTGACTATCAAATTTATCGGTACAGTTTTAAATGAGTTTTTGAAGAATCAATACTGTTAATAATATTACGTAATGGATGCTGATAAAGACTTGTGTTTCACGTCGGAACGAATAACGTACTAATGGGAGTGGAGCCATTAATCACCAAGGTTTATATTCCATTCTAATGGATTACTTCTCGGTTCATTGGAAAACAAATCTGTGGATTGCAATGTGGAACTGTATTTATTATACTCGTATTTCGAAGTAAACGTAAGATTTCAGGAAAAATTGCTTAACTATTCAAACGCTCTGTGTTTGAAACACAATACAGTTATCTCTCATACAACTATGTATGAGTACTTTAAGAAAACATTTTCGATTCACTTTATTCGTTCAATTGTAACCACACTATTTGAATTACACAACTTTAACCCTCGCCTTACGATGCTAAAAACTTCCGCGCATTCCGATGGTGTCAACTCATTACACATTCTGATTTAAAGTGAATAAAATGAGTAGAAATTCGAAAAAATTAAAATATTCAAAGATATCGCTTAATTTTACAATAGTTGATGTTAATAAGCAGTAATAATTGACATTTAATAGCTAAAAACATGAAAAACATCAGACGAAGACCTCAAACAGCCAGACGCACCTTCGCGCTTGAACTTCCGAGAGATGCTAACATTACTTGGCCTGTCGACATATGGATGAGCCGATATCATTTCGAACCAGGCGACCCACTGAGGTTTCCCGTCTCGCTCACTCATATTAGTACGTCAGCGAGAGTGGGGAGTATAGATGCCGCCTCCTCTGGGTATTTTTTAATTTTATTTTCGCACACGATTCCGGCAGGTGCAATGATTCATGACAGTTGACGCGTGTTGATTGTAGTGGTGAATTTATTCCGGATTTTAGAAAAATATTTCCTGCTCCCGATGAGTGCCTATTATTACAAATATTTTTTTTTTCAATACGTAAATGTATTAAGGAGGAATACCTAAAATCTGAACCCTGTGTGTATGATATTTACAGAGATATTTAAGTTATTACAAGCAATGTGTAGTCGATAGACATCACCGGGGAGGAGAGGTTAAACAAGATTTTGTGTTGAGTATTTGAAAATGGCAACTTATTTTTCTGGCAGTGTTTAATTCAATTACAAAAAGCTTTTTTCTAAGGCATCATAATATTAGATGGAAAGTATTTTTTAAAGAAGTAAGTATGACTTCTATAAGGTCATTAACTGTTTGTAATTGGACTCCGTAGCGGCCAAACGCAATGCCTCTATTAATATTATATTAAATTATGCAATATATGTACACTATGAACTCTGAATAAGAAACACTTGGGCTATTGATTTATTTATTTCTGCAGAGAGGTGACTGATTACTTAATAATAATAATGAGTGAACAATCATTAACTGATAATTAAGGAGTGTATTCTTTATAATGAGATAATTATCGTATTGTAAACCACAAGACAGGAAAAATAAACATACTGACATTAGTAAGAAGTTTTATATTACATTTATTTGTAACTTCTAGAAATGATGTTAAGCTTACTGACAATAATAAAATACTTCATAAAATAGCAGTGACGCTTACGAAATTTGCTGCTACCAATGCTCAAACAAGAAGCATAAATAACTTCATCATCATCATCATAACCTGGGCCAATCTAATGCTAAATGAAGGCTTCCCTTATAATTTAATTCAATTAATAAACAGTTATTATTTAGCAAACAGTCAGGTATAAATACCTAAAAAGGTAAATAAAAAATAATCATTGGCAGTAGAAAAATATCGATCGGCAGTAAAAATTAATAAATTGGCAGGAATTAATTAATGAATGGTAATTATTAATAAGTTAGGTTAGGTTTCCATTTTATGGGTTAATTGCTTATTATTTTTAATTGATTTTCACCAATATTGAATATGTTAAAGTCATTTTATTAATACTTTGACTAGATTATTCACATAATCTACTGGCGGTTAATTTTATTTACTGCCAATTGTTTAACTTGCTGCCAAAACATTGAATTAGTTACTGAACAAAAAAAATACAGGCATTTGAAAATAAATAAAGTCGATTTTAATTAAGTAATTTTATACGTAAAATATATTTAAAGGTTGTAATATATTTTTTGAAAGAACGTAATACTCCCAATTAGATAAGAAGCATACTTTTAAATTTGATTGACATGCTTATAGAGGTTTGAAAAACATATTCAATAACACTGGTTTCATAGAATAAGTAAATATTGTTGTACGCGGGTAATGAGTAGAGACCCGTATTTTTAGCATCTATTTTTTTCAAAATAAGCGCTATGGAGCATTTAAAAACATGCATTTTTGCATCTATTTTAGCATCTATTTTAGCATCTATTTTTGTATGACACAAATATCAAATAATTATCAATTTTACTAAGTTTTCCATTTTTTTATTAAAATATTGATAAATATACATAAATATTAAAAATAATTATCAAACGTACTAACACATTAAACAAAATAATACCAAAATAGGGCAATCATCAAAATATAAATTCAATTATTGAAATTTTCAGAAATGAACTCTAATGGTCACCAAGTTCATTTATGGGAAAATTGAGTAGAAACCGATAACGGACAGTTAAATTATGTTTTCTGTTTAGTCTCCATAATATAAATAAAAAAGGGATAAAATGTACACAATTGAATTTTATCTAACAAACAAAAATATCCGACTAATATTTCTAAAAATCAATTATGGAGCCTGTTTTAATGGATGAATTTGTTAGGTTAGTGCGTCAATCAATTACTATTAAATAAGATTTGCTGAAGAATCTTTCAACATCAAAACTATTTATTGGACACCAAATTGATTTGATAGCAGTTCAACTAAAATTTTCATTCTTAACTTTTGTGGCCAATAAAAGTTGTAAAATATCTGGTTTTAAATAACTTTTTATAATTTACAAAATTTTGATATCCTTCTATACATTGAGACTCTGATAATAAATTAAATAATGGCAAGTTCTTGTTAAACATTAATGGTACATTTTGTACCGCTACTGATGGATTAAAAAGTTGACTCAAAGTCTCGTAATATAAATTGGTCTTATTTATCACTAAATAAGACTCAAGCTTAAGATTTTTTTAGAAGTTTCAGTTAAATAATATTCCAGTTCCTTTTTTACTGTTTCACTAGTGAATGAAATTATTTGTATTGTTTCAACAGAAAAAATTCAATTAATATGGTTTTGTAGGCTCCGTTTTATATTTTAAATTTCCTCCCATAATTAATGTGCGAAAGGATATGTTTGGGCAATGTTACCGGTGTAAAAGTATTGCCGTAGGCGATGTAAAGTGTGTCTATATATGATAAGTATGTAAAAATCAATCATTTTATTTATATAACGTCGAAATTAATTCCATAAATCAAGCAAATTGAGATTTTAACATCTATTACCATATTCTATGAAATTCGCATTTATTAGCATCTATTCCGAATTTTAGCATCTATTTCGCATCTATTTCAAAATGCTATGAGTAAGTACCGCGTAGTTAAATTAATTTCATAATCTATATTGTAAAATCCAAGGAAATACAATATTCATTATTATAGAAAACTTATGAATAATTTGTAATAGTTTAATATTATTTGCTAATATTTATTTTTAATATATGAGACATTGTTTGCTTGTTTTAAAAGTATTATTAAATGCAAAAGCTCGAAATCTTCATAGAAGTAATACAAATAAAATTCAATGCACTGTTATGATGATTTAAAATTTAATGATACTCAGAATAAAATATTTTTTAATTTCATATTGTTTTGTGAAAAAGTACTTTGATACGTGAATATATTGTGATGTTAAATAAAAAGTCTATTAACCCTTTCATTACGGCTCGGTTTGAATACAAATTATACTGTCAATTATAAAACTAGTATTTGAAGCATAAATGTACTTTTCTGGTTTATTTTCGTACATCACATTGGTTCTTGTATCCTTTAGCCATCAGATGATGCATAAAAAATATTGTAAGAAAGTAGCAAAACGATATATCACGTCAACCGATGTCAACGGAATCTTTTGACGGCATACGAATGGGTTAAAATTAATATTCTCATGACATTGCATATGTACTAGTAGGTGGCTAGATACAAGTGTTATGTTAAAATGATTTAAAACTCTATGCGTGTAGCGAACACGTCAATTACAATCGCCATATTTTTTGCTGAGCAATTTTCGCCTATTATAAATACATCATTATTCGCCATTAAACACAATCATTACGAAGATGTCTCAAATCTAGGCCAAACATCGGTCAATTCGGACAATTGTGATGTGCACAAAAAATTGAGCTTAATGACTACAAATTAAAGAATAACATTGATAAATTTACAGTCAAGAAATTTGGAGTCAAAACAAAAGCGATAAAAAAAATACGTTACTATAGCTACCTCATACGTCACTTTACTACTTATAAAATAGAGTATGTTCTCTGGGATCACTAGGGAAAATTGCTCAAGGACAGGAGACAAAGTATCTCTCTCTTCACGATGGATCATCAAAGAAAGAACACCTAAGTATTCAACCGTCGAGTTCTTCTTCTACATCGTAATGTAAAATTTAAATTATCTAATACAACATCACATCTTAAGGTTGACCGATTAAATTAGTTAGTTGTTAGTCTTTCGACGGGGTGTTGGCCGAGATAAATAAACACAGTTTATGGTAGCCACGTTATCTGGATTGGCATGAAATATAAATAAAAACATGCTTTAAAACACTATGGTACTTTTGTTTTTTTATCATATTCTTCTACGTATTAAAAAATCTATGAATTTATGAATCGACATATGAAATATTACAACTTGCTTAAATTCATTTAATTAAGTCTTCAGTCCATTTTTTCAAAAACATATTATGACATCTTTACGACACCAATAAACAAAAATGTCTCTTTACAAGCCGCCAGATTTTTTCACACGACACTGCGTTAAATAAATCAATAGAATTATTCATAGACTGGATGTAGGAGAGTTACAATAATGTTTAATAATTTATTACGAGTTCAGTTAGAATTCTCTATGGTAATTATTGACAGATCTTGATTACCAAATATCATTTCAAAATTATTATTTTTCTTGTAACTTGTTCAATATACGTTAGCTCAGTTATCAGCTGTTAGATTTTACAATTTATTGCGAATTATTTAACGCAATTCATAAAATGCAAGGTGTTTGGTGTTGTAGTGAAAAAAATAATCCTTAATGAAGATATATTAAGTTCACGTACGAGCAAATAATTAATTCCTTATATGCTAAAATTAAAATCTGGACCCAATATAAAAGTAACTAGTATGTTAATACACGACAACACTTTATTTTACTTTAAATGTGGAAGCATCACATTTTTTAGAAAATATTGTTTTGATCAACATAAGGTAAGCGGACGACAATGTTGACATTTCACTGATAATATGGTGTAAGTATCAAGTCAGTTAGAGGATGTGAAAAGTTGGTTGAGTTACTTGAATATGGTATTTTTCCAACCTCGACTAACTGCCTAAAACTTTCAGCCATGCTATCAACTCCGTTTTGTCAATGGAACGGAACTGAAATGGTAATGGAACTCATAGCAGTGATACGTGCTATACGAGTCTACAATACTTTTAAAAGATTTAAAATTCTGAAATGCGCGAAATTTATTGTTTAAGTTGAATTAACGTAACAAAAGTATACTAGAAAATTTATACATTGATTATGCTTCTCACTACGTAGCCCATCACATAAAATTATTAAAGGTAGAACCTGAAGTATCAAATGGAAATAGTAAAATAAATAACCATGAGATTTGATTTCTATGATGAAAAATGTTCATTGAATCGATGAAAGTTCTCTTGAAATATTGAATGTAGTATTTCTCATAAAAATAAGATAAAAAAGTCTCGGAATACAAAACAGTAATAAAAAGTTGGAGAAAATTCAGTTGTTGATAGAGCATGATTAACATTATTAGATATATTTATTACGTATATAATTATGAGAATAATAAATCTGAACTTAGACTGTAATTGTTTTGATTCTAAAATATGAAAAGTTTATATCAATTATAAAATACGTTTACGCAATACTAAAATAACTAAGTGCGTTCATAAAAGTACTGCCTTTGATTCCAAAGTAGCATTCTTGCATACCATAACATAAATTACTTTTCTCTGCCAATAGATTTGCAGGAAATGGTTCTTTCCAAATTAACGAGCTTCAAAATTGGACGTTATCCGCGTTTATATACGGTTGCGTTTCAACTGTAAATCACTCCATTTATATTTAATATAATTTTATTGCTTTAAATTGCCTCATTTATATATAGAGTCAGTATATTCGAATTGCAATTACACTTGGGAGTGCCTACAATTCAGAATAAAACCATTACCTTCATTTGTAGCTGTAAGTTATTCCAGAACGTGACTTGGTCAAAGAGCGATTTCGTTAAACGAAGACAATTAAACGGTGGATAAATATTTAATTGAATTCAGAAACTTGCATTTTGAACAATAATTGAATATTTATATGTTAAGTACTTTAATAAGTATTTTTTGTCAAAAAAATGTAACGTGTTTCGTGTGCAAAAGGTTACAGTAGATTGTTTCATATCTACTAAAACCTTTAACACAATAATACATTTAAATAAGCACATAAAAAAAACGTTGTAAGATGCAGTGTTTTTTTTAAGCTAACAAATAAAATAATTTACATATTAAATTGAAAAAAAAAACAAAAACACATTTTAATTTAAAACGCCGCTTTCGTTGAAAAGCATTTTTAAAAACGTAAAATGTTATTTCATGTAAGTTTATTGTTATAAGAAACAATATGTTTATATATAATGCTAATATTTGTTAGTAAGATGATAATTTTGAAACTAAATACGAACAAGCAGAAGAACAGCAAACATTAACAAAATTAATAATTTTGAAGTTCACAATTTCTCGAATGTTCATTTTGATTAAAAAACTTTTGCTTATTATAATAATTATATTGAAACACCTGAGAAGCGCTGGCTTCCTTGGTAATCTGGTGGCGCTGTTTTCGCGCCTAATGGGTTAATCGCGGTGTTTTAAGCGTTAATGGGTTATCCGCGCGTTCGTGTTATAGAAGTGTGGAAGCGATCTCGCTCATTTGCGAAAGCCGCGATCGGAGCTTTTGAATTCCGAGCCGAGATCTGATCACTTCACCGACTTCCGGGAACTTATCTGCTAAATGCACATTATGGTGAACTACCAGCATCCAGTCAGTGGCTAAGTGGTACTGACTTCTGATGTTTGTAATCTTTAATGTGTGTAGATTATGATTATGATGGATAAGAATAGAGGGAGCGCTAGACCTATAATTTATTTTAAAATGGCAATTAAAAAAAATTGAAATATGCCTAGGATACACCAAAAGCCGTCTGTTAAAGTTTCAGCGTCTTGAACGGACAATAATGAACGGCTATATATGTCTTGGGATAAGGCATGGACTATAGTAGACGACAGAATTGTGTGCTGGCAATTAATGGTAACTTTCGAATGAAGAAAAAGAAATCGACAGTCAAAAAAATTAAATTTGAAGATTAAACTCAACGAATTTTATTGCAATGAATAAACGTATCAGCTGGCCTTCCAGTACGTGGTGCATCTTTGACATCGAAATTACGGGAACGAAATCGACGAAATCAAAATTGCGCATTATTAGCTATTACATTATCAGGACCATGAGCAATTTGCACATTTTCAACTATCTGGCTTGCGTTTTCGCCTTTATCGAAGATAAACAATAAAAATGTGTGTTTTTTCTTTGCTAGTGTCCATCTTTGACGAGTGCTAAAAAAACTGAGTTGACCAATTAAAAATTGTTTGACATATTTTTTTAGAAAAAAATCTCATATTTGTAACGCCATCTAGTATAACTCGCTCAGACTTATGCAACGCGAGATACACATAACAAAAGCTATATATTTGAAGAATACAACATCTAATATAATATGATTTTGATACAGTAGATATTTAAAGACATTATTAGTAATATTATATTAAATATGCCTATTTATAAAGTGGTGCCTTTTTAAAAAGTTAAACGACGTAAGAAATATTCCCAGTAAATAAAATTATTGAATTAGTTTATATGGATTTTTTTTTAAATTTTTATTAGAATATTATTTTATTATTTCAATATTCTAATCTACTTTTATAGATCATTTACTATATTATAATATTATTAATAATGAAATATACATATACTATACATAAAGTGCATTGTGAATAAATGAAGACTGATTGAATAATAAAAAATAAAAATATACATACTTTGAATATATACTATAGCGACATCTATCATACGATGATAAAAATGACATGAATACTAGTTTCAACGTGAGTCGGTCCAGGCACAGTAATAGCCCAGTCGGCTGAGCGGTATGAATACCTGGGCATAGTTGGTTTCCAAGGTCCGCGGTTCGCATCCCGCTTCTGCCGTTATTTTTGTGTTTGGATTGACGCGTTGAAAAAAGAATTAGTTTACGTTACAAAAAGATACGTTGCAAAAAGTAAAAGTGTATTTATGTGTGGGGTTCATATTTTGTTTAACTTTGTACGTTATGAGATTCCTTTGATGACAAAAGACCTACAAATAAAAAGTTTGAGATTGGAAGAAAGAAGAAACGTGTTTGTCCTGAATGTAGTTCGAAAAGTAATCTAAAGGTAGAGTTTATGGATGCTTGAGTTTTTCACGGATCAAGAATCAGAGCCGAGAAGATATCTTCGCACGGAGAGATTAGAATACAGTAAAAATGTTTTCTCAAGAGATTGTTTTTATCGAAATACAAACATGGCAGACAATAAACTCCTCTGAAGCGCTATTACACAATATTATGTAAGCAATTTAACAGTATTTCTTTGATTGTTAATCTTAATAAAGTGAAGCAATGTAGAGTATCATTAATAAAATAAAGATTCAGACGCATTATATGTCATTATATATCATTATATACGTCTTAAATAAAAAAATAAATCAAGTAGAATCGCTTGATTAACCAAACTGGTGAGCGGTTTTAGACAAAATTCAATGTAAATTTTTGGAGCACGACTAGCTTAATTTTCTTAATATATGAATTTTTTAAATTTTTATTAGAATATTATTTTATTATTTCAATATTCTAATCTACTTTTATAGATCATTGACTATATTACAATATTATTATCAATTAAATATTCATATACTATTGATGAAATTCTTTTTTCAACGCGTCAATCCAAGCACAAACATAACGGCAGAAGCGGGATGCGAACCGCAGACCTTGGAAACCAACTATGCCCAGGTATTCATACCGCTCAGCCGACTTAGTTATTGCTATGCCTGGACCGACTCACGTTAAAACTAGTATTTATGTCATTGTTA
This sequence comes from Glossosoma conforme, assembly GCA_022606575.1. Classification (NCBI taxonomy): domain Eukaryota; kingdom Metazoa; phylum Arthropoda; class Insecta; order Trichoptera; family Glossosomatidae; genus Glossosoma; species Glossosoma conforme. The sequence goes on along the minus strand of JAGTXR010000014.1, from coordinate 575,485 downwards.
TCATCGTATGATAGATGTCGCTATAGTATATATTCAAAGTATGTATATTTTTATTTTCTATTATTCAATCAGTCATCATTTATTTACAAGCTTAATATTATTACTTTCCGACAGTAATTATAATTAAGTAATAATATTAAGCTTGTGAATAAATGATGACTGATTGAATAATAAAAATAAAATATACATAATTTGAATATATACTATAGCGACATCTATCGTACGATGATAACAATGATATAAATACTAGTTTCAACGCGAGTCGGTCCAGGCATAGCAATGGCCCAGTTGGCTGAGCGGTATGAATACCTGGGCACAGTTGTTTCAGCGTCCGCGGTTCGCATCCCGCTTCAAGCCGTTATTTTGTGCTTGGATTGACGCGCTGTAAAAAGAATTTCATGTATAGTATATGTTTATTTAATTAATAATAACTTTCCTAACTTAAGCTGTTGGATACTCCGAAAATGCGTTCTTCCATAATGACCAGTATCAGAACTTACATGTCTTCCAGTAGATATGTTGTTTAATCGTGTTGATCATCGACAATAGCACACTGTAAGCGCGCTTTTTAATTGATCACCCGAATTAAGCAACATTATAAGTAGCACCTTAATTGAGTCATTATACGAGTATACTGCATATCGCTTGTCGTTGCTTTGGTTGAGATACTTAATATAACCAACTGGTTCAGTCCTCGAGAAAGTCAGGCGTATCAACCGAAAACCGTAAGAAAAATGCAAGAACAAGATTTTTACGCAGGAGGTCGTTAAGAACTACACAGTGTATTTATTCCCAGGAGAACCTCCGGATGCAGAGATGTCTTGCAACAAGGTATAGATTATGATAGCTGACATAAAACTGTGTGGTGACATGTGAAGTAAACGCTTTCTCATCGTGTAGCCACTCAGATGCCCAACGTTTGTATACATTATTTATTTCAGCTTTAGAGTGATGAGTACCACACTACGCTGTAGTCTACACATCTTCCTCGTTGAGTTGTACCTGCTCTCACGATGTTCGGTCCTGCGGCTTCTCTCGGATGTCTTCGTGCAATTTCAGCCAGCCAGATGCCAGCAGCCGCGTGCAGTCCGTGCGCCAGGATATGCGCGCCGCACGCGCACGCACATATGCACCAGCCCCAGCCGCCCTCAGGGTAGTAGTGCTGCCGAAGAGTTCCTCCACGTGCTGTGACGCTGCCCGCCGTGCGCGCCGTGCCCGCGCTGGACGTGGCACGAGACACCACCTAATATACCGCGAAAATTTGATTTCCCCTCCAAGATATACCATCACTTCAACATGACGCTTTGTTAAAACAACCTTACAGTGGTCATATAAATATAACGCAGTTCGAGTGCATAGACATGTAAGTGTGAATGTTTTTTTCTTTCAAAACACTGAATGCAATGAATATTTACTTAAAAAAGCTGTTAAATTATCACGTAATCTGAATACAGTAGTATTGAATACAGCTTTACAAAAGTACATTTTATATCTTTAAAAATAATCCAGGTGTTATTACAGTGAACAATAGTGTTAAAGTAGTTGATTGAAAGTCTAATTTTTATGTAGTTTTTTTTATAGATATAACTTTCGCGTAAATAAGAATTCATTTTATTTTGTATTTTGAAATTTGTTTTAAAACTGCATACTACTAATACAAGTAGTTAAAATAAAAATATGAAGTAGGCCAAAAGTATTTTATTTATCTATGAAATATTTAGTTAATACGAGTATTCAAAATTACGCTATTTAGTCATGAAAGTCTTCCAATAGAAACAATGTGAAATACAACTTAATATTTTTACATTCAACATTTTGTGATAAATCATAATATTGTATACAAGATACTAGGTAGAGCTTTAGAGGTTTATTTTTTTTTTTGTGAAAAAAATACCAATAAGAAATGGTCTTGTTTACACATTTCATAAGAAAGCATATTTGTAGGAACAATAAAAAAGTACTATTTATGTTCTTTGATATAATACCCCTTTCATCACCGACAATTTTAGAAATGTATATATTATTCATAACCGCTGAAAAAAAACAAGTGATAATGGCAAGTTTAACATAATGGTCTTTGCCATTATTTTAACGTACACATAACCCTAAGTATGTAAATAAATTATGTTTCCGTTACCATATTACTACTTTATATTTTTATAAATAACGATTTTTAGAAAATATGCTTCAAAACTTATAAGTACTGGTAATTGAGTTTGTGGCATAAAAAAATTTCATGCGAAATTTATGAATACTTTGATTAGTACATTAATGCAAAGATTGCGTTTATTTCACAAAACATAATGAAAGTTATCGAAGTAATAAGAGAGTTAGAGAACTAGGCAAATTAATAAAGTTTAGTTGTATTGTTATTGTTTCTTTATTAAAGATATAACAATAAAAGTCAATGAAGCATAAATCGTCCTATAAATTCAGTCAATTGGGTAATTCCTATTGCCTCAATTGATCCTTAACCTTTCACAAAAAAAATATTTAATCATATTAAATTCATTTCCTTTGTATAATTTATATCGAAATATAAATATGTGTCAAGCTAACAACAGAGCGGATTAGTAGTTAAAGAACCAATAAATTCCTTGGGCTAGTATTATATATTTATAAACTAATGATATATTATATTGTCGGGCAGCATAGTCCAGCGGTTAAAGCGCTTGTTTCTCACTCAGATGCCGTCGGTTCAACACCCGACCAAGCTTGATTTTCTTAAGCCGATTTAATTAAATCTAAGCTATATACGTATCCCCGATAAGGATGAGCAACCTTTTAACGAAAAAAAAAATGTCCAGGCCTCGGGAGCGTCGGGCTCCAAATATGGAGCGGATATGATAAAAATATTACATCAAGCAAGGCTAGCTTTCAATAAAAAAGCCAAAATTCTTGAGTCAAAGAATATTACTTTAGGGCTCCGCAAGCAACTTGCCAAAACACTTGTTTGGAGCATCTTAATGTACGGCTGTGAGACATGGTGCTTATCTGAAAGTGATAAAAAAAGACTAGAGGCCTTTGAGATGTGGTCGTACAGAAGAATTCTCGGAATTTCCTGGAGAGACCACGTCACGAACAATGAGGTTCTCAGGATAATCAAGGAAGATAGGCACCTAATAAGAACCATCTCAGAGAGGCGAGCCCGATGGATTGGTCACATCATGCGCCACGATGGTCTTCTTCACGATATTGTGGAGGGGATGGTTGAGGGTAGAAACTGTAGAGGGCGCCCTAGACGGGAGTATTTACAGCAAGTATTCGAGGACATGAATTGTAGCGCTTATGCTGAGCTGAAAAGGGTTGCGGAGGACCGAGAGGAATGGAGATCGAGATGCAAGATTCTGTTGCTGCAAACCAATCCACCGGATTGATACTACGAAGAAGATGATAAAAAAACATATACGTTATATTTTTATGCGTATGTAGGATTTGTCATTTGAAAGACCGAACGCGAAACCGCGGTCTCATATCTGTTACGAGTATCAACATACTTTCAACATAATCCATATGAACACGAGGTTAAAATTATTATATACGAGTATCTAATGCTTAAAAGAGGAGCATGAAAAGCACCTCCACGCGGTGCCCCCTGGAAACGGAATCTCGGACTTCGTCCTCCCGATATGGAATAGGGATAAAAATGTATGTGACAAGTTCCACAAAATTACATTAAGGATCGAAAAATAATATTATACTCCCGGACAAACTGCAAAAATATGGAAATTGGGTGGAAAATGAAATGTGCCAACGAATCTTATATTATTCAGAAAAGTTATAAATGAATAAATTATTAACTTATTATTATTAAATTAAAAGATATGAATGACCTATTAAAATAACACATTGTTAGCGCGGTTTTCTTTTAATCACTGTGGTTAAGCAACATTGGACGTACCACGTCTTGGATGGGTCACCTTTTGCCTACCACGTGTAATTAGGTGTAACCACCTTTTAGCACTAAATATGCCAGACAAAACAACTGGATCATCATTTAATCTTCATGAAAAATGGCGCATTAACAAGCACAAAAAAGCAAAAATAATCTGACGTCGCTGACACAAAGAAGAAGAAGATCCTAAAATGAGAAATATTAGAATATATATTTTTTTGCTTTTATAAAATGACAGTATTATTTAAAACCAGCAAGCATATGATTAGGAAAACCACGAAGTATTTATTGTTAAGTACAGCGTAAAAATTAATGGCAACATTATTTATCCTACAGAATGTCTGTTTGCGAAGAATGTTTTTTTGTCATCTTACAGAGAGGCTTTAGTTTTTGCAATCTACAGTAAATCAGGCGATGTTGTCACACAATACATTTCATTGTTTTTTTATCGCCCTATTTTTAGACGTATCGTGTGTTTAGAGAGAGATATATCTGTCGAATTCGTTAGCGTCGGGAAATATATCGCATAGGTGGAATGCGTTTACTTGAGAATAATCCATTTGCAGCGTTGTGAAAAGTGGAGGGGGAAATAAGGTCACGAGCAGAAATAAACACGTGCTGAAAATACTCTTTTTCGTGTCCTTGTAACGGATGCTCCTTTCAAGCGTCCTTTTTTCAGCGACAGGGAAATACAGCTGAAAATATTACTTCTTATCATGAAATAAATAACACTAATTAGGCATCTCCCAAAACATTCATACATCATTAAGACATATGACTAGAAATATTTTAAAGGAAAACACGGTATTTATATTTGTTCACAGCGATAAACATATTTTTTGTTCTTATAAAATATTAGAATCACAGTCAGTAGAAAGACTGCTAAGTGAACTTGGTAGTTGGGGTTCCAAGTGTTATTTCTTTGTATTATTTCTTTGAGCGAATATGTTGGAAAGAGAATGTTTATAAAATATGAACAAAAAATATAAATAAAAAGTATAAATATATATTGTAATATCAATCAATATTAAAACTTATTATAACCAACTTAGATACAGAAGATTTATTAAATAAAATAGAAATATTAAAGAATTCTGTCTTAAAAACATAACAAATTGCATTATATAAAAATGAAACCAGTAATTTGTATTTATTTTTACATAAAAGCAATAAATTATGTATAGTAGTAAGAAATTTATATAAAAATAAATAAATATATAATAAAACAAAATTTAATAATATTAAATAAAACGATTGCTATCAATTAGTTTTGATATCATATTTATTGGTATTTATTATATGAAATAAATCAAGATGTTTATTAATTTTTTACAATTACATAGTATATATTGTGGCTTTTAGGTTAAGCAGTGTGTGGCGAATTTCTTCTTACCAATATTTCGACCGCCATTGCAGGGGTCTTCTTCAGGATTGAGGTACGTTAGGCTAACGGCTAAAGTACCTCCTGACAACAACTCACAACTAAGTCATCAATCCCGAAGAAGACTTCTGCAATGGCGGTCGAAATATTGGTAAGAAGAAATTCGCCACACACGGCTAAACCCAACAGCCACAATATCAAATCTGGCCGTGAAAACCTAAGAAGTTATTTACATAGTATATGTTTATAAATATAATAAAGTTATGAATGAAGTGATAATTTAAATTTGTGAGTTATATTTATTAATGAAAATCCCTTGGATGAAACATGATACGTTTATAAAATGGCAGAATGCTCAAAAATTTGGTATTCCGGCAGAGTTTTCTGTTCGATGAGACTTTTTCCGCGAAAATATCCATTTTTGCAAAGTTAATCAGAGTTTATATTCGGGATCAGCCGTAACAAAGTTCCCGTAAAGTTTCTTGCATGTGATGTTCCCGATATGGAATAGGGATAAAAATGTATGTGACAAGTTCCACAAAATTTCGTTAAGGATCCAAAAATAATATTATACTTCCGGACAAACTGCGAAAATATGGACATTGGGGCGGGAAGTGAAATGTGCCAACGAATCTTATATTATACAGAAAAGTTGTAAATTATGAATTTAGTCATTTACTATTATTAAATACGCGATGAATGATTGACTACAATAACATATTGTTCACGTTTGATCACTGAGCTAAGCAACATTAGACGCAGACCACAACTTGAATGGGTCACCTCTTGTCATTAGGCTTAGCCACATTTTAGCACTAAATGTGATAGACCTCGAAAGCGACTGGCTTATCATCCAATCTTTTTAAAAAGTGGTGATTAACAAGCACACAAATATGGTTAGGATACTACAGGGGGCATTTATTCAAGTCTCTGTGCTCTTGGCATGAAAGATCTCGGGAACCATGAATGTTCTCAGGTGAATCACTAGGTGCAGATATGTTTTAGGCCAAGGCATAAATAATGATTATTTTTTTATTTTATGAAAAATTTCGTGATCATTCTCTCCATCCACAAAACGAATATATATTAACGAGTTTACCAGGATTAAAACAATATTTTTAATTGACTTTAAATACTTTATAAATACTTTATTCAATTAAGTAAAATAACCTGGAATATTCTTATGCAGTCGTGATGGTTTTTGTGGCGTTTTTTTTATTATATGAGCATAAAAAAAACTTAAAATATAATTGTTTGTACTAGAGATTATCTAAATAATTAATAAAAACTTATTGATATATTTGTATTTTATAATATGTTGAATTGTATTTAATTAGAGTATTTTTGTAGTTTTTGTGTTTGTATGTTAGGTTGATAGCTCTATAAAATAATTTCGCAAAACATTTTTTTTGTAACAGGTCGCTTTATTGGAATATTTTCCCGAACACGAGAGGAAGCGACAATGCCGAGTACCTACAACAGCTCTTAGTGGCGACAGACTTTCAGCCTCCACAGAGCTCTCTCGTAATATTTCAGTCCAGAGAGCGCCGTCACTTTATCTAATTGCTTCAGATAACCAGTCAGTAGACTCGCAGATGCTTTCATAGAACAAAACTATACATATACTTCACGTGTCTTCATTACATCATGGCATCTTTCATGAAAAATATCAACCAAGAATAGCGGTCGTCAATTGTTCTAGAAGAAGTTTCAAATTTAAAAAGACCATATCTCAATTTTAAAAGTAAAATAAAGTATCTGACGAATGAAATAAATAAATAAAACAATACTCTCTAAAGTAGATTAAAATCTAAGCCACATATAACGTATGTCATTTGCGCTAGACTATAAATGTCATATTTATAAATTTATAATGAAAGCGTATTTTATATTTTTACAATGCGTATTTAAAAATAACAGTTCTTTCTATGGATCTTTGTGATTTTCTAAAATAAATAATTTCGAATAATAAAATATAAAAATAAATGTCACAAAAGATTCATAAATACGAATCTGTATTTTTCTTTACACCCACATTACATGAGAAAATATCAAGCTCTTTCAGATGCCTTTAGTCGCCTAATCTTTAGTCGGATGTTTACTGAAAATGTCCAGAAATACTGTGGCTTAAAATAATATATTTCCACGAACAGGTATTAATATTATTTACCGTTGTTAGAAAACACCTACTCATTGTGTATCGAAATACTTCCATTTTACTCCATATTAGTTCAATAACTATATCCAATATTTTGAGTTATACAAAAAAGATAATTTATTACGAACAAAATACAAATGTTCAGTGAAACATCATGATATTCATAAACAACACTCATTCCTATGTACTCGATTATAATGATTTATCGACCACTGTAAAATTCACTATTAAAACGTATTTACAAATAAAATATCATATTATGAGAGATACCACAATAAAAAAAGAAACAGCCTGTAGATACTCGTTAAGCTTTTGCAAAAATAATTTTAATGAAAACTGTAAAACTGTGATTAAATAAACCTGAAACCTGTTTATTATTAACAATGCTTATTACGTAAAAGTAAAAAAATAAATTTTCATGACCTTCTGGACGGGTTCATTGAAGAATCTCACATCATTGAGTGCTGGTGAGTCCGCGTGCACAAAACCTGGAAAGTTCAACTCTTGGTATTCCATCTCTGGATAGTCCAGCTCGCAGGAAGGAGCATCCGCGCTGGTGGCCAGCCCCGAGTCTTCTCCATGGGCCAGGCGTCTCCTGAAGGAATGTCGTCCCAAACATTCCGAATCTGGAGAACTCTCTTGATCAGAACTGTCCAGATCCATCTTGAGATGATGAACTGATGAACGTCGATAACGACGACGTTATTTATGATGTTTTCATTTCATCTTGTTACAAAAAAAACGAATTTCTTCGATTCTGATGTATAGCAGATAAAAGTTGATGCAATTGCCAAATTTTGTCTTAACGCAATTTCGGTAAAATTTATATCCATATCTCGATTGTCTTATTTAATACACTTAACTGTTTGTGTTAAAACAAATGTCGGCAATTTGTTGATATTTCAATTCATTTTTGTAAATCTGCAATGCATATAGCAGCTTTCGAATTCAAAAACACGAATATTGATCACAATAAATGCAATATCTTGGCAAAGCTCTCTGAAAATTTGTATCGCAACTGCCTAATAAATGTTTTGCCAATTGGATGGACAGTATTTGATTTTTTTTTATTATATTATACGAATTTGAATTTAGATTCATTAAAAAACAAATATGAATTTTTAAATTTTTATTAGAATATTATTTTATTATTTCAATATTCTAATCTACTTTTATAGATCATTGACTATATTACAATATTATTATTACTTAAATATACATATACTATACATAAAATTCCTTTTTCAACGTGTCAATCCAAGCACAAAAATAACGGCAGAAGCGGGATGCGAACCGCGGACCTTGGAAACCAACTATGCCCAGGTATTCATACCGCTCGGCGAACTGCGCCATTGCTATGCCTAGACTGACTCGCGTTGAAACTAGTATTTATATCATTGTTATCATCGTACGATAGATGTCGCTATAGTATATATTCAAAGTATGTATATTTTTATTATTATTCTATCAGTCTTCATTTATTCACAAGCTTAATATTATTACTTTCCGGCAGTCTATTTATTTTAGTAAGTACCACTCGGGTCTCGAACCAAACTATAGACTGAATGGATGAGAAACGACTACTTATAGTTCCGACTCGGACTTTATAACCAATCATTTACCTGTGTTACTGATGGATAATTTTACCTTCTTGATATTGTCTCATCCATTCAGTCTATAGTTTGGTTCGAGACCCGAGTGGTACTTACTAAAATAAATAGACTGCCGGAAAGTAATAATATTAAGCTCGTGAATAAATGAAGACTGATAGAATAATAATAAAAATATACATACTTTGAATATATACTATAGCGACATCTATCGTACGATGATAACAATGATATAAATACTAGTTTCAACGCAAGTCAGTCTAGGCATAGCAATGGCGCAGTTCGCCGAGCGGTATGAATACCTGGGCATAGTTGGTTTCCAAGGTCCGCGGTTCGCATCCCGCTTCTGCCGTTATTTTTGTGCTTGGATTGACACGTTGAAAAAGGAATTTTATGTATAGTATATGTATATTTAAGTAATAAAAAACAAATAGGTTTGGATAATATTTTTAATTTTCATGTCATTGCAGCTCAAGTTCATGTTTGATTAAATACTTTTTCACTAATTATGTAAGCAGTCTTTCAGATTAGATTGTCGTTAAGTAAATAACCATCAAGTGTTTCAGGTAGATGACTTTCAAAAGATTCTCCGATCATCTCACTACATTTTATTGCACTGTTCACAAATCCCGTTATTTAATATTAATCTATTTTGGTTACAAACATACAAGTATTTTCACATAAAATTTTGTACCAAAAAATAAACATTCATTACTAGTTTTTATTTAACGAAAAATGTACGTTTGTTAAAAATAAATTACAACATATTTTAACTTTACACCATCATTCTTATAATGATAAGTATGTAATTAATAAGTAAGTAATTAACTTAACAAAGAGTATAATTTTATAGCATAAAACTATAGGTTACAATATATATCGTACATATTTGTACGTCATGTTATAAAGTATTGATATGATTACAGGAATACCGTTTTTCATGCATCATTTAAATAATTAAGTGTCTACAAATTAAATATGAAATGAATTAGGCATTACACTCAAGCCTTTTTAAATTAAAATCAATAATTATAAATTGATTTAAAATGGACGTTTATTAATTAATATGGAATATATTTTTTTAAATTTAAAATTTAATCGCCAGTAAATTAAATGTAGATTAAACTTTCATTCACATTATATATTCTTACAGATTGATGGATGTTTGGGAATTTATTATGAAATAAAACATGATATTATTATCCTTAGTACGTGATGATGTATAATATAACTTGATTCGTAATATAAAAATACCGTAGAGAAATAAAATGATAGTAAAAAATTTAAATTTGTTCACACAGAAAAGCATTATTAGACACAGAGTCTACTAGGATGGTGACCGCTTAAAGTACAATGCGTGTTCCTGGTTGGGTTTAGCCGCCTTATAAGATTAAAGTGGTCCAGGCCTCGTAAGTGTCGGACTATTTCGCCAAAGCAACCTACGACGCACTCCACATGTTTGGGTATCAAAAGATAACAACACGGCTCAAATCAAGAAGAAGTTTCCTACAGTCGACAATGGAACTGGTGATACCTGCGGCTGAAAATGTGGAGAAGCGCAACTGAGGGGAATATATGGAAGTCCCTTTACAGACTTTAGATCGGAGTATGCAAGATGAGGACACAAATGAAAGTCTGGCAGTTTTACAGCGGACCGACTGAATGTGACTGTGGCGTGGAGCAGACCCTGTCACACCTTCTGGAGTATCCGAGTAGCTGCACCCATGAATATGATGGCCGGCATTAACGCCATCGACGTCGCCCACTTCTGGGCGGAGAGGATCTGACCCTGTTGTTTCCGACACGATTATATACATATATTTCGATATGTTTAAAAATTGACCGAATTCGCCACGGATTATACAGCGGCCTTCTCTTCAAGCCCCCGGCTACTCACCCTGGAGACTTTTTGTGAATTATGAGTAGTAGAGAACTCGGCGAAGCTCCTTCATATCTGCACTCAGATATGACTTGAGATAAGATGATGGCAGTTGAGAACAGTGAGTTGCCAATTATAAACGATTAAATCCTCCAGATATAAAGCTAATATCATGAAAAAATAGGCCTTAAGTTGATTTTTTCACAAATAAGTACTGATCACTACTACTTAAAAACGCTTATTGTCAAAACAAACGCATTTTATTTTGTGACATTGATGGAATTATTAATAACTGGTTTCGTATTGGAGCAGAGACCATTGCGAACAACTAATGATACATAACCTAAAAGCGCCATTACGAAACTCCTTGGCAAGACTACATGATATTTCACAAAAAAAATATGCATATTAATGATGTTCATCATTTAAAACTGTCATTGAGTTATTCAAATTAGATAATCGACGCTATTATTTGTCCGCCTAGGAGGTCTTAAGAGCTCCAAGTTCGGATCATTGTCATTTATCGGCGAGCTTACGGGAGCTTTCGTACCAATTTGCTCGCGACCTAATAGATCTCGATCGCATCTCGGCGATTAATTTAGCGGTAAAGTCACTTACAGGTTCCGTCACGTCTTTAATCTGCTTAGGAGATTTGTTTATTCAAAATAAAGACGGTGGCATCTAAAATCTGCCCACGTCGACTGAATTTTTCAACAGAGATGAATTAAAAATCGATCAAATATTAATCCGTAACACGCGCTCAAGTTGAGAGAGCAATTTTGACATTATTCATTTGTGTGCTTTAATCACTTAATAATAAAAATGCATTAAAAATCTTGTAATTTAAATCACGTAAATTTAGCTGGCAGTTTGACAAAAAACGTGTTTTTTTTTTAAACTAGTCATAGCCTATTAATTAAAATTAGTGGTAGACGATAGTCGTCCCGTGAAGACCACCTATTCATAGTAAATTCCTGTAATAATAAAAGAATGATGCGTGAATCTCAGGCTGTAGTCTATGACGTTGGCGGATCAACACTCCACATGCAGCGCTTAGTCATATACACCATGGTAGTCATAGAATTCCACAGATGAGACTTCAGAATTACTATTACCATCTGTAGGTATTCTCCTGTATGTGCTTACATAAAAAACCTAAAGAATTACTGTTTGTGTATCATAAACTTGAAAACCGTGGGCAAGGATAAACAGCGTTTACGGATTTTATATTTTTGTAATTTCACACTTACTCTAATCGCCATAAAGTTATATTCACGTACTTTTGTACAAAAGGAGACGGGTTAAAAAACATTTGTGTTTTTTTAGTGGTAAAGAAGTAACATCCTCCTCTCTTTCAAAAAGGTTGTTATTCTGTCGCGTGATGGCATGATGAGGAGCAGGTTAGCAAGACAAAGATTTTTTTCACAAGCACATTGACGTATATTTACGATAAAACTTTACAAGCTTGTGGCCGGGACCTAGGCGCAGCAGTAGGCCGAGCCACAGTACAATATGCTCTCGCCGAAGGCCGGTAGGCAACTGATCTCCGCGCTCGGTATGGGCTCTCGCCCGCGCCACGAGCGACGGTGTATATAACTAATGCCAATATGGCAGACACATCCCTGTTTGACAAGCGAACAGAAATAGAGACGAAAGATTGTATATCGAGGTTTTCGGTACCAGTCAGCAAGGGCTATATCATGCTGATGTCAGAAGTCAGGAAACAAACTGATGAGTGGAAAAGAAAGAAAAACTTACAAATATTGTTAATTTTTAGATGCGTTGCATTACGTATAAGTTACAATATATTATTTCAAGCACTCATGTTTCGAGTTCACTGATTTTGTATTTGTATAAAATATTTCATAATGATTAAAATAAGTGGTAAAAAGTATTTCAATGTATCTTCAGAGGCTATTAACGAATATTCATTATATTCATGGCTTTTGTGTATTATTTTGTTGCCCTGATTTGTGGTGTCTAAATAATTTAAATAAGTGTTAATGTCTGCGTAGACGAAGGCCATTATAATAAAGAAATATAATTTGGACTGAGCCGAAACAATGACCGATCATATCCAGATGAAGCGAGAGCTCCATTGTTCATGTTGGAAACTGCGCTGGGCGAGAATAGGGATGACAAACTAAACTGATGAGAACGAATGATTTATGACATTAAAGGTATAACATATATTGTACAACTTTTCATTTCTTTCACTTCCACAAAAATCAAAAAAAGAATGTAGTTAATAGTTGAGAAAAATATATGTTTATTGTATAGCGAAAGCATTAACTAAATAGTACATATTTATGAGAAGTAAAATTATTTTCGACACATTCGTATTTTTTATTTTTTTCAATGTTTTAGCATCGATTTGTGATTTTGATCCCTTGACCGTAAAATTCCAGTCATAGCCTATTAATTAAAATTGGTGATAGACGAAAGTCGTCCCGTTACCACCCATTCATATTAAATTCCTGTAATAATAAAGATGATGCATGAATGTCGGGCTGTAGTCTATGACGTTGACGGATCAACACTCCACGTGCAGCGCTTAACCATATTATTTAAAATGGTAAGCGTCATAGAATCGACAGATGAGAGGTCAGCATTCTATCGCCATCTGTCGGTATTCTCATAAAAAATGCTTTCGAAAAAAAACTAACATTCGTAGTGTTGTGTGCCGTACGACGATTTAATCTAATGAAAAAATTACTAGTATTATTATGTAATATTTTATCGAATGAAATTACAGTCTGGAATGCAAATTCATCATCACGACCAGTTTGAATATAATTTATTTGAAAAAAGACTGATTATCGTAAATTGTTTATTTTTAAATTTATGGTTCAACCCTGCGGCGGGCGGCGGTCCAAGCGGAATTAGAAAGAAGCAGAGATAATCGCTCAGAGAGTCAGATCCAGGGCGTCGCTTGATCGATAGATCTTTTAATTACAATTATTGATCGGTGGATTGCCGCACGCTTGACAGGGAGGTGTGAGATTATTTAAGCGGCCAGGGATTGCAAAGTGAGATATCGCGATCAATTTTATTTTTCTAACATAGCAACGCCAAACCGTTTATTTTATATTCCCTGGGCATCACTGTGGCAAGTACCCTATATTTGAGTGATTGGGCTTAAAAATGTACACAACAACAATAAATAAGTATGAAATAAATAAATTGAATCAAATATATTCCCTTTGTCGACCCATTTTTTGGTGGATTTTTTAATCGTTTTCTTTTATAAATATTTATTTATTTACTTTTTTTTTTACATGTTCATGTAAGATAAGTTCTCTATTAGGAGACTGCAGTTTCGACTAACTCGTAGCATTTCTCAATCGATCTTTTGTTAAGAGATAACTGCAGTAACTATAATGGACCTCAAAGTTAATGCTGAAAACATTAAAAAAAAAACGTTTTCTTTTAATCTGATTAACTATGTTGTGATTGAAATGATTTATTTTAATGCTTTTTCCAGTAAAAACAAAATATATAGGTTCCTACTGTTTTCGACTCGATTCCATTTGCTATTTTTTAGTAGTCTATTCAGTTAAATTTGATCATTACTACAGGTAAATGTTATAATATTATATGAAGATCGAATATCCATGTTAAGCACATGACTTATATTGTACGTAGATGTCTTCCACGTTGAAGGGGTTACAACAAGCCAAAAAAATCTTTCACAAAGAACAAAAAATCGTATTTATAAATCATGATTACATTAAATATAACTGATATCGTTAATTTCTTTTTAATATCAATAAAAAAAAATCACTACAGAACATTACAAATTAATTTTTTTTTAAATCGTTACTAAAGTACTCGTACAATCAAGATTAATATACAAATATAGGTACTTATGTTTAGTCCTAAAAACAAAGCGATAAAGACAAGCAACAGAAGGCCCCAATGCTCATCAAACAGACGACGCCAACGAATCATTTCTCCAAAGAAACTCGTGGAGTTCATGCCTGAATTGGGCTTCATTTACGTGAAATATATTGTGTCAATAGAAGTTTTACATATTTAGTTTTTTTTATCCAATATCAATAAAAATTAGCTGAGTGATTGCTGTGAAGACTATCATAATGACGCTCCACGTAAATGTAGAGACTATTTTTTATGGCTTTGATAAACTACGAAGTACTTCAAGTAATGAGAACCTTTTATACGTACATTAACAATATTAATAATGATGCCGCTTCTCAAATTAATATTTGACAATCTGCTGAATCAATTCAATATTTTTCAAGTATAATATAGAAATTTCCATACCAGTACTTTTTTTTTTCTTTACTTTATTTTCTCTACTGCGAGATTTTCTATTTCCGTACAATACTTTGTTTTAGTACAAAATTCTCGATAGCTGATTTTAATAAAATCAAATCCGTTGTGTGCCTTTAACAGTCATATATATATATAATATATATGACGTAATAATTTTTAACCCTTTCGCATCGGCTGTCGGCATATGCCGTCAAAGATTCCCCGACTGTAGACATCGGTTAACGTGATATATCGTTTTGCTACTCTCAGTACTCATTGTGACATCTACTCCAGGAAATTGGAAGTGCAGTCATTCCCTTTATCAAACTACATGTATTCTTTACAGTAAATAAATATTGTAAGGTTTCGTTACAGGAGTGACTTTTCTGTAAACTACATGTGTCAATGCCACCACATGTATGAAGTTACATAATGAGCGTTTGTTAAATATATATTTTTTTTGCATCATATGATAGCTAAAAGATATAAGAACTAATGTGATACATGAAAATAGATCAGATAAGTACATTTATGCTTCAAATACTAGTTTTAAGCAAAAAAAATGGTTCGAAAAATTCACGCCGTATTGACAGTATAATTTGTATTCCACCGAGCCGCAACGAAAGGGTTAAGGACGCTGGGTAAATAAGTCAAAGCTCCTAGTTTCTTGAAATAGTCGTTAATTCACAAAAAGTATTACTAAATAAATAGAATAATTGGAATAACGATAGATATTGTTTAATACCTTAAATGACTAGAACAGTATCCGAACATCTTCATCACAAAGAAAACATTTACCAAAGATGTGGTTAATGAAACTAGTTAATGAATTACATTAACTGCATTCAAAAATGTAAATGATGAATCTTCTTTACATATTTCATAATAAAATTTTGAATGTCTTATGCAGGAAGATGATGAAGTCTACCCTAAGTATACTTCTGGAAATGTCATTGAAAAATTGAGACCATACATCTTCCTTGTTTTATATCTCACCCCTGCAGATTGTATGGATATTTTTATCACCCCTCTGTTCTTCAAAAAGCGCATAGCATATCGTCTTTATCAACATCATAAAAAGAACTATTGAAATCTACATAATTTTGTATATTAAAAAAGCAAATAGATACACAGTTTTTTACGGCTTAAAAAATGGTTCTTAGACATAAAAATAACTTCTCACAAATACATAACATAATGCAACAAAAATCCGCATTTGTCTGAGTATATTTTCTTACTATTAACTTATTACAGGTTATATTTAATTGTACTGGACAAAACTTTACCCATCTCACACTCGTATCACACCAGAGGATTTAGTAATCTCTCGATGACGCGCTGGTTCAGATTACGATAAGTTCATTTAAAGCTTCCTCTGAACAATTGTGGTCACTGCACATAAGTGCTTAAGATGAAGGGATTAGAATCGCAGTCACGGTTGAAAAGGAGAAAGAGCTTTAATTGAACTGTGAGAATATTCGCTTTCAAAGTAATACCCAGCCATTCTGAGCAGTGGTTCTGAAAGTGTAAAGCCATATGAAACATTGCCGCGGTGAATCCGTAATGAACCACTGCTCTTAAGTACGAAATGTAAAATTTGAATTGTGCAGTAAAAAAATATATCTCTTAAGTTACTTGTCTTATGATCATTGTAGAAAAAAATATCTTTATTCTAAACCTCCATAAAATTGCAAATAATTTAAGTATACTGGAATAATATAAACGGCATTTTGTGACAGGTGACGTTTTACTTGGATAGTTACGTTTCCGTTCAGTCGGTAACTTTTGTTAGAAGGCAGGTTTTGATTATCAGCTATTATTAATTATCTAGAGGCTCTTATCCGGGAAGTGGTGAAATGTTCATTAATTAGGTACTAATTTAAACAGAATGTGAGCATTATAATTAACATTAATTATGCTCTTCATGTGATAATTTATAAAACTGCCATTCAAAATATTAGATATTATGATACGAATAAGATTATACTTAAACAATGAGCAGATAGAAATATTAGTACGGAATTTATTGGTCGGCTAATAAATTAAACAAAGGTTTTTTAAAAGCAAAAATTTATATTTGCAATTTTAAAAAAATATTACAAAACATATTATCTAAATAATATACTGTTCTGGGATTAAGCCGGAAGTTTTTGAATGTTATATGTTTAAGAAATTCTATTTAATATATTATCATGTTACTGCAGAACGTATTTTACAAGTATTTTTATAATGATTTGCATTCATATTTCATCACTTTTTAAAAATAAGACACATTGATATGAATGAATCAAAACTAACGAAACTTAACTACCATACATTCCAGTTTATTCAGTATAATTTGAATAAAGTTTATTATTTACATAGTTAGTTTGAGCTGTTTTAGGAGTAAATGGTAACACAAATCACCCAATCATCATAAAAAATTGGTCGATAATATCAATAAGTCTTGGATACTACAGCCGCTTTCTTTTCATGTCCTTGGGATGTTGTCTTTGAGGGATATGGTTACTATGGAAATTGTGTATTAGGCGGATCTTCGTGCAAAGATGTTTATTTTTATTTTTTATAGAATTTTGCTTCCAGCAAATAGTGAACCAAGAAGTTCAGCCTTCTCTTTAGAGGCTAGAGCCAGTGAGCCATCGGCATTGGTCAGCGGTGGAAAGGAAGAAGCGCAAAAGTGCTGCCAATAGAGTTAGCGAGAGACCAGAATCCTCTACTACCGGCAGGGCAAGCGGACAACTTGTTGCAAATTTGGATGTTGAACTTGTCGTTGGAGTCATTGATGGTTTTCTTGTATTTTTTGGAGGCTAAATTGTATGCTTTAAAACTTTTGAGGTCGTTTATTTTGCGCAGTATATTGTATGCGGTGTTCTTGCGTTTTACAGCCTCAGAACAGTCACGGTTGAACCAACTTTTTTAGGTGGTGCCCATAGATTTCGTTGAATGAGGAATAAAGCATTCCATTCCTTGGACGATTACATCCTCCACCAGGTTTACAAATGTTTGGAGCAAGGAGAGGTTCATCGCAGCTTTCATAAACGTAGACTGGAAATTTGTAGCTACTATTTCACCTCCATAGACTCTTAAAAGTGCCGCCTACACAGCGCCTGTATTACCCCATGCATTCTAAGCATCTACGAATCCTAAGACTTTACCAAAAACATGCATCCGTATAAAAGGTTTTTAGAATACGTACCGTAGGGAACTTTACATATAATATACTCGGCGTTGTACCGGGATGTAAAGCTGACATGGGATGACACGAAGATAATGGCAAATGAGACCTTTTTTTTGACAGAAATTTATGACGACAATATGTTACACCTCGGTATTATTGAATGCTGATGTTGTGCTTCATATGGAGAGCGGATATTAAAAAAAAGATAATCAAACGGTAAATATATTTTGTATGGCTAGTAAATAATCTATTACGGAGCACTTAGGTCAGTGATACAGTTATCATTTTAAGAAGCAATCGTGAGTGAAGATTGCTCGATTATCAACTAAATAGCTTTAAAAAACAATCAGCACTGAACCCGCAGGAGTAATGATGCAGTAATCGATAAATATGAAGTGATAATGCTTTGATTGATCGGTCATGAAGATGCTGCGGGACGCGAAGAAGCTTCTAAATGATATTCGACAAAAAATAAAACGACCTGTCATAGAAACCAACACGTCAAATTTTAATTTAACATCTAACGTACCTGAGATTGATACAGTTTATATCATATCCATGAGAGATTGGTTTTAAATGTTTTTATTTCAATGACATTGTTGGTATATGTGGTAAAAACTAATTTAAAATCAACCGCTGGCGGGTGTAGCTCAATGGTCAAAGCGTTTGCTTTGCAAGCCAAAGGTCGTGGGTTCGATCCCCGACGGAGACTAAAAAAAATGATTTTTAATCGATTTCTGAGCTCTAAAATACCCCAGGTTGGTGTGAATTTGATCCCTCACCCGTAAAATGACAGTCATAGCCTATTTATCAAAATTGGTGGTAGACGAAAGTCGTCCCGTAAACACCACACATTCATAGTAAATTCCTGCAATAATGGTTGATGCGTGAATCTCGGGCTGTACTCTATGATGTTGGCGGATCAACACTCCACATGCAGCGCTTAGCCATATGCAGCATGGTAAGCGTCATAGAATTCCACATATGAGACTTCAGAAATACTCTCACCATCTGTCGGTATTCTCCTGTACGTGTTTACATAAAAAACTCTGCATAAACGAGTATATAAAATAAAAAATATCGTAAAAAATTGCATGCCATACCATGTCCATTCCATATTTGAAGCAGATGGACACTGCGAATTGTCGTTTCACAGTTTTGTAACCTCAGATTGTTTATGCCTTGTCCCAGAACAACAGTATCCCCGGAGGTCCTTATTCGGAACATATATGGTTCCCGGGAGTCTCCAGGGCAAGAGCCTGCGAACTTGCATAGACTGCGGCTCTAGTATCAGATAAATATATGGGTGTACAATGATCAGGGTTTTTAAGGAGAACGGATAATCAGCCCAGCGCTCCCGAGGCATGAATGATTTTTGTTTTGTTCTTAAGGAGTGGCTCGACCCTACCGGGGGCATGCAAAGGATTTAGGAAATCAACCTTGTTCAGGATGCGAACCGACAGTGTCTGATTGAGAAGCAAACGCTTTAACCACTGGACAATGCCGCCCGGCAAAAAACATTTACATTATTAAATTTTAAATATCAGAAAACGATTCATTCAATTCAACAGTCATTTAAAATGTAAACAATTCCAGGAGACATTAAACATTTGAAAATATAGAAATAGATGAATGAGGGACTTAAATAAAAAAATTCCAATCAATTGGAAATGTAAGAAATTCTATATTCATAAGCAATTGTAATCTCTAAAACGCACATAGGAAATTTAATGACTTAATATCAATTATATTATAAAGATCACAATCTACTTAAAATAGAGGCGTTTCACGTTATTTTATTTATACGTCTTTTTAATTTGATACAAAATTAAGACAATTTATTTAAATATTATTGAATAATCTTACATAACGATTTTTTTTAGTATTTACTTAAACGGAAAATATAATCAAAGTTGTACGATCTTAATCTTATAAGATTTCTTATAAGTCATTTGAAGAACTGTATAGATACGGCGTATCTCCCTCCCTATAAAAAACAAGTGATTTTTCATCTTTCTGCTTACATTAAAACGCCCTTTCAACCGCCTGAGATGCTGGAGAGTGCATGCAGAGCAGTGAAGTTCAACAGAAGAGTAGCAGCTGAAGATTATTGCGAATTGTATCACTCGTAATCCATGAATTCATGAACGACAAAATAGGTCCGAAAAATTACGAATATTTATTTTTTGTACGAATGTAGCAGTCCGAAATACATTTATTTTTATTTTTTATTTAATAATAACAGGGGAATACCGACAGATATTTCTGAAGTCTCATCTGAGGAATTCTATGACGCTTACCATGGTGCTTACGGCTAAGCGCTGCATGTGGAGTGTTGATCCGCCAACGTCATAAATGACATCCCGAGATTTACGCATCATCCTTATTATTTACAGGAATTAACTAAGAATGCGTGTTCTTCAAGGGACGACTTTCGTTTGTCTACCACCAATTTTAATTAATAGGCTTTGACTGGCATTTTACGGGTGAATGATAAAATTCACACTAACCTATTATTTATTAAGTATTTAAGAGCTCAGAAATTGATTAAAAATCCTTTTTTTTTAAATCTCCGTCGGGGATCGAATCCACGACATTGGCTTGCAAAGCAAACGCTTTGACCATTGAGTCATACCCGCCAACATCACAATTTATGAATTTAGCCACCCCTAGAGTTTCGGGAATGTAGAAATATGTTACGCTCGATATGAAAGTTCTCGAAAGTTGCACATACGGCACATCCACTTGGCGTAGTTATGGGTGCAAATTTTACTTGGGACGAGACAAGAATCATGGTAACTCGTGGTATTATGAACAGTTACGGAAGAATAAATAGAAGAAGGATAACAAAAATATATTAAGAGTAATTGATTATAGTCTATAGGTACACAGTAATACAAAGTTACCTAAAAATTTCTCAGTATTTACGGGCATACTCAAAGATATGAAATCATACCTGGGACCACTTACAAAGAGAAAATATCGTGAGCCAATACTATTTTCCTATAGCTAAGTTTACTAACAATAATTAGATTTTAGGAAGCGATAGCTTTATTATCATTTTAAAGTCAGCTTCTTTCACGAATATCAATGCATCATATTAAGCTGAAAAAACAGACACTGCTTCAGGAAGGAGTGTCTATTGAAGTATATGCACATTAGGAGTATCGAGGGTGCTGTGATTTATGGTCTTTCTTGGCAACCAGTTTTTGTAAGGCAGTATACCATACTTGCGGAAAACAAGAAGTTATGATGTCCTGCAGGTTATCAGTTGGTCGCCACTGATGCAGAGGGTCCCGAGGGCGGATTCCTCCGAGATAAACAGGGTCCAGGCGTGAGGGATGGTCGGATAAATCATCCCCCGCCCTTCACGCTAACAACTTTCTGCGCGACAAGGAAAATGATGTACTAGCTCGCCGAGCGAAGTGTTTTATTTCCGCGGCAGAAGGAAGGTTCTAAAACCTCGATCGTAAAAATCGTTATTAAATTTGAACCGTTTGAGTTGGATTAATCGCATCCTCAATCGTAACAAGAGATTGTGAGTTTTATTAGAGTCAAGATTGAGATTTTGATAAAATAAAAATTTGGCTCTTACATGCTAAAAGACAAAGCTTTAAGATAATGCTCGTTGTATACAATCCATGTCGTATGAACAAATAGGAATAATGTATATTTTTCATTAAATAATACTCGTAGTTACGCAATATTTTACAACTGATGTAAGTGCTTACATTATTAAACAGAAAGGTGAAACTTTTTTTAGACTTGATAATCATTAAGAAACATATGCAATGAAAATGTATTTTTTTAAGCAATAAATATAAAAAAGTAATTTAATTGGAGTAAGATAATAATTAACACGTGCGAATATTATATTTTTATAATATTGTACATATTCTACTTTTTTATGCAAACACACGAAGGAGAATACCGACTGATGGCGATGGTGATACTGAAGCGTCATCTGTGGATTCTATGATGCTTAACATGTTACACATGGTTAAGCGCTTCATGTGGAGTGTTGATCAGCCTACGTCATAGACTACAGCTCGACATTCACGTATTGTCCTTATTATTACAGAAATTTACTATGATTGGATGGTCTTCATGAGACTAATTACATCTACCACCAATTTTGATTAATAGGCTATGACTGGAATTTTACGGTTAAGTGATCAAATTTACACCTCCCTAATATTGATTTTTTTTTTTGATCTTGTCAAGCAAACGGTTTGACCATTGAGCTATACCCGCCGGCAGAATTATGTAAGGCATAGATAAGGTGTATCTTAACATAGTACCATGCTGGAAAATATATAACATTAACTAAACCATTTATATAGAGAAATGGATGGGAATATGTAATAATAAGTCATAACAATCTGAATTGAGCAATCCGATGATATTTTCATTTCTAAGAATAAGATTGTTTTTTAAAATAGCAGCATTATAAAAGTGCCATTTTTCAATAAAATTGTGATATTTGCGAATCCAATAAAGGGTTATGACAAGAAAAGTCGCGGAACATTTATGACAAAATTTTTGAAAATTTTATATTACGGCACAATAAACAGTTATGGTACTGCCATAAACAATAGTAATGCGTGTGCAATTTTCCAATGCCACCT
Organism: Glossosoma conforme; assembly: GCA_022606575.1. Taxonomy (NCBI): domain Eukaryota; kingdom Metazoa; phylum Arthropoda; class Insecta; order Trichoptera; family Glossosomatidae; genus Glossosoma; species Glossosoma conforme. The sequence continues at coordinate 552,481 of JAGTXR010000014.1, read as the reverse complement.
CTTTCGTCTTATGTGACACAGCGAGGGGGACCATAAATGTGGGCTTCCGTAATGCCGACCTCACATAAAGTTGTTGTATGCAAGCTGCTGATGGATTTAATGGTGAAAGTTAACGTATAAAATTAAATTTTACGAGCTTTTTGTTTGCATACGGTCTGTGATACGCCACTGGGTTTCCTGAATGACTATAAAATCATATAAGCCCATACAATCGATTGAAAATTTCTTTGTAATGTCAAAGAAAGTGCTAGATGTCGATGTACTCATTTCAGTTATTTGATCACTATATCACTTTCACATCTCAAGTTTAATTTTTGACTAATGGAAGGGTTTATTCTTTATAAGCAATTAAATATACATATACTATACATAAAAATCCTTAAACGAGTCAAATCATTCAGAAAAAATATCGGCGGGAGCGGGATGCGAACCGCGGACCTTTGGAACCAACCATTTTGCCCAGGTAATTATACCGCTCGGCCACCGGGCCAATTTCTTCCACCCGATATGACTCGTCTCCGATCTTCTATATAAGTTATCATCGTATGATAGACGTCGCTTTAGTATATATTCAAAGTATGTATATTTTTATTTTTTATTATTCAATCAGAATGCATTTATTCACAAGCTTAATATTATTATTTCCGGCAGTCTATTTATTTTTTTATCATAAAAACTATTCATATGAGCAATACGCATTGAAGGTCTTAAAAAAAGGTCATGCTAATAAAATCAAACAAAATAAATGATACACGTAAAAATCTCTAGCTAATAATATATTTAAAACTTTACAATTAATCAGAGAAAAGAGAATTTCAATGTTAGGATTCGAATCGTAGATGATTGTATTGTTAATTGCATTTTTTTATGTTAGCACATACAGGAGAATACCGACAGATGGGCATAGTAATTCTGAAGTCTCATCTGTGGAATTCTATGACGCTTACCATGGTGCATTTGGCTGAGCGCTACACGTGGAGTGTTTATCCTTCAACGTCAAGAACACAGCGCGAGAGTCACGCATCATCCTTATTATTACAGGAATTTACTATGAATGGGTGGTCTTCACGGGACGACTTTCGTCTACCACCAATTTTTATTGATAGGCTATGACTGGCATTTTACGGATGAGGAATCAAAATCACACCATATTTTGGTATTTTGGAGCTCAGAAATAGATTATATATATATTTTTTTAATATCCGTCGGGGATCGAACCTACGATCTTTGGCTTGCAAAGCAAACGCTTTGACCATTGAGCTATGACCACCGGCAAAATTTGATTTTGGATTGATACGAAGAAGTAATTAAAAGCATTTTTTTAAAATACAAATTAAAAATAATAATTTACTTAGCTCAATTTCATATCAATTATAGTGTTGCCATGGCAACGAGAGATATTGCCAAACTTAATAATATTATTCATAGAAATCAGAACTTTAGAGATGGATAGCGTTTGTGCGATAACTTAAACAATGATAATTCGTATTGCTCGTTTAAATTGCCTACAAGAGACACCAATTGTAATTACAATTACATTGTTGAAGCAATCTAATATAATACTGAATAGATAAAAAATAATCAAATTACATATTTTTAACGCATTGCTTCATTGACCGATCAAAACCACTAAAGTCGAGTGTTACACTATCCAATAGTGGACTAAAAACATTTCCTTTATGTACATATAGAAAAGTATTAATTAGTATCTGATAAAGGAGCGTACTGATATCATTATGCCTGGGTGTATTTTTTCTATTATTTGGAGTATATACGGAGTACGTAATGTTCGTGTGGATTATTTGGAAAAATTTGGTAAACAATAAATATCAAAAATATAATAAGCAATAAAGAGTTTGTTATACCATGGAAAATATAAAAGTTAGCCTCAATCACTTGGAGTGGAAAATTGCATTGTGTTATATTCAGACGTTATCAGAGGAGCAGATGGCAAAGAAAATTTCGACGTTCCTGCAATATGCTGCCAGAGCTTTTTGTTGCTTCTATTGCCTTTCTTTGTCGTCTGCCGAAAGCTACATTAAAAACCAGCAACGCAAAAGCACGGCACAACAAGTAGAAAGTGTAAAAAGTTTTATTGTGTACGTAGTGTCCGCAAACAAGCAATTGTTGCTTTTATTTTGCTCACGTTCAACGTAAAAATAAATACGTGTAAAATAAAAATGAAAAATTTAAAAACTAAAGAAGTTACATACATAATTTGTTGAAAAAACTCATGTCTTATAAAACGTGATGCTTAAGAAAAACTTGTCAGTGATATGCACGTAATATTTGAGAGTTTTGTTATTACTAAATAAAGGGAAGACAATAAAATATGTTTTCAATAAAATAGTATATTATATATTATATCTATGATATATAATATTTAAAAACATGTAACTCTGATCTAAGTTAGGCGTCTCTATACGAGAACGTATCAGAAGAATAGAGATTCGGAGAAGGGCAAAATTTGTCTAGATAGAGCATGTAGTTACGTGGAGAAAATGTAAGTAAAAGAAAATGTTCTGGAACCTAAACCAGGTAGCGGTCGCAGAAACAAAGGCTTCAAAATATTTTTGAAAAATTACATGCAATTTTTTTATAGACTTCTAGTATAAAAAGTGCGATATTTTCACTAAAAATGTAGAAAAGTCGAGAGCCTTATGTAGTAATGTATTAAAGTCGAAGGATTGCAATTCAAGAGTTGTCTCATTTCAATTAGGGTGGAAATACGTTATTATCAATGCGGAAGAATTATTTTTTAAAAACAATACACATTTGAACTTAGTAATTGATATGTATATAAATAAACAATATTATTATTTTATTAGCAGATAATTAGTAGCTAAGTGCCATTACTTATTAGAAATAGTTATAAATTACATTACAACTATTGTAAATTTGGTATTTCTAAGGGCATCAGCGAAACAACATTAAAAAATATCACTTATGTTAATAAAAAATCAATCAAATGGTGAGTAAAATTAAATTCCTTCATATTTTATTTTATTGATACAATCAAATTATATAGAAACATATTATTAACATATCAAAAATAAATTTTAAATATGTTGTTCTTATTGTTCAAAAAATCATTGAAAGGAAAAAAAAGGTATTTTAAGGAGATGATAAAAGTTTTCATACGTACATATTCAGCGGTAAGTACTTAAGATATAAAAAATTGACCCTTATCTAAAATGATACTATGCATGACTTGCCAAAAAAAGTCTTTTTAACGTACTGCTAGATTGATAAAAAAACCTCTCTTCATGATATGACCCTTGTTGGGGATTTATAAAGACAGATTAAGCTAAAGAACCTCCTCAATCCCAACATAAGGAAAAATAAATTTTATGCGAGAGGAAAAGCCTTCATTTTTCGCGATACAATATTTCATTTTTTCGAGCGAAAAATTGACACCAAGAGCATTTTTATCGGGCATCGAGATTTGATTGATCATGCCCTTAAATGGAACTTTCGTACCATTCAAAAAAGGGCGCAAAATTGTACAGATCACGTATGCTTATCGATATATGGATGCGATTATGTACAGTACATGCTCTTGTGTTTATATATTTATACTAAACGATTCGTTCCTGGCCGCTACGGGGCCCAGTCAAAAACAATAACAAAGTCCAACCAGGGCGCTTGATAAAAATATTCAAACAAATTTAATTTTATATATATACGAGTATAAAAATAAATAATTTATGTTGTAATAATACTTCGATTTCACACGTTAATTAATTTTATCATGAAAAATCATCATTCTCACCATTTATATATAGATTATTAGATATTTTTTTGTAAATAAAAAATCTACGATTAACTAAATAACTTAAAGAAATATGTTGTAATATTATAAAATTATTGAGTCTCTGATTTCCTGGAAAAATTTAAGCTCATAGAACTTTTAGCATCGTAATTACAAACTTTAGATAGAATTTTTTTAAAGCGACGATAATGGCAGTTTTGTTATTGCTGTAATAACGGTATTATAATGAAATTGAAAAATAAGATTATTTTTATTTTATTATAACATAATATGAATGACGATATTAAAATATGAAACGTAAATCGACATAAATGTAATTTCTTAATCAAACGTCTACAACATCTTCATTTTGATAACAAACTTAAGATATAACATTATATTTTTTTATTCAAATATGTACATGGATAAAATTATCTCAAACATTTATATGACTGTCATAAAAATATTTACTAGAATAAGGCTCATAAGACGTGCGATATAATTTTTATTATTTTCGAAATAAATGCAGACATATTTTTTTGTATGAAACTATTTTTCTTCTCTTTTACTTACGAGTATATCAACAAACTGACACAGTTATTTTTAAATAAATCAAAAAATCATTTTTAACTTATTATTAATTAGTATTTAATTACGCATTGAACGTGTTGAGTGATTTATGAACGATAAGTGCACTGTTTGTGTGGGACCCTTTCACCGGGGCCGGTTAGAAAGCACGTCACTAGTAGTCAGTGGTAGAGTCCCGCGCGGTCACCGCGAACACGTCCCGTGCGGAGCTCGTCTAGTCCCCGTTTAAACCTCCCATAGTCAGCCAGGCAGCTTCCAACAGCTGGCCGTACCTATGGACCGTGAATGATCGAGTACACTGACAGTGTTTTTTTTGTGACAATTTTCCTAGATGATCACACATTTTTTTCATTCCGTATCCGTTATTTGCCACGACTCAGTTCTGTCAGTTGCTACTATTCTTGTCTGTGGATTAAAAGGATTTGTGATTACAAAACATCTTTGTGCCCAAAAGTTTAGTTGGGAACATATATTATGCCCGACAACTACCATGGCAGAAGCCCGAGGACTTATATGTATAGACAGCTGCTGTATTATCAGATTGATGAGAGGATCTAAAAATTAACCCGACGCTCCCGAGGCCTAGACAATTTGACCCTTAAGGAGTGCCTTAACCCGATCAGTGAAACGATTTTAGCATTAGACAGTGGTTTATACAGTTTTTGGTCCACGTCCGATGTTGCTTAACTTTGGTGATTTAACAAGAACCGCGCTTACAATGTGCTATTGTCGCTGGACCCGCACAATTTTATAAAACAAAAAAGCTATGAAATCAATAAACATAAAATCCGATAAATATAAAGCGATAAAACTACAATCAATATTTTCTTCGCGGACGGCTTAACATATTTATGTCTTGACAAATTCATTACATTTTAAATGATTGTTTTTTAAGCACATTATTCTCCACTTATATAGCTGTTCAAAATAACACACAGTATAATGAAACTATTTTTAAAGATTTTTCTTATTTGTTTTATATTGTTAATGTATTTTGGTGTTTTTCTTTTATATATACTATTAAGACGTCAATAAAATCAATGTTCACACTGAATATTTCTAATAAAATCACCATAAAAATATATTATTGAACACAAAAGATGTTTGATTAGTGATATTTGTTTACGTCGCGTACCGTGTAACCGTGCCCTCTCACAGTATTGTAATAGTAAAGTAAAGTTTGGTCTGGTTCTAGTACTTGGCGAAGTGCGTTCGATCCTCGGTGGCGCTTGCAAGAGACTGGACCAGAGAATATCTCCCTCAGAGGTTTGGTCCTTACCAAGACATCCTCCTCCATGCGCAAGTCATCTATGTCAAGTACCACCTAATTTACGACCGCAAAATGGGGTAGCTTTGAACCACTCCTTTTTTTCAGTTTTTGTAATGCAGAGATTCTTGCGTTTCAGTCTGGTTGGTTTAATTTCTGTAATTTTCTCAGTCTCAAAGTATCATATGTTATGTCAGCTCTACTCTCTTGCTGGTGTTAGCTTCGTAGAATATCATTTTGTGCTATTTCGCCTTATTTGAGGGTAACTTCGGCTCACTTGGCGGAAATCTTCAACGAGGGTGTAAATTTATCATAATTTAAATACACTTATAGGAAACTAGTCAAAGGGATTATTTCGCAGATAACTTGAAAACATAACAATTGGTTAATTGTTATTTAGTGAAAAATAGACAGATTTAGTGATAGTAAAAAAACCCTTATATATATCTTTGATAGAAAAAATCAATGACTTACGAAGTATTTTACTTAATAAAGCCATGATAAATCTTTTTATAAAAAAACAGTTACTCGTAGAGTAAAATATATATTGCCATGAAAAATTACGTTCATTGTAAAATGTTAAAAATCAGGTTCTGTTAAAATCAGGGGACTCGGAAAAAAATAGTCAAGTTTATTAAAGAATTAGAGAATGAAAGGTTTACGAGAGTGACACAGTTACCTTGTGGTACGAAAGTACTCTTCCTTAATTTATAGGATGATAGTAATTACAAAATAGATTAATAAGAGATTAGAGACCATAAAGAGCCAATGTTGTCTATTATTAAAGAAAAATTTATTAATATATTACACATTCGTGATAAAATAAAAATAATAAAAATATAAAATTGTCTTCTCATATTCTCTTTCAATTAGAGTATATTATCGTCACAATATATCGTCATACAATACTATCAACCTCGTCTGATGTCATCTTTTCCTACCAGGGCTTTTCCAAGAATATACGAATTCTTCAACAGTTTTCCAGTGAGAGACCAGAAGCCTGAAGAAAATGCAGATATAAAAGTAGTTTACGTTTTCTTGTGTATCCAGAAAATGATACATTAAAAATATATAATTATACAATTATATAATTAAAATTCCATATATCTCTGTTTAATATAATTTAATATGAAATCAAAGAATATCACAAATTTCAATAAAAAATATCACAAATGGTTAAAGACGTGTAGCACTACTGACATCAGCATGATATAAGGCCTTGCTGACTGGTACCGAAAACCTCGATGTACAATCTTTTGTCTCTTATTTCTGTTCGCTTGTCGTACATGTATGTGTCGTATATTGGCATTTTGGACAAGTCCGGTCACGGGAGTGACGTTAGTTATAGAGATCGCCACATGCGGCGCTTGGTGTGACCGACCACGCCGCGGTGACATTGTGGTTGGCCCGGCCTGAATTCCGTGGTCCGGGCCAGAAGTTTGTAAAGTTATCGAAATATACATGTTAATGTGCTTCAGACAAAGTCTTTGTGTTTTCAATCTGCTCCTCATCCTGCCACCATGCGATTGAATAACGTCTTTTTAGAGAGGAGGCTGTTACTACAGTTTCTGTCTTAGAAATATTTGATAAAAGATTGCATAAAATAAACAAGCGTTTATCATAAATCTGAAAAAATGTAATAAGCGTATTAGAATCCAATTGCGAGCAATGCACCGCGAACGTAGTATGCAGCCTGTATAGGTTTGCTAATGCGTTTATCTGTCTTTGGAATGGAGGTTGTGAATGCAAGTGACCAAGCTGCGTGCTCTGCATGCAGTAGCGTGGCAGAAATGTAATAACAGAAGTGCAGTCAGTGTACGTGCACTATTAAATTAAGCCTCGTATTTATTAGACTTGTTAATTTGTTATGATAAGGTTACTTACTATCATTATTATTTTTTAGTTCGCAGTGGTAATAAAACAGCAATCATCGCATCTCATTTCGTAATTCCAGAAAAATTATGCATTTATAATAGTAAAAAATACACAACATAACATACTTTTTTACTTAAAAACATACACTTTAGAACAAGTTATTTGTCAATAGATTTTATGATATTTAACATGAATGTCTGAACGCTGCATGTAGGAGGGATATATAGTAATTGTGCGCGTGTATATTTAGAGAGAGATTCAGAACAAATGTAAAACGAAACATTTAAGAGTATGTTCGGATAGAATTACAAAGCCTGGTGATGTTGAAAAAGGAGCATTATGAATTTTTTCGATCCGAGTCGAAATATGGCAATCATTTAAAGTTGCTCGGTAAGGGTTCCATGGTCTGAAGTTAATGATATAATAAATACAAATACGAGTATACTCGCATGAAATACTTTATTATAAGTATATTTTATCATTCAACATTATAATTGCTAGTATACACTTTGATTGATAGTAATACAAATAATTAACAGTTTGAGTCAGATAGGGTGTTCTGCAAGGCACTGTATTGGGTCCAAATTTAAATTCACATTAACTAGAGTAAAAGCATTATTTGCAGTTTTTTAAAGAGTAGTCACATGGTCAAGTGAAAAAAGCTAAAAAATAACTACTTTAAAAGATTAAAAGAGGTCTTGGTTTTAAGAGAGTGTAGGGCAGTTTACTTGAGACTCTTGAGGTCCGCCCATGGTTGGAGCAGCAGCTCTTGTGCTGCTCTGCCGGAGCAATCGCCAAGAGTGCCATCTGTCTGGTCTGCGAGTGGAATCCAAGTTCAAAATCGTGCCAAGTGTCAAAACTTTAAAATAATCCACCGGAACTCGCTTATTGAAATTACGTAATACCGCCGTGTACCAACTACTTACTTGCGCTCAAATCAAACGTTTCTTCCAATAAATATTAGCTTTTTTTAGAAAGATGTTGTTAATGATCTTGGAATCTGATGGATGCTCGTGGTGAAGAATTGTGGTGATTAGTGCTATTAGAGGGCGGATGTTGCAAAATAACATTTTTTTGTGTATTGTCTGCCTCCTTTTTCCTCAGAGGTACTACGTTGAAGCATACGGTGTATAAACTACAAATGACTGCATGCATATTAGAAATATTCTTTTGGAAATACTGCAGACAAACGACCAATATTATGTTGAAATAACGATTCTCGTCTCATCAATAAAGTTAAGCAATATATGAAATGGACCGTACTTGTATGAGTGGACGCCAAGTTTAAGTGTAAATAGTTAGTAGGTCTTGATATCGTCAGGCTAATCATCCAATCTTCTTACAATTGATTATTAACCCTTTCGCATCGGTAGCCGATATATGCCGTCTAAGATTCCCCTACCGTTGTCAACGGTAGCTGTGATATATCGTTTTGATACTTTCTTAGAATAGTTTTTTATGCATCATCTGATAGTTAAAATGATACAAGAACCAATGTGATGTATGAATATAGACAAGATAAGTTTCAAATACTAGTTTTATAATTGACAGTATAATTTGTATTCCACCGAGCCGTAATGAAAGGGTTAACAAACGACAAATGTGTCTCGCATACTATGGATTAAGGATTTATTTTTTAAAGTCTTAAGCTTTCGTCCGGAATGTAGATGAAAACTATGCATAGACACAGCTTTAAGTAATGATATGAATTAAAAACAAGACTAGTATAATGGCAGATAACAGAACTACGTGGCAGTACTTTGTCAGTTTTGTTAATGTAAGCACATACAGGAGAATACTGATAAACTGTAATTGATAAATTTTATAGTGGATTCTATTACGCTTGAAATTTACAGGAAAAATTAGCACTGCATGTGGAATGTTGATCTGTTAACATAATTAGACAATAGTCTGGCATTCGTACATCGTCAATTTTTACAGAGACTCACTATAAATGAGTGTTTTTTACAGAACAACATTCGTCTACCATCAATATTGATTGATATATTAAGATGTCAATTTAAGGACAAGAAAGGAAATTCAAATGAACAAGAGGCTTTTATATATTTATCTAAACTCATGTTTATTGAAAGCGTTGTTGGGGATTGAACCCGCAACCTATGATATTTATGGACTATATGGTAAGCAATTGCTTTACCTCTAAATCATACCCGTCGATAGATATGTTCCAGCTATAAAGCGGATACATAAGATTTTTTTACGCTTAATAATTTCTCACATCCATTCAATTGTAACTAATTCGTTTATCTAATAATTATATGGAAAATAATCATTGTCGATAAAATGGTTAGGTTCGATTTTATGTGTCGGATGAAATTTGTTCGGTGGGCCGATACAAAGTCGTCGATGTAAAAACAGAGCTAAGTGTTTTAGTCATCTTTAAGTGGGAGTTTTGGGAGATTTATTGCCCAGAGTAAAAACATTGTAACGAAATAATTAATTTTTATTACAATAAATGTAATGAAATAAAAACGTAATACTGAAAAAAGAATGACGCTTGGAAATTTAATTATTCTAGTTTTTCATTCGGGATATTTTCCTTCTTAAGTTTTTCCAAGTTGACAGATTTTCTTAAAAATTCTCGATTATTTGACATATTATACTCGTAGTAACCAGATTGTACGCGTGGATTTCGTTCGATTACCGAAGTTAGGCAACATTAGAGACGGACCAAAGTATGAATGGGTCACCACTTATTGCTTCCTTGATTACACCAACTATAAAGCGTCAAGTCATCAAATCACCTTAAAAATCTGATTAAATAACAACAAAGTATGCATTATTTATCATCCTTGCCGTTTCTTCAACTTTATTCATATATGTTCCCAAATTGATTTGCGGGTGCAAATGTGTCTTAGGACAAGGCATGGGCAATGACATATTTTATTTGTTTTGAAAATAGTAATACAGAATGAATACTTAAAGCTTAGACAATAAATTTGGACAAAACATAAACATGAGTAAATAAAACCGATACCACGCACATCAGTAGAGGGATCTGCGAAATGCCGAAAGGTCCTGCCCGAAAAAGTCCAAGTCACTAGAGGAGTTAACCAGTCTTCATATTCTCAACATAGGAGTATAGAAACCGTAATTGGTTTTGGATGCCCTTTCAACCGGGAGAGAACATTAAATGCAATTTTCTACAAACAGCAAGTCAGTCACCGTTCTACTTCTCTCCAATGTAGATATATAATGTCGTCCCTCTATGTCTTCATAGGAGTAACTACCTCTCTCAAGGCCGATCAGCCGTGCTACTCTTGACAGAAAGCGATATGATAGAACTATGTTGTGGAAGTTTGTGGTGATATTATGGTCTAAATTTACATTTTTTTTTTAAATTTAAAAACAGATATAGGTAGAAAAGAAAACTGTAAATTACGCTTAGATGTTATATAATATTTAATTAAACGAGTATTAAGCATCAACATTCTCTCATAGAGATGTCAATTGTAAATCTCTTTAATTGCTAATTTCCCAAACGACTAAAGTTTGCAACACGTCTAATGTAATCGCAAGTCCGCCATGTTTCCAGTCTCGTCGTCTTAAATGGTGATTAAAATAAATTAATATGTTTTTAACGAGAATCTCAAAAGTTACATATCTTACATTAAGTCTCGGTAAACATGAAATTTCACAATTTAAACTAGAATATACTCGTACTTCTTGTAATATGAGATATTCTGTTATTGCTACTTGGCTAATAACTATTATGTAAAACGTGCTTAAAACATATAACGATGTCGTTTAAATGAACCAAAATAATAGACAAAAGATCGCTTGTTGAGGCTTTACGGCATCGGCCTTAAGGAGCTATATCAAGCTGATATCAGTACCTACTTCTTTAATATACTTCTTAGCTTACATGATTTTCATTTTATCGTTTCCAAATTAAGATTTTATTTTTTTATGTAAACGCATGCAGGAGAGCACAACCGGTCAAGACCAGTGCACTCTATGACGCTCAGCCAGGGAGGCTGGACGCTGCATGCGGGAAACGTGTGTTGTGTTCGTGTTTGTGTGTGGGTTGGGGAGACTGCCAAGTGTATATTTATCTGTTTCTTGAAGATCCAGATTGTAGGAAGGAGGAAACACAGACGCTGGAAGAGCATTCCATAATTTAATGGTGGCATTAAAAAAGGAACTTTGGAAAATACTGCCAGTTCTTGGTCGACATATATTAACCGTGTATGGATGTTCGGCAAATTGTAAGATGAGTTTGTCGGCTGTGAACGGGTGCAGGAGGAATTAGTTCTTTAAGTTCCGAAGAGCAGCGACCGTGGTAATAACGGTAGAAAAGACTAAGAGAAGTCATTTCAATAAAGCATTTTAAAAAAGAAGCAGCTAAATCCATGTAATTTCTTGTTAAGTATAGTGATTTTTATTTTATTTTATTTTATGTAAATAGTGTGTAGTTGTTAAATATTATTTTTCTTTTCCGTATCCTTTCCATATTTGATCACCACAAATTGCCGCCACTTTGTTGCCATTGTCCGTGCTTTTTTCGAAGGTATTTAGTACAGTTTGTTTCCATAAAAAAAAACATAGATTTAGTTTATAATACTTCAATGAATCGGAACTTGTATTACAATTTTTTTTTTTATTTTATATATTTTTACTTGATTATATTAAGTTGAGATTAATCAGTTATTGGGTTTTGGTTCCAAGTAACTGTTTTATTACATTAAGTACTGACATAATACAATAATAATAACCGTACCCAGGTGTACTGGCTTACCGACAAATTATTTATAAGAAAACATTCAATTATACTAGCAGATTTATTTCTTGGTGTAATCACCATAAATTATGTAGAGATTCGGAGCAATTTAGGCACCTACTTGTAAACACACCGATTGCTTGTTACTTGTAAGTACGAGAACGATACAAAATACCTGCATATCGACCAAAGTTTTTTTTCAATGCAATTTACATACACGTTTACTGTTCAGTTAAACATTTTTTAGTTCAAGTAGACACCCACAAAGAGCTTATGCCTACCTCATTGTGAAGAAAATATTATGATTATGACGTATTAAATGAAGGAAATCACTTGTTATTATTATTATTAAATCAGTATTTGTACAGCGATTTTTCTGTAAACCACATGTGTCAATGCCACCACATGTATGAAGTTACATAATTATTATTATTATATTAGTATTTGTATGACGCTTTTTTATGACCGAATGGTCATTCCAAAAGCGCTTCTTTTACTCTTTGAGTAAAAAGGTGGGACTTGAGTCTGCTTCAGAAGGATGCCTCCGCTTTAAGTTCTCTTATGCTTTCCGGCAGCGAGCTCCAGGCCATTGGTGCTTCATAGCCGAAAGCACGATTGCCAAAGAGCGTGCTATGACTACCTTCCGTCAGCTGCAGGGTGCTTCTATTTGCTCTGGCTGATCTGAGTGTCTCTCCACGCAGGCTTATCTCCGAAGGCTTGATCAGTTCAGTCAAATAACCCGGTGCAGTGCCGTTGAGTGTCTTATAAGCCAGTGCTCCGCAACCTTATCTCATCTACGGCACACCAAAGTATTTCTTTGAATTCTACGGCACACCAAAGTTCTCACCTTGAATACCGCGGCACACCAAAAGCCAAATATATATATTAATTTGATTAACTTAATTTTTTTTAATTTCATTTAGAACTTAATAAAGCAAGTACGTCGTTTTATGTCTACATAAATAGGCGATAGGCGCTGGGAGCTTGAGGACCGTTGTAAAATTATTTATTTATAATATTGCCTAATTTGATCGCGGCACACCTGTATCGGCTTACGGCACACCAGTGTGCCGCGGCACACCGGTTGCGGAGCACTGTCATAAGCTAAGAGGCACAGCTTGTACTGGATTCTTCACTTGTGCCTAACGAGTCTGTAAATCAGTAATAGTAAATAATAATGTTACTTAGTTAATTACCACCGAAGAAAGAATGTATAAAATACCTTTCAAAAATGATACTGCTTAAAAAACTTGAATCTGTATATTTTTTGAAGAAGTCTTATTTATATAGGTAGCCTGAATGTGGGAATTTGAGGTTTTGTATGCATTATTTAATACTTTTATTAAACTATGAAGACATGGTCTTCTTAAGTGTTTAAAAGTTTTAAAATTAACTAGCCGCTAGGGCACACAAGGGCATGGATCGATGGAAGAAATGTCTCCTGGATCATCGCCAACGTAAGGTAGATGAAAAAATATGGTTTTCAATTTCACCCATATATTTATTTTATGTGTTGCAGACTGGATTTCTTTACAAGGTTGTGTATTAGATTTTTGTGTTTTTAGGTTTAAGGGGTCATCGCATTTTAAATTTTATTATACACAAAAATGCACTTTTGTTGAAAGCACTGCTACTTTTGTTATGAGTATATCCATAAACTACGTAAAAAACTAGTTAATATTGTAAAAAACATCACAAATGTTTGAATTTATCAACGTAAACAATCATGTGTTTTTATCTTAATTTCAACACATACAAAGAGTAACAATATAATTCTTCAGAATTTGCTGAAAAAATAGTTATTTCATAAATATTAAGGTTGAAAATAAATTGATAATCTATCTATATACTCCACTCAAAGAGCATAAAGTTATGAACTGAAACCCTAAAGCTAAAAGAAACTTTATGTATATTGTAATAAAAAATGTCACATAAAAATATATTTGCGCTAATAAACCGGTGTGGAACAAACCTCCGATATAAAATATATAATTCATAAAATAACATTACGGGCATTAAATAATTAATGTTTGAAAATATATCATTAAGGAGAACCTTATTAAATTAGAACTATAAATTGTATGATTGAATACGAAATTTCACTTCTCCCCTTGCGGAGATAAAATCTTCGGTATTAGAGAAGTTGTATATTGCAGCCATTAGATATTTATTGATGCTGGAAAATATTTACAATCCGGGCCCCGTATCTTTATGGACACATTCAAGGAAGTAACTGTTCGAATAAAAAAAAAACTTGACAATACCAATGATGTTGAAGACAATAATATTCAGATATAAATATAAGATTTTGTAGAATTTATTCCAAATATATATTTTTTGACGACATGTTTCATCCAGGTCGGATGGCCGTTTTCAAGTCAATTAGTTAAATGTTAATTGACTTGAAAAAGCCATATCTGAAATATGTCGTCAAAAAAATAAATATACGTGGAATAAATTCTAATTTTTTTTTATTTATTTCTGATTTTATGGAATTCCACCAAGAAATATCGATCGAAAAAATTTAAATAACATTAATATTTCTTCAAATATCAAGTCACAATTTTACCGCAGAATTTTTTAATGTTACATCGTAAAAATACTAGAGAAAACCTTTTTATGTACTAATTAACATCCTCCTCTATAAAAAAGACGTTATTCCGTCGCGCAAAGGCATGTTGAGGAGCAGGTCAGCAAAACAAAGACTTTTCAGAAACACATTGACGCATATTTACGATACAACTTTACAAACTTGTGGCCCGGACCTAGGCGCAGCAGTAGGCCGAGCCACAGTACAATATATTTCGCCGAAGGGCGGTAGGCAACTGATCTCCGCGCTCGGTATGGGCTCTCGACCACGCCACGAGCGGCGGTGTAAATAACTAATGCCAATATGGCGGACACATCCCTGTTTGACAAGCGAACAGAAATAGAGACGAAAGATTGTATATCATGCTGATGTTAACCTTATACAATTATTTTAACTTCTCATGATGATTTTATGTGTAATTGTTTTTACGACATTTAAATAGGATAATAAACATTTCTTATCAAATTATAATACGTTTTTACATTGCAACTCAGCAATCACTTATTTTTAAGTAATTAAATTAAATAATTTCTAGACTGATCTTTCTACTTACCTAGATGTTACCTATTGTAATTAAGGAAGATTGGCTGACGATTTCAAAAGTAAATTGATAAAATAATTAATGGAAAGATAAAATAATATTATTTTCTTAGAAGGAGAAGCAAGCATTCGGATTACAAGAATATCTATTTCCTGAGCAGGGCTAGACTTTACTGTGAAATATGTTCCGAGTGCGTTTCAAAGATGGCTACGTCTTTGGATATTTTGTATTGAATGGCACATAAAGCGGCAATCCAGGTGTGACTTTAATTACTTATAATTACAAGCTAGCGCCATTTTAGTCAGATTAATGGCGCAGCCCGCGTTTGGAAAACCTGTAACATGCCCAGCAGCTGACCAAATTAGATTAAAGTGGACGCTAAAACTGACGAGATTGCGATCGCTAATACAATAGCGGCCATAACGGACATATGGTGCTGCCAGAGTTAAAAAAAATCACTGTAACACAATAACAAGGGCATCACAAGAGTAACAAAACAATCATATCAGAAAATTACGAATTTATTAATAGCTACTAAATCATGTTAAAAGCTTTGAGCTACTGCGGATGTATTAGAATCTAGATCAACACCATTTCATAAACGTTCTATTTTTTTCTTCTTCCCATATCTATTCCTTATCTAAAACATATCGTCAACACATGTTGCTGCCATTTCATTCTGTCAATTACCATTGTCCATTCCTCGCTGCAAAACATTTCTGTAGCTGAAGGTTTAGGTACCCGTTCCATAGCTATATTCAATAAAACAAAAACAAAAACATGATTCCTTACTATTTAACTATATATATTATATTTTCTAGAATCCGGTCTTAAATAAAAACTTAACCAATTAAATTCACTGAAAGTAGTAACATCGCCTTTATAAAAAGGTAGTTATTAGCAGTATGAGGAGCAGAAGAACAACACAGACTTTTCCAGAAGCACATATAATTTTACGATAAACTTTACAAACATCCGGCCCGGCTTTCAGGCGCCGGGCCAACCACAATTGGACACTCGTCACGATCGGGGGACAACTGACTGGGCACCGGGCGCCGTGGTCGGTGACACCCAGCGCCGCAAGTGGCTATCTATATAAACTAGTCCTTCTAACGGCATTACAAAATGACAACACATGCGTGTACGATGAGCAAACGATAATAATATACGATAAATTGTAGATCGAGGTTTTCGGTATCAGTCAGCAAGGGCTATATCATGCTGATGTCAGTAGCAATAGCTATTAATAATTTGGGGCAAACATGATAAACATTAAAAATTATAATAAATATCATTGATGTAGGTAAATACTCATCACGTATCATACTATAATACATTATCTCGGGTATAGAGCATGTGGCTGTCTGAAATTGTTGTTTTCAGATGATGTATATATTCATATTTGATCCACCTTAAAAGTATATTTAAAAGACATTTTAAATAATGTGGAAAATAAATATTTCAGTAAAATATCTCTGATGTAAATGGTTTTAGGAGAGCGGGCAACACCGTGGATAAATCTTACTTTGGATATTACTTTTGCATTGTACCGCATGTTGCCAATTAAGGTGATAAAAGAGCGATGCCGAATCATGATAGTTGTTGTTATTGATGTACGAATAAACATTGCATTCGACTTTAAAGCTATGCTGGTTCAATAGTTTAAGTATTATTGAAATACTAAACATTTAATAGTATAATTTAATTTTAATTAACACATAGCGAGAAAAGAATTTTGTATAATATTGGCGTATTTCTTATCTCTATCACAGCAGCCTCTAAGGGATTGAGTGGAATGTATTTCCTGTTTTTTTGATCATTATATTGCAACAAAGGAGCAGTTATCTGTGGAGACCATAAACCAAATATACCAGTTTTAAAAGCACCTCAGGGAACCAACAGTTGCCGGTTTATTTATTATTAATTATTTAAAAAAATATGATTTTTGGTCAGACACAACAGAGTACTGTAGACTATTTGATGTTCAACCGGATTACTTGGACGCTAGGTGTGTCAGAGATGTGTGTTTAAGGTTGTATGCGTGTAAATATTGAATGGTTCATTTCAAGTGCTTATAAATCTACATCAAGAAAAAGTTGAGTTTTTACGCGTGAGGAAATTAAGATGTGGAAAGAGTTTGAGAAGGTTGTAGAGTTAATATTAATTAATTATTTGATTAATCAAATCGATCGTGAGACATGACACATGTATTCGAAGATGCCTTTTGTATCTGGTTTAATAAAGTACATAGCTTATTATTAAAATTATAAGCAGATTTGATATAGAGCTGCATAAGACAAATTACATAAATACATATGCACTTTATGGAAAAATATATTTATTGATCGGATATGTACGAATGTTTTTTTTTTTCAAATTACTCTCGCCCTGAATCAATGCACTTTCGGAGATGTGTTTACCACGCCTGGAAGGCACCCTGATAGTCCTCAACGGGAATGCTTAGGGATTGTTGTAACATACTTTTGGAAGTTGTCCATAGTCTCTCTATGCTTTCATATCAGTTATCTTCATTGTTTATATATGCACTGTTTTACTCCTATAAGAAATATATTTAAGATTTCATCACAGTGATTCAACGCGTGTTGTATTTGATCATTCGGAGTGCTGGAAAGTAATTTCATGGAAAGTGGGGCCGCGCTGTGGACCCAAGGATCAGGTTACTGGGACGCGGTGATAATGCGAGGAGAGGAATATTAATAATCTCATTGGATTAATATTCACATCTCGAGTGGAGGCTGCGGTAATGGCGCTGGAGGCCGCGAGGTCACAAGGGGTTGGAAACAGGTCATAGAACACGTGAAAGAAATATGTAAATAATCGAAAAACTAATGTTACGTGCACCTAGTTGATAATTTTAGACAAGTTGCTGCAATGCAACCTCTAATTACTGAATGGTACACCTATTTGCGCAGCCAATCAGCTAAGTCAAGCAAATGAAGTAATTATACTAACATCCTCCACTCTCTCAAAAATATGTTATTACGTCGCGTGAGGGTACGATGAGAAGCAGTTCAGCAAAACAAAGACTTTTTCAGAAGCACATTGACATTTATTTATGATAAAACTTTACAAATTTCGTCGGCGGTGCTTCGTCTATCGCCCAGCGCTCAAGTGGCAATGTATATAACTAACACACCCGTTAGCGGACCCGTCCAAAATGACAACATGGCTTCACATAAATGCACGACAAGCGACCAGAAATAAGAGGCGATAGATTGTATATCGTGGTTTTCGGTACCAGTCAGCAAGGGCTACATCATGCTGATGTCAATACATTGTGCCAACTGGCTACAAATCTATCGCGATAGCCAGATTGCTTGGGAGAAATGGACTAGGAGTGATCTTCACCATACGAAGCCGACTCGCTTTGAGATATTTAACAAAAAGCGTCGTAATATACGAGTATTTGAAAATCTGTTCCGTTTCAGTTGTCATTCAACGTTCTTATCTTATCTAAGAAATCATAAAAACATACATAGGTCTGAATAATAACGTAGAGTGAATTTAGACTAAAAGAATATGCGAAAAACCCATTACCGCTCCTTCGAATAAGCTTGTTCTAAAGGGAAACTTGGAATTTATTACTGCTTTATTAATCTTAACTGTAAACATTTTAAGAATTTTGTGTAGACTCAATGGGTATGACAGGTTGAAACAAAATTTTATAAAATATTCATTTTTTTTAAACATTTACTAAAATTAAATCGCTTACCAATTATACATAATTATATTTAAATTCAAATGAATATCATAATGCACGACATAAAACTAAGTTATTTACAATATTATGTATGTAAAAGTATAAACATCTTTGAAATATTTTATTAAAATGTATTTTCATGCTCGCATTCTATTTGGTTTTTATCCACTTACTACATGAAAATATATTGAATAAAGGTAAAGAAAAAGCTTATACAATTAAATATTTATGTATATTTTTTAAAAATGTTTCGCGTTGTCACGTATTTCACTGAGCAATACACGTGCTGTCTCTATTATAAGCACGTAATACGGTTTTTACGTGTGAGGTGACTTCTTCTCAACGTACAAAGCTTCTCGAGTGAAAAGTAAATCGGAGCAATAAGAAGCGCACTCAGCGGGGCGTAATGTATTAAACATTTCTATACGTATCGCATTCCCCTTGTCACTTTGCTGAAGCTCGTGAGATGCCGGCGAAGCGTCACAGCATCCGTTAGATGCACCACCAAGAGCCGAGCATTACCCGCCATTGCACAATTATGCGGAATAAAAACACATTATAAGACACAACGAACACTGAACAGAATAGCAAACGATAATAATTTAAAAGTCAATTTTATAAAAATATTTGTATTCTGTCATTGTATCATTGTATTCTGTCGTTGTGTGATTTACTGTCATTTATATTCTTCACATTCACTTTGAGATGCATTTAAAATATTAAATATTTACTTTTTTGTAAGCTGTTGTTAATATCGATCACGTTGAGCACTGTTTTTCACGTTGAGATCATGTTTATTCACACGTTTTAAGAACGCAGTTTCGCATTTTAACAGAACTACTCAAGTTCGTCACAAGAACGTTTATACATATTAATTCAAACGTCAATTTAAAAAAATATATATCTTCTCTGCTGTCGTGGAATTAACTATTTTATTTATATACTTAATATTCACTTAAAAATAATTTGAAATATTTATTAAATAAACAATTTTTGACGTGTTTTAATATCGACTCACTGTTTTTTCACTTATTTTATTATTGAATATTGTGTTGTCCTTTTTAATGAAAGCTTCTTCAGTTATTCAAAAGTACGCTTAAACATTTGAAGAACTTAAAAATCTCTCGTCAAAAGCGAAAACAGTCTCCAAATATGTGAAAAAAAATTGTTAGTCGTAATTTGCAATAATACGTGGTAAGAAGTATTTATTTTCATTAATTATCGATGACTTACGTTGATGGCTATAAAATATGTAAAAAGTTCTCTTACACTTACTAACTATTAGAATAAAAGCGATTGAGATTTTTTATTAACATCATTAGGTAACATAGTTATGGAAAAGTAATATAATATTGTATGTATATCAATAACGAAACATATTTTTAGCGTAGCTTTTATCAGTACGGTTTACTTACCTTAAAAAGTTGATTTAACATCCAATTAACGTGAAGGAACACGAAAAGTAAGTGTGGCAGATTGTCAAACTCTGGATTTACTCACCTGAAAAGAGAAAGAAAACACGAATTAAAAAATATATACGAGAGACATCTATATAATATGGATGCAAGAATATTCGAGCGTTTTTTTGGAGAATACAGGTGGTTCTCGACTTACGACAGTTCTACTTACGACGATTCGCACTTACGACCAAAAATTTGAAAAAAAAAAAAATTACGACCAAAAAAATTGTATAGCGGTGCGCGTGTCAACCTGAGTCATGCGTAAACAAAGATGGTGCAATAATGATGCCATAAAAACTTCCTTCCGGTCAGTAGATCACGGGACGTGCGCAAAGAATGTTGTTTATTTCTCACTTCTTGTCTTCGTTGTTTTAAAATTATGAGTTAATATAAAAAATATACATACATTTTAGTAATCATAAATGTAATAATTGAAATTGTAGGAATTTCTCCAATATTTTTTGAAACGCATTTATAATTTATGGAATACAATTGTCGTTTAATTTCCCAAATTTCATATAAGAGATACAAGTTGCAAGCTTGCTAAACTTTTACAAATAGACAGAGTCACAGAAACATAATTATGTGTACAGGTTCATCTGTTTCCAAGCACAAAGATAAATTACTGATTAAATAAATAGACGACTATATATTTTTTAAGAATTTTAGAGAATTTCTTAATTCGTAACACATAATTTACTAAAATAAATATTTATTTCGGGTTTTATCAGAGTTTTAAAATTATTTATAGAACTATGCAGTTTGTACGATAAAATATTGAATAGGAGTTTTTACAAAGAGGAAAGAGTTGGTTGCATACAAAAAATTATTTGATATATTATGATAGAGGCATCTGTCGGTAAAATATGAAACAATACTTTTCAAATAGTCAAGAAACACACTACAAAAGCTTTTGCTACTAATTCATAGACATGAATTATAAATACATACAGTTTTAAGATTAATAAGCTATTTTATAAAAATAATTACATATTTTACAAATAAAAAACTATTATTATTATATGATATTTTTATGTTATTTTAGGGGAATATTATTTATATAAAATCGCAATATAAACCGCCCTTGCATACTGTCTCAAATATTTCAATCGTTTTACATTTTGCAAATCACTGGGTTGCATTCAGATGTCAAGAGTCCAGCTCGGTAGTTAGTCCAACAGATGGTAGCGATCCTCAGCAGACGTTAGACATTTGCATTCCGGCGATTCTGCAAATATCAAATACCGGAGCTAAAGTCGCTAAGGATGGAAAATACGGGAAAGACGGGAAGGACGGGAAAGACGAGAAGGACGGGTGTCCGCTGGTGATTTTCTCATTCAGGATCAAGACGGCTTGCGGGACAATTGAACCAGATGTCGTCAGCTGGCAAGAAATCGCCAAGTCAATCGACTTAGAGTAAGGGTATTTAAGTTACAGTTTTCAAATATTTAAAATATCTTTCAGTATATGTTTTAGTTATATTTTGTTGGTATTAGAGTCAGGTACTTTGAAAAAAATTGTGATGAGTATATGTCTCTTGCATCCTTCCACACCGATAGACTCATCACATGCTTGCTGACTACCAATAAACGTTATATATGTTGACATGAGCATGATGTAGCCCTTGCTGACTGGTACCGAAAACCTCGATATGCAATCTTTCGTCTCGTATTTCTGATCGCTTGTCATACATTTATGTGTCCGCCATATTGTCATTTTGGACAGGTCCGCTCACGGGTGTGTGAGTTATAGACATGGCCACTGGAGCGTTGGGCGAAAGCCGCAGCGCCGGCGAGAGCCCGATCACGCGCGTCAGTTATGTGTTGACGACCGAGAAGGTCGCATGACGGCCAGTGGCATGTCATCCCGCGTGGCCGGAAGCTTGTAAAGTTTTAACGTAAATATAATCAATGTGATTCTAAAAGAAATTCTTTGTTTGCTGACCTGCTTTTCATCCTTCCATCACGCGACGTAATAACACCTTTTTGAGAGAGAGAGGAGGATGTTAATGTTAATCAAGAACATAATTTTCAAGAGTTTCTTGAGTGCCACAAGTAAAATTTGAAACATTCATCCAGCGTGTGTATTCTTTTCTTTACAACATGTATATTTTCACAAAACATGACTTTCAACTTGCAGTTTAATAAGCCCATATATTATGCTTCATTTGGTCGAGCGTCATAGAACAGAAGGTTTTGGTGGGCGGCTTTTTGCGTTTATTAATTATTGTATCATACACTATTTCAAATTCATGTAAGTCATTATATACACACATACAATTCTACATCCAATTTTTACGCAACAATGCATTCAGAAAAAATATCGGCAGACGCGGGATTCGAACCTCGAGCTTTGTACCTTTGCATTGTATTACACACCGCGTGTCCACACGACCATTCTCCGCCTGGACAGATACGAGGTTCGAATCCCGCGTTTGCCGATATTTTTTCTGAATGAATTGATGTGTAAAAAATTGATATATAATTGTATGTCTGTATTTAATTACTAATATTATTGAAATATAGATCAATTATCTGTAAAATAAGATAAGAATATTCTAATAAAAATTAAAAAATTATCTAAATCAAGTAGGTCAATTTGAAAAAATAAATATGCATACACTGCAACGGGTGATACTAAAGAAACCTGTATGACATGCAGTTAAATTCATACGACGCGATATCAAGAATACATTGAATTCATATTTAGCTTACGAGTATTTTAATATAGAACCTCTCAAGTTTTTAAAAGTGCTTTCTGACACTTTGTAACTAAAGTGTGGACGATGTTATTTGAGTACACATTTCCGCAAATATTATTCTGACCTGGTGTCCATTAACGAAAGCTTTAGTTTGAACCAAATGTCATCAAAAACGTTTAAATGTTGCGAGATGACGTAAAAATCAAAAGCTCTGCCAAATTTATTTCTTATTAAATGCATTTTTTTAAGCTTTTCATTTTAAAAGTATCCGGTTCACTTTATTGTTATTTTAAAACAAAAAACGGGAACTGACTGCAGTTATTTTTTTACTACGTAACACAATGCGTATGTGGTATAAATACATTTATTCAATAAAATATGAAGTTTTTTTAAATGTAAACACATACAGGAGAATACCGAC
This sequence comes from Glossosoma conforme, assembly GCA_022606575.1. Taxonomy (NCBI): domain Eukaryota; kingdom Metazoa; phylum Arthropoda; class Insecta; order Trichoptera; family Glossosomatidae; genus Glossosoma; species Glossosoma conforme. Next base: position 528,825 of record JAGTXR010000014.1, on the reverse strand, counting down.
AGATGGTGATAGTAATTCTGAAGTCTCATCTCTGGAATTCTATAACGCTCACCATGCTGCATTTGGCTAAGTGCCGCATGTGGAGTGTTGATCCGCCAACGTCATAGACTACAGCCCGTGATTCACGCATCATCCTTATTATTACATTAATTTACTATGAATGGGTGGTCTTCACGGGACACTTTCGTTTATCACCAATTTTAAATAAAAGGCTATGACTGGCATTTTACGGGTGAAGAATTAATTCACACCAACCGGGGTATTTTAGAGCTCAGAAATCGATTAATAATCTATTTTTTTTAATCGCCGACGGTTATCGAACCCACGACCTTTGCCTTGCAAAGCAAAAGCTTTGACCATTAAGTTGTACCCGCCGGCGTGTTTCTGTTTATAAAATATATAAGAGTAAATCATGAATTTCGTATTATAATTAATATATTCGTATATTAATAACTTCTGTATGATACAGTTGGAAATGAATGTGTGTTTAGCGAATATCATTAGATGAGATTTTAGTATTAAAAATCAAGATTTATTCATCCTTATAATTAATATCACATTTTTCAATATTTGTATATCCTACAACAATAAATAAGCCATCTCACAGTTAAATTGTGCGACTGCGGAGACCTGCAGACCGCCTCACACCTAAGATCCTGCTCCATGTGCCCAACAAGCCGCACATCTCAGGACATAATGCTGGGCAACACACGGGCTATCGATGTTGCCAGATACTTGGCAAAAATAATTTGTCGTCGCTGACACGAAGAAGAAGACATTTAAATTATTTTAATCTTAATGGCGATGAGTGGTGTTTTGCTTTTATAACAAATATTTGAAAATGGTAATACTTATTGAAATTTCATCGCAAATACAAGAGCTTTGGAAAACTAATATTTAAAATATAAATTGGACACAACTGTCATAAACACACTTAAAAATCAATTTTTGGCGGGTTGTATATTTTTTCAAGTATTTAAGGAATGGAAAAATCACGAAAAAAGCAAAATATGATTATCTGTTAGATGGTTTGTATAAATAAATAAGCGGGCCATTTACGATTCTTGTGTATACAAGATTTTTCATAAAAGCAATGAAAAAATATGAAATTCTGCAAAAATAATACGAGACTTAGCAATTTAGCGGAATATTTGTGTCGGAAGGAAGATACAGCACGAATTGATTAAAAATATCATTCGGCAACGTTGAGAACACATGAATAACAACATTATATTTAATGGCTTTCCATAAAACTAAAAAGCCATTTCGATAAATATTTAAAATTATCGAAACATTCCTACAGCTTGAATTACTATCGACCTCAATTACTTCAGAAATAAAAATAGCTTTTTGCTTAACACTCAACTACACGGAAGCATTTTTAAAACATCGGAATAAATAATTTTACACTATTTTAAAATTTATAATTTCATTTCATCATGCGATTTATGTTGCTCATGTTACGCAAGCATTGCCATGAAAAAATATTTTAGATTCCTGGTTTACCCGCCCTTTTTAAGTTGCTTAAGTCATGAAATTAAAGGCGAAAGTTCGAGTGTCAAGTTCAGCTTTCATATAAAGGGTCCGCCATCTAATGTTTTTTTTTCAACTAGTGCTTATTTCATGAACGGTAACACTTAGCTCATGTCTGATTTAACAGATAATTAGTTTTATTCTTCCGCTAAACGAATATGGTTGTATATACGCTTGAACAACGCTGGAAAATATTGCGACATTACTTTGAAAATCATGCTATTGTTCGCCATGTAACGTTTTTTTTTTAACTAGTGCATATTTCGAGAATGGTAACATTTAGCTCATGTTTGATTTGACGAAAAATTAGTTTTATCTTTCCGCTAAACGAATATGGTTATGTATACGCTTGAACAACGCTGGAAAATATTGCGATATTACTTTGAAAATCAGGTCATTTTTCTTCGAAAATGAGCAAGGAGTGGCCGTTACAGTCAATGGCGATCGTTATCGGGCCATTTTTGTTCACAAAAATTGAAGACGAGAATATTGGCAACATTTGGTTTCAACAAGACGGCGCTACGCGCCTCACAGCCAAAGCTACACTCGATGTTTTGCGCCCCATTTTCAAAAAAAAAAGTTATTTGGCGGACCCTATATAACAGTAGTGCATATATAACACACCTTTTTGCGTAATAATTTCACCTTCCAGAACCTTCCACTTCACTTGAGTTACTTTAAATTGAGCTTCGTGGCACCAATAATATAGCGTTTAATTTATACGAGTCTCATTATTCCTTTATAAGTGTTCTACAGAAAAAATATTGTGAGATTCCAACTTCTTCCATAGCGCAGTAGACCATTGCTTCGTTTTTATATCTACAAACTCTGGTCACATTTATAATTTTAAATTAATTTTAAATAAAAAATTGACAAAAATCTTTTTAAATAAATTTAAAAACTTAATATTTTTAATTTGTTATTTATTTAATTAAAATCAATTAAAAAATATAATTATGCAATCACCATGTATTATCAATCGATAACCTTAATATTACCGACCACATTTCATACATAAATGTTATTTTAGATGGCAAATAACGATAATTATTCACTAAGATTACGTATAATTAGAGTAATATTTATTACACAATTATTACACACTACACTTGAAATAAAACTAAACTTCCTGTGGTTATAAATTAACGTTATTTTTAAACGAATGCTCACTTACACTCACGAATACTTTAAATGAATATTTAAAGTAACTTACAAAATTAATTCCATTGAACTCGGTATTAAAAAAAAAATATTAAAAATATTTTACTCTTGTAGTTAAATTATTTACCTGATAATTATCACGAATGAATTGTATTGCATAGCTGAACTTGCGAAGCAAACCGCAAAAATTAAAAACTTTATCTTAAAAGCAATCCATTCATCAAAACCAAACGGAATGTTCGACGATTGATAAACGATGACGTTGATAACATTGCAAACCGTTTAGTGCAACTTCAAAGACATATAAATATCACAAAGTTCGTTCAAGAATGTGTCGATTGATTCAGATTTTTCTTACAGATTGTACATTTTACATGAAATTAAGGAGTTGGGTGGCAGAACTACCGGCAGCACTTCCAGTTTTTTACTTGCGGAGTTTTATATTTTCAAAAAAGAGAAGCCTCTGAACGGGATATAGCTTAGTTGCAGTGCTTATTGAGCTAGTTGATTTTTCCTTAGTTGGCTTTGCAAACGATCGCGTCTCTTACCAGTAATTTTAACCCTCCATAAGTTGGTTAAAGTAAGTGAGTTGACAGGAATGACAGTCGGCGAACAAACAAGAAAGGAATCTTAACTTGTAACTTGTCAATCACTCAAACAGTACCTGTCTGTGTTTGAACAGAAAATCAATTATATCAAATAAGTCAACTACAATTTATGACGGATACTTTTTGTGCATACAATATTAAAAGAGAGACAAACTCCTATATATTGTATTTATGGTAAACTCATCAATATTCTTGTAAATAATATATCAATTAGGAATAGTGGAACACATAATATCATTGTTAGTAAGCATTTGATAATAATATTTTAATTCGTAAAGAAAGCGTCAGTGTGAAATAATTTAGTGTACTCAAGAAAAAATGGCAGGATTCTAAATTTTTAACTTTTTAATTTTTTTAAAGTTTGAATCAAGTAACTAATAGCTTATAGAGGGTGACAATGTTTTAACTTTTTTTATATGAATGCATTTTTATGAGCTCGGTTAAGTTATAAGTTGATATTTTTTAGTAATATGTCAGATAATACAATATTTTTTTGCGTACAATCTAATGATTTTTTCAAAACAAATTATGCATTTTTTGTTTTGTTTTATATTTTAAAATAATTAAATGTTATTTTGTAAAATAACATAATATAATAAAACACATTATAGATACAGATAAGTTTAATGCAAGAAAGTTAGTATGAAGTCGACGCCTTTTACGTGTTAATTAATACTAAGCATTCCGATACTTTCCGGTATTTTTTAATTAAAGATTTTATCCGCAGCTGAGCCAAAGTCAAGAAATATTGCTCAGAAATGTTATTAATAATGTTAATTACTGTTGGCAAGTATGAGTATGTAGGTAATTCTGTATATACTGGGACAACTTATACGTAGTGGACAAAACATTTGCGAGCTTTTTTTTATTTATGTAAACACATACAGGAGAATACCGACAGATAGTGATAGTTATTCTGAAGTCTCATCTGTGGAATTCTATGACGCTTACCATGGTGTATATGGCTAAACGCTGCATGTGGAGTGTTGATCTGTCAACGTCATAGACCACAGAACGAGATTCACGCATCATCCTTTATTATTACAGGAATTTACTATGAATGGGTGGTCTTCACGGGACGACTTTCGTCTACCACCAATTTTAATTAATAGGCGACGACTGACATTTTACGGGTGATGGATCAAATTCACACCAACCGGGGGTATTTTAGAGCTCAGAAATCGATTAAAAATATTTTTATTTATTTTAATCTCCGTCGGGGATCGAGCCCACGACCTTTGGCTTGCAAAACAAACGCCTTGACCATTGAGCTATGACCGCCGGCATAAGAATTAAATGTTTTGATATTAATTTTTTATTTCATATACAATGTATATGAAATAATGGCGACAGATGAATATTATACATACTTGTACCTTAAAATTAATGGAATAAATATGAATATTTAAATAAAAAAAAAAAATCTTTTTTGACTGCACTCATATTGTACTCACTGAAATAATGGCGACTCTGAATGACGGAAGTGCAGAGTAATTTTCGAGGAAGTGAATTGACCGAACAAAGGAGATGTCAGGAAGCTTCCAGAGTGCAGCATACATCATGCGTCATGGAGCGGGACGAATGAAGATGGATCGCAAAGAGATGGTCTTGGGTTTTACTCTACTGCATAGTATTCAGTAAAATAGTAAATCAAGAAAGAATGGTACTGTTAGAAAGCAAACGAAAATCGCTATTTCATGGTTTTTAAGTAAGTAAACGCAGGCAAAAGTGCATCTAATGTGGGTTCGAACTTATTTAGTGGATTATATGTCGCTAAACGAGGGTGGCTAATCGCTGCATGCAAAATGGATATGTGGTTTATCTATATTATATTATGGAAGATCGTAATTGTAATGAAAAAAAAAGGTATGACAAGGGGAACACATATACTGTATAAACCTTCCAGTTAAGTAAAAAAGCTAAATAGTTTTTTCTTTAAATTAATTTTTATTGATCGATATATGAGTATATTAACTTTTCATGCGTGTTGATTAATTGTATGACCATTTTTTAGGTTGTTCGATGGTATAAGTGAGATTAATTAGACGTAATAACAGTAGAAATGATAAAGTGAATAAATTTTATTCTATTTATTTTTAGCTCTCACTTTAACATTAGTGTAAATATACAATTTTATTTACCTTGTTTTTGTATGATTTTTTTTATTGAAACAGATGCAGGAGAATACTGAGAGATGGTGGATAGCGATTCTGAAGTCTCATCTCTGGATTCTTACCATGCTGCTTATGGCTAAGCGCTCCATGTAGAGTGCTGATCCGCCAACGTTAAACACTACAGTCAATTCAAATTCACTAATGGATGGTCTTTACGGGACGACTTTTCTTTTCTACCAATTTTGATTAAAAGGCTACTACTGGCATTTTACGTATTAAGGATCAAAATTCACATCTACTGCGGGTGGGTATTTAAAGAGTTGAGATGTCGATTTTTTTTTAACGATAATTTGAATCGAACCCACAACCTTCGATTTGGCAAACAAACGCCTTAACTACTGAGCTTTACCCGCCGGCAGTTACGTTGAACAAATATTATTTAACGGAATGAGACTAAAATCCTGTGTACGTTTACTTTTAAACAATAGTTAATGCGACAAAAAGTAAAAGAAATATCACTTGTCTATCGGGAAACTTGTTGAATCGAGTGAGTTGATTTCAACATATTTATTTACACTGCAGTTGAACTGCGTATTTTCCGATCGCTGTCTTTGTACAAGCTTGCAGCAAAATTGTCAACATTTTCTTTGTGCGAAAACAAACAGTTTAGAGTTAAAGAGTAGTTTACAAGTTTCATTATCCACGTTTAAGCTGAAAGCAGTAATTAGTATGGAAGTTTCAGTGATTTAGTTTGTTCAAACTCATTTCAACTGCAAATACAGTATTTCATACAAAGTAATTTATGAAGAAAGTTGCACAGATCTGTTACGTTTCGTTGTTTGGAAAGAAGATGCAGAATGTTTATTCATCTATCAACTTACGAGTATATTGTGTTTATTTTTTGTGATGGATTTTACCGTTAATTAATGTATCCATTAAACATCATGAATATTATAATGTTACAAAATTCAATAAACCAAATAAAAATAATGTTTAATTGGAAAAATAATTATTCATATTTGCACAGACTTTGTAAATTACATAGATACTGTACACACAAAGAAATAATTAAATCAAATGAAATAATCGTCACATTAATGTATGTGGAGTATATTTATTAAAGTATATTTAACTTGATGGTATGTTCATGACAGTCGTTTCAAAGTGAGTACATTTAGATTGAATTTATTTCTAAAAACACAAAGTAATGATTCAATCACTCCGACAACTAACCAGTAAATATTCTAAAATTATTTTTATAAAAATGTTACAAAAATGCTTATTATTTTTCTTATTGGTCTTATTCTTTGTCAAAGAGTTGTGTAAACTACGATGTAATTGAAAGTAATTAAAAACAAGGTCCATGGTTCAAATCCCCACGTGTGACGTTTATTTTTCTTCGATTAATTGTTGAAAGAAATGTCATAACGTTGTGTTTGCTAGGAATTAGTATGTGTATCAGTTGTTAAACTATAATATCGATTTGATATGCTATTTTTTCTCTTAGAATTCTGTGAAATAATATTAACTTAAAGTTTCACTCATCAGTATTGTGCAAGACTCAACCACAAAACAGTATGAAATTCTCACATAAACATTTTGACGAGAATTTAATGCAAAATAACGTTACATCTCACGTCAGTTCCTGAAAATGCTGAAAGACTTGATGGAAGTTTCAGGGCTTTATATTGAGAATTCATTTTACGGTTCGACTACAACACACATGCCGTCCGATGGCAAGAGCTATGGATATATAATACTGTAAATTTATTCAAACATGGTAGATATTTTCAGAAGTTAACTTCAATCACTTTTCGCTGTGCATTGTTATTAGTATTAAAGATTCCTGCTGCATGGATGAATGCAGAAAGCACTGAAAGGATTATATTATTACTCTTCGATGGGTACTTGAACGAAAGTCTTGTTCGCATTATGCTTCAATATTTCTAAGTTAAAATGTGCGTTCGACAATACATTTTCCACGATAAGCTTTGCTGAAAAATTCACGCAAGAGCGCAATCGAAGAATACAATAGATGCAAGTTAAATGAAAAACCTGTAAGATATAAAACCATTGAGATAATAACTAGACAGGTCTTACTGAAATTGAAGCTTTATTAATTAATTCGAAGAATAATCTTTGCATCAATTTGTTAAACTGGATACAGAAATTGTTCCAACAATATAAAACATAATTTAAGTTAGCCATTAAAATTTCTACACCAGAAATAAGTTTACGATAAAAGGTATAAAATATAAACTTGTTAGATATATTTTTCATAAAATTAAGGTTATCAACTGACAATACTTGGTGAAACTGCATAATTATAATTTTTAATTAATTTTAATTTAAAAAATAAAAAATTGAAAATATTAAGTATTGATTCACATTTATTTTAAGCGATTACATGTTTCGGCCTCCCTAGAGACCATCATCAATAAAGAATAAAATATTAAAGATGGTCTCCAGGGAGTCCAATGCATGTGATCGCTTAAAATAAATGTGAATCGAAAAATAAATATTTTTAATTTGTTATTTTTTAAAATTTAAATTAATTTAAAATTTCATATATTTTAAAATAAACATTTATACAAAAATGAAAATTTTCAAAGAAAAACTTACACAAAAAGCTATTTTCATGTTTAATATTTTCGCCCTTCGTCAAAATAGATAACAACCCCACGCCAGAATAGTTTTACACGAAAAACGAAAAAAAAACGTGTTTACATATACTATACAAAGTAAAATGCAAAAAGAAATGGTATACTTTACAAAAGATATTGGATATTTTGACCCTTTAGGTTGATATCGTAATTTTTCGGGACTTTTGATACGAATTTTGTCAAAAGCTTAGACAATCTTTACATGGAATTATGTAAAAATTACGTATAAAGTAGACTTATTCAAGTATCATAAAGTTTTAGTATTGTATTATGTAAGTAGTTGAAAGTTGGGGCAGATATGATGTAAATGAGATTGATATTGGTTGTAATAGTGAAATCAGTCCGATATTAACAAGATAACATTTTCTCAGTATAATAATAATGTGAAATAAAGTTACAAAAGGAAAAATATAAAAAACTATTTAATTTATAAAATGCTTATTCGTATTGGTATTCATTATTATTTATGATCATTTCATTTGAAGAGTATATATAAATGTTTTAATTTTAATATATCATAAAACACGGCAAGCTTTTTGCAAGGAAACTATTGTTAAATAGTCGAGTTTTACGTAATAGAGGTATCGTTGTTTTTAAAATTACAATGTAAATGATAACATTATAAATAGAAAAGGGCTGTATTTTAAAGGAAAGAGAATCTGTGACACACTAAAAACCTCGTCTTATGTAAAATGTTATCTTTCCATATCTGCTCTTTAGATGAAGTATAAAGTACCTTCAAAACTTCCGCCGTATTCATTTTATTTAAAGGTACATACGGTCTTTCAGTTCAATGAGATCATAGGTCCAAGCGGTTTTAGTTTATGATTTCTTGCGGCATTTAAAGCAGACCTGTCCCAGTCAAGCTCTACTTCATTTATGTCATATTGCAGAATAAAATGCTGATACCTTACTTATTATTCCTTAAAAAGTCAAACAATCGTATTTCCTAAATTGTAAGCAAGCACCTGTTCCCAAAATTTTAATACGACTGCATTGGGTTTTAATAAGATGCCAAGATTCACAGAAGGAATAATTATGATATACTGTAGTATATAATGTCTAAAAAATGTAAACTACACCTTCGAATTTTATGAAAACCTATTTTTTATACTTTACTTAAGTTTTGGTATAGTAACAATGGCGCAATCATTCTTATGGAAAATTGAATTGCATTTGTATTCAGAAATTTCATACGTAGCAGATAGTAAAAAAATGTTCTTCCAGCGTGTCGCCGGTGAAGGGATTCCTTTCCTTTGTTGTCTGTGGTTTCCTGTCCCACCGGACTCCGAGAGAATGCGGCGTTATTATTTCAATTCGTTTCAGGAATTTCAGGAATTTCAGGAATGTCAGTCATGAAAATTGTATCACTTAATTATCACTAGACGAGTCATGTTTTAATTAAATTTACAGTGGAAGAAATTATTATCTTATATAATTTCTTAAACAATAAACATTTTTAACTTAGTAAGGGATAAATAAAAAATATTATATTTTCGATTTTAATAAAAATAAATTAAATCTATGATTTTTCTGGATTTATATATTTAAAAAGAATACTGAACTAAATACTCACCGTTTTAAATTATTTATTATAAGAACAGAATAAAAAGTAAATATAATTATGTTTTATTTTTGTTTAATAGCGAAGCAAGACATGTGAATATGCACTACATTAAAGAATATAAAATAATATCATTTTAGGAAAAAAAAATTAACTGTCATTACAACCATTGAAATAAGGTATGACTTACCATAAATAACTTTATAAATAATTTGAATAAAGTTAAAAATGAAAAATCTAATAAGCGATAAATTAATGTGTTACTTCAAAAAAAATATAAATAAATGTCCAGAAAATTTGTTTATTAGAATATTTTTACAACGTCATATTATGATATTAATCGCCATTGAAGAAAATTGACTAAAATGTATAATCACTTGCTATGGATAAAATAATTTGCTGAATGAAATGCGGTCGAGGTGTTTATGGTATAGAAGCACCTCTTTCATTAGCATACAATGAAATTGGAAATGGTCCCTAATAGGCCTGTTTACATGCCAACTGTATGCAGGTACCGTGAAACGGCCTTAAACTATAAATTAAATGGTTAAATCATTCAAAGAGTGTGTAACAATTGTTTCATATGTTTGTAAATTGTAAAACATTGTATGTGTACATTATTATATCACCAAATCAAACTATTTCAAAATAAAGTTAAGTCGCTTCTCTAAGGAGGATTTTAAAAAAAAAATGTACAATATGAAAAACATTAGCACTATGTCACATAATAAACTAAAGGGTTTCGTTAAAAATCAGACAACTAATTCAATAAATCTGAATTCAATATACTCGTACTAGAAGTTCAAGAGCTGAAAAAAGATTACTCAATCTTTCATAAAATTTGTAAATATTGAAAATTACGTTTATATATTTTTTAAATTCCGCAATGTCTTAAATCCGGAACGAGGAAATACGCAGAAGAACTCAAGTAGTGGATGCTACCCAACGAATAGGCACACTCAAGTGGTAATGGGCAGGACATATCTGTCGAAGAGACGACGGTCGATGGGGAAGAAAAGTACTGGAATTGCACCCAAGAACTGGCAAACCAAGCATTGGCCGACCCCTTACAAGATGGACTGACGATATAAGAAGAATAGCGTTAGTGACCTGGATGCGGAAGGCGGAGGATCGAAGAGGATGGAGACTCATACGGGAGGCCTACGTTCAACAGTGGACGGACACAGGCTGATGATGAATGTCTTATAACTAAGGCGTTTAACCAATGCATTCTCTTTGTATTAACTTATGGCGCAGATACGTGAAATCTTACCCACAGCAGGTCTTACCCATAAAATAAAAGTCACCCAGCGTGCTGTGGTGAGATCCATTTGCGGAGTGTCTCTAAAAGATAAAATCTGAAACGAGAATTTCTGCAGAAGAACTAAAGTATTGGAGGCTACCCATCGAATAGGCACACACAAGGGGCAATGGGCAGTATATATGTGTCGAAGAGACGACGGTCGATGGGGAAGAAAGGTGCCCAAGAACTGGCAAACGGACCGTTGGACGACCCCCTGCAAGATGGACTGACGACATAAGATGACATAAGTGGCCTGGATGCGGAAGGCAAAGGATCGAAGAGGATGGAAACTAATGCGGAAAGCCTATGTTCAACAGTGGACGGATGCAGGCTGATGATGGAGGTGATATTCATAATTATGTGGTTATATAATAGAAAATAAACGTATTAACTGAACTACTCCCTAATTTGATTGGCAAAACCCAATCCAAATAATTGAAGCAGATCCATTGTATTATATATTATAATAAGGTTCTCTAGAGGAAATATTTATTTGTAAGGCAATCAGATGACAAGCCCAGCTCTCATATTACATTATGCCTAAATAAAATTGGTTAAAAATATTTTTTTTGGCTGAAAGAATATCATACGAAACAAACTATGATATTACATTTTGTTTGCAATCGAACGCAATAAATATGGATTATTTATGTAAATCAAACATTTGGTGCTTATAATAGAGTTATATGATATGAAGGGTAGTCACGAATCGGTTAATTTTTTGCACATTTCATCTGTCAAACAGTTTGGTCGCGTGTTCACGAGCACTTAATTATTGCCATAATTACTTTATGGATCACGACTCGTGTGATGAGATTCAATGTAATTCGCTGAAGCCAAGAGTGACTTTATTGGATTTTAATAAATCCATATTGGCAGATTGTTAATAAAATATATTATTTATTAGCTGGAAGATGTTAGATATAATCGGTGACAGCGGTGGAAGTATATCTCTCTGATTAATTATGTATCCTGAATTGATAGTGAATCACGATCAATGCAGTAGTAACCATTCTGTTATAAGAGAATGAAGGTTTTTTTTTATTGTTTTTCTGTAGATAATTATCGACTTGTATGACAGCAGTACGGGGGTTATTTTGGGATTTTATTCTAAAATAACAATAATAAAGTTATGTTTGTCAAATGACAATACTTGGTGAAAACTACATACGATCCGTAAAGCTATCCGTAAAATAAGTTTCCCAGTGTAAAACATGTTTAATTCCATGAATGCGTACATTTGTGGAAAGTTTAGACTTTTACTTATTTTTCTACATAGTCGCCACTGAGGTCAATGCGTTTTTGCATGCGGTATACGAGCATTTGTATGCCCGAGTCAAAAAAATCTGCCGCCATGCCACGCAGATACCTGAGAACCGCTTCTTCCAGCTCTTCTCTATCGCCGAAATGCGTTACACCCAGATGTTTCTTCATGTCAGGGAAGAGATAATAGTCACCTGGGGCTAAGTCCGGGCTGTAGGGTGGGTGTTTGACAATACCCTATCCAAATGTTAAAATTTTCGCTTCGGTCAACATTCTTGACACCCACCTCGCGTAAACCTTAGCATACCCTAGTTCTCCGTCAAAATCTCGTCAATGGAGGTTTTGCTGACATTAGGGATCATTTCGGAGAGCTAACGAACAGTCACTCTTCGATGTGAGAGCATCGCTGCCTCACTTTTGCAATTGTTTCGTCAGAAACAGATGGTCCTCATCGTAATTATAATTTTTTTATTAATTTTAATTGAAAAATTAACAAATTCGAAATATTTAGTTTTGATTTCCCATTTATTTTTAAGTGATAACATGTTTCGACCTCCCATCTTCAAAAATGTTTTATTTCTTTATTTATATTGTCACACTTGTACGGAGGTTCATACATCTGTTCAGTAAAAAATACACATAAATCACATTTTTGTGATGACAGTGATATGATAAATAAATAACACCGATGTAAAGGGAAAAACAAAAATAACAAGATAGTAAAAAAAGCATTATTAATTAAAATGAATAAAACAGTTAAATAAATAACACTTGTATTATATTTTTTCTCAAAATATCATGATTCTAAGGCTTTAGCAGTACGAGTATATGTGACGAGCCGTCACTGGATATTATAACATCTTAAAAATAATTCTATCTTTGATCTACCTACATGAAAAGTCCCACTGTCCACGTAGGTAAGTATTTCCAACAAACGTGGGCGATTTACGGGACTCTAACATGAAAGGTGTTGTTACAGATTCCGCCTCCGTAAAAAACTGTCAGTTACCATCTAAGATACGCCGGTCGATGGACAAGACATAAATAATAGTTAATGCCTAACAGTTGTATCGGGTGAAATAGCTATGCAGTTTTTAGAACGAATCATATAAATAATCGCTCAACGGTTGTAATTTGTAGCTAAGCAACATAAAGCTGTGGCCTGAGGCGGTCTTACGGCTTGCCAGCGGTACGGTAACTCCAAAGGCGAACTCTGCTCTCATTTAAGGCAATACTAATTAAGAGATTTTTAACGGTGTGTTTGTTTTGATTGAAATCGTGACAATGGGCGCACATTTATTTATTCAAGCAACTTAGTACCAGTACTTCGTTTGAAACACGATGTTAAATGAATATTGTTTTGTTGTCGTTGGGTTGAAAAGATTGGCTGGAGGAGGAAGTCCGAAATTCCGTTTCCAGGGGGCACCGCGTGGAGGTTCTTTTCATGCTCCCTAATCAGATACCCCCAACATCCTGACTGAAGTCGCGAAGCACCTTATTGAGATCTACACAACCTCTCACATCCGGCCCTGAAAATGAGAGACTCCAGCTCTGGCAACAAGTCGCATCGGAGGATTCCATTACTCCAAAGGAAGGCCTCCCAACTGGCAAGGACAGATTTAAGAGCCGGAGTTGGTAGAAGAAAGAACAACCTCGAGCGGTGGGGAATGCTTCGACAGGGAGAGTCATTATTGTGCGACTGCGGAGACCTGCACACCTAAGATTCTGCTCCATGTGCCCAACAAGCTGCGCACCTCAAGACCTAATGCTAGGCAACACACGGGCTATCGATGTTGCCAGATACTGGGCAGAAATAACTTGACGTCGCTGACACGAAGAAGAAGAAGTAGAAGAAGAAAAAGAAGAAGAAGAAGAATGGCCTTGCATACAAAATTAATTACTTAGTATTTTAATATTACCTGTCATCGATGCAAGATTTTGATGGTTATAATCTAGTGACTTTATATCAAGACTTTATATAAGTCATGTTATCGTAAATAATACTCATCAATTTATCATATACGAGTATACGAATGGTTGTTGTTTATAACAATACTAGCACTATCCAAATTTTGCCGTGGGATGTTACATACTAGTATAACATTCATTATCTAAGTCCAACAGGATAATATGTGAATTCATTAAATTTTCTTGGATAACCTTTTAGTACAACAATTTGCCTGAAAATGTTACCCAAAATTTGAAATACCACGTCTCCACTGAATACCGCTCGGAAAGAGTTTTTGTAAGAGAAATACCGATAGAATTGAATACATTAATTGTTTATTTTTTATAATATACCTGTATATATACGCGAGTATGTTGTAAGCATGCACCGATACATATGGTGAGATATTAAGTGATCTAGTTTGACACTGCCGGAAATATTGCGGGTGTGTATTATACACAATTATGTAACTATATTATATGGCTGAAACATACATAATGATACACATATAAGGTGCTTCGTACAACATAATGTCTATTCCAAGTGTCTGTTAGTCCGTGCCGATAAGCCGAAAGAACCTTTTAGAAAGCGATCGACAACCTTGCTCTAATTATGAAAGCATTAACAATGTTATTAAGTGATATTTGTAAATATATAATCAAGTAACCAGTCACAGGTACAATAATTATCATATAGAAAGAAAGAGATTTAGTCATGGTCACATTGCGGACTGATTTTCGTCAGTTTCGGGAGAATTTAAAGTGAAATTGACTAATTTACTAGGACGAAGTAACTTCTCAAAATAAATCGTCAGGTGTATACAATTGGGATGGGCAGCATTTGGAAACATAAAGTACATTTTTAAAGCGAAAATTGCGCAATGTCTTAAAACTAAGGCGTTTAACCAATGCATCCTCCCTGTATTAACTTATGGCGCAGCGACGTGTAATGGAGAGACCCATGCTCGGAGTGTCGCTAAAAGATAGAATCCGAAACGAGGAAATACGCACAAGAACTTAAGTAGTGGATGCTACCCAACGAATAGGCATACTCAAGTGGCAATGGGCAGGACATATCTGTCGAAGAGACGACGGTCGATGGGGAAGAAAAATATTGGATTGGCGCCCAATTACTGGCAAACGAAGCGTTGGCCGACCCCCTGCAAGATGGACTGACGACATAACAAGAATAGCGAGAGTGACCTGGATGCGGAAGGCGGAGGATCGAAGAGGATGAAGACTCAGGCGGGAGGCTTACGTTCAACAGTGGACGGATACAGGCTGATGATGATGATGAATGATGATGACTAATTTAGTGAAATTAATAATGATGTTCTAAAATATTTTGATGTTTTGGTAACGCCCGGTTAGTTAATGTTTCGAGATAATGCGGCTGTTGGGTTTAGCCGTGTGTGGCGAATTATTATATTTCCAATATTAAAAGTCACTAATCAATATACGAAATTATACGCGCAAAGTCAAAAATATGTCAAATTTGTGAGTATGCATAAGAATGTTTCCACTGTTGCTTGAATTACGTACAATACATTTATTTGCCGTTCTACTTTGTTGTCCATCCCTGTATATTGTATAGTAGAATTGTTGGTTGCAAGGCTTAGAGCAGTCCGCTAATACCTCACACGTGCAGCGGCACACGCACACAGCCACTCCGCCACGCACGCACACATGCAGACCCTCGAACCACCTCCTCCGACGAACACACGAGAGAACTGGTTTACCAGCAGCTCGGAAGAAACGTGACGTCGAGACACTTTTGGATCTGGCGACGCGAACGGATTTGACCCACGGTGGGTGTACACTGATGTCTTAATTTTGCACACCTGTCACATATATCTTGGCAATTAGCATATCGGTGGTGACAGACTACACTTAACGTGTCAATTAATTACTAATTATTTGGTTAACTTGATGTTTTTCTTTTGATGATTTTAATCTGGATTAACGGCATTGTCGTTATTGAAAAACTTTCATCCATAATGAAAGTAACGTTTAGTTGAGCTACCACTTAGAAACTAATACTATTCCGCGTATTTTTTTTTATCTTTATAAACATGCAAGATATTATCGATAGACTGAAATAGAGAAATCATCTGGGTATTCTATAATACGCTTGATATTTTATTTTTTAAGTTTAAACGCTGCATGTAGAGTGTTGAATAGCCAACGTCTTATATACATTGATGACAATCATGCATCATCCATTTTTACAACATGTTTACAAAAAATTACAAGATGACTTTCATCTACCAAAAATTAATAGACTACGACTGGAATTTTGCAGGTAAGGGACTAAAGTCACAACAACTGCGGGTATTTATATAGCTTCGAAATCGATCAATAAAATATTTTTGTTTTAGTCCCCATACGGGATCGCTCTCATAACCTTTGGTAAGGTAAGCAAACATTTTACCTTTAAGCCAAGGAAAGTAGGGTTACTCATCATATATATTTAAAAAAACCTGATTGATAAACACCCAAACTTCTTTCGAAAAAGAAAGCTGCCTTCTATTTATGCTATGCGATTTCGCCATTAGGGTCATCGCCATACAAAGCTTTTAGTCAACATAACTTGCGCAGAAATGTATTGGAACACACAATGACCTTTAAAGATCATAGTACAATGTGACGGAAATTGGTTAAAGTCATATTATTGCCTGCTCAATGGTCAAAGCGTTTGCTTGACAAGCCCAATGTCGTGGGTTTGATCCCCGACGGAGATTGAGATGTTAACATTAAAAAATGCTTAAAATAAGAAAAATACACGAAAAAAAGTAAAACGAATGTTTTTGTTTTAACACTATAGTAGTTCTTATTTACCAATTAATCCATACAAAGTAATGGTTATGACTAATTATAGTGAATAATAATTAAACAATCATTTTCTTGCTGTATAAAATAAATTGACCTTTATAAATTTTGATTTAGTTTAATAAAATATTAATATATAATAATCTTGCAATATTCATATTATTACTGACTAAAACAATGCGTTTGAATTCGCTATTTTTTTGCTTCAAAATCGAGCGAAATCGCACATTTTTTGTTCACCAGATTGCACCGGAGAATACTTCTCTAGTGAATTCACTTCTCCGTGAGTTGGAGTTATTCCGACTATGAATTCATGGACTGACCATTATCGCTCAAGAGTGGGCGAGGCTGTGTATGTACGAGTATGTACCAGTATGTACTAGGGATTGAAATTTTACCGACTTTTCTAATTCAGAATATAACGGTAATAAATTAACTTATTTACTAAATCAACAAATGCACTTATTAGTAAATAAAACAATGTTTATAATTACAGATTTAAAAAAATAAAAATACTATTTAAAATATATTAAATTGTCCAAACAAATCTTCTTCGTAGTATCAATCCGATGGATTCAGCTCAACATAAGAGCTACAACTCATGTCCTCGAACACTTGCTGCAAATACTTCAGTCTAGGGCGTCCTCTACAGTTTCTACTCTCAACCTTCCCTTCCACAACGTCGTGAAGAAGACCATAGTGGCGCATGACGTGACCGATCCATTAGGCTCGCCTCTCTGAGATGGTTCTTACTAGGTGCCTATCTTCCTTGATTATGCTGAGAACCTCATTTTTCGTGACGTGGTCTCTCCAGGAAATTCTGAGAATTCTTCTGTATGACCACATCTCAAAGGCCTCTAGACTTTTTAAAATAATTCAAATAATCAAAAAAATAAAATAATATAAATGTTTTAAGCATGACTGTTATAGTTTAATTCAATATTTTATTTCATTTTTACAAAGTGATTTTTGAAAGATAAACTTAATATTAAATACGACGTTTATTTGGTGAAATTTGGCATATTTATTTCATCAAGTATATGTAATGTAAAGATAATGTAAATATCGTGGAACACAAAAACATTACGTGTGGGATATGTCGCTTGAACTTTGACAAAGGCTCAACGCTCTTAAACGAAATTGTTACGCAATTAAAAAAAAGATAAAACCTATATTGTCTAGTCCAAAAACGTTGAAATGATTTTTATAAAGAAACAAATCAAACCGTAAGAAATATGATTTTTTGGTCACTTTTTGTAAAATAAATTTTTGGACTAAATAAAATGTTACGTTAGGTCAGCTTAAGTTTGAATAGCTTAAGTTAGGTGTGTCAAAAGAAATCTGGTTAATTAAAATGATTAATTTTATTTTATGTTCTAACAACATGAAAGATATTTTTTATGACGTCTTTATTCTGATTTCAGTTAAATAAAAAATATAATTCAATCTGTATTAACATCAAGATGACGAAAATAGGGGATTTTTCATCATTTGGGTTGAGCCGCCCCTAAGGAGCAAATGCCACAACTCTTTGAAGCGTCCTGGTAGTCATCCGATACCACCTAAGTATGGCTCCGATACTAGGTACTGTTTCTTCAAGTCTTCAGGCTCTTGTTATGGAGGTAAATATATACTTACGAGTATATTAAGATTAATAATCGATAAGTTTAAAGTCAGCCTGTGATTTTTAGGGTTCCGCCGCATTTCGCTCACAGACAATTATTTCAACGACTCAAATGTAACGAAGTGGGGTGCACTAGACTTCTGGTGTATGGGACAAATGGTGCACTGGATGTATCGATAACCTAACCTAACCTAACCTGAGTTATTTAGTTAACGAAACCTATGGATATCTGGGCTCTACGATCACTAGACAAATCATAAGGTTTGGATAGGTTAGGTTAGGTTAGGTTAGGTTAGCGAGACAGCCAGTGCACCAGTTGTCTCATCCGCCAAATATCCCGTGCGCTAGACGTACAGTGCGCCCCACGTCGTTACCGATGAGTCGTTGTACGAATTGTCTGTGAACGATAGGACGTGAAGCCGATTATTCGGCTTACAATTTTTAACGGTTAGCTGCTTAACCGGTATTACAGTCCCGTGTGTATGTGTGTACAGTCATTGGTTTTATTTTGCAAGTCATTAAATTAAAAATTTGCCACGCTACACTAGACGATTATTCGCGAGAAAAGATTAAGAAATAACAGCGATGCTCTAATAACGCTCCGAGCGAAAGTAAAGAATAATTTAATATTGGATTCATTATATTACCAGACACCTCATCACTTATGAATTTATAAACTTTACCGACGCCGCAGCGGAACCTTTGCAAAGTTTTTTTCACCGAAAATGAACTGCCTTTTGATACACGCGGACATAACACCTTTTGATACGAGGACATAACACCTCCCAGCATTACGACATAATATGTTCTAAAACGAAAATAAATAATTTAATTCAAAACGCAACGTAACACAATATATGAAGGTGTGCTATTGAAAGTACCATTGTTGTGATTTATTTTATTTTATGTAATCGCATTAAGGAGAGCACACCTGGTCAAGACCAGTGCACTCTATGACCCTCAGCCAGGGCGGCTGGACGCTGCATGCGGGAATATAACGATAATTGTGTTTTCTTATTAATTAAAAAAAAACATATTTCAATGTAATGTTGAATGGATAAAGTTCAATGCAGTTTCATATAAAATTGAATTGTCAGTAAATTGTTTATATTACTAGTGCGTAAATCCGGATAGCATAGTCCAGTGGTTAAAATGTTTGTTTCTCACTAAGACGCTGTTGGTTCAAATCCCGACCAAGCTAGATTTTCTTAAATTTATTTAATTGAATCTTAGCTGTATACATCCTATGTTAAGAATGTGTAGACTGGTTAACTCCTCTAGTGACTTGGACTTTTTCGGGGTGGACCTTCCAGCATTTCGCAGATCCCTCTACTAATGTACTAGATCTGTTTTTTTTTACTCATGTTCATGTTTTGTCTAAATGTATTGTCTTAGCTATTATATTGTTCTGTTTTACCATTTCATTTATTGTATTTTCTATTTTAAAACCGTATGTATTGGCCTAGGCCGTTAATAAAATAAAATAAAATAAATACATGCCCCTGGTAGGTTTGAGCCATACCTTGAAGACAAAAAACGTTGTCCAGGCTTCGGGAGCGTTATTCTTATTATCCGATATCCTTAAAAATACCCTGATAATTAAACACTCAAATATTTCTCTGTTATTACAGCCGCAGTCTATGTAAGATCGCGGGCCGTTGTCCTGGAGGCTTCCGGAAACCGTCTATGTTTTAATGAAGGCCTTCAGGATACAGGTATTCTCTGACAAGGTATTGACAATATGAGCTTACAGAACTGAGAAACGGTAATTTGCGGTGTCCATGTGCTTCAAATGTGGAGCAGACATGGTAAAAAAAGTGCGTAAATACTACTCATATTTTATATGAATGATTTTTTAAATATGAATAAAACAATGGTATTGGGAGCATTGCGTTAATCATCTTATTCGCTCAATAAAAAATCACTCAAAATATGCCTTGCAACTACAGGAAGCGTTTGAGCTCGAATCTCTTTGCCTTGAAGATCGTCGAAAACCGTCTTGAGAGGAATGTCTTGGGACAAGGCATGAACAATGACTACTGACAGAACAGAGTGACGGCTATTTGTGGTGAACATATGATTAAGATATAGCATGAATATGGAAAAACGAAGGAAGAAATACTAGGGTATGGTAAGATATTTTTTTAGGGTTTAGCACTTGTGAATTCGTTATAACATGCATGAATTATAACACATATATTAAACATATTTTATTTATAATATATTGAGTGTAAAAAAGAATATTATTTTCTTTTATGAAAATAATACATGGATCTTTTCAAGCAAGTTGTTAGACATAAAAATTTAAATAAAGCGAAACATATATAATTAACTTTCTGAAAAACCCAAATGCTTACATATATACGTGTGCTTAAATGAAGAGATGAGATGGTTACATGGATTTAATGATGAATTGCTCAAAAACATGAGTTATGAGTAGGTCTTTACAGGTTCACGTGATAAATCGTGATTTTAACAAGTTAATTTTCATTCATTGAAGAGCAATGCAATATGTTTCAGAAAGTTAGTGACAATTATAAATTTAGTATTAACTTGTACGTATTCACGATCCAGTAGTGATTAATGGATTCACTACTTTCTACAGCATTACATAAAAACTATGATTTTCGCCCATAGGTGCTCACAGCCTAAAAATAAAAAGAGTTGTCTTCTTTAACCTTTAAACGTCCAGTGGTTTCCTTACGGGACCGTAGATTTGCGTTGTTCAATGCTCTACGGTCACATATAAGAGTGCTTATGGTTCATTTCTTAATCGGGTTACAATAATTTGTAAAAATAGTATAAAGTAAGTTCACGAAAGAATCTATTGTGCGACGAAACATTACAAACATTGGCCTGCTAGGGCATTGAACGACGCAAATTTGCGGTCCCGTATGGGACCACTGGGCGTTTAAAGGTTAAGAAGATTCTAATATATATATTTATATACTCTTATCATTTTCTACGGACTAATCATGACATCTAGAACACAACAAACTTATCATTATTATTAGTTAATTTCATTCTGAAGGATGCATTTTTATCCATTCGCATTTTGATATTAGAAGGCGACCAAAATTCAAATACAAACATTACGGAATTAACAAGTTACAACTAGTAAAGTAAATTTGATTTCAGATAAATAAGAAAGATATTAAACAAAAATATTGTTTTATTTTGTAAATATGTACCAGTATTCATCGAAATTTTATAATGATGTAATCGAACATAAATTTCTCCTACAATACGAGAAATATTCAATTACAATCATATAACATTGGGATATTAAATGAATCTAAATACATTGCTTGAGATTGAACTTTTACATCCTTGAGTAAATAAGACCAAAAAGTACGATATCTATGTTGAATAAAAATCATTCATAAGTAAATAAGATATTTAAATTTTATTGGACACAAGCTGTTAACTAGATTTGTCGCAATAGATGTTAATTTTAAGTTTTTTTAAAGATGAAACACACCTATATCTCTTCGCTGTGAAAGACCATTGATTTTGAAATGTAACCATTTTTTATGTTAACGCATGCAGGATAGCACAGCCGCTCAAGACCAGTGCACTCTATGACGCTCAACCAGGGAGGGTGGACGCTGCATGCGGGAAACGTGTTTTGTGTTCGTATTTGTGTGTGGGTTGGGGAGATTGCTAGTGTATATTTGTATTGAAGAGATCCAGATTGTAGGAAGGAGGAAACACAGACGCTGGAAGAGCATTCGAAAGCTTACCGGTGGCATTAAAGAAGGAACTTTGGAAACTGCCAGTTCTTGCTCGACACACATTAACCGTGTATAGATGGCCGGTAAGTGTAAGACGAGTTTGTCGGTTGTGGGTGGGTGCAGGAAGAATTAGTTCTTTATGTTCCGAAGAGCAGAGACTGTGGTAATAACGGTAGAAAAACTAAGTGAACCAATATTACGCCTGTGTTCCATTGATTGCAGGTTAGATGTAAGACTGCCATTGTTTATCAAACGAATTGCTCTTCTTTGAACTGAGTCAATTAAGTTTAGAAGGTATTTTGGGCCTCCAATCCAAATGTGACTGCCGTATTCAAGGATAGGTCGGATTTGTCTTTTATATAGAAGAAGAAGTTGTTTATCGTTGAAATACCGACGTGATCTATATAATACGCCTAGTTTTTTGGAACCGAGACCGGCTTTATACTTAATTGACTCGTAATATTTGAACCTATTGAACATAAGGATGATGAGCTAACTTCTTACAAGGTAAATGTTCTGATTGCTTATATTTATTGGCGTAAATATATATTTTTTTATTCAATAATCGACTCACGAGTACGTGTATTTGCTTCGAGACTTAAATGAAAAATTTGCGTCCGGCATAAAAAGTGAATAAAAACAATTTGCGGAGTGAGTGTACGGAGTGTAATTTATTGTTGTCATTAATATTTGCATAATATTGTTTTGTAGAACACTTGTTTCATTATCACCTCGCTTTACCGCCATAAAAACTTAACACTTCAATATACGGTGGCGACAACTCAATGACCCGACGGTCCTTCAACTGTTGATTTATTACAGCGCGGATTTACCGAGTCACCAGATTCAATATAATATTTTTGTGTACAATATTTCTCTATCTATCTGACATATCTATATTCGAGTTCGCTATATCGGACGCAAGAATCTGGCCAGACGAAAAATTTATGATAAATATATTTTACAGTCAATGAAGTTGTGGCTTTTGGGTTGAAATATTGGTTGAAAAAAGTTCACCACACACGGCTCAACCCAAAAGCCACAACATCAAATCTGGCCGTGAAAACCTAAGAAGTTATTTACAGTCAATGTTTTCCGAAGACTGAGAAAAAGAAGTTAAAGGCAACATTAGTAGGAAAATACGAGTATAGTTTAACCAAGACTATCTTTAATATGTTGGTCAGAAATATTTTTTACTAACGAAACGAATATTTAACTAATATATATATTTCAGCATTCACTTCATCATGCATATCAAATTTAACATAGAGTTTATAATTGTAGCATGCTTAATTAATCACGTAGAATAAATTTCTTTTGTTTGTAGAAATTCGATGAATTACAGTGCACTTTGTCAAATTTTTCAGTTATTCACTGTGAAGCAATCACACTAGTATTTTTTTTATCAGTGAATTACTGAAAAAGTGCGTAGAGTCCACGAATATCGTTTTTATTTACTTAAAAATTACTACAGCAGCTACTCAACTCTTTACGTGATATAGTTAAAAAGGGTTTTTTTTATCAATGCATCAGCTTTTTCATCATTTAAAAAAATTAAATAATATACAATTTACGCGTTTTTTTTAAATATTTCTTCAGAAAATAGGTTGAGAACCATTGCTAATACTTTTTCTAGTCAGGTCTGTGATTATATCAGCTAAAGGCTTTACAGTCAATATTAGTTGAACGATATACAAAAAAAGTAGTTGAATATTTTTATTATAATTAATGTAAAAATGCTTCTCATTAAATCTCTCGCCAGAAATAATTTCAAATATTTATGTAGATCGAAAAACAAATAATCAACTTGTCGATGCCAAATGGATTCAAATGATGGAGAACACCGACTCGGAATGTGTGTATGAATAATTTAGTAATAAATTCTATTTTTACTATTAATCGATATGCATATACTTTCCATATTCCATGTGTAATAACATAAGCAGCGGATATTGGTTTTGATAAAAACAAATAGCTAAAACTAGATTGCTGTTGATCAAGAAGAAAGCTTGTTAGCGATTCCATTTGAGAAGCATGATTGTCATTTACGCTGACATAATAAAAATAAGGTAATATAAAACCCAACTGGGATGGGCAGCATTTGGAAAACTAAAGTACATTTTTAAAGCAAAAAAATCCGCAATGTCTTAAAATTAAGGCGTTTAACCAATGCATCATCCCTGTATTAACTTATGGCGCAGAGATGTGGAATCTAACAGCAAGTCTTACCCATAAAATAAAAGTCACCCACCGTGCTATGGAGAGATCTATGCTCGGAGTGTCGCTGAAACGAGGATATACGCAGAAAAAACTCAAGTAGTGAAGGCTACCCAACGAATAGGCATACTCAAGTGGCAATTGACAGGACATATCTGTCGAAGAGACGACGGTTGATGGGGAAGAAAAGTATTGGAGTGGCGCCCAAGAACTGGCAAAAGAAGTATTGGCCGACACCCTGCAAGATAGACTGACGACATAAGGAGAATAGCGCGAGTGGCCTGGATGCGGAGGGCAGAGGATCGAAGAGGATGGAGACTCAAGGGGGAGGCTTACGTTTAACAGCGGACGGATACAGGCTGATGATGAATATAATACTCGTATATTTCAATGCCGGGCGGCATCGTCCAGTGGTTAAAGCGTCGGTTCGCATCCCGATCAAACTTGATTTTCTTAAATCGATTTAATTAAATCTAATTCTTTTACATGCCCTCGGTAGAATTGAGCCACCCCTCAAGGACGAAAAAAAAATTGTCCAGGCCTCGGAAGTGTCGGCAGATAATCCGAACTACTTAAAAAAACCCAGATCATTGAATAGCCAAATATTACTCTGGTACTACAGCCGTAGTCTATGCAAGTTCGCGGACTCTTACAAGGCATAGACAATTTGTGAGCTGACAGAACTGTGGAACGGAAATTTATAGTATCCATATGCTTCTGATAAGGAGAGGACTCGGTCAAAAAAATCCAATATAAATTATAAGGATAAAAAATAATCCACGGATCAATGTTTGTAACATTACATGTGACATTCTTCTTCATAGTATCAATCCGATGGATTGGTTTGCAGCAACAAAATCTTGCATCTCGATCTCCACTCTTGATTCCTTGCAGTCCTCTTCAGCTCAACATAAGAGCTACAACTCATGTCCTCGAATACTTGCTGCAAATACTCCCGTCTAGGGCGCCCTCTACAGTTTCTACCCTCAACCATCCCCTTCACAATATCGTGAAGAAGACCATCGTGGCGCATGATGTGACCGATCCATCGGGCTCGCCTCTCTGAGATGGTTCTTATTAGTTGCCTATCTTCCTTGATTATTCTGAGAACCTCATTGTTCGTGACGTGGTCTCTCCAGGAAATTCCGAGAATTCTTCTGTACGACCACATCTCAAAGGCCTCTAGTCTTTTTTTATCACTTATCATGTGACATTATGGTCAAGTAAATATCATCTCTTCTTCCAATTCTTTTGATTTCTTTAGGACTGCAAACTGTCATTATTCGGAACCTGTTCCTGTGGCATGTATTTCTAGACCTCCATCTTTTATGTGGTCTTCCTTGTAGACTGCCTAGTTGTATCTTTTCTGCTATGCTCACAACTATTTCAAACATATTCTTCGTGATCTTTCCAGTACTGCCTTCTTGATTTTCTCTATTTCACGACATTTCGACGCCACAAGACATTCTTATTTAAGATTACAAGTATGACAAAAAGAGTCGTATGACAAAAAAATATTTTAAAGCCTTTATGAAATTCGGTTCAGTGAAACTTTTCTAAAGTAATACTGCAAATAAAGTCGTAAAAACAAAACAAAATGAAAGCACAAAAATAATTTTACGATATTTTTATACGCTTCTCGATAATTTCTCGTCCATCTTGATTTAGTATCAACTTGAAACATTTTATGCGTTTTGCTTCGTCGGTTATTTTGATGGACGTCTTGGCAAAAAATAGATTTACATCAGCAATATCATCAGCAATAACCGTAACACATTCTAATATCCTCGTTACAGCATTAAATATTATCATGTACGTCACAGGGTAAAGAAAATGTATGTAAAACGTATCGAGAATTTGATTTTTTACAACTGTTATAGTACTCTAATGCGAGTAATAAAAGCCCGAATCTGTATACCGATGTGTATTTTTCATTTAATGTTTGAGGTTATATTATTTGGTAGCTATTACCGATCCGGATAACGAATTTATTTTTGTACTTATGGAAATTATATCAATTTTATATAACCAGTATATAAATATTACCGTATTTAAGATATAAATATGTTTTCTAAATAATACATCACAACGTATTTTCAAATAAATTTCCATTCAGCTTTATTCATTTTGTATATTTCTTAGATCGAAGGAATTTATGATTGAGTAGTAAATATTATTAATATAAAGAACCATCTCAGAGTCACAAGCCCGATTGATCGGTCACATCATGCGCCACGATGGTCTTCTTCACGACATTGTGGAAATGATGGTTGAAGGAGAAACTGAATAGGGCGCCCTAGACGGGAGGATTTGGAGCAAGTGATCGAGGACATGAGTTGCAGAGGATCGAAAAGAGTGGAGATCAAGATGCAAGATTTTGTTGCTGCAAACTGATCCACCGGATTGATACTACTACTACGAAGAAGAAAATATTATAAGGTTAAGTGGGTAGATAACATTTGTATCAGCTTTTAAATCCATAGTTGTATAAAAATTTATACCAACTGTATTAAATATTTATTAAAAATAAGATCGCTCTTTGTTCCAAAATCTCGTCGTAAAAAACGTGTGTTTCATGATTCACTGTAGATGATCTAAAAAATACAAAACATTAATTATACATCCAGTTATAATGGCAAGCATAATAATTGTTTATTGTAATATTTGTGCTTTTACATGAAAAAAAACGTCTTACTTGACGATGTTCCATAAAATTTAAAAAAAAAATGCAGTAAACTCATACTATTTTGTTACCATACATTTCTAAAATATCCCTATAAAATATCTAAATTAAATTCATTTGCCGGTTAAGTGGAATATATATGCAATGCCAAAACGATTAATTTGTACATAAAATTTGTTATTTGTCAATTAACGTGAGTCGATAGATTTTTATTACACAAGTCGATGATATATGTATATCGATATAAAAAAATCGTGTGCCTTGCATAAATAATAATATTTGCCTATATATAAAATACACCTTATACAGTGTAGACTTTAAATTCGTTATTTAATTTGCATTTTTAGGAAGCGCAGGTTTAAAAATACCATACATATCTGAAAAATTTTTTTTTTTTTGGTACACAAAATCATGCTTTTTTTTTAGTATTTCAATTGGGTTATTGAATCTTAATTAATTGAAAGATAAAAGGCTTTCAAAAGGGATCAAAATTTATTAAATATGTATTCTCAAATATGTTGAATATATTGAATTTTATAGAATCTAAAATCTAAATGTAATCCGACTACAGATTACGCTTAAAAATATCACATTTATTAATATTTAATGTGTTATTTTTATTTAATTGTACATGTAAGTTATACGTGTTTAAGTATAATGGATACTTTAGGGAGAGACTATAAGACGTGCCTTCTGCTTGGGATGAAATTTCGATATGAAAATTAGTTCTCTTGGCTTACATATATATATTACGAATATTATCGAATATGTTATTAAGTGATGCGCAAAACTTGGTAATTTCCAGTGAATATTTAGTGAAAATTATACTATTAACGTAACCAAATATTTGGTCCTGCGCAATGTTTGCTTCCTGCCTTAGGATCGAATACAAAGTGCTTCTTATAATGCGCCTGTATAATTATGTAGCCCAATCCTTGAAAACTATACGGTGACATATTGTGATTAGTACCATATCCGTACAAAACTCTGTAAAATTGATAAATATTTTTTAATACATATAAATTGTTTTTTCTATATTATAAGACAGCAAAAATTTGCACGTCTGCACACGAATGAAGTGGACGATCAGTATTTCTTACCAGCTTGAAGTTCCAGGTGTCTCCCGAAGCGGTGCAGCGCGTGCTGCGTCAGCACGCCACCTGCCATGTGCACACCGTGCGCAATAATATGCACGGCCATAGCAGCAGCCAGCACGCACCAGCCCCAACCCCCTTCAGGGTAGTAATGCCTCCTCAGCGTCACCAGCGGCCGCACTTCCAGAGCGCGAGCCTTTCCTCTCCCTCCGATACGCTGAAGCTTCTGATACTCGTGAAGCTCGTGAAGATCGGGAAAAGTCTCTTGAAGATCGTGCAAGTTCCTCAACTCGCAATGCAGATGATGGTGATTGTCTTGCAGGTTGAAGTGAATGTTACAGTGATCGGCTGGGATGTGAACGTGATCACATTCGGCAGAAAACGAGTCGGAACAGAGTTCAGGAAGGCTCATTGCCCGCCTCGGTGGAGTCGACCTGATCGTCATGCCTTCATCAATCCTCTCGTCGGACGAGGAATCCATGTCGAGATCCATGACTGAAACCTTTACACTAATTAAGTTGCTTTTCCAGTTTTTTACGAGCACATATATTATGCTCGATTAAAATCGGCAAGTGAGTAATGTAGATCAAATGTTTATTTCGAGATAAGAAGCAACTCGATCGATACACTTTTCAAATAAAGTTATTTTTACAAAAGCCAGTAATTAATTACTTACAGTAACTTTTTTATAATTAATCGAATCGTCTTACTGCATTGATTTATACGACACAAAACATTTTATTTATGCTGTGTATAACCCGCAACTTATTTTAACGAAAATTGGCACACGATAATCAATTTAAAATAATGTATTTTTTGGCATTTAAACACTTTATATTTACGAGTATTTTATATGACTAGACACAATTTGGATGTATTTTAGATTTATTAAATTTATTTAAAGTTTAAACAGTTCACATGATCACTCAAACGAATGTTTTGTTCAGCTCACACTCACTGTATAGTTTTTCATAAAAATTAAAAGTAACTTTCAGATAATGTAATAAATCTTTCACGAAATCACATAATAAACAAACAGCTTGTTATCGACTTGCTTTAACAAACACCGATGGTGAAGAAGAATTTTTCTTTCTTTGATCAAGTTCAGCACTTTTCGACACATCTTCAAACGGCGGCAGCACTCAAATATAAGTCGGCTTCTATTCAAAACACATGTTACAATTTCGTTAGTCATAAATTTAAAAACGGGTCTAAATTACACACATATCAGAGAACGCAATAAAATACAGTAAGATCGGTTGTAAATATTGGATAATTTAAATCTGGAGAATGTCGAATGCCTTAAGAATCCAATCAGCCATAAATCAGGTGATTCTAATTCGTAGGAACATTTCGAAACCCATTAACTACCTAATAGACATTACACACTTTCACACAATATACGCTCACGATATCCAAATATATATTTAAAATTATTATTAATTTATTTTATAAAAATTAAAAATCTAATAACAAGAAGTGGATTAATAAAAAAAAGTTTTGTTTGTAATAATATTTAATATAAGTCCAACATCGCTTCTTGTCAAGAGTTGCACGACTGATCGGCCTTGAGAGAGGTAGCTACTCCTATAAAGATATAGAGAGGCGACTTAATGTATCTACATTGGAGAGACGTAGAACAGTGACTGACTTGCTGTTTATTTTTAAAATTATGAACTCCATAATCGATGACTCGACATTATTGCAGGAAATTACGTTCAATGTTCCCTCCCGGTTCACTAGAGGCAGTGACCTGCTACATGTAAGGACATCCAAAACCAACTATGGATTCTATTCTCCTATGTTAAGAATGTGTAGACTGGTTAACTCCTCTAGTGACTTGGACTTTTTCGGGGTGGACCTTCCAGCATTTCGCAGATCCCTCTACTAATGTAGTAGTTCTGTTTTTTTTACTCATGTTCATGTTTTGTCTAAATGTATTGTCTTAGCTATTATACTGTTCTGTTTTACCATTTCATTTATTGTATTTTCTATTTTAAAACCGAATGTATTGGCCTAGGCCGTTAATAAAATAAAATAAAATAAAATAATATAATTTAACTGTAGTTGTAAGTAATTTTTCGCTAGCAAAATTAAATTTGGTATTGTGGCTTTTGAGTCAGAGTCACCAATCCTGAAGAAGACCCCTGCAATGGCAGTCGAAATATTGGTATGAAATAATTAGCCACACACGGCTAAACCCGAAAGCTGCAATACCAAATCTGGCCGTGAAAAACCTAAGAAGTTATTTAAAATTAATTTAATTTTGTTATTTTTTTGTCATATCCGTTCTACATATGGAGAATATGGTCACTATTAATCACCACCACTCAGTTCTGTCAGTTGACATTATTGACCCGAAGGTGAATCTGGGAACAAAAATGTTTCCCGACGATTTCCAGCCTGAGGACTTGAGGAAGAAGAGAAGGCAGCTTTTTAATTTTTATTTTTATTTATTTTCTTATAAAAATGTAGAAAAAAATATATACGAATAGTTACGTGTTGTACCCTGCAAGTTACACATAAGGTTAGATTATGCGCCTGACAAACAGTTGAAGAACGTAGGAGCCTATTCGATGTCAGCCTCGTTAGCTGCGCGCATAGCCCTGACGATTTCCTTGATGAATTTTAATAGCAAGGGACCGTCAGAACTAAGCAGCAGTTCGGCGACAACAAAGAACGCGTCTCTTATTCTCATGGATGATGCACTCGATCAGAGAATGTCTCGCTGTCTGTTGCATGCCTGGATCACATGGACATGCGTCGCAAGAAGAAAAAGGAAGCTATAGTATCCGAGGAAATCTTAGTTGATTTTGTAACGAAAATTTAAGGTTTACTTTTAAAGAGTGGCACGACGCAAATTTTGTTTCTCGATCTCAAAATACGACATGATTGTCACGTAAAAAATTCTTATGTTTTTGATTCGTATCATTCAACACTTCTTTAAAGGCAATAAAAAAAATATTCACAAAAAATACAGACTAGAGAAAATTTAAATAAGTTTTATATTGTAAATAAATAATAATTAATATTTTTTATAACTATCTATTTTCGTCAAATAATAATGATTAAGATTCATTGAGTGTTTTTTTCTAGAGTCAGATTTCCGTGTGGTATCATACTGACCATAATTAAAAGTAAGTAGATAATAATTACTCCCAGTAAAAAATATGTAAGCGATTTCGAGCCGCAATAAATGACCATCTGGTTTTAAATAGAATTGAAAAATGATTGAAGTTTTAATAATTGCGTCGATTTTTTAATGCAAATATTATAATTATACTGATATTTTTCGAACAGAGTTATTACCCTAAATTGTAGATGTTTAGTTGCTGTAAAAAAACGAGCAATTAACCATTTCATTACGGCTCGGTGGAACACATATTATACTGTCAATTATAAAACTAGTATTTGAAGCATAAATGTAGTTATCTGGTGTATTTTTATATATCGCATTGGTTTTTGTATTCTTTAGCTATCAGATAATGGGGAAAAAACTATTCTAAGAATGTAGCAAAACGATTTATCAACGGTAGGGGAATCTAACACGGCATATATCGGTTACTGATGCGAACAGGTTAAAATGATCGATAAATGAATAAAATATATACAAAGTCATTACTTTGAAACAATTAATTTCCTAATTTCATATTAACTTAGTGTTTAACTAAAATAACGCGATTAGATATATTGTATAAATTCCATGATTTGTAAAACGATATTGACTTACATTTTTCAATATAATGTGATAAGATTCATGTGATAATTCATTATAAATACAAATATTCTTTTAAGTATAAAAAACACATAATATTTTATATTGAACCACTGATCGATACCTGAATTAAACACGTGGTCTACCAAATATCGAGAATCATTTTATTTAGTAGTAATAGTAAATATTCAATAAGGCTGCCCAACTAATAGGTACACTCAAGTGGCAATGGGCAGGACATATCTGTCGAAGAGACGACATAATAATTGCGAGAGTGGTCTGGATGCGGAGGGCAGAGGATCGAAGAGGATGGAGACTCATGCGGGAGGCCTACGTTCAATAGTGGATGTATACAGGATGATGATGATGATGATGATGATGATGATGATTGATTTATTTTTGTATTTACTAAGTGAATTGTGAATTTATTTCTTAAATTAAAAATGTTAAAATCAAATATAAATAATGTGATGCAAAAAAATCATATATTTTATTATAATTTATGTTAAAATCGAGCACTTTTGAACAATAATTGTCTGATAATAATCAAATTATTATAAGTATATACAAATGAATTGATATGTGATATAATTAATATGTCTTTGATCCCAGGCTTACCGTCGGGTACTGAGATGTTTTGGTAGAAGGTTTTGGACGATCATGTTCTAGAATCTAGATGAAACGGATATGGAAAGAAATAACTAATATTACTCTGCATAAAGATATTTGAAAAGTTGAATTTACTTTTGGATACTTTTCATTAGTATATATTTTTTTTATAAAACCTAATATGATATTATTATTATAGGCATGTCGTACATGGATAAGATATTGATCACTTACCTATTGTAAAGCAAAAATACATGAAAATGTTCCTCGGTGAAAATAGAAATGGCAAAACTTTACGAAAACTTTTCCTTGAATGATATCGAAGAATGGAATAGGTTTAGAAAGGAAATTAAAAAAATCGGATCCCATGAAAGAAACACTCATAAACAAACAATAGGATGACAACCGACTTCCTATGTAATGTCGAGAATTGTATATTTTCAATGAGAAAGTTTTCCCTTTGAACAAGCGTCAGAACAAGAATAGGAATCATAGAAAACTGAATGTACAAACTTGTGTATTGAAAAGAAATTATTAATAATGTCGCAATTATACAGTATCAATCATCGTACCAGATACATTTTCCACATTTTTTTTAATATAAAAGGAAAAACACAAAAAGTTATACTCGTATTTATAATATTTCTCTCTATTCGTCAAATAAGAAGTAATAAACTTATTTTATGATAATATTAGAGTCAGTTGATAAATAATATTATATTTGCATTCATTATTCCAATAACTATCAAGTTTGTTAACAGTAACTGACTGAGTAACTGTTAATCACTGCGAATTTCTAAAACATATTTTGATTATTTTCAGGCAATCAATCAATGAAGTGTCCAGAAAGAATATTACCGTCTAATTCCTGCAAATTAATAATTTTTTTTCATATCCGTTTCATATAAAGAACATATACCTCAAATTGTCGCCGATTATTTATATCCGATACCATTGTCCATGAAACTTGTCTCAAGATACATGTTGATATTTTTGTCTATCTAGGAACATAGATGGTTCTCGATGACCTTCAGAGCAATCTGGAGATTTGAAGACACATCTTTAGTATTCGAGGCATATTTGAATGTTTGTAGATCATCATTTTTCAAGAGATCAGATAATTTGACGTTCTTTTGGTTCTTTTCTCCTTTTGATTCCGAGGCCTGAACCATTTAATCCTGTAAAGGAATTTCAACCCATTAACAGTTACTACGTAAAAAATACAAGGCAAAATTTTATTATATCATTTCAATACATTTGCATCGGCAACACATCGTTTGGAATGTCTACGATTTAGTACAGCAATGCTTCCTGAGCGACGGAACTGCTGCATTTAGCACAGTGTCATCTAAACGTAACATACAGCTATACTTAAGCTGCCAAACATTGTGGTGAGACTTACAAAGCGAACTAATATATACATGAAATCCAGGAAAAGTCAAAACACAGTACTTATATAAATTAAATTAGTTCATCAATAGCATAAAGCTTTTACGACTCCTGCACATAATTTAAAATCTATAAAATAATATCTTATTTACTTACCGGGAACAACTTATCGCATTCTTGCTAATAATAAATAAATGTTTGATTATGTTGACGTCAGGAAAAGTGATTTTCTTAGCGCAATCGGTACGCTTTGCAATGATCATTTTGCATACATTCGTTTTATTTCTTAGGTAATCTAGATATAATCAAGAAATTACAATATAAGCATGCTCATATGTACATGTCGGTGGATATTAAAACATGTTAAATAAATATACAGAGAGCAGTAAAAAAAATAACTTAGAATACTGTTAAATTACTATTAATAAGACATAAATATAAAATCATAGATGTACCTATTAATAATTGATTGCACACAATGTATTTGACGTCACTGGTATGAATAAGTAAAAAATTCAAAACCATGTCTTCATTGTCTATGAATGACACTTTTGGTTGACAAAAGTATAGTAATATATAGTACGCTTTTTCATTGACGTCAATGAATCCATCTAAATCCGATGTCTATCTTATTACAACTTGATAAAAAAACTGGACAAAGAGACCTTCTATATATGAAATTACCTCTGTATGATACGTAATTATTATGTTTTACAGTAAACTCCAAAATAATGTAGCAAATAACCGTTTGTATCTGATGTTTTTTGTTGTTGCGTAAAAGTAACTTATATATTGAAAAAAATGTTGTTGCTTTTGCTAATGCCGAAATGTATAAAAACAACATTCTTTGTAATGAATCCGACCGTCGTGCATGTACTTTTTTTTGCGGTAAACCATCCTACGAAAAAATGCTGTTGAATGTGAGTTTTTTTTTGCTGTCGATAGGGGAGGTTCCTCCGGGTGAATTATTGGGAAGGAATTGGCAGGCGAATGAAGAATTAGGGTAAACGAGCAGATTCCGGAAGCGAAACAAGAAAATGCTTAGCCGCAGACGAGACCAAATAAATAAATACTACATTTCGGGATAAATCAAATGTAACGAACAAAGATTCCAGACTTAATTTATAGCACAAATTCAAATGCATAAAAATACAAAATCGCGAAGTGCCAAATAAAGTAAATGTTTTTTTTTTGGTTCTCTGATTGACATATAAATGTAAAAAAATAAGAAAACCGTGTATTTTTTGTTTGTGACTCAAAAAATATGGAATTTTAGGAAATATGTAAGATGATTTTCTTATTATCTTAAAAAATATTGAAATTAACGTAATATTGAAATGAAAATTATTTAAAATTTAAAAATTACATTTATTAATATATATAAAAAATAATAGTCTAATGATCGTGAAATGACAAATTCAGTTAACAACTTCTTGCAGATGGTTCTTCAAATGTTACTTGACAGAGGAATATACATTTACAGACAGTTTAACCAAATCGCCTCGGATGTTGGTATATTTCACGTAAGGGAGGCCCAGTCCAGACATGAACTTCGAGAATTTCTTTGGAGAAATAATTTGTTAGCGTCGTCTGTTTGATGAGCATCGGTACCTTCTATTGCTTGTCTTTATTACTTTGTTCTTAGCCCTTAATCATAAGTACCTATATTTGTAAGTATTGTATTTTTTTATTATGGGATTGATTCTTATTGTACTTTAGAAATGAATTGAGTTGTTCAAATTTGTAATTCCTGGAAGGGAAAAATAAATAAATGAAAATTTAAGACCAGACAATACATTACTTTAATGTGGAAGGTTAAAATAAAGAAGTACTGGAGAATGCTAATTGATATAAACGTCATTATTGGTGACAAGGTGTTTAGTCATGAGCAAAAAGCTAAAACAGAGAGTAAAAAAAGATAGTAAAAATAAATTACTACACTATTACATCTACCAATATAATACTTATTATAAAAACAACATGATAATTTAATATAGAAGTAAAATTTCAGGAAATTTTATTATATGTTACTCCAGTTAAATAAATATTTGTTGGATATATTTTTAAATTTATTTAACAGTACCAACAGAGGATTTTGGTGGTCGCGATATAAACCTTTATAAATTAACTACGAGATATAATTATCTGGTATCATGGATGTGGATAATGTGGATACTAAATAAATTTATTTTACAGTTATATTATTTAAATAAATCACATTAATCTATAGAATACATATTGAACTTTCATTCATAACCTCATTGATAATACATTTTTTTAAACAAATACGAGTACCTAGTCTGCATTACCAAATTTATGAAGGCTTATAAATAGCCGAGTGGTATAGCTCAGTGGTTAGGGCGTTTGCATGGCAAGCCAAAGGTCGTGGATTCGATACCCGACATAGAAAAAATAATATATTTTTAATCGATTTCTGAGCTGATGTGAAAATGATCTCTCACTCGTTAAATTCCAGTCATAGCCTATCAATCAAAATTAGTTGTAGACGAAAGTCGTCCCGTGAAGACCACCCATTTATAGTAAATTTCTGTAATAATAAGGATGATGCGTGAATGTCGGGCTGTAGTCTATGACGTTGGCGAATTAACACTCCTATGCAGCTTGGTAAGCATCATAGAATTCCACAGATGAGACTTTAGAATCACTATCACCATCTGCCGGTGTTTTCCTGTATGTGCTTACATAAAAAATAGTAATTACCAGTTATCTAAATTAGGAATACTTGGATTGCCCAAATGAGGACCCAGCCCCTGGAACCAGGGGTGGAATATATGGATGTCCCTTAAACGACTTCAGACCGGAGTATGCAAGACGGGGAAACAAATGAAAGCCTGGCAGTTTTACAGCTGACCGACTGAATGTGACTGCGGCGTGGAGCAGACTCCGTCACACCTTCTGGAGTGTGCGCTGTGTCCGAGTAGCTGAACCCAGGAAGACCTGATGTTGGCCAGGAGTAACGCCATCGACGCCACCCACATCTTGGCAGACAGGATCTGACCCTGTTGTTTCCGACACGATTATATATATTTAATTTAGTTCAAAGTAAATACTGATAGCCACTGATTCGTGATGATTATAGAGTTGTTTTAAAAAGTAAGATACTTTTTAAATTATGCTATTAAAGCTGTACGAACATTGATGGATACAAAATATATGGTTTATTTGATGCAGTAATGATCGAAAGGTAATTTTTTTAAGGCGTTATACAATAATTTGTTTAATGGTCAATAATTAATGTGTGATTGATGATTCAACGTCTCATACAACTAATCGAATTCGCCACGTTCCGAATCTAAAGTACATATTTTGACACATTGACCGATTTTATTGAGAGGTTTTCTGTATTTTTTTTTTATTTTATTTTTTTATGTAAACTTTGAGCGCATTGATATGCAAAAGTCGTGTTTTGAAAGTTAATGATATTAACAGAAAAAATAAACTTAACTTATGTTTTGTAAATATCATACCCATTCTTGAATTCAGCAAGTCAAAATATTACTATTTATAGAAAATGTAATTATTATTTTAAGTGATACATTGTAAAATGTTTTAATACTTGTAAACAGTACTTTTTTATGTAAGCACATACAGGAGAATACCGACAAAGGGTAATAGTAATTCTGAAGTCTCATCTGTGGAATTCTATGACGATTTTTTTTATGTAAGCACATACAGGAGAATACCGACAGATGGTGATAGTAATTCTGACGACTCATCTGTGAAATTCTATGACGCATACCATGCTGCATATGGCTAAGCGCTGCATGTGGAGTGTTGATCTGCCAACGTCCTAGACTACAGCCCAAGATTCACACACCATCCTTATTATTACAGGAATTTACTATGAATGGGTGGTCTTCACGGGACGATTTTCGTCTAAAACCAATTTTAATTAATAGGCTATGACTGGCATTTTACGGGTGAGGGATCAAATTCACACCAACCGGGGTATTTTAGAGCTAAGAAATCCTTTTTTTTTATCTCCGTTGGGGATCAAACCCACGACCTTTGACTTGCATAGCAAACGCTTTGACCATTGAGGTATACCCGCCGGCGAAGAAAGTTGAAAATGAATTGCGGCTACCTTTAATAAATAACTTACATCTTTGTCATTTTTGTGTTTTAACACATTGGTTGACAAGTACGATTAATTAAAATTATAAAATAAATTTTATATAAAACTTCGATTCCAAAATTTTATACAAATAACTTTATACACTTTAAAAAAACATCCATTTTTATCAGACGCAGCAATGAAATCACTTATATTATAATACGTATTTTTTTTATGTAATCGCATGCAGGAGAGCACAGTCAGTCAAGACCAGTGCACTCTAAGACATTCAGCGAGGGAGGCTGGACGTTGCATGCGAGAAACGTGTGTTGTGTTCGTGTTAATGTACAGGTTGGGAAGATTGAAAGTGTATATTCATCTATTTTTTTAAGAGATCCAGATTGTAGGATGGAGGAAACACAGACGCTGGAAGAGCATTTTAAAGCTTACCGGTGGCATTAAGGAAGGAACTTTGGAAACTGCCAGTTCTTGGTCGACACACATTAACCGTGTATGGATGTTCGGTAAGTGTAAGACGTGTTTGTTGGTTGTTGGTTGGTGCAGGAGTAATTAGTTCTTTAAGTTCTGAAGAGCAGCGACCGTGGTAATAACGGTAGAAAAGACTAAGTGAACCAAGCCTGTGTTCCATTGATTGCAGGTTAGACGTAAGAGTGTCATTGTATATTAAACAAATTGCGTCTATTTATTAATATAATAAAAAATGATTTCAAATGGTTTGATTTTTTTTTATCTGTCTAATTATAAATAACAATTTAGAATAAAAAAGGTTTCAAATTTAATGTAGATATTTTCATAGATATTTTTTAAAATAAAAAACCTTCTTATCTAAAAAAGGAAATTGAATCAATTTCGCATCAACACACTTCCACGTTTTGATTGTTCGGGCCGATTTAAAATGGAGTACTATTGTTTACAAAAATTCTTTTGTGCTCAACAAAGTTATTAAAATTAATAGACACATCTTTTGCCTGACAGCTTTTAATAAAGAACGTCTTTTAAAAGTTGATGGGCACTCAATAGGATTGTTTTATTACAATTTATGCACGAACAGATATTTTTTTCATTTCGAGTTTCAGTGCCTATAAATTTGTTATGTATATTCTAAGAATTCACTTTACGATCCATTTTAAATATATTATTACTTTTAACATTTTTTATGGTACACGTTGAGCACTATTTATTCACATACATCGATTTCGCGGTTTTGATTGTCAGATGTGGGAGTGATCAGTGGATTGCTGTGAAGGAATTGTTATGCGTGTTGGAAAAGGATTACTGGAACTATTTCCTACATTCCGAATAAGAAAGAAAAGAAATGTGAAATGTGAAAATAAAGTAAGTTCATTTAAAGTTTTTCACAATTACGTTTACATATGTGAATATTTGAAAAAAAGTGGAAACTAATTGAAAACAAAACCAAGATCTACAGATTTCTTGCCATTTATTTTTTGCAGTCTAATTCTAATTTCATATGTTGTTAAGTTTTATATATATTTATTTAAATTTTACTAATAAATTTGTTTTATATTCGATAAAATATTGTCTGTCAGAATGTCCAAGAGATGGATAAATAATTGGTGGTCCACTTTACAAGAAGATGGTAATAAAAAAATAGCTTCACTTAGCTTATTTATCGATTTATTGGTTTTATAGTCAAATGGCGATCAATTAAAATTAAAAGAATATTTAGAATTATTCCACAATTTTATTTAGATTATTAGTAGAGATTGGATAATGGCTACTCAACGTAGCCAAAATATGTCGTTAAAAATGAAACTGTGAAATAATTCAAATTTAAGAAAATAAATTATTGACATCAATTGATTTAAATTATTAGATTCCAAGAAAGATTGATTCTTGATTTGATTGATCTATACAAAGTGGATATTGAGAGAAAAAAAAACATCTTTTATGAGAGCAGAGCATTCCGATCCACGATAGAAATGTCATATAAGATGATGTTTGCTATGAATTTGCATGTGAATATCAGCTGTAGAATAATGATATAAATCTTCAGTGGTTTATAAATATTAGAGTACTTAAATACATTAAAAAACCCACAAAAAATCAATTTTATAACATGAATACACAATATTTTAACACAAATCGTATACGCCATTGATGTATGTAATTACCACAAAAAAAACCTCTTTTAAAATTCAGATTTGACTTAAAGTTTTCACACTAAATTTAATTATTCATACAGTTTTTAATGCATATCTTTAAAACAGCGTTTGGTATTTTAGTTTTCGCGCCTATTTTGAATTTTCGCGTCGGTTTCAAGCATTCGCGCCACTTTTCAGTTTTCGCGCTGCTTCGGAGCTTTCGTTCCGCACCGCTAACGCGTGGCGACCGCGCAGCATCGCGCGACAGACTGATGGTCTCCCGAGGAGAGCTGTGGCCGCGGCTTTAGCAGGCCTAGCGACTCCGATGAAAGGGAAAAGCTCTGCACATAACAAAACAACAATGAGTTCGAACGCACAAACCTATTTTTAAACCTGACTAATTTCAAATTTAAAAATACAAAACAGTATTTTTTGCCATATGAAAAATAATTGCGAGATATCTAATTAAGTGTAGTGGAACGTAGTGGAAAGTAAAAATTCACTGCTTGGTCATATTTTCGCACGCGTTTAGTTAAAGTAAAAAGTAACTAATGCCAAACTGAAGCAGAAGAACTCAAGTAGTGGATGCTACCCAACGAATAGGCACACTCAAGTTGCAATGGGCAGGACATATCTGTTGAAGAGACGACGGTCGATGGGGAAGAAAAGTATTGGAATGGCGCCCAAGAACTGGCAAACGAAGCATTGGCCGACCCCCTACAAGATGGACTGACGATATAAGAAGAATAGCGGGAGTGACCTGGATGCGGAAGGCGGAGGATCGAAGAGGATGGAGACTCATGCGGGAGGCCTACGTTCAACAGTGGACGGACACAGGGTGATGATGATGATGAATGCCAAACTGACTCAGTCTAGCGTGATTTTTAACAATATAATTAATCAAATCTAAGTTCTATTTATATACCCCTGGTAGAGTTGAGCTACCCCTTAAGCACAAAAATCTGTCCAAATCTTAAGAGCGCGTAGCCAATTATTTGTTTTCCTTATAAAAAATATTATTGAACACCCAAATATTTCTGTGGTACTACAGCCGCAGACTATGTAAGTTTGCGAGCTTTTATCATTGAGGCTCACGAAAACCATCTACGTTCCCATTTCTTCAGGTATACATGTGTTCTGACACAAGGTATAGACAATCTGAGCTTTCAAAACTGTGAAACGGCAATTTTTGTTGCGCATTTGCTCCAAATATGGAGAAGAAATGGTTAAAAT
The DNA here is from genome assembly GCA_022606575.1 of Glossosoma conforme. NCBI lineage: Eukaryota > Metazoa > Arthropoda > Insecta > Trichoptera > Glossosomatidae > Glossosoma > Glossosoma conforme. The sequence continues at coordinate 487,341 of JAGTXR010000014.1, read as the reverse complement.
AAACTAATGCCAACAGTCACCGCGAAACGAGGACAATTGAAATTTTTGCAAGTAAACATAGACGACGCATAAAAACCGAGCTATAGTCTTCACTTTCCTTAAAAATGACAGGCTGTAATATTTATTTCTACAGGGTGGCTTAAAGTAACTAGCGAAACGCAGTGTACTTACAACGGTAACTATTTAATTACGTTTCTCGTCCAACATTCTTTAGTTTCAGTGATTCGAATGGAAGTATGCTTTAAATCAGTGCCCCGCAACCGGTGTGCCGCGGCACACTGGTGTGCCGTAAGCCGATACAGGTGTGCCGCGATCAAATAAGGCAATATTATTAATAAATAATTTTACAGCGGTCCTCAAGCTCCCAGCGCCTATCGTCTATTTATGTAGACATACAACGAGGTACTTGCTTTATTAAGTTCTAAATGAACTTTAAAAAAAGTGAAATTGATCAAATTAATATATATTTTTGGATTTTGGTGTGCCGCGGTATTCAAGGTGAGAACTTTGGTGTGCCGTAGAATCCAAAGAAGTACTTTGGTGTGCCGTAGATGAGAAAAGGTTGCGGAGCTCTGCTTTAAATGATAACAATTTTCATTTCTGTGTATTTTGTGTGAAAAATAAAACGTATTTCTTTCATTTAAATGTTAAATTGAATGGATTCATTATTGTATTCAGAGCATTTTGTTTGAACCATTTTGACACTTCATTCATTCATACTAATGCTAAATCAATGTATTGGTTAATCCGTAAACCGCAGGCCGCGTGGAAATACAATATATTATGTATGTCGTTGGGATTTACACCTTAAAGTGTGTTAGGTTGAATTTAGAGGATTTACCAGCCGGTTGGTAACGGTAATGTAAAAATTTTCTAATCTGGATCACGCAACGATATTCATAGTCAGTTCTTATGAACTGGTCTCTCACTGAGAGATTAACTGAAGATAAATGACTTGACCCGCAGTTCGCGAAATCGTGGTGCTTATACTCTAAGATTGTATTGAATAAATGTATGTAAAAAAAACATTTAAAGATACATAATTTTACTAAGCTGTGGACAATTCATAATATTTTATTATGTTAATACAAAACAAGGTTTATACTTTATATACGAATTAATAAACTGAAAAATGCTGCATAAAAAGAGTCTCATCGATAAATCGCTTATTTATCATACTGAAAACAGTAGTGCTATATATCATTTGATTTTTTTTTTTTTTTTCACTTAATTTATTTTTTGTAAAAAATATCTAGTTGCGTGTTGTACCCTGAAAGTTACATACAAGGTTAAAATGTACGTCTGAGAAAAAGATGAAGAACGTAGGAGCCTATTCCATGTCAGCCTCGTTAAACGCTCGTGTAGCCCCGACGATTTCCCTGATGAAGTGTAAAAGCAAGGGACCGTCAGAACTATGTAGCAATTCAGGAAAATCCTCCCAAGAAATGGTAGAAACTCCCAGACGACAACACATAATGCGTCACCTGTTCTCATGGATGATGCACTCCACGAGAGATTGTCTCATCACATGGACATGCGTCGCAAGAAGTGAGGCCAAATATTTATAGGAATTCTCTGAAAATTCCGTGTCCGGTAAACGCTTGAGTGAGATGAAAGTCCACGGAGTTCGTCTTTTTCCACGTCAATAAGTGTTCGATGGATGGAAAGAAAGACTTGGTTATTTGTCCCGAAGTTGATTCTTGATATGCCGTGTTCCAGGCAGTTAGCGAATCATGCATTAACTTGTTCAAGGCGTAGCAGATCTTAGTTGAACAACATTTAAAATGACAGGTAAGACCTTCTATACTCGTATTTGCTTTATGTAATGAACATTTTTTTCATATCTGATATATGGTTGCAGCATATAAAAGTCACATAAGTTCTGTTTTCACTTCATCTTTAGCTCTGCCTCGAAGAAGTTCACCGAGTGCGTTATGTTTATAGTTTCCTACAATATTTAAAGACGATAGAAGAATTTTTAGTTGCAATGCTCTACTGTTACAACCGAAAAAACATTTCAACCAAGTGCACCGTCATTTGTTAGGCCAACTGCAAGGAAAAAAGCTGACCTGTATACTCTTTTACCTCGTCATAGCTCATAAAACAAATCATTGCACCTTTAATATTTGAAACGGAACTCTCAACATACAATAAATGTAAACAATCAAATCTGGTAAGACGCCGTTAAAGAGTGTGAAGGTAATACAAATGATTTGGACATGGGGTGTATTCGATAAGTGTTGTGATTAGATGGCTCTAGAATCTTTAGAGTAACTAATTGTTACCGGTCTGATTGTCCAAAATGCAAAAAAATTGCTATCATTTTTTCTTTTGATTGAAAAATTAATGCTGTCATAACTATAGACATGCTTGAACTTTTAAAGAGTATTCGCATGTAAAATATCAACAGATTGGCCATATCGTAAAGCACAAAGTATGTGCTATTCAAATGCGTAAATAATATCACTCAATTAATAATAGTGTTCTTAAGCAATGCCTGGATTTTTTTATGGCGTTGATAGATACAGGTATTCATAAACATAAGTTTAAAAAATGAAATAATGATAGCTGATACGGTTGACATTAGTCAATAGCTTGGCGAAAGCACACAGCTCACGATACAGGTTAAACGGTTTTATATGAGTCATACACGAACTACAATGCTTTTAAGAATGGTTTTGTCAACCATTTCCTATACAAAGTAATTGATAGATTATGGACACATTTTTTTCGGTTTTAGTTAACTGTTACATGGACCGGGATTCATAAACATAATGTTATACAGGTATTTTCTTTTCAAGCCAGTGCTGTTCACTTTTTAGATGTGTGCACCAGAAAACATGTGTTTATATGTTGTTTGTACAATAAATGACACATATATAACAATCATTCTTCTGTATAGTTTAGATTGTTGGTGCCTCACCAAAAACCAATATAGCATTAATGCCTATGTAGAATACTGGTAATACGGTGGAAACGAACGTGGAACTAACTTTGAAATGTTCTATTAATACCGCAAGAGAGCATAAAGCAGGTGTTTATTCAAGATCCAGAGCTTTCGTCGTCTTACGAGTATAATAAAAGGTCATCGGAAACTGTACATAGATTGTACTCGATGGAGCTCCGGAAGATATAGCTGACATGGAACCGGACAAAACATATGGAAGTTGACATAGCTTTATGGTTGACGTTTTGTGATAGTCGTATGCTTTAATAGTTAATTCTTCCTTACATACCAAAGCACGCTAAATATTTTTTGTAGTTGTCACAGGTGAAGTATTTAAAAACCACAATACGGCTAACATAATATTCAAACCAAGATATCAGAGACATGTTTGTAGTTGTCGTCTGGAAATTTAACATTTTTTTGAGTAGACCTTACTGAACTGATGCTTAGTTTTCACTGTTTCCTGTTGTTAAACTACATTAAAGGTATCATCAAGAGTGCGCGCAGATAACGAGGCTGAAATGGAATAAGATGTTACCCCAAGAAACGTTTTTTTTATGCATTTTATTATTTATTAAATATATATATAGTTTTTAATGTCGTGTTAACCCTCGCTTTACGATGCTAAAAACTTCCGCGCGTTCCGATGGTGTCAACTCATTACACATTCTGATTTAAAGTGAATAAAATGAGTAGAAATTCGAAAAAATGAAAATATTCAAAGATATCGCTTAATTTTACAATAGTTGATGTCAATAAGCAGTAATAATTGATATTTAATAGCTAAAAACATGAAAAACATCAGACGAAGACCTCAAACAGCCAGACGCACCTTCGCGCTTGAACTTCCGAGAGATACTAACATTACTTAGCCTGTCGATATATCGATGTGCCGACGCCCATAGATATCATTTCGAATTAGGCGACCAACTGAGGTTTCCCGTCTCGCTCAGTCATATTAGTACGTCAGCGAGAGTGAGGAGTATAGATGCCGCCTCCTCTGGGTATTTTTTAATTTTATTTTCGCACACGATTCCGGCAGGTGCAATGATTCATGACAGTTGACGCGTCTTGATTGTAGCGGTGAATTTATTCCGGATTTTAGAAAAATATTTCCTGCTCCCGATGAGTGCCTATTATTATAAATATTTTTTTTCTCAATACGTAAATGTATTAAGGAGGAATACCTAAAATCTGAACCCTGTGTGTATTATATTTACAGAGATATTTAAGTTATTACAAGCAATGTGTAGTCGAAAGATATCACCGGGGAGGAGAGATTAAAGATATAATCAATATTTTTGAAGATGCCAAGTAATTAATACGACGCGTTTATCAAATCTAGACTAATTGGAAAATCATAGAAAAATAGTGCGTTATAGCTGCTTGCTTATCGGCGAAATACTTTGATCTGAAGCATTAAAATTCCAAATCGCTGAACAGAAAATAATAAGTCATATAAAAAATAAGGCCGTCTTTAATGTTGGGACATGAGAATAGCAACTTAGTATGCACATTTAAATGTTTTTTTTTGTTGTTGTATCGTACAAAACGTATTGAAGTGTGAATCGAGTATACTTCACCTGTATTGGTGAGCATTATCCCATAGTAACGAGACAGATATCGCTCTAATCCGGTGCGAAAGCAACACTCATCGAACACAGCATTGAATACCGCTTCAAACAATCCGACACTTGTGAGATGAATAGAGATGCAGCGATCACTCGGTGCAGTTTCGAATGGTATTTTGTGTGTGACCCGATTGTGTTTGCTTGATTGATGCTTGTTTCGTATGATCAGGTGATTTGCAACTATGATTTATTTTAGAATTCGAGTTGTGTCTTAATATACAATGTATAATAAAGGTGTACTAATAAATAAGGCAAGGTAATGTCTATCCAGGTTTAATTCAAACCATGAATTTAGTTGATGTCAGTCTATAAATTATACAAGATGTAGATATTTAACACTGTCTCCCCACGAAGCAACACTGTACATATATTAGTCTAAAATTCGGATATTAAAGTTACATATTATATGTATAATATAGTTTGTTTCGAAGTATATAAAGATAGATCGTTCTAATTTAATAATATAAATAATGACTAAATGGTGTGTAAAGTCTTCTTAGAAATGCAAGAACTGTTACGTTCGCTTAAAAGGTTTCTCTTATTAGTCTCTTTTAATGATTCTGTCTTATTTATATAAATGAATAAAAACATATCGTCTATCTTACAGTTGTTCGAAGATTGATGTTATTCCAGGCCAGGAAATAATCGATTTTACCGTAAAAGTACTCATTTGAAAATACGTAAAAAAAGATGTTACTCCCGGCTATTATCAGCTCTTCCTGGGTGTAGCTACTCGGATACAGCGCACACTCTATAAGGTGGGACAGGGTCTACTCCACGCCGCAGTCAGATTTAATCGATCCGCTGTAAAACTGCCAGGCTTTCTTATGTGTCCTCGTCTTGCATACTCCGGTCCGAAGTTTGTTAAGGGACCTCCATATATTCCACCCCTGGTCGTGTTCACGGGCTAGGTCCTCTGGACACGACTGTACAACTGAATTCAAATGTTAAAAAGGACTTGGAAGCTAACAGAACTTTACGGCGAAAATTCTTGTAAAACGTTTGTTTTAGTCAGTCAGTGGATTGGATGAAGATAAAGAAGATATACAAATAAAAACAAAAATAATGATATTGTTGAATTATCACTTAAAAAATTACACATACATTTAATGAAAGTAATACTTTATATGTGTTATACATAAATTCGTCCAGAGTCTTTCGATACAATCTGTACATGGTTATCATAAAAACATCGTCTTAAATCCCATAAAATTATAATTATGCATAAATACATACTTAATAAATTAAATAACGTTCAACAGGTAATACGATAATTCCACCTTGCAATGCATTATTCCGGTAACTGGCAACACCGATAAACCTGAATTTTACCCAAGAGCACGATTTAATAATTATTTAGTTATTTTTTTAATTTCACCTCGACAAGCAAACCATCGTTCTTGTCTGGTTTATAAACCTACTATCAATATTGAACGATTGAATTTTAAACCGAACCGGTGCGTAGACTTCTACGTTCTAACGTAATACCAGAAAATACAGTTTTAAGATAGCACATTTAGATATGGAATAAGCATATGATAGTTATACTCGTAATGTCCTAATATAGCTGCATTGCCTACTTTAGTGATTTGTACTTAAGCGATGGATACTCTTCTTTGTTATGTACTTATATCAGACCATCGTATTCCTTCCCAGTGCATGCGATGCGCATCATTATTCTTCATCTTACATAGTCTTGCATTGGGTACTATTTTCAAGGACGATTTGTACCTTGCTTTTTATTTTACTCTACTCGTATATTAAACATATTATAAGACATTAAACAGAACTCACTATCATTTGATCAACAAATATCCAATAGAATAAATTGTATATATTTTTTTATGTAAGCACATACAGGAGAATACCGACAGATAGTGATAGTGATGCTGAAGTTTCTTCTGTGCATTATATGACGCTTACCATGTTACATATAGTTTAATCCGCCAACGTCATAGAATACAGCCCGACATTCACGCATCATCCTTATTATTACAGCAATTTACAATGAATTGGTGGCATTTTACGGGTGAAGAATCAAATTCACACCAACCGGGGAGGTATTTTGGAGCTTAGATATCGATTACAATTTTTTTTTAATCTCTCTCGGGTATCGACATCACGATCTTTGGCTTGCAAAGCAAACGCTTTGACCATTGAGCTACACCTGCCAATAAATTTTGTAGCAACATTTATATATATATATTTAATTTAATTTTGTACTGAAGCGCTATATCGTTTTTTGCTACATTTCATCTTCGGTGCAAACAAGTTTCCACATGAGCAATACATTTCTTCTTTAGGGGTCCAAAAATAAGATACTCTCTGTGAAACTATAAAACAAAAATGTCAAGTTGTTGTGAAGAAAACTAATGTGCTAATCGAAATGTTTTACAACTTGTTTATGCCGTTAAACAAAATGGTTACGGGAGAACAAACACATTTTGAAAAGAGAAAAATCTCGACGGAGTCTAGTAGGAAGAAGGATGCTCAATACTTTAATCCAGGTAGCTATACAATGATCGAAGGAGTTTCTTAAGCAATCATTTCGTTATCTTGAACATCTTTTCGTTATCATTTTTAGGTCAATTTTTATATGATTATTATGGACAACACTACATCAACATGTTCAGAGCGTCATAGTCTTCTTCGTAGTATCAATCCAGTGGATTAGTTTGCAGCAACAAAATCTTGCAACTCGATCTCCACTCTTCTCGATCCTCTGCAATCCTCTTCAGCTCAGCATAAGAGCTACAACTCATGTCCTCGAACACTTGCTCCAAATCCTCCCGCCTAGGGAGCCCTCTGCAGTTTCTACCCTCAACCATCCCTTCCACAATGTCGTGAAGAAGACCATCGTGGCACACGATGTGACCGATCCATCGGGCTCGCCTCTCTGAGATGGTTCTTTGTAGGTTCCTATCTTCCATGATTATGGTAAAAACCTCATTGTTCGTGACGTGTCTCTCCAGGAAATTCCGAGAATTCTTCTGTATGACTCTATTGTTTTTTTATCAAATCACATCAAAATGCTCCAAACAAATATTGTGATAATACTAGTAAAGTGAAATAAATAAATATAAAAACGCTTAAAGTGGTGGAAGCAGGATATTATAAGTTTAATTAATAATTTAAAGAATGCCAGCTTAATGTCGTCTGTATTTTATCTCTCTAAAGATGCAGTTACAATATATTTACAGCTGCGACATAAATTTCAGTTAAAGTTTTTCAATGCTGAATAAACACACAATGCTGAAATAAACAGTTAAACTTCTCAGTCTAAAGTTACCTTTGTTCCCATACCCACACACGGACGCGTATCGCACGCAATCAATTTTAATCTCAAGGAACATCTGTCTTAACGTACGTACAGCGCATTAAAGCGATGCTCACACAAGCAGTGCTTTATAATTGACAACGTTTAATCTTATTCATATCACTAAGTATCTGAAAGTCAATAATCTGTTGCACTTATCTGGTTTCCAAATTCACGTCAATGATACAACGTAAAAGAAAGACCGATTTTCAACAAAGGTGTTTCGTAAGCCTCGCAGAAGTAAACTCGTGAGTCTAATTATCATTTTAATTTTATTCAGTGACACCATCTCATGAATATCTCCCAAAATATTGATCCTTTTTGGTTTGTTTAATATTTGAAAATATTCAAAGATGTCGTTGTGAGAAAATCGTAATTAATTTTGAAATACATCTCTCGAATATTGCGAAGCGCCCACGGGTGCGCTTACGGCGATCGGCGGGTTAAAAATATTTTATTCTTCCAAAACATTTTTTTTTGAAATTTTGACTGTTATTAATACGTAATCATAAAGCACTATTTAAACACCAAAATGTCAGACTATTTTTTAAACACGTCTTTCCGATAGAATAACGAAATATTAATTAGCTCGATTAAGTAATTCCTTCAATTTTATTAATGATTGAATTGTAAGAAAAAGGATTTTAATATTTTTATATAACGTAGAAGTTTTATTCATAGTTTATATAGTACTGCTGTATAATAAACTAAAATCTCACACTTAACATACAAAGTACACTGTAATGTATTATATGGCTTCAGTCAATGCAGCCATATGTTGGGTTTTGAGAACTTTTTCCTTCGTTGAATATAAGCTATGTGATTTTACGATTTAGGCGAGGAATTGAGAAAGAGAACGAACACGGCAAAAATTTACCTTAAAATTAATCAAGAGAAAAATTGAACCTAGATGAAACATGTTCTCTAGATGCCGCCAGCGAGCATAAAGCTGCCAGAGAAAATGTCTCTTTGGAGAGGGATCACACTGTCTAACCAAATCGCCTCGGATGTTGATATATTTCACGTAAGGGAGGCCCAATTCAGACATGAACTCTAAGAGTTTCTTTAGAGGAATAATTTGTTGGCGTCGTCTGTTTGATAAGCATTGGGACCTTCTGTTGCTTGTCTTTATTGCTTTGTTCGTATTACTAAATCATATGTACGTATATTTGTATGTATTGTATTTTTTTTATTTTAGGATTAATTCTTATTGTACTTCAGAAATTAATTGAGTTGTTTGAAATTTGTAATGTTTCTGTAATGGAAAAAATGAAATAAAATTGAAAAATTTACTACTATTGAGATTTCCAGCCTCTTACCGTCTCTGCAAATAATTACGTGTTGCTGAACTGTTATTAGCATGTATAGGACAATGCAGAGACTATAACGGTTGACAGGCAATTTGTGACGAAATACTCGTATATACCCCTAATTCAGCTAGAGTACTGACATGGAATGATGATAATAGTATAATTTACGATCTGATCATATTATTTTGCATAAATATTGTTTTTTATTGTATCTTCAACACTGGCAGTGTATTTTCACTTGTAACAATCAGTGTATGGTGTTGGCAAATTGCTTGGAGCCACATGGATTGGTCGCGCCGCTGCCATCCTTATGCTGTAGGTTGAACCAATGCGTAATTGTGATTCGAAAAAAGAATCAGACAAAACCACAGCTGACATATAAAAGGAAAAAATGCAACACTCAATCCTTTGAAATGGAAGTTAAAGTTTCAATGCAAAATAATAACACATTTCAACACTGTCTTTGTTGTATTTTGTGTCATCCGAATAAAAATCTGATAACAAATTGTTAATTTATTAAAAGAAAGATGAATTATTGCTGACTTAAAAGCGCATTCATTTTAATACTCTTCATACTTACAGAAATTAAAAAAGGAAAATAAATTATATTCAGGTTTTTCAAGCGTATTTTTGGTAAAATTAAGTTATCTTCCTAGTATATAAGTTTGTAGAGAGTTATTAATAATTGGTTTACGTATTAATTAATTAAGAATGTAAAAATAAAGTATGACATCGAGGGCATACCGAAAAAAAGGCGACGATCTTGCGTTTTTTACGTGGAAACAAATATTTTGTACCACTGAATTAACTCATACATATACAATACATAACTTTTTAAGTTATTGACATCAGCGTGATATAGCCCTTGTTGACTAGTACCGAAAACCTCGATATATTGTACAATTTTTCGTCTCTTATTTCTGTTCGCTTGTCGTATATGATGTGTCGCCATATTGGCATTTTGGACAAGTCCGGTCACGAGTGTGACGTAAGTTATATAGACCGCCGCTTGTGGCGCTGGGCGACAGCCCATGCGAGCGCGGGAGTCGTGTGCCGACGTCGGTGAGAGCTTATTGTATTGTGGCCCGGCCTGAATGCTGTGACTAGGTCGGGCCGTAAGTTTGTAAAGTTTATTGTAAATAGATATTAATGTGCTTCAGAAAAAATCTGCTGTTTATCCTGCCACCGCGCGACTGAATAACAACCTTTCTAAAGAGAGGAGGATGTTATTATATACTCGTATTTCTGAATGATCACTTATATATTAATTTTATATTATTATGTCAAGAACAATACCATCTCAATATACCTGTATATATTTTAGTTGTTGAATTAAATGGTAATTATCGAGGCTAAAATGTTGTTAGCACGATTTTTATTCGATCATCCAAGTTCAACATCATCGGACACGTATCAAAACATGGATGAGTGACAATTGCCTACCGCATTGTATTGTTCGGATTGAGTAACTTTCTTTGTATTAAATGAAGAATCAGACTAATCTTCCGATCTTCTTAAAGAATCTGAATCATATGTTTCCAGCTGGACGTCCGGGTGAAGATATGACTACCAATGACAGCTGACATAATTATATGGTGGCAATTTGCGGCGCCCATGAAAAAAATATTAGTAGCATATTTGATATAATCGTGTCGGAAACAACAGGATCAGATCCTGTCTGCCCAGAAGTGGGCGACGTCAATGGCGTTTCTCTCGGCCATCATCAGGACTTCCTGGGTTCAGCTACTCAGACACAGCGCACACTCCAGAAGGTGCGACAGGGTCTGCTCCACGCCGCAGTCACATTCAGTCGGTCCGCTATAAAACTGCCAGGCTTTCATTTGTGTCCTCGTATTGCATACTCCGGTCCAAAGTCTGTTAAGGGACCTCCATATATTCCACCCCTGGTTGTCTCCAGGGAGGTCCTCTTTCGGGGCAATCCAAGCATTCCCCTCAGTTGCGCCTCTCCACATGCTCAGCCGCAGAGTGGCCTCAGGTATCACCAGTTCCGTTGTCGACCGAAGGAAACTTCTTTTTGATTTAAGCCGTGTGGTTATCTTTTGATATTCAAACATAGGGTGGAGTGTGTCGTGGGTTGCTTTGGAGAGCTCCTTCTTGGTGATGACTTCTCGCCGTATGTTTGGTGGGATACCCGAGAGTTGATATAGCATATTTGATGACATTGAACGTGACGATGAGATTTTTCTTGTTTTATTACCCGGCATCCTATCGTGAAATGAACGAAAGTAGAAAATATCGTTTTTTTTATCGTTCAGTTTCTAGTACGTATATTTCTCACACGTTTTTTGTTGTTGTAATCTTATTTTTTATAAAAACAGCAAAAAGTGGCACAAACATTCGGCATTTGACTGCATCACGCATTTGCACGTACTCGTAAAAACTGTTGTTGTTTTTCCGTGGGACCTGCAATTTAGCTTGGAATAAGCGTTCTGACTCGCAATGCTTTTAAGTGATTGAAAGCAAGCCTTGCGGTACCTGAGGATGGCATATTGGTGTGGTGCCCAGAGGACCTCCGAAGAAGCACGTGCGGTGTATGGGAGGAACCAGCCTCAGGACGGGGCGTAGTGTTTCATCGCAATACTCTTCACGAGTGTTGCCAACCTTATTTCATTCTAACAGCCAATGATTTGACTCAAAAATTTAATGTTTAATTTTTTTTTAAATAATGTTCAATTTATTGCTTATTTAAAATATTAATTGTTGCATGTAAATGTACGTGTAATAATGATTTAAAGCATGCTAAAAAGTTGATACACTTTCAGTTATTTTTTTAGCATTTGAAAACATTAACAGATTACAAGTTCAATGCGTTTATACAGATAAATATGACAAATATAACAATTTTCAAAATATATTCTTAAAATTTAGTACTTTTATTAAGTAGATATATAAAATTAAGATGTAATATAATTTAAAATATGAGATATTGATAATGAGGTTTCATTTTCATGAAATTATATGTACATACTCAGTAGGAAATTTGGGTGCTGAAATGATCATGGCAGCCGATACTATAGACTTAAGATTAATTTATTGTCTGTAAATATGTTACATTCCAACGATAACTTTTCATCCCTTATATTACTGTATTTGCTTCCGGGATGTGAAGTTTGTAAGTGTATATTTATCTGTTTTTTGAAAAAGATTCATAATCGATTATAGAGGAAACACAAATACTAATATAGGATTGCATAGCTTACCAGTAGCGTTTAAGAAGGACTTTTGAAAACTGACAGTTATTGGTTGATACAACATAACCGCGTATCAGCAAATGTGAGTATTGACATATAATAATGTGATCTCAAGGGAGCAACGCCCATGGTAATAAATGAAGAAGAATAAAATAAATAAACCACCCATACGTTTGTGTACAAAGAATTTACGGTTCGATATGAGAGCGCCATTATTTATTATTAGGCAAAGTGGTCCCTTTTTAACTGTGTCAACTTTCCTACTTCGGCTTACTTTACAAAGTACTTCGCGAGGAACTTCCACAGTTCTGTACAAATAACATTAACGTTGGCATCACTTTAAGTGTAGTTCACAGATGTTGCAACTTGGGCTTGGGGCGGGCGCCGCGTCGAGAGACGTGCGCAGAGAAAGCTGGATTGAAAAACGAACAGAAATGTATCCGCGAAACAATCTCGGGAACACTCTTTAATGCTGCATTATCGATTGAGAGAGATGTTATCTTCCGTTAATCACAATGGTCAACCCTCGTGTTGCCGCAAAAGTCAACTGTACGCGTGAAAAATATACCAGAGAAACACTATTCATTATTTGTGTGATACTACCTGATCGGTTCACAGTAAGAGTACCTTGAGCAAACCAAAAATAAATATTGATTTAATATTGTAATAAATTGATATAATACTGATTTTTACACACCTGCGTATTCCTTATCCAAACCCTAAATAATTTCATATTTTTGTAGTATGTTACGTATTTACGTATTTTTACATGACTATATTAAAGATATTAGGACAAAGCACAATAAATAATACATTTTTAACAACTCTTTTCGTTAGATTTCTGAAGTAAAGCAACATTAGACGCGGAATGAGTTAGATCTTGTATGGGTTACCGTGTGTTGCATGAAGTTATTTGGTTTAAACCTTAAGCTGCTACTTAAGACCTGAATGATCTGGGCCACGAGAGGGTCTAGCTAATCATCCAATCTCATCAAATTATCTTGATTAATAATCACCTATACTATGCATCGGATACTAAGAGTGCCATCTTTTAACTATGTATGTTCCAAAGTAGACTACGTATGCAGATATGTTTTGGGTACAAGGCATGGATAATGGCAACTGAGAGAAATGAGTAGCGAAAATTTGCTGTTATTTGTTTCCAGATATGGATATTAGGGGAAGAACATCAGGCATTCACACATAGTGTCCGTAAAAACTATCGATGTGTGAATGCCGTAATGTACTCTATAATATTGATAATTTATCATTCTTCATACATTTTTTACAAAGAATGGCTAACGTCATCCGTATAACGTATCCCGAAATATTTACAGAAAAAAGTAAAACTTATCAAATTTAATGGATAAAAGGGGACGTTAATGAAGAATAATGACAATATTGTATGTGACTAACTACTTTTTTTATATTATTTGGATTTGAGTATTGTCATTGAGGTTCTTAGAACTAGATTTTGTAATGTAGATAATATGCTATTTTTTAAAGCAAGTCCTAAAACATGTCACATTAACATTGATCAACAAAACTAGTAACACATTTAGGACAAAAGTGATTGTAAAGAAATGTTAATTAAGTAGCAAAGTTAAATACGTTTTACGATCATTGCGTCCTTATTATATTATTAATTGCTTCAATTATTTTGTTTGGATTCATTTTTATGGCCACTATACGGGATTTACTACCGCAAATTTCAAGAGACACCATATTCAAAGTCAAGATTCATTGCGATAAATGATCGTAAGTATTTAACGACCCATATAATATACCTCTTCCCTTATTTCATGGTCCGATCCTTTGCGATAAGAAAGTAGAGAATTCTTGACCTAAGATGCGGTAACCGATTCCTCATATCGTTTTTCCTCAATACCAGCGTTTCTTAAAATTTAGCAAGGTCTTAAATATTTGCGAGACAACGTAAAATGCGCTACGTTGTGAAGTGTTCTTTAATATTGAATTTATTTAAATTATAAACGTATGATATTACTATCTAGTTATGTTGATAAAATAAGAAGTATAGTTTAACAAATATCGTGGTATAGAAAGAAATTATTTTTTATAAAAAATTACGTTTCGAAATATATCAATTTCAATTTCAACAAAAGTCGATGAAGTCATTTAACTTTTAAGCATTCACTTTGAGATCCATTTATTTCAAATATTAAATAGATAAATACTTTTTACGTCGTTTTAATATGGATCACTTTTAGCACTGCTTATTTACATATTAGAAGACCTTGTTTTCGCCTCCAATGAAAGATTCATCAGTTCTTCACAAGCAAAAATTATCTATTCAAATGAAGATATAAGAAAAATAATGATTTATTGTGAATAATTAACTTATTAATTTTGTGCGTGTAAAGCAAAAAAAAATCATGTTAATTATATGTTATTTTTATCTAACATAAATTCGATTGTGATAAAAATACCTTAATGGGGGATTCTATGAGCTTTTTTCTTGCTCAATTTGTTTTGAATTTTAAAGTAGTTTGTCTTGCAGTTTGTCTTTCTTAAAGAGTTTGTACATTCAAATAGATTGAGAAGATTTAACAAAGACGGTCGTAAATACTTTATAGCCACTGTGAAACTCTGTTTTTGCTGAGAAAATAATTAATAAAAATCTCGAGTCTGATCACCCAGGACCATCTCAGATTATATTCTGTGCGCTAAGAAGGAAATTAAGTATCTCATTTACGACATTATATTGTAACGATATTACTTTAAATTTGTTTCACTTTGCATCAAGTTCTATACATATTGTAGTTGATATAATTGTTAAAATTTCCATCAGATTTTGCGGTTTCAATTCCAACACACAAATCGAATAACTACCCATATAACGAATATGAAACTTTTCATAGCATATTTTAGTTATAAAGAATTAATAACTTTGTCTCGATTTGCATAGTAAATTTTTGCGACACCAAATATGAGAAAAATGACGTTATTTTAAGATCCTTAAATTCGAAATATTTTCAACCTAAAACTGTGTTTGAGTTCCATGTAAGCTGATTTAAGGTATACTTCTAGTATTTGATTTCAGATAAAATATTCGAGAGTGTGAATCATAACAATGTGCAATTATATGAAACTTAATGTGTAACAACATGAATTTTACATTTTTTTTCCTTACAGAAACATTACAAATTTGAGCAACTCAATTCATTTCTGAAGTATAATAAGAATTAATCCCAAAATGAAAAAATAAAATTTATTCAAATATAGGTACTTATGATTAAGTACTAAGAACAAAGCAATAAAGACAAGCAACAGAAGGTCCCAATGCTCATCAACCAGACAACGCCAACAATTTATTCCTCCAAAGAAACTCTCGGAATTTATGTCTGAATTGGGTCTCCCTTACGTAAAATATATCAACATCCGAGGCGATTTGGTTAAACAGTCTGATCGTAGATATATAACGAATGAAATTACGATAGAAAGAGGCTTTTGTGTTTTTATCATTAAAATGCAAAATATTTTTTAATTTAAAAACCACATTTATAGTAAATTTTAATAAAAAAAGTAATTATGCTCACAAATATAATTGCATAATTAATGCGAAAATTACCTACAATTAGCTCCAAAATAACAATTCATATTTTTGCCAGAAAACAACATCTTACCCGGGGGTCTTCATGTATTTTTGGAATATTCTAGAATTATATTTTTGTATATATTATAAGTCGGAAGTATGGTTTTACCAGTCATTTAATCAAATTTTAAATAAGTAAAATTGAAAATAAATTGCTAGAAAAGTAAAAAAGTAGAAAAATAACGTAACAATATTTTTATTGCAGTTAATTTCAGCATTCAGGTGCAATGATTACAAAAAAAGTGAATGATCAACTCGCAGAGTAAGAAATCGTATAATTATATAATCAAGTAAAAGCTTCCTTATAAAGGAATGCTCATTATTAAATAATCATTGTCTGCTCATCGATTAGTATTGAGCTGCTTGCCATAATGACGGCAAATTGTCTGAAAGCAATATTCTCCGTGATTGCAGCGACTGCACTCGCTGAGGAAATGCTCTGATAAATGCACTTTACGATCAATCCCAGCAGATGCGTCAGTCCAGTAAGCGATGGAAGGAACGAATAACATCCGATGGACCAGAAAAATACCTCAACTCGCTCGCGACGGAACTAGCAATCTGTCATTTTATTAACGATTCATGACACGGATTTATTATCATTTTATCGCACAATGGATGATAAATTTTTATTGAAATAAAACGTCTTTATTCTTGGTTGAGCATGCAATTGATTTAAAAGCTTTCAGTTGTTGAACTAGATGATTTTATTGATTTTGTATTTAAAATTTATTTATTATTTATATATTATTTATTAATTTATTTATTGCTTACACACCGATTTAACTCGTTATAATATCAGGCTGTATGATAAATATTTTCTTGATAATTAATTGAGATCAGCCCATTGTAATCAAGTGGATACTGCCCTGAATGATGCATGCAGGGTCGTCATAGGCTGCCTCAAACCAACACCCATTTTGAAACTATGCCCCTTGGCTGGTATCGCACCACCAAACATAAGACGCAAAGTCATATGCGCCGAAGAAATGCGTAAATGAACCAACCGTCCCACTGCTTGTATAATCAGATACCATACAAAATACATTGATTTAAATGATTAATATGCAAATATCATCGTATGGAACGTCTATTTTTATGAATTATTCAAAGAATAGTATATTTTACGTATAGGATTCGCGCTTTTTATCTTTTTCAATACATCTCTGACGACCTTACACAATGGTGTTTGTTGTAGATTCGAATGTTTATTAATAATTTTAATACTTACTTATACAAACTAAAGTACTTATTTATTGATATAGTATAACAGATATAAGGCGACCAGCTTAAGGGGGGCCAAAAAATAAGTACATTTTATGGTGAAATGGAAAAAAATAATTATATTGACATTCAAATTATTGTAGTATGTTATAACAATAAACAAAAGTAAACAAATTATAAAGTATGACGTTAAATATCTAAAAAATCAAGAATAATGTGATTTGACATAAAACTTCAGCATTATTAATTATCTATAAAATATTCATTGGTGTTCTTAGAAGGTTGAAAAATAGTATTAAAGCTATTTTAATTTTAATTGAATTCCATAATAACACCTTATCAACAAAATTAATAGAACAAATGTTATGTTCAACACATGTTACAAGTAAAAATGTCTTGGTGCACGGTAGACAGTGAGTGATAGAAATTTCATCCGGGATGGCTCCCGAATGGGAATGCAAAGCTCGCTAATAGCCGGTCGCTGAAAAAAGAAGCTTCCACTGCGGAGCAATTTGCCCGGAATTCGCTTATTTTTTCTTTATCCGGCGGCCGCTTTTGGCTGCCGCTTAACCCAGAACTGTCACGTGGGAGTTTTCACAACCAAGGACGACGATCCGCAACGCTGCGTCAGAGACGTTTGCAGGCAGCAACTGGTGAACAGGGATTCGAATCCCGGCGGGATACGATTCTTTTTTATGTGTCTAGAGTGTCATTTGAAAATCGAAACAATTACATGAAAGTCTTCAACGTCCAATTAGAATAGATTAGCAACGATAGAATACTAATGTGAATGTTTTTCGGTGATTACTATACCATGAAAAATGATTTTATTTTGAAATGATCCATTTCTTGCTTTAAAAAAAATTGCTTTCCAAAATAATGTGCCGTCCGTCGGCGAGATCATATTGTATTGTGGCTTGGCCTAATGCTGTGACTAGGTTGGGCCATAAGTTTGTACAATTTATATTAAATATATGTCAATGTGCTTCAGAATGTGCTCCTAATCCTGCCACCACGCGACGAAATAACAACCTTTTTGAAAGAGAGGACGATGTTAATATAAAATCCTAAAATATTTTTGTTGAAAAATTGATGAATTGAATTGAGTTGAATCTCTTGAGTGAATAATAAAAATATAAATGATATCTTGTTTTTAATTTTTGTAAGAATTTCTTGACTCGATGGAGTGGAGTAAATAGCCAAGCAGTCATCTCAATGGGTAGATAGGCATAATAAATTGACACGTCGGAGTACAAAATCCGTGATTGGAATTCCCGTATTTTGTTATTAATTTTTGGTGCATTTTTAATATTTTTTGCTTCTGTTAGTCCAAATTATTCATTACGGTTTTGCGGTTTTGTTTAAAATATTATATTTCTAGTTAAAATAAAAAACTGCTACCGATCCTTTTTAAAAACGACATTCATTATATAGTTTACAAATAATATGATAATCTGATTCCCGAAATGCCGGTATTCAGGATGCTTTCGAATAATCCCTTATTTATATTGTTAGTGACAGCAAGTACGATGAACATGAAACCAGTTAGTAATGCGAAAACACAAGTGTAAATTCAGGGACGTAGTTAGATTATTTGTCACTCAAAATCAACTGAGCGTGAAACATTTGTATCACATAAACATGTCCAATTGTATTTACTTTAGAGTATTTTCACAGAGATTTGCGTTGAATGATATTAAATTTATTAAAGAATAAAAATTATAGGACTGACGGTTTGATATATTTAAAATAAACATTAGTAATACTTGTAAACGTTGAATATACGATACTGGAGGAAAGAAATGATTTTTGAAAATTATTATTAATTATTGGATTGCAAGCTCAAAATAAATTCTACTGTAAACACTAAGAAATTTAATTAATAATTTTATTTGATGATAAAATCATATGCATAGTAATTAGATAGTAATGTTTAACCCATAAAGCTTTGTGCTGATGCCATTACGGTTGCATGGCAAAAACGTAGGTTATCTTCCACCATAGGTAGAACTATCTTTCTGTTCTTCCCAGGCATTTACTTCACACACTGCTAAATGGATAAGCCCTGATCACTGGTCTACCCAACTAATGACTAGACACGGCGCTTTTCATGAGAGGCTATACTCATTTAATTTAGTTTCAAACCCTATAGGGCATGCAGACCTTGTGGTCACTAAAAATTTTTTTCACGCATTTACAATTTTTGCTCGTATTTTAGGTGAGAGAATTTATCTTCCATTTCCATCTCTTTACAACCCGTGAATACGATTCTAATCTCTTTCACGGGTTATTTTTATCACTTCTGTGCAGTGGCCACAATTGTTCAGAGAGGAATCCCACTTGACCTATTAATTGACCATAATCTGAATGAGCGCATCATAAAGGAGACTTAACTATCCTCCGGTGTGATGTGGGTGTGAGGCGGGTAAAGTCCAGTAACACTTAACAAGATCGATTGATATATTAATTAATTTAAGACTTGTAACTCAGATTTTGGTACTGAATAAAGAAAAACATTGATTGGAAAGATGACAATAATTAGATTCGACTTAGTCTAGAACTATTGTGAAAAGTTCCAGTCCACTCTTAGTCTATAAGGGATTTCTTTTGGACAATGTTACTGTATTGTTACACAATGGTCATTTGTTACAATTGGGGATGGTGGATGTGGCCGTGGAGGCACTTTAGTACAATTCTTTACTTGGCAGCCTCACTAATGGAGATGATCGATTAGCTTAGAGAGGAAAAGTTTTCCAATAAATATAATAGGACTGTACAGAGAACAAAACCACTTTGCTCCACGTATGTCGTTGAACAGGAGTGAATCGGAAATTGTAAAAAATCATTGGGACTTTATTAAATTCAAAACATAGATTAAATTACGTTCTGGTGTAAAATAAACTATTCATAGAAAATACATAAGCCTCTACATATCTGAAATAAGTTTATATATATACTCATTAATATTTTTTGATTCTATGATATCAAACCTTTGCTGTAAATAAATATTGAGATTCAAATGACAATTGTGTTTTTAACGTTATTTTTCTATATTGGGAAAAAATATCGATAAAAGAGCTATACGATTCAACGAATAAAAATGAATTATTTTAAGAGAAGATAAAATAAAATAATTTAAATCATGAAATGTAGGAATTGAAGGCTTTATATTTAGAAAATATTTTTAAATTAAAAGAAGTAAATCGAGTATTAATGTAAAGGGTCCGCCAAATACCTTTTTTTTTTGAAAATGGGGCGCAAAACATCGAGTGTAGCTTCGGCTGTGTGGCACGTAGCGCCGTCCTGTTGAAACCAAATGTTGCCAATGTCCTCCTCTTTAATTTTTGCGAACAAAAATGGCCCGATAACGATCGCCATTGACAGTAACGGCCACTCCTTGCTCATTTTCGAAGAAAAATGGCCTGATTTTCAAAGTAATGTCGCAATATTTCTCAGCGTTGTTCAAGCGTATACACAATCATATTCGTTCAGCGGAAGGATAAAACTAATTATCTTTCGAATCAGACATGAGCTAAGTATTACCATTCACGAAATAAGCACTAGTTGAAAAAAAAAAACGTTAGATGGCGGACCCGTTACCTTTGTGGAAAATATTACAGCTTTTATTATAACATTTTTGTAAATTAAGTTTCTCACTATATGTATTATTTATACAAAATAAAACTATCTTTAAAAAACTGGTAAAAAATTGTCGATAAATCATCCTTTTTGACCAGGTTTTTTTTTAATTTCTTGTGGGCATGCGCTACGTCATTCTATAATGAGTAAATAAAAGTTAAATGGCGACATGGATGGAGACTCATGCAGGAGGCTTACGTTCAACAGTGGACGTATACAGGCTGATGATGAAAAGTTTAAATTCAGACACAGTAAATAATTTGTCGTATTAACTAATAAAGTGTTAGAGTGCGGTTCTGTAAAATGAGGAACACCATTCGATATGTAACTGTAGCCCACACATTTTTTTAAACGTTAATAACGTCATCATAGAGAAACGAATACGAAATTCGTAGAAAAAAAAGCAATGTAGTTTTACATAGGAACGGCAATAAAAAACTTTGTAGTTAATAATTTTGTGACATATAATCTCATAATAAGTATGCGATTATTTATAATGATTGGTACAAACACAAAACATCATTTATTAAATAATAATAAACTCAATATAAATTGAACCGATTAATCATTTTACAAGATTGCCTTTGACATTATTTTTATTTAAGTAATTTATTAATTTTCAAGTCAACATAAGTTAGTTTATACTTTAAAAATAATCACTTATGACCATACTTTTATACATTAAATTTTCAGCTGTAAATAAATAAAAACAATCTTACCTTAATGAAAAACATGAAATGTAATGATCACTAATGGACAGCTTACCTGAAACCAAATAAAAAGACATAAATTATTATTATATAAAATAACAATGTGTACTAAAATATATTATAATTAGGGAGACTTACGACAATTATGCAAACCACGGCACTTTTGTGTTAAAGGACAAAGAATTATACGTGTCAATTAGGTCCACCTTTGCTTCTTGACCGATTGTATTTAGTATGGAAGGCAGCCTTATTCGCTCTCTAAATTCATCGTATAAGTAAACCCATCGTCCTCTCATTATTTGACGCAGAAATCTGCTTTCGAAACCGATTACACAGCGGCATTAGTGAGATGACAATATTCACGGAGCGTTTATGAAAAAAAAACTAATGTGACATTTTTATGTTATAAAGTTCTAAAGTGTTTGAGGCTATGATGGATCTATGTTGTGGCGGGACCTCATAGCTGAAATGGTAGCGGATGAACCGAACTGGTGGTCAACGACAGCTCTCTAGCTTTCCAAGAAAGCTACTGCCTTTGCGTCAGGTGGCAACCGGCAGTAAAAAAACCACCAAAAAAATAATTTACGATACACGAAAAAGACCTGGAAGACTACAGACAACCTGCACTGCAACTGTAGGCAAGGATCTGAAAACACTGGGCTTGACCGAGAATGCAACGCAGGACAGACATGGTGAATGATCATAGGGAGATCCGACTCCAGATGATGGGAAATGTCGAGGCTGAAGAAGAGAAGATAGTTCTAAAGTGTTCCCAGTTGGAACTTCAGGTGCAGGTATGTCCTAGAACGATAAATGGACAGTAGCAGCTGACAGAACTAAGTGGCGGAAATATATATGGTGACTATATTTTCCAAATATGGAACAAATATAGAGAGGCGACTTAATTTATCTACATTGGAGAGACGTAGAGCAGTGACTGACTTGCTGTTTATTTTTAAAATTATGAACTCCATAATCGATGACTCAAAATTATTGCAGGAAATTACGTTCAATGTTCCTTACCGGTTCACTAGAGGCAGTAACCTGTTACATGTAAGGACATCCATAACCAACAACGGTTTCTATTCTCCTATGTCGAGAATATGTAGACTAGTCAACTACTCTAGTGACTTGGCTTTTTTCGGGAAAGACCTTCCGGCATTACGTAGATCCCTCTACTGATGTGCGCGATGTCTATTTACTCATGTTTATGTTTTGTCCAAATGTATTGTCTTAGCTTAAATATTTTCTAATTTAACACCATATGGCCTAGGCCGTTAGTAAAATAAAATTTAAAAAAAATGGAAAGAAAAAAAAATAGTTCTAAAGAGCATTGTCTACCAACTTGTGGCACGAACATTGAGAACTTGTTCCGCGAACAAGTAATGTGTATGTATCTAATATATTCACGTCGTTTATCAATCCCTAACTTGTCTTGTCAGTTCCAGCGGCTCCCTCCACATTCTGCACACATCATTCACGAGTGATATACGCGCGGCCATCCGACTACTTTAAATAATAAGATTCAAGTGGCCACAAATGCCTGAAACGCAATTCCTACACCATTAAAAAAAGTCCTCTACCTTTCTACCTTTCCTTCCAGGAATAACTTTTTGCTGATATTTTTTTTTTCTCTTATAAAAATATTGGAGAGACCACGTCACGAACAATGAGGTTCTCAGCATAATCAAGGAAGATAGGCACCTAGTAAGAACCATCGCAGAGAGGCGAGCCCGATGGATCGGTCAAATCATGCGCCACGATGGTCTTCTTCACGACATTGTGGAAGGGATGGTTGAGGGAAGAAACTATAAAGAGCGCCCTAGACGGGAGTATTTGCGGCAAGTGTTTGAGGACATGAGTTGTAGCTCTTATGCTGAGCTGAAAAGAACTGAGGATCGAGAGGAGTGGAGATCGAGATGCAAGATTTTGTTGCTGCAAACCAATCCACCGGATTGATACTACGAAGAAGAAAAATATTGGTCTATCCACAATAATTCTCTTGAAATATTTGGATTACACCTTAATCCAAAAACTATAAATTTTATCAAATTAAAAATAAAGTTTATCTTACAATTCGTACGTACAAGTTCTTAATTTTTTAATTTTATTTATTTAAATGATGAGATAAATGTTGTATAAAATGGTGTTTAATGTAAATTTGTATGTGCATTAGTAATTAAGTATAGTAATTTAATAAATATTTTAAAATGAATTTACAGGTTATGTACGATAAATTTATATTTTGTAATACATTTTTGATATCATTCATTTAAGGGTTAAATGCGATACGAATTCCATTATTTCTCAACTATGATATAAAAACTTAAATATGAAACTTTATGAACTGTATAGCTGTGTCCCATTTGAAACACAGTGATGCTAAGACGACGAACAACACTTCATAGAAAATTCGCACTTGCAAAGACACATAGATAAACATTGTATAGATGTGTCTTTTTTCTTTCGTTGTACGCGATTTACATCAGTCGCTTCGACGTCACATAAACACCTAAAGGAACATAAATCTAAATTTAGTAATTTCAAGCTTTTAACAATTTAGCTGTTTACTATTTACCTCAGAGAAATATTTAAAATATGTTTACTGCCATCTAACGGATAAAAGCAAATACTTTGAGCAACTAGTCTAGGTTTGTATCATGGCTAGAAAGTTATGAGTTACTTATAAATAATTTAGTTATCCTACTGACCGCTTGGATATTTGATTCACTTCACGATTTCATAGACACAAATATTGTAGGTAAAGTTAAATTCGTTGGTATAATATATATTATTGTCGTGGCCTAAGCATGGATTTATCTATTTGGATTTCATTCATCTTAGAAGTATGTCCACAATAAAGTATTTAATTAATCCTAAAAATAAAAAACTCAATTCATATTTAAATATTAATTATCTTCTTCGTAGTATCAATCCGGTGGATTGGTTTGCAGCAACAGAATCTTGCATCTCGATCTCCATTCCTCTCGGTCCTCCGCAACCCTTTTCAGCTCAGCATAAGCGCTACAATTCATGTCCTCGAATACTTGCTGTAAATACTCCCGTCTAGGGCGCCCTCTACAGTTTCTACCCTCAACCATCCCCTCCACAATATCGTGAAGAAGACCATCGTGGCGCATGATGTGACCAATCCATCGGGCTCGCCTCTCTGAGATGGTTCTTATTAGGTGCCTATCTTCCTTGATTATCCTGAGAACCTCATTGTTCGTGACGTGGTCTCTCCAGGAAATTCCGAGAATTCTTCTGTACGACCACATCTCAAAGGCCTCTAGTCTTTTTTATCACTTTCAGATAAGCACCATGTCTCACAGCCGTACATTAAGATGCTCCAAACAAGTGTTTTGGCAAGTTGCTTGCGGAGCCCTAAAGTAATATTCTTTGACTCAAGAATTTTGGCTTTTTTATTGAAAGCTAGCCTTGCTTGATGTATTCGACTGTTGACTTCTCTTTTTGTTCTGGCATCCCAGGTAATCGTACTTCCAAGGTATACAAATTCTTTTGCATCTTTTAGGGGTACTCCTAGCATTGATATGTTAATTTTCTGCTGCTCATTGCGGTTTACTCTCATGACTTTGGTTTTTGTGCTGTTTATCTTCATATTGTAGTTGGAATTAAATATGTTTTCCATGGATGTCAGCGCTTCAGTGAGTTCATCTTCAGTTTCAGCAATCAGAGCAATGTCGTCAGCAAACCTTATCATATCAATCTTTTGGCCATGTATTTTAACCCCCTCTCTATGGCCCGTTTTTTCCCTGATGTTATTAATTGCATTTTGTATGTATACGTTGAAGAGTACAGGCGACAGAGAGCATCCTTGTCTCACCCCTTGACGTATTTTTGCTTCCTTTTGGACATTTCCAAGTGATATTATGGCAGCTTCTTCTTTGTAAAGTGAAAATATGAGTCTTCGTTCTTTGTATTTGACTCAATTTCTTTCATAATATCGAAGAGCTTCTCCCAATCTACTTTATCAAATGCTTTTTCAATGTCCACGAAGGCAATATATGTATCTTGGTCTACTTTTATCCTCTTTTCCAAGATCATACGCAGGGATAAGATTGCTTCTCTGGTTCCCATTCTTTTCTGAATCCAAATTGATCGCTAGTGAGACTATTTTCTATTTTTGGTTCAATTCTATGTAGGATTATGTTGGTCAGTATTTTGGATGCATGGGATAGAATACTGAGTGTTCGGTGTTGTTCACATTTTGTTGTTCCGGGCTTCTTTGGCAGAGTTACAATTAGACACTTTTTGAAGTCTTCTGGCGCTATTCCTGTATTATAAATCATCTGAGTCATTGTGAACAGAGCATCTAGAGTTCCGGTTCCTGCCGACTTTATTAGTTCAGCTGGTAGGTCATCAATCCCTGGTGTTTTCCATCTTTGAGCTTTTTTAATGCGAAGTCAAATTCCTCTCGGATAATTGGGTCTCCCAAATCATCGGCGTCCACATCAGTTTCGTTTTCTATGACACTCTCAAAGCTGGTATCATTACTTCCGTTGTATAGTGTTTCCAGGTACTGTTTCCATCTCTCCCTATTTGTGTATCCTCAAACAGTATTTTCCCGTTCTCTGCTTCTATCGCTTTGCCTTTTCCAATTTTCATGCCAAAGAAATCCTTTACTGACGCATATGCAGTTTCAATATTTCCTTTTTTCATGTTGTCATTGATTTCTTTGCATTTTCTCTGTAAGAATGCTTCCTTAGCGATTCGTGACTCTCTGTTTATTCTGTTTCTCAGTGCTCTATATTCACTCTGGGCCTTGTCATTGGGGTTATTTTTGAGTAGTCTCCTTTTTCTATCATGTTAACGATTTCCTCTGTTATCCATTCTTTCCTTGCCTTAAGTTTTTTTTTATTTATATTTCATTAACATTTGTCAAATTTTTGTGGCGCAATCTTGTGTTTTTCGTGTATTCTTCTTTGACATCTTTGTTTTTAAAGCTTTAGTGTTCCATTTATAGTTACTTTTATATTTTATTTTTTAGTTTCAGAACCATAACTATATTATGGTCACTGTCGATATCTGGGCTGGAGTAGCTTCTGCAATCTTTAATTTGATTCTTAAATCGCTCTCTTACAATTATATAGTCGATCTGAAGTCTGGAGCCTTCCATGTGTATCTTTGCCTTGGATGGTGTTCAAAGCAGGTGTTTGCGACTATAAGCTTATGTTTGGCACAGAATTCTGTCAGTCGGTCGCCTCTCATATTTCTTGTACCTAGCCCGAAAGGTCCAACACATGTTCCCTCCCGTCCTTCTCCCAATACAGCGTTCCAATCTCCTAATATAATCAGGTTTTCTCCAGCCTTAACATCTATCAGTAGTTTGTCTAGTATCGTGTACACGTCTTCCACTTCCTGGTCATCGTGGCTTGAGGTGGGCATGTATACTGAGTAGCACAGTATCAACAGGTTTTGTTTCAAGTTTGACTAAAATAATTCTTCCATTATATTGCACATATCCCTTCACACGCTTTCCCCATTCCTTGTACAGTGCAATACCTACTCCGCCTTGGCCAGGTTTGTTTTCAATACATCCTGTGTGTATTATCCTATATTCTCCACTCCAAAGTCTCCGCAATTTGGCCATCTCATTTCTGCTATCCCTAGAATGTTCAGTTTCATTTTCTGCATTTCTAATTTTAGGTTATCTAGTTTGCTGTTCTGCAGCAATGTTCGAACATTCCAGGTGGCATATCTTGTTGGCTGAAGGTTTTCCTTTTTGTCTTGGTTGTTTTGTCTCGAGCAGTCCCCACCCGGAGATCCGATTGGGGGACTATTTTATCTCCGGAAAATTTTACTTGAGATGCAATCATTTTTTTTTTTTGCTGTTACATGGGATGTCTTTAAGACCTTTAATGTGGTATTTTGCCCTTTATTTCCACATCCTAATGCCGTTGACCATAAATAATTATATACATATATTTATATAATTACATATTAATTATATAAATAATTAAACTAAAAATATATGAATGGGTTTTGTTGTATAAAAATCATACATTAGAGAAATATTAATGTTTTTATTCATTCGATGTTAAGTAATATAAATAAATATACTACTTAAGAGTTGTAACAAAATACTCATATTTATATGAATTTGAGTGATAAATGTAAGCGAGGCTTAAAAAAGAATTATATAGGGAGCGGCAAAAAAGTCTGACGGCTTGATTACTTGAGATTACATCAAACCGTCAGGTTTTTTTGCCGCTCCCTGTATTATTTCATTGCTGTTCGTATTGCTATAGATGTCTTTTAAAATTTTATCAAAATGTAGGTGTGTTTAAATCTTACTTTACTGCATTTTATTCAAATTGCGTGAACATCTACATTTAAAAGAATATTAATGGACACATTCTGAATTTAAATTTGCCAAAAACAAATAAAAAATGTATATAAAAGTTACCTCATTTTACAATTGCAGATTTAAATCAAAATGATGTAAAATGTAGAAAAAGCATCATCGGATATGGTTTATTCTAGTGTAATAAAACCCAATATATTTCCACTGACCGCAGGCTGCCGCTCAAAGTGATGTTTTTTTACATTTGCAAAAGGAAAATTATTATTTTATGATTCGAGAATAATTTATTACAATCCACCTTACACACGTTGTAAAGATAAAAATCAATACATTTATTCACGGTCGTATTTGGGTACGTTTTTCATGCGCTGAAAGAAATTCGCCGCGTGCCATTTTTGTCGTAAAATTATCTTAAAGCGATGCAATTTTAAATTTACAAAATCTACGGTGATTATTTGAAAACAATTGATTGATTATATAATCGTGTCGGAAGCAACCGGGTCAGATCCTGTCTGCCTAGAAGTGGGCGACGTTGTTGGCGTTACTGCCGGCCATTATCAGGTCTTCTTGGGTGCAGCCACTCGGACACAGCGCACACTCTAGAAGGTGTGACATGGTCTGCTCCACGCCGCAGTCACATTCAGTCGATTGATTAATTATTAATGCATTAATACTATGAAATGGCTTGCAGCAAAAAAATCCTGCATTTTATTATCCACTATACTTTGAACTCTGCTGACCCTCATTCGCTTAGTATATGCTCAACGTATTCACATTCTCTCAAACACTTGTTGCAAATATTTTAGTATAGGGCATTCTTTATAATTTGTTCGTTAAACTATCCCTTCTATTAAAATGTGAAGGAGATCGCAATGGTCGAGTCATTGAACTCATCTGTATATGAGAGTTTTTACTGTTTTTTTTTTATTCTAATAAGAACCTTATCATTTATTTTATATCTGATTTAAGAATCCTTCATGTGCACATGTTTTTGGTAAAATAATCGCAGAGCTTTATTTGAACGAAATATTGATATACCTGTAACGGACTACTGTTTTATTCGGTATTTATGACTTGCATGTCCTATAGATGTCGGTAGAATCGCCGTCACTAGAGGTCGTTTTATATAATATTGCACCTATCAAGGTGAGAGTTGAGCAGGCTCTATATAAGCAGTGGACCATACGGACCAGATCTCTTCTTATTTCTCTCTCGACGCCTACGTAACCTGATCAATCACTCGCCACCTGCCATACTTACTGACATTATACCGCGACATTATACCGTGTTTATATTTATTTTCTTTTCATGTTCGTAATGTCCGTGTATTTCCATTGATCTCTTTCTAATACGCATAACAATTCCTTCTCAATAATCTACAGATTACAACACATCTACTCTCCCATTCCGACATACTATTTGAACCTTTACATAGATAAATAGTCAATAAATATGAAATACCGTGAACTATTTTAATTTAGAACCTTTAAAAGTACCGAAAAAATATAAAAAAAATCATTAAAAGGTTTTCTTTCCTACAAATTTTATAAATATTTGGAACGTGAATCGTAAGTGTTAAGATTGGGCAGTTATCAGGAGAACTTATTAAAACAATATAAAAAAATCATCTAAATAATATTTGAAATGGATCTCAAAGTGAATGTTAAGAATATAAATATCATTAATTAGGAGACTTTTTGTTTTATATTCGTTGTGATATTTGAAGCAAAATAAGTCACTACAAAATAGTACTACTAGTATTTTGTATTATATTAACAACTATTAAGTCATTTAACTTACACGTCAATAAATTGCATAAATACAATACATTTGTACCTATGTATAAAAATAATAAAAAATAATAAAAATGATTAAAGACGATATATCAAGATTTTCGCTTCTTACTTTTTGGGACAGTAATATACAGTGTTTTTCATTGAGGTAGTCGCCTTTTCACAGTTTCAGTAGCGGACCGTGGGGCGGGTCGCGGAGCAGAATATATTTTGATGTACGTCATAAAGCGACCATAAATTTCGGCATTATGTCGAATAAATCTGCCTAATAGGGGCGCAATGGTACACGGAAAGGGAGTACTTCACTGATCACCTCATATAACTTTAAAAGTAGTTTTTCATCTCAAGATAGCCAAAGCCATTATAAACAGCAAGAATTAGCATAGTCACTCCAGTATGGAAAGTCTCAGTGCTGAAGTACAGTCGATAATAGATCAACAGTCAGTTTATACTTGGACTTACCTGTTTGGAAACTACTAAAATTATTCTAAGTAAAGTATGTTTTGGAGTCTACAACGTGTGATAAATCAAGAACACAAATAAGAAAAAACATGTTATACTACGTAAATGGCGACCATTAATTTATTAATATTTTACTCATAGATATAAAAAAGGGAAGAAAACAACATTCGCACACGTTAAGTTTACATTGACGGTTATATAAATATTTTTGTATCGAGCTTGAAATGCATGTGTACTTGTTTTATCACACTTTTAATGATAATTTTGATACAAATATTTTTTTATTATTACACAATTAGCCACACTGAATAAATATACTTAAAAAGCCTGAATGAATAAATAAATTGATTTAATATTGCAAATAAGGTAATGTGGTCGGCTTTTTATAAATATGTAGGTACTATGACAAGAATTTAAAAAATCTAAAAAAAATGTTACCAATAGTTATAACATTATTTTTTAAATTATAGCAATATATGACACTTAAATTGGTCATTCCACAATCTTCAGATACTTAACTCCTCACATAAATAAACATAATTATAGGCTATATTATGGAAATTATGTATATTGCAGAACACTACCAGTAATTTTGCCATTGGGGTTAACTAGTATTATATCATTCAACCGCATATAGTTATTAAAAAATATTCTTTGTAAGTCATTACTTATTTAGTTTACTAAGGAAAATAATGTTGACACGTTTAACGCCACGTAATGTTTTTAATGCGTTCGACTCAGAGGCGCCATATAGGTCACATTCAATGTTAAAATTATATTGAAATGTAACCGCTGGGGTATAGGGACTGTTTGTTCGAAGAAAAAAAAACGTAGGTCACCGCTGATCTACGTGGCGCCCTTGTCAACAACAGCGCATGTAACCGGTGACCTACGTGGCGTAAAACGTGTTAAAAATGATTAAATTTGAGTCTCAGCAATAATCGAAATAACTACAACTCGTAGCCTTCCTCAATCTTCCTAGTCGAAACTGCAGTCTCCTAAACAGACGCCACACTCAACGTAACCACGTACAAAATAAGGTAAATAAATATATATTTATTATTTATAATGGATCTCAAAGTGAATGCTGAAAACATTGAAAAAAAAAGTAAAATTTTATTGCTTACTTATGATTTGTATTAAGTCAAAGGCTAGTGTTGTAAATCATAGATATTTTCTTATTTTTTTTATTTTTATTTAATCAAATATAAAAGATACAATTTTACATAGTAATTTACATTCCAATCTTTTTTTTTTCTTTTTTGTTCGCTTACCACACCACTTAAAGATAAGATCAAAGTGGAAATGTTTCAATATAATTAAATTAAATGGTTTACATATTTTGATATAGAACTAACATTATATAATTAAAGATTTAAATATATTATATGTTGAATTAATGTGAATATAATTTAATAATACATTTTTGGTAATTTCAATTTCAATTTGTTTTTCGGTTTAAGAAAGTATGTTTCAAAAAAATAATGGTTCTACTAGTGAACCATATTGAGCAATTTTGTAATGTAATTGTTTTTTATTTAAGATATGTTTTCAAAATAACTACTAGTGCACCACTTTTTTTAATGAACACGTTTCCCTCTGTAAAAAACCATTATCAACAATTATTTACTAGTTATTGCTGGCTATTGCAGTGTAAAATGCAAACTTAAATAAATATATGTTGTTTAATTTTTTTTTCTTTTTTTTTATGTAAGCACATACAGGAGAATACCGACAGATGGTGATAGTAATGTTGAAGTTTCATCTGTGGAATTCTATGACGCTTACCATGGTGTATATGGCTAAACGCTGCATGTGGAGTGTTGATCCGCCAACGTCATAGACTACAGCCCGAGATTCACGCATCATCCTTTTATTATTTCAGGAATCTACTATGAATGGGTGGTCTTCACGGGACGACTTTCGTCTACCACCAATTTTAATTAATAGGCTTTAACTGGCATTTTACGGGAGATGGATCAAATTCACACCAACTGGGGGTATTTTAGAACTCATAAATCGATTAAAAATCGTTTTTATTTTAATCTCCGTCGGGGATCGAACCTTCGACCTTTGGTTTGCAAAGCAAACGCTTTACCATTGAGCTATGACCGCGCAGGGGTCTTCTTCAGGATTGATGATTTAGTTGTGAGTTGGTGTCAGGTTATCTTAAAGTGAGGGAAGCCATTTAAATCAAAAGACATCGCATCAACATCAACAGGGATGACGGCTTGATTATCAAAACACCATACCTTCTACCTCTAGCACATACTCAAAAACCTGTACAGACATGCAAGAACGACCACAGTCCGACATGACGATCGTGGAGGTACAATTCTTAGAACATGCCTACCGTACACGATTCTCCGGACCAATAAAGCTCAAAAGCCACAATATCAAATCTGGCCGTGAAAACCTAAGAAGTTATTATATATATATATTAAATAACCTGGGATTCTTGAATGTTTTAATTTCTATGTTCTAGATAGGTACACCCGTGCTCGTAGCCATCCATTGTTTTTGATCCCAGTCGATGCTTGTGGAGCTTCAAGCACTCAATTTGGTACAACGGCAATGTCGCTCCTAAATGGCCTACCAGCACACCTCGATCCTTTTCTTACATCCTTTTCCTCTTTTGTCGATGGTATTGTTCTACTTGATCTCTGTGATTTTTGACACGTGTATCTTCTTATCATCTTTTGTGTTATTTTTATTTTTTATTATTTTCTCTATTTATTGTATATTTATGTATACTCTATGTTTCTTAATATTTGTAAAAAAAAATGGAATTTAGATTCTGTATATAAATAAATATAATTAATAAGTCACTTAAAATTCTTCATTTGATTATTATAAAGTGAATTATAGCCCTCAATAAAAAGAGATTAATACATCGACATACGTATTTTATTATGATTACATGAAAATAATAAATTACACATTTTAATGGATTCTATAATGTAATGGTTCAAAGAAATCAAGAAGCTGGAACTCAATCTCCATTAAAAGATTCTTCCAAAAGAGAGAACATCAGTGGGATTACTTTTAGTAGCATTTTTGGTTATTTTTCTTATTTTGTAAATGCAGTCAATCATCTTTTATGGGGTCTATAGAACATTGAAATATAAAAAATGTCTTTTACGTGAATAGTAAAATTGTTTTTTTTTTTGTAAACTCGATTTTGCGACAATGTTTCAAAGGCTCGTATGAAAGTAATATGTAATTGTATGTAATATTTTTTTCTATTTTTATATATACGTATAGAAAGATGAATAAAATAAATGTTTTTTTTAGTGTTAAAAAATATTGTAATTAAAATTTAAATCCATGTAATAATGTCACTTTGAGACAATATCAAGAAGGTAATATTGTTCGTCAGTAACACAGGTAAATGACTGGTTGTACAGTCCGAGTAGGACTTACAAGAAGTTGTTTCTCATCCATTCAACCTATAGTTCGGTTCGAGACCCGTGAGGTACTTACTAAATAAAATAGACTGTCGGAAAGTAATAATATAAAAAAAGCTTGTGAATAAATGTTGACTGATTGCATAGTAAAAAATAATAATAATATACATACTCTGAATATATACTATAGAGAAATCTATCGTTTCCTATGGTAATAATGGTATAAATACATCTTCTAACGCGTGTCCGTTCAGGTGTAGAAATAGTCGAAGAAGTCAAAAAGTCCAAATTTTAACGTCTAAACTACTAACTTTTACACCCACGTTTGGTGTTGCTCACCAAAGCCCGATACTTGTATAACGAGAAAGTACTCTGAAAACAATGGCATGGTAAGTGTTAAAGGCCTTAGGCCCCAAAAAAATATTTGTATATTTAATTACTAAAAATATTCTAATAAAAATATAAATCCATATATTTTATGGTTTGACGAGATAAAACTTGATAATTTCACAAATTTTATAATACAAAGTTTTAACGCAACATTCTTACAATGAAAAGTTTCCACCTTCGGATTGAAGTCTTAAATTGCCTGTTGGGTTCTATCGCTTCAATTCAATGAAGAGTAGTGTGTTTAGCAGTGAGCAGAAATAATGTCGCCTTAACACCTGATCTCTAGTCTACGGAACACAGAAGTTATGTTCATCAAGTATTTTTTGTAGATACTATAATGAGCACTGCCTTTTTGCAATGGATTCCAACTGCACAAATTCATCAACATCATATACCCGTAGTGCATTTTTACAGCAAATATTCAAATGAAATGGAAAAAAACGTACTATTTTTCGTATTGCGTAAAATAAAAATGTTGAAAAATAAATCTTCTTTCAAAAATAAACAACTTAAAATTGAAAACATGTCATTCCTGTCTATAACATTTCCCACTAAGCTGTCTGGCAAGAGTGAGCCGGTAAATGATTCTCAAGTTATTGGCGACAAGTATTGGGAACAAGTTAGATAATATTTCACTTATGAATGCGACGCGTAACCTTAAGACAGTTCGCTTCAGTGGTAATGTATTTTCAGGAATTTCCAGAATGAGACCGCAAGTTTCGGTAAACACTAGACGTACAAAGAGCGACGCTGTAAATGCTAAACTCTTCAATTCCCGCAAAGTTTACTTTATAATATGGCAGCTTAAATAACACGCCCTTAAGCGAAAACAAATTTGTACCACATAGTGATGGAAAATTAATGATTAAAATATTTCCATTACACTTAGAATGACGAAGTAATTATAATCTATTGATTTTATAAATTAAAAGTAATAACAATTTACAAAACATTAATTTGAATTAATAAAAATATTTTAAATTTATTTTTCAAGTGTGTGGTCACAATTTATTTCAGCTACGTAGTTCTGTCAATCACTGTCCAGTTATAATCCACAACTTGTACCAAGACATTTCTGCACATGGAGGTCATGGAAACATATGTAAGTCCTGAAATTCGAAATGACAGCTGCTGTAAGACACAAAGCATATTTCCGTGCCTATTAATGATCATTTTTATTATGTATTGGCTCGTGTAATGAATTGAACCTTTAAAAGTAAATAAAAAGAGGTGTGCCTCTAGTAATTAATATTCATAAACTCCTGTTAGAAATATCAATTACTCGAAAAAAGGTAACATTGTACATATCATTTAGTCAAATCCTCACATTGGCCGGTGTTTTAACTACTGGAAAAGTTCAGTGGTTAAAGCGTTTGCTTGGTAAGCCGAAGGTCGCGGGTTAGATCCCCGACAAAGATTAAAAAAAATGTTTTCCGAACTCTTGAATATACCCTGTTGGTGAGAATTTGATCCCTCACCCGTAAAACGCAATTCATAGCCTATTAATCAAAATTGATGGTAAACAAAAATCGTCACGTAAAGACCACCCATTTATATTAAATTCCTGTAATAATAAAGATGATGCGTGAATGTCGGGCTGTAATCTATGACGTTGGCGGATCAACACTCTTCATGCAACGCTTATCCATATGTAGAATGATAAGCGTCATAGTATCCAGATGTGAAATTTTAGAATCACTATTACCATCTGTTGATATTCTCCTATATGTGTTTATGTACAAAAAACTAATAATGACTTCATGCTCCAGCCAACGGATACGGAAGTAGAAAATTACGATCATATTGTCTCAATTAGGAATGCGTCCATTTTATGTGAAGCCATTTATTGATGAAAAGAAAACCAACATGATTCCTATTACAACAAAATAAAAATATTGTTATTTCTAAATTTGTTTTTTACTAAATAAATATATATTTAACAACTCAAAGATTTATCATCACTTATGTTACCCCATTGCGAATGATATATTTACAGTTTCAGAGGGATGAGTTAACAAGCACTTCATAGTGGGTAACTTTAAATGATAAAGTTCGTGTGTTTAAGATTAACAATTGGGAAGTTGCCGCTGTGATAGTTTCGATACAGATCCTGTGATATCGCCAGATTATGTCAACTGAATCTACGAAGTTTGCTCCCAACAAGCAATCTTGCCTCTGTACAACCGGGAAAACAATTATCGTATCAAATATAAATATCAAATATAAACAAATGATTTTTTAGAATTTATTCCACATATTTTTTTTTGACGACATGTTTCAGCCAGGTCGGGTGGCCATTCTCAAGTCAATTAGTAAAATGTTTTTGGGTCTATATAAGGCAAAGAGTGAGTGAAAAGGTGGATATGAATTGTGTGATGGGTGTGGTGGGTTCGGAAATCATTAATGTATAAGGGAATTCATTGATGTCACAGCAAAATAATATTTATAATTACAAAGGCTATTAAAAAACAATTAACATTTGCATCAAAATGAACTTAAGTAAGAATTATAGATAATATTAGCAAAAAATATTTTGGTGTATTTAATGTATGTAATTATTGTAGTTTATTATTTAGTAAAATATTGTGTGATAATAATCATATTTTAATTGAAGCGAATAACATGTTACAATGTAAATATACAAATGTTAAGTTTTATTTTTTAAGTGGATTTTTCATTGTGAAATCACATTATTGCAACACGTTGGAAGATAAACTCCAAAAATAAATAAATTAAAAATTTAAATCATCCCATGAACTTGAAAAACAAACATTTACTTATAAGTTTGAAAATTATTTTTAAAAGTTTTTATTTAATTAAATAGAGAGTTATTTAACGCAGAGACGTGGAATCTAACAACAAGTCTTACCAGTAAAATAAAGGTCACTCAGCGAGTCATGGAGAGATCCATGCTCGGAGTGTCGCTAAAAGATAGAATCCGAAACGAGGATATTCGCAGAAGAACTCAAGTAGTAGAGGCTACCCAACGAATAGGCACACTCAAGTAGCAATGGCGCCCAAAAACTGGCAAACGAAGCATTGGCCGACCCCCTGTAAGATGGACTGACGACATAAGAAGAATAGCGGGAGTGACCTGGATGCGGAAGGCAGAGAATCGAAGAGGATGGAGACTCATGCGGGAGGCTTACGTTCAACAGTGGACGGATACAGGCTGATGATGATGATGATGATGACTGAAATGGATCTCTAAGTGAATGCTATAACATTAAAATTTTCATTTTTGCGTTGAATTTTCTCTTACTTTCGCAGTTTATAATATTACAAGACTAACAATTTTGTATTGTCTTTTGAATCATGTGTGGAAAATTTCCTTGCGTATACGAAATGTCACGAGTGATATTTTATTTGGAATTATTTCCGAGTCCGCTGAAAGCTTAAAATACAGCGTTGCGTAGGCCGCGAGGACGTGAGAGATCGGTCACGTGGTCGGGTCAGGATCCTGTGGCGGACATTTGTGATTTATTGTGGAAAATAATTGGATCAGCTCGTGTCAAACTTATTGCGACTGTGCGAAGGTCAACGCCTTCAATTGAGGAAGAAAAGTACGGAAGAGTAATATCGTATTATACATCTAAAAAAGGGATATATATACTTTTATTTTTAATTTTTTATGTAAACACATACAAGAGAATGCCGACAGATGGTGATAGTAATTCTAAAGTTTCGTCTCTAGAATTCTATGACGCTTACCGTAGTGTATATGGCTAAACGCTGCATGTGGAGTGTTGATCCGCCAACTTCATAGACTACAGCCCGAGATTCACGCATCATCCTTTATTATAACAGGAATTTACTATGAATGGGTGGTCTTCACGGGACGACTTTCGTCTACCACCAATTTTAATAAATAGGCTATGACTGACATTTTACGGGTGATGAATCAAGTTCACACAACCGGGGGTATTTTAGAGCTCAGAAATCGATTGAAAATGTTTTTTTTTTAATCTCCGTCCGGGATCGAACCCACGATCCTTGGCTTGCAAAGCAAATGCTTTGACCATTGAGCTATGACCGCCGGCCGTAAATAAGGTATTTTTATATTTTATTATGACTATGTGTATAAGTATTTGCTATACCTGAGTCGAAAGGTTTAACTCAACACCTGTTGCTATCAAATTTTTAATCTGCGTCCATATGCCACTGTTTTTATACGTGCCCATAATTATGAAATTAATATAATTATGAATTTATATAATATAAATTTAAATCTAACATAAATTAAAAAAATCTAAATAAAGAGTTTTATGCTGTGCGAATTTGTCAAATTCGTAGGTTTTCAACTGACATCAACACAAAACCTTAAATATCTTAGAAAAAAAGAAACTACTTGCGCCACTTTCGTAATTATGGACACATATATTGACACTGTCTTCTCGAAAGTTGTCAAGATTGAGGGATATTAGCCAAACCCCATTTTATAAAATATAAATATATGTAAGCAAATATGTAGAAAGTGATACATTTAAAAATGTATGCCTAATACCATCGTATAAGACATTTTTTTAATGATACTAAGAACAAGAAAAAAATAAACTCACCCAGAATACAAATGTAACAGATGTGGCATTCTATTACTTTAACGAATTGAATAAAATACATTTTTTTAATGAATTGAAACCCAAATTAATATTAATTTAATTAATATATATATTTTTTTGGCAAACGCATTATATAACATTGAAATAAGTAAACGAATTGACATAATGTTATATTTATTGACTAATGTAGTTGAATCGTATTGTCAAAAAAAACATATTCTCGTAAAATAACTTAATATTCACGTTCTTAAATGAGTCTATATAAAAAGTTATTTATTTAGTAATCAGTTATTTTTCTCATTTCAAATAACTGATGAACCAAAAGTCGTAATATGATTTCTCTTTTTGCTGATTTGTTCTTCCCGATGTTATTGGAGTCCAAAGATCAAATGTACCAGGAATAGACATTTATGTAAGAAATTCTCCAGCCGAGAGGCTAGTGATCCGATTTCTTGGAACATTTTCAAAATAAATTTATAGCCACTACTGTATCGAACATCAAATAAGCACTAAAACACATTTGACTATATTTTATTCGTGTTTTTACATAATATCGCATAGGCGTATTGATTTTGTACATATGTTATTGCCAGCCAATATTACAAGGCACAACTAACATATTTCATTCTACTTAAACATATTATTTATTCAATTCTGCTTTCTGGTTGGAGCAAATAGTCAATAAACATTAAAAAATTATCAATTGAAATGATTCATGATGAGTACACTACAAGACCCAACCTATCACAAAACAGTTAATATATAATATTAAAATTTCGTAAAAACAAGTATTCTCTTATGGATTGGAAAAAAAAATAAGAATATTTATAATCAATAAGGGACCAAAAGAAAACCACACAGCTCAAATCAAGAAGAAGTTTCCTACAGTCGACAACGGAACTGGTGATACCTGAGGCCACCCTTCGGCTGAACATGTGGAGAAACGCAACTGAGGGGAATACTTGGATTGCCCCGAAAGAGGACCTAGCCCCTGGACATGACCAAGGGTGGAATATATGGTCCCTTAACAGACTTCGGACCGGAGTATGCAAGACGAGGAAACAAATGAGGGCCTGGCAGTTTAACAGCGGACCGACTGAATGTGACTGCGGCGTGGAGCAGACCCTGTAACACCTTCTGGAGTGTGCGCTGTGCCCAAATAGCTGCACCCAGGAAGACCTGATGATGGCCAGAAGTAACGCCATCGACGTCGCCTACTTCTGGGCAGACAGGATCTGACCCTGTTGTTTCCGACACGATTATATATATATCAATAAAGGAAATTTATATGCTCCAGAAAAAATATATGTTTACATATATTTTTTAAATTCTTCCCTAAATCTGTTAAATTATTCCCAACCACATTAAATTATACAGCTGATTTCGGTTAATTATTTATAATTATCGCATTTTTATTGGAAGATTCACAATGTCGATTTTAACAGATTGGAAAATTTACAATAAAATTTGGTAAATAATTTCATTACGTACAATATGAGTATTAGATTTTAAAATAAAATGGACCTACAGACTTACAAGAAATCAATTCATGTGAATATGAAAATTCATCGAATTTAACTTAACACAAAAAAATCACACTTGTTCTTTAGCGATTAGCTTTGAAAAATCGTCGTAAGCTTAACGTATTATAAGCAAGGGATAAAGTGTGGAATGTAGAGCTTGGGTGTTAAATAAAGTATGATTTAAAGCCATTATCTTATAAAAAAATGTTTTACTGGTGGGGTAATTTAATTCACTTATTCAGCACTCCATTGTTGGTGGTTGAATGGACCTTTAGGATCAGCCCCTGAGATGGCATGGGAGCACAGATTCAATGCATGAAATATTTTCCGAAGGAAGCATAAAATTTTGAAGGCGTCAACTGTGCGTATGTGATATTCCTTACTAAAAATAAAAAAAAATAGAGTGTTATCATTTTTTAAATGGCTCATTTCAATGAGTTTAAATAAAAATTGTATCTTTTCCAAGGATAACTTGTACCAATCGCTTCTAAGAGAAGGATCTCTCTGACTGATTCGATTAGTTTTGAGATTGATGTTATGTGATGTTAGAAAATAGTATGTACAGGAAGTAGGTTGAGGGTTGGGAGAACACGGCTTACAAGGGATATGCTAGGCAGTAATCGATTCAGGTACTTTAAAATTACCAAGCCTGTGCATTATTGACGTAATAAGTCCCTTAAATAATACAATGTATTATTTAAATTAATTATGATAATATATTTAACACTTATTTATATACATTTAACTTATTTAACTAACTTATTTATATTTAATATTTATTATTTAGAAGCGTGGATATATATATATATATATTAAATGTCTTATCTTGTGTAAACACGCTGTAGATGTTTTCCTTTCAACCCAAGACTTGTGAAATGGACAAATGCTTGGGAAATATTTTTAAGGGAATTAATTATTTTTAAACGTGACAAGGAGAAATGTATGGAGCCATAAAACGCCGAGGGAAAATCCAAGAAACAAAAGAAAATTTCTCGAGTGAATGATTTGATAAGAGAACAAGAGTTGTGATGCCAATGTCATAAACAAACAAGCAAACTCAACGGCCTAAGGGAAGTTCAAATAAAACATTACCTTTTCTATGCAACTTTACAAATAAAATAATTGTAGGTTGAAATCTGAAATATTTTTTACTTTAATTTTATTTAATTTAACATATTTTAATGTTGCCTTTAATGTAATAGTATTTGTATTTTATTATATTAAATATAGTTTAAGTCAAGTTTTGGGTTAAAAAAAAACTTACATAACTTCTACTAGGTTCTAAAGTTTAAGTCAATCTCTTAAATTAAACATAAAACTATATTCTACGTTTTTGTTCATGTTTTAAAAAAACATTCTTTACATATTTTTCAATTGACACTGTCGATGCCTTGTCCCAAGACAACTCTGCATATGAAGGTTTACGTAATGATCTTCAACGCAAGTGTTCGGGACGTGAAAAACGGTAATATCTGAGGCATATTTTTTGGAGAATTGTTAATCATAAAGTTTAAGAATATATAATGATTACGAACCATTTGGTTTTAACTGAAGATTCAACCCAATATATATATAAACATTAAAATAATTTCGTTAACAGTAGAAATATTCATTATAAAATTTCTATTTTTTCTGATTGATAATTCTTGGTGGAATTCCATAAAATCAGATATAAATAAAATAATTTTTAGAATACATCCCACAAAACACATATACCCATCACACAATTCATGTCCACCTTTTCACTCACTCTTTGCTTTATACAGAGCCAACACTCACTTTACTAACTGACTTGAAAATGGCCATTCGACGTAACTGAAACATTTTGTATAAAAATTATTTTATTTATATCTGATAAAATTTGTTAATCGCAAAAATGATGGTAATACCAAAATAAATTATAATAATTATTATTTATGAAACGCAAATGATTCACAATAAAAACATATAATAAGATGTCTGAATTTTTTTTTGAAATAATATTGATGCAGCTTTTCATAAATATACGCAAGAAACGTAGCATTTTTGAAAAATCCTGTAACCTTCGTTCTTTAATTTGCCACGTAGACAGAAAGAAATCCACCAAACCTGTCTCCGTGTTTCGAGATACGTAACCAGGCTTGATTGTATCCGGATTATTCAAATTTTATCGGCACAATTTATTTGTAACACGCTCCTTTACAAGCTGAAGCCACCAGTGTGTAAATATCCTCGAATGGCCACATTCACTTTTTTCCTTCACGGATCAAACCGATTTTTCTTAAGAACTGTTTCGGAACTGTTTTGCGACGATGGGAACCGGCGGCGGGAGCTTCCGTTTTGAAATGTCTGTCTACTACACGGGCGTGCGGTGAATTCTAAACAAAGATATTGAATTACTAAGAGCCTTATTGTGGAAACATCAAAATTTGAAGTGGATCACAGGATATTGATTTAAGTGACTGCGAATCACTACTCGCGCAGCTAAGGCAAGTGCATTAATACATAATTCAAATAATTTTGCCAATGCAATAACACGTAGGTAAGCATAATTGAGTTTTGTACTTAACCCTTTCGCATCGGTTATCGGCATATGCCGTCATAAGATTTGTCGATCGTTGACATCGGTTGACGTGATATATTGTTTTGTTATTTTATTAGAATAGTTTATTATGCATCATCTGATAGCTAAAGGATAGAAGAACCGATGTGATATATGAAAATAGACCATATAAGTACATTTATGCTTCAAATACTAGTTTTATAATTGACAGTATAATTTGTATTCAAACCGAGCCGTAATGAAAGGGTTAACCATTACAAGAAAGATGCTTTGAAAGGCATCATTTATATTTTGTCTGTCTGTATTATAAATGTTTTTTTTTTTGCAAATTTGTTACTCTTCTTTTAACACAAACTTTAAGTGTTCTTTTTTTTCCATCATATGACATTAACTTCAATTAGTCGGCATTTAAATTGTACTAAAGCTACTAAAAAATCGTAATTCTAATAACAATTTGAAAGATAAATAATTAATATGTAAGTTTTATTAAATCTTATTTTCAGATTATTTTACAGAAAGTCAGGAATGTGACGGATAAATTAGTTTTGACCACAAACTCTACGTAAAGCAATTTTATATGATGTAAAGAACATAAAATTGGTACTGATGAAAGTTTTTTTTCACTATTACAACCACAAAAATTAAACCAAATATGGATTTATAATTGTATGAAAATAAAGTGAATAACTTCTTCAAATAATTATTGAAAGCAACAGTTTGACTTGAACTCTGAAACTAGAGCCCAAATACGAGCTTGAAATAAAGCTTGTAGTATAAAAATAAGTCCAAATCTCAGAAAAATACTCCTCCAAGACTGATTCTATTGATAAGATCCGTAGGCTTGATACTATGACACTTAATCATGAGTATTTTGGTTGTAGAAGAAAGAAGTGAAAGGTTAAAATATTAAGCAAAAGAGATGATTAAGTCTTAGATGTTGCACCACTGCTTTATTGTATATGAAAGCTGAACTTACATTGACACTCAAGCATTCGCACTTAATTTCATGCGTCAAAAAATTGAAATGGTACGAGACAAATCAGCGGAACCTACAATATTCTACAATGCCAATGTCTACGGCACGCTTAATATGCTTTTGTATGAGGACTTGTATAGACTCGTGGGCGAAGATTGTGATGCGAAGATAGAGGGTTGGGGGTCGGTTCCACTGTGAAGAGAGCTCAGAGAGGTATGTCGTAGGGTTGTAGGACTACTCGCGAATGGATAATATAAGCGAGGTCGTAATTCGCACAATAAAGCGGTGCTTAGGCTGGCCCGAAGGCGCTTGTGAATAGTGCACGAGACGTCAAGTATATTTACTGCCTATAACGATAGCGAGAGTCACGACATACAGGGAGCGATTCGACAGATAAATGGCGTACGAGAAAAAATAATCTGATAATATTAAATTATCAAAAAAAAAAACAATACTCGCCAAAATTGACAGAAATTCCATGAAATTCACCATCTCTTAACTGATTTCAGGCTTTACATGAAATGCATTATTTGTTTCTCAAATTTAATAATTCATATCGACTGCTAATTAAAAAAATGCGTTGAAGGAAGTCACGTAATCGATATCCAACTGCATAAAAACTCACAAAAATATTTTTTCATTTGTAACTGTAGTTCAGGTTGCATTTAAGTTGTGCCTAAAAAATGTTGTCTATAAAATTTTGCCTGAAAAATCATGATGGAGTAAAATATGCAGAAGTTATATTGATATATTTTTCAATGCTATAAACACCAATGTCCAAAGATGATATAGCGATGATGTTAGGCAAAATTAAATTAGTTTTCTTCCTCCATATT
Source organism: Glossosoma conforme (assembly GCA_022606575.1). Classification (NCBI taxonomy): domain Eukaryota; kingdom Metazoa; phylum Arthropoda; class Insecta; order Trichoptera; family Glossosomatidae; genus Glossosoma; species Glossosoma conforme. The sequence goes on along the minus strand of JAGTXR010000014.1, from coordinate 442,926 downwards.
TGCTTCTATAGGCGGAGCATAGTCGCTACAGATTGTAGTTCTACCGTTTAATAACTGTACATACAATAATACTGACGAATATGCCTTCGAGAACAAGATTTGGGGGCTTGAGAAAAAGAATGCTGTAATATTATATGATGTACTTAAGGCGTTTGTTGATTAGCATTTTAAAAATGACATTAGATAATTAGATCAATGTTCCTTAGTATTTTATACTATTTGATCCTAAGAGATGGTTCTACATAATTTAAGATTATCAAACATAAGACTTAAATAAATATGAGAACGAGACACTATAATTGGTAAAATCATACGGAAAAAAGCATAGTACAATGAAGTAAAGGAAACCTCTTCATAAAAATGTAAATTTATGTTATATCCAACCGCTTATGGTGACGCCTGGAAAAATATTGAATGGTCTTAGTTTCATGAAATGTAACATGGTCGCTTATTTCCGTTTTAGTCGTCAACAAAGTTTCTATTTTAATGCCAATGATATTTGAAAAAGATAAAGAACTTTATCATGTTTTGAAGATCGCAGTACCATAAAAGTTTAACTTTAATATCCTCGAAAATGCGATTCGTTTTATTGACCAGATTACAATATGGTACTTTGAAAATGAAACATTTAAATAAATGTTTTTTTTACAAAACTCAGAGGTACTTCACGAATATTGTATAAGCACAATATTAAAAGCAGTTGACATTTTTAATGATTAAATATTGAAAAATATAATTCTACTTTAATTGTAAACATTTAAGACTCGTATACTATATGCGAGTCTTCAATATTGTGTTAATTAAAATAAGCATGGCATAATATTTTTTTAGTAATATATTATGAAATTCTTTTACCCTATTATTTCAATTACAAAAAATACAACGGCGTTAATTCGCATTCAATGGAAAGTAAAAGTGGTTTTCTTCTAAAAATAAACGATACCGTTTCCGGAGCCGGCTGTATACGGAACATAAATCAATATATAGGGTTTACCCTTCAAGAATTTTCAAGATCAACGAACTACGTTGAAGTAGGTAAGGAAAAGATTTGTGAACTTATATAGAGCCTAGAAAATAATCTTCACAATGGATTTCAGAGTTTTTTGAAGAGGTGATTATTTATTATTTTTACATCATCGAACAAAACGAAAGAAATGTTAAAATTTACACATATTTATACAAGTTAAAATTGTCATTTTACGACAAAAATCAGTAACAAACACTACAATACTATTTTCAATACTAGTTTTGCAAGTAAAGACAATATTTTTCTAGTTAATAAGATTAAAACAAGTCTTCTCATTCTTTCATATCCACTCTAGATAATGCATATGTGCGCCATAAGCTATGGATATGAATTTATGTCAGCTACCATGATATTAGTTTCATCCCAAATAATCTATGCACCGTAGCTTCGTCGAGTAAATTGAATGTGATATTCCGAACAGAAATCCAGAACGAAAGCTTTGGTACTTAAAGAAAATGGAGCTTATGCATTTGAGGCATATTTGCGAGTTTTTTTTAAAGCATTTTAGACGATTTAAGGTGCTAAGCTCTTCAGAGGCTTAAATCATTTAGTACCTAAAGACGCGACGAACAGATGAATGGTAAACAAAATAGAAAAAAGGACAAGTTATTGATTATATAATAAAAAGCAGGATTTATAAATATAAAGTATACTTTAAATTTATTAGAGAAAAATAGGGATTCAATTTAGAGCCTGGATTGAAACAAGCGATGAAAACTGTGAATTCCAAAATCTGATTTATTATTTTCATAACGGTTTCGCGCCAAATTTTATTACACACTAACTATTCGGCGGGAAATATTCACCGTGGCAATTTTCAAATTTCTATCGGCACGGAATTTTATTGAACCATAAATTTATTATTTTGTATTTGTACCGTTTGCTTACGCAACTACTAAAGAGGTTTCTTTTTTTTTAAATAGATAATGAGTGGTTCACAGGTATTAGAAATGTTTGAAAATAATTTATAATATTTCAAAGCGTTTAACCCTTTCATTACGGCTCGGTTTGAATACAAATTATTCTGTCAATTGTAAAACTAGTATTTGAAGCATAAATGTACTTATCTGGTCTATTTTTATATTTCACATTGGTTTTTGAATCCTTTAGCTATCAGATGATGCATAAAAAACTATTGTAAGAATGTAGCAAAACGATATATCATGTCAAATGATGTCAACGGTCGGGGAATCTTATGATGGCATATGCCGACAACCGATGCGAAAGGGTTAAATATGTTGTTATATCTTACATCGCATATTTCTCACCATTACGATGAATATTTTTATATTAATACTTTGAGTAAACTAGTAGCATTCAAAAGCATATTCGACATTTCATATCGATAATTCCAGGGGTATTTACATTAAGAATAGAAAGAGGCTATCATATTAGGTTGTTTGGAAATTAATTTCTTTTTTAATCAACATAATAACTTATTTGTCCTTTTTCAGAGCCAATTTCACACTTTGACCAAATAATTATTATACAGAAATATATAACAGTTTTCTTCTCTTCAAATCCTGGACAGTGTAATCCATTGATTGAAGTGAGGAAACTCTTAATGTCATATTAATGAAGTATTATAAAGGCAACTATGTTTTTGGCAGTATTCAATTCAAGTAATGGGCAGCAATTATTTACCGAACGGGCAGTAATAAATACATAAAAAGGTAAGAAAAAATAATCATTTGGTAGTAGAAAAATATCAATCGGTAGTAGAAAAATAATAAATTGGCAGGAAAAATAATTAATGAATGGTAATTAATAATAGGTTAGGTTAGACAAGGTTATGTTTCCATTTTATGGTTTAATTATTTATTAATTTTACATAAATTTTTACCAATATTTAATATATTACTGCCATTTTAATTTTATAACTGACCACATTTATACTGAAACAGTGGATACTGATAATTTATTTAACTAACTGCCAAAATCTTGAATAAGTAACTGAACAAAGAAATACAGACCTATTATTAATAAAGTATAAATATTTATTAATTTATTTACCTTGTTTTCGCATGGATCACGTAACAAAAGTTCTCTATTAGGAGACTGCAGTTTCGACTAACTCGTAGTCTTTCTCAATCCTTCTCTAGTTAAGAGATAACTGAGCTGCGTTGTACTTATAAGTGGTGTAACCCATTTTTGTTACGTGATCCATGTGAAAACAAGGTAAATAAATAACTAAATATTTATAATTTATTATGGATCTCAAAGTGAATGCTCAAAACATTGAAAATATGAATAAAGTATTCTTTAAATATTTTTGTGACATATTTATATTGTAATATGATATGATATCTTTCGCAAACATTTCTAAGAGAGATGAAAAATGTAGTAAATGAATTTTAGAGGAATAACATAAATTTATTTAAAATTTCAGTATCTTTGTGAAATATACTAAACAAAAAAACTATATCTGAAGCCTTCAGGAGCACTTTTCAGTGTATAGATTTCGGAGAAGGCTCTCATTATGTAAGTAACAGACTTTTTATGAACCACACCAAACGTGTATATACGTAACCTATGTTTTAACATAATATGAATATCAGTTAGGTTTCAGAGGTGGCATAGCCCTATTATTGGGTCAAAATAAAAAAAAATCTGCGGAATTTATTTTTGAATTATATTCCAATGCAATATGTAAATGGAAAATAAAAGCATTGGAGTATAATTTTCATGTAGAATACATAAAATATTGGTCTGGTGTGGAAGGCAAAAACACGAGCGCCCTCTACGGGTGGAGTTGTTGGCTCTCGCCGCCAGGGGGTTCAGAAGGGTAATCGAATATTTGTTGGTGAACATTTTTGTGAATAGATAAATCAGAGTTTGCCTTCACCATTAGGCCTATTGATATTCCGAAATACACTGAGAGCTTCTTTATAGAGACCGTGCGAGAAGGGTGGACCAATATTGATGTTATTATTTTTTATTTGTACAGGAATACGATACGATAAAAAACAAGTATTCACTGAATATAAGTTCTTACGTTTTAACAAACAACTACAAGTGTTGTATGTTGTATAATAATGTTTCATGTCATGTAGACGTAATATTTTCAACGCTTTGGTACAGTTATTTTTGTAAATTATTTTGACTTATTGTATAATACTATTTAATGACACGTAAAAAACTGAGTATACATCGTATGTGTCGTGCCCATTCATCTACAAAGCTGCGAATCGCATGTATCTCATCCAAAGCCAATGAAACCGTTTAACTTTTTGGATGCCATGACCCTGAATAGATCTATGCAACGCCTCGTAGATTATCGAAGATTTGAACCCCTAAATGGTGTCCAAATTCAACCATTTTTCTTCTTGGGCAGATGATAGATGTCGCTATACACAAAATCTATAACATTGACCGAAAATATACAGTTTTATAGCACACCGGTGTGCTCACTGCACTAGCGGGCTTCCTGCAGCGGACCCATATTTGGGCTCGTGGCATGTAAACAGATACCTGCGTAGAATACAGGGGTTATGATAATTATATTTTGTGAAGAACGATGACGTGAGGGAGCACACAATGGAGCCTTTCATACTACAGTCGCTAAAGAGACAGACTTTTTGGCGACAGTTCGCAACGACCATATATGCTCTAAATAGGATAGCGGATATGGAAGTGATGTAAATTGTTTGAAAAAAAAAATAGTTCTAAAATCTACTTCAATTGTTCTCTGAAATAAGTTATTATTCATAAAAATGACTTGAAATATAATCAATTAAACAAATCAATTGTAAATCATTATATAATCAAGTAATTAAAGTGAATTTCTAACATCATTGGCTTCATTTAACCATTGAAAACTTTTGAAAAGATCCACTTACATATTTTACAAGCATAAATATTTCAGTGGCCAATCACCATTAAAGCATTTCTTCGACAGTTAGAAATTACTGAGGCAGATTAATGTGGTATTTTTAGCGTATATATATTTGAAGTATTCTTGAACACTGTGTCTGATATATAAAAATGTAATGTTTATAATAATTAAATACCTAATATCTTTACAAAATTGAAATCAAATACTATTCATACACGTATTATTTACCTAGATTAAATATCATATGGTTAATCTAATACCTTTTGAAATGTTGTGAGGTTGAGTAGAAATTATAGTATTAGAGCAGTTGCTATCGAAAAATTTAAGAATAACATGTTAAAATAATATTTTTTCATTAAAGAAACGGTCATTTTCTTAAAAAGGACAATCATTAAGATTGCTGAAGAAAAATTATCTGAAAAAAACAGGTATATCGGAAAATATTGTAAAAAATAAATAAAACAGTTTTTATTCTTTTCATCAGTAAATTTTGAACTTTACTTTATTTTGTATATCAAAACACGCATTTAGTCGAGATGTTTGAGGTATTTATAAAAAAAAATATCCGCTCGCTATAAATCAAAATGAAGAGACGCTTCCTCACGCGGGCGGGTGTTTGAAAATATTCAATAAGTAATAAGAAGAGTGCTTTATATGGAACACTTGATATACCCGTATTATTGGAATTGCTGTTTAAAGGCAATAAATTAGTCCAAAATCAGAAAAACAAATGTCGCAATAATACTAATTATAAACTGTATTTTTATTATAAGACGCAGAATAAAACATATTCAAACGACAACAAAAAAATGGGAACTTGGATAATAATCAAAAATAGTTTAATTAGAAATTTTAAGTTATATTACATTAAAGAGTATATCAACTTCTTTCCGTAATCGTTCCATATACGGGACAAAAATTCATCACTATAAATTTACACCACATATTTCTGTCAGCTGCCACTCTCCATTTCTTGTTTTAAGAAACATCTTAGAACTGAAGGTCCACTTGAGAACATGCGAGTATGTGGTTTCCAACAACCTCCATAGCAGAAGTCCGAGTATTTTCATAAAGCTTAGCTGTAGAATCCGAGGCGATTTTGTGAGTGATTTGTTAGTCTTTTTTTGATAAAAGAAATCGGGTGATAAGCCAGCGTTACCGAGGTCGGGAATACTTTGTCGTAAGGGGCGTCTCAACTTAATAACAACGAGTATATCAAGGTGGATTTAATTCAAGTCTGGATGATTTTTTAATAATTGAATATAACATTCTTGGCTACTAAAAAGGATTTCGTTTAAATTAAAACAGTGTTATTTTTAGGGTAATTCAATTGTATTTCAATTCGATAGATAATATTCGATTTAAGAGATATTTTAGTATCCTGTATAAAAAAAATATATTTTAAGAACTGATAATAATTATAAGATTAAGTCCACCGGTATTTATTCTCCACATTCCTCTTAAGATCAGTATATGAATTGCAACTCAAGTCGCTAAAGACTGTCGTGTAGAGCGTTCTTTGTAATTTATCCTCCTAACCATCCTCATGTTGTGTTGCAAAGAAGACAAGAGTTGTAAGATATGTTAGATATTTGCCCAGTACCGTTACAAAATAACAATTTTCATGTCTCAAACATACCTGAAGCTTGTAACGAAGAAACGTTGAACTTCCTCTGCGCACTGCGAATCAAAACGGCATAGCTCAACTGCAGTCCGTGCGTTAACAGTTGTGCAAGTAGAGCGCACACGCAAACAGCCCATCCCCAACCGCCTTCCGGGTAGTACCTCCTCCTCAACAGACGCCTCGCAAGAGCCTGCTGAGTGGGCTGAAGCTGGACCCCTTGCTGTCTCCTCGGCGAGGGAGATTGCGCCCCTAGACCTGAGAGTCTGCATGGACCCCGCACGGGGCAGGCTCCCAGGTAGGAGCACGCCAGGGGCTGAAGCAGCGGCCACGACCTGGCACGCGGCAATGACGACATGCAGGAAGATGAACCTTCAACCGGTCTCCATTGAAAACGACATCGTCCCCACTTTTAACAACAAGTCAACTCAAACACACGCACACTGCCGAATTTTCAGTAGATCAATCTAAGCTCGTATTACAGTAATTGTAAGTGCAATCTAAAGCAATTATGTTGCAAGTCCTATCAAATGAACGGTTCTTAATTCATATATCAAAATAAAATAAAATAAAATATTATTTAGAACTTTCCACATTTTTAAAATTATAGAACGACATGTTTGGTGACGTGATTCGACAATAGCTACCCGATGTAGCTGAAACATCTCGTCTTATAATGAAAAAAAGTGGAATAATAAATAAATAATCTTCCATTTTTTTTATATACCTGTATTATGGAATTCCACAAAGAATTATCGATCAAAAATTCAAAAGATTTTAAAATAAAATTGACATCAGTATAAATAATTGAAATTTTATTTTCAATAGTATTTCAACAATATTATAAAATTAATTTTTTAATTTTTATTAGAATATTATTTTATTATTTCAATATTCTAATCTACTTTTATAGATCATTGACTATATTACAATATTATTATTACTTAAATATACATATACTAAACATAAAATTCTTTTTTCAACGCGTCAATCCAAGCACAAAAATAACGGCAGAAGCGGGATGCGAACCGCGGACCTTGGAATCCAACTATGCCCAGGTATTCATACCGCTCGGCGAATCACGCCATTGCTATGCCCAGACTGACCTGCGATGAAACTAGTATTTATATCATTGTTATTATCGTACGGCAGATGTCGCCATAGTATATATTCAAAGTATGTATATTTTTATTATTATTCTATCAGTATTCATTTATTCACAAGCTTAATATTAAATTAAAATAATAAAATATTTCACGTTATTGTATTGAATTATCTTAATTTGGACACACATATAATTAATAGGAGTTTTGAATTATATCATTATAAAAATTAAAGATTTTTTTATTTAAACATGCCTGCCACTTATCGTGTATTCGTTCGACGGATTGCGATGCAACTTACAGTAATTGTTGGGGGCACGTCCGCAATGGTTTCTTTACAAAGTATTCTAAAAACGAGAACGGGAAACCATAGATTAATTGCATTGTTGAGCACGTGTTATTATAATCGTACTTATTAATACAATAAGGTCTGTTGTCATTAGACAAATCGTAACATCGAGACAAAACGTATTCATTCATAAAAAATAATGTAAGATGAATATAAATGCTATAAATGATTTTTTTCATTATAAATCAAGATTTAATAATCATAAGTTTGTTTAACATTATTATAACTATGAGTCATATGTATGATATTTTTATGTGAAGAACTATAACTATCTAGACGTTAAAGTAGTAATTTATCAATTAATTTTTACTTTTGCGCTGTGCTATATGATTGTTTATTGAGGGCACATCTAGTTTTTGACACATCGCGCCGGTTCATCTATGTGAACATAATTTTCATGACAGTTTACTATTGATATTTTAATTATTGTATCAATTTAAGCCGTGCTGTCATACTCGGCTTCAATACACCTTAATTCAAGTCTCTATTAATCGCAAAACTTGTTTCAAGTAGGTGTTCTAACAGCTGTTTCTCTACGACCGAGATGTTATCAAGTAACAACCATAATATTCAAAGAGAAACATTGCAGTAATGATGCAAAATACAAAGCTGTCTATAGTATTTTTTTATGTGAATTATTGATAACTATGCAATTACATGCAACTAACCTGACGCTAAGTATTGAACGATTGGTTAATTTAATCTATCATTTAAATACCATCTAGTAAGTGCAAATATGTGAATTCAAACTTTGATGATTTCATTAAATATATGAAATGAACAATTTTATAATAAAATTACAATGTTCAACCGTATTAGAATCAGGAAGTGAAGGGAAAAATACCACATTAGAGGTCAAAAAGATATCTCATGTATCTGCAAAAAATGATAAAAAAATACTAGAGGCCTTTGAGATGTGGTCATACAGAAGAATTCTCGGAATTCCCTGGAGAGATCACGTCAGGAACACGTAGGAACCATCTCAGAGAGGCGAGCCCGATGGATCGGTCACATCATGCGCCACTACGGTCTTCTTCACGACATTGTAGAAGGGATGGTTGAGGGTAGAAACTGCAGAGGGCGCCCTTGACGGGAGTATATGCAGCAAGCGTTCGAGGACATGAGTTGTAGCTCTTATGCTGAGCTATAGAGGGTTGCAGAGGATCGAGAAGAGTGGAGATCGAGATGCAAGATTTTGTTGCTGCAAACCAATCCACCGGATTGATACTGCGAAGAAGAATGCAATATTTAGTTTTATTTTACATTTAAATAATCAGACTAATTTAATAATAAAATAAAAATATTATAATTACCAAGAATAATTAGAAACATTGTTTATTTTTAATTCATCGCTTAAAATAAAATTACTTAGGTTATTAAATATTTGTCTATGAAGTATTGCATAAGCTGTTTGATTTTTTTCAGAAATGGAAGTAAACAATGATAATTTTTTTTTTTATTAAAATAACAAAGTTTACATTATTCATTGACAATTCATGCTGAATTTAAATAATATATTTGTTAGTGTAACAGTACTAGCAATTAAATAAATATTTAGTTGTCGACTAATTGCTATGACTGAAAGCGTTTCATTTTCCTTAGAAGAGAGACTGACAAAAAGGCGAAAAATATTTTTTCGAGAAAAAAAATATAGCGTTTAGTCGTCTTCATATCAAGTCATTGGAGCAATATACACTTACTTATATTTAACAGCCTTCTTTTACTTGCAAAATCACGTACGAATATAACAAGCTGGTATTATTAATTCAGTTTGATCTCTGTATGGGCATAGTGTAATAATTCTTTGGCTCGTTTGGTTTTGCCTGTGAAATTAAATAGCTGGTGATGAATGTGATATTTCGCGGGGCGAGCATTTTTAAATGTTCTATCCATTGTTCATAATATCAAATTGATTCAATATCTCGGACAAGACAAATGTATGAAATAAATTACGGGACTTAGCATTCAAGAAACAGGCTTGCATTAACATAAAACAAACCTTTTGAGTAAGTTAGCAAAAAATTCAGCGGATCTCAACATTTTATAATCCAACTTAAGATTCTTCTGATAAAATATTACGAATATTAGTAATTAAATATACACATACAATTATACATGAAATTTTATACGCATCAATTCATTCAGAAAAAATATCGCCAGACGCGGGATTCGAGCCACGAGCCTTGCAACCTTTGCTCTATTCTTTTACACCGCGCAGTCCACAAATATATTGAGATTTAAAAAATGCACATGATTTAATTCATCATCATCATCAGCCTGTGTCCGTCCACTGTTGAACGTAGGCCTCCCGCATGAGTCTCCATCCTCTTCGATCCTCCGCCTTCCGCATCCAGGTCACTCCCGCTATTCTTCTTATATCGTCAGTCCATCTTGTAGGGGGTCGGCCAATGCTTCGTTTGCCAGTTCTTGGGCGCCATTCCAATACTTTTCTTCCCCATCGACCGTCGTCTCTTCGACAGATATGACCTGCCCATTGCCACTTGAGTGTGCCTATTCGTTGGGTAGCATCCACTACTTGAGTTCTTCTGCGTATTTCCTCGTTTGGATCTCTCCATAGCACGCTGGGTGACTTTTATTTTATGGGTAAGACTTGCTGTCAGATTCCACGTCTCTGCGCCATAAGTTAATACAGGGAGGACGCATTGGTTAAACGCCTTAGTTTTAAGGCATTGCGGAATTTTCGCTTTAAAAATGTACTTTAGTTTTCCAAATGCTGCCCATCCCAGTTGTATGCGCCTGTCGATTTCTTTTGAGAAGTTATTTCGCCCTAGTTGTATTACTTGTCCCAGATAGGTATAGTCGTTTACAACCTCTATTTCTGTTCCTCCAATGGAAATAGGATCAAAGGTCTGTGAAATATGACTATTAATCATGGCTTTTGTTTTATCCATGTTCATTTTCAGACCAATTTTGTTCGACGCTTCATTGAGGTCGTAGAGCATGTCTTGGAGCTTGTTAGGTGATTCGGCTATTAGCACTATGTCATCTGCAAATCGGAGGTGAGAAATGTACTCTCCGTTAATATTTATTCCACATTTTGTCCAGGATAGCAGTTTAAAAATATCTTCTAGGGCGTTTGTGAAGAGTTTTGGAGATATAACATCTCCTTGTCTAACACCTTTGTTTATAGAAATATTGTTAGTGCTATCATGGAGCTGGACCATCATTGTTGCAGATTTGTAAAGAGATTTTATTATCTCTATATACCGATAGTCTATTTTGCAGCGTTGTAGTGAATCTAGCACTGCCCAAGTCTCGATTGAGTCAAATGCCTTTTCATAGTCTACAAAGGCGAGGCAGAGTGGCTGATTATATTCTTCGGTTTTCTGAATGATTTGTCTTAGCGTGTGGATATGATCAATTGTACTAAAGCCTTTCCTAAACCCAGCTTGCTCTCGAGGTTGAAATTCATCAAATCGACCCGTCAGCCTGTTTGTTAAAATTCTGGAGAATACTTTATACACATGGGAAAGAAGGAAATGGGTCGGTAGTTTTTGAGCAGTGATTTATCCCCTTTTTGTGGAACAATATCACAATACTCGTACTCCATGTCGCCGGGGTTTCTCCATGTTCTATTACCTTGTTGAATAGTTTTTTAAGCTCTTTCAACAGAGGGGTTCCTCCTACTTTCAGAAGCTCAGATGTAATTCCGTCTTCTCCAGGGGCTTTGTTGTTCTTAAGTTGTTTTAGGGCCGATTTAATTTCGAATATACTTATATCTGGGATGTCTTCAGACCAGTGCTTTGTGAGAGTAGCCCTCTTGTCGTCCGCAGATCTGTCATTAGGACCGATAGGATGATTTAATTGATATGTAGTTTTAAATATACATTTTTTTTGGTTTTAGACAATACTTTTTAATGTAATTATGTAATCTTATGTTATCGAGTAGTATGCTGAACTAAATATGAATTGAAATGTATAAAATATAAGTATAATAATATAAAATGCGAGTAATTTACTATAAAAGTAGTCTCTGGTAGATTTTTTTTTAATTTGACGCTTTTTAGAGTCTAAGCTATTTATCTAACAACAGAGTTTTAATTCCTAAAATATACAAAACAAATAAATGTTTATTTTGTAACAAATATTTATAAACGTCAGATATAAATAAAATATTTTTTAGAATTTATCCCACAGTATGTTTTTTGATGACATGTTTCAGCCATGTCGAATGGCCGTTTTCAAGTCCTTGCTTCTCCTCCAAGTCCTCTAGACTTGAAAATGGCCATTCGACGTGGCTGACACATGTCGTCAAAAAATATATTGGGGGATAAATTCTACAAATTATTTTATTTACATCTGATATTATGGAATTTCACCAAGAATTATCGATTGGAAAAATCGAAATAATATATAAGTGTGTTTTTTTTCGTAAAAAAAAATTAAATGCATTATTTTATATTTTCTTCAATTTTTCACATACAACAATTAAACAAAATACAATTAACAAACAAAATTTAGCCCTTAATAAGATTCTTAAGGTTAACGTTGAGGTGATATAGTCGCCAAATAAACTCTATAGACGCTAGAAAATGATAAACTTTAACAAAAAAAAAAACAACTGAACTCGAGATCACTGTAATAGGAATTGACCGAAATGCTGATACTACTACAAGTATTGACCAAGAATAATATTTTTTTCAATACTGATACGAATTAAAAATGTATTGCACAATGTAAAGATAATGCATTCGATTTTTGATATCTTGTAAATGACTAGTAATAAATTATTATGATATCGCACAACACGTTTCTAAACATAATCGGTCGGTTGTAATCTAAGATCAAACACGAAACTGTAATCGCCCGCTACTCCACCAAGTGTCAGGTTCCATATAATTTTTTTCTCCTCATCTAAAAACATGACTGCTTCAGGCTCAATTCCATGTACAGCACTAAAGCCTTCCAGACAACCAAATATCCCAACAAATAATTGAAAACATTGACCATGTGGTCGAAAATATGTAACACATCATAGCATATATAATGACATAGTTACATGCTTAAAAATGGAGTACTTAATATTGTTAAGTAATTCATCTATTTTCATTGCTCTGATGAAATTTTCAATTGATAAATAAGTAGTAATCAAACGTATATTTTATTGAGAAATGGAAGTATGCAATGATTTACAAAATTAATTAAAATAAATTAATTTAAAAATAGAAACTAACAGACTTCGGACTGGAGTATGCAAGACGAGGGCACAAATGAAAGCCTGGCAGTCTTACAGCGGACCGACTGAATGTGACTGCGGCGTGGAGCAGACCCTGTCACAACTTCTGGAGTGTGCGCTGTGTCCGAGTAGCTGGACCCAGGAAGACCTGATGATGGCCGGCAGTAACGCTATCGACGTCGCCCACTTCTGGGCAGACAGGATCTGACCCTATCGTTTCCGACACGATTATATACAAAACAAAAAAAATAATTTAGTTAAAGTTTTTTAAAAAACATAACATCGGAGTGCCTCTAAAAGATAGAATGCGAAATGAAAATATCCGAAGATGAACTCAAGTAATGGAGTCTACCTCAAAATAAATCGACAGGCGTATACAACTGGGATGGGCAGAATTTGGAAAACTAAAGTACATTTTTAAAGCGAAAATTCCGCAAAGTCTTAAAACTAAAGTTAATTAACCAATGCATCCTCGCTGTATGAACTTATGCCGCAGAGACGTGGAATCTAACAGCAAGTCTTACCCATAAAATAAAGATCACCCAGCGTGCTATGGAGAGTTCCATACTAGGATTGTCGCTAAAAGATAAAATCCGGAACGAAGATATCCGCAGAAAGAACTCAAGTAGTGGATGCTATCTAACAAATAGGCACACTCAAGTGACAATGGGAAGGACATATATGTCAAAGAGACGATGGTCGATGGGGAAGAAAAGTATCGGAGAGAACAAACAAAGCATTGGCCAACCCCCTACAAGATGGACTGACAATATAAGAATAATAGCGGGAGTGACCTGGATGCGGAAGGCGGAGGATCGAAGAGGACGAAGACTCATGATACGTTCAACAGTGGATGGACACAGGCTGATGATAATGATCTAAAATTATATATAATATTGTTTTTTTTCTATACAAAACATGTTTGGACATACAGTTTCAAATATGGGTAAAATATAATCATTCCATTTCAATTGCATAATCAGGTGTTGAAGTCACATTAAGTTGACATACAAGTCACTTGACAGAATTCTTCCGATTGATGTGGTTTACATTTCCAGTTAAGGAGCGCTTATAATAAATTAAATGTCACATTTTATCAACTGCTTAATGATTCGACGTTGAACCATAAATTTTAAGTAAAGATCCGCCCATTCGTCAAAGAGAAAAAAACCTTGTGCAAAAAATAACCAACACGAAGGCATTACGCTCCACTTAAATAAAATATAACCACATATTTACTTAGAGGAATAAATTAATAGCTCCGATGGAGTGGTTCTTACTCCGTATTGGTTATACAGCTAATTTTTTGCACTTAAAATCGGGCAAAGAAATCTCATCCATATTACGTCAAAAATTTAGAATAAACTCGAGTCGTGCGTGTTCGTTAGTCTGGAGATGTATCGGTCACACTCTGATCGCATGGACTTCCTCCGAGCGAGACTGGAGAGCGATTGGACTGCGCCTAAAGCCGGAAGGCCTTCGTGAATCATCGGTAATTCGTTCATCGGGTCATTGGCATTATTCTTGTTTTTTTGGATCTCGATGAAGAGTCGCTGGTTTCTAGGGTAACCATGTTGTAAGGTTAAATTATACTTTTAATTTTCCTCTAACAAGTGAAGCATTTATTCGTATATAAATAAACGTTAACGAAATGATTTTAAGAATCTTATTGCCTGTCAGCTTAATTGTCACGTAGCACTTAAGTAAAATAATCTATTTTAAATGTAATTGTTATTTGATTATACTTAAATTTAGTAAAAAAATGATAAATTTAATATCGTTGAACGCCTACATTAAAAAACTTCTAAGGTTTGTACGGCCAGATTTGGTATTGTGGCTTTTGGGTTTAGCCGTGTGTGGCGAATTGTTTCGAACCAATATTTCGACCGCCATTGCATGGGTCTTGTTTATGGTTGATTCTTTTCAGGGTTGACTTTTAACATTTTTTTTTATGTAAGTAAATATAGTATCAAATATAAAATAACTCTCTTAAAATTATAAATAACATATTTTAATTTCTTCTTTTTATAAATTTGTATTATTGAATAAATAATATACTAAAATCATTTCAAGTAAGAATTCGGTATGGTTTCCCAGAATTCATCTTTTCTCTCGTATTATCAAGTTTCAGAAAATAAAAATAAAAAATATAATCACGAGATTCCCATACGTAACCACTAACTATCATTTTCATACCCAGTTGACAGCCATAGAGTCCACTGGAGGACCAATACCTTTTACCACCACCCATCTCCGAGGTATAAATAAAAAATTAAGAAATCGAGACAAATGAAAATAATAACTAACGGTAAACAATTGATACACATATAATTCAATGCAAAAACAATGTTATGTGACATTTCTCGTAGATTTGTGTATGTTACATCCGTTGGATAAATTTATAAATGTTTATTCTAATTTAAAATAAATTTTAATTAACAAATTAAAAATATTTAGTTTTGATTCACATTTATTTATATTGATTACATGTTTCGGACTCCCTGGAGTCCGAAACATCAGCAATTATTTTTAATTAAAATTAATATAAAATTATGATTATATAATTTCACCAAGTATTGTCAGTTGATAACCTTGGTGAAATGTTTATTGGTTTATCAAGCAAAGAGATTGTTAAAAAACTATTCTTACAGAAAAATCAAATTAACTGATGGACATCTTAGTTGCTCCTAATCCGAAACTGTATTGCGATTTTTAAATCCGTTTAAAATAATTATTATTTTGGCAAGTGGGCTAAGAATTCGCTTCGTATTAACTGCAGGATATTGAAAAACTCCAAGTGTGCGTGAGTAAAAATAAACGTGTGTATCGATGTGTGTAATTAGGATAAGCTAATGAATATAATTAAAAAAGTATGATTGGCTTTTAGGAAAGTGCTTAGGCTTAAACTGACATGTTTAATTATATTATTAACTATTTTACATGCTTAACAGAGTGATAAAAAGTAATTTAAATACTATGTACTTATATATATATTTTTTATTAATATGTACCCGTGCTATAAGTGAAACATGGGGTTGCTAGAAAACGCTACTACTCTAGTTCTACCAGTACTCACTAGTTCTGTTGCTATTAAAGTTTTTGTATTATACTATCTTAAATATTAAATATCTTAAATAAAAAGTGATATTATTTAAACGCAATATATTTTCAATTATTTATATATTTGAGTGGATTTTATGATGACTAAAAAAAAACATACCATGATGAAAAAATGGTTTTTGTTTGATTCGTCCATAACCAAAGCCATCCGCTGCATAGCTTTGGTTAAGCCGTCTTTCATTAGCATTAAAAGCGTTAGGAAAATCATACCATTATCTTAAAAAACTGTTTAAATTTTTTTTTACTATTTTATAAATACTGCATACCCTTTCTTAAAAATATATTTATTGCATATAATCAGGATAGCTCTAGGTTAAGAGGTGACTTGGGACGAGGCAAATAATATAATTAAGAGATAAATGAGATAATATCAAGAAGGTAATATGGTTCATCAGTAACAGAGGTAAATGACTGGTTGTAATGTCCGCGTAGGACTAACAAGAAGTTGTTTCTCATCCATTCAGTCTATAGTTCTGCTTGAGACCCGAAAAATAATAATATAAATACTCTGAATATCTACTATAGAGATATCAGTCGTTATAAGATGGTAACAATGGTATAAATACATCATATTTCGCGTATCTGTTCAGGCAGAGAAATAGTCGAGTGGACTGCGCGGTGTAAAAGAATAGAGCAAAAGTGCAAGGCTCGTGGTTCGGAACCCGCGTCTGCCGATATTTTTTCTGAATGAATTGAAGCGTATAAAATATGATGTATAATTGTATGCATATATTTGATAAATAATATAATAAAAGCTGGCAGAACAGTGTGGCACAATTTTGTGTCGACCATATGCTTCAACTATGGAATGGATAAGTGAAAAAAATATTTGAGGAAGCTGTTAAGTCAGCTTCGCTGAGTTATAAAACTAGAACATGGTCCTTGCATTTTTAATGAACAACTGGTGGTGAAGGCAAAAAATCAAAACTTTTAGATCGGGATGCAATTTATTTATAAATTTTGTAATATTCACAGTAAATAATTAAATATAAAGGGTCACTTATTAAATTGAACAGTTATTATCTGATTATATGTTTTTCTACTTTATATTAATTCTACGTTACTGCCATATTGGGTATAACTCAATGGTCAAAGCGTTTGCTTTGCATGAAAAATGTCGTGGGTTCGATCCCCGACGGAGATTAAAAAAAAAAAGGATTGTAAATGATTTCTGAGCTCTTTAATACCCCGGTTAGTGTGAATTTGATCCTTCACCCGTAAAATGCCAGTCATAGTCTATTAATTAAAATTGGTGGTAGACGAAAGTCGTCCCGTGAAGACCACCCATTCATAGTAAATTTCTGTAATAATAAGTATGATGCGTGAATCTCGGGCTGTAGTATATGACGTTGGCGGATAAAAACTCCACATGCAGCGCTTAACAATATGCACAATGGTCAACGTCATAGAATTGCACAGATGAGGATTCAGAATTACGAGTACTCTCACCATCTGTCGGTATACTCCTGTATGTGTTTACTTAAAAAATATATATTTTAGAATACTAAATACTAAGACATATCCCGAACTAACTAGTAAATATCAAACATTAAATTATTTTGATCATTTACATGTATTTTCTTAAACTATCTATTTTGGTTTTAAAATACTGAACCGATGGTTTACATATATATTTTTTCGTAGTTAATCTAAAGTAGAGAACAAAAGAAAGATACTGTATGAGATTCTATTGAACTATAGTCACAATCGACTGTGTATGAAGAAGATGATATACATTCGAAAAATGTGCTTTAAAAAAACTTTTCAATTAGTGGCGGCGTTACTAGCTATGACAGCTTGTCAACTGTATGTCAATATTTTTAATTGAAGAGTATTGTGACAGGAAATTATCGCAAAGTCATCACTGCCCCACCAACAATTAATATTTAGTTATAAAATATAATTAAACTTTATAATCAAATGGGTTTTATCTCAGTTAATTAATTACCTACTAACTAAAGGGTCCGCCAGATAACTTTTTTTTTTTAAAACAGGGCGCAAAACATCGAGTGTAGCTTCGGCTGTGTGGCACGTAGTGCCGTCCTGTTGAAACCAAATGTTGTCAATATCCTCCTCTTCAATTTTTGTGAACGAAAATTCGTTCAACATGGCCGCGCCGCATGGAAGCGCCATTGATGGCGCTTCACGCACACTTTCTGCCACAGCAGCAATATTCTTGGGTGTACGCACTGTTTTTGGCTTTTCACGCTTTGGTTTATCGATGAGGATGCCAGTTTCTTTCACTTTTTTTCACAAAATAACGAACATACCGAGCTGACGGTGATTCTCTTCTTCCGAAATCCGTACGCAATTTTCGCACACATTCTGCAACATTACCATGATTTTTAAAGTAATGTCGTAATATTTTCCAGCGTTGTTCAAACGTATACACAACCATATTCGTTTAGCGGGAGGATAAAATTAATTATCTGTCAAATCAGACATGAGCTTAAGTGTTACCATTCATGAAATAAGCACTAGCTGAAAAAAAAAGTTAGATGGCGGACCCTATAGATACAAGTGTACTAAGCCTACGAAATTTGTGAAAAAAAATAATCATTATAAATGAATATTTATTTTAATTTTATATAAAAAATACTTTTAGATTGTTAATCACTTATTATAAGCATGCATTTATACACCTGTGAATCCTGACATCCTAATATAAACTAATGCAGCTGCAAAGAACACGTACCAGCGCAGTAATATTAACAGTACAAAGGTCAGTTATTGTGAGAAAATACGATGTGAGAAATTGGGTACGGCAATTATCCTACTTAAAATCGGTCAAAAGGCGAATGTGGACTTCACTGAGTTCTATGGACGCCACAGGAGAACATAAATTACAGCTGTTTAAAAATACAGAAAAATCTCAGTCTCTTATAACATGTACCAGAGCTAAAAGAAAGAACGACGAGTGCAATTAGTGACAAAAATATACTCTAACTAGGAAACGAATATTTAATATCTATATGTAGATGACACAAGTCTATTTTTTCTTAACAGATAAAACAATAAGTCAAATTCATTTTGCGGAAATGACACTTAATATCATTTCCTTCTTATTATTTGTAGCTTCTTAATTGTTATGACGCTGTTTGTTATGTCACCGTAAAAATACGTAACGTTAGTATCAAATTGTCTAATTGGATCTGTACATTTGTAGAAGGGCAAGATATTGTTCCTTCTTTGATTCTCAAATACGCGCAAAAGGAATAGACAAAAATAATAGTGACGTGCGCACACGTAACGAATGTGATTGAGAGTCAATCACGAAATTGAATACCTACGGCTTCTTAATGACCAACATTGACATACTCAATCAATTTTGTCTATGGCCAAAGGCTGGGCGCGTCGTTTAATTGTATGTGTCTAATTTGACATGCGGCCCGGACTCTTGTGAAGATTTGCGAACAAATGCGCCGAATTCAATGCAGAATACAACATACTTCACGAGGTTTATAAAGGAATCAGACACGCGATGTCTATGAATTAGTCACACAACATGTGTGAATTCGACTATCGACTATTTTTCGGCACTTCTTTTAGGCCATGAATGGTGATCATCACATATTGTTGAGTACAGCTTTTGATCATAAAGAGATATAATAACTAGTTAACCAGTTGTATACTTCGATTCGTTTCCTCTTGTCCTTGTTTGATATTATTCTTAATTATTTGAAGCATATGGCTAGGAGAGCACAATTGGTCGTAACCAGTGGGTTCTATAACACTCAACATGCGAGGCTGAACACTGAATGAAGAATGTATGGTGCTGAAGAAAATATTTTTAAAATTTGTCTAACAGAAGGATTAACTTCAGTTCAGAAGGTCAGTAGCAAGCGCAACCGAAAATACTACGTAAACATACCTTATTTCTGTATTCCAAGAATCG
The DNA here is from genome assembly GCA_022606575.1 of Glossosoma conforme. Taxonomy (NCBI): domain Eukaryota; kingdom Metazoa; phylum Arthropoda; class Insecta; order Trichoptera; family Glossosomatidae; genus Glossosoma; species Glossosoma conforme. The sequence continues at coordinate 422,779 of JAGTXR010000014.1, read as the reverse complement.
GAGAATTATATATAAATAACTTACTCATTATTTAGTAGACTATTTGAATTTTTAAATTTAAATGTTATTATCAACGAAACATCAACCCAAAACATTATAAAATAAACTGGCAAAATGATTTACTAAGAAATTATAACGAGTAGTTATTAACAACAACAAAAACTATTTAATTTGTTACCATAATAGTCGTGTCAATGTTCTTTCATTAATTTACAAGTCTTATCCATTTCTATTTATTAAAAAATATATTTTAGAAACTATACTGTTGATGTGTTCTTGTTACCTATCACAGTAAACACATACAAGCATCTTTTTTCAGTATGAATACGTACCGAGGTGAGAAAAAGTTTTTTTTTTTATCAAGTTATTTCAAATGTATCTATTGTTTATGGTTTTTATCCTCACACTCCCATTATACTTAAACGAGACGCAGTGTGTAGTCTGCTTGATAACGCCCTTTCACCGATTGCTATCAGGACAATTCTGAAAGTCTGGTCTAAACTACACGAGCTCCTGCACAAAACTGCAAAAAATCCAAACAAACGACTCTCACGGTGAAAGTTAGCGTAGATTTTCTCTCGAATTGCTTTTTTTTTTTTTCAAATAAACTTTTCTTATTTAAGATAAGGACTTGTTGTGCTTGTTATTACAACTATAAAGAAAATTATCATTAATATTTAAAAAAAAAACTATAGTTTGTATGTTATGTTTATTACATGATGGTTTGTACGAGTAATGGTATAGATTTAATAAACTTAAACTGAATATATCAGTAAAAAAGTGACGAAAGCATGTTGCATCACCTGTTCTTGTTTGATCAACGAAGTTAAGAGACATTGAACGAGAAACAGACGTGGATGGTAACCGTTTAAGTACATTGCGTGTCGCTGGTTGTTAAGATCCGCCCCTAAAAGATTATCACCCAGAACTTATGAACGTCAGGTTCATCATCAAATGACCAAAAAGAGTAATCTTAGGTTATCTTATGAAGTCACCCAGCGTGCTATGGAGAGATCCATGCTCGGAGTGTCGCTAAAAGATAGAATCCGAAACGAGAAAATACGCAGAAGAACTCAAGTAGTGGATGCTACCCAACGAATAGGCACACTCAAGTGACAATGGGCAGGACATATCTGTAGAAGAGACGACGGTCGATGGGGGAAGAAAAGTATTGTAATGGCGCCCAAGAACTGGCAAACGAAGCATTGGCCAACCCCCTACAAGATGGACTGACAATATAAGAATGATAGCGGGAGTGACCTGGATGCGGAAGGCGGAGGATCAAAGAGGATGGAGACTCATGCGGGCGGCCTACGTTCAACAGTGGACGGACACAGGCTGATGATGATGATGAAGTTATCGAACTTTTGTTCTGGAAGCCGCCGGAATACCATTTATGTATCTAGGCTGTGCTTTAAAAACAGAGACAACATGGAAGACCTTGATAATAGTAGCCAATATAATTATGTGATGGAAGTTTGTGGCTATTATATGCACTAGCTATGACACTAATATGGTATAAAGATACATTGGTTTATTTTTATTTTGTATGCTGTTATTAACTGTGGACGATGACTCCCACATGAACCAGATTACTATATTTAATGTCCATAACTGGTATGTAAATTGATTCGTAAAAAACCCCAGACAGTATGATGAACGAGGATTATCTGGACTATAATCAAAATAAACGATTAAGCGACAAGCTATTAGGCAGCAGACAGGAATAATAATTTAACTAATCTTGTTTAAGGATTGTGTTACGTACTATGACGAGCATATTTCATTTAATTCCGCTTACCTAGAAGTAGTGCACTATGATATTTGAGAATATATTATTGTAAACTATTTATAATATACTCGTAATTTGAAATGACAGTCGTGTTTCAAGGGCATTTGGAAAAAGGGCAATTTTCCAATTTTTACTTCTCACAATATTTAAAAGAGGTTCTGCGTTTGTAAGTGACTAATTGTCTCGTTCCATACTCACTACCTGTTAAGTAAGTACTCCCGTTGGTTTCTTGTAAGTAAAGTAGATAATTTGAATTTATAATCTGAAATATCTCCTAATATTCGCTATGTACGTTCATTATGTGGGTAAACTCGTGTAAAAAAATTAATCCGTTAAGTTGCGTGTTAGAGTCGAGATTTTAAAGATAAAGTATAGTGTGGGTTACTTATACTGTTGAGAAGAGTGGGTGTGGGAGAATATAAGAGTGTGAAGGAGAGTAGGCAGGAGAGTGTACGAGTGAGTAAAGCAGAGAGTGGGTAATATAAACGGGGATTTGGTGAAAAAGAGGTGGAAAAGTAGTTAGAAAACGGACAAGGAGTGGGTAGGAGAGCACGCGGGGGAGTTACAGGAGGGGGAGGAAGAAAAACACAATGAAATATATATATACTGCATCTTCTGCCGCATAACAACGCGCGTCAGGATTCTCTAGTATTTAAATTAATTAGCCCAACGATCTAATTATAAATAAATTGTATTGCAGGACAACAATCAATCACATTTTTTTTTATGTAAACACATACAGGAGAATACCGACAGAAGGTGATAGTAATTCTGAAGTCTAATCTGTGGAATTCTATGATTAAAATATATAAAGCCCAATGATCTAATTATAAATAAACAATATTGCAGGACAACAATCCATCACATAAACAACTTACTATTTATGTGTTCTCAAGACCGGTTGCTTAGTTTTTCTAGTAGAAAGCAGTTAAATATTTACAAAAAATATTATAATATTTTGTTTTATCCAAGTTCCCATGCCTTTTTCATCATGACTTATCATCATCGATTATACTCGTAGATGGCATTTGGTAAAATATAAGTGCGCTTTTATCTATTAGATGAACTGATATTTTTTGATCACAGTCGATCAGGCCTAGAAAGTTTTTTAAGATTCAACCCAAATATATAAACTGATATGAATGATTAATTTTTTTATGTGCTTAATGTAAGTCTGAAGACATTTTAATGTTTGAATACAGAATTTAAATCTATAAATCAAGTAATGTTCTCTTTATTATTTTGGTCTGCTTTGATTTTCGATCCAGAGCTATTTATTGAAACATCGGTCTGTCTATATTCCTATCACAGCAAGATAATATACAAAGCTCGTCGTGTAATCAATTTGCTGTAGTCCACTTAAAAAAACGTAAAAATTTCAAACTAGGTTTACAGATCAATGAAACGTAAGCAAATAAAATGCTTTTATTTCACGTAAGTAAAATTCGATGAACATATGCTGTACATTAATCAAAAAACCAACAAAATTTAATTAAGCATTAAATTTCGATAGTTAAATTTCTTTAATTGAAATGTATGATAATTTAATAATTAACCGATTATGGATATTAAACAATAAAGATGTCATGATCATTGTCTCATCTAATTTCATCTCTTGGTCTTCACGAGGGTCTGCCAAGTACGACTACATTACATGTATAGTTTCCGCAGGCCCTCTAAGACTAGTTCAGAGGCAGAGAAAGAAAATTAGCTGATGTATCCGGCGCATACTAAAGCGGTTGTTAATCAGCATTTGTTCCCAAGACCTGGTCTATTACATATATTGGTTTATTGAGTGTAAACTCAAAAGGATAAATATTCTTACGTTAATTAAACCAAATACTGTTCTTATTAACCCTTTCGCATCGGTTGTCAGTAAATGCCGTCCAAGATTCCCCGACCGTTGACATCGGTAGACGTGATATATCATTTTGCTACTTTCAGTACTCATTGTGACATCTACGGTAGGAAATTGGAAGTGCAGTCATTCAACCCACATGTATTATTTACAGGAATCTGTAAAGCATTTAAATAAATATCGTAAGGTTTCGTCACAGGAGCGATTTTCCTGTAAGCCACATGTGTCAATGTCACCACATGTATGGAGTTAGATAATGAAGTTTGTTAAATATAATAGTTTTTTATGCATCATCTGATAGCTTAAGGATAGAAAAACCAATGTGATATATGAAAAATAGGTCAGACAAGTACATTTATGCTTCAAATACTAGTTTTAAGCAAAAAAAACGGTTTGAATAATTCACGCCGTATTGACAGTTTAATTTGTATTCCACCGAGCCGTAACGAAAGGGTTAAAAGTACGAGTAATTCATTTGCCGGTTGAAAGTAAATAGTTGGAATAGGTTTTAAACTGAAAGCTTTTATTGAAATAGGTCATGAAAAACGAACGTTAAATCTAACTCTAAGGAGGAATGGTTATTTAACCACGAGTAGTTTCCAATTAAAACGTGTTAATGTTACGATATACTTACTGTTTCTCGAGTAAATCACAGTTACACCACAAAAGCGTCTGTAATAAAAGACCACGTATCCAGAAACGTGGAAAACACTTTCTCGAATATTTACTATATATGAAACTGTTCTAGAAAGTGTATTGATAAAAAACAATAAATAATATTCGCGTATTATTAATATGGTTCAGTTTTAAGAATAATCGAGAAGAATGTGGGGGTAATTTTGTTTGATTATTTTTTTCAATATAATAAATTTCACATTGATATACGTAAATCAAATATTTTTCACATTTAAGCTTGGTCTTTGCGATTGTTTTATAAAAAGTATTACAAGTATGTCTTGGTTATAACAAATATTAAGTTAACTATATGGTTAGATTAATTGCACGAACCACATTACTCCGATACTACACCGACTGCATTGGTTAAAAATTCCGGTTAGAATCCAGGACAAACTATGCCTCTTAGCTTATTAGGCACTCAACGGAACTGCACCGGGCTATTTGAAGTAACTGATCAAGCTTTCGGAGATAAGCGCGCGTGGAGAGACACTCAGATCAGCCAGAGCATATAGAAGCACACTGCAGCTGACGGGAGGTAGTCTTAGCACGGTCTTTGGTAATCATGCTTTCAGCTACGCGGCACCAATGGCCTGGAACTCGTTGCAGGAAAGCATAAGATAACTTAAAGCGGAAGCATCCTTCTTTTTTATGCAGAGAGGCAAAGAAGCGATTTTGGAATGACCTATTCGGCATAAAAAAGCGCTATACATATACTGATATAATAATAATAATACTTTATTAAATATTGATTAAATATCTATAGTATGTCAATTTATTAATATCACAAGAAATATATTTGTTTCCATGTGTTAAATGTCGAAAATTATTGACTTTTTGTAGCTAAAAATGGAGAATATTAGTTTTTTGTTGTTGTACATATCAATAAAAAATATTATCTGTTATGTATATGAGGTCATAGTGAATCATAATCAATTTAAATATACCTTCATTTAATTTGAAATAAAAATGATATAAGAAACGTCAAATCTTATTTAATTTAATCAATGTATTAGTAACTTACATTAAAGTTGAAATACTTCTAAGAAAATGTATAAAAAATGAACGAAGCGATTTCCCTTGTCTCTTAAAAATATTGTCTTAGGAATCGTGCTTCAATTCTTAATCATAATAATTGAAATTTGAATTACTCATTGCTTGATTTATTATATTTTTAAAAAAAATGTTGGAGAGTAGTAATCATCAAAATTAAAACGTTCAATGAAATATAGGCAGTGACCTGATGTTAAGAATGTTTGGTTAACCAGTGACCTTTTCTGGACCTTCCAGCATTTCGCAGATCCCTCTAATAATGTACTAGTTCTGTTTTTTTACTCATGTTCATGTTTTGTCTAAATGTATTGTCTTAGCTATTATATTTGTTCTGTTTTACCATTTCATTTATTGTATTTTCTATTTTAAAACCGTATGTATTGGCCTAGGCCGTTAATAATAAAAAAAAAATGTAAAAAATTAAACATTTTTGTTGAGTACGTTTGTTGGCAGCCCTGACTCAAATATGTAACATTCGATAATTAATTTATTAACATTGTTGACTATTTAAAAGCCGTTATTTTTGTTGTTTTGATTTACAATCAAATTTAATCAATAGAACATTCAACGTCGTATATGCCACCGGCACTATACCGAATACGAATATGGCTATATGTTACACTACTCAATACTAAAATAAATACTTAATTTAATGAAATAAACTAAAATACCATTTCAAATTATTTTAAAAGCCCATTTACATGAATCTTTTTTTAAAACGAACATTCATGAAAAATTACTTTAAATTTAAAAAATATAAAAAAGGTTAAAATAAACTCATGTGCCAGTATTAACCCTTTCATTACGGCTGGGTTTGAATACAAATTAAACTGACAATTATAAAACAAGTATTTGAAGCATAGATGTACTTATCTGGTCTATTTTCATATATAACATTGGTTGTTGTATCCTTTAGCTATCAGATGATGCATAAAAAACTATTCTAAGAAAGTAGCAAAGAGATATATATCGTCAACGGATGTCAACGGTCGGGGAATCTTATGACGGCATATGCCTACAACCGATGCGAAAGGGTTAGAAATCCAATGAATGAAGTGGCCATTTCATTTTACGTTAATTAATATTATTTTTATTTCAATAGACGGTGAACGTAAAATAAGGATAAATTATTTTTTCCCAATATCTGGCAATAATTGTTGGGCACAAGGTCGTAGGTGTCTAACAGTCGCAGGGTTTAAGCATTCCCATTTGGGGAGCATGAAAGAACCTCGAATTTCTTCCGGCCAATCTTTTCAACCCAGCGACAACAATAAGGATTTAATTAATAAATTGTTGGAAATCTATAATAAGGTTCATGGGTTAACCTACAACCAAGGCATTTGCAGAAAATGAATTTCTAGGAATTACAATATTGTTCAGACAAAGATGCTGTGTTTTCCGCATACATAATTGGAATACTTGTTTACGAATGAAAACGAAAATATTTATTGTATGTTTTAAATAATATCACAATCATAGTGAATACCAAGCCAGGAGCTTTAACTTTGATTTCGCATTAAAATACAATAAGAAGTTTTAGAAAGATAATCCATGTTCAATAATATTAATACTTTTTGGAGCAAATTTCTGTTTGAATAGTGCAAAAAAATATTTTGCACCATTTTATATGAAAGAATGGCCATTTTTTTATTGAATTTGAACAATTTGTGTCATTAATTTTTCCAGCTACGTCATAACATTAATATGATTATCGTATGCGTCTGCCATACATACCTGTATGAATCAAATAATATTACTGTATTAAAAATTATACGGCAACGTTGACTAAATGAACGCTTAAAATTTCTTCGGCATTTTTTTATATACATTAGACCACACAAGTTACCATTAATTACCATAGCTGCTAAATTTACGACTCTGCTATAAATTTATTACCGTAAAATTTGCGACGACAGTCTCAAAATATTATTTACAATTGCCTGAGGAAATTAAAGCACAGGTCGAGGAATAAAAATCGATGCTAACAACAGCCTTAGGTTAAATCAACAGTCGTTAGTTGGCGGTTCCAGTTCATTAAATGGTGGTTTTTGAATAAAGAAATGATAAACTAAAATTTTGTATTATATGCGAAATGCGAACGTGAAATAAAATAATAAATACTATCTCGGGTAGTAAAAACTCTACTTAATTTTTTATGTTAGATGCTTCTAATTAAAAGCAATCAAAACACCTTTTCATAAATATTTAAATACTTTTTTAGGACTTCCGACTTTTCATTTGTTTTTTAATGCGAAGAGAACGGTATATTTAAAGGAAGCTGAGTGGTCCTATCGCGAATCTAAATGTTAATTTAAACTAATTACACGATAGATTTTGCCTCAATGAATATAGTATAAAATTCAGCAGACATAAACATAAAAATACAGCTTAAAACTTGATTGCCGAGAAACCGAACGAATTGTCTGCGAAAAAGAGATTTCCTAAGAAACTTTTCGCGAAAAGTGAAAGTAAACTTACCGACGTAACTTTGAATAAATATATTTATGTAAATCATAATTTTATTTCATATAGTAATTATTTTTACTTCAATCACATTTTGAATACGATAATTTATAAAAAAATATATTACATTTGACTATTTTGCCAGAATTTTTTTGAAAGATTTAACAGATTTAATTGAAAATTGGTGATGGATATTTAGTAATGATTTAAAATTTTATATGATAACTCTTAAATTGACTAAATAATGATTGTGAATCAATTATATTGTTATAAGAAATTTAAAATTTAAGTTTTTTTTATTTACAAAATGGAATAAATGTGTAGTAAATAAAATATGATATTTTGCTTTTGGGTTTAGCCGTGTGTAGCGAATTACTCCTTTCCAATATTTCGACCGCCATTGCATGGGTCTTCTTCAGGTTTGATGATTTAGTTAATAACTGTAACTTAATAATGTATCCCCGAAGAAGACCCCTGCAATGGCGGTCGAAATATTGGAAAGGAGTAATTCGCCACACACGGCTATACCCAAAAGACAAAATATCAAATCTGGCCGTGAAAACTTTAGAAGTTATACGAGTATATTATTAACAAATAAAATGTTATCGTTTGCCTAAAAGTGAATACATAAAGTTGATACAGGAGCAAATCATTACAACAAATATAAGATTATAATACAATTTAATGATAGACACTATTTTTTAAAACAATAATTATAATTACAATTTTCACGTAATTTAAGTTGTTAGTTTTCTGAAAACTTTTTTTCAGTGCACCGTAATTTAGCCGGTAGTCGCGACCGTAACCGGCTATCTCTAGGACGCGATTTCACTTGGTAAAGATTTCACGTACGTCCGAGTCTACGGCCCGGGACAGACTGGCAGCGGATTTCGCAAAGAGGACTCAGGTAGGAAGGAAATGGCAAGCAAAAAACTTTCAGCGCGAATCCATTCCTGGCATTGACACGTCGTAATTAGATCCAAAGATTATTAACATCTTAAGCTGATCTTTTGGATACGCTGATCATATCAATTGATCAAGAAAATATAATAGTAAAAAAATATACACAGCGCAATTAAAAAATATTTATATAAATTTGAAAAAAAGGGTGCTACTGGACGGAAATAACAAAATGTCATCTACGCATGTATTACGCTTGTCATTATAAACATATTATATATTAGAATTTGATATCAGCTTGATATAGCTCTTTTAGGCTGATGCCGAAAAACCTCGAAAAACGATCTTTTGTCTCTTATTTTTGTTCGCTCGCCTGACATGCACACCTAATAATGTTGGTTTCAATTTTATATAAAATTAAACGGCATTTGAATACGACATGTTGGTTCAACTGTTTTCAATTTGTATTTTTGCCGTGATTATCTTGACGGCGCTGCATGTCACAGAGTTCCGGCATTCGTCAGTTAGTCCTCGTCCGGCCCGGCGTCATGTAAGGTTGGACGAGGAAGTCAAGTCTTTAATAAAAGTAAATCCGAATTGTGCTTCAAAAACAAGTTCTTTTGCTTTGTGATCTTCTCCTGCATCCTTCCTGCACGCGGCCACGTAACGAACCCGCGACTTGTCGCCTCTTTTTAAAGACGGGGGATGTCAAATTGTAAGTACTTTATGTTACGGTACGGCTTAACTTGTCAAGAACAATTTTCTTTGAAGGGCTATAAAAATGTAAAAAATAGTCTTACATCAAATACATCATAAATTCTTTAACTTCATTAAAAATATATGTTAAGAAAATCAATAAAAAAACAAAATATTCAAAATATTTAGTTTATAATTCAGGAGCAGAGTAATATTTAAACAATGTTAGGTAGGGAATTGATGGTTTTGGCGGAAGCTAAGAAAGAAAATTACTCATCTTAGGCGAAACAATTATTTACATTACAGTTATTTTTCGGTTTCCTGATATTCAAAAACTTGAGGTATAATTACTGCGCATGCTCAATATGAAATATTGCTCAATATAACTGATCGTCTAGGGTTCGCCTTAAAGTAGGTTGCTCAAGTTTTTTCTCTTTATTAAATGTCGGAATGAAATTAAAGGCGTCAATGAAGCTGCGAATTATTTGCGTTTGGGCGATTGCCGCTATCAGATAGCAAGTGTCAAATCTCAGACTTTGGTCTGCTACACAATTCAGCCGAGGAGAATGGTCTAACGAATAAAGCACACGACTGTTATGCAAACAGTCACGGATTCGAACCCCGATGAGACTTGATTTTAAAGTGAAAAGTGTATAAATATATATAAATACTCTTTTCATTTTGTAAGACTGATTATTAAACAGAAATTATTTACCGGTGGGTACCAGCTCAGTGGTCAAAGCGTTTGTTTTGCAATCCAAAGGTCGTGGTTTCGATCCCTGATGGAAATTAAAAAAAAAAGATTTATAGTCGATTTCCGAGTTCTAAAAACTACCCCCGGTTGGTGTGAATTTGATCTGTCACTCGTAAAATGACAGTCATAGCATATTCATTAAAATTTGTGGTAGACGAAAGTCGTCCCGTGAAGATCACCCATTCATAGTAAATTCTTGGAATAATAAGGATGATGCGCGGATCTCGGGCTGTAGTCTATGACGTTGGCGGATCAACACTTCACATTCAGCGCTTAGTCATATGCACTATCGTAGGCGTCATAGACTTCCACAGATGAGACTTCAGAATTACTATAATTATCACCATCTGTCAGAATTACCTTGTAAGCGAGGGGAAGATCCATCACGTACGGCTGCCAAGCCAAGACAGCTCCGCAGGCAGCTCACTAGGTTAGGGATTTCGAGTGGGGGAACCAAGGTACACTACAGAACCGTGAGATCTACCATAACAGCGCTTTTCAGGACTGTAGCGCCATGAGAAACTTATTTTACGGTTCTTCGTACAAACATACAAGCAAACCATTTAATGTCATCTAATAAAGCGAAATAATGAGAAAAACGATGGAAATGAATATTTAAAACAAAGGTGACGTTAAACTATTGTTGAAATATAAATAAAGATATAAGATAATAAAGATATAGATTTGTATTTGAATCAACTGTGAAGTTATATTACTTTCAATATTCATGTTTTAAAGAGAAAATATAAATAGCTAAATTGAGAAATAGAAGAAATGTGAATACCTCCCAAAGTGCTAGATTCAAACTTATTCGTGACATTGCTTGATACTTCATAGTTGAATTTCGTTGACAAATCAATACCACAAGTAAGGTATTTAGTTATCATTTAAAAACATTTAAGCAAGTGTATAGAGGCAAGCAATTAGATCTGTACATCTCTGTTTGATAGTATTCTCCTGAATGTGTTTACACAAAGTAAGAAGACACGTCACGGTATTCTCATCAGAGATACTATCGTCCTGCCATATCCTCTTATCCGGAGATCTAGACTGTCTTTCGGATACGCCAGAAGAATCTATAAATTAAAGAGGCTTTCTGACTTTTGGGTGTGAGACAATGTTTATTATATAATTAATTGAATTGTTTTTTTTACAAGAGAATCAAATCATTAAAATGAATATTCGTACCATCAAAATTGTGAACCTTTATAAAAACTAATGTAATGGGTACATTTAATAATTAATTAATCCTTTAATGCTGAATAAGAACGATGTTCATTCATGATCAATGTGACAATATTTTACTAAATGTGATCCATAATGTTATAAAATGAGCCAAGGAATGTTTGATGCTGAAAAAGCAACCAAGACGACAGATAAATAAGTGGCAGTGTATATATTATTAGATATATTTCTGAAAATATAAAAATAAGTAGAACGTTAGTTGATTATTTTTGCAGTTATAAATACTTTTTGTGACTCATCTTATAGAATATAATCTGTCGTTATATAATTATTATATAAGAATAATGACTGCCGCGCGCCCACAGAGAATCGCAACGCTTCCTTATCATGGCATGGAAGCCATCTACTCGCCCCTCCGTCAACATGCCTGAAGCACTGCAGTATCGCGGCAAACCCAACCACATTCGGAAGGCGTTGTTATACTGGACCCGGAGTGCACTGTAGACCTTCTGAGTATAGTCAGCCCATAGGCCGCACGTGTAGAAAGAAAATTATGTATTAATATTTAAGCTGTTTTACTTGTCTAACATAAATGCAACGACGCTGTTATACTACTTTGTTAAGATAAGGTATTTCTTTGTAGACATTGACTATATGATGGAAAAAATACATTGTTATACGACGAGTATATTATATAATTTCATTTTGGAAACAAATTTTCGGAATGTCAAAAAAAACAACAAAGTTTTACTTGCTTACCAAGAACTCGATGAGTTTTCCAGTTATGGGCGGGTTGCAAGAAAGCTTAACTATGATGGGTTAATGACCGTCAAAATAAAAGAAGAAAACAATTAACAATCTTGTAATAATGAAAAACTATTTCAAAAGACTGAAATTTTTAAAACAATTATTAAAGCACGGTCCTATCTCGTTGTGTTTTGTGATTTCCATCACAAATATCAAACAACAGTGATAAATAATAGTTTGATAAATGTTCAACTGCTTCGAGCTTATGATTGCAAAATAAAATTGTTTCAATATATATTTTAGAGCTTCTTAATGTCTTTCAAACTTCAAAACTACAAAAATAAAAATTCAGAATGTTTCGAAAAGTTATATACGAGGGTTATCCGTAAAATAAAGTTCCCAGTGATTTTTCACAGTGTAAAACATGTTTAATTCCATGAATGCGTACATTTTTGGAAAGTTCAGACTTTTACCTATTTTTCCACATAGTCGCTACTGAAGTCAATGCATTTTTGCATGCGGTAAACGAGCTTTTTTTTGAATGCCCGAATCAAAAAAATCTCGTATTTAAAAAAAAATATACCCATATAGCGATCCGAATAGAAATAATCACATATATACAGTTATTTAAAAATAATCTTTCATCACTTGATTAGCAGTTATGCTTAGAGTGACAGAAATAATATATTTAATTCAAATTCTATTAAATTAATGCGGTTTCAAAACGTTTATTATTTGAATCTATCGTCATAGTATTTAATTTGTTTTGTTTTTACATCTTAAAGCGTTGAAAGCTTATATCTTTCGTGATATGAAATGCAACTTCGTTATAAAATAATGATGCTAAGTTAGCCAAAGCAAATTGTTTTTAAAGATATGTAAGAGCGTCTCAAACTTAAAAAAATATACTAAGTCTTGTAAGAATCATTGGATGAAGTTATGAATAACTATAGTTACATTTCATTTTATTAGTTATAAATGCCAATGGGTATAGCTGAATGATCAAAGCGTTTGCTTGACTTGACAAGTCAAAGGTCGTGGGTTCGATCCCCGACGGAAATTAAAAAAAAAAAGATTTTTAGTCGATTTCTGAGTTCGATTTCCTGTTGGTGTGAAGTTGAACCCTCACCTGTAAAATGTCAGTCATAGCCTTTTACTTAAAATTTGTGGTAGACGAAAGTCGTCCCGTGAAGACAACCCATTCATAGTAAAATTCCTGTAATAATAAAGGATGATGCGTGAATGTCGGGATGTAGTCTATGAAGCTGGTGGATCTACACTCCATAAGTAGCGCTCAACCATATGTAACATGGTAAGCGTCATAGAATCCACAGATGAAACTTAAGCATCATTATCAGCATCTGTCGGTATTCTCCTGTATGTGTATACATAATATATATAAGACACATAGAATGTGGTCAGTTATAAAATTGCAATGGCAGTAATATATTCAATATTGGTAAACACTAATGTAAAATGAATGATTAATTAACAAATAAAATGGAAACCTAACCTGACCTAACCTAACCTATTATTGATTACCATTCATTATTTTTTCCTGCCAATTTATTATTATTTTTCTGCTGCAAGATTATTATTTTGTACTTACTTTTTAAGGTATTTATACCTGACTGTTTTTGCTAAATAATAACTGTTTATTAATTGAATTAAATACTTCCAAAAAAATAGTTGTCTTTATATTTTCATTTCTAAAAATAACAAATTTTAAATTTAACCGTATGGATTTCCTCTAAAGAAATATTTATACACTATCATTATCTCTTAGACTTACACAAATATCACACATACGATCAGCATGCAGTGTCTAACCGACCTGTACATCATAGAACCAACTATCTTAAACCGGCTATTCTCTCATCCACACTTTTACTGAAATATCCTTTTTAATTACGAATAATATGCTCCAAATACATTTACTACCATGGGTATTCATTGGATTTTGGTATTACAGTATGCTTCAACCAGAGATTGGCAGTCGAGTGACATAGTAATATTATAGAGCTGATTTTTTCAACGCACGACATAATTTTTTTTACGTAAATTTGGGATACTGCGAAGGATCTAACAGATGTTTTGGCGGCAGTTTATGATGGCCAAATGTAATTTTTGATACTCTCCAGAAAAGATTCTCATATAATTAATAGGAACTCAGCTGGAGAAAATTAATAAACCCATTATCACTATAATTGTATCAATAAATGAAAAAATATATATTTCAAAAGTGTTTATATAATAAAAATAATTATTATATAATTAATTGGAGCCATTAGGCATTATAACAGTTAATTTCACATAAAATGAATCACACACTCAACTTCTAAGGCATTAAGAAACGTGTTTAGTGGCTTTGGTGTTTAACAAAGTCCATACAGAATTATTTATTAGTTCTTTACGTATTACATATCCGTTTTCGCACGGTATGCTTTTGAATATTAAAAAAAACCTATTTGGATTAAATACTACTACTATCAATCAAATAGTGCTACGTATTATTCTCTAAATTAAAATTAAGAAGGGTACAATGGCATAATTTATTTAATTTATTATAGTAGATAAATCATTTATTAAGTCATTAAAACGTCATGTATATAATCAAGTAGCATTTTTTAATTACATTTATGATTGGTTTTGTTATTAAGAGTAACTAGTGAGGCTTAAATTAGATTAAGTATTTGACATATTAATAAGTTTTTTTCGATTTTGTTAATTTTTAAAAGTATCATATAATCATATTTAAATGAAAGTTACGTCAAAAATACAATATACTTTCAATATTTCTAAGATTAAAATTAAGCCTTTCATTACGGCTTGGTTTGAATACAAATTATACTGTCAATTATAAAACTAGTATTTGAAGCATAAATGTACTTATCTGGTATATTTTCATACATCACATTGGTTTTTGTATCCTTTAGCTATCAGATGATGTATAAAAAAGTATTCTAAGAAAGTAGAAAAACGATATTTCACGTCAATCGATGTCAACGGTCGAGGAATATTATGACGGCATATGCCGACAACCGATGCGAAAGGGTTAAATATGTTGATATATTTTACATCGCATATTTCTCACCATTACGATGAATATTTTTATATTAATACTTTGAGTAAACTAGTAGCTTTGAAAACCATATTCGACATTTCATATCGATAATTCCAGGGGCATTTACATTAGGAATAGAAAGAGGCTATCATATTAGGTTGTTTGGAAATTAATTTCTTTTTTAATCAACATAATAACTTATTTGTCCTTTTTCAGAGCCAATTTCACACTTGGACCAAATAATCATTATACAGAAATATATAACAGTTTTCTTCTCTTCAAATCCTGGACAGTGTAATCCATTGATTGAGTCCGCTGTATGCGGGAAACGTGTTTTGTGTTCGTGTTTGTGTGGGGGTTGGGGAGATTGCAAGTGTATATTTATCTGTTTCTTGAAGAGATCCAGATTGTAGGAAGGAGGAAAAACAGACGCGGGAAGAGCATTCCAAAGCTTACCGGTGGCATTAAAGAAGGAACTTTGAAAATTACCATATTTTGGTCGACAGTTTGTCGGTTGTGGGTGGGTGTAGGAGGAATTAGTTCTTTCAGTTCCGAAGAGCAGCGACCTTGGTAATAACGGTAGAAAAGACTAAGTGAACCAATCTTACGCCTGGTGTTCCATTAATTGCAGGTTAGATGTAAGAGTGTCATTGTTTATCAAACATATTGCTCTTCTTTGAACTGACTCAATTAAGTTTAGAAGGTATTTCGAGGCTCCAATCCAAAGGTTACTGCCGTATTCAAGAATAGGTCAAATTTGTCCTTCATAAAGAATAAGAAGTGTTTTATCGTTGAAATACCGACGTGATCTATATAATACGCCTAGTTTTTTGGAAGCTAGCTTAAGCTACGAGTGCAGAGTTGACTTGGGATAAATTAAGTAAAATGGCAGCTGAACTAACTATGTGGGGGTAATTTGTGGAGGTATATGTTACTGAAAAATTAAAAGTAAAACATAAATTTCTTATGCGTTTGTTTTTTGTCTGTTTTTCTCCTTATTGACAGATATACTTATAAATATAATCAGTGTGTAACTATCGCGGCTGGTTCAGATTGCTTGGCCTACGGTACGGTTGGCTGGAGGTTCCATGTCGTTTTTCTTTGACAAACATCGATCTGACCCTTTCACTGCTGCTTGGAAAAAGCCTTTCACTTTGCTCAATCCCCACAAAGTGCCGAGAAAATTCCATCGTTTGGCTCCAATTCAATTATCCCCCGGCGCAGGGTTGTTGAACTGTTTTCTGAGATTTCAGGACCACGCATGGAATTTATTGTCCGAAGGACAAACAAATAAAGGAACATAAATTAATACATGTTATGCACTTATAGGAGTGACCATACTGATTGATTAAAAAATGTAAATGTTACTTTAATAATATGTATTATTTAATTACTCGTATATACACTCAAGGAAAGGTATTAGAAGGCTTCCAAGGAACACGAAATGAAATTATCAGCTGTCTTCTACGTACGTATACTATAGCATCAGTAAAATGTCATGCATAGGTTCCCTTATATGATTTTCTTAATAATTATATTGTAAATCACGCCGGTATTTCAACGATAAACAACTTATAAAGGAGAATTCCGACCTATTCTTGAAAACGGCAGTCACCTTTGAATTTGAGCCCCAAATTACCTTCCAAACTTAATTGACTCAGTTCATAGAAGAGCAATTCGTTTAATAAACAATGACACTCTTACATCTAACCTCCAAGTAATGGAATAGAGGCGTAAGATTAGTTCACTTAGTCTTTTCTACCGTTAATACCATGATCGCTGCTCTTCGGAACTTAAAGAACTAATTACACCTACACCCACCCACACCGACAAACGGGTCTTATACTTGCCGAACAATCCATACACGGTTAACATGTGTCGACCAAGAACTGTCAGTTTCGAAAGTTCCTTCATTAATGCCACCGGTAAGATTTAGAATGGTCTTCCGGCGTCTGTGTTTCCTCCTTCCTACAATTTGGATCTCTTGAAGAAACAGATAAATTTATACTAAAACACAAAAATAAAAACAAAAATATCGGGAGAGTAGACTGAATACGGATATCGGAAATCTAAGAAAAATTGAGACTTCTGCGAACAATAGTGACACCTGACAAACACACACGCCGATGCTCATTGAACTATATGAAGTTATGTAAAATGATTTGTCAATTGTATTTTTTTTAACGTCTGCAAGTTGATTTTAACTCACGCAACGAAAATACTGAAGAGTAATAAGAAAACTTGAAGAAGAAGGTGAAAAGGAAGAAAGTTACGTAATACGTTTTTCTCATTACGTAAATATTTTCGTTGCTTTGCGTCATGTCTGACTTGGATGGATAAAGACCCATAAAAATGTTGTCCGCCACTGTCTCGGTGTATGTGTAGCACCGCAGAGTGGCGGATCATCGCTCGGCATTATATTGGACGCATGATATCAAGATCCGGCGGCGGAGCGTCATGACAGGCAGCGCCGCTCGTAAAGCCAGGCCTGCCAAAGTATCACGACACCGTCGACGGAAGCAGAAATGGCAAATCGTTTGAAGATTTTATTTTATTTTGATTAATGAATTTCATCGTCCTAGAGATGGCAAATGGAGCATTCACATTGGCCGACCCTATGCAAGATGGACTGACGATATCAGAAGAATTGCGGGACTGGCGTGGTGCGAAAGGGGGAGGATCGAAGAGTATGGAAACTCATGCGGGAAGCTTACGTTCAACAATGGACGGATACAAGCTAATTATGATGATGATGATGTCATTTAAGGCTTCTCAAATTGATCACACAGTATACACCCATATCTCGCTATACGGCTGCTCTTTTAACGGTATTTCGCTATAACGGCCCTCTTCAATTAAGGCACGTTTTCGAATTTTGGCCTAAAATTATGGAAAAAATGGAAAAACTATTGATTATATTGATTGAGGACAATAACAAAAACGAAGACTGGCAATGAGTCAAATGACCATACAGGAAAAAATGTATGAATTTTTATACGAATAATTGATTCGTTATACGACTTTTAGATATGCGGCCAAGTTTCGTGAAACGTATCTAGGCCGTAAATCGAGGTATGGGTGAAGTAACAATTTTAAGTGGAAATGTGTTTAAGCATTGGCGGACATTGAAAAATGAGGAGATAATAAAAAAAATTTAAAAATGCTAAAGCTAATGGTGAACAATCGCTGAATGAAAATTCTCTCACGTTCCGACAAGATGAGTATTCAAACGAAGAAAAATATTCGCGAAATTCCATAAAACATTTCCATATTAATTTTTCACCCAATGTACGATTCGAATGCAGCTTCAACACGCATTTATGTCTGGAATAAGCAATTTTGAACTGTACAAAGAAACCCTGATTGCATGAATAATTGAGTTTTATCAGATTAAATATTTATTTGGGTCAAATTAAAATATGAATGGGCGATTGATTTTGCTGGAATGAATTTTAAGAGTTTTTTTTTTCATAACTAGTAGTTGGGACTGTCATGACTTTTTCTTAGAAAAAAAATGTTAATTATATTCGAACTATAGCAGAATCGTATACCATTCAATTGTTGAATTGTGATGGTCATATGACCATACTAGATTAAATAGTACAACTAAATGGAAGCCATATTTTTTTGAAACCGTCACATAAATACTACACATTACATATTAAGATCCTTACTTGAGATTAGGAGAATATTTTGGCAGCTGATAGAGTTTTGTTTTTCGCTGATGCTATAGTGATTATTATATTATATTAGTTGTACAAAATTAATTTAGTGTGATAAATAATTTATTTTTCGGTAGTTAAAGCCATCCAAGGAAATAATACACTTTGTAAAACCACATAGTTCAGTATTTTATTCTTTAAATGTGTATTAACCGTTAAGTTACATAAAGCATTCTACGAAAATAAGATATAGTTTATTTTTATCTAAAGATATCCTTACAGATTAAAAAGGAAATACAACGTCAATTTTTAAAAGAGAAAAACAAGTTCTGTTAGAATATATATATATAATCGTGTCGGAAACAACAGGGTCAGATCCTGTCTGCCCAGAAGTGGGCGACGTCGATGGCGTTACTTCTGGCCATCATCAGGTCTTCCTGGGTGCAGCCACTCGGGCACAGCGCACACTCCAGAATGAAATATATAGATACTGCAATAAACAATATAAATATATATGCTAAAAAATAAAAATAAAGGTATATTTAAAAAATATACATATAAACAGAATAATATGCCATATTATCTCACATTATTTATAAATAAGTTATGGGACTAATTATATATTAAATATATAAATATATTTATGCAGTATCACCAAGATCTTTCAATGACAATTCAAATGTTAATATATACAAAAAAATAACCAACATAATAAATGCCTTCTTGGTGACCATAAAATACTGCCAAGGAATGATTTAATAATAATATTATGAAACCATTAGCAGGAGAATTCCGATGGATGGTGATGGAGGTGATATCTCATCAGTGGATTATATAATGCATGCCATTTTAGGGATGGCTTAGCTCTGTATGAGGTGTGTTTATCACATAAGTCATTAGACTAGATCACGGCATTCATGCATTTAAGGGCATTTAAATTCACTGTAAATGTATGAAATTTACAGGACTATTTTTTTCTGGACGGATTTTAATTAATGTCCTAAATTACACTGTTTTATGAAAGAGCATTAAAGGTTGCACCAAGTGGTTGAATATTTGTGAGAAAATGTGATTTTTTAATGATATTTAAAAAAAACAAATAAACCGATAAAATATTGACATCAGCATGATGTAGCCCTTGCTTACTGGTACCGAAAACCTCGATATACAATCTTTCGTATCTTTTCTGTCCGCTTGCCATAAATTTGTGTGTCCGCCATATTGGTACTAGTTATATAGACCGCCGCTTACCACGCTGGTGACCGACCACGGGCCGCACGGATCAGTGGAGTTTTGACTACCGAGAAGGTCGTCGCATTATGGCCGGCGGCATGTCATTCCGCCTGGCCGGAAGCTTGTAAAGTTTTAACGTAAATATATCAATGTGCTTCTGAAAAAAGTCTTTGTTTTGATGCCTTTGTCATCACGCCCTCACGCGACGGAGTAACACCTTTTTTTGAGAGGAAGATGTTAATATGAAGTAATTACTAATGTAAAGTAGCATTGTTTTATTCATGACAATCGAACCTACGACTATAAGAGTATAATATATGTATTATATAGAGATATAAAAATCTATTTGTTTTTTATATGTTGATGGGATTAAAATTTAAATCAAATCAATACATTAAAAAGCGAAGGAATTCATTCATACAATTGTAGATGTACATTCTCTAAACACGAATAATAAAGATGAAATAAAATAATAGTAACCATATGTCATGATTTAATGGTACTCGTATTCATAATACTAATTACATAATTGCATTGTTATTAGATGAGCAAGCAGAGCTTTGAAACATTATAAATAATTGACCGGAGTTACGAAAATAAATAGGTCAAAATTTAAATTGGCCGTTTGACCATACAAGGGTCAAAATACGACCAGCTGTTGGATTTGATATCAATCCAAAATAAGTAAAAGGTCGCTTTTCATAGCGGCCTCTCATTGAATGAAATGCCAGGTCAGATAAACTTATTATAGGGTAATTGTTAGGCAATAAAAAATAACGCGGCAACTTTAGTGACCTCTCACATTTTGTAACAACAATTATTGCAATAAAGCCAAATATGGGGACAAATATAAGCGTTGTTTTAATCTGCTTGAGAGATTAAGCGGAATATTTAAAATTAATACAATTTATGACATAATTATGTAATTTAATATTACAAATCTCATTTTTATTCACAGCTGAATACATCGTATTTACTTTGCATTACGTACTTTTTAATAATTATTTTAGTCTAATTTTAAAGCTCCGGCGTTCAGTCGGAAGAGAAGTGTTTTTTAGAAAACGTAAACGTTAATCAAACGGCTCTGGTATCTTAGCAACGGTAGCAATATTCGGGAGTCCAAACACGCCAATCAATCATCGTCATACAAAAACCGTCCAATAATAAATACGCCGCATCAAATAGCAGCATAGACATTCAGACGGATGAACAATGTGGTCTGTCCTTTTGAACTCCTAAGAGCCTCTTACACCTCATTAATTATAACTAAGATAATCGATTTCGAGGAGAACTTACTTAGAAAAAACACCAATCAATTTATTTTAGTTAATAGCGCGTTAATGGATTGTTAAAAAGTGACCTGTTTAGATGAGTGTGTTCGTATCTGTACACGCGTTGCTTTTAACTGAGTATGGTGCCACTAATAAACTAATTTTACCAGTATTTCATTACTTAGTGAGATAATTAGTTAATACATCGGATGTCTTGGAATAAGGCATGAGCGATGGCAACAGAAAAACTTAGTTGTAGAAACTTGTAGTGACCGTATTCTTCGAATTTAGGGAAGTACAAAAGCAATGTTGCTTTTTTTACGAATCAATAAAGTATGTACTTCTATTTATATTTTTAGCATTTACTTTGAAATATATTTCAACATTAAATAGATAAGGAATTCATACCATGTTTTAACATCACAGTAGTGTAACACTTGCTGGAAGACTGCAGTTTCGCGATGTAAGAAGGCTTCTTTGGTTTCAACGCGTACAAAAGTACTACGTCTTATATTTAACTGAACTGATGAAGCCTTCATAGATCGCGAAACTGTATTACTCCAGCAAGTGAAACAGTACTTAATGTTATCCATGTGGAAATAAGATAAAAATCCTTTTCTATTTATGTAATATGTAACTCTATATGAAAGAACATCTGTCGATAGATGCAGCTTTTGTCATCAATTAACAAGAGAAATCATCACATGATTTCATCGCATTTCCGACATCGAAAAATACTTGATATCAAGTAAATAACTTGACAGTTGATTAAAATGTTTTTTTATATATTATTAACGTTATTTGTAAAAATGTGTCGTATTTTTTAAATATAATTTAATTAAAATTACTACTACGAAGAAGAAAAATATGGCGAAAGAATTATTCTGTGAGTTTAAAGAAATCCTTTACAAAGAAAAATAAAAAGTTTTTTTTTTATGTAAGCACATACAGGAGAATACCGATAGGCTTCCAAAGCAAACGCTTCGACCATTGAGCTATACCCGCCGCTAAATGGAAAATAATTAAAAAATAAAATGATAGTACAGAAAACGAATTCGTTACAATATATAAAAAAATATTAATTAAAAATATAGAAGATATTGATTCTTACACTAAATATTTATGACTATTTTTTTGGGCAAATATTTGTTTTTTTTTTTACTTCGATGTGCGCACCGCTTAATATGCAAAATGTCTATATGATAAACTGACAAATAGTAACGTTTCAATTCTTTGAATACTTCAAAGTTGAATAATTCGCTTCACGATTCTCTTTGAAATGAAAAACCGAATGTGTATCAAAAAAATATTTCCAATCAAAGAATCTTTTGTCAGAGTACATCACTGTTAATGGCGTGCTCGACTAAACTAGCCCAAAACCCTACAACATACAAATGGGGTTAAAAATATGAAAAAAAAAACATTTCTATACTTTGACATCAGCATGATATAACCCTTGCTGACTGGTACCGAAAACCTCGATGTACAATTTTGGACTCTTATTTTCGTTCGCTCATCGGACACGCATGTGTTGTCATTTTGTAATTCCGTTAGGAGGACTAGTTATATAGATCGCCACTTGCGGCGCTGAATGTCACAAAACGCGGCGCCCAGTCAGTTGTGTGCCGACCGCGTCGAGGTCGTATTATGGCCGGCCCGGCATGTTATTCCGCTAGAGCCGGAAGTTTGTAAAGTTTATCATGAAAATATATGTGCTTCTGGAAAAGTCTGTGTGTTGTTCTTCTGCTCCTCATCCCGCCACCACGCAGTTCAAAAACGAACTTAGAGAGGAGGATGTCATTTGGCGCCCCACGTCGGGCGCCATGAGTGAACGATGAGCGAACGAAAATAAGAGACGAATGATTGTATATCGAGGGTATCGGTACCAGTCAGCAAGGGCTATATATCATGCTGATGTCAACTTATTTCTTACTACATTATTAAAAGTACATCAAAATTCCAAGGTTAACTTACGGTTCAAAGATGTGGAATCTTTCAGCAGGTTTTTTAAAAATATATTTAAGGTAACTTGGATCGTCGATGGACGAAAAACTGAATAAAGTATATCTATAAAGTGTCTTAAATTTACTAAAAGTAGATGCTCATCCGAAAGAATAAGTGTACAAAAATGATAAAGGGCTGGACCAGTAGCTTACCCAGCACATATACAGGTATGTGAACTTTACTCGAATACTAGAAATATTAACTCTCGAGTATTAACTGAACGCGCAACGACCTCCAATCTAACAGGTTTTACCCATGAAATAAAGAACATCTTACGTGCTACGGAGAAATCGAGGCTCGGAGTGTCTCTTAAATAAAAATAATCTGAAACGAGGGTTTACTGAGTAGTAAAACCGAGCAAAATAGTAAGCAAACATAATTGGCAATCGTCATGATACGTAGTCGTAAAGAGAACAATCACCGAGGAAGAAAAATGTTGCTGTAACGTTCAAGATCTGGCAAACATAGTGCTGGGTAAACCTCTGCAAGATGGACCAAATATATCAGAAGATTATTATTAATTAAATATACATATACTATACATAAAATTCTTTTTTCAACGCGTCAATCCAAGCACAAAAATAACGGCAGAAGCGGGATGCGAACCGCGGACCTTGGAAACCAACTATGTCCGGGTATTCATACCGCTCAGCCAACTGGGCTATTGCTATGCCTGGACCGACTCGCGTTGAAACTAGTATTTATATCATTGTTATCATCGTACGATAGATGTCGCTATAGTATATATTCAAAGTATGTATATTTTTATTATTTTATTATTCAATCAGTCATCATTTATTCACAAACTTAATATTATTACTTTCCGACAGTCTATTTATTTTAGTAAGTACCACTCGGGTCTCGAACCAAACTATAGACTGAATGGATGAGAAACGACTACTTATAGTTCCGACTCGGACTTTATAACCAATCATTTACCTGTGTTGCTGATGAATAATTTTACCTTATTGATATTGTCTCAAGGAGACATTATTATATGATTTTTTTTAAATTTTATTAGAATATTATTTTATTATTTCAATATTCTAATCTACTTTAATATCTATTTTATATCTATTCTAATCTACTTATATATATATATAATATTGTAATATAGTCAATGATCTATAAAAGTAGATTAGAATATTGAAATAATAAAATAATATTCTAATAAAATTTAAAAAAATCATATATATCAGAAGAATTGCGGGTGGAGGCTTGATGCCAAAAGTGGAAGATAGAGAAGGACGGAGACTCATGCGGGACGTATACATTTAATAATAGACAGCCACATGGTGATAAAATTCATGAAAACTCTCTATTATTAAAAGTAAGAAAGTGACGATTTCATTACGTTTTAGAATGACTAAAAAGTGTTAAATAAATTTTTATCGGATTCTTTCGGTTTGGTACCGTTGGTGTTGGAATCAAAGTTCTTGGTTAACAGGTTTTACTGGAGCTCCAATGTCACCGAATGTGTGTTTTTTGCTTCGGATTCAAACGGTGCCGGGTTCAATACAACGTCATGATCTGTATCAAACACACGAGCAGGCGAGCCACGAGAGACGACGAAACCGTGTCAGGTCAGAGAACATACTTCCCTGGCCACATATGCACGGGAAAGACCAAAACCAGCCTTAGCAACTATCATGTTGATCATACTTTTGGCAACAGGTGACCATACCATGTCGAAAGCACCAGTTATTTTGCGCTGCATAGTATTAGTAGGATTGAA
Source organism: Glossosoma conforme (assembly GCA_022606575.1). Classification (NCBI taxonomy): domain Eukaryota; kingdom Metazoa; phylum Arthropoda; class Insecta; order Trichoptera; family Glossosomatidae; genus Glossosoma; species Glossosoma conforme. Next base: position 397,687 of record JAGTXR010000014.1, on the reverse strand, counting down.
GTTTAACCCAACCAATATTTGGCGGTTAAACGGTTGAAACCACCAAATATAACCAATAATCTCATTCATCGAGAGCGTTGAAATTATCATCGGATCTCTTTTAAAAAACTAAATAAATTCTTAAATATGCCTCGTATACTACAGCTGCCGTTTTTTAATATTTATTTCTCTTCCTAGATTGATGACAAGAACGATGTACAATACGCACATATTGCAATATATATATACTAACATCCTCCTCTCTTTCAAAGGTAGTTATTCCGTCGCTTGGTGACAGGTTAAGGTGCAGATTAATAACACAGAGTTTTTGTATATAGTGACAGGACTTGTCAAAAATGCCAATATGGCGACACATCATGTACGACAAGCGAACAGAAATAAGAGACGAAAGATTGTACATCGAGGTTTTCGGTATCAGTTAGCAAGGGCTATATCATGCTGATGTCAATAATTTACTTTCATTTTGAATGAGAAATTGATTAAGGAGACAACGTTAGAATGATGGCAGCTGACAATTTTTTTCGGTGACCAATATGTGCTCTAGTGGAGGAGCGGAATAATGTTTTTTTTTCTCGGTGTATTCAACGTCAAATATATAATGCCCTGACCATGGTAATATAAAGTTTATATTACCTTTATATTATATTAGCTGGTCGTTTATATTATAAACGACCAGCTAAATGCCTAAAACAAGATGATGTTATGTCTTAAGGCTGCAGAAGCAGAGATAATTAAGATATAATTTTAAAAATGTAAGAATTGATTCAAACATCTCAGAGTGATATTTTTCTTTCATGTGTTATGAAAAACTATACAACTAAAATACTACAACAGTTTTGTAGTTGTCTCTAAATAAAATACTATAGTTTCTCTTATTGTGTGCAAGTGAAGTATCACCGTGAAAAAAAAACGTCAAAAACAAGTTCCAAAAGACCTGACCTTATTTCTTGTACAAAAGAACCAAAAGCGTATGAGGTAATAAATATTCAATTAAAAGTGTTCGTAATATATATTCGTATCATTATTTATGTTACTTAAAATAATAAATCATAAATTGCCGTAATCGAAATCATGAAATGTGAATATTAAATAGTTTTTTGAACGATTAACTGTAAATCGTTGTCGCTAATCACTTCAATATTAAACATTAGTAGACTGATCTTTTCCTATAATATAACAATGCACGACAATGAAATTTTCAAGATGATGTAATATTTATAACTGATCTTCAAGTCAAGATATGGTATCTTCTTTTGGATAAGCTAACTACTATTCAGAAGTACTATCGAGAAATCCAAAATATACGAAAGAACTTTATATAAACGTCAGAGCATAAATTTAAATAAGAGTTGATTTTGTTAGAAAGATGGACAATATACAGAGGAACTAATTATATTGTCAGCAATAAATTTAATTATTGTGCAGTAATTCTTTATAAAATAGTCAGTAATAAATACCATTAAGGTTATCAACTGACAATACTTGGTGAAACTGCATAATTATAATTTTAGAATTAATTGTAATTAAAAAATTGATAAATTAAAAATATTTAGTTTTGATTCACAAATTATTTTAACGATTACATGTTTCGGCCTTCCTGAAGACCATCTTCAATAAAATAAATTTTATTGAAGATGGTCTTAATTTGTGAATCAAAACTAAATATTTTTAATTTATTAATTTTTAATTACAATTAATTCTAAAATTATACTAATAAATACATAAAAAGGGCAGTAATAAATAATCACTTGGCGGTTAAAAATATAAATTCGCAATAGATTTTTTTACATTAAATATTATAATAATTTTATGATAATTGATAATACGTTAGGTTAGGTTAGGTAAGGTTTCCATTTAAGGTGCTAATTGTTCATTCATTTAACAATTATAACTGGCAGTGTTCAATATATTACTGCCATTTTAATTCCACGACTGACCACATTCATACTGACACAGTGGATACTGTCAATTTATTTAATTTATTTAATTTATTGTTAAAACCTTGAATTAATTAATGAACAAATAGATAGATACAGGCCTTATTTAATTAATGTTTCACATGCGTTATTTGACAGCAAGTCTTACCCATAAAATAAAAGTCACCCAGCGTGCTATGGAGAGATCCATGCTCGGAGTGTCGCTAAAAGATAGAATCCGAAACGAGGAAATACGCAGAAGAACTCAAGTAGTGGATGCTACCCAACGAATAGGCACACTCAAGTGGCAATGGGCAGGTCATATCTGTCGAAGAGACGACGGTCGATGGGGAAGAAAAGTATTGGAATGGCGCCCAAGAACTGGCAAACGAAGCATTGGCCGACCCCTACAAGATGGACTGACGATATAAGAAGAATAGCGGGAGTGACCTGGATGCGGAAGGCGGAGGATCGAAGAGGATGGAGACTCATGCGGGAGGCCTACGTTCAACAGTGGACGGACACAGGCTGATGATGATGATGATGCGTTACTTTAAATAGTGACTATTTTACGGATCCATCAACAAGTAGAGTTTTTTAAAATAGTTCGGACATTTTCTGTCATACAAAAATATCTTGGAGGCCTCTTGACGTACTGGAAGTACGTAGGTGTACAACACAAATTTTGTTTACCGTTTCATGAATGTACAGATATTTTAAGTTGACGTGTTTTGTGATGTGTACGATATACGAAGTTTTTCGTCAACTAAACAAGATTAATGACTATTTGCTGAGGTGAAATTTGATGGAGTGAAGCGATTGTAAGTGATATATTACGTCACGGTTTATTTAAAGAGAAAAGTTTCAAGTTGATGCTTACAATCGAGAAAGAAAAAGCGTTCCCTCGACATTACCGATACAAATACTCGTATAGAAAATAAACGTTTTTTTTATTATTAAAAATATAATATGTGTTGAGACTCATAATTCGGCAGGGATATATCCGATCGGGCTGAAATAATATATAATATAATATGATAACTTTACCAGACAGATTAAGCCCTAGGCTGAAAACGTCAGTCCAAATTTAACTGTCTGGACTGATGTTTGATGGACTGGAGTGTAAACATGTTTTTATCCGAAGTTTTAAACATGGCTGAGTTCGTGCCTACAAAACCGTTTTTGAGGGGAATGAGACTGCAGAATTATAATTGTACAATTATTAAGAGTTAATGCATCAATATGAATGTATTATTTTAATATGTATAGTAAAATCATGAATTAAATAAATTATTTAATGTTCAGAGTTAGCTATTAGTTACTACATCAGCGTTTAAAGTAATTGACATTGTATTATTGGTGAGATTTTATTTTATACTTCTTACGTCGGTTCTAGATAGGTAGCAGTTTTCTTCGACGATGCTGTAACGCTATACTTTTGTGCGTATGTTTTCCTTTAAAGGGTCTATGAATATCTAATATTTGTTCATAGTAATATATGCAAATTGCTTCTATCAAAAACGCTAAGAGTGTTTTCAAAGAGGTATTTTAATATACGGCCATGTATGGCGAGCGATAACAAGCAAAATGATTCAATAATTACTGTTTAAAAGCGTTATATGTCAGACGTATAAGATAGAGCTGGTAAAGTAACTACAGATAATGATTAGTTCAAGCGAGAAAATATGCTATAACAGGTTGTATGAAATGTATGGGTAAAATTAATCCAGTTGGCGTTGGCGTTGGCGTTTTTTGCTCTAAAATTTGTGTGCAAAATTTTTCCACGTTTCGGTATAAAAGAGTATTATTTAATTTAAATTACACTAAAAGTAAAGTTATAAGAAGTAATTTAAATAAAACGATACAACTTCTCGAAAGAAATCGAGAGTATTTGAAAAACTGCAGTACATTTTTGATGCGAAAAATCTGCAATCGCTATAAACTAAGACGTGTAACCAATTTATCCTCTCAGCTTTGAATTATGGCCCAAAAACGTTAAATCTCCCAACAGGTCTTATTCGTAAAATAAAGGTCACGAGAGATCCATGCTCGGAATATATTTACAAGATAACATTTTATTTGAGGATATCTGAAGAAAAACTCGAGTAGTCGACGTTTCAGAAGGGAAAGACACTTAAGTGGCAATGGGCATGACATATTTGTTGAAGAGACGATAGTCGATGGAAAAAGAGGAACCCAAAATTGGCAAATGTGGTGTTGGCGGAACACCTGCAATAGCAGGAGCACGCTAGATGTGGCAAGAGAAAGATATGTAGACTCCTACGGAAGGCCTACGTTTAAGTGGATGGATACATGCTATTGATGATGATAGTGATGTATAAATATAACGATACATTTCATGATCCACCCTAGATGCTAGTCCTTAAAGTCTATCTGATAAATATCTAGATTGCTATATCGTTCTAAGTTATTCCGGTGTTTGTGAATTTGCTACGCGTGTTGACGTACTACAAAATATTCATAAATTGTTACCGTATTCATTTTATTGGGTTCCTAAATATAATTAATTAAGTGGAAGAACCTTAATATTGCCACATAAAAATATATCTTGCCTTTTCAGTGCTCGGCAACCATTTTTACTACTCAATGGAGACAAGTATTTTTGTCGACTAGGAAAAACAAATTTAGTTATAATGACTCTGTCTCAGCTAAAGCTTATTATTAGTCGCAGAAAAGCTAATTTGTTGCGATAGCTTATGGCTTGTTCCGTCGTGAAAGTGGTTAATGGTCAATAAGTCATTATATTAACACGACTCTCTTTGCACTAAGCCTAGATTATCTAGATATAGCAATTAAGATCTAGAAGTATTTCGAAGGCTTTTAGTCTCATAGAAAAAGCATTGTCATTCTTGAGAAAGAGATTGTGGTGAATAATGAACTGATTGAATTAAATTAGACTGACAATAAACCAATTATTAAATTATCCAATGTAGGTAAGCGAGACATCCAGTGCTGCAGTTGTGCTGTGCGTCAAATTTCCCGTGTACCAGACGTCCAGTGCGTCCCACTTAGACCGATGAGTCGCTGAACGTATTGTCTGTGAAGTCTGTGAACGATAGGCCGTGACACCATTTCTATTACGTTAAAATAATGTAGACAATATGGGAGTTATTTAATACATTTTTAGTATTTATTTGTATCGTAATTGTTAAGGTTATCAATTAATTTTGTGATTTATGCAACGTGAATAGTAATTTATAATACTGTAACCTTTAATTGTTGTTTAGATCAGTTGAAACTCTATCAAATCTTTTAACTTTTTGTATGATTGTGAAAAATATGCATTATTATCTCGACTAAAAATAAATATTTGCTGAAGTATGTTATTTAATGTGTAATAATATGTGTTTGAATAATATTTAAAATATGTCATAGCTAGAAAAATAAATAAAAATAAACTCATGCTGAATGACGTTAAAACAAAAGTAAATTTATATCACGATATTTACTGTTGGTTAGATTGTAATTCAAAAAAAGTAATAAATAATGATGAAGAAAAAGATTGTGTCTACCTACTACTACTACTACCACTAACTAAATCAATCAAAATCTGAAATGTTGTATATATATAATTAATTAATAGTGTTTTTAATAATGCGTCATTAAAAAAATGTATTCTAAAATACATGAGAAAAATTTGGGTGAAACCTTTTCATTTACAACCGTTGTCTCATTATTACGTGTATTATAGAAAATTTATGTAACAAAACGAAAGAATAATTTGAAATTCCTTGTAAAATATCCATTTCATCATTATAAGCGATAAAAAAAACCGAACCAACAATTTCGTTTTCGGTTTATCGGTTTTTTGCTTAAAGAGTTACTTTGAAAGTTTGTCATGAAAAAAGATGTCGGCCGTGAAATTTTAGAGTTTCAATTTTGATCCAAGAAAAGCACGTTCAGCTCAATTTTAGCCAAATTTGTTTTCGCACAACGGCTTGCGAAAAACCTATACATTAATAAATAAAAATAGAGATCTGTATAGACAGGCCATCATTAAATAATTTTGAGATATTGTTGGATGACTTAACATTTCTGTTTTAAAAATATATCTTATATAAAGCGAAAAATGATGAATGGACTAATTATAGTAGTATATTCTTAAAATAACTTCTTTGGTATTCACGGCCAGATTTGATAGTGTGGCTTTTGAGTTTAGCCGTGTGTGGCGAATTACTCCTTTCCAATATTTCGACCGCCATTGCAGGAGTCTTCTTCAGGGTTGATGACTTAGCGGTCGGTTAGGCGGTCGAAATATTGGAAAAGAGTAATTCGCCAAACACGGCTAAGCCCAAAAGCCATAATATCAGTATTTTTTTATATAAAATAATGAGATCTTAATTTTTTTTAGTGACAGCCAAATAAGGGAAGTTATATGGAGAAAATATATTGCTTTCGGTGATATATGGTGGTGTACACGTAGATGCTTAAATTATTAAGGTAGAGATTTCACAATAAAAAAAATATAATTTATTGGTTTTAAGCTTATATAGATGGCTTCCATGCCATAATAAGGAAGCGTTGTGCTTCTCTGTGGGCGCGCGTTCGTGGCAGTCCCTACGCCATGGTCGCTGTGCGGGCGAATAGGTGGGACTCCTGGTTGGAGGGGCACTGGATGCGCCTTCAAGTAGTCATCTAGTGGTGATCCGGTGCTCCACTCACTGAGAGTCAGTGGTTGTTTGAAATTAAAATTGTTAAATGTTATTGATTTGAATTGTCTTTCTTTGATGTATCTGGTTTCAATATGGCTATGTAAAATATATAAATTATTTTCCACATTTATTCTATATCTAGAGCAAATGGTCACCACAAACTACCGATATGGCTCGAAAATTCAAAAGCTGTAAACACAGGTGCTAAGTCTAATTAAAGATTGAGCATTAGGTAATCAACAAATAAACATTTTCGCGCATCCGTTCAGGCGGAGAAATAGTCGAGTGGACTGGGCGGTGTAAAAATGAAAACAGCAAAGGTTGGTTCCAAGGCTCGTGGTTCGAATCCCGCATTTGCCGATATTTTTTCTGAATGAATTGATGCGTATACAAAAAATGATGTATAATTGTATGTGTATATTTAATAACTAAATAAACAGCGTTTCAAATAACATCTCTTCTTCGTAGTATCAATCCGGTGGATTGGTTTGCAGCAACAGAATCTTGCATCTCGATCTCTATTCCTCTCGGTCCTCCGCAACCCTTTTCAGCTCAGCATAAGCGCTACATTTCATATTCTCGAATACTTGCTGTAAATACTCCCGTCTAGGGCGCCCTCTACAGTTTCTACCCTCAACCATCCCCTCCACAATATCGTGAAGAAGACCATCGTGGCGCATGATGTGACCAATCCATCGGGCTCGCCTCTCTGAGATGGTTCTTATTAGTTGCCTATCTTCCTTGATTATCCTGAGAACCTCATTGTTCGTGACGTGGTCTCTCCAGGAAATTCCGAGAATTCTTCTATACGACCACGTCTCAAAGGCCTCTAGTCTTTTTTTATCACTTTCAGATAAGCACCATGTCTCACAGCCGTACATTAAGATGCTCCAAACAAGTGTTTTGGCAAGTTGCTTGCGGAGCCCTAAAGTTATATTCTTTGACTCAAGATTTTGGCTTTTATATTGAAAGCTAGCCTTGCTTGATGCATTCGACTGTTGACTTCTCTTTTTGTTCTGCCATCCCAGGTGATCGTACTTCCAAGGTATACAAATTCTTTTGCATCTTTTAGAGGTACTCCTAGCATTGATATGTTAATTTTCTGCTGCTCATTGCGGCTTACTCTCATAACTTTGGTTTTTGTGCCGTTTATCTTCATATTATAGTTGGAATTAAATATGTTTTCCATGGATGTCAGCGCTTCAGTGAGTTCATCTTCAGTTTCAGCAATCAGAGCAATGTCGTCAGCAAATCTTATCATATCAATCTTTTGGCCATGTATTTTAACCCCCTCTCTATGGCCCATTTTTTCCCTGATGTTATTAATTGCATTTTGTATGTATACGTAAAAAAAACGTACAAATAACATAAAGTTAAGCAAACTCTATTTCAAACAAAGCAGTGTATTTGAGAATATTTAAAAATTAAAATGATCACACTATAGTTAAAACGGAAAGTCGCCACTTAACGTTTTGGGATGGATATATATATTTTTGTATTGTTGGTACAAAAATATATTTTCAACCGGATGTAACCTGAATAAAATAAATGCATTGGTTGAGTCAGCTGATTTATTTACTGTTTTTGAATTAAGCGAATGAATGGCACCTGTATAAATAGTTACGAGTGTGAATACCTTTGTATATGACCGACACAGAAAACTCTGAAATCAGTTAGCGTTATATTGTATAATAGAAACTTTTTTTTTAAATATATATTATTTATTCATTTATCGCAAATGAAAGAAACAATGAGATGGAGTAATAATTTAACCTGATTGTATAGATAAAAAAAAACCACTTTGACAATCAAAACAATTGGAAATTTTCCAATGATATAATTATAATGATTTTTAATAATATGAGCAATTCAATGGCTTTGCAATTTATTGCAATAATTATTTTTAATGATACAAGACTTTCAACTTTACATTGTTATTAACGAATAATATGCATTAAGTGCACTTACTACGTAATAAAATAATTGCTCTTCTTCTTTGCTTTCTCTAATATTGCCTCATGTTGTTATGCTAATGCAAGTCTCAAGTCCGGTCGAAATATAAAGAGAGTTTATAGATAAGGTCAGAAGCCTGCCTATGGTAAAAATAGTAAAATACTCACTGGAGAGACCACGTCACGAACAATGAGGTTCTCAGCATAATCAAGAAAGATAGGCACCTAGTTAGAATCAATCTCAGAGAGGCAAGCCCGATGGATCGGTCACTTCATGCGCCACGATGGTCTTCTTCACGACATTGTGGAAGAAACGGTTAAGTGTAGAAACTGTAGAGGGCACCCTAGACGGAGTATTTGCAGCAAGTGTCCGAGGACATGAGTTATAGCTCTTATACTGAGCTGAAGAGGATTGCAGAGGATCGAGAGAAGTGCAGATCGAGATGCAAGTTTTCCTTGCTGCAAACTAATCCACCGGATTGATATTACGAAGAAGACTTACACTCGTAATCACAAAATTGTCGATTTTGTAAAACAAATTACAAATATAGAAATTACTTAACGGCTCCAAAAAAATGTATTTAGAAGATATGAAATGTAAATAAGTGTGTGTACAATTATATCAAAACAAAATTTGATGAATTTTAAGGGATTTACATTCAAATGAATTTTTATTCCAATGAACATTCCCAATATTAGTAAAAATGAGATTCGTTTTCATGTGAGTTGTCAATCCCTTGTCTACTTTAAAAGATTAAAACCTTTTTCGGCCATTTTGAATTAAGATGCGCAGACATTTTGTGGACATCGCTGAATGTAATGAATGGCGTTACGTAATTCTTGCGGTCCGTTAGATTATGCCAATATCCTCAATGGCGATCTGCATGAAGACCGCAACAAAAAAAACAGCCAAAAGAATTGAAAAAATATAAATTCCTTCACGTCAAATTCATTGAAGTGTAATTTTTAACGATATTTGTTTATTTTGAGAGTTGTCGCTTAAATAAAGTAATACGCTCCCAATTATATGTAGGTCCTTGTAAAAAATAAAATCGACAGCTCAAATTCTAATAGAGTAAATTGTAATCCATCATACGGACATGAAAATTTTAAATACATTACAAACACTAAGTGTTCTTTTGTAGAACAGCAGCTGCCATACATAAGTTTTTAACCCATATACGTGAGATAAGAATGGCAATTTTGACATGGGATAAAAAGTATTTAAGTGGCGCCTAAGAACTGGCAAACGAAGCATTGGCCGAACTCCTGCATGATCGATTGACGACATAATGAGAATATCGGGGGACTGACCTGGATCCGGAAGGCAGAGGATCGAAGAGGAAAGAGATTCTTGCGGAAGGCTTACGTTCAACAGTGGAAGGTTACAGGCAGATGATGATGACGATGATGACGTGAGGTAAACGTAAATGTAATATTTATAATATTTTAGAACAATAAAAGAGTTAATGATTTTTGTATTTCAGTATTTATATCATTCAATTGCATGAATATATTTATATTTAGAAAATAATATTGAAAACTGTCATTTATTGTTCAACATAAATTTACAATTTATAGATGTTTGGCAAGTGTGAGACAAATCTGACGGTTGAAGATATTTGCAAGAATAATTATTTAAATAAATTCAGAAAAGCACCGGCAATCAGCAGATACACGTCATCCGATTAATAACTCATACCTTTAAAATAATAATTAAGACTTTTTTATTCTTGAATGAATCTCTGGTGGAGAAGATAAACATGTCTCTTGAAAGGGTTTCACGATGGGGCGACCTCAACCTCGTCAGTTTCAATATTTCAAAAACCCAATCATGTACTTTCTCCACCAAGAAGACTGCTATGGATCCTGTATCTTTCAACGGTTGTTCTCTTCCGAAAGCAAGCTCCATCAACATGCTTGGATTATCAATATCGAATAATGTCAAATATTACGAGTCAATTAAGTGTAAAGCCGGTCTCGCTTCCAAAAAACTAGGTGTATTATATAGATCACGTCGGTATTTCAACGATAAACAACTTCTTCTTCTATATAAAGGACAAATCCGACCTATCCTTGAATACGGCAGTCACCTTTGGATTGGAGCCCCAAAATACCTTCTAAACTTAATTGACTCAGTTCAAAGAAGAGCAATTCGTTTGATAAAAAATGACACCCTTACGTCTAATCTACAATCAATGGAACACAGACGTAAGGTTGGTTCTCTTAGTCTTTTCTACCGTTATTACCACGGTCGCTGCTCTTTGGAACTTAAAGAACTAATTCCTCCTGCACCCACTCACAGCCGACAAACTCGTCTTACACTTGCCGAACATCCATACACGGTTAATATATGTCGACCAAGAACTGGCAGCTTCCAAAGTTCCTTCCTTAATGCCACCGGTAAGCTATGGAATGCTCTTCCAGCGTCTGTGTTTCCTCCTTCCTACAATCTGGATCTCTTCAAGAAACAGATAAATATACACTTGCAATCTCCCCAACCCACACACAAGCACGAACACAACACACGTTTCCCGCATGCAGCGTCCAGCCTCCCTGGCTGAGCGTCATAGAGTGCACTGGTCTTGACCGGTTGTGCTCTCCTGCATGCGTTTACATAAAAAAAAAAAAATTATCTTAAAATGGAAACGATAAAATGAAAATCATGTAAACTAAGAAGTATATTAAAGAAGTAGGTACTGATATCAGCTTGATATAGCTCCTTAAGGCCGATGCCGTAAAGCCTCAACAAGCGATCTTTTGTCTATTATTTTGGTTCGCTTGCGTGACATCTACATCGAATGTTAAGCGGTGTTTGCATACGCCAAAATAATTGTTATGACAGTTGGTCCATTGACAGTTGGTACAATTGTCCTCTTGACGGGTGGTACCGCCGAAATGTGAGAGCGGGCAAGTAGTCGCAACTCGCCCGTCCTCGTGGTAGGACCGTCCCAAGGGCGGCCCTTTAACGGGTGACGTTATTGACAAATAAACATGTATCGTGAAACAGAAACAAGTTGTTTATAATGTGAACCTGATCCTGCATCCTTCATCCAGTAAATCGATGTCCTAAAATGGAAGAGGAGGATATCAGTACATAATATTATTAATCTTTTTCTTCTTTATCCTAGCCATTTCCCATCATCTGGGTTCGGCTATCCTTGCGCACATTCGCCATGTCTGTATGTCCTGTGTTGCATTCTCGGTCAAACTCAGGGTTTTAATATTCTTGTTTACAGTTGCAGTCCAGGTTACCTGTGGTCTTCCAGGTCTGCTTTTCAGCGTGTGCATGTTGAGGACTCTCTTCACCATGTGGTTCTCATCTGTCCGTGTCACATGCCCATACCATCATAGGCGGTTTTCCCTTATCTTTTCAGGTATGGGGGGCACCCGAAATGAAACGCGAATATGCTCATTTCGAACTCTGTCCACTCTAATCATATAATATACATAATATTATTAATCAACATAATAATAAGTAGAAAAAACAAAGAATAATGACATTACAGAACTAAATAAACGTCAATTTATTTGTACAGAGTACCAACTCAAAGTAAATTTATTTTAAATCTTGACATGCTTCTGACGCGTTTCATATGTGATATGATTTATGTAATAATACTGCAAATAAAAAAGTGGAATTTCATACTGACGCATAATGAACAGCAAAGAATTTTACCGCCAGGGAATTAATTTTTTTGTAAAACACATAACTGAACAGATGTCAGTAAAACGATGGTAAACGTTGACGTTAATTTTTTTATGTTAATTTATTTCATTATTTATATATTTATATATAATTATAACACAAAATCTCATTGCCAAAAGCCCTCTCATTTGTTTATAAAAAATGTATGAATTTATTAAATAAATCAACACATCAGTAATACGAGTACTATACGTCCTCACATTACTTGTTATCGACAATTTATTAATTGTATATAGTAAAAATGTTATTTCAACAGCCAATAAGATTTTAAGATACTAACTACGTTGAATGTAAAAAAATATATGCGAATTTAATTATTTAAGTAACAAATAATTACTAGTTATGTATAAACATCCCCTTTACTTAAGGAAGAAAACGATTTCACGTTGCCGGGATGGTTATCGGATCGCGTGGTAGCAAATGAGGAGCAGATGAACAACACACAGACTTTTCAGAAGGACATATATTTTTACGATAAACTTGTCAAACTTTGGACCGGGCGGAGTTAGATGCTTCCAGGCACCGGGCCGACCACAACCCGACACTCGTCGCGGTCGGCACACAACTCACTGACCACTAAGCGCTCGTAGTGGCTGACAGCCCAGCGCCGCAAGTAGCGATCTACAGAAACTAATTGCGCACCAATGACAGCCAGCCACGTATAATAATAATGACACACCCGTGACCGGACTTGTCAAAAAATCAAATATGGCGAATGCATGTCCGACGAGCGATCAAAAATAAGAGACGAAAGCCTGCAATGGCTATATCGAGCTGATATCAGTATGGTTAAGCTACTGTTAAGTAAAGTAATTACTGACCGTATTATTTTAAGAAATTAATCTTAAGCTGAATATGTATAGTACTAACGCAGGTTAATGACTTTATTTATATAAGTAACATTCACTTTGAGATACATTTAAATATTGAATACATAATAATTGGATACCTAGTTTTAATATGGATCATACTGAGCACTGTTTCACTTGATGGAAGACTACAGTTTCGCGATCTACGAGAGCTTCATCAAATCCAATTTGCACAAACGAACTGACGTTTGTGCACATTGCTGTGTAAATGAATATTAGAACATTTAAAATAAAAAAATAGGGGAGATAAGATATCATACATAAATGTGTTCTAGTCAGGTTTTCGGTAGAATATTTTCATAAATCAATGATTTTTCAATTCAAATTTTTGCCACACAAAGAGTATGCCGTTGATAATATATAATATTTAGGTACTGAATGTGTTAATCGAGCTTTGTGCTGATATTGTGAGATAGTGGAGGTGTTGTCAGTGGTATGAAGTCGTCCGTGCGCGGTCGGCAATATGTCGTCAGTCCTTCTACGGTCATGGCGCGCAATTATGTTGCATTAACCATTATCATTGCGAGCACACGTGATGGACAGCAATGTGTTAACCCCTTAAACCCCGCATAGTATCCACAGACACTAAAATAAAATTAAAATAATAATAAAAAAATACTCAATGTAATTGAATCATAAGATCAATCACATGATAGGTATTTCGTAGATGCTCAATATTAATCAAGAATATAATACTAAATAAATAATTATTCGAAAAGTACTACGAGTATTATGATATACAATTATATATTTTAACCGTATTAACCATTATTAATTAATTAAATATTTTATAATATCCATTTTGCCATACATAGTGTATAGTCGATCATTAGATCATCTATATTCTATAAGATAAATAATTCTGGCTATTAAAGGTGATTAACATGAACGACATGGATTGTAAAATTGCCTAAGACGATAGGAGCCTCAATAATGTTATATTCTCTGAATGGTTAACAATATTTTTCATTGAGTGACTCAATAAATTGGTCATCTATTGTCGAATAGGAACACTTTTTTTATTGATTTTTATACTAGTGAAATAATAAAGTCATCAAAATATATTTAAGAACCACAGAAATAATAAATATACACAAAAAAAAACAATTTCGGCGACTCATATTTCCCGATTCGAAAATATTGAACAATACTATAAATATTTAATTTAAACTCAAGATGTCTGGACATCTATGTTTGGATAGAAAATTGACTTGGTACAGAGTGATAATATTAAAATTATTACAACTTTCACCAACAGAGCGCCACTATTTATTTATGAAAAAAATGTGTTTGAACGCTGATTGTGTTATTTCTTGAGCAGGATGACAGTAATTAAACAATCAATTAATGCTTTATAAATTAGCGCAATAAGGATCCATATAATTATTGCGTAAGAAACCAACCACATATTTTCTATTTTAATTTAGTTATTTTAAATTATTTTAATGTAACTATGCGTAGATAAATAAAGTAATTTTATTGAAATATTTAAATATTGCAACGCCCATTGGACCTATACAGGAGCATACAACCGCTAGACGATTAGCTAGGACAACTAGACGTTGTGTGTGAGTTTTTAAAATTACAAGTATGTATAGATCTGTTCAAGTGTATAACTGATCTAAAGATCTTACTGGTGAAATTAAGGAATGATTTTCGGAAACTGTAAGTTCTTGAACGACATACAAAATTAAAAATTTCGCAATTAATATCGTGTAACAGAGAAGCATCTTAGGAATAAACAAAAATGAAATTTTTTAACGCGGTTTGGTATCATTAAAAATAATGTATTAGTATCCTAATATTTCTTTATTTAGCGCATTAATATACGAGTATATGATGTGTTCATATGTAAAATCGATTAATTATCATAATGGGGTTCTTTTTATAAAGCTATTAATTATATCAATCATCACGCCATCAGTGCTTCCGTGTACATATTTATTTCTTGATTCTACTCAATCTTTAGTTAAAAAACACTCTAAAAGATTGCAATAATATTGATTGCAATAAAGTTGTGTTTTTATGGATAATGGAAACGGGAAAGAATCAATCTTATCGCAAACAAAACACCAAGGTTCGTATTAATTTACCTATTTTTCCTTTTATCCCACATTCAATGCAGGAACTTCAGCCAACAAAATAAAAGGAAAATAAATTAAAAAACAATATTGTTTACTCCTTACGATTGCTGATGTGATATGATACTCGTACAATCAATATTTTACATGAAATATTAGAAAAAAAAATCAGGATATCTATAAAAAACTATACAGAATATTTAAGCTGAGTACTTAGAGTGTAAAACCCTAAAAAATAATGTAATCCTGGATCGTATACAAACACTTACATTTCAATTTATAATAAAATTCTCGTATTATGTCATTTGTATAGTAAAGGCTTAGAATATATTTTTTTTATATATTGTAGAGTTATTAAAAACTTCAATAAAGACTCTATATAAATCAAGAAAAAATATGTTATTTGGTTCGAAGTTTGAGAGTATAACTGTAAATCGTATTGATCCGTTATAAATTAGCATTTCAGTTTCACAACATTTTAATTTATAATTAAAAATCCTGATATATATATTTTTGTAAATATTTTCAATGTTTTTTAAGCATACTCGTAAAGAAAAGACAAATATACTATTTAGTTTTTTCAGTAATAGTGCTTGTTAATTACCGAAACACTTACCGACGAATAAAAACAACAACACTTTCAGTAAAAATACAAGCACATGAGAAGCAAAAACATCTCCCCGAGTGTTTACTTTATTCAAGTGCAGAAAAGAAGTAAGGAACATTTTATTTTTTCAGGGATTTCAGTGTCTTTTGAAAATATTGTCTTAACATGTCGCTTAAAGAGCTGTATTTGTAAATTCTAGAACAAATATAAAGAAACAAATAAATATATTTAACAATGGACTTAAATAATTGGGATAATGGAGTAATGCGGTGTGTGATGGTATTTGGAATGTTTCGTTATATATTTTAATACATTGCATACATTAAGAGAACCGATAAGTACCATGTTGCTTAGTCATGTGCGACACAATTATAATTATGTGGTTTCTAATTCTGATACAACAGAAAGGGCTCGTATTAAATTATTAGTGTCATAACGTTGGTAAAAATATTAATTTAAAGCTCCGGCAGAAACTTGCTAAAACATTTGGTTGGAGCATCTTGATGTACGGCTGTGAGACATGGTGCTTATCTGAAAGTGATAAAAAAAGACTATGAGGCCTTTGAGATGTGGTCATACAGAAGAATTCTCGGAATTTCCTGGAGAGACCACGTCACGAACAATGAGGTTCTCAGGATAATCAAGGAAGATAGGCCTAGTAAGAACCATCTCAGAGAGGCGAGCTCGATGGATTGGTCACATCATGCGACACGATGGTCTTCTTCACAACATTGCTGGAGGGATGGTTGAGGGTAGAAACTGTAGAGGGCGCCCTAGATGGGAGTATTTACAGTAAGTGTTCGAGGACATGAGTTGTAGCTCTTATGCGGAGCTGAAGATGATTGCAGAGGATCGAGAGGAGTAGACATCGAGATGCAAGATTTTGTTTATGCAAACCAATCCACTGGATTGGTACTACGAAGAAGAAAGTTGGTTTTATAAACAGAAAATAAAACTTATAGATAGTGATTGATCCCAAAAATGTTGTTTTTCTTAAAAATATAAGTTAGTGAAATGTTGAAATAAAATAAAATATTGAAATTAATAATTTTTAATCCCAACGAAACAAATCAATCGCATAATATAACAAAAAAAAAAACTGACACATTTTTAAAATATATGACAGTTTTGAAATATATTTTCTTCATTTTTTAAACATGGTCATTCACCAGCCCTATCTGTTGGAAACTTATTTAAACAAAAACCAATGGGACTAACAACCGAAACTAAGAAGCAAAAATACTTACAATAACTAAACTTACTAAACGAACATTTTACAATAAGATTGATTTAAAAAATAAATTAAAAGATACGCCGATGATTTGAGCACAGGAAGCTTCAAGTTTATCACATTATTGGCCTTTGCTCGTGTTTTTTTCGCACCTAACACATGTGTCCGGTTTGTTTCTTCCCCTATAAATTTGTCGAACGAAAATAATATATTACGGAACACAGAGATACGCAACTGTTGTTTTTTTGCAAGCAATATAAAACTGGAAAAACAGCCGATACGCAATATCTTCATACGTATATTGCTACTAAATAAACATAGTGGAATAAATGATTTGATAGTAATTAAATACACACTAACAATTCTACATCAAATTCTACGCATCAATTTATTTAGAAAAATATCGGCAGACGCGGGATTCGAACCTCGAGCGTTGCAACTTTGCTCCGTCCTATACACCGCGATGTCCACACGACCATTCTCTGTCTGGACAGATACGCGAAACTTGATGTATTTATACCATTGTTACCATCGTATAACGATAGATGGCTCTGTAGTATATATTAAGAGTATGTATATTATTATTTAATTAAGATTCAATCAGTCAACATTTATTCACAAGCTTTAATATTAGTTACCTTTTTTACCCTTTTAAATGATTTGCTTTTAAAGTCTACTTAAATCTTATTGAATTAATTTCTATTGAGAGAAGAATTTCAAACTCCCACAAAAATATGTTTTTTTTAATGTAAGCACATACAGGAGAATACCGACAGATGGTCACATAGTGTTGCTGAAGTCTCATCTGTAGATTCTATGACGCTTACCATATTACATATGATTAAGCGCTGCATGTGAAGTATTGATCCGCCAACGTCATAGACTACAGCCCGACATTCACGCATCATCCTTTATTATAATAGGAATTTACTATGAATGGGTGGTTTTCACGGGACGACTTTCGTCTACGACTATTTTTAATTTATAGGCTATGACTGGCATTTTACGGGTGGGGGATCAAATCGACACCATCCGCGGGTATTTTAGAGCTCAGAAATTATTATTTTTTTAGTGTGTGATAGAATTTTTATTTAAATTTAAGGAATATTTAAAAAAAAATACTATGACGATGTATCTTGACACTTCATCAGATAACATCGTATATTGATTCCTACAGTTTTTTTTTTTTTGAAAATTTGATTTGATAAAACACTGCTTGAGAAAAGTATATGTAGTGGCTGTGCGCATGTAAAGATTGATTAGAATGTATTATAGGTGCCTATTAATTTGCTTCTTGAATAGATTAACATTAGGAATATACAAAACAAGGTTTATTCGTATGCTGGGAAAGATTTTCAAAGCCTTTTTATTAGTGGTGAACAAAAAGGTATGAAGATATCGCTATCAAAATGTCTTAAGAGTGTGGCAGAAACATATATAATAAATACTTTATTCAAAGAGATAGTTCAAAAGCGCATCAATTAAATTACTTTTTTAAGCCCACTGAATATATGTGTTTTAGTAAAGGAGATGAAATGTTAGGAAGATATTATTAGTCAAGCGTACGTTAAAATTAAATCAGTCTTAGGCGTACCAATCGTTGAAATTTTATTGGTACCTGTCAATAAAAGTCTAACAACGGAATGCAGAATTTAATATTTTAAATGACGATAAGTGTCTTAAAGTTTTCATCGCAAACGCACGATAAAATATGATTTAAAATGTCCCCGATTCTGGATAAAGCGCCATTGTTATACAGCAAGGGGGAGGCATTTTATAAATTCGCATTTTAATAGTATTAAAAGATTTTCAGCCAGACGGGAATCAAAAGTCAGTTAATTTCTATGGAATCGCAATAAGCGAGGCTTCTTCATGGAACTGTAAATTGTGAAACTTTTGGAAGAATCTCGCGCAAAGATTTATTAGTGTCACAGAGGTGGAGCGGGATCCATTATCTGGGACCTCATTACTGAACCCACACTAGCGCAGAGATAACACACCTTTGGTACATCATTCTAAACCTATTTTACAAAGCCTAATATAACAGCCATTAGCACGAAAAATACTATTTAAAAATAATTTCAATTTATTCCACCTGCACACCAAAGCAAGATTCATAGAACATTATTTTATTGATTTCTAATCGATTATCGTAAGAAAATCGATAAAGAACCATTTCTTGTGTTCCTTCTATATCGCAGCCTATCGTTAAGGCTTTATGATATATTTTAATCATCCGTTTTCACTCTTTTACTATATGAAACGCTTCAAGAATCAGTTTGATAAATATTTACGTACACAGTATCTAGTCGACCTGGTATAGAGTTTATACTCCTTCATAGTTATACTAATAAAAAATCTAACAATATTAAATTTCTTATTTAACTTTACTTTAATTTATTATCATGTGTTGCGTACACTAAAACTTGTACAAGTATCATAAGTCATGTCAAAAGATTATATTTCTTTTCAGTTTTTAGCATTCAACAATCTTTAACAAATTATTTTCATGTCATCAGTCCATCTAGCGACGGGTTAGCCGATACTGATTTTTCTTGTTTATGAATGTTACACGATTTGTTCTTAAAGGACCTTCAAATACCAGATACAAAATGTTTTTTTTTTGGTATAGCATTAAAATCACTGTATTTACTTTACTTTTTCAATCTTTTAATATTATTACTAAAATACTATTCCAAAATACCTGTTCATTTGAATTTAATACATAACAATATACGGCAAAGTTGTACGAGTGACGTAATGAAATAAATTACTACAGTGCATTTGAAACATCCTGAAAATAAAAGTACTTCAGCGGAGTAGAATAGTTTTTCAGAATGCAGGAAGGTTATAAATCTATTTGATTAACGAGCTGCATTGTCAGTAGGCATTCAATGCAGGGAAAGAAATATTCTCATCTACTATGTTGCTTTAAATATTTATATTAACTTTATATCTGTAATTTGTGTAAATAGCAAAAAAATCGGTAAGTATTAGGGGTTAGCCTTTAAGACCGAACGGTGGGAAGCCTAAAAACTTTTGATCAATAAGAGATAATAAATGCCAAAATATGCTTTGGACAAAACAGATTTTTTTTTCAAGCTCCAGGATTATATTTATTCTGGAAAGCCGTCGGGAATAAAACACATGGAATATGTTTCATTATAATGGTTGGTTATTATAGAACAATTAAGAATACAAAAAAATATTACGAAAAATGTTAGACTGTATATCTTTTGCTTAATTTTACTGCTTTAAATATATTAAGATATTTTATTTTTTGCTGTATGGATCTACAATAAATACCATTAGATTGAGCATTTTTAAAATTCAAACAATAAAAAATTATGCATATAGAACTTAAACCTTTGAAAGCAAACTGTTCATCTTAGTCTTATTAATGACACACCATTACACTGTTAAATATATGATCGTTTTGAAATATTAACACATAAAATGAATATTTAGCTAAAAATATATATTTCTGTGAGCAATTTTCAAACTGCGACAGAAGCGTGTTAAATACAATTTTTCGATAAAAAAATCTAACATCTGAATACGTGGTTATTTGATGACTTTGATGAACCCATACCATTTATATAGGCGAATATTTAATAACATATCTATGCATCTTTTTGTTTGTGATATGAATTGTTTCTGTACCGCTAACAATAGCTATGCAATCAGCAGATGTCAATCTAATGGCTGCATTTCTGATGTTGAAAGCAAAATGAGTTTGAATAAATTCTGGAGAATGTAATTTTTTTGGTACATATTATTTCTTGTAATCTTTGAGTACAAGTAATTCAAATGTCTGCAACCACTGAATAAACTGATAATTATGATAATACCCCAAAAGGAATACAAAATGAAAATTCATGTATTTAAATGTATTCATTTCTGTAGCAAAGATAATAATTTTATTCAGAACAAAATCTCGATAAATTCTGTTTTAACTCAACAACAAAAAGAAAAAACCACATTTCTTCAATTAACTATTCATTAGATAGATAATTTGAATGGCAAACGACTACAATTCGTTTTTATTTAAAAATTAAAAAAAAGTGGATATTAATGGAAGAATAAAACGGTTAAAATGGAAGAAAAGAAATGACTGTTAAAGGTTCATTCTTTGATAGATATTGTCTTAAGTACTTATTCAAAGTGAAAATTCCGCAATGTCTTAAAACTAAGGTGCTTAAACAATGCATCCTCCCTGTATTATTTTATGGCGTATAGACGTGGAATCTAACATAAAGTCTTACCTATAAAATAAAAGTCACCCAGCGTGCTATGGAAAAATCCATGTTAGGAGTGTCACTTAAAGGTAAAATCAGAAATGAGGATATCTGCAGAAGAACTCAAGTAGTGGAGGCTACCCAACAAATAGGCACACTCAAGTGGCAATGGGCAGGACATATCTATCGAAGAGACGACTGTCAATTGGGAAGTAAAGTATTAGAGTGGTGCTCAAAAACTTTCAAACGAGGCGTTGGCCGACCCCCTTGTAAGATGGACTGACAGCATAAAAAAAATTCGGGAGTGGCCTGGATGCGGAAGGCAGAGGATTGAAGAGCACGGAGACACATGCCGGAGGCTTACGTTCAACAGTGGACGGATACAGGCTGATGATGAGATATTGTCAAAGTAACAGAAACTTTGTCACATCACATCATACACAACAGTCATATCATACTACTAAATGATTCAGGCCTCAAGAGCGTCAATTTTCATATTTTTGTATACACATTTATGTTGTAACTTAGTAATTAAACCTTGTCGAGTAACCCAATTTAGAGATAAAAGGTGACCCCGATGTTGTATATTTTTACAGCGAACCAAAACCACTCTTACTGCACTATAATTAAAGTTGCATAATGAATCTTTCCTCAAAGCAAAATGAACAATATGTATTTGATAGATAGGCTTTTACGAGAGGGCTTAAATTGGATTTTGTTCGAAACTCATTACTCCAGAACATGAACAACGATAGTTAGTAAAACCACAACTTTAAATACGTGGAAATTTGAAATTTAGTTTACATATTTCATATATTATTAAACACAGTGATTTATATAGAATATTCGAAGCCTGTGTGGAAAGATATCATTGATAGTTATAGGTTATTAAGAAGAGTTTAAATTATTTATTCTCAGATCTAAAATTGTTAATGTTAAAGTTTATTAAACATTATTAATACACAGTTATAAAACCTTTTGTTACGTTGGCTAGGGAATGTACTTCAGATACCGCAGGAGAGAATAAACGGCAGCTGCATCCAGGTTTTCGTCACCATTGAAGGCAATCAGAAACTATACATGGAATATACTCGGCAGAGCTTCAGGAGGCAGAGCTGACATGAGATGAGGCGAGGAACATGGCGGCTTACAGAGCTTTGTGGCAGCAGCTTATAATAATTATATACTTTAGTCGAGGGAGCGAATATAAAATGATAATGTTGTCAAAAACTTAGTATCATATTCATGATCTCTGCACTATTACTTTACCAACAGTTTTATAACATTAATATGTAAGAATATTTGGAGAAAGTTATATAAACATATTTTCCTAGTTACACAACTTAAAAATATGTAAATTGAGTCAAAAAATTAAAATTTTCGTCATAGTTTATTCAATAGAGTTTGTTACCATGTTAAAATGCCATCTTCTTTAAAACTCGATTGTAAATTTGTTCGTAAAAGAGCTAGTGAAAAAAATATCGATAGTCGTATTAACCAGATAAAAGTTCCCGAAATTCACAGAGTACACACAATTGACCGTGAATATCCGTTTGGGAACTATTTCGACGCCATTGAAATTAGTTCTCAAAGTTTGGAGGCCGCAAGAGGAGAATTTTCGGTGTACGTGACACCACTCCCCAAGTCAATGGACCCATCACATTATGAGAGCGGAATATAAGAAAAGTTGGAAAGTCTCTGACATTCTGGTATGCTTAGATAAAAAATCACAAGAAATATAAGTTTCTTAATAATATTTACGCGACTAAAATGACGCGGAGAAGATTTTGTTTTGATATCATAAGTTATATTTTTTTACAGTGTAACATAGTTTAATAAAAAATAGATATTTGAGTCTGAAATGTGTAATAAATTGAAGTGGAAGCTACATATTCAAAGAGGAATTTTTTCATCATTTTTCAGATTTTGTACAATATTTTGTAACATGATTTGAAAAACACAAAATATGTATATATATATTTGACATATTGATCTTTATGCCTAAATACAGGTATATGAATGTTACACTATAAGTATACATGGCATTGCATTGATACTCTTGTACTACCTATGAAAGCGCAACTGACAGGAATACTTGTATTATCCCGAAAGAGGACCTAGCCCCTGCACACGACCAGGGGTGGAATATATGGAGGTCCCTTAACAGACTTCTGACCGGAGTATGCAAGAAAAGGACACAAATGAAAGCCTGACAGTTTTATAGCGGACCGACTGAATGTGACTGCGGCGTGGAGCAGACCCTGTCCCACCTTTTGGGGTGTGTGCTGTGTCCGAGTAGCTGCACCTAGGAAGACCTGACGATGGCCGGGAGTAACGCCATCGACGACGCCCACTTCTGGGCAGATAGGATCTGACCCTGTTGCTTCCAACACGATTATATATATATACTACCTATGAAAACAGTGTGGTAGTTTATCTACTTCGTAGTATCAATCCGGTGGATTGGTTTCCAGCAACAAAATCTTGTAACTCCATCTTCACTCTGGAGTAGTAGTTTATAAACTATTCATACTATATATGTCACATCTTCTTCTTTGTAGTATCAATCCGGTGGATTGGTTTGCAGCAACAGAATCTTGCATCTCGATCTCCATTCCTCTCGGTCCTCCGCAACCCTTTTCAGCTCAGCATAAGCGCTACAATTCATGTCCTCGAATACTTGCTGTAAATACTCCCATCTAGGGCGCCCTCTACAGTTTCTACCCTCAACCATCCCCTCCACAATATCGTGAAGAAGACCATCGTGTCGCATGATGTGACCAATCCATCGGGCTCGCCTCTCTGAGATGGTTCTTATTAGGTGCCTATCTTCCTTGATTATCCTGAGAACCTCATTGTTCGTGACGTGGTCTCTCCAGGAAATTCCGAGAATTCTTCTGTACGACCACATCTCAAAGGCCTCTAGTCTTTTTTATCACTTTCAGATAAGCACCATGTCTCACAGCCGTACATTAAGATGCTCCAAACAAGTGTTTTGACAAGTTGCTTGCGGAGCCCTAAAGTAATATTCTTTGACTCAAGAATTTTGGCTTTTTATTGAAAGCTAGCCTTGCTTGATGTATTCGACTGTTGACTTCTCTTTTTGTTCTGCCATCCCAGGTGATCGTACTTCCAAGGTATACAAATTCTTTTGCATCTTTTAGGGGCACTCCTAGCATTGATATGTTAATTTTCTGCTGCTCATTGCGGCTTACTCTCATGACTTTGGTTTTTGTGCTGTTTATCTTCATATTGTAGTTGGAATTAAATATGTTTTCCATGGATGTCAGCGCTTCAGTGAGTTCATCTTCAGTTTCAGCAATCAGAGTAATGTCGTCAGCAAACCTTTTCATATCAATCTTTTGGCCATGTATTTTAACCCCCTCTCTATGCCCCATTTTTTCCCTGATGTTATTAATTGCATTTTGTATGTATACGTTGAAGAGTACAGGCGACAGAGAGCATCCTTGTCTCACCCCTTGACGTATTTTTGCTTCCTTTTGGACATTTCCGAGTGATATTATGGCAGCTTCTTCTTTGTAAAGCGAAAATATGAGTCTTCGTTCCTAGTATTTGACTCCAATTTCTTTCATTACATCGAAGAGCTTCTCCCAATCTACTTTATCAAATGCTTTTTCAATGTCCACGAAGGCAATATATGTATCTTGGTCCACTTTTATCCTCTTTTCCAAGATCATACGCAGGGATATATATATAATCGTGTCGGAAACAACAGGGTCAGATCCTGTCTGCCCAGAAGGATGATGGCGTTACTTCATCAGGTCTTCCTGGGTGCAGCCACTCGGGCACAGCGCACACCCGTGACAGGGTCTGCTCCACGCCGCAGTCACATTCAGTCGGTCCACAAACTGCCAGGCCCTCATTTGTGTCCTCGTCTTGCATACCGTCCGAAGTCTGTTAAGGGACCTCCATATATTCCACCCTTGGTCATGTCCAGGGGCTAGGTCCTCTTCGGGGCAATCCAAGTATTCCCCGTTGCACACATGTTCAGCCGCAGGGTGGCCTCAGGTATCTCCAGTTCCGTTGTCGACTGTAGGAAACTTCTTCTTGATTTGAGCCGTGTAGTTATCTTTGGTACCTGAGTGCGTCGTGGGTTGCTTTGGTGAGTTCCTTCTTGGTAGTAACTTCTCGCCGTATGTTTGGTGGGGCAATGCCCGAGAGTAACCACCCGGCACGTTTCATTCAGAGCAATATCCACTTTCTTGGTATGGGCAGACCTCGCCCATACTGGCGCAGCACTCGCCAGCAGAGAAACAGAGAGCTAGAGCACTTGTGCGGATCAGGTTTGGTTGGGCTCCCCACTTCGTTGCCACTTTTCGGAGTAGGTTGTTTCTGGTGGACACCTTTGCTTAACAGACTGACAGTGTTTCTGATAAGTGAGGGTCCTATCCAGCTTGACCCTAGGTATTTAGGTGTGTCGCAGTGCTCTAACAAGTCGTTCCAGGTAATGTGCAGCTTTCTCTTGGCAAGTCTGTTATTAAGATGAAAGGCGCAGACTTGGGTCTTGCTTGGGTTTGGCTGTAGTCGGTTTTGGTGGTAGTACGAAGAGAGGGTGGTTAGTGCGTTAGTAAGCTGGGTTTCTACTTCCTCGAAAGAGACCCTTGTGCTGTGAGCAAGTCATCTGCGTAGATGAAGGACCTGGTATTGTTCAGTATTGGCTGGTCGTTTGTGTAGACATTGAAGAGTAAGGGCGCTAACACGCTTCCTTGAGGTAGTCCATTTTTGTTCGTGCGCCATCTGCTACGCTTACCTTCATGATCAACATAAAATCTACGGTTCTGTAGCATAGTTGCTATTACATTAGTAATAGTTGCATCATGGGTAATATTCTGTAGTTTAAGCAGAAGGGTTTTGTGGTGGACTGTGTCATAGGCAGCGGTTAGGTCTACAAAGGCTGCTCCCGTTATTTGTCTCTTCTCAAACCCATCTTCGATGTGTTGTGAGGTTCAGAATCTGTCCAGTGCATGATTTTCTAGGGCGGAAACCAGCTTGTTGTGGGATGAGAAGCGGGTCTATAAGGGGCGCTAGTCGGTTGAGAAGGATTCTCTCCAACAGCTTATACAAATGACAGAGCAAGGAGATTGGACGGAAATTCTTTGGGTTGTCTGGGCTTTCCGGGTTTAAGTATTGTGATTACTCTTGACTTCCTCCATATTTTTGGTATATGTTGAGTACTGATACAATTATTTAAAAACAGGAGAATCCATTTCTTTGTCTGTGGTCCAAAGTGTTTTATTTGTTCCGTCCTAATGTCGTCCAGTCCTGCGGCTTTCCCATTCTTCATTATGCTCACTGCTTTGTCGAGTTCAAGAATGGTGACTGCTGCACTCAGACCTGTATTAGCGGTCTCGGCGGTACATTTATTTTTCATTTTTATGTTCCTCCTTTTTGTGGGCTTTCCATTTAATAGAAGTTGGTGGGCGATTTGGTCTGCGGTTATATTTGAGAGGTTGTGTTTCGGTTGTTTTGGGTCACTGTTCAGAGTTTTAAGTAATCTCCATGCCTTATGGCTATTTCTTGAAAGATCTAGCTCATTTAGCATGGCTGCCCATTTCTCTCTTTTATTTTTTGACAGAGCTTCCATTAAAGCATTCCCAGCAGAAACAGTATTGAAATTGAAAAGGGTCCTTCTCGTACAGCTGGGTATAGTCGTCAAGTAGCCTCTGCTTCCTTCTCCAGTCCCTGTATGTGATGTCGTTTGCAGCCTCTCGGGATTGTCTGTCGAGACACCTGTTTTACCGTTTCCACGAAGTGGTCGTAGTTTTCTGGCATTGGGGTGGTATTCCAGATTTTGGCGTCGAGGATTCTGAGAATTTATCCCAGTCGGCTTTTTTAAAATTAAACCTCCTTCTGAATGGCACGGTCCCTATATTTAGTAAGGCTGACACCTTGCATAGAATAGGTCTATGTTGAGAGTGGGGTATGTGCTTATACACCGATTTTTCGCACTGCTGGCTAATTGTACCTGTGGAGAATATTAGGTCCGGGTTGTACCACTGTTGAATGAAGGTGGGAGCTTTGCGTCGTGTATAAGCACCAGATTGTTTGCTTTTGCCCAGCACTCCAGAGACTCTCCATCTTCATTTGTCTTGTCATAGCCCCAGTTTATGCTATGACAATTAAAGTCTCCTAGCAAAAATCTCGTATCCTTTGATCGGAAGTTGCTCGGTTCGGAGAAAGCAAATGGTGTGTTTGGTGGTTTGTAGATGGAGGTGACTGTGCATGCTGTCAGTTCCGTCGTTATGACCTCTATGTCAGATGTGTCAGTCAGGGCTGTTGATATTATTGCTAGGTCCTCTCGTGCAAACACGGCACTCCCATATTTGTTATGGGGCCTTTCTGCTACTAGTCGCATACCTGGCACACTGGGGCGGTTGTTGTTAAGCCCGCGGTGTGTTTCTTGCACGCATAAGATGTCACAGTTGTTGGCAGGCAGTATTCTGCGAGTAAAAGTTCTTTACTAGCTGATAACCCTTCAATGTTGATGGTCATCATTGTCAGTTTTGGCTCTGAGAAGAGCCGTTTTAGGTTCTTCTGCTTTTTTGCGTGTGTTGATGTTGTTTCCGTAGTAGAAGGATTGGCCGGCATTGTAAATAACCGTTTCCAGGGGGCACCACGCGGAGGTTCCTTCTTTATTCCCCATACGCAGGGATTAGATTGCTTCTCTGGTTCCCATTCTTTCATGTCACATATGCACTTTATAAAGCAGTCAAATCTGATAATTGAATGGATTTTTAAAAATTTTTTATGAGATAATTTTTCAATATTCTTATTTTAAAGATCATTGAATATATTTCAATATTATTAGTAATTAAATACACATATACATCAAATTTTATACGCGTCAATTCATTCAGAAAAATATCAGCAGACGCGGGATTCGTAGGATTTACAAAAAGTTGTTTTCATCCATTCGGTCTATACATAGTTCGGTTCGAGACCCGAGTGGTACTTACTAAATAAATAGACTGTCGGTAACATATTATATAAAAAGCATAAATGTTGACTGCTTGAATCATTAAAATAATAATATACATACTCTGAATATATACTACAGAGAAATCTGTCGTTATATGATGTCTAAAATGGTATATATATATCAGGTTTCGCGTATCTATCCAGGCAGAGAATAGTCGTGTGGATAGCGCGGTGTGTAGAACGGAGCAAAGGTGCAAGGCTCGTGGTTTGAATCCCGCGTCTGCCGATATTTTTCTGAATGACTTGACGCGGATAAAATTTGATGTATAATTTTACGTGTGTATTTAATTACTAAATCTGATAATCTACAGTGAACCGCGACAATTGATTTCTCTTATCCGCTCTCCTGCTGGAACTGGAACATATGGTTGAGACGAATTGCCGTCATGTATGTCAGCTCAATTCCATATATTCTATGTATAATCCCAGGTGGTTTTTAGAACAGTGAGAGCCCGTCTTGTAAAAAAGGAAACAAAAGTGTATTCTATTTTGTGATATTTCAGGTATGTGCACATTTAAGGTACATCATGGTCTCTTGAAAGTAATTCTATCATTCCTCACAAACCAAAAAAAAATCATACTCCCATAAATGTATATTTTGACATCAAAACTTCTTGAAAATAAAAATGTTTAAATAGAAAAATATCCAAATGGGCGAGTATAAAATGAAAAGTCGTTTTTTAAATTTTACATTTTGTGGGTTGGTAATTTATTGCAACTTATCGTCCACGAGCTCTAAAAACATGAGAGTGTTTTCCCGTAGATAAAACAGGGCTTCAAAATTGTCATTTGGAATGGAAATTTTCACATTTCCACTGACTCGGAGTGACCGGATCGAAAATGTATTCCAGAGCACTTGTCGAGTTCAGTTTGTCAATGCGCTTGAATATTTTATCCCCCATTCTTTAGGAAACTCTTCAAAAATCACTTTTGATTTTTTCCACTGGGATTGGATTTTTCATTCAAAAAGAGTAGAACGAATTTCACACAGTATTTTTTCTCTAAAATAATTGCAACGACAATAATAAATAAGAGTTAATTTTAAAAATCTTAATTTAATTCGAGTTCTATATAAATACAGGTATAATTATTTCAGAATTCTCAATTGTAAACATTTAATAGAATTTAAATAATATTTGTTATTAAAAAACATGTATTATTATATTATCATCCAATGTACCTGTGAACTATTGTTTTGTTTATTAATTATTTAGATGAAATAATCAATATTTCTAGCCATCTAAGTGGCTTTAATAAGTTCTTAGAGTATTTCTTATTGAATTATTTATTAGAATATTATTTTATTATTTCAATATTCTAATCTACTTTTATAGATCATTGACTATATTACAATATTATGTCATTAATGACAGAAGTTATCATATAATATGGTGTTTGCTATAGATTTATACGTGTATGAGTTGTTGTATAAAAGTCAATTTTTTTAAGCTTATTCAGAGCTCGAATCCAACACGTTTGTCATAAAATTCTTAAGCCTCTCAAATATGCTCTATAGTTAAAAATGATGGATAGACTCGTATTATATATCTGAGATGATAATCTCGTATTTTTATTAATCGCATCACGCGCAGCCCAGATACGGACAGCCATGACCCGTTCACGTCCGCACGAGTCCATGCAAATAGTATTCTGCATACAGTAGGCGTCGCTGACTACGTAGGCGCTAGCTTCACTAGTATTCTGGTGTTTAGTTCACGTATACTATAGGCTAGGACGCTAGGCCAGTTCAACCTGCTGGAAATACTGGACCGTAAATTGTATTATGCATAGAGTAGACTAGGTATGTATTGGATTTAGTAGTGTACTCGTGTTTTGTTTACGTATACTGCGAAGGCTAAGAGGGAAGAAAAGTTTAATCTATTGGACATGCTGGGCCGTCAATAATATGATTTAAAGAATAGACTTTTCAAACTATTTAGGTTAAATACCTGTATTTACTATTTTTGTGCTTGTGGAAAGTTCACATACAGGTATACATTCACATATACATTCGGATTCTCTCACTGACAGTTGCACAGGTTATTCAATGCTCCTCAATATTGTGTTTTTTTTTTCATATTTTGTGCCGCATGGCAAAAACGTTGGTTATCTTCCACCAAATTAGAACTACCTTTCTGTTCTTCCCATACATTTACTTCAGACTAACTGCTAAATGAATAAGCCCTGATCACTGGTCTATCCAACTAATGACTGGACACGGCGCTTTTAATGACAGAGCATACTCATTTAATTAAGTTTCAAACCCTAGTTACCCCTGTGGCACCCCCTTCCAGACCTCAGAGCACATTTTCTGGGACTGTCAGTTCCTCTTGTAAGAAAGAGGTCCCTTTTGATACAGTTCGAGGGAATCGCCTCGGCCCTATCGAGCATGCAAACATTGTGGCCACTAAAAAAAAATCCACGCATTTACAATTTATGATCGTATTTTTGGTGAGAGAGTTTATCTTCCATCTCTTTACAACCCGTGAATGCGATTATAATCTCTTTCACGGGTTCTTTCTTTTAGCACTTCTGTACAGTGGCCACAATTGTTCAGAGGGGACTCCCACTGGACTTATCAGTTGCTAAGTGATCATAATCTGAATGAGCGCATCATCAAGGAGACTTAACTGTCCTCCGGTGTGATGCGGATGTGAGGTGGGTAAGGTCCATTCCAGCCTATACAGTAGTCTAGATTCGGATACTAGGACGATCAATTTTATGAATAAATTGCCATTAATAATATGATGAATATAGTCGATTTCATGGATAACATGGTCGCTAGGTTATGTTATATTCTCATCTCATGTTTAACTATATTGCGAAAACTAAAAAGTTTTAAAAATACAACTTATTGGACATACTGGACTATGAACAGTATTATACATACATTAGCCATTGCAGATTATACAAAATATAAAAAAACTTATAAAAAAAGTATTCGGGTTGTATATATGTATAGGAAATATACGAGTATACTTGTTTGCTGCGAATTATAGCGTAGGAGGGTAAATAACTTTGTGGATACAAAATCTTGTATCCAGTAATGTGTAAGATCACGCTTTAAAATTAGTATTCTGGCATGACATTATCAGCTGTGTCTGTTCACTGCTGAACGTAGGACTTCCGTATCAGTTTCCATCTCACTTGATTCTATATTTTCAGCATTCACCCTATTCCTATCCGCGAATACATTAGTAGGTTCTTGAGCACTACTTAAAACACATTTTTTCCAATTGACCTTCGTCTCTTCAATATATATATATATATGTACTGACCATTGCTACTTCAGTGTGCCAATTTGTAGTTAATAGTTTTATGTAGAGTTCAGGTATATTGAGGAGGCTATTGTGTATGATACAAAGTGTACATGCGAGATGTCACACTATGTAAGAAGAAGTATTAGGAAAATAGTGGCTCAATCCCTAAGTTCCTTAATCACATGTTAGAAGTACAAGTTTGCTTAAGCTTGTGCTTAAAAACTGTACTGAAAGCACCTGTATTTGAGTTCAAAGTTTATTTGCATACATCACGTTCGTTTTAAGTGGCTGATTTACAAGTTTAATTTTCATTTTCATTAACATTGTCACAAATAAGTAAGGGTTTGAAAGCTGAATAAAAGGCTTAAAGTAAACTCCAAAAGGTTTTGCGGGCCTAACATTGGATACACTTGGTGTAGGCTTTTATCGAGCGACGACGGGTAAAGGCGGGAGGCCTGTTGCAGCACTTTCAGTTGCGAGTCAATAAATATGAGACATTAAGATTGGAAATTGTGAATTTCATTAATTTTAAATGAATAAAAAATGGACTATGCAGAGTCCAAATTCATCTACGAGTAGTTCTCAAATACGGGAGCTGCTCTTATGTTAAATGAAGTAAAGTCAAATAAGATCAAAGTGTCTGAAACATATACTTCGTATATATATAAAGCATATCTTCAATCTTTGGAAACAGACGTTAAGTTAGTTCAATAAGCATATTTTATCAATATTTTGGACATAACTAAAACCTTTATGTTCGCATTGATTTCATATTATTAAGCGAATACGAGTAAAACGCTTTAAAAATAAGTTTTTTTCTACATATCATTGCAGATACTTTAAATATAATACGCTTTATATAGATCAAGAAATAAAGTAAAATTTGTAATAAAATTGAAAACATTGCATTCTGTGAACTATCAACCGCATATGCATGCTTAGTTATTTCAATATAATATAACATCGGATTAAACACTTCATCTTAATATAAAAAATGATATATTATGACTATTACATGGGTTTTGCTTAATATAAAACATATGATTCAAACTAAATAATGTTATTTTCACAGTCAGTAAAAACCGATACCATCCTTTTGTCATGTCCCAGTTTCTCGTCATCCTAGATTACGTAACATTTTCGGTGGAATTCCATTATAGTAATCAATGTAAAGAATTGAACGAATTTCATGAATTTGTATTATTATATATATTAACAATATGTATATTAATGTAATTTATGACTCGGAAGGAAACGAACGTAAATAGTTATGGTACTTCTGGGCATAGAAAAAGACTATTGCGTGTTTTCAGACGTAAATCTATCCCGTGTGTTTATTTCATTTACTTTTTGCTGAAGTTCAGTGAAAGTACTTAGAAGGTACACAATAAACTTTGCCACAGATTTGAGATCAGCTGGCGTATTTGGGAAAAACTCTTCCAATCTGCTCTGTGGCTTCGGCAAATATACGAAGAGTTTGTTTTGAAACTGTGACGTAAAATGTTGTTTTGAAATAAGTCTAAACTGTACTCTAGAGACGTATTTTGTACTATCTGTCCTATATACTCGTAACTATATCAAACCACACTGAGCTGGAAATTATATAATTAACATTGAATACACGCCGGAAATTTAATTGAATGACATGTATATAATATAGCATGTGACAGTGTTCCGGTAAAAAAATATTGTTAAAACAGAGAAACACTATTTGCATAAATATAATACGTCGATAAATTTATTAAATTTTTTTTTTTTTTATGTAAACACATACAGGAGAATACCGACAGATGGTGATAGTAATTTTTTTTTGAAGTCTCATCTGTGGAATTCTATGACGCTTACCATGGTGTATATGGCTAAATGCTGCATGTGGAGTGTTGATCCGCCAACGTCATAGACTACAGCCCGAGATTCATACATCATCCTTTATTATTACAGGAATCTACTATGAATGGGTGGTCTTCACGGGACGACTTTCGTCTACCACCAATTTTAATTGATAGGCTATGACTGACATTTTACGGGTGATCGATCAAATTCACACCAACCGGGGTATTTTAGAGCTCAGAAATCGATTAAAAATCCTTTTTTTTTTTTAATCTCCGTCGGGGATCGAACCCACGACCTTTGGCTTGCAAAGCAAACGCTTTACCATTGAGCTATGACCGCCGGCAAATGTGTTTAAATATGTACCCAAATTAACATCCATTTTAAATAAACTTTTATAATGACTATAAAATTTGGACAACATTGAAAGTCAAGTAACATTGGACGCAGAACAAAACTTGGATAGATTATCGCCTGATGCTTACTGTACGAGTATGTCCTTGGATTAAGTTGAGCCGCCCCTTATGGCTACATATTCCAGGGCTCGGAAGAGTATGATAATCATTAAATCTCCTTAAAAAACTGATGAAAAAATCACTTTA
Source organism: Glossosoma conforme (assembly GCA_022606575.1). Classification (NCBI taxonomy): domain Eukaryota; kingdom Metazoa; phylum Arthropoda; class Insecta; order Trichoptera; family Glossosomatidae; genus Glossosoma; species Glossosoma conforme. The sequence continues at coordinate 363,720 of JAGTXR010000014.1, read as the reverse complement.
AATATGCTTGAAATACTGGCGTTAACAAAATACACAAAATGTATGTTGTTACTTGTTGAGTTAAAAATACACATATAATATTTAAATCATGTTTTTTTATGTAGACGTACGAAAATATAACGTGTTTAATTTGATTTAATCGTTGATACTAGTATGTGAAAGCACGTTTACGCATAACAAAACGGGATAAAAAAAAAGTGATCATAAAATATAAAAGGACTCACCTGCTGCATGAACTGGTGCTACTCCAAACTTAACAGCAGCAGGAGCCACCAAAACTGCCGCAGACAGTTGCAGACCATGGTCCAGCACTGAGACGACGATACACACGATCATGATGGTCCAGCCCCAGCCACCTTCAGGATAGTAATGCCTGTACAAGGTCTGCGTCTTCCGTGCACTCAGAGGCGTTTTCGGAAGTCCAGTTCCACCAAGATCCTCCTTACCAACTACCTCACTCGGCCTTCTTTTAGGCGCCTCAATCGTACTGTTACACCTCCTGAACTGAGCTTTAGGCTTAGGACTAATCTTTTCGTTATTCATCATGTGACTCACGCTCTTAGAACGGCCTTTCTTTGCAAAAACTTTTACTTTTTCGTTCTTGCTGAAATTGTTTTCTTTCGGAGTCCATTTTGACACGGATGTCACCGAGTTGTTTGAGCACCTACGATCTAAGATTCTCGTTGGAAATTGCACCGATTTCAGAAGCGTGTTTGGCGACAAGGCTAAAAGTTGGATGCAGTAACATATTTTCGAGTTGTACTTCAAAATGCTTGCTTTGCTAGGGGAATCGCTTCCGTCTAGAGACTTCCGCAACTTTCTGAGTTTGTTGAAGTTGTAAAGAAAGTTCGAGTCACAAGAATTAGAACGGAGCACCGTGCTGACCCTCATGCTGTGATCTGAGAACTCCGAATATCTACATTGACTATCTGTGCAATCTTTTCTCGGCTTTTTGGAACTCGCTTCGCAGCAGTCCCATTCGCATCCATTATTGAAGTTGTTGTCTTTCACAAGCTCACAGTCACACCTCCTGAAATCGCAATCTTTATCTGGAAATTCACATTTGTAAGTGCTGGTAGTTTTGGCACTGTTTTTCACATTCAACACATTTTTGTTATCGTTACACTGTTTGATGTTGGGATTAAAAGAAACAGCTTTGTTGCATTCATATTCATTTTGACGTGATTTTTCTTGTCATTCTTGGCATTGTCTAGTTCGATGTGTTTCTTTGGCGTTTTCACGTCATTATTGTTCGTTGTTATGATATTGTGTGTTTTTAATGGAGAGCGTCGCACCACTTCGACTATTTCGCAAGAAACGATATCCTTTTTTAAAAGGTTGTCGGATGCTTCAGTCAGCCACTTCCGCCCGTCTTTGTTCGCAGCGCTTTCAAGATATATATGATCGGGTTTCATATCCGTTTTTGGACTTTTCTTTGCTGCGCCATTCGACAGGATGGTTTTATTTGTTTCAATATTACCTACGTAGCTAGTTTTGATTTTGCTGTTGTATGTGTCTCTTGCTTGTTTCCCATCTTCCTCGTTGTTTTCTCCATTCAGTTTTACGGGGATTTTTTGGCATTGGCAGTTACTTACTGGGACGGTTTGTACAAAAACTGAGTTATTTTCTACTTTTTCAGCGGGGGTTTCGGCGAGAGAGGTGACAGCTCTGCCTTGTTGGTCTACGTTTAACTGAACTAAAGCCATGTTGCTTACAGGCCAGGTCTTACTATGATTTACGGGCATTTTTTACACTAATTAAAATCGCCCACTATCCAACGTAGGGACGCTCATTAAATGAAAATTAATTATCTCGCGGCTTATGCGCAAGCTAGACATTATTAGTGTTTTATTTCGAGGTATCTTTTAATTAAAGTGTTATTTATAAGAATACTACTTAGGTGATTAAAAATGTTTTTTTTTCGTATTTAAATGTATAAATTTATAAAAGTAAATGCGTTTCTATTTTTTAATATTAACTACTTGAATCTTGATTTCCTGAAACAAAAAATACACAAATTATTGAAAAATAATTTCAATGCAAAATAATACATATATACTTATGAAAAGTATACCAATTTAATAATAAATATTGTGTCTTTATTTTTAGTAAGGAAATTAATTAAAACATTTTTCAAATTATTTAAACTATCATTAAGGATATAAAGTATATTATTTTAAATATGTAATATTAAGAGTAAAATAAATTACAATTTTAGAATTAATTTTAATTTAAAAAATAATAAATCGAAAATATTTAGTTTTGATTCACAATTTATTTTAATGATTACATGTTTCGGCCTTCCTGAAGACCATCTTCAATAATGAAAAAATAAAAACAGGCATTGGCATATATATAGGTATGGACAGTTAATTAGTTGTGTATTAAGTCATTATATGTATTTTTTTGTTTTGTTTTTAATTTGAAAGAGGCATTATATAATTATAAAATTACTGGGTATTTGTCATTTTTTCATCATTGAAGATGGTCTTCGGGAAGGCCGAAACATGTAATCATTAAAATAAATTGTGAATCAAAACTAAATATTTTTAATTTGTTAATTTTTAATTTAAATTAATTCTAAAATTACAAATTTGCAATTTCACCAAATATTGTCAGTTGATAAATTTAATGTTAGTAAAATAAATGTTAGGAAAACAGCAATAAATATAAAGAAAGAGTATTAAATAAATAAGGAAAACTAAAGAAAAACATTCACATGTTGTTGTATTATGAACGATCGATTTATTAACGGCTGCACTCTATTTTTTACGAACTGTGTTAAACATAAAATTAATTTATGACGGTGTTTTCATATCTTCAAAGCAATAAATTATCCAATAAGGTTATTTTCTCGCTACAGATAATATGAAACAATTTGAAGATCGGTACCGTAAAAACGAAAACGTTAATCAGACGTAGTTATTGAAATAGTTTTGTTAAAATAAAAAAATATTTGAAATTAAAATTATCAATTGCTTGTGGTAATAAAGAGATTATAATTTACTACGTTGTTTGAAGACAAGTACAAAAATAATTTATATATTAGTAACTTTTTAATTTTTTTTCTTGAGCTCATAGTTTTTCTAAAAAAAAGCAACGAGAGACAAAAAGTTCGCTGTGTCCTCGGCCGGTGGAAAATTAAACCAGAAAAAATCACCGTTACAGTTATCAGCTAAAGTACCGATTTTTTTCGTTTTAATGAAAAATAAGATTACCATAATAATTTATTAATACTTATGATATTTAAAACTCAACATTTTGAAACCAATAAATGATTTTAATACAAAAAAAATTACAAATTTAGACAGAAAGTTATATTCACTTATGAATACGTAAAGCTACTCTTCTATAGAGTACCCTTCAACGTGAAATATTTTTAATGTTTGCAACTACAGGGTGCTTAATTATTTGTCTTAAAGCAAAATTTCACAACGAGTTTATTTATTATTTTAATAAATTTGGCCTAGACATTCTTTGAGAACTACATTGCACCACGTACTGTTGATACGCCGCCGTGAATAATAACACCTCGGACACCTGAGTTAATACACTGCAAATACCTTTGTTAGAGTTTACGTCTTTGTGTTAAGGATTAAATTCACAGTAAACTCTCTCTCCAAACAACTTTACGTAAATAATTTTAAAGCAAAATAAACATTAATTAAATTTATATCTTGACTTTTTATCACTTAAAATATTTAAAAAACATCAAATATATATTTTAATATTATTTAGACTGTGTTATTAAAAATTGAAACTCGTGAATAAGTATCTGATGTTTTATTTACTATTCATTTTATGTTATTTACTTTGATGTTGAATAACTGTTGTTTTTTCTTAAGATTTATAATGTCGTTGTCCTCAAAAGATGGTTGAAAACTATACACAGAATGTATTTGTTGGAGATTCTCAATGAAGCTCTAACATTCTTTTAGACAATAATTATAGAATATAAAATAAAAGATTCTGTGGAATTTATTCGACATATTTTTTTTTGTTGACGACATGTTTCGGCCAGATCGGATGGCCTTTTCAAGTCAAACATGTCGTCGAATTCTTAAGAATCTTTTATTTCATATCTGATATTATGGAATTCCACCAAGAAACATCGATCGAAAAAATCGAAATAATTAATAATTATAGCGTCCAAAAGAGATTTATGTCTTACATATGTTTCAAATAAGAATATGTGTGGAAAAATATTTGTTAAAGAAAACGAAATATTTTTAAATTGTTAATTTTGTAATTAAAATTAATATAAAGTAGTGGATAAATTAGTCAAATATTATTATAATTATATTTCTACACGTACATAAAAGTAAAACAAACATATAAATGACGGAAATAACAAGAGATGACTACTTAATTCGACATTAAAAAGTAAAAAAAAAAAAAACAAACAGAAAAACATACACAACAATACTTAGTGTAAAGATAGTCAATATGAACTCCACAACACAAACAAAAACTTTACACTATGCATCAGAGAACTTGTCATAGCTTAACATATAAGCACCAAAACGTTACTGATTTCTGTTCAATGAAATGACTAATGTAAAGCACCAATCAAGAGTCCTAACAAACGACTGGTGGGGTGGTAGTTGTTGCGCGTTGATAGCCGTCTTCTCTGTTATACTGAAGTTTTGTCACATAAAATCTTCCATAACTATAAAATAGACTAAGTGATTAAATACATTTCAGATAATAAGCAAAATAAAGCTGCAATAAGTCAAAAGAGAACATCACATTAATAATTGTCACTATTATATATGGAGTGATGATGTATGTCCACCGATGAACTAGCAAGGTCTTTGAGTATCCTTAAAATTAACAGTGAACTAGATGTAATTGTTTACGATAAACTGTTTTGGATGAAATGTTATACGGTAAGTTGTCACATCTGATCAAATTAAAAAACAAACTAAACTAAAATAAAAACAAACTAAAATTATTAGATGTGTATGTCAGGCGACTGAACAAAAATAAGAGACAAAAGATCGTTTTTCGAGGCTTTACGGCATCAGCCTGAAAGAGCTTTATCAAGCTATATAAGCTGATATCAGTATAAATTGTGTTCTTGTATAAACGATTCGAACAGTTAAATAAAGTGGCTACTCCGTCTTTCAAAAGTCTCAAATGCATGTGAAAAATAAATAGACCTTGTCAAATCAAATACATAATAATAATAGAACAAAATAAACTCTGGATTCGAGAAAAAAAAACATATTTATATAATATAAAACGTTATACATAACAAAAAATTGAAAAACTTTTATGGCTAACATAAAAAGCATGTTTTGTGAACACACAAGGGAGTAACTAGAAATCATAATTGAAATGAACAACTTCTAAGGCCTCAGCATCGTTTCTACGCCATTCTTTTAATTTGCATATTTTTTTTATTTTTATAAACTTGAGTCTACAAAGTGAATGTTATATAAGCAGAACAATATAGAAAAGTAATTTTAATGTTTTATATTCATATATTAACCATTTACTGAACAGTAAATAGACTTTATTCAAATGATAATTGACATGTTTATCATGTTAGTAAATAAATTGAATTTTTAGAAACAAACAATATTATTCGACATTGAAAAGATGTGTGCTTGAAATCCTGATATTTTGTTGGAAATCGGTTTGCTTGTCCCTGATAATTATATAAGGATAAGAAAGGCACAGATTGATTGTTCTTCATAGAACTAATACTACCCTGCCAGAGACTATGCCTGTTGGGAGAGTGATCAGACTGTTCAACCGTATTGCCTCGAATATTGATATATTCCACTTGAGAGAAGCCTTGTTTCGACATGAGCTCCACGAATTTATTTATCAAAGTAATTTCATGGATTCTTTCTGTTTAGCGAGCTTTGGGACTTTTAAATAATTGTTGTTAATATAAATACTTATATGTTTGTAAAAATAAATAAAAATAATTAAATAAATTGTCTAAAACCGGTAAATGAGGAAAATTTCGAAAAATATTTGTTTATTATTCTGAATTACGCCATATCAATACAGTGGTTGACAAAGGTTTATGTGTCATTAAAGATTATTGCCCACAATTAGTTTATAAACGACAGAATTATCGGAAACAATGAAACTATCGGAAATTAGTGAATGTAACTAAGTTTAGTACAATAAATAGAACGATCGGTCTCTTGTTCAACGATCGCGGTTGTTGCGGAAATACCACTGAAGAAATTAATAATACAGTTCAAATAGTATTGGGTTAGTGGTACTGGACAAATTGTTGGTGGGATTGCCTGTATAGACCGACCGATGGAAAGTTATTACTAAACGCAGGATGGCAATTATTATTATGTATGGCAGGCGACCTCAAACATGACGGAAGAAGGAGCAATAAAGTTGCGCAACTTTTCATTGTCAGCGGTCGAAGACGCGACATTTGAGCGAAAATGAAATATTCTCTGAAATTAAAATATGCAAATATTAGCTTAAACGTCTGCTGTATATTTAATAAGGAGCAAAAATAATTACGTCTTTAAGAAATATGTAGAGATTTTTCTCAATTTGCAATTACTTTTCAACATTTCTGTAACAATCATTAGACTTATAATGAAGGTAAATATTTATAATTAGTCCAAAATTTAATAAATATTTAATGAAAGTCTTATATTTGTTTTTCTGATGATTGAAGTTGACATCAGCTGGATATATTTGTCCCTTGCAGGCTGGTGTCGAAAACCACGATATGCGATCTTTCGTCTCTTTTTGTTCGCTCGTCAGTCGCGTATGTGTCGCCATGTTGTTTTTTTGACAAATCCTGTCACGGTTGTGTCATTAGTAATGTACATGGCTGTCTGTCATTTGTGCGCGATTAGTTTCTGTATAGATCGTCACTTGCGGCGCTGGGCTGTCGCTTACTACGAGCGCTCAGTGGCCAGTAAGTTGTCGCCCGACCGCGACGAGTGTCGGCTTGTGGTCAGCTCGGTGCCTGAAAGCATGTAACTCCGCCAGGACCGAAAGTTTGTCAAGTTTATCGAGAATATATGTGCTTCTGAAAAAAGTCTTTATGTTGTTCATCTGCTCCTCATTCCGCCACCAGACGATCCGATAACTATCCCGGTGACGTGAAGTCATTCTTCCTTAACTAAAGAGGATGTTATATTTTAAATGCATAAGTCATATGAATTATTCAAAAATATATTTTTATTGTTGAATTGTAGATAAAAAAAAACTAAAATAGAAAATGAATAAAATTTTAATTGAAAACTTACTATAATTAGAGAACTATTTTATAACCATCAGAGAAACGGTGTCATTGATGACGTACTGTTTTTTTTTCAAATTAATCGATCGAAGATAACAGGTGATTTAAAGCTTTTATGCAATGGTAACTATTAATATCGTAATCTGTATATAATTGATAGGTGCAACTTAGTGTAAAATTGCTCTCTCTTTTAATTTTATTTAATCTAAACACATACAGGAGAGTACCGACAGATGGTGATGGTAATTTTGAAGACTCATCTGTGGAATTCTATGACGGTTACCATGGTGCATATGGCTAAGCGCTGCATGTGGAGTGTTGATCCGCCAACAGCATAGACTACAGCTCGATATTCACGCATCATCCTTATTATTACAGGAATTTACTATGAATGGGTGGTCTTCACGGGACGACTTTCATCTTCAACCAATTTTAATTAATATGCTATGACTGGCATTTTACGGGTGAGGGATCAAATTCACACCAACCGGAGGGTGGGGGTATTTTAGATTTCCGAAATCGATTAAAAAGTTTTTTATTTGAATCTCCTTCGGGGATCGAACCTACGACCTTTGGCTTGCAATGCAAACGCCTTGACCGTTGAACTATACCCGCTGGTATAGTCAAAGTTTTAAAAGTGTCCTAGTTTTGAGGACCCAAGTACAAGTAATTGACTTGAAGTATTTAATTTAAGCACACGACGTACTTAAAGTAAAAACCTTAAAAAAGGTTATCAATCGCTCGTATACTTGTATTGTATAGATGCGACACATTACTTTGTAGATATCGGTAACATTGGAGGATCCCTGATGTGTGCGCAACTTGGGGCGTGATAGGAATTTTGAACAAGGAGAGCAAATTTATTGCTGTTTATGCGTCAAATCGTATCGACTGCCCTAAGAACTAGTAGCAAGCGAAACACTACCAACTATACAATAGTCTATAAGTTTTCTGATGAACTTTGAATTCAAATTGTATAAATTAATATACGTGTGTAGAATACTGGAAATGCGATGGTTTGAGTTCGTGAGGAATGATGACATAAGAAAGCGAACAAAGCAGCCTTCTATACAATGATATGTTAATCTCTAAGTTGGGTATTGAATTTCTGGGTGGCAGGATGCAGGAGCAGATACAAATAACTTGTTTTCGAAGCACCGTTTGCGTTTATTTTATTAAAGACTTGCTTTCTACGCCCGACCGGTATGGAGTTTCGCCGGCCGGGCACCAGTCAATTGACAACTGCGGAACACTGTGACATGCCGCGCCACCAATGATCGTGGAAAAAAAACAAATTAAAGATGACAGTTGCACCAACATGAAATGGAGCAACTTTCATAACAAATAATGGCATATGCAAACGACTGCGTATTATAATATAATTAAAACTAACATTATTAGATGTGCATGTCGATCATACCGATTTTCGAGACTTTACGGCATCAGCCTAAAAGAGCTATATCAAGCTGATATCAACTACAATCAGTCAAGAAACGAAGATGTATCTGATTGGGGACACAAACATTAGATGTACCAAAAAACGTAAGCTATAGGAACCTTTTAATCAAGCTCCCGGACTCGCTGCGTTTTGGAAGGCAGTTGAGAAGTATATATATAATGTACTCGGGAGGAACATGGCAGTTATCGGAGCTTTGTGGCGGTAGTTCGTGACAAACATTTGCTTCGATTAGCGAAGTGGACATGGTGATGGAGTATTTTAGTCTTCAATTGGTTTTTATATTGAAAAATTAAGTAATCCATTATTTATTATAGTCAAGAAAATTATGTGTTGGTAACCTTCAGAAGCAGAGTTAGAACTGAGTGGCAGTAATTTGTGGCAACCATATGTTACAGAAATGTAAAGAAAAATAAATCGTGAATGTGGATAAGTACAACAAGGGGTCAAGCTGGATAGGACCCTCACTTATCAGAAACACTGTCAGTCTGTTAAGCAAAAGGTGTCCACCAGAAACAACCTACTCCGAAAAGTGGCAGGTACGAAGTGGGGAGCCCAACCAAACCTGATCCGCACAAGTGCTCTAGCTCTCTGTTTCTCTGCTGGCGAGTATGCTGCGCCAGTATGGGCGAGGTCTGCCCATACCAAGAAAGTGGATATTGCTCTGAATGAAACGTGCCGGGTGGTTACGGGGTGCCTAAAACCTACCCCAATATCAAAGCTATATCAACTCTCGGGCATTGCCCCACCAAACATACGGCGAGAAGTTACTACCAAGAAGGAACTCACCAAAGCAACCCACGACGCACTCCACCCTATGTTTGGGTACCAAAAGATAACTACACGGCTCAAATCAAGAAGAAGTTTCCTACAGTCGACAACGGAACTGGAGATACCTGAGGCCACCCTGCGGCTGAACATGTGGAGAAGCGCAACTGAGGGGAATACTTGGATTGCCCCGAAGAGGACCTAGCCCCTGGACATGACCAAGGGTGGAATATATGGAGGTCCCTTAACAGACTTCGGACCGGAGTATGCAAGACGAGGACACAAATGAGGGCCTGGCAGTTTTACAGCGGACCGACTGAATGTGACTGCGGCGTGGAGCAGACCCTGTCACACCTTCTGGAGTGTGCGCTGTGCCCGAGTGGCTGCACCCAGGAAGACCTGATGATGGCCAGAAGTAACGCCATCGACGTCGCCCACTTCTGGGCAGACAGGATCTGACCCTGTTGTTTCCTACACGATTATATATATAGTACAACATATTGCACATATAACTCTGTGTTACGTAAGTGACATACATAACATTATGGTAATTTTACTGGAGCGTTAATTCACGAATTTCATCAAGTTATGACCATTATATTTGATATATCGAATTATCACACTGAATTTACAATCCTCTCGTACACAGATCAATTAGCACAAAATCTGAATACGTAACAAAGGACAAATATATGTGAATATTGTTGTTAATTTATATCCATATGCATATTGGTTGCATTTTATTTAAACAAACATGCTTTCAGATTAATAAACTGCGATACCTGGCTACAAATTTTTGTATTAATTGAAGAAAAAAAAACAGCAACTATCTTGAACTGCTTTTCCAATTGATCTTTCCTGCACTTCATTAACATCAAACTTTCTTTTCTCTTTCAATAAGCAGATTGATAAACATTTACAATATTTTTAATACTGCATGCACATAAACCCTACACATTAATTCCATACGCAGCATCCAGCTCACCCAGTTGTACATCATAGAATTCTTGGAGAATCAAGACTCTTTGAAGTTACTATTATGTGTGTGTATATGCTTACAAAAATATAAAGATAACAGCATCGGATATCACGACAATGTTTGGTGTTATTTTTTTTTAGGGAAATTATATGTCGCTAAAAGTATAGTTATTTGTTTTATTATTTGGTTTTTTATTATAAGTGCATGATATTTTGAAAATATGTAGACTAGTCAACTCCTCTAGTGACTTGAACTTTTTCGCGCAGGACCTTCCGGCATTTCGCAGATCCCTCTACTGATGTGCGTGATGTCTGTTATATTTACTCATGTTTATGTTTTGTACAAATGTATTGTCTTAGCTTATTTTTTTTCTGTATTAACATCTTCTTTAATTGTATTTTTTAATTTAAAACCGTATGGATTGACTAAGGCCGTTAATAAAAAAAATGATTGTTATCTCTTTAGACATCTACTAAAGTTTTGCAATTTGGAGCTTTCAGGTTACGTGAACAAATTGCCGCAACATAAGTGAATGTCTGCCAAGCGTAAACGTTCAACGTAAATGCATGTACTGGCTTGTACCGTATTGACGGGATGGGAAAACCTGCAGCTTAAAAAGCTTCTTGCACTCGTTGACGGAAATACGCGATGGAAAAGCTCGTGATACTAAGCATGGTCATATAGGCAGATAGCTTTAGGAACGGAACTATTTGCCCAGCTTTTATATCGTGTGCCAATGTGCGCTGCAAGTTCTAGACAATTTTCTTTTAAATTGACAAAATCACAATAATAACAAGAGTTGTAATTGCAAATGAAAGTGTTATTAAATGCGTTCAATAATGCGTTTAAAAACATCAACAATTTTAGTGCACACATATCGATTTAATTATATAACACGTCTTTAAATGTCACAAGATATAACCAATACTCGTTTATCAAATATATCACAAATCATATTATTTTTTAAATTTTTATTAGAATATTATTTTATTATATCAATATTCTAATCTACTTTTATAGATCATTGACTATATTACAATATTATTATTAATTAAATATACATATACTTTACATAAAATTCTTTTTTCAACGCGTCAATCTAAGAACAAAAATAACGACAGAAGCGGGATGCGAACCGCGGACCTTGGAAACCAACTATGCCCAGGTATTCATACCGCTCAGCCAACTGGGCCATTGCTATGCCTAGACCGACTCGCGTTGAAACTAGTATTTATATCATTGTTATCATCGTACGATAGATGTCGCTATAGTATATATTCAAAGTATGTATATTTTTATTTTTTATTATTCAATCTGAAAAAAGAATTTTATGTATAGTATATGTATATTTAATTAATAATAATATCACAAATCATTTTAAAACATATTATAGAGGTTAATTTTATGACAAAAAAATATTTAGATTAGTTTGCGAGCTTACTGACCAATTAACTTTAATGAAAAGCGTAGCTTACGTGATACATAATAGAAAAAACTAATACATTTTGAGTTTATTAAGCTAAAAGATGGTTTTGTGTAAAAAAACTGAATATTCTCATTATTAACTGGAACATTTTGGGTGTCGGTCTTGGATTAAGTAAATTTTTAAGTATATATTTTTATAAATATACCGTGTTTTAATATGAATCATGTTGAAAAATATTTATTTACATACTTAAAGAGCACGGTTTTGCTTTCAATGAGAGCATATCCAATTCAACTTGCATAAACATATTGAAAAACTGATGAAAGTGTCATTGAAAGAAATGCCTGTCTTCAATTCTATGAATAAATAGTCTAATGTAAAGTTATTTATAGTATATTTAAAAAAATAATCTAATCGGATTTTCGTTTTTATTCTAAAGCTAGTCTAAAGAGTTCTACTTTCAAGAGGACGGCAAATGACCGACATACATTTTTACTTCTATAAAGGACAAATATGCCCTCTCCTCAAACCCAGCAAGTACCTCTGGATTGGAGACCTAAGATACCTTATGGACAATTTACCTTATAAGTTATGCTTGAAACACAAAAGAAAGGATGCTTCACTTACATGTACTACTGCTATAACCGCAGTTTCTCTCTACTAAAAGAGAATTTCTCCTGTAAGACTAGTTGCACACATGCTTAGTAATGACTGCATGACTACGTTGTATATACGAGTATATGAGAAAAGACGTAAGAGTAATATTGTTTATCAGGCGCATTAGTTTTAGCAGACATTAATGGGAACATCAAGTCAGTATATATTATTTCAAAAAGTAGAAATAAGAAGCCACGTCACACAGGGAACAAAATCAGAAAATGCAATAATATATAATTTTTAAAAACTTTAAAAAAGTATTACATAAATAAAATTAATCCTGACGTTAGTCCACGATTAGAATGAACATCTTTGAGAGAAACTCGCGTCATATACTGGCCAAATGCTATGAAAAAAAACAATTGATCGCCATTTAAGAAAAATACTCCAACGAACATTTTGATCCAAATTTGAACTTTCTTTAAATGTATTTTAAAAATGTACCTTCTTCATAGTAAATTCGGTATGTAAGAATTACATGAGTATAGATAGGTTATTGATTTCAATATTTTTATTTAAAATTATATGATTTAACCAAAATATAAATTATATTATTACTTCAATATAACGAGTATTTTCAGATCTTTTCGATTCCATTTCAGAGGTTCGATTTCGTCGTCACACATGTGATGTCTGGTAGCAATATGTATAGTGGAAAAAAATGACAAACTAACTATAACGTCACTTATGTTTTATCGATGATAATGAAGTTATTGATGAACGCAGTAAAATTAAGTCTTCCTAAAAATAGCCCGGAAGCTTATGGCAGAGTTCCAGAACATCTTAGAGATATGCGAAATGTTATCTGAAACTGGCTCCAAAATTACTCTGAAGTATCAGTGGCTGACTGAAATGCACGAGTGGAATTGCCAAATAAAATAACTACTGAATGAAAATGTATCAATTTATTTCGTGCTAAGCAACATACGGGTGTATTTATGAGTGTTTATACTTGTTGCAATGCAATATTATTAAATCATTGATTTTAGATGGTCATAATTATTGAGAAAATTGAGGTTAAGCATAACTTTAAAATTAAATTGAATAATAATATATTTATTACTTAAATATACATATACTATACATAAAATTCTTTTTTCAACGCGTCAATCCAAGCACAAAAATAACGGCAGAAGCGGGATGCGAACCGCGGACCTTGAAACCAACTATGCCCAGGTATTCATACCGCTCGGCGAACTGCGCCATTGCCCTGCCTGGACTGATTTGCGTTGAAACTAGTATTTATATCATTGTTATCATCGTACGATAGATGTCGCTATAGTATATATTCAAAGTATGTTTATTTTTATTATTATTCTATCAGTCTTCATTTATTCACAAGCTTAATATTATTACTTTCCGGCAGTCTATTTAGTAAGTAAAAATAATATTCTAATAAAAAAATTAAAAAAAATCATATAATAATATATTTTATGTATTTCAGGATTTAATGCTCGCAATTAAGAGTGTAGAAGACAGCGATATTTAAAGTGACATTTAAATATATATACTTATTTCCTTACATAAACTGAAATTCTTTTTTTCCGTGTTTGTGCCATATCTAGAGAATTTGGACGTTACAAATTCTTGCCATACAGTTTTGTCCAGACGCTCTGAAAACATACGAGTACACAACTCTCGAAGGTCTCAAAAGCGAGAGAGCCAATGCAAATGCATTGGCTCTATATATTAAATATATATATATATATATCTAAATATTAAATTAATAAAACGACTGCTGTGGTAAAAAGGCATATTTTGATGCTTGTTAATCAGCATTTTTAAAGAAATTTCGTGCTAAGCACAATGCTCTCGTGGTCAAAATCATTTAATCCTAAGAAGCAGTTTTACCTATTTATGTTTTGGTCCGCGTCAAATATAGCTTAACCCTTTCATAACAGCTCGGTGGAATACAAATTAAACTGTCAGTTATAAAACTAGTATTTGAAGCATAAATGTACTCATCTGGTCTATTTTCATATATCACATTGGTTTGTGTATCCCTTAGCTATTATATGATGCATAAAAAACTATTCTAAGAAAGTAGCAATACAATATATCACGTCAACCGGGTCAACGGTCGGGGAATCTTATGACTGCATATACCGATAACTGATGTGAAAGGGTTAACTTTGTTTGAAGAATATTCCGCTTACAACTTGTTATTGCAGTTGGACGCTTATGTGATTAAAAATCAATTAACAATTGAATTAAATTAAATATTTATTATTTATTAATTTTTTTAATTTTATTAGAATATTATTTTATTATTTCAATATTCTAATCTACTTTTATAGATCATTGACTATATTATAATATTATTATTACTTAAATATACATATACTATACATAAAATTCTTTTTTCAACGCGTCAATCCAAGCACAAAAATAACGGCAGAAGCGGGATGCGAACCGCGGACCTTTGGAAACCAACCTTATGCCCAGGTATTCATACCGCTCGGCGAATCGCGCCATTGCTATGCCTAGACTGACTGCGATGAAACTAGTATTTATATCATTGTTATTATCGTACGACAGATGTCGCCATAGTATATATTCAAAGTATGTATATTTTTATTATTATTCTATCAGTATGCATTTATTCACAAGCTTAATATTATTACTTTCCGGCAGTCTATTTATTTTAGTAAGTACCACTCGGGTCTCGAACCAAACTATAGACTGAATGGATGTGAAACGACTACTTATAGTTCCGACTCGGACTTTATAACCAATCATTTACCTGTGTTACTGATGGATAATTTTTACCTTCTTGATATTGTCTCCAGGAGACATTATTAATTTTTTTTTTTAATTTTTATTAGAATATTATTTTATTATTTCAATATTCTAATCTACTTTTATAGATCATTGACTATATTACAATATTATTATAACTTAAATATACATATACTAAACATAAAATTCTTTTTCAACGCGTCAATCCAAGCACAAAATAACGGCAGAAGCGGGATGCGAACCGCGGACCTTTGGAAACCAACCTTATGCCCAGGTATTCATACCGCTCGGCGAATCGCGCCATTGCTATGCCTAGACTGACTGCGATGAAACTAGTATTTATATCATTGTTATTATCGTACGACAGATGTCGCCATAGTATATATTCAAAGTATGTATATTTATTAATATTATTACTTTCCGTGTGGTACTTACTAAAATAAATAGACTGCCAGAAAGTAATAATATTAAGCTTGTGAATAAATGCATACTGATAGAATAATAATAAAAATATACATACTTTGAATATATACTATGGCGACATCTGTCGTACGATAATAACAATGATATAAATACTTGTTTCATCGCAGTCAGTCTAGGCATAGCAATGGCGCGATTCGCCGAGCGGTATGAATACCTGGGCATAAGGTTGGTTTCCAAAGGTCCGCGGTTCGCATCCCGCTTCTGCCGTTATTTTTGTGCTTGGATTGACGCGTTGAAAAAAGAATTTTATGTTTAGTATATGTATATTTAAGTAATAATATTTATTATTTATATTGTCAAAAAATATATACTCAAAATAAAAACATTCTTCAAATTAAAAAGAAAATATGCATAATTATTAGAGAACTGCTGTTAAATATAACATCAAATATTCTTTCAGACTAAATAAAATACCTAATAAAATAAAAAATACTAGTCTTAGCAATTTTTGCAATTATTTTATAAAAAACTCAAAGCCTAAAGGGTTTGCAATAATTAATCTAGACAGTTTTGGCATGTTTTGCAGTAAAGTTAAATTATTATAAATGAACATTACAAGCGTCTACCTATTTCAGTTCACATTTTTCTCCTGAAAAGTTTTTGTTTCGTAGCCCAATATACTTGTTCCATTTACGCAACTCTGAGGGGAGTCTATGAGAATTATTTATTATTTACGATACTTGCCTTTACCCCGTTTCCCTACATTTTCATGGCAGACAACAGTTTTTATAAAAATTCTATTCCTTTTTTCTGCTTTAAATAAAAAAATGTAACAAGGCACCCACTTATAAATTTATACAAAATCCCAAACTGGATTTTAAAATTTATTTTTAATATAAATTCAGAAGAAAATTATATTTTGACCCAAGTTACAGTTGGCAGTAATCACTAGAACTGGATTAAAGTTGTGAAATTTTTGTTTTACAATATTTCACTCTGAACTTCACACAACAGACAAATTGACTTAAAGATACTTAAATATATACTCGCTTAAGAAAGTTATTTCAGAAATAAATATAATGAATATAAAATAATTATACCCAGAAATAATTTATGTGTACAATCCTGTTAAATTTTTCAGGACGGCGAGTACAAAGGTCTTAACAATGCATAGGGGTGCAATTCACAACCCTGGGATTGAATGTTTTAACTTATATGTTCTAGATAAGTACACCCGTGCTCGTAGCCATCCATTGTTTTTGATCCCAGTTGATACTTGTGAAGCTTTGAGCACTTAATTTAGTACAATGGCGCTCCTAAATGGCCTACCAGCACACCTCGATCCCTTTCTTACATCCTTTTCCTCTTTTGTCAATGGTATTGTTCTCCTAAATCTCTGTGAACTTTGACACGTGTCATTTTCTTCTTCATTTATGTTTTTTTTCTGTTTTATATGTATGTTTATGTATACTCTATGTTTTTTATTTATTATTATTCTATGTACCTTGGAACTGCGGTTCTGTTAAATAAATAAATCGTTTTTATATAGCTAATAACAATGGTGTTTTTTCCATTTATACACATTAGGCAAGCCATTTTTAAATATCTTATATAAAATGTGCTGTATAATGCATAAGCACTTTGAAAAACTTATGAATAATAAATTTCCGGAGATGTTAAATATAGGATTTTATTTTCGTAGTTGCTCTCTTCCGATCCTGATTAAGGATTAAATGACTAAGTTAATTAGAAAACGTCTATTAGATTTCTGGTGGGCCGAGCGCAGGCGTCCGCCAAGAAGACATCTTAATTGTGACCTCGGAGACAAGAATCAAGTAAGCCTGATAGTCCATCTTCAACCAGAGGCATGAGAGCCAAATTAATACAAAATACTAAGCAAGTGACGTTTGGGTTAGTGAAAAGCCTTTACACGGTCATTTTCATGATGAGGAGTAAAGGTTCTGAAAAGAATCTAAAATCTTGACCATTCTCGAGAAAAATATCGTAGAAAAAATGCATCCTGCTTCTTCCTTACACGCTCTCCAATCTTTCCCCACGAATAGGTTGCACGTGAAAGCAAAAATATGTATTTTTTTGTCCTTTCTCCGAGTTTTACACATTTATTGGCTGAATTTAGCCACGATGTTGTTATCAAAGCTTTTGAAATAAGTAATCTTAGGTTCAAATATGTGAAAAATAAAATGGCGTCCATGTATTATTTAAGACTTAATATTCCCTCAACAATAAACTTAAAAATGGCTGTCAAAACGACTGAAACTACACGATGACTCAATGATTAGTAAGTGAAATACTTTACTTTTTAATTGATTTATTTGTAATTGAAAATATTAAGGACTTATATGCTCGTAGGTAATCGTAGGTAATTTTAATTAAACCAATGTCCAAGTGGCTGCACCCAGGAAGACTACTTTTTTGCAATTAAGACTATTGACGATGTAAACTTTATTAAAATATTATTTGACGATTATCTGAAGGCTGTATTAATAATTAATGTATTGTGAAATTGTCGGTTGAAATTGTTTTACATTGCAAGTGAAAAAGTTTTCCTTCTATGATTGAGAGGTCTTTGAACGCTACGAAAAGTTAGCGGCTTTAGAAGGTTTTTCCAAGAAATTTGCCCTTTACTTTTAAGGCTATGGATTTAAGACCAACATAACAACTGCCTAACAGTAACTTTTTCCGAGATTAATCTCTTTCCTAGCGGTGACGAGATAGATTGAAGATAAGAAAGTAAAATAAGCTACCAAAATAGAGCGTCAGAATTTTTAATTATAGCTTCTTAAATTAATTTTGTTAAACAAGAAATTTATATTCTAAAAGAAGATATCAACAACATTCAATAAAAACAGGTTGCTAAATTTATAAAACACTTTTTTTTGTATATGTGGATACATTTTAATTTTCCTTGTAAATTATTTATATAAAATATTTGAAATTATAAAAGAACCTTTTTTAAGTAAATAGATAAACGCTGTAAATCCAGTTATGAAAAATCCAGTTGTTAATTAGTATAAAGTTCATTAATACTAATAATAATAATTGTCATTGGTATAAAATCTACATTTATATTTGAAAACGAGAACGTAATATCTAAAACTATGTCGTAAACAACGTTTTCTCACAGTATTATCTTATGGCGCATAGGCTAGCAGCAGGTTTTTACTATAAATGATTTAATTTTGATGCATAAATGATTGAAATTCACCCAATACGTCATTGAGAGATCCGTGTTCAGAGAATCCCTAAAAGATATATTCGAATATCTTTCTTCGAGGATATTCGAAGAAGAATTCAAGTAGCCGACGCTACCGTAAGAATAGGTGCACTTAAGTTCCAATAGGTAGGATTTTTTTGTCAAAGGTCGAAAAAAGGGATAAAATTTGTTGTGGAAAAGCATTCAAGAACTGGAAAACGGAGTTTTTTCTGACCCTTTGCACGATGGACTGTTGACATCAGAATAATAGAAAGAAGCAGGAGAGAATAATTTACTTCTACTACTTCTTCAACGTACCATATATTTGAACTAGGCTACTGATTTATAATTTAATAATTAATTCATTGTTTATATATTTTCGAACGGAATATATATAAAGATTCTGTCCATAGAAATTTATGAACTAGATATAGTACGTAGATACTTTATAATATACTCTGTACTTGTATGAAATTTCCTTCGAATGTATTTTTTTATTTCAATAGGCTAACAACCTCACAAAAACACTGCCGATAAGCGCCATCTGAAACCAGTATCACATGAATTAGCCAATATTTATTCCATTAAGTTCATAAATCAATGGGGCGAATATTGTTTTCTGTGTCGAGAAGTCACCGAAAGACTCCGATTTATAAATAATTCATAATGTTTTGAAGTATCGCTTTAGTTTGCGTCGTTTAATTTGAGACTCTTTCAGTTTTTTTTTCACGTTATAAATATTTCTGTTTCACGAAAAAGACAAAAACTTTTACGTCGGCTGAAAAGTAACAAGGTTTTTGTCATATAAGTATGTAGACAGTCACATGCTTTAAAAATATAAAATACAATAACGGTTACAGTATAGTATTACATGTTAAATAATTGACATAAGATATTAAAAATATTTTTAAATCATTATATTATTGCAGTAATCTATGCACTCGTACAACAAGATTAATACATGTTAAAGGAGACTTTAAGACTTCTTATAAGGCATTTAGAAGATACAAGTTGAAATAATTACAAGAATAAAAAAAAAATTAATGATTAAAATGCTTTTAAAATTAAATAAAAAATGTTAAATGCCGCACATTAGAATCAATCTCAGAGTCTTGAATAAAAAAACATTTATTACAGAAAAAATACGCAAAATTGAAGAGAGGGTTTATTTTCATAAAGTTGTTATTGAAATATTGAATTTAAATCGAAATAAAAGTATATTCCCCCTTTTTCACAAAATTAAAAAAACTTTATTTCAAAATATATTTTCAATTTCAAATTCAGCAGTTTTACCAAGAAATGTTATACAAAAATAAGATTATTGTGAACTATTGAAGAATTTTGCAAGTTTTTTCTTTAAATTAAATTCTTTTAACGATTATTTAGCATATAATAAATATTTCATATAATCAAAATGTATGACTATAATCCGCTTCCAAAAATGTCGCGAATAATAATTATGACAATGGAGCATATCTTGAAGCATGATATTTTATGGCTTAGCCAAAAAATCTTAGTAACTCTTACATTGTTTTGATAACAAAGACACTCGCCCACAAATGGTATAATTCACACCGCACCTTTTTGTTTCAGGGGTGCTTTGTCCTAATCCTCGCTTCCAAGGCACATATGTCGGGCGGGTCCTTTTTACAATAATATAATTGACTACTTGCAAAGGGTGCGACAATGATTCACGGGGCTCGCTCTATAATCAATTTGTACGGGAGGATGTAATAAATTAAGGATAAGAAGGTTTATAAACCCGTGCGAATTCAGTTCCTCCCCGTCCGTGATTAATTCACCCAGTGACCGTTGACCCAAGTTTAACAATACCCAATTTTCAACTAGTCTATAAAAAGTTCTAGTTTTAATCGTAAATGTGTTGAACCAAAATATTTCATATATAATTAGCATATAAAACTTTTTAATTGTGCAGATATATTTGTCTTTATAACGCTAATATTCTCCTCTTTCTCAAAAGGTTGTTACTCCGTCACGTGATGGCAGGATTAGGAGCAGATTGATAACACAGACTTTTTCAAAAGCACATAGATATATGTTTACGAATTTATGGCTCGACCTAGCATTCGGCCTAGCCACAATACAATCTGCTCTCGCCGAAGGGCGTGACACGACTGGCGTGATGGGCTGTCGCACCGGCGCCACAGCGGTGGTCTATAAAACTAGTCCCAATATGGCGGACAGCTAAATGTATGATAAGCGAACAGAAATAAGAGACGAAAGATTGTATATCGAGGTTTTCGGTACCAGTCAGTAAGGGCTGTATCATGTTGATGTCAACGCCTATATTACTACGATATTTATATTTCAAAGAATATTTGAACTTCAAGAAATGCAGCTCTAAAATGGGTTGTGAATATAAGTGTGTAAGAATGACAATTAAAGGATTCGTCAAGAGAAGAAGCCGTTAAAGGCCCTAAATTCTCGCATTTCTGTAAATTTGTCAATAATTTTGCCTATAATGTACTCAACGATTCTGTAAGAAGCAGAATTATAATGTGATGTGAAGAGGATCTTGACAGCTGACAGAGCTTTAAGGCTTTCAGGCGACAGTTTGAGACGACCATATTTTCTACCTAGAGATCGGATTTTGAATAATGTTGCAGAAATAGTTTTTACGTGTCGATTGCACATGAATGTTAATTGTAACGCATTTAAATAATAAAATAACAATTTTATCATAAAAATAATATAATATTAAATTGAATTATCTGACAATGGAATGTAATTTCCTTAAGTTGTGGATAGATTTAACATGTCTTAGTCGATTTTGTAATTGTTATTTTAGAGAGGAAATACTGCTGGTGGCATTAAATAAAGAGTTATACTAATTACTAGTTTTAGAGCGATTAAAATAATCCGTATGCGGGTCCCTTAAAACTACGAATAATAATAGCCCTGATTATTTTAATTCAAGTGTAAAGGAACATGCTCTAAAAACACTTGAGTAATAGGCGGAATACAATTCTATATGAAAACAAATAAAATATTAGATAAACTACTATTGTGTTCATAAGTAATCGTATCATGGAATCTGACAGCAAGTCTTACCCATAAAATAAAAGTCACCCAGCGTGCTATGGAGAGATCCATGCTCGGAGTGTCGCTAAAAGATAGAATCCGAAACTAGGAAATACGCAGAAGAACTCAAGTAGTGGATGCTACCCAACGAATAGGCACACTCAAGTGGCAATGGGCAGGTCATATCTGTCGAAGAGACGACGGTCGATGGGGATGAAAAGTACTGGAATGGCGCTCAAGAACTGGCAAACGAAGCATTGGCCGACCCCCTACAAGATGGACTGACGATATAAGAAGAATAGCGGAAGTGACCTGTATGCGGAAGGCGGAGGATCGAAGAGGATGGAGGCTCATGCGGGAGGCCTACGTTCAACAGTGGAAGGACACAGGCTGATGATGATGATGATGATGAAGTTATCGTATTTTGAATTGTTCTAAAGACAGAGAAAATGAGAGGGAGAAGATAATTCTAGAGACATATAGAGACGCTTAAATTAAACGTCACCCTGAACAACATATATCTATTAAATCAAGCATTTATAAAAAAAAAGGAAATTTTACGGAGCTCATATTGGGTCTGAAAAAACAGTAATATATGTTTGCCAAGGTAGTTCAAGAAAATGAAACAAAATGGAAGCTATGAACTCAGTTAAATTATCACCATGAAAAAGAAATCTTACAGTAAAAGAAATTTCCTAAAGTAATGTCTTGTACAACGGCTGACATTTTGTGCTCAAAGAAAGTGCAATTATTTTTATGAGATATCGTTAACTAAAAACAATGTTGCTGAAAGTGATAAAATGGTGGATGATTTTAAATAACAATTGAAGGCTGCATGATAAAAATTTAAGCATTTCTATTGCATTGGACGAGACATCAGGTATCGCAAAGATTGCAGTGTTCATCGGGGTAATGTTAGTATAATTATTGCATTATATATATCATTAATCAAAATTATCATTTACTTTTGACGCAATTGAATTAATTATCGTATTTTAAGAATAACGTGTTTTATGGTAATATTGTTTGCAGGGGTTTTCTTCAAGATTGATAATTTATTTAGTTGTGAGTTGGTTTATTCAGATTATCTTTTTTATACAAGCGTTATTGATTTATATCTCCATAAATATTAATAAAATAGATGGAGATATAAATCAATAACGCTAAAATCGAAATGTTATCATCTAAAAATTAAATTTAAAATGTGATTAGAATATATTTCTGAACTTATTTATAAAACTTTATTCTTTTGAGTAATCGCGTATTTATTAGATTATATTCGTAACATTATTATATGAATAATTTTGTATTTACATAAATAAAAAATAAAGTATGTATGTATATTTCTATGCATTTAAAATACTTATTGATGTCTTTAATGCTTATCCAATTACGAAAAAATGTTGTAAATACGAGTACGTA
Source organism: Glossosoma conforme (assembly GCA_022606575.1). Classification (NCBI taxonomy): domain Eukaryota; kingdom Metazoa; phylum Arthropoda; class Insecta; order Trichoptera; family Glossosomatidae; genus Glossosoma; species Glossosoma conforme. The sequence continues at coordinate 340,357 of JAGTXR010000014.1, read as the reverse complement.
AATTGCGCAATCGGGAAGATTTCTGTATCGTTAAAACCATTTAACATCTCAATTTTACATTTAATGAAAAAAAATCTAGTTGTAAGGCTCAAAAATCTGTCGTTTGTTGATTTTAGTCGCCTTAGTTACAGAAGCACTTAATACTCAATGTACATACATAGACTAATTGTATAAAATAACGATCGTTTGTTGTAAAGAATTTATATCAAGAAATAAATATGTAATAATATACATAGTTATTTATGCGTTTGATGAACGTGATTGACTTGTTAGGATTTTAAAGTATTCACGGCAAGGAATCTTATTTATTTGTTTTCCAACGTTTTGAACACGGTATGGAGTAATTATAAACTAATATAATACTATCGGAATTCAAGTGATAAAAATGATAAAAAAATGTTTTAAAATTTTCTTAAACATTTGAGGAAAATATTTTCTAACATGAATAGTTAAGCTACATTAAAAAAATATTAAACAATAAATTCAGTTGGTTGAGTAGAAATATAGATTCTATAATAAATCGCCTTAGAAAACAAATTGTATTTCTTCAAATCTCTCCTATTTTTAAAACATCACATAATCCTCTGCGAGTGATTTATTATGTTTCATATCACGTTCTCGTACAAATATCCATCCCTTTGTCGTGAGAGACAACACCGAAACTCTGAGCCGGAATCAATTGGAGCCCCCCTTTCAAGAGACAAGGCGATCGTTCAGCCTGCCGCAACAGACTATGTGGGAGTTATTTCTCGGAGATAAAAACCGTTTTCATGAAACATCCGCCAAGTCATGCACCCCGGATCCTGAAAAACTCCCGAAGGCCACGGTCTTATGTACGCAACCGCACGCTGAAACTTGTCGGGGTCCGGACCGTGTATCAAATTCGACGCGTGGAATACTCTAGTACTTTTGCTGTCGGCCGTGAGAGGTCGGCGCGCAATTCCCGGGCATAAAAGTGCCGGTGAACTTTTTGTAATTGGGAAAATTTCAGGCCTTTCATGGCGACATGTGAAACTTTAGGAGGGTGGGGTAGTGACAAGATTAAATACGAGTACGTTTCTGGAATTAGTTATAACAAGCTTTGTAAATAGTAATCAAGTATTTTATCACACCACGAGAGACTTATTTTTTAAATTGCATGTACATATGAATTTCATTGTACTCGTTATTGCTATGTAATAAAATATTATTTAAAAGCTTTATTTTTTGCTTCATTATTCTCTCAATTAAATTTTTCTTGTGCTTTGAGTTATAGGAATAGAAGATACATTTAAATATTTAGATTTTTATCGATCGATAATTCTTGGTGGAATTCCATAATATCAGACATAAATAAAATAATTTTTAGACAAACAAACACATATACTCATCACACAATTCATATCCACCTTTTCACTCATTCTTTGCTTAATATAGAGCTAACACTTTACTAACTGACTTGAAAATGGCCATTCGGCGTGGCCGAAACATGTCGTCTACAAAAATATATTGTGGGATAAATTAAAAAAAAACTTTTATTTATATCTGACATTTTAATAGATTATCTATTCTTTCTCCACGTCCAGTTACTGTCCTGAAAAGTCATCGTGAACTTTATATATATATATAATGTATTCCATGGAAATCCAGGAGGCAGAATTGACATGCAATAAGACGAGAAACTTAATAGTTGACAGAAATATCTATTTGGAAATGTCATGTACAGCTCAAAAAATACACCAACGTGTTGATTGCGATTGAAATAGTTATTTTATGGATAAAGCTGAATGAAAAGCTGATATTCCTCGGTTTTAAGATGTTTTTGTTTGTACCAGTGACAGTATACTATAAAATCCTCCTTTGTTTCAAAAATGATGTTATTCAGTCGCGTGATGGCAGGATTAGGAGCAGATTAATAACACACAGACTTTTTTAGAATAACATTGAAATATATTTATCATAAACTTTACAAACTTATAGCCCGATCTAGTCACAGCATTCACGCCGAGCCACAATACAATATGCTCACGCCGACGGGCGGCACACGACTGGCGCGCCCGAGATGGGCTGTCAAATGCTAATATGGCGGACACATTCAAGTACGACAAGCGAACAGAAATAAGAGACGAATGATTCTAATATTATATTGAGGTTTTCGGTACCAGCCAGCAAGCAAGGCTATATCATGCTGATGTAAACTAGAATGCAGTACCTATAAAGTTACAAAAGGGCAAAACTATTATTTGTCATGTTATTTTTATCCTTTGTGTTGTTTACATACGTCAAATAGTATCTGTCAACACCAATAACCTATTTGTTGCGTAATTTATGGTCCTGAAAAAGCTGAAATTTATTTAGTGCGGCTACAAGTTTTTTTATTGTGTCACTTTTCCTCATGCATCAAAAGCTATTGTTTTGGTTAACAGGTTGTATTATTAGTGTTATTATATTTTTTGAACAAAATAAAGTTCACCATTTATATCTAACAAAAGTTGTACGTTTTTACATATTATGTAAATTTTAGTCTAGCGTTTGCTTGTCTTATGTCACCACTGCAAGTTCAAGACAAATGTTCTGCCGTCGCGACGCCCCCGAGCCTTCAAGCGTCGCCGGCAGATTTCATGGTTCGCCATAAATAAACACACGCAAAAACAATATGTACATATAATTCGTCTGGTACATAATTCCTTAGAACTTCGCACGCGACACATACCTCAAGGTAGTCCTCACAAACAGTGCAGGTGCAAATAATTTAAATTTTTAGACGATTTGTGGAAATAGGAATTAAATTTATTTCACTCATTAAAATATTGTCTTATATATTACTCTTATGAATACTAAAAGTTATATATTTTCCATATTACGAGTATATACAGCATCTGAAGAACCAAATTATGGTGAGCTTTGGTAATTAACTATTGCATTGCTTCATTTTGTTTCTGTTGAATTTTTCAGGACGGCGAGTTCAAAGGTCTTAAGAATGCATCGTGGTGCAATTCACAACCCTGGGATTCTTGAATGTTTTAACTTTTTTGTTCTAGATAAGTACACCCGTGCTCGTAGCCATCCATTGTTTTTGATCCTAGTTGATACTTGTGGAGCTTCGAGCACTCAATTTAGTACAACGGCAATAGCGCTCCTAAATGACCTACCAGCATACCTCGATCCTTTTCGAACATCCTTTTCCTCTTTTTTTCGATGGTATTGTTCACCTAGATCTCTGTGATCTTTGACACGTGTCATCTTCTTCTTCTTTTACGTTATTTTTATTTTTTATTCTCTTTTCTATGTATTATATATCTATGGTTACTCTTTGTTTCTTAATATTTGAACATTGGAACATCGGTTTTGTGAAATAAATTAATAAGAAAGGCACCCTTATTTATGATTTATTTTTTGTATCATAGATATGGCGCATTACTTGCTAACATGAAGTACATTTTACTCATTAGTTACCAAACTTCACTTCCGTGCATTAGCCAAAACTGTTCAAAAAAGACTCCCACTGGATTTATCAGATGCTAACGTATCTTAATATGAATGAACTCATAATAAAGGAGACTAAATTATCCTCCAGTATGCTGAAGTGTGAGGCAAAAAATCAGTCTTCATGGAAATAAGATAACTAACGAACTCGAACTTAATAAACGTATGTCACCATCTTTAAAATGGCAGGCGTTATAAGTTTTTCTGTTTGTTTGTAAAATATATTTTAAAGTGAATATTAAAATTATGAATACCAAAAAAATACTTTTTTTTTCTGGTTAATTGCAGATACTTTATTGTATGATATATGATAAATGTACTAAAAAGTACATGTTTATACATCATTTAGGTACACACTTACACAAAGATGAATATTGCTCTAAAAACGTCTCGAATTTCTCTTAAAGAGCCATCATGGAATAAATTCTGTCTCTAAAAGATAAGTCAAACTAACGAGATGACATTAATCGAAGTGGTCGCCAGTTGGAAATGAAAAAAATACTGAGATAAATCGAAAAATCTATTTCTAGTATTATACACACATTTTGAAACTTAAGTTTCTACTGAAACGCAAAACGTAATGTGTTAAATAATATTCAATAGTCTAAAACGTGAGACTGTTCTTATAAATTAAAAGAAAATGAAGGCGATCTAAAATAAGTATATATTTAAATTATTTAAGTGATTTTATATATAAAAGAGATGAAATCGTAAGCATTACACAATTAATTGAAGAATTAGCTTAAATGTAATCATATTAAATAATGCTAGGAGTACCCCTAAAAGATGCAAAAGAATTTGTATACCTTGGAAGTACGATCACCTGGGATGGCAGAACAAAAAGAGAAGTCAACAGTCGAATACATCAAGCAAGGCTAGCTTTCAATAAAAAAGCCAAAATTCTTGAGTCAAGGTCTTTCTTTAAGGCTCCGCAAGCAACTTGCCAAACCACTTGTTTGGAGCATCTTAATGTACGGCTGTGAGACATGGTGCTTATCTGAAAGTGATAAAAAAAGACTAGAGGCCTTTGAGATGTGGTCTTACAGAAGAATTCTCGGAATTTCTTGGAGAGACCACGTCACGAACAATGAGGTTCTCAGAATAATCAAGGAAGATAGGCAACTAAAAAGAACCATCTCAGAGAGGCGAGCCCGATGGATCGGCCACATCATGCACCACGATGGTCTTCTTCACGATATTGTGGAGGGCATGGTTGAGGGTAGAAACTGTAGAGGGCGCCCTAGACGGGAATATTTGCAGCAAGTATTCGATGACATGAACTGTAGCGCTTATGCTGAGCTGAAAAGGGTTGCGGAGGACCGAGAGGAATGGAGATCGAGGTGCAAGATTCTGTTGCTGCAAACCAATCCACCGGATTGATACTACGAAGAAGAAGATTAAATAACAGCGACGATATTACTATCACACAATAGCTCAAACTAAAATGTATATATTTGGCATTATTATGTATATTATATCTAACCAATGTCCTTTGTACCATCATTATCCTGGTAGTTTATCAGATTCGAGATTTTTTTTCGATCATCTTGTACCTACGCAACTTAGAAGCAATTCCAATATATTGTTAACACGCACTGTTTCTTTAAATAAGTAACAAGTTCAATAAGCAACATTCTTCTTCGTAGTATCAATCCGGTAGATAGATTTGCAGGAACAAACTGTTGCATCTCGATCTTCTGCAACCCTCTTTAGCTCAGCGTAAGAGCTCCAACTCATGTACTATAACACTTGCTGCACAATACTCCCGTCTAGAGCGCCCTATATAGTTTCTACACTCAACCATCCCTTCCACAATGTCGTCAAGAAGACAATCGTAGCGCATGATGTGACCTATCCATCAGGCTCGCCTTTCTGAGATGGTTCTTACTAGGTACCTATATTTCTTGATTATGCTGAGAACTTCATTGTTCGTGACGTGATCTCTCCAGAAAATTCCACAACATTAAACGAGAATAAAAAGCATAAAGATATAAAGTAAGCGCTTAAATTATGAAATTTAACCATCTTCGCTTTATTATCTTGTGTAAAATCAATGCAACGTATCCAATTGATGAAGATTTATATGACTATATTGATTGCAGAAATATTATAGTTATTGAGTTAAGGCAGCAAAGAAACCAGAAATAGGAGTTTGTCATTCTTGTGATATAAATGATTAAAAAATAAAGTCGATAATAATTCAAACTAATATACAAGACATTTTCGCTAGCAGTATGATATGTACTCATAAAAGGCCGCCCAATTAAACTTTTGTCGTTAAAATATGTCCACTTTGTACTTGGTAACTGTCACCGAATAACTTTAACAGTACAAAGCCCCATTTAATCTAAATTAGGAGAATGCTCTATTCCACTTCGGGAACTAAAGCTCGAGGCTTCGCGGTCACTGGCGGGCTCGAGCAGAAACATGTCCGAGAGAGCTTAAATATTAGATAGCTTATTGCTTCCTGATATAAAGTTGTTTGTGCCGAAACTACACTATATATAGTAAATCATTCATACACATTAAAAATATTAAAATAAAATGTTTACTTTCTGTTACTGATTTAAAAAGCAAGATGTTGGTTTTTATTGCCTACTGTAATTACAAAGAACTGTTCAACTATTGAAACACATGTAAATTCATATCAAACACCATTTTAAAAGACAATTCTTTCATCAATTAATCGGTGAAAAATATACTGCGGACGCGAAGATTAGAACTAATGATACGTATTCCAATGTATAGTGCATTGCTCATCGCGATGGTTTTTCATCCAGTCACTCTACCCGAAAACATTAATTAAAAAACACGGAAATTTGGATAATATATTCCAGGCTCTCGCTTTGGATGCTTTTTGTATCCATGTATGTTACAAAGTTGCTTCCTAGGTGTAGTATTGACTTCGGATAAGTCTTGAACAATGGCAGTTGAGAGAATTTGTAGCAAAAGACTATGATAACCATGAACGCTTTATACGAAGTGAATGTATAAAAAAAAAAGATAATTATGTAACAAATTCATTACCAGAAAGGTTTTTTCCATTTTTATAGATTTGTTATCGTTTTTGTGTTTTAAAAAACTTTAAATACTGAAAATAAGAACAGGCTTTTTTATTGAAAGGAAGAAATAATTTTAATGCTTGTAAATAATTAGTATTTTAAATTTTCCGGTGAGCATAGCTCAATCGTCAAAGCGTTTATTTTGCAAGCCAAAAGTCGTGAGTTCGATCCCCGACGAATATAAAAAAAAAGACAATCGATTTCTGAGCTCTAAGATAACCGTAAGATGCCAATTATAGCCTATTAATTAAAATTGGTGGTAAATGAAAGTCGTCCCGTGAAGACCACCCATTTATAGTAAATTCCTGTAATAGTAAGGATGATGTGTGAATCTCGGGCTGTAGTCTATGACGTTGGCGGATCACCACTCCACATGCAGCGCTTAGCCATATGCACCATGGTAAGCGTCATAGGATCCACAGATTGAAAACTTCAGAATAACTATCACCATCTGTCACGAAAGAAACCGAAAAAGAAGTAAGACTGGCGGCGCTCGCAGCATGGCAGAGCAGATGGTCGACCTCGCTCAAGGGTAGACACACATATTCCTTCTTTCCTTCTGTCCTCGATAGAATGGAGATGCCGTGGCTTATTCCAAGCCACTGGACTAGTCAATTCATGACTGGGCACGGCAACTTTAAGGCTAAACTCTTCAAGTTTAGCCTCGTTGATAGTCCAGACTGCCCATGCGGCAGCCCCTTGCAGGACGCTGAACACGTTCTGTGGCATTGTCCAATATTAGATTTAGCGAGGCAAAGGCTCCTTAGCGTAATCCAACAGAAGTCTGGACCGGTTGGATATATCGATCTCATATCTACGGAGCCTAACTACCATGCATTTTCTGTATTCGCGGCGACCTTCGGCGAAGAAGTCTAAAAGTCCAAATTTTAACGTCTCAACTACTAACTTTTACACCCATGTGTGGTGTTGCTCACCAAAACCAGTTACTTGTATAACGAGAATGTACTCTGAAAACAATGCCTTGGTAAGTGCTCCCAAGGAGCGCAGGTACAAGGCGACCGGCCCGAAGGCCTAAGGCCCCCAAAAAAAAAAAAATCACCATCTGTCGGTATACTTCTGTATGTGTTTATTTTAAAACTTGCAGAAAGATATAACAAATGTTACATGGATTTTTTAATATTTATTGGAATATTATTTTATTTTTTTAATATTCTAATCTACTTTTATAGATCATTGACTTTATTATAAGTAATTAAATATAAAAAATAATAATATACACACTCTGAATATATTCTATAGAGACACCTATCGTTATATGATGGTAACAATGGTATAAATACAACTTATTCCGCGCAACAGTTCGGGCAGAAGATGGTCGAGTGTTCTACGGTAATGAACTTTAGCAATGGTTGGTTCCATGGCTCGCTGGTTCGCATCCCGCTTCTGCCGATATTTTTCTGAACGAACTGATGCGTATCAAGAATTTTATGTATCGTATGTGTATATATAATTACTTATAACAAATGTGCTTAAATAAATTGGGATGATTTTATTTATTTTTCGTATCTCTTTAAACGAATTGTTAACAACTTTTTATCACAACCACGAGCATCGTGATACTCAAAACAGATGTTATTGGGGTAGCGCATAAAGTGGCTCTTGTGAAACTTGCTGAAAAAATAAATAGGAATGAACGGGCAAAAGAAAAAGTTACAAAGAATAAAAAGACATATTTTTCCTGAAAAAACTAATAACTGGCTAACCTTTTCTGATATAAATATTTTTATCTTTCTTGTATACATACATATAATTTTGTAAACGTAATTGGGCATGCTCGTTGTAGACTGCTGTTGAATAGCTCAACCAATTGTAATGATATATTTTTTTCCATTTAATTTTTAATGTCAAGGAGAAAGTTTAAGCGATAATAAAATAATAACGACAAATGGGGAATAGTAAATGAATCAAAATGGAGCCTATTTGATTCATGACCAACGACCATCGACAATAGCATATTGTAAGCGGGGCTCTCGTTAGATAACTGAAATTGAGCAACATTCTGTTGCTAACCATGTGTGGTTGGTTAGATCGAGCTGCCCTTCAGGACGCAATGGCGCAGACCTCGAGAAATTTGGTCTACTGTTTATTTAAGTCCGTAAGATCTTACCATGTAGATTCGGGAATTTAAGGTGTTAAGAAAGCAATGACAAAGGAACTAATTGGCGGTAATTTGTGGTGTCCATGCGTATCTGATATGAGATATGAGAAGAAAATTAAAAAAAAAATGTTGGGTCAAAAATGATGTCTTGTCAAATTAAAATTCAAATAAAATAATATCTGTGGAAGAAAATTTATTTCGTGTCTCTTCAAATTGCCGTCGTTCATAGATGTCATGCAAATATCTTGGTACTTTGAATTCATTATTAAAAGCTTCTCACTTTTATTGCGTCTTGCGGTCCAGCGCCGGGTTTTTTATTTAAATTTTTAGGAAGCCATAAATTTGGCCCCCAAAGGCCGGGCCCAAAATTATTTGTTAATGTTTTTGTCGACAAAACGTTTTATTATTGTGAAACAACCCCCCGCTCTAAAGCTGTCCTGAAATGATTTAGCATTATACGCGTATTGTCGGAGACTCAGCAGGAATGAGGTGTGCGCCTATGCCCTATAAATTACAAACTTTATATGACAGCCTTCACCACTCGCATTAGAATATTGTCCACTAATGAAAGGGATGAAATACGAGGGTTATCCGTAAAATAAAGTTCCCATGGCGCTACAGTCCTGAAAAGCGCTGTCATGGTGGATCCCGCGATTCTGCGGTGTACCTTGGTTCCCCCACTTAAAATTTCTTCCCTAGCAAGCTGCCTGCTGAGCTCAGATGTGAGCTGCGCTCAGTGACCTGTTTCGTCAGAAACAGATGGCCGTCCGGAAAGCCCTCATCATGGACGTCAATACGACCGTTCTTGAACTCTCTGCACCATTTTTGCACGTGTCGTACGCTCATACACTTATCTCCATAGATTTCGCAATGCTGGGAATGTATTTCTACCGGTGAAATATTTTTTGCAGACAGGAATCGTATCACAAAGCGCTGTTCACATCTATTGGGCTAAGCAAGAGGGAGATCCATCATGTACGGCTGTCAAACCAAGACTGAGCTCCGCAGGCAGCTCGCTGGGGAAAGGATTTGGAGTAGGGGAACCAAGGTACACTACAGAATCAAGGAATCCACCATACCAGCTCTTTTCACGAATGAAGCGCCATGGGAATCTTATATTACGGATAACCCGCGTATATTTAAATATAAACTCTAAGGTTCTAATTTGAGTCCATGTTATATATATTGTAGAGGGTAAGCATAGCTTTAAAGAAGATGAAATGATCTGCGTGAGTGTTGAATTGTCACATGCACAAAGTACGTAATTCAATTCTCTCGGATTTGCTAGAGTAAAGTATTACATACAGAATATTCAAGTGTGGAAAAATTACAATTTGACTTGAAGATTATACATTTAAATATTTTCTATATATCTTTTTTATAAGATGATTAAATAAACAATGTATAACTACAACTAGTACAAATAAATAAAGTTGTAAAAATAAAGAATATGCTCAAAAAATAATATATCTTACCGTTCTTTAAACTGAAAAACAATATATTTTTAGGTTATATTCTAAATCCGATACACATAAAAAGTGCCTCTATTTGGAGTCAAAAGGATCTGTCATCTGCCATTATTTGTAGCTGGTACAAAGTCATATTTCTACAGGAAGCTCCATAGTTAACAAACAATACAATTGTGTATATAATTATCGATGGGCTTCTTTGTGAAAGACTGGGAGTTTGAAGAAAAAGCCGCTGAACCGATGAATAATTTAAGAAGTTAATTTAAGAGCAACATAGAACCAATGGTCACGTAAGATTCTTTAATAAATATTCAATATTAAAGCATATTAACAAATTAATGTGTTTTTAATTTTTAAAGAAAAATTTATAAAATAAATGTCCGACAACTTTAAGACAATTGGCGCATAAAAATATTAAAAATAATTTTACTGATAGTCTGATTATATATTTTTTAAAGCTTATGTCGTCTGAAGAGAACTTACTTTTGCCACGTTCTTGCGTCACGCTTGCATACGTGGTCCACCGTCGTTTCGACTTTACGACTAGCAAGAGCCTTATGTCAGAATGAGAGTTTTCCTTTATGCAGTAAAACAAAAACGTATAAGAATTCTTCAGTGTACACAGTACACGTAAAAACTGCTGAACAATGTTCTTCTTTCGTTCACAAGAGCTTTCAGTCGATGGATAATCTATCCAACGGAGTTTATAGGAAAGTTTGGAAAAGTTGAGCATTCTCTGGTTAATTGATTTAACCAAAGAACAATATTCATTATGCTTCAATTACGTGGATCTTAACAGTTTCGTAACTTGAAATGTAATTTAAATATGATATTCTAGGTTAGTCCACACATTTACAAGGGCTTACTAAGTCTTAAATTTAAAATGTGAATATTTATGTGCGATCTTATGTCAATCGTTTCTAAATTTTATGTTAAAAAAATGCATTTCTTATATTCAAAACGTGATTTTCATGTTTATTTATATAACACTTCAACAATAAAAAAAGATGATTAAGCTTTTTATTATTATTAATGGCTTAGATCTTTTAAAAAACAAAATAAAAAAAAAATGAAAAGAGTTTGTTTTTTCTTAAAAAAAAACAATCCACATAAAATATTATTTTTATTCCATCTTACAGTTATTTATATTTCATAAAATAAATGTTTCAAATGAAGAATATGATGTTCTATGTTTTGTTCATTTATAAGGCTTTAGAACATAAGACAGGGATTTAAAAATAAGTCCAGAGCAAGCGACAAAGTTGATTACAATTTGAATATAATTTCGTCGAGGGATAATCCAATGCGTATTATAAACTCATAGAGTATATCAGTTGATAATGAGAGCTTTGACTGTGTGGATTAGCAAACTATGCATATGTGTTTGTGTGCCAATTTATATGCTGGACTTACATACAAAAAACCGTGGATTTATTTTACGCAATTTCCTCATAAGGCCCTTGTGCCTAGCGTTATTCCACGAAAATTAGTATTTGCGAGGATAGATCAATAAGTAAGCCGACTGTTTGCTTATAATTTGCTGGGGAAAGGCAATTATAAAGGGATACATAATTAGACGCACGGATTGAGAAATGAAAACCCAGAACTAATACGGTTCTTAATGTTCATCTACATACAAACATATATAAACACTATATTGCTACTGCGTATTGCTTAAATGTACTAGCCAATCAAATATTATTTCTTAGAAAACGGAGTAAGGTTAAATGTACACATAACCACTCAAACATGACGTAATTATATTTTAATTTATAAATTAAACTATTTATTTTGGTGTGAGATTGTTTTTTAACAACATAAGAAGATTCAGTTTATTTATTTCAAAAACCTTTTTTGTATGCAAACATACAATATTAAAAAAACATGCAAATAATATCCTCATTTTTATAACCATTGTACAAGTTTAACCAAATAAAACATTCCCATACAAAGAACCAGAGAACTTTGTTGATTTTAGATAATATAAAACAATTGATCAAGATAATTTAAAAAAATATCCCGTTGAGAAAAAAAATTAATATTTAGTTAATTTTAGAATGAATTCAAATTTTATTAAGTCATTACTGAAATACTGTTGTTAAGTGGATAAAGACAACCTTTGCAACAGAAGTTCAGTAGTAAAGTTTTTTTTATGTAAGCACATACAGGAGAATACCGACAGATGGTGATAGTAATTCTGAAGTCTCATCTGTGTAATTCTATGACGCTTACCATAGTGCATATGACTAAGCGCTGCATGTGGAGTGTTGATTCGCCAACATCATAGATTACAGCCCGAGATTCACGCATCATCCTTATTATTACAGGAATTTACTGTGAATGGGATGACTTTACGGGATGACTTTCGTCTACCACCAATTTTTAATTAACAGGCTATGACTGGCATTTTACAGTTGATGGATAAAAATCACACCAACCGGGGTAATTTAGAGCTAAAAAAAAATATTCGTCGGGGATATAACCCCGCGACCTTTGACTTGAAAAGCAAACGCTTTGACCATTGAGCTATACCCGCCGGCAAATACTTCCAATTCAATTGAAAACTCTATTAAAAAAATCTACTTTGTTTGTGTCTGTTTTATTTATTTGTAGAGTGGGTTTAAATTTAATTTAAGATGACAATAAACATAAAATAAACTTATTTTAAGCAATTGAAAAAAAATATATTAAATAATTTAATTAAATTAAAAAAAAAAACAATTCGAAATAGCTGTATTAATCACAAAAGCCTCGTCCATATAATGGATCGTTGACCTTTTTTGTATACTGGACGTCCATAAATGACCCTCCGCGGTCCTCTTAACCGAATCAATTAGCTTGATTGCTTGTTTCAGTACAGTCAGTGTTTCAGGCCTTAAAATTTCATGGCTACTGAAAATTTCACGAAGCAGTGCGTAAGCGGACAAAATCGATTCCCAGCTCGACTTCAATGCTTCAGTGGATAATAAAATCCAGTCCTAATGAAAGCTCATGGAATATGCGAACGGAAGTAGCTTCATACATATCGAATCAGTGACATCAAATTTTTAAATGAAAATTCATTGATATTTTATGTCTAGGTAATTATCCTCTTCACGATATTTTACAAAGTAAATAATTTGTCATCTGTTAGATACCGCCTAGCGACAATACTTTTGCATAAAATATTCATGTTAAATTGATAATCACATTTTTAATACTCGGTTTACAATCGTTCTACTGAACCGTTAATGTCAAAGGTGATGATAAAAATATGGGTCTAAAAATACTTTATGTTTTAAAAATTTTCAACAATGCAGATACACAATATTTGTATTAAATTCATAAAAACGTACCTTTGAATTATTAGGTTAAATGTAATACCGGATCATACAGAAGAATTCTCGAAATTTCCTGGAGAGACCACGTCACGAACAATGAGGTTCTCAACATAATCAAGGAAGATAGGCACCTACTAAGAAGAACCATCTTAGAGAGGAGAGCCCGATGGATTCGTAACATCATGCGCTACAATGGTCTTCTTCTTGACATTGTGGAAGGGATGGTTGAGGGTAGAAACTGTAGAGAACGCCCTAGACGGGAGTATTTGCAGAAAGTGTTCGTGGACATGAGTTGTAGCTCTTATGCTGAGCTGAATTGGATTGCAGAGAATCGAGAGGAGTGGAAGATTGAAATCAAAGATTTTGTTGCCCCAAGCCAATCCACCGGATTGATACTACGAAGAAGAATACCGGATCATTTGTAATTATTATTTTGTTGTACTAACAATATTTTAATAGAAATTTACCAGAAAAAAACACTGCTTAATCAGAAATGTATACTATCTCTATTAAGTGTTTTTCATAAGATTGACGAAAAAACATTGAACATGGGTTGAACGAAACCGTTAGAGGCATAAATTTAGGTAATAATAACTGAAATAAATATGTAAATGTTTTGAAAACAAAGCTTTTTTAAATCATTCATTGTTCTTTCGCTTCGATAAATTAAGGAAGCAAGATTCCTGCATATTTCATCAGAAAAATAAATAAATGTATAGTTTGTTTTATTTTATTACCAACAGAAATTTATATAATCTTATAGACAAAATTGGGCATCATTGTCATTCAGTTGTAAGAAAAAATATTGCCAAAAATCAAATATAAGCAAATTATTTTATTTAACTTAATTAAATGCATAATTGATTAGTAATATAATAGGTTTTAATTATGAAGACAAATTAAAGCTCTTCAAAACCCACGTGAGACTGTGAAAAATAACATTCCGATAGTTCAGCGAGCTTGAACTATTAGATAAATGGATCCTGAATTTACATAATCAGCAGAGAAGGTGTTTTGCAGAATTCAATATTTTCCGCCAATTTACACAGAAGTAGTAACCCTCAGGAGTAATGAAACATCATTTGTCATTTAAAATTTACCTTGGAAGAGAAACATAATCGCGCATCCGCCCACGCGCTCTGACATTATCATCTTTTGGTTTAATTACTTACTCTACAGAGGTACTCGACCGTTACGTTATTACGCATTCATACGCTCGGCATGAAACGTACGAAAGCGAGCTCAACATAATTTGAATTATTTTCTTTATAATAACCCTTTGTTATTAATACTTTCGAAATTAAATATTTTTTTTGCCCAAGTTGGAGTAGGTAGTTAACTTCATTACTCGGCTTATTATGAAAAAAAAAAAAACCTGTTATTGTTGCCATTACGGCGGCTGTTTTTATTTTGAAAGATATGCAAAATTTGCACTATTGAATAATATTTTTCAACATCTTTCTCCGTAGTATCAATCCGATGGATTGGTTTGCAGCAACAGAATCTTCCATCTTGATCTCCACTCTTCTCGATCCTCTGCAATACTCTTCAGCTTAGCATAATAGCTATAAGTCATGTCCTCGAACACTTGCTGCAAATACTCTCGTCTAGCGCACCCTCTACAGTTTTTATCTTCAACCATCCCTTCAATAATGTCGCGAAGAAGACCATCGTGGCGCATGATGTGACCGATCCATCTGGCTCGCCTCTCTGAGATGGTTCTTATTAGGTGCCTATCTTCCTTGATTATGCTGCGAATCTCATTGTTTATGACGTGGTCTCTCCAGGAAATTCCGAGAATTCTTCTGTATGACCACATCTCAAAGGCAACATCAAAATTAATAAATAATGTTTTCGTTGTACAATTTAAGATTTTTTTGAAGTTTTGTCGATATTTTGTGCACAAATTAACGATTTCATTCGAGATAAGTGTCAATTACTAGATATTTCATAGTTATTATATACAATAAGACTTGGAATATATAATACTTGAACACCAGAAGCTTACGATGTACAATAAAAATAGTAAATCAATAATCAGATATACATTCCTCAAAAGTTCTACTACAAAGTTTGTTTTTTCTACAAGAAAGTTGATATTAAATATTAATAAGTAACTAAAAATAATAGCTTGTGAAAACAGCGATTCTTGTTTAATCACCGAAATTAAGATACGTTGTATCCATCATGTGTCGTTGGTTAGATGGAGTGGCTAGGAAAAATGATCCACATTTTGGAAGAGTCGTGATAATAATACAATTTCTTTGAAATCTCTAATTAAAAAGAGGCTCAGACATAAACTTGCATACTAAAACTGCTTATGTTTTAAGCCAATCAGCCGTCAGAACTATTATTAGTATTGATATCAGCTTGATATAGCTCCTTTAGGCTGATGCCGTATAGCTTCGAAAAACGATATTTTTTATGTTTGCATACCCCATTTTATTTGTTATGACAGTTTGCCCATTTCATGTTGGTGCCACTGACATATTTAATTCGTTTTTTCTGCCACGACTGTTGGCAGCGCTAGATGTCAGAGCACGCCGTCAGTTGAAGCTCGCTCGCGAACGTTATGGGAACGCCTAATGGGATTCGCCATAACGGGTGGGCGAAAAAGCAAGTGTTTGAGAAATAAACGCGAATTGTGAAACGAAAACCAGTTATTTGTACTATCAATCTGCTCCTCCATCCTGTCACACAGTAATTCGGTAGAGGAAGATATCAGTATATACTCAAATAAATTATGTGACTTTGGACGATGCAATGATAATGTCAGCTATCAAAACTATGAAATGCTAAAAAAAATTTTTTTCTATATTTGTGTTCATGTTAAGTATTATGTCTATGCTTTTTGCGCAAACGTTATTGCTATAGTTCTGCATTTTACTGGATTTATTTTGGTACGCTGTCAAAAAGCGTCGAATTTTCCTCTGTCTCTGAGATGTTTTTCTCGCTATGTTTTATCTCGGAGAAAACATACTGACTTGGAAATAATTCTAATAATGTGTCAGAGACCGAGAATGTTTATCTATTTTTCATATTGAGATAAAGTTATCAAATAACACTAAAAAACACGTTTTACTTAACTTACTCACTACTGCGCACAATCACCAAAAAAACGCAAGCGAAAAATTGTGGGTATCTCTTACATGAAAATAATAATATTTGATATTTCAAATTTGTCCATTCTCTATGAAGATTTATTATTTGGCGCATTATTATGCGTGCTTTATACAACTTAATAGTTCCTCGAAACAAATTGTGACATTTTTTTTCTTCAAAAACTTAATAGCAGGATTTTCTTATAATTGACATCAGTGTTCCGGATGTCTGATGATGTATAAATAAGAAGGATTAAGGTTACCAATATGAAGATTCGTTATTTTAAATTCATTTAACGTCCCGTGATACCGTAAGGTGGTCTGCTGTATTCTTATAAAGAAAAATTCACGGTTGAATTCGGTAGTCACCATACCATGGCATATGATAAAATTTCAAAGTCTAATGTAGTATCGAAAACTGAAAGGACCGCACCGAACGAGCCGGAACGCGGTCTCTGTCTAACAGCTGGCGGTCGTCAACTGGACTCGTCACGCGACCGTGACCAATCAAATCCTTTGCCGCGTGTCTGTTACAGGTGTAGTGATTCACAAAATAAATCCCCACACTAAAATTGTATAAATAGCCGAGACGAATACGAAATAAACCTGAAAATGGAAATGGACCTCCTCTGAACTTCGCAGCGCTCCCGGCCCCCTGCTGTACAACGGACTTCTACCGAGACGAAAATCTGCAAGCTGACTACACCCCAGTCCGAGGGAGCCGACCTTCAAGCTGACTACACCCCAGCCCGAGGGAGCCGACCGGAACACAGCTGCCTTACAACCAGCTGTGGCGGAAGCTGAACTTCAAAGATGAGGACTGGAGCCGCTGGTAGAGCGGGTTATCAGTCGAGGCCAACTGGTCGTCTACAATCAGCGTATTATAGCCTTTGCTGAATGGTAACGAAAAACCTCAATATACAATTTTTCGTCTCTTATTTCTGTTCGCTTGTCAACATGCATGTGTCGCCATATTGACATTTGAAACTAGTTATATAGACCGCCGCTTGTGGTGCTGGGCGAGAGCTCATCACGAGCGCGGCAGTTGTGTACTGACGGCCGAGAAGGTCGCAGTACGGCTGGCCGGCATGTCATTCCGCCTGGGCCGGTAGCTCGTAAAGTTTATCGTAAATGTATGTCAATGTGCTTCTGAAAAAGTCTGTGTGTTATTAATCCTGCCATCACGCGACGGAGTAACAACCTTTTAAAAAAGAGGATGATGTTATTATTTAAATTTAATTCTTTACAAATCTGCAAAATATGCTTACAACAAATTGCCAGCACCAAGTTTTTTCAGATCGATTTCCCATGCCTTGTCTCAAGACATCCCTAGACACTGAAAGCCACGTAATATACGAGTATACGGTTCCCGATTAACTTGATAAAACTGCAACATTAAAGCATATTTTTGGGTGATTCATTGATATATATTTTCTTAAAGGTTGAATGCTTAGTCTTACGCTCCCGAGGTTAAGACCATTTGATTTTGAAAGAGCGATTATGAAGGAGCAAATCAACTCAATCAATGACTCGCGGTATATATCAGGCAGTAAACTAACCATGTTTTGGTACTCATCCAATGTTGCTTAACTTGGGTGATCCCTTAACCCTTTCGCATCGTTGTCGGTATATGCCATCTAAGATTTCCCAACCGTTGACATCGGTTGACGTAATATATCGTTTTGCTACTTTCAGTACTCATTGTGACATCTACGGTAGGAAATTGGAGGTGCAGTCATTTCTTTTATCAACCTACATGTATTATTTACAAGTATATGTAAAGTATGTAAATAAATATCGTTTGGTTTCGTCACAGGAGCGATTTTTCTGTAAACCACATGTGTCAATGCCAGCACATGTATGGAGTTACATAATGAACATTTGTTAATTATAATAGTTTTTTATGCATCATCTGATAGCTAAAGGATAGAAGAACTAATGCGATATATGAAAATAGGTCAGATAAGTACATTTATGCTTCAAATACTAGTTTTACGCATAAAAAATGGTTTAAAAAAACGCCGTATTGACAGTATAATTTGTATTCCACCGAGCCGTAACGAAAGGGTTATGAAACGCACTTACAATATGCTTTTGTTGTTAGTTCACCTATTTATTCATGCTGTAATATTTACTTATAAACATTTTTTAAACTCAAACATCAAAAAAATAACTGAATTTTTATCGTATTTCATTCAACTATTTTTAAAAAACTAATAAAATTATTCATCCTTTAAGCATAAATCAAACATAGAATAATAAAAATTCAATATATATATATTGTTTGCTTGTGTGTGAACAAAAAAGGCTGGAAAAGTTTTTTAATTATCATACCACAATATTTTTTGCCGGATACTAATAAAATTATGAAAAAAAAAACTGAACTAATTGGGTCGAAATGTAATAAAAACTTTAGCAATTTTTATTACGGAGTAATTAAAATCTGGAAAACTTGAGGTAGCATTGAAATAACAAAACTGAAAAAAAGTTTTGTAAGTTATCTCAATTAACTGGAGTAGGTTATCAGTTGCCTTATTTTTACCTTGTATCAAATCTGTACCGCAAGCTCAACATAATACATACGTATGTTCTCGATAGAGTCTATAGAGCAGTTTCTGAGGTATGCTTGGGTGTATGTTTATAAACATCTTTAAGAAGATCGGCCTATTAACCTTCTTATCACCAGTTCAGAACCTTTTAGTGCTTGTCCAGCGACACCTGTTGTGTATCTAAGCGGTCACCATCCAAGTATGTTAAGCGTTCAATATTGTCTATCTTCAGTTTCAATCATGTTTCAACACCCAGTGATCGTTTCTTGGTTGTCATGATACAAACGTACATAAGTACTTAAATAATATTGACATCAGCATGATGTAGTCCTTGCTTACCGTTACCGAAAACCTCGACAAACAATCTTTCGTCTTATATTTTTATAGCTCGCCACACTTTTATGCATATCGCCACATTGGCACTAGTACATAATTTTGCCACGGACAGCGCTGGCGACCGACGCGGTTTGTCCCAGCGTCAGTGAGTTCCGAGCGATAAGCAAGACAACGTCATTGTTGCGGCCGGCGGTATGTTTCCGCTCGGCCCTAACCTTGTAATGTTTTTAAGTCAATAAAATCAGTGCTCTTCTACAAGAAAGTCTTTGTCTGCTGCCCTGATCCCCATTCTGCCCCTCGCGACGTAATAACGCCTCTCTCTCTTTGATGTTTTGAAAGAGGAGGATGTTAATATTTACAAAGATATTTTTTCTTATCTGTTTGATAAGGATAAATTAATCAATCTGGCAATATCTCTTTCTGTTTCATTATAATCTGACATAAGATCTATTATCTTCGAAGGGATACTGCCATTATCATAATAAATGAGAACCCAAGAGATGAGAAATAATCGAGGGCATGAGACTTATTGCACTAGATATGAGCTTATCTTAGGTATAATGTTCCAAAGGTAGAAAATAGCATGTGATTAATGGGATAATTAATATATGCACAGAGACAATAGATAATCTGATTCAAAGATCCGTTTATTTCACTTTAGGTTTTGAGATAATCAAAAACATAATAAAATAATAATATAATAAAATTTATTTATTTAGCTACTAGTGCCATTATCAAAATTTTACTTACAATAATTCTAAGCAAATAGAGAAAAAAACAAATTTAAATTCAACAGAATAGAAAGAATATATACATCGGCATGTACACATACACCAAATTATTATTATTGTACTACTCAGTGAGTGGAGCACCGGATCCCCATCTGGTTGGCCACGTGAAGGCGCATCCAGTGCCCCTCCAACCGTCCCACCTCTCCGCCCACACAGCGACCATTGCGTTAGGATTGCCGCGAACGCGCGCCTAAAGAGAAGCGCAACGCTTTGTTATTATGGCATGGAAGTCATTCACTCGCCCCTCCGTCAACATGCCTGAGGCACTGCAGTATCACGGTAGACACAATAACATAATGAAATTATTTAAGCCTCCAGTTATTATAAAAAAAAATCTTATCCCATATTAAGTACATATTTATTTATTATTATTTAGTATTTTGTAAACACTCGTTAGTCCACTTTTGGGTGTTAAAAGGAAAATACAACTTCTGTGTTAAGATTATCTGGAATCGGTTTTATTAAATTGCTGTTTTGTAGCGGTCTGTTAAATACGAGTATGGTTCAAAATGACAATATCGCTGTGATGTCTTCTTGTGGCTTGATATGTTTACATGATTAAATCTTCTAAAATCAGCCAGGCTCTCACAAATGGATAAATTTTTATTATATATTATATATGACACAACAATATCACACCACCTTACGAAATAAAAATTTTGCTCAATGTGTTTAGAGTTAAAAAATCAACGGATATTGTCGATATCGTACTAACAGGTATGAATTAAAACAACTAGTTTTTTACCACTTTTATCGCGCAAGATCACTAAAAACAGGTTCATTGCATTATTCATATTAAATATATTAAAATATTATTTAATATACTTTACCAGTATGTCGACCAAAACAATTAATTTTAAAATGCTTTCACAAAAAAATTTTATATCACTTTCACACGCAGCAGTCAATTTTTCTGGTTGAGCGTCATAGAATCGACTGGTTTCATTGTATTTGATCTCCTGCATGCGTATACAAAAAAAAAATATGCCTTGAAATACGAACGTATGATGATTATAGACACTTAAAAAATAGAGTTATCCAAGCTTGAAAACCATTAATGTCAAACACTTTGATATATTTACTTTGACAAGTACCGCCGATATTTAAATTTTATACCGCCGTATTCAAATTTAAAATAACTATGATATAAAAATTTTCAAGTGGCATTAATTTTATCAAAAATTGCCTCGATTTTCCTCAAGCGGTGACTCAAGTGAAAACGTAAAGTTTGATGATGTAGTAGACTCGCAGCACTAGAGTGACTGAAGTGATATTAGCATGTTTATGAGTACACTTCAAATCAGAAGATTTTCGAACCAATTTTCACGGTTTTCCATAAATACGATAACGGTTACCGCAGACTCTAAGTCAATAAATAGCATAAAAATACAAAAAAAAAATTTTTTACATGATTTTTTTCAATTTCACTCTTGAAAGATTATTTGCGTTTATGAAATAGAAATACTTTTTAAATAATTAATTTTGTAGGAAATATTTTTTATTGTGAGCTTTAGTTTCTTGCGAGATCATCATATACTCGTAACATAAAGGTTATCAACTGACAATACTTGGTGAAACTGCATAGTTATAATTTTGAATTAATTTTTATTAAAGTAAATATTTCATTTAAGTAAATATGTGTGTATTAATGTCGGAACTAATACCTGTATATAAGCAACTGCAAGTTTATAATGTAACCATTATTTAAGATCCGAACTAAGTCCGAAACATGTAATCACTAATGATAAATGTGAATCAAAACTAAATATTTTTAATTTTATTTTTTTTTTAAATTAAAATTAATTTTAAATTATAAAGATGACCATATACTAAATTTGATTTTTAATAAGGCAAAAGAAAACTAGGCTGCTTGATATTTCTTTTACTCGTTGTATGCTGCTAAAGTAATATGTTCCAATTAAAACAGTAAATAAATTATAATATATTTATTTTTTCTATTTTATAGATAATAAACTCGCATTTTATTCAAATATGGATCACTTTAAGCATCTATTCACAGCAATGAGACATAGAAATAGTTCCGTGCTCTTATATGCACTTACTTTTATATTCGCTTGTAAGCATATACGAGTAGTTTTATTATCTTGAAATAAATTACTAAGTATGTTTGAATGAAACTATTGTCTTATTTTAGTGCATTACAGTTGCTCAACATGATTCATTTTAGCATAATGGTAAAACAAGAGAAATTATATTGTCTATTAAATATGCATTTTAATGTGAATTATTAAAATATGTTTTATTTAAATGTAATTTAAATGGAATATATTGTTGATAGTAATGGTATTGAAAGCCAAAATTCAAGCCATCATTGACGCCATAAGGCCAGATTTATTGGAAAAATTAGTGAAAAATTGGACTGATCTAATGGACTACGTAACTCGTTGCTGTGGTGGACATATAGCAGAAAATATTCTTAAAAAATAAAATTATCTACCAGATTATAATTATAAAACAACACTTATTAAAATGATATTTCTGTCTTGTTTTATAATTTAAAGTTCACAAGCTCTCAAAAAAAAACTCTATACTTAGAGCGATTTTTAGAATATGAAGTTACATCATACCATTGTTTGTTTAAATAACCTGTTATTTGAAATTCGTTTCATGATTTTATTCTTGAGTTTCCATGAAGATTGGATGTTTTAATCTCGAGAAGGGCCATTCACAACAATATTAAGTCACTTCACAGTATAATGTTACACTTATCCTAAGATACAGTTCTAGAGCGGAATTTTCCGCTAAATGTGTTCCGCTGGTAATCAGTTACAGAAATATGAAATTAAACTTAAAATATACATGCGAAAATTAAAACATTTTTTATATTTTAACTCATGTTTGATTTGACAAATAATTATTTTTGTCCTTCCGCTGAACGAATATGGTTGTGTATACGCTTGAAAATGCCGTTTTAAGAGCTAAGACCTAGTTTAATAATCAGGGAACCATTCATCAAAATCTAGTTATATTGTACCGGGTCCGCCATCTAACGTTTTTTTTAACTAGTTATTCGTGAATGCTAACACTTAGCCATTTTGTTCCGCTGAACGAATATGGTTGTGTATACGCTTGAAAAATACTGGAAAATATTGTCTTTGAAAATCAGGCCATTTTTCATCGAAAATGAGCAAGAGTGGCCGTTACAGTCAGGGGCGATTTGCGCCCATTTTCGCAAAATTAAAGAAGAAGATTAACAGAACGGCGCTACGTGCCACACAGCCGAAGCTACACTCGATGTTTTGCGCCCCATTTTCAAAAAAAAAAAGTTATTTGGCGGACCCATTAGTTCAATATAACATTGAAATGTTGTAAATTTAGGATACTCGTCTTGATAAAATAAACAGTGTTTTTTTTAAATTTAGACAAAAAAGTTAATAATTTTAAATTATCTAGTCTAAGGACGAATAAAACACAAGAAAAAAATTTTTTCAAATAATAAAGCGTAAAGAAGATTAATTTTCAAATGAGTTATCAAAAAATACTCAAACTGCATATTTTTGGTAATCGAGAATATTTAAAAACTAATTGATTATACTTTTTAATATATATTATCTGTAAATATAAGACCTGGAAGACCACAGGCAACCTGGCCTGCAACTGTAAGCAAGGATCTGAAAACCCTAAGCTTGACCGAGAATGCAACGCAGGACAGACAGACATGGCGAACGTGCACAAGGAGAGCCGAACCCAGATGATGTTAAATGGCTAGGAAAAGAAGAAAAAGAATATCTGTAAATATACAACAAAGTACTATACAACCCTTTTAAAAATATAATCTCATATATAAATTGAATTTCGTCTTAGATATAAAAATTGATTGTCGTAGAAAACAAAATTGTGTAATTTTAAATAAAATACTTAAATTCACATATTCTCAATTTGAAATTTCATATAAACAATGTGTTAATTATCGGACCTGACATAAGTATGAAAAAAAAGTTTTCCTTCACATCGTAATATCGATAAAATCATTGAGTTCTTAAGTCTAGGCTTAATTTCTGTCTCCTGCCGCAAGGTATGTTGTGATAGATCACCGCAAGGTGTTGGTCTGCCCAAGATATAAAAATTAATGTACAGTGTACAAATATGTATGGTTATGTACAAAAAATACTTATAAAATATTTATAAAATATATCTTAACAATGTGTTAAAATGAGAACACAGCGAAATTTCCGAAAATATGGATGTATTTTTTTAGAGTGAACAAAGAAATGCCTCAATGAAATCTTCATCTTGTTTTATGTTCGACGTTTCGCATTATTTTTGAATTTCTTTAGAATAAACAAATAACATCTGCAGAGAAATTGAATCAACGATTCTCCCTTTATTCTGGCTTATTGAAATTTTTCACTTAAAGCAAACGCCTTGTGTATTGCGCCCAAAGAGAAAAAAACCAACAGCATAAAAAAATAAGTACTTTATTGAAAAGAGCCATTTCTCAGTCTCCCGAGTGGTATTTTTACCCGTTAAATTCAAGCAAAAAGCTTTTCTAAGTCATAGTTATACTATCATGTAAAGCAGTGGTTTTCATTTTTTGCTACTTTAACCGCTTCATCAATTTTTAAACATAATCTACTTCTTATGGCACACCATAATCTGTTAATTAAAAAATTAAAGTCCATTAATACCTTCAAATGCGTCAAAAATAAAAACAAACACCCATTAGTGCACCAAAAATAATAAAGAATTAAGCAATGAGGAAAGAGTGATGATAACTTACCCCATATTCTTCATGGAATATTTAAGATAACCGAAAATAAATTCCTCAAAGCTTGGAGCTAAAGTATTGTGCTAAGTGACTCACATACATTGAATTATGTTTAAATTCTAACATTTTCGTCCCATTAGTTTTAAGCAGTACTTTTTCTATTAAAAATAAGGTATAACGTACAATTAAGTCATATTTACGATTTTAATTGAAAATAAGTATATTAAAAAAAATAAGGGGTAAGAACCTTACTTTAATTAAGTAGTTGAAAAATGCAAATAAAATGTCATTTTGTGTTAAATTCATGCAAACTAAAACATTTAGATTCGAAAAAATCCGAAAAGCCATGATTACCTGAGCTTTAGTAGTTAAAAAGTAGAAATTAAAGACAGTAAAAAATGTAAGAGTATTATTTTCCACGGAGCTTTTCAAAGGCTAATTACTGTTCCCATCGTTCAAAGGTGCATTTGTACTTAAATGGCTTAATTCTACTAACGTTGGTTTATGCAATGTAATTTTATAGGTAAATAAAATGCAATGAAGATTTATGAAAGCCATTTATCGAATTTATAATTAATTTCTTACATTATTTATATTCATAAGGTTTTTGTACAACAAGTAAAATCAGAAAATATTATTGGTGTTTAATTAATCAGATAGATAAAGAGTTAGTCAATGTTCATTTGTGTCCACAATTATATTTTCCTAATGTAGGTAGTGTTATTTATTTGTTAATGAAATCGGAGGAAAAAAATTGCTATCGTAGTTGCAAATGAAAATTGACGCTTGTGTTCTCTACTTCAAATTCAAATCTAAGTCTTCAAATCGTTCTCTTTTCTTTAATTTATCGGATATAAAAGTTGTAATCTTACGTCTTACTTGATTTTTCATTTTAGATACGATAACTAAAATTATAAAAGTATTAATAAGTTAAAATCTAAAAAAATATTTTTCGTAATGTAAGCATTATCTGTAACTTTTCGTTTGAAAAAAATTTCAAAACATAATAAATAAGAAATATTAAACGAAAAAGTTTGTCAAATCTTACGGATAAACGAAAATTTTGAGTACAAAAATGCGTTGTTAGATTTAAATGATACACTCGTCGATGGTATATTTTTCTGTAACAATATCATAAATTACTTCAATAGTAAAATGTAATAATTCACAAGGATACAGGTAGGTAAAAACATTTTTTTCAGTGAAGTTTCCGGTGTTTCTCTGATATACGATTGTTTGATGTGAAACCTCCCCAGGAGCATCCGGAGATAACGGGGAGTTACTGAAAATATCCGTTAGGTGCGGCATTATTAGCGTTACAGACGTGAAAAAAAAGTTGTAGACCGAAAATATTTTTGTATTGTACATATTTAAAGTAATGCCAATTTGATCAAAATAAGGTAGATATTTGAATAATATACGTCAGTTTTTTTTTCATTCCTAAATCCATTCCGAGCCATAGATTCCGAATCACAGATCACCATATTCTTAATTATCCTTAGAATTGCGTTACAGCAATGTACCGGTGTATTCAAAGTAGGCACCTTTTATCATGTTACTTTGTATTTTACTGTGAAAATGAAGTTATTATATCAGAATAATCTAAGAGTTTGATAAAATCTCCGTTTCTATCACCGTTCTGCTTCATATTTTTTAATGACATAAATAACCATTATGTAATTAAAGTAAAAATTAGTTATTGGCTATGTTATAAATTCACCGATCACATACAAATTGAAATGTTATGTAAATTTATATATAATTTAATACAAACCAATGTCTCTTTGAAAATATCCCAACCCATTACACTTTACTGAATTCGCATAAATAATAAAATATATTATCTCTCCAAAATATATTGCATGTAGATATGTATATGCGCTTAATATATTGGTACCGATTTCTTATGTACCTACATTTACATAGCCTGTGTAGAGTTTTATCGTTCAAACGAAATCTTAAAATGTGATAAACGGTCTCGGCAGAAGAAAAATCAGAAAATGTTCTGCAAAGGGAAGATTTATTTAACATGAAAAGTGTGCCAATGTGGTTTGAAAGAGAGATACGAACAAAATATGATCGTATTTTCAGTACTTCGTTTTTTATTATATTTATCATCGTAATGAACGGAAATAAACGACAGAACATACATATTGTATACGAGCGAAGACACTGTATACAAAAAATGATGTTTTTTCAGGAAGAAAAAACAACTTTGTTGGTATATTAAAAAGGATAAGATATCAAAAACACGAATATGGTTTTTGCTTGCCTCCTGAAAGAATCCTTATTATTTTCATAATACAACTCTCACACTTTTTTATTTCATAGGCATAAATACAAAAAAAAATTTTTTCATATAATACTTAGTACTTACTAAAAAATGGCAAATGTTAAATTTATTATTAGAAAAAAAACATTGAATCACTTTATAAAAATTGTATAGTAAATTAAAATAGTGTACATAAATGAAACATTATACTAACATAACCTAGATGATATAATCAATAAAATAAATTTAGTAAATGTATAAATAAGGTATCACACAATTATATAATTCGTAAGTCAAGTAAAAATGTAAGTAAAACTCACCGCCTATACACTAATACTTTCATAACTCTGTTGAAGATTCCTAATTTTAATAATTTTAAAAGAAAGTGGCTACTCAAATTACAGGTTGGTTACTTCAAAAATGTCTCTGTATATGGGTCAATAATTGGTTACCTTAAGACAAGGAATGACTCTGCATACAAATTAGTCTACTATATTAACCATCTGTATGATAATAATAATATAATATAATATAGAAATTCTTACGTTGAAAATAATATCTTATAGAAAATTAAATTATATATAAAGTGAGATGGTAGTAATTAAATTTTTCAGCCCTAGAGTTTCCCAGAGAAAGGATATTTAATACAAAATTGTTGAACGCGTTACAGTACAATTAACATAGTTTTCCATAAGATATGAAGAAAATTCTTTGTGAATTGCCATTCCAAATATGTACCGCAGTACACAGTAATTGAATTATGTGCGTACACTTCCGTGGGGAAGAAATATTTGCTTAAAAAAAAGAACGTTGTCTCAGCAAAATGTATTTTTTCTACGTTGATACAAAAATAATAACATCATTATAAATATAACTTTCATAAATATAGCATTAATAATAATAACAACGACTAACATATTTGTGAGATTATTCTCAAGAAAAACAAAATAGAAATAAGGGAAATGTTGTGAATTTTATATTATTTTTTAATTTAACGATAGATTTTACTAATTTCGTCTATAATTATAACGTATAATTAAATTTAAGTACCCCTACACGAAAATTCGAATAAATAAAGAAAAATGTTTAATACCTAAAATTATTTGAAAAATTAAACACGCGTGACTTAACAGAATTTTGAACAATTTCAGAAAGGTTAATTAACTATGCAATATTTATAATATTAAAGGTTTTTTATCTTGTCCTTGTGGGTGTAAAAGTTCATAGTTCAGATGATAAAATTTGGACATTTTGACTTCTTCGGCGAAGGTCGCCGCGTATACAGAAAAGGCATGGTAGTTGGACTCCGTAGCGATGATGTCGACAAATCCAACCGGTCCAGGCTTCTGTTGGAATACGCTAAAGAGCCTCTCCCTACTTAAATCTAATACTAGGCAATGCCACAGAACGTCTATTAAATCTTGCCCTACTGTATACTTCATAACATTGAGTCAATCCGTTTTAGATAAATATGACCTTAGCTGATTATACACCATATTTTTCTCAGAGTTAAACCATCAATGCTTATCAATATTACATTTTTTACAACCATGTTAAAATAACATTGAATTAAATGTTTATATAACCATTGTTCTGATATTCTAATGCTTCAAAATATTCATTTCAGATAGTTATTACAAAGTCTGTACATAATACTATATACTTGAAATGAGGTATATAAAGGACAATGAGATAATTTATTATTTTAAGCTTTGAATATCATGATAAACGATGAAATATGAAATAATACTGAATTGATCATTTTTAGTTATGAAACACTGCCTGATAGTTCACGCATTGATTTGTGAATTTTATATATTCTAACTTGTTAGTGAGTATAGCGGAAACGTAAATGTATGCTTAAGTAATGCATAAGAGCTGATGAAAGCTTCTCGAGCTGCCCATTAAAAGCTAGTTCGTTCTAAGAAACTTTCTTTAAAAGTAAAATTAAACCCAAAGACTTTCAACTTCTTTTACTGGTAAAGTTTCTCGGGAACAGGTGTAGGAACGAGTTTCTCTGAATGATAAAATATGTTTACTACGCGGAATACCTATTGAAACCGCTCAGTGAGACTTAGATCCAACAAATGTTAACTGAGAACAAATAAAATATCGTAACGGGTTCGTTCACCAAACAAAGAAACCCAATAGAGTGTGCTTAGCTATTATTGTGCTAGGCTGGGTTCAAATAACTAATAATATAGCTGTTGATTTATATTTTCAAAAGGTTTAATTAAATAAAATCTTCTTTTTTCATTTCATAGAATATAAACGTTGCGTTGATTTTTTTAAGGGTACAATTTTCGCTTCTAAGAATAAGTAGCATATACTCGTAGTATGGCCATCAAAATCCACTGCTAGAAACTTTTTTACCAGATTCTTAACCTTTTCATGATCTTAGATGCAAAGATTGTATTAAATTCAGTGTTTCAGCATAATGATAGGGTACTGTGCCGTATAAAAATACATGTTTTCTGAAAGTTTTCCTGTAAAAAAAGCTTTCTTGACCATGCATTTGGCGACAGTGTACTACAGTGCAGTTGTAAAAGCTTTATAAGTGTTCTTAGAGGTTAAATGAAAAATACTCGTATATATTTTGTTTTAGATATATTTTTAATTAAATTAAATGAATTATATAACCAAAAATTAATATATAAATATTTTGGTAACGAATTTTTACTCTCTGAAACTGGGGGTTGAGCTACTCCTTAGTACCAAAAGACCTAGGCCTCGGTAGCGTAGGGGGCTAATCAACTGATCACATTAAAAACAATTAACAAAAACCTTGATTTATGCATCAGATACCACAGCTGCCGTTTCTTTAAACCCTAACTACAGAAAGAGTTAGCGTCTCTAAAGTAAGAAAAATAGCAAACAGCGGAACAAAAAGTGTAATTTTTTTAGATAAAAATAAAGAGTAATACATCAGGCAAAAGTCGTTAAAAGGAATGGTTTACTGAATGCATAGATGCAGAATTAAGTGAATACACATTGATTAGTATGAACACTTTTAATAACATTGATTTAGTAGTTGTACCTCAAAGTAATAAAAAATAATAACGAATGTATTTTTATATTTTAATTAATTTAAGTCATAAAAACACATTTTTATATCGTAAATTCACATTTACGTCTTATGTGGAGTGTGATTTAACATTTTTTTTCCAGAATATTCCATTGCATTATGCCATGCGACGGTCTGTACTAAAAATAGTAAATCACATTTCCCATCCTACCCAAATTTCCCTAGTGTGAAATATACTGAAAAATGTGAGTAATGCACTTTTCTAGTTTTTGCGAATATAAATTCCAATATGATCTGAAGTTGGAGAACAGAACTTAAAAAAAATGAACGGAATTTCATATGGTTTAGTTGGATTAAATATAAGAAATATCATGAAATTGTCAATAAATGAGAAGTTTTATATATTCTAAGCATTCAAATTAAAATCCATTTCAAAATTTAATTATAATATACAAATAGTTTTTGAATCATATCAATATGCAATAAAGCTTAGATTAGCTACTGTTAAATTACATACTGAAAGACCTCGATTTTGGTTTTAATGTTTTTATTTTCAGTTTTTCGAATATAATAGTACTTTGACGTACTCGTACGTAGTTAAGCTACGACATATTTAATTTATTAATTTTAATAATAGTGTTTTCTCTTGCAATAAGATATTCACACATCGTTTACAGAAAGTAATTGGCATCTAGCCTTTCAAGATACATTCTGATTTTCAGAGTCGATTTTTACTAACGAATTTTTTGATATGAAATAATATACTACGTTTTTTCGTTAAAACCCTAGTACAATTAATTGATTGATTATTTTTTAGTAAATATATAAATTTCTTATTACATTTATCTATACTTAGCAAAATATATGAATATATATATCTGCTGTAAGGACATCTATTTCAGTTTGATTTCCCTCAAGGACAATGAATACTCTCCATACTATTCAGCTATTCCATGATCATCCCCAAGTGTTACAGGCTTGTTATAAACGTGATGCCATTAAGATACTATCTGAATTGAATAAATAATCACTTGAACATATTAAATTTATTATTCATTTTGCTTACCATCACAACTAATCGGATATTTTCACGAAAATTATTAACTAATGTGGCTGTATTAAAACACACATTTTTTAAATATACAATATTTCATATCTCGTTTTAAAACGAATCACAATAAAAAAATAAAAAATAAAACAGCAGTCTTTCGATAGTAATTTAACTGTGTTCAATGTGATAATTTTGCTATAAAGAGAGTTTATATAATTTTTTGAAATGGATCTGAAAATGAATCCTAAAAATATAGATAAATATTATTTTTTCGTTCCAGTTTTACATTCCAAACAAGTGTCTTCGTATTTGAAGTCATCCATTGTTTGCTATTTATGGTATATTTGTGTAACCTGTTGAAAGAGATTTTGTCTACTGAATTTACTGCATTTGCAATGGCGTTTATAGCTTTTGTCAATTTTTAAACATATTCTACTACTTCAATGGATAAAAAATAATATTGTTTTATTTAAAATTAGTGTAACTAAGCATTAAATGGAAAAAGAAAACAATTAAGGACTTAGAATCTAGATTCTAGAATCAACAATTGATTTAACTATAGAATTAAATTATTTTAAAAATATGGTTACAATTTTAAATATAAATATCTACTGTACATAAAAAGTGTGATAAGAACTCTTCTCATCGCCAGTTTCATTATTTTATGTTCATTTTTATAACGAGAAGTGGATACTGAAACCATAAATATATTTATTTGAGAGACAAAATTTGAAGTATGAAGTTAAACTAAATGACCACTTTCATGGTACACTTTCATTTTTATATTTTTTATCTTCATTTTTCATCACATTTACTTTTGTAGTCAGCAGTTTAGATACCGAATTTTCAACTAAAAGGGTTTGTCATTTTCAATAAGAGATTTTCAAGGAGCGATAATCGACTGTATAAAAAGGGGCTCTTGTGCCTTACAGATTAAAAATGTCACAATAAATGATAATATTTAAAGAATGTAAGCATTATTTTAGATACATTTTGTGTACTTAATTGATTTACTTTGTGGCTGAAATGATGTAAAAGAAAAATAATTGTTTTTAAACTCAATACAGTCAACCTTCCTATAAAGCACTATTTTTTTGTCTTATGCAGGGATTTTTTTTTTTTATGTAAGCACATACAAGAGAATACCAACAGATGGTTAAAGTGATTCTGAAGTCTCATCTGTGGAATTTTATGACGCTTGCCATGTATATGGCTAAGCGCTGCATGTGTAGTGTTGATCTGCCAACGTAATAGATTACAGCCTGAGATTCACGCATCATCCTTATTATTACTATAATTTACTCTGAATGGGTGGTCTTCACGGGACTACTTTCGTCTACCACCAATTTTAATAAATAGGCGATGACTGGCATTTTATCAAATTCACACCAACCGGGGTTTTTTTATTTTAGAGCTCAGAAATCGTTTTTTTTTTTTTTTTTTAATCTTTGTCGGGGATCGATCCTATGACCTTCGGCTTGCAAAGCAAACGCTTTGACCATTGAACTATACCCGCTGGCTAATTATATTGTTTGTGGCGATTTTTTATGTAATTGTTCCTTCTTTGTTGCTAGTTTAGTTGGAACTGTATTTCAGGATTAAATGGTTCAGTGCTTGGGAGCATCGAGCTAATCATCCATTTTTTGAAAATATTATATGAGGTTTGACCGTACATCTATTATGAACATAAGAACAAAATAAATATGTACAGAACTATGCGAAATATTACGAATTAATGAAACCATTAATGGAATGAATTTTTAGCTCACAATAAAACCTGAACGAATATCAATCTTAAGAGAGTTCCAAAACTTGGACCGAAAATATGAAAAGAATAAGTGTAGTTTTACATTACCGAGTTATGGAGGTTGCTCCGATTGTCTATCTCCTATACGCCCGTCGATCGGGCCAAATTTATTTATTAAATTATCTTTACGGCTTACCTCGCCGGCTCAAGATCAATGCCTTCGTAAAGCCACACTGTCTCACAGCAAACTTATACCATAGGCTTCCAAAGTGGTTCGTACGGACAACCATTGGTATGTGAGGACTAGCAGAGGGTGCATGTAAGGAATAAAAAATACATCCTTATATGGGGGACTACGGATTGGAATCAATTTAAGCTGCACGCATAGTTATGCGGGCTTAATGTGGATGCTGGATGTGATGGCGGAGCTGCGGTAGGTGGAGTTGACATGGGACAAGGCGAGGACCGAGGCGGCTGACAGAGCTTTGTAGTGGCGGCTCGTGATGTCTATATACTCCAGTTGAGAAAGTGTACATGGACAAATGAACAATGAATTAATCAATGTGGATGCAGTACAAATCATCGTATATGATGAATTTATTGTATTAAGCATAAGCAAAGATCTTAAGGTACAGTTTCAAAAGGCTTACCAGCAGTTTTGGCTGCATTAAGATTTACTGATGCATATTCGGCATAAAGTGATAAAAAATACGAGAGGCCTTTGAGATGTAGTAATACAGAAGATTCCTCTGAATTACCTGGAGACACCACGTCACGAACAATGAGGTTTTCAGGATAATCGGAGAAGATAGTAAGAGCCATATCAGAGAGGCGAGCCCGATGGATCAGTCACATCATGCATCACGATGGTCTTCTTCACGATATTGTGGAAGGGATGGTTGAGGGTAGAAACTGCAGAGGGTACCCTAGACGGGAATATTTGCAGCAAGTATTCGAAGACATGAGTTGCAGCTCTTATGCTGAGCTAAAGAGGGTTGCAGATGATCGAGAAGAGTGGAGATCGAGATGCAAGATTCTGTTGCTGCAAACCAATCCACCGGTTAATACTACCAAGAAGATTCTGCATTATGGACTATAGCAAAGAAGTATTGGATAGCATTTTCTTCTTAAGGAAAATAGCAAAGAGGTTTTTGATATTTTCTACTTCAAGGAAAGAGGTCTTACTATATAATCCATTTTATACTTAGAAAAAAAAGAATCGATTTTAAATCACTGAACTTGGATCATGCGTTAACCATGGCGAGTGACATAGATGTTTAGTGGAGAGAAGCGGGCAAAGTGATGATGATAACAAATGGGGGGTGGTCTACAAAATAAAATACTCTGTTCGGGGTCTACGGAAATAGTAAGTTTGGAAACCTTTGCTATATACACTTGCTTGAGTGCATTGGGCCATTTTATCAGACTGTTGGGAACATAAAAAAACGACGCAGGGGATCGCCTCAAATTGCCAAGGTTCCCAGCTCACACCCGCATGGTAAAGTCCCCGAGAGGGTACAAGAGTATAGAACCCCTTCACGTTTTTTTATACGAGCCTTCAAGTGACTATAATAATGTACACTCCGTATCTTACGGCTCCCGGTAGTGTCGATGTTCTGACAGCTTATTCGATTGCACTGAAAAATGGTTATACGTTAAGCGATTTATTACGTTCGACGGGCGTTTTTATTTATAGATTTTTATTAGGCCGTACGTAAGGGGAATAAATTTTTAGCGCGGTTACAAAGTGGATTTACATAACGCATTGTAGAGTAGGTGCACGTAAAGACTATAAGTTGTTATATGACAGGAGATACAGAGATACGCTTGTTTTAACTATCGACATATCGTAAAAGTCTTTTGCGAGAAAAATAAAGTCTTTATTTATCAAATAAATTTACTTACCATTATTATTTACTACATTCGTATAAAGCTAATGTATTCGCATGAAATATCGTTACAATTATTGTCCTGAATGATGCACGCAGAGTCATCACAGGATACTTCAAACCAACACCCATTTCTAAACAATACCCCTTGGCTAGTATCGCACTACCAAACATAAGACGCAAAGTCATATGTACCGAAGAAATGCGTAAGGAAATCATCCAACCGTCCCACTGATTGTATAATCAGATACCCTCAACACCAAGATTGAAGTCGCGAAGCAGCTTTCTGAGATCCACACAACCTCTCACACCCAGCCCTGAAAATGAGAGAACCGGATTTGTTAGAACAAAGGACAACCTCAACCGGTGGGGAATTTTTTGGCAGGGAGAGACACTATTGTGTGACTGTGGAGAACTGCAGACCGCCTCACGTGTGTGGGTACCAGATTGTAATAAATTTACTTTGGTGAATATTTCCTAGACGAATAGTTTTAAAGCATATATACTCGTCAACGACAAGCATAATTTTTGTTGACTTTTGATCGCTTTAAATTATATAATCTTTAAATACTCATTCCAATTCATATTTACATGAAAATGTAAAAAAAAAGAAATATTCAAAATTTCATTGACTAATAACAAATAAATGACAATGAAATATTCAGAGGAGTCGAGTGAAATATTACAACTGGAATGTAATTTTTGTAATTAATTGAAGATGCGAGCTATTTAAACAGCCCTACAAATAAAATTACTCCCGAACATTTATTAATTTCTCAATTTTCAACGAGGATACCTGAAAATGATATTTAGGATAAAACATTACCTTAGATACGAGAATGAAAGGTCACTTCAACGTTAAAAGGTTAATTAACTTAAATTACTACTGAAAATTTATCTAATTTGAAATTTAATTTTAAGTAATGGCTAAATTTAATATATAAATACGATAACTCGATTAATCATAGTTTTTATAAAGGGAAACTCAAATAAAAAATAAGTGTAGTGTCAATAAAATTTAATTAGGAAGACCCAAATAAACCTTTAAAACAGTGTATTTATGTTAATTTTCCATTGAATTTTCTGTAGCCTAAGTTTATTAAAATTTAATAAATACTAGTTCAATTAAACAGAAATGTTCTCTTTATTCATTATTTAGTATTTTTATACTTTCTTATAAAAAGTAGTGAAATATATTTGAAGACAAATCTTTATTAATTGAGAATGTTTTTTCTCAGCAATATTAAAAGATGAATCAATAAAGGCTAATCTATATCCTTATACATTGGGGCACCAATGAAATCATCATAATCGTACTACGAGTAATGTAACGTATAATATGTAGGTATTTAAATTATTCTAGAGTATTTCATAATGTTCCATTTTAGATGAAATTCTCTATGGCTGTATAATATGACACAGACTTGTAAGTAATTGTATCATTCCTGACTATTCGACTTGGTTAATGAGGATAACTAATATCACAGAGGAGTATGTAAAGCTACCGTGATTCTAGTGCGGTAAAAGCGGTCAAATAAATAAACGGCTGTACTAAATAAAAATAAGAAAAACTAAATTCGATCGTAAGCAAAAATTAAATAATAAAACAAATTTATCGGCTTTAGATATGTTTAATTTTTAAAGACTATATAACAATCCTTACCATGTCTTATATTTTATTTGCTCAAAGAAATTCACGAATTTCACTTCTTAATTTATTCCTCTTACATTAAATTTATTCTTACATAATAAAATAATGCTGAATAAAAACTTGGCATAATATTTCTACGAAAAAGCGTACAAAATTTTTGGCATTTGAGTTAAATAAAACACCATGTTTGTTTGGTTAAGAAAATACCAAAGCATAATAATTTGATTTTTTTGAACGTCAAATACTTTATCCTTATTAGTAACACATGAATGAATACATCCAGTTAGAAACTCTTATAATATTTTTACGCGAAATGTATGAATGAACAAATTGAACTTTCTTGTATGTTTTTTGTATGTATAACTTTTACCAATAAGAACCTCTTGTGGTAAATTTGTGTTACATTAGGGATAATAACTAATGTTTTTTTAATGGTCACAAGAATTCATATAATATGTTTTTTTTGTCCTCAAACCTAACGCACTGCATATAAAAGTGTTTTTTTTTGTCGCTTATATATTTTATAAATAATATGAGTTAGTTAATAATAAATCAATAAATATTATAATTTAATGTTATTATCAAAAATGTGATTTGTTTATTTAAGTATTTAAAAAATCCGTTTGATTTTCAGCCACCTGGTGGGTAGCCTTGGCATTCGAATACCACGCCATTAGATTCAATGGAAGCAATAATATACTAAACTTCATTCCATATATCTTTTTTTTTTGTTTAAAGAGATTTTATCGTTTTTGATACCATTCACTACTTTGCCTCCTAAAATTTGATGAGTATGTAACAAATGTTAATTTTGCATCATGCCATTACTTCCTGTAATCCTACAATTGACTTATAGGAAGAATCCTTCATTATTAATATATTTATTATACAAAAACGACTGATTTATCGTTAAATCATTGTTTGTTTATATTTATTTTGTCTTTGATCGTGAAAGTATTGGCTACTTCATATTCCTTGATAGTCACGCATTACATATATGATGCAAGCAAAACATTATTTTAGTAAAAGCGATAAATAAAACCTACATAAGAAATTTCATTTCTTAATGAAATACGGTTATAAGAATACTAAAAATTAAAAAATATATTAATATCAAAAAAGGTTTAAAATAATTCTATAAATTTCTATACAGATTTATTACCTAATACAGATAACGTCTAAAAATTTGGGATTGTATATTTTTATACATATATAAATATTTAACTTATTTAATATGTCATGTGCAATCAATAAACAATGTTAAAAAAAACCTCGGTAGAGCTACATTAAAGCAAGATATAGTTTTCCAAATACACAGTATAATTATCCTACTTGACGAACTATACAGTACATGTATTAATTATTAATAGTAAAAAGTCTATTGCAACGATGGTGATCATCAACCCTGGATACGTATAAGACGAAAGAATTGCAGTTAACAGTGATTGAAACCAACTTGAGTGAAGATATTGACATATTTAGTGTAATATTGCTTCAGATTCAGTGCTGGTGTTGAGTGATACGAAACGCTTTCGGACGTTTAATTTTGTAACAATAATGCCGTGTTATTTGTGTGTCAAGCATGATTTATACTTATGACATTGTTTTTGCTGTTGCAATTTCAATTATTTGCGTGAGTATCCCGACACTAGTTCTGAGTGTGAGGTCATTGACACTAAGTGTGTCAATACACTTACAATGCCATACGAATTAAAATATAAATACAGGTATTTTGTAATGTTCTTGAAGGAAATAAAATAATTGAGAAGTGAGAATCATACGTTTAATACATACATTAATAGCGCATAAAAATATATATAAAGTAAAATTTAATGGTTTAAATTGCAAGATTTAAGGAATTCGATACTACCGGAGACGGTTATGTTTGGTTCGGTGATTCTAATAAACATAATATCAGAGTGCAGCTTCGCATTATGAAAGTCGTATGGCCAAGATAGCCTTCTGAATGGTAGCGGAAGTCATTGTGGTCTAGTATGAAAGCCGATGGGAAGAAAGAGATTACCCTGAAAATATTATGTTTTCGGTAGCTCGGTCTTTTGGGAATCGTTCTAATGAAAATTTAAGCCTTAATTTAGTTGAAAGGGGAAATCCGAGCTGAAAATATCTGAAATCGCAGGAATTTCATAATTTGGTATTATAATGACCTGAAAACAATGCGTGGAACTCTTTACAGATTAATTTTTGGCTACATTGTGCTTGTACCTTGGAAATAAGATGTGATGGTTAGCAAAGAGACGCTTGTAAATTTAACAGAAAAAAAAAACAAACTAACTGATAAACGTTGTTTTGAGCGTATTCTTATGGAAATATTTTTGTTGTGTCAAAAAAAATTTTTTTTTTTAAAAAGGATTTCTGTGGTCTTATAATATCTATTAGGCTATGAAATATAGACATACGTATTGAAGTTTTTAAATGAATATTTTGTCTTAATATGATATTATATTTTGACTCCAGCGTAGCTTCTGAATTATTTAAGCATACTGTTGTAAGGTAACATGGTATGGGCATGTGACACGGAGAGATGAGGACAACATGGTGAAAAAAGCTCTCAGCATACCCACGATGAGAAGAAGACCTGGAAGACCACAGGCAACCTGGACTGCAACTGTAGACAAGGATCTGAGAACTCTGATCTTGACCGAGAATGCAACGCAGGAGGAAAGACTTGCGAATGTACGCAAAAAAAGCCGACCCCAGATGATGGAAAATTTCAAGGCTAAAGAAGAATAAGACTGTTGTAAGGTAATATATGTAAAGAAATATCAGAGAATAAATAAGTTTTTCTAAAACTATGGACAAAAATATCAGTGAAAATACACAAAACATCTAAATCCTTGATAGTAAATTACTTCCTTAATTTTGTAGTATTTTTTGATAGTATTTATGAGTATATACTGATGTTTTCAATTAATAACTTACAAAAAAACACGTGACATATTATTTTAACATTAAAACTCTTGTCAAATATATGATTAAGTTCATTTTGATACATTTGCATAAAAAAATAATACAGTAACAGTACACCAATCAATAAAATGAAAAAGCTGTTTATTGTCAAACGAATGTACTTTATTATGGTTACAGGACATTTATTTTAAAGGAGAGGAAGTATGTATGCCCGTTAAATGAATATTTTATCATTACAAAGTCTCATTCGTTAAAAATATCGTTTATTTATAGAATTTAATGTCGAAATTATTTGCATCGGCCTTAAAAGTTTCATCGCCGAATCACTCTGCTCTTTTTAATGTCCGAAAGCTCCAACAGTTGTCGTTCATGTCATCGCCGTGACGATTCCGAAAATAAAACCCACAAGTGTGAATAAAAACATAACGGTTTGTTTTGAAAGGTCGGGGACACAAAAAAAAACTCAAAAATCCGTGTCACGGGCCTTTCAAAAGGAAGTGAAATGTGTTTTTGATGTAGCCGTCGATCAGAATTGTATTAGTTTCATATTTGCTCCACGGACGGTTGGCGAAATTAAAGTATTAAGCTCCAAGCTTGTATAGAGGAAACTTTAACAGTGATGAGGACATGGTTCTGTCAAACGTGTCGCAGATGGTTTACTCAGAAACTTTTAGCAGTTGCGACATCAATATTAATAAACTTTTTGTGAAGCTCATTCTCAGTAATATAAAAAAATACTACTTTATAAAATATTTTGTCATATTTTACAGATCTTATTCAGTTATTTAATACTACGTTCTGAAAAAAAAAAAAATACCAATTAAAAAAACTATTTTGTTTATATATTTTTTTCAATGTTTTCAGCATTCACTTTGAAATCCATTATAAATAGTAAATATTTATTTATTTACCTTATTTTCACATATGGATCACGTAAGATATATTATTCAATTTAGAAAATTTCCCCGTTAGATAAATAAGTTAAAATTAAAATTATCAAAAAAAAAAAACAAAAAAAAATTGATATATTTATAATAATATCTAAATCTTTTTTTTGTTGTCTCCTCCTCTTATCATTCACTTGTCTCTTGGCTAGTGATGGATTGAGAAAGGCTATGAGTGAGTCGAAACTGCAGTCTCCTATACGTAGAACATATCCTACGCGATCCATGTAAAAATAGGGTAATTTTTTTTATTTTTTATTATTTTGTTACAGTTATTTTACTTGTGGTTTTTAGCTAGATGGTTTACATTTCGAATTAAATTTGAAGACTGATACAATTCACTTAGTCATTTCTACCGTTATTACCATGGCTGCTGTTTCTCTGAACTGTGAGAATAGATTCCTCCTGCACCCACCCACAAACAACAGATTCTTCTTATATTTTCCGAGCATCAATATTCTGTTTGTCAACCAAGAGCTGGTGGCTTCTAAAACGCATTCCTAAATCCCACGAAGAAACTCTGGAATTCCCTTTCAAAATATCCTTTTCTTTCTTTGTACAATTTGCATCTCTTAAAAAAACAGATCAATAAACACTTGCAATCTATCCAATATATACACAAAAATAACATAAGTTTTCCGCATGAAACGTCCGTTCAGTCAAGTCAATTGAGCGTCATGGAGCCCATTGGTTGCGACAGGTTGTGCTACTCTTATATACGATTTCATAAGAAATATTATTACTTCTTTTTTTTGCTTAACCTATATTCACATAATGCTAGATGAAGATCTCCTCGATCGATTAACACAATAAATTTAGTAGCCATAAAAAATATCTACCTGTCTTCAGTTGTTGCTGTAGTGAGGTTTAAACAAACATAGATGAGCCTGAAAGCATAGTTTTGTGTACTATGCGCACTTTCTCAGTCATTCATTTATTAAAAGATATTAACCTCTCCTCCCCGATGATGTCTATCGACTACACATTGCTTGTAATAACTTAAATATCTCTGTAAATATAATATACATAGGGTTCAGATTTTAGGTATTCCTCCTTAATACATTTACGTATTGAAAAAAAATAAAATATTTATAATAATAGGCATTCATCGGGAGCAGGAAATATTTTTCTAAAATCCGGAATAAATTCACCACTACAATCAAGACGCGTCAACTGTTATGAATCATTGCACCTGCCGGAAGTGTGTGCGAAAATAAAATTTAAAAATACCCAGAGGAGGCGGCATCTATACTCCTCACTCTCGCTGACGTACTAATATGAGTGAGCGAGACGGGAAACCTCAGTTAGTCGCCTAGTTCGAAATGATATCGGCTCATCCATATGTCGACAGGCCAAGTAATGTTAGTATCTCTCGGAAGTTCAAGCGCGAAGGTGCGTCTGGCTGTTTGAGGTCTTGTTTGTCTGATGTTTTTCATGTTTTTAGCTATTAAATATCAATTATTACTGCTTATTGACATCAACTATTGTAAAATTAAGCTATATCTTTGAATATTTTCATTTTTTCGAATTTCTACTCATTTTATTCACTTTAAATCAGAATGTGTAATGAGTTGACACCATCGGAACGCGTGGAAGTTTTTAGCATCGTAAGGCGAGGGTTAAGTGAATGACTGATAAAGTACTGAGTGTAATTATTGATAAAGTAGAGTGAAAGAAACAATGGTCTAGATTCTAAACAAAACTTACACTTGCAGAACTTCCATAGACGGTTAATGTGTGTCGACCAAGAACTGGGAGTTACCAAAGTTTCTTCCTTAATGCAGCTGGTAAGATTTGCAATGATCTTCCAGCGTCTGTGTTTTCCCCTTCCTACAATCTGGATCTATTCAAGAAACAGATAAATATACACTTGCAATCTCCCCAACCAACACACAAACAC
The DNA here is from genome assembly GCA_022606575.1 of Glossosoma conforme. Classification (NCBI taxonomy): domain Eukaryota; kingdom Metazoa; phylum Arthropoda; class Insecta; order Trichoptera; family Glossosomatidae; genus Glossosoma; species Glossosoma conforme. Next base: position 298,009 of record JAGTXR010000014.1, on the reverse strand, counting down.
GACACACGTTTTCCGCATGCATCGTCTAGCCTCCCTGGTTGAGCGTCATAGAGTGCACTGGTCTTGACCGGCTGTGCTCTCCTGCATGCGATTACATAAAAAAAAGTTGCTCAACGTGATCAAAGATAAAACAATTTAAAAGACTTTCATTGTAAACTAATTTATTTTAAGCGTTTTATACCGTTAAATGTTTATCCAAAATTGTAACCATGTATAAGATTTGCAATAAAAAAGTAATGTTTTTTTACTCTGCTATCGAAGTAAAGTGCTTTGAGGATTTTTAACGGAAGTTGGAATTTCGTTTTCAGAAATATTTGTACACACGGATGCACAATTTATTACGGAACATTAAATATCCTGTTGCTTTTTTATTACTTTTAAGAAAGGACTTTAAAAGAATTGCCAATTTATTTGAAATATATCTAAAACTTGAAAAAAAAAAATATCGCAGTTTCTTGTATGTAATGTTATATTTTTCATAACCAAAAGCAATAATACATTTCTTAAGAATAAACTAACTATTTAAATTTAATAATTAAAATATTAACAAAATAACTCATTATTTCATGAAATTCAGTTTCATCAGCTTAGGTGAATGTACAATTGACCTAAGCTGAAAATAATCGTTTTTTTTTTTAAATAGGCCGCGTTAAAATTAAATGACTATCGATGAATAGCTTGGATGATCGCCCCTTATTATCTAAATTTATCAGTCCACGTGACAGTTATACTTTTAATGTTTCCATAAAGAATACGATTGACAGATTACCCAAAATATGCCTCGGATATTAGAGCTGCAAGTCCTCGGGCTCCTGCTCTGGAGATCGTAGAGAGGTATACGAGTATACGTTCTTTTGGACCTTCAGGTGCAGATATATATTGAAATAATACTATTTTTTTCACATAAACGTTACATAACTATCTGGACAATATTGTCACTACAGATTGCCGATAGTTCTCTCAGTTACCTTTATTTTTTATATTTCTGCATCCGAAGGTTCACCTGGGAACATAAATGAATGAACATAACCAAATGACCTCGAAAGCAGAAGCCTGAAGACTTGAAGAGACGGAAGTTGTAGTATTTGAGGCATAATTTTGTGTGATTTTTTAATAGGATTTTGTAGGGCTCATCTAAAATATTAACCCATATTACTTTTAGATATAATACCTTAACTTAAGTATTGTGCTCTGTTGACAATATGTACCGGAAGTAAGATATTATCATGGCTGTCCGTTTTAAACTGAAACATCATCAGCATTATAACAAGTATAAAGGATATTATAAACATATATATGTAAAATATTACGAGTGAATTAAGTATAAAGCCAGTCTATCACGTCGGTATTTCAACGATAAACAACTTCTTCTTATATTTAAAGGACAAATCCAACTTACTCTTGAATACGGCAGTCACCTTTGAATTTGAACCCCAAAATACCTTCTATACTTAATTGACTCAGATCAAAGAAAATCAAATCGTTTGATAAACAATGACACACGTTTCTCGCTTGCAACGTGCAGTATCCCTGGCTGAGTTTCATAGAGTGCACTGGTCTTGACCGGCTGTGTTCTCCTGCATGCGATTACATAAAATAAAAACTAGGTTAAACATACACGTGAATACTTAAAATCTTCAAAACATTATAAACGTTCCTAGATGGACCTCGTGTGTGCTTATATATTAGGACAAGGAATGAACGGTGGCAACTGAATGAACTAAGTTTTCTAAGTCTGTGTTGATTGTACGTTGCAGATATGAAACGTATGTGGTGAAAATTTGAATATGTTTAAGTGTTACTTTAAAAATAAATGTATATTATTAACATCGTAAACAATAGTTAAGAATATCAATTACTTGTTCAATTTATCGTGACGATGATCCCGGTCCGTGATAATGGGAGCTCTGCGGCGAGGCTCTAGTTAAAAGTTATTTCCTTATCAGGCCCCGAGGGTCTGCGATTAAGCGGCGTAGAGCAAGCAAGTCCTATTGTATGCAAGGTTCATCCATCACTGCTGGGGATAAAAGGCCTTAGAGTGAACGATCATAGGGGCCGTAATGTACCGGTGGAGGAACGGGACTCGTCTCAGGATATCGAAGCGATTTTGTACAATCGATTACTAATCAGGCCGGTCTTTGCTCCGCTTGTTGGTCCGATTGTTTATTGCGACACACTTCCTGCTGCTCTACGCCATTGTTGAAACTATTTGTTTCGGTGAACATTTGTTGAGTTTTTCAGCAGTATACATATTTATATCAAAATGCCTTAAGTAATATTTCAGTTCGATATAGCACATATATATACGAATCCTTTTAACTATTACTCAGTCTGTAAATAAAAGAGCTATACAACATTAAACATAGTTATTCGTGGGTGGGTGATCATATCTATAGTTATGTTATTTAACTTAAAATACTCTAGAATGTTCTAAGAAACATTGTACTCAATTTAGCTCATCTATGCTTTAAACCTTATCTATTTTAAACTTTTACACAGTAAGTAAATATTGAAGTTACAAAATTTAATCTTGGAATACTGGTTTTAATTTGATCAATGAAGTTATTAAGAAAACGAATTTTACATGGACGCGTGATCATTTTCATGTACAATTTTTTTCAAAAATGTATTTATACAAAAATGTACCATTTTATTTCATAAATTTCTTAATTCATACATTTCTTTTCTCATTAAAAAGTAAAATCAAAAATTTATTTTGTAACCACTAAATAATAAAACCGCAAATAATATTTTTTAACTTTATTAATAAATATAAGTTTGAGTAGTTTTGACGCTTAATAAAACAAGAAATTAATGAAATAGTTGAGATTTTTTTTTTTCGTTTCTCAGCTAACTAAGCGATTTTATGTTTTAATTAATAATTTTGAAATACTTCCGAAGAAGATTAATTATACTCTTCTAGTACTTCACTAATAAATAAATATTTATCTCTGTCTTTAGTTTACTAATAGTATGAGTATTTCAAAGTAAACTATTAATTAGGCCACCTAGTTTCTTTATTCAAGTCAACTTAAAAGACTTTGAGCGCATTGATATGCAAAAGTCGTATTATGAAAGTTGATGATATTAACAGAAAAAATAAACTTAACTTATGTTGTGTAAATATCATACTACCCATTCATTGAATTCAGCAAGTCAAGATATTGTTATTTATAGAAAATGTAAGTATTATTTTTAGTGATATATTGTAAAATGTTTTAATACTTGTAAACAGTACTTTTTTAAATTCTATGACGCTTACCATGGTGTAAATGGCTAAACGTTGCATGTGGAGTGTTGATCTGCCAACGTCATAGACTACAGCCCGAGATTCACGCATCATCCTTCATTATTACAGGACTTTACTATGAATGGGTGGTCTTCACGGGACGACTTTCATCTACCACCAATTTTAATTAATAGGCTATAACTGACATTTTACGGGTGATGGATCAAATTCACACCAACCGGGATATTTTAGATATCAGAAGTCGATTAAAAATATTTTTTTTTAATCTCCGTTGGGGATTGAACCCATGACATTTGGCTTGCAAAGCAAACGCTTTACCATTGAGCTATGACCACCGGCATATGACTAAGCGCTGCATGTGGAGTGTTGATCCGCCAACGTCAGACTATAGCCCGAGATTCACGCATCATCCTTTATTATTACAGGAATTTAGAATGAATGGGTGGTCTTCACGGGACGACTTTCGTCTACCACCAATTTTGATGAATAGGCAATGACTGGCATTTTACGGATGAGGGATCAAATTCACACAAGCCGGGGGTAATTTAAAAGCTCAGAAATCGATTAAAAATCTTTTCTTTTATCTCCGTAGGGGATCGAACCCACGACCTTTGGTTTTTAAAGCAAACGCTTTGACCATTGAGCAATACCTGCCGGCATGTACATTTAAAAAATAAGGTAACTCAATCGTAGTTTGAAAAATTGTATTTTTATGTTATTCCTTTTATGCAGGGTTCGAATATTTAATATTAAAGCATTTTTCTATCGAACTGTATTATTTTTGATTTTTATAAATTTTAACTGGAATTTTTTTATTTGATACCTTAAACAAGACATGAATTTCTGGAACAAACTAAAACATTATAATTCTACATAGGTAATTTTGTGATTCAATTTTCATTAAAATTGACACTCTTGTACACTTATAATTTTAGAATTAATTTTAATTAAAAAATTAATAAATTAAAAATATTTAGTTTTGATTCACAATTTATTTTAACGATTACATGTTTCGGCCTTCCTGAAGACTATCTTCAATAAAATAAGAAGGCCGAAACATGTAATCGTTAAAATAAATTGTGAATCAAAACTAAATATTTTTAATTTAGTAATTTTTTAATTAAAATTAATTCTAAAATTATAATTATGCAGTTTCACCAAGTATTGTCAGTTGATAACCTTAACTCTTGTACACATTAAAATAAGAACCTACATGCATCATAGAATGAAAAATATTGTAATGTACACAGTTTTAGATTGGATTGAAACTTAACATAAAAATAATACATTGAAAATACAATTTAGTTTTGGCGTTTAAAAAAATATTTTATTATCATACTTATAGTCCGTTTTATTTTAATACCAAATTTTTGTCTTTTTGACTAAGATTTTCTTAAAGACCGAACATGTTTCAATCCTTATTAAAGCTGAATTCACTGATATATGATTTAAATCAAGGGTGGCCAAGCCGCGGCAAAAAAAAATAAAAAATAAATATTAAGGATAATTTATGTAGCACCGTTTTCGTATTAATATACATCAAGGGTGATTTAATAGTTTACATAAAACCACCAAAAGAACATTCCATCGTGCATAGTGTGTATCATATTCCATATTATGGAAGTATCATTGTACATTGATTCAACTATCGTGACAATTTCTTCTATGGTAGGTAAAGCGAACACGCCACAACAATACGCATACAAATTTATCTATATTTATACAGATTTTAGGGCACCATTGCAGAACCATATTCGTTCAGCGGAAAGATAAATCTAATTATCTGTCAAATCAGACATGAGCTTAGTGTTACGATTCACGAAATAAGCACTAGTTGAAAAAAAAAACGTTAGATGGCGGACCCTATAGAAGAAATTTTGTTGTGCGGCCCGATAGGGAATCTCATTTCCAAAATTTGGCCCGCCTGCTGAAATGGTTGGCCACCCATGATTTAAATGTTTACGTTCCGAAAAAGTGAAAGTGATAATTGAGATGACTAAATTGTCGCAGTGGGTGGTTATTTTTTTGCTGGAGTTTTGTTGCGGTTGAGGATTGAGAAAGCTGGAAAAAGCTCGTGGACCAGATACTGTTGACGGACGTGATCCCGGGCCATGAAAAGTTGACTGTGTAGATTAAGCTTTACATACAAATGTGCAAATTTTTGAATACTTAAAATGTCAGTTCGGGTATTAAGAGTACGAGACCGAGGCAATTTCTGGATTAAGTTTATACGGATCCTGTCATCTATTACACGCTGAGTAAGCGAATGTCAGCGAGAAGACGTTTATTAAGCGATGAAAAAATATTTTCATTTTAATATATTGCTGCGTAATAATATCTGGAAAGATATACAAATTAAAATGTATAATATTTACGAGTATATTTATTTCGATCTGTTTCTCGATATGATTACGCTTGATTTTGAATTGAACGAATTTGATCCCTCGCCCGTAAAATGCCAGTCATAGCATATTAATCAAAATTGGTGGTAGATGAAAGTCGACGACCACCCTTTCATGGTGAATTCCTGTAGTTATAATGATGATGCGTGGATGTGACTGTTGACTGAATGATCAACACTACACATGCAGCGCTTAGCCATATACAGCATGGTAAGCGTCATAAAATTCCACAGACGAGACTTCAGAATCACTATCACCATCAGTCTTATTCTCCTGTATGTGCTTCCATAAGAAGAAAAAACATTGATATAAAATATATTTTATCAATAAACTTAAGTCAGTAACAATATGAACAACAGATTTCTTATTGTATTCAATTCATATTTGGTGTATTTTACAAAATCTAAATTTAATGCATCAAAATCGTAATATTATGAGTATTTACGTTTGCGGTCGTAACTTGAGTATTTTTGTATACAAATTCTTAAGATATATACAATTCAAGATAGCACGACGTACGAAGAAAAGCTTATTTTAACTTTATAGTACAGTAATGTTTCCCAGTATAATAAAATTATATGTTTAGTGCGGGGAATATACTGTAGAGGATATAAAATATATTTTGTCCGATTGGTCTATAGCCAATCTGGATCTTATTTTTTTTACTAAGCATAAAAGTATTTTACAATAAATGAATACCTCCACAAACCAAGGATTTTAGTTTTAAATTATTGTATTTATTATTATTTATATTAAGCCCGCTTTGCCTCATTAAAAAGTATTTTCAACATTTGCATAATTGTCAACAATAATCGACTACTTAGGTAAGAATTGTATTATATATTATTAATTTCCTGGAGAGACTACGTCACGAACAATGAGGTTCTAAGCTTAATCAAGGAAGATAGGCACCTAATAAGAACCATTTCAGAGAGGCGAGGTCGATGGATCGGTCACATTATGCACCACGATGGTCGTCTTCACGACATTGTGGAAGGGATGGTTGAGGGTAGAAACTCCAGAGGGCTCCCTAGACGGAAATATTTGTAGTAAGTGTTCGAGGATATGAGCTGTTGCTTTTATGCTGAGCTTAAGAGGATTGCAGAGGATCGAGAAAAGTGGAGATCGAGATGCAAGATTTTGTTGCAGCAAACCAATCCACCGGATTGATACTACAAAGAAGATAATTAGTTTAATATTTTCACTCAATTGACATATTTTACGTAGACTGCTAGTATTATAGTATGTAGGTATGTTTTATTTAAAATAAATATATAAAAATTTAAATAAACATTTCTAAGAATATTATCTGTAATAAAATCTTATTTATTTTTAAATTATAAAATTGAAAAAACTATTTCGAAATCTTAATTTACATAATCGCGAAATCTTTATACAATTTAAACACATACAAATATTTCAATAAACAGCGATTTTATTTGCATTAGGAACTCTATCAATCCGTTACTTAACATAAATTTAATATACGTATATGAAAATCAGAATGTGAATAATGTACCAAGATAAAACTAATAACATTTCAAGTATATTACACGTTAAAAAATGCACTTTCATTCGGCTTATAAATCAACTAAAGATCAGTATTTTCCATCAAAGATAAATATAAGTGCTACTTTGGTAAGGTAGGAAAGGTAATTTAACGTTATGTTAGATTTCATTAATACATAACGTTAATTATGAAACGAATAATATAAAGCAGGAAAAATATAATTAATATTGGACACTGACCATTGGATTAACTGACTGACCATTCATATTTAAAAACTTATTTCAAAGATAAAAATAATGACCAGTAAAAAATAACCAATTAATAAATAAAACTAAAAATATAAGAAAATTATGTATATTTTGTATGTAATATTTAAACCCATTTAATAAAATGATAAAAAGTCGATACAAATACATTTTTTTTAGTTATTTAATAAATATAAACCATTTTACGCAGTATTTTTGAAAAAAAAAGTGTAAACTAAGTTAACATTTACAATGTATTATATCCAACTATTATTTTGTATAGATAAATAAAACAATTTAAATAACATATTAAATGGATTAATTTATGCATTTAATTCATCAGTGTATACCATGCAATAAAAATATGGAAAGTTATTAAAAAATACCTTGATCTATTTCACCATCGCTGTCATCAATTACTACGCACCGTTCAAATAATTAAAGCACCATACTTAACATTAAAAAAACGCATCAAAAATTTTGTATGCGGTAACTCTTCCATCACATTGTTTTGTACACAAAATACAGTTAAATTTTTTCGGTTGTTTCAGTTGAAATTTTTTAGTTTAGTTCACATCTTGTCGACCGTTCCGTACCGTGGTTCAGTTGGCACTGAGTTTGAACTGAAAATCCACGTGTTACAGGCTTTCAGCGTGTGTGGAGTTGCGCGTCGTTCTTTGTCTCTCTCGCTCTCGTGGGTCATGGGACGGAGGATTTTTTCAGGAAGGCTCTCTCTCTCACTTTGCTGTGGTGTGAATTGGTACGGTGGTCGACCATGGGATACGCAAAAATATGGCATGCATATTCATGGGAGTTGTGAAACTTGGACGTGTGATGATAATGAAGCATGGACGGAATTGCTGATTACATGTGACAGTTATAATCATAGAGTAACATGTGTTCTTTTTGTTGTATAATATATACGAGTACATTGAGTAAATTGAAGAACAATAATATTGATCGAGTATTACTAATTTAAATTTATTGTTATCTCGAGTAATGCAAATAGATATAATTTTAAATTAAATGCTCTCTAGTGTCTAAACTGTCTTTTGGGTGACAAAATTAATTAAAATAAATCAAGTGAATATCATTTTTCAATATCATCATTATAGTTCGTCCACTGTTGAACGTAGACCTCCTATATGAGCCTTCATTCTCTTCAATCCTTCGTTTTCTGCATCCAGGCTACTCTCACTATTTTTTTGATGTCGTTGGTCCATCTTACAGGAGATTAGCCAACGCTTCGTGCTAGTTAGCATTCTTAGGCAGCACTCTTACACTTTTATTCCTTATCGACCGTCGTCTCTTCGATATATATGTCCTACCCATTGCCATTTACGTGTGCCTATTAGTTAGGTAGCCTCCACTACTTGAGTTCATCTTCGGATATCCTCGTTTCGGACTATATTTTTTAGAGACACTCCGAGCAAGGATCTCTCCATGGCACGTTGGGCGACCTTTATTTCATGGGTGAGATCTGCTATTAGATAACACCTCTCAGTGTCAGAAGTTAATGCTGAGATGATGCATTGATTTAAAACCTAAGTATTAAGACATTTCGGCATTTTCGCCTTGAAAAAAAATAGTTTTCCAAATGCAGCCCATTCCAGTTATATACACCTGTCGATTTATTTTAGGAAGTTATTTCGTTCTAAATGGCTTATTTGTGTATTTAAGCATGCAAGTTATCATTTTTTGAACGTATTTCTAAGTGAGTAAAACACATAATAGTTGTACAGATATTTATTTACGCATTTTGTATAAGAGATAAAAAAACATGTTTACATTACAATTGTTGAATGTGTTAAAATTAGTAGCTCTGCTGGCAGGTATAGCTTAATGGTGAAAGCGTTTGCTTTGAAAGCCAAATATCGTGGTTTTGATCCCCGACGGAGATTAAAAAAAAAATATTTTTATTCGATTTCTGAGCTCTAAAATAACCCCCCCCCCTTGGTTTGAATTTGATTCCTCACCCGTAAAATGCCAGTCATAGCCTATGAATTAAAATTGGTGGAAGACGAAAGTCGTCCCGTGAAAACCACTTATTAATAGTAAATTCCAGTAATAATAAGGATGATGCGTGAATCTCATCATGCGTAGTGTATAACGTTGGCGGATCAAAACTTCTCATGCAGCGCTTAGTAATATGCACCAATTTCGCAGATAAGACTTCAGAATTACTATTACCATATGTCGGTATTCTCCTGTATGTGCTTACATAAAAAACTAAATGTCTGTTTGGTTAAATGTTCTGCGGCTACATTACCGTCGCCCAAGTTACTTTCGCCAACATGTCCTGAAGCTAACAATACTCAGTAACTTCATATAAAAACCACGAGAATTCAATAATGGAATTCTCTAGAGTGGCAAGTGTAGCAAGGTGTGTAGTTTCTATTCAATATCCTGAGCACGAGTCTCCAGGTGAGGCGACCGGCGGGACTCTTAAATCACTTTACAATAAACAGTTTCACGATACCTTCTTCATTTTTAGTTTATATACTGGTTAGTAAAATAAATATATTGTACAATGACTACTGAATAGTTGACTACATGACGCTAACCATAGTGCATATGGCTAAGCGCTGCATGTGGAGTGTTGATCCACCAACGTCCATAGACTACAGCCTGACATTCACGCATCATCCTTTATTATTACAGGAATTTAGAATGAATGGGTGGTCTTCATGGGACGACTTTCGTCTACCACCAATTTTAATGAATAGGCTATGACTGTCATTTTACGGGTGAGGGATCAAATTCACACCAACCGGGGGTATTTTAAAGCTCAGAAATCGATTAAAAATCCTTTTTTTCTCGGACATCGAACCCACGACCTTTGACAAAACATACGCTTTGACCATTGAGCTATTCCCGCCGGTACGTTTGTAGTTTGTTGTTTGAGTTTGAATCGTTTAATAAATAATGTAAAGAATAATGCCATATTTTTTTATTAAAAACACTAATATCACGTATCCGACGCATATTTTGGGTGATTTCGCTTGATATGCAATGACTGATAATTTACGACTGAAAGATCACATTCATACTAACCTTGGGATTTTTATAGAGCTTACAAGTCGATTGTCGTCACGGGATGTTATCGGTAGTCAAGTAGAATAATTAATAACTTGTATATTGTTAATTACTAGAGACACATATTTTAAGCATCTATTTTTTTCAAAATTAGCGCTATGTAGAATTTAAGAACATGGATTTTAGCATCTATTTTTGTATGACAAATATTAAAGACTTTTAAATATTATACATAAATATTATTAATAATGATTAAACATACTAAACACATTAAACAAAATAATACAAAAATAGGGCAATCATTAAAAAATATATTCAATTATTGAAATTTTCAGGAATGAACTCTAACAGTCACCAAGTTGATGAGTTGTTTGTTTAGTCTCCATAATAGAAATAAAAGGGTTAAATGAATTTATTGAATTTTATCTTACAAACAAAAATATTTAACTAATATTTCTTAAAATTAATCATGGAGCATGTTTCAATGGATGATTTTTTTAGATTAGTGCGACGATCAGCTACTATTAAATTAGATTTGCTAAAAAAACTTTCAACATCAGCACTATTTACTAGACACCAAATTGATTTGATAGCAGTACAACTAAAATTTTCATTCTTAACTTTTGTGTACAATAAAAGTTGTAAAATATCTGGTTTTAAATCACTTTTTATAATTTCCAAAATTTTATCCTATACATTGAGATACTGATAATAAATTAAATAATGGCAAGTTCTTGATAAACATTAATGGTACATTTTGAACCTGCTACTGATGGATTAAAAAGTTGACTCAAAGTCTCGTAATATAAATTGGTCTTATGTATCACTAAATGAGACTCAAGTTTAAGAAGACTTATTTAGCAGTTTCAGTTAAATGAAATTCCAGTTCCTTATTTATTGTTTCACTAGTGAATGAAATTATTTGTATTGTTTCAATAGAAAAAACTCCATTAATATGATTTTGTAGGCTGCGTTTCATGTCGTCAATTTTCTCCCATAATAAATGTGCGATAGGATAGGTATGGGCAATGTTACCGGTGTAAAAAAATTGCCATAGGCGATGTAAAGTGTGTACATATAAGATAGGTATGTAAAAACCTATCATTTTATATTTACAACGGTGAAATTCATTATATTAAACAAGCAAATTAAGATTTTAGCATCTATTTTCATAGTCTATGAAATTCGCATTTATTAGCATCTATTCCGAATTTTAGCATCTATTTCGCATCTATTTCAAAATGCTAAAAATACGGGTCTATAATAATTACTTGAAATGTATCGCATGGTAGGCAAGAGCTTTACCAAACCTTATATGCCAAACCCCGCGGCGCTATCATGTTTACTAAATGTAATAAAAAAATATGATTTTTTTTGTACTCGTATCTTCTTACAAAATAAGTTCAACGAATGTCTTATAATTTGTGTTAAACTCGTTTTTATTACAGAGGTTAATGCTCTTTTCGCACCCGTGTTGCCTTTTAAGGTGTCTTGACATTTAGCGTTGATGAAACAGCGCAAAAGATTTATGTGAAATGAACTATGAACTAGGTATGTATTCATTTTATTCCGCCTGCCGTTATAGTCACTTTATCATAGAGAAGATTATATGGCTTCGAGAATATGTAAAACATGGAATTAAATTTAAGTCAACCGAATTTACGAAGTTCGCGCCAAAGCTCGAGAACCGTAAAAGTGGCAAATATTGTACGTGACTTCAATTCAGAATTCATTGATTGTTATTATTAATATTGGTGGCGTTCACTTTAACATTTATATTGAAAATGAAATGAAAATAGAATCTTTGCATCGAGGTTAAATAATTTCATATCATTTTGAACGAAAGCTTAGGTTAATGAATTATTGTTTAATTCTTGCATTACAGGTGACAATATCTTTTACGAAGATGAAACGCATTCAGTCCGAATAAATAAATGTCATATAAAGCAATGAACCATTAATTTTTCAATTTAAATTATGTTATTTAAGTAAGTTATAGGTTTTAAATGTTTGAAAAGGAAAATAATATTCGAAGTATGAATTTGGACCAAGAAATATTTGAAAAATAAATATTTGAATGTTCAAGGAAATTTGATAATGTTATCTGAAATATATTTAATCAAAAAATCCCAACAAATCATTTTAGTTTTAGAATAAAAAATGTAATTAATAACAAAGTTTAAATGCCTAATGCATATAATTTAAGGACAACGTAATATAATCAGTAAATTGGAATGATAAATTATTATTTATTCGGTTTCATACAGAGCAATTTCACAATTACATTTTTTATATCATTTATTAGTCCATGTTCTCTCCCTTATAACAGTTTCATCATACAATAAATATATTTTTCTACAAAAATAATTTTTAATTTACTGTGCTTGTTAATAAAGGCAATCAAAATATAAATAATATTTTCTTTACTTTGAAAAATGGTAAGAAACCCGTTGATGTTTTATATAATTTTCCAGGGAAGTAATGTTCCCAAGCTGCCTCAAAAGAGATTGGTAATTTAGTATAATTGCCAATTGTAAACGGATTAATAATAAAATATTTATGGCTGTGTTGTTTATGGTTAGTTTAACTGCCTGATCAAAACACTTTGAGAGACGAAACCAAAGTTTAGTAACTAGCTTGAAGAGAAATTGAGGGGAGAAGTCAGGGTCTTTGTTCGTCTACTGTTATACAAATTTTATTGAATAATATATTAATTGATATTTTAACCATCACTAATCATAGTAAATGTATTATAAAATACACATTTATATTATTTCATTTTAGGACCAGAATAGACAGAGAAACAGTATTAACACCATCCAGACCGCGCGGTACGTGATTGAACTTACGCCGGAGACCGACTGTTTTTTTTAAAAATTGCTTACAAAAAATCGCATATATTTATTTGTTTATATAATATGTATCCATCCCCCATGATCGTCGCTGTCTTCGATCTCCTCAGCGTCATCGGGAATATCGGACATAGCATCAGCGTATATCGTCAACTAATTCTAACCAAAAATATATTGCATTGGAAAATAAAATAAAATTAAAGAACACAGTTTATATTTTGGAAAATACTAATTTTGCCAACAAACATATAAAATTTAAATGCATACAATCGAAATATTGATCGAGAAAATCGATCAGCGTTTTCCCAATTTGAAAAGAATAATTATAACAAGCGAGATAAAGTCCAATCTCACATATTTTTTCTTACAAAAAAAGCTCTTTATTTTTTTTATCGTCATGTCTTCAAATAAAATTAAATATGACCCTCACTGAAACGGTTTGAGATCTTTGAATTTGGTCGAAAGTAAAAACAACATATGATTTTTTGTGATCGGCCACTAACGTTTGAAAAAACATAACACAAGCTGAGTCGGCCACTTAGCGTTGGCGGAACGATCACATGTTGTGTGACCCGCCTTTAACGTTCGCCTGGCGATTACACAAATGTTGTGCAACAGGACTGGATAGTGTTAAGTATATATTTGTAGTTATTAAGCTCTGTAGCTGAAACATATAGATATCAAATTTGAATGCAATAATGTTCTAAAGGTTGCTAAGATCTTATCATATTGCTTTATCGACCCCATAAAGAGCGAACATTATAATTAGTCTAAATTTTAAAAAATATTGCATCCATGTAATATGCAAATTGATTTTGACAAACGTTGAGCTTGTCATGGTTAAGGTCGTCATATCCAGAAACCTTTTAAAAAATATGTTGTTTTTTTTTTCTATATATGTATAAGAGCAGTGCGTTCTGTATGTTATTTTGTCATAATTTAATGTTTTATAATCTTTCTTTTCTTGTTATAATGATGTCTAAGGAAAATAATTAAACTTTTTATTTGTTTACAAATTCAAATAAAAAACTTCAACAAAGAATATGGCGCTATTTGCACAAGTATTTGTACTTTTGCTTTTGAAGAAGTTCATTTTATTACACTGTAGAGGCGTAAAATCTTGATGCGTTTCCTAGTAAATGCAATTGCAAACCTAATGCCACCCTCGGAACATAATATTTGGAATTATTTCTGCAACCTCTTCAGTTTTCCCTTGAGAGGAGACATCAAAAGAAAACAGGCTATTTTCAGCATATTTATGCCGGTGTAATTCAGGAATATTTTTGTTATTATATTCAGCGACTCGGGTTCAAAGGACACGTCTACCCTTTTCATGTAAAATTAAACTCACAAAGCTACGGAATTTTATATTGAAATAATTCTGTGTTTATTCAATATTTACATGTGTTCTTAATAAATATGTGTAATTAATACACGATACTTAATAATAGTAATAAAAAACATTTATAACTACAGCAAACATATATTCATGGTAATATAATATAAATTTTCCATTCTTCACTATTTCCTTCTAAAGCTTAATCATATTTTGGTCGCTGAAAATTGATTCCATTAGATATTTTTAGATCTTTGTGTCATTTCTAAGTGAATAGATTTTTTATAATTCTAAGTCTATTCTAAGTAATCAAATAATACTTTATCACAATTATGTTTTATTTAATGAAATTGATGTATTTTTATTCAGTTAGAATATAAAACCCGCTTCCTTCTATACGGGTGCGAATATTTGCATCTCATTTACACCTAATTTAACCGTTTGATGGGTTTCAAGAACATTGTTTAATTATAAAATTGGTGATACGATAATTTGACTTTTTGAAGAATTATAAGGTTTAGAGCAGACACGGCAGTCAACCTTTATAGAACTGGAAGTTAGTCACGAGACGAACAACGTAGATCTGGGATATATGGCAAAATGGTATGAATTACGGTTGTATTTTCTTCATGCCTCCGGACTTTTGCCGTTATTGAAGGCTGTCGCGTTCTAGAGTTAAAATGGGTTAATAATACAAGTACCATGGCAGCTGTAAAAACCCTATGATAGCTGTTTGTGAGTATTATATTAACCATCAAAGAAATATGGGATAAGTAATAAATTATATTATTTTGACATATCAATGTGTTAAATATATTTGTGGTGGATTTTATGGTTTTTTTTTGTGTAACGAATGGTGATACGAATATGACAAATTATAACTAACAGCAGTGATTGATTTCTAAGTGCTCTTGATTGAACGTTTCTAATAAATAACCACAGCATTAATAAATACATTAAATGTGCATAAGTAAAATACATTGAATATATTATTGTGAATAATACAAGGATAAAGAAGAGGGCTTGATGAGTTCAATAACATTATATCTCAGCATCCAAGGATAAGCAATAAATAATATACATTATTAGATGAACTGGCGTTAATAATGAATCGATGTAACATTTTATTCAAAATGTAAATAATAATCTCCACAACAAAGGTTTTAATTTGAATTGCTTTTAAAAAAGATAACTCGGAAAATGGAAAGTTACAAATATGATTTAAATGGAACGTTACCGTTTCGTTTGTACTTAGCTTTGTTTATCATCTCGGAGCACTCAGCGGCATTTCAGCAGCTGACAGAGCAACTTTTCTTTCAGCTTCAGCCACCAAACAAAACGTCTCGGCGCTTTAACAAGCGTCTATGCAAGAACAACGACCTTTAAGAGAAAGTCCAGTAAATTGCTGATATTCAAAATAATAAATATTAAAAAAAATGGATCTTAACAGAAATAGTTAAGCTCTTTTTCTTTCATATCTAAAGAATTTTTGGAGAATATGATTACTGAAATTAGTCACTAAGCAGTTTTCCAGCAGTTCTAAGTAATTTCTGCCCCCAATCAATATATATTTATATATAATCGTGTCGGAAACAACAGGGACAGATCCTGTCTGCCCAGAAGTGGGCGACGTCGATGGCGTTACTTCTGGCCATCATCAGGTCTTCCTGGGTGCAGCTATTCGGGCAAAGCGCACACTCCAGAAGGTGTGACAGGGTCTGCTCCACGCCGCAGTCACATTCAGTCGATCCGCTGTAAAACTGCCAGGCCCTCATTTGTGTCCTCGTCTTGCATACTCCGGTCCGAAGTCTATTAAGGGATCTCCATATATTCCACCCCAATCAATGCTGAGTATATAATATTTTATTGTTTTCGACAACCTACGGGATTAGAATTTAGAAACTTGACTGAATAAAAGGCAGCCATAATATTTTTAGACATTTTTGGTGATTTTCAAAATGTCAAGCGAAATTTTTTATATCTTTAATTTTAATATTTTGTTTTTTTTATATGGCTGTGAATTGTAAAATCTTTTATTGCGAAAATTAAGTGTGAAAATTTTCACTTACTCTGTAGATTTTCTCGTTTTTTAAAACTACCCGGTAAACTTTCACTGAATACATTTCTCCCTCGACTGTGCTTAAATTTTAATTTTTGAAAAGTTAAAGGTCTTGCAAAACAAATGTGAATGTATTTATACAGTCCACAGTACGGAGCTGTGAATTAACATAATAAAAGTGAAAAATAAGTAATTCTCTAAAAAATGTCCGAGATCAATCAAAAGTGAAATAAATCAACAAAAGATTGTTATCAATTCATATACGTTCCTATTGGACAATAAATCACAAATTGCCATTACAAACTTATTTCAGCCGTCATGGTCTTCCACTTTTGCGTTTCAGCCCTGATTTACACAAATTTGACGATCTGTACGTAGTTTCCAATGTTATTTTATGTACAGTAAGAACCCAGGGGCCTCCAAGAAACGTTAGTATACTCCATGTTCTCGTGCAGTATTCGGAGAGCATTTAGCTAGATCAACTTTCTTCTCTTTACGGACTGTGTAAAACAAGTCTATTATATTGGCTCAGAAAGTACATAATATATTGAAAAATAAAACTATCATACCTCCTATATTCTACGCTAAAGATTGTTCTCAAAACTTATTGTACAGCTACATTAGCTTTTGTACATATTAAATATATTAAATTTTTTATACTCAAGAGGCATTTTTATGTTTTTACTTGATGAGCATTTTTAACATTTTGATAGTGAAATATGCCATATATTATATAAGTAGTACCAACTGGTATATGTACCATCCAAAAACTGCCTCACAGAATTTATTGACCTCTTTCACAAGCTTACCTTATTATATTGATTGTCAAAATAAATAATACATTTTTAATCTATATAAAATTATATGCATAAAAAAAATCTATATAAAACTAAACATTTGTCTGGAGACCACTGAATCTGCAAAAATAAAAACCGAATGTGTGCCTTTGCAACAACTTTTAAAGTATTTATTTTGAACAATGTCCGTTCTTATAAGTTGGAAGATAATTCAAAAGCAACAAAACAGTGCAACCGTACGTGGAGAGAGAATGTTTTTTTGCGCTACTTTATCGTTTTGTTTTTGGTTTGTCAACTTTCACCCCTAGGGCTTGGACACCACTGGCGGCGAGTGAACTCAAGCAAAAAAGTATGAGAATATCGTATTATTATATCTTAATCTGGGTGCCATATCTTAATTATTTTCATGTCTATTGCATTAAATTGTGTGTATAATCGTCACGAACTGCCGTCATAAAGCTATGACAATAACCATGGTCCTTGACTCATCCGATGTCAGCCATGCTATCCTGATCTCCCCGTCGTACATTTTATCATTTACGTGCGTAAATATAAGTTTATATATTTTAATTTAGAAAAAAAAAATTAACAATATACTTAATATACTTAATCAATTAAAATTTGAAAAACATATGTAAAAACTGATGCACATACAAATTTATAATAAACATAAGCTTATATTTTTTAATCTAACTTCCTCCTCACTTTAAAAGGTTGTTATTCAGTCGCGTGATGGCATTACGAGGATCAGATTAATAACACACACACTTTTTCCAAGCACATTGACATATATTTACGATAAACTTTACAAACTTATGGCCCGCTCTAGTCGCAGCGTTCAGGTCGGGCCACAATACAATATGATCTCGCCGACGTCGGCACACGACTGGCGCGCCAGATGGATGTTTAAATCTTCTACATTCCTTCTAGATTTTTTTTCCACCCATATACTGAATTGAAATATAGCGAGGTTGGTGGGCGGTAGGGAAATTTTACCATGAGAAATATGCAAAAGTGGGCGCTAGGCATAAAAAGGTTGACGACCCCTGTTGTATATTAATCAAAAGTAAGAAATGGTTTCTCTTTATCACATACACGTGGACAGATCACACAATAAAATCTCTTGTAAGGGTTATTTTAATATTACTAATTATGTTGATATATTGTATTTAAAACCACGAGCTGCCTCTATTGTTGCGGGAAAAACTTTTGATTCAAGTCCTTAGTACAGCGCGGAACACTCGAAACAAAATGGCGCTGAATTATCAACGTTACAAAAAATCTTTCTCAGACCCGAGGCGACATTATTCCGGGGAAGAAGAACCTCCTGAATCCCGAAACGGACCCCGGCAATAGATATAAACGGGGTACTTTTTTCAGGATTTCATTGGCTCACTTTGTAAAATTGAAACGATTTTTTTTGCTTCTTTGCCTTTCCGTGGAAGCTTAATGAGAGTCTCGGTTTTTGTCGGCTCTGCACAAAACTGATGAAAATATTTTGTCGTCTCCGAGATGAAACTTTCAAAGTGCACGATGCAAGTTTTTTTCAGTAAATTTGTTTTGTGAAGATTTCCATCGATCTCAATATTATTAATAAATAGTAGCAGTTAATTTAACGTAAGCACATGCAGGAGAATAGTGATAGATGGTAATGGAGAAATATTATCATCAAATTCTATGACGATTGCTACTTTTAAGGATATGACCAAACGCTGCTTCTAGAGTGTTGATGTTTTATAAGAATTATTACTTAATGTACAAAGTAAACTGATATGAAAGGAGCATATTATACGTACTGTTCTCATTCTATCACCGACGTTAAGCAATATAAAAAGCCGACCAAAACATGGATAGTTTCCGTAGTTAACCGTGTGTTGTCAGTGAGTTTGTAAATATTTTTTCTCTTCAGTATTTAAATATAAAATATAATTATGTGAGAACCCAATAGTTGACTATTTATTATAATTTAAGGATATGAAAAAAAGTAAAAATTAAATTATTTATTGGAGGTACACAATTTAGCAAGATCTGTGATGAATACAAAAGAAAGCAATGATTTTTTCGCAGATTCTCAAAAAATAGTTTGAAAATACATTTAAATTGGATAATACTATTATTTATATTCTTTTAAAAATATGCTTACATTGTACATACTTATAATGTTCAGAATAATATAATAAATATGTAGATACAGATCGCTATATATGTCACGATAAAAAAGGTTTATTTCTTAGTTTTGTATGGAATTTATAAACCTGATATCTTTGATGGAAAACTCTACACGTGGCAAAAAATATAAAATAAGAATGTTTTTTTACGAAAATATATCCCTCGCTCGGAATATACATTTTTCGTATTAATTATATTTGTTTATAAATATATGGGCTTGGTTTTTTCCCGTTAATTATACATTTAATTACATGTAAAACATACACAAAAGTCATGTTTTCAATGAGTATGTTACATAAAAATCCATGAATCGAAATGAAAAAAAAAGTTATATTATGACAAGTCGTAGTAAATTAACACAATGATGGAAATAACCACAAAAAATGTAATAAATTATGTTGTTAATTATTATTTTTGATCTTATCCCTTTTTATTACTATTACTTCTGTATTAAACATATAAAAATGTTTATTTTTTATATTAATTATCTATAAAAATATACACTTCTACAATATCGCACTTGAGAACGCCTAATCAACGGAATTGAAACTGTATAATTTAAGGCAGCTTATTAGTTTCTCAGTTATTATTTTAATTCATGATAAATACACAAAAATGACAGTAAAAATAAGTATTTGGCATTAGAAAAATAATAAATTGGCAGTAAATAATGAATGAATGGTAATTTAATAATTGGTACAGTAAGGTAAGGTAAGGTTTCCATTTTATGTGCCTATGATTCATTCCTCTTACATTATTTATTAGTATCGAAAATATTACAGCTATTTTAATTAAACAACTCACCACATTCATACTGACACTGTAGATACTGCCATTTTATTTAATCTACTCCCGATTCATTTATTTTACTGCCTTGAATTAATAACAACACAAATAAATACAGTCCTATAATTTAATTACCATCATTGATATGATGAAATATCATTATAAATAAATGAAAAATTTAAAAGAAAAATTAAATATTTTTAAAATACACTTCTGTTTCTGTGTAAAGTTAAAATAACTACATCGATACATTGTAGCGAGACATAAAAACAGTTAGTTAACATTTCACTGCTTTTATTGGGCCATGTTGTCAATACAAGTATCGTCTACAGCTCTTCAATCTTCTAAAGATCTTTAGGGACACGAAGTGCACGTCTCAGTTGCTAGGGAGGACTTTTACGGCTTCAAAAAGCGGTCGGTAGCGAATCCCAGGGATGCAGTCAGATTGTTTACAAACAACTCAGTATGAAACAAGTGGGATCTTAAGGTTGTTTATGTAGCCATTTGAAACGAACCGCGCTATAAACAAAGTCAGCTGATGCCATTTGAAAAAGGATTTCATTTTAATTATCATGAGAGTAAACGTATGATTTGCAACAACGTTGCTAGTTCTCAAGTAACAATGAACAATAACCGTATTATCTCTGTTCTTTTATACCTGTATCTATAAATACACATAGGATAGTACTTGCAGAAAGCTTTGATTTTCAATATACTTTTACACACTGCCGATTAATATGTAGAAATACAGATTATATATGGGAAGGAAAGCGTATGCTGGTTAAGCTTTCAAAGGCTTTCTAGAGTGTTAAATAAGGAGATGGAAAATTATATTTTTCTTGTGTTAATATATAATATGAGCCCATACTTATGAAAGTGGTGTAAGTCGAGAAACTGAAACAAATAGTTATTAATTTTTTCAGTTTATATTGTTGTGAATTAACATAATCATCATCCAACGTAAATTAAAAAAATAATATATATCATTTTTTGCAACTCGAAGTTTTCGCTTTCATTGGTTTTCAACCAAAATCAAAATAAAACATCTTTATACATACGAATGAAAAATGACTTACACCATTTTCATAATCATAAACACATATGTCAATTATAGTTATAATTTAATGTATTTTTTTATGTAAAAACATACAGGAGAATACCGACAGATGGTAATAGTAATTCTGGAGTCTCTTTTTTGGAATTCGATGCACATACAATAGTGCATATAAAGTGCTACATGTGGAGTATTGATCCGCCAACGTCATAGACTACAGTCCGATATTCACGTATCATCCTTTATTATTTCACGAATTTACTATGAATGGTTGGTCTTTACGAGAACGACTTTCTTCTACCACCAATTTTGATTACTAGGCTACGACTGGCATTTTACGGGTGAAGAATCAAACTCACACCAACCGGAGGTAACTTTAGAGCTCAGAAAACGATTACAAACACTTTTTTTTTAAATCTCCGTCGGGGATCGAACCCACGACCTTTGACTTTCAAAGCAAACGCTTTGACCATTGCAGGTATAGCTCAATGGTCAAAGCGTTTCGCTCGGCAGGTATAGCTCAATTAAATGTATTCAAATAAATATGATTCTTATGTTATTTCCAAGTCTTATAAATAACGTTACATGGTGAGAATTTGATCTGTCACCCGTTAAATGGGCTGTTGTATATGACGTTGGTGGCTCAACACGTCGCATGCAGTGCTTAGCTTACTTAAAATTGGCAAGCGTTATTGAATCCACAGAAGATACTTCACAATAGTGAAGTATCTTCACAATGGTGACTGCTCAGAGAACACAAACAGACGGTAATGACCATCTGTTTGTGTTCTGTTGTGTGTTTGTGCTAAATATTTTAATGACAAAGATATTGTAACATAAAACCTTATAAAAATAAATGTTTTAACATGTTATAAAAACCTGTTTCGAAATGTAACAAATAAACACATAAATTACAAATATAACAATCTCAGTAAAAGTTTATTACCGAGTTATGGTAACATCAACAAAATTAATTATACGTTATATTGATCTGTTTTGATTTCGTGTTTTATTAGAAATTAATTTGTATAAATGTAGTTTACGACTGTGACGGTTATTTTATTATCCTATGTAAAATGGTAAGTACAGTGATTTCATACCCCAACCAAGACATAATACTATTCTGTGTAAACCGGTGGGTATAGCTCAATGGTCAAAACGTTTGCTTAGCATGCCAAAGATCGTGGGTTCGATCCCCGACGAAGATTAAAAAAAGGATTTTTAATCGATTTCTGAGCTCCGATGTAATGGCTTGCGTCAACAAAATCTTGATCTCGATCTCCGCTCTTCTCAATCTTCTGCAACCCTTTTCAGCTCAGCATGCGAGCTGCAACTCATGTATTCGAACACTTACTGCAAATACTCCCGTCTAGGGCGCCCTCTGCAGTTTCTACCCTCAACCATCATTTCCACAATGTCGTGAAGAAGACCATTGTGGCGCATGATGTGACCGATCGCCTGTCTGAGATGGTTCTTACTAGGTGTCTACGTTCTTTGATTATGCTAAGATCCTCATTGTTCGGGACGAGGTCTCTCCAGGAAATTCCGAGAATTCTTCTGTATGACCACATCTCAAGGGGCTCTAGTCTGAACATTTAATATGATTTTAAACCAGACAATGTTCATGACAAAAAAATATTTTGAGAACTTTTCAGAGTTTACATGAATGAATAATATTATATTTAGTAAAATAAGCTAGGCATACTAAAAATAGCATCATACTTAGTTAGTACAGTAAATGAAGTTATAATATTAAGACCAATTGTAGTGCTTTGTATGAAAACCACAAAGCAAAGGTGAAACAATGAAGCTGAATTTTAAATTTCATGAATAATTTCTCAATGGAGACGTTTCTTTCAGGAACTTCCGGTGCGCCTCGCCGTTTCCGGTAGACGCTTTATTGATAATTTATGTTCAGCCGACGACAAAATGCATTATCAATGTGGCTTTATACAAAGGAAAGTCTTAGTTCAAGGAAAAAGGGAGTTCAAAAGTAATAGAAAATAATTTGTAAAACTTTTTTCAATCATTATAGAGCACAATGAGCTTATTGTTAAAATAGAAACTGCAAGATATATTAATTAAATAATGGTAACAAATGGTAAAAAATGGCGGATCAACACTCCACATGCAGCGCTTGGCCACATGCACCATGATAAGCGTCATAGAATTCCACAGATGCGTTTTCAGAATTACTATCACCATCTGTCGGTATTCTTCTGTATGTTTTACATAAAAAAAAACATTTTTATCATAAAACAGTGAAAAAAAAATAGTACCTTAAATAGTTTTTTTTCAATTCATGCTATTTAGTTCAAATTTATTTTTTTATAACTCAACGTTATAATAAAATAAAAGATTTTCACTCTCAGTGTACTCACAGCTACAAGCTTTAAAATACAAACGATATATTTTTAAAAGCATCATTCGAGAAAACTATAGAATTTGTTTTAAAAATGGCGCGTCAGAAAGGGATGTGTATAATATTAAAGTTGCCTTTGTACAGTCTCTAGAATACCGACTTGATAGGAAGAAAGTCTCAAGTGAAAGTGAGAGAGACAAAATAAAACGTCTCTCCGTGAAGCTATGCCGAAGCCAGTGTTTTTTTTTTCAGTGCAATTGCTTTCAGAAACATCATAACGATTTCAACGTATAATTTCAGTGCTTAGGCGAAATTTAAACAGTGCCGTAGAACCGTGATTATTTGTTGTTTATATTTTTAGTATTACCTTTGACTTTATTTCAATAATATAACAGACAAATTAATTTACTTTTAATCTTGTTTTAAGATCAGTCATATTTTCAATATTCTAATTTGCAAAAAAGTGCGTTTGAGCGCATCAGAACATCAATTTCAATATATAATCTCCCAAAAACGATAATGCTTTTTTAAAAAGATTTTTTTAAACTATAAAATCTCAAAGAACTTTTAAATTTTCACGGCCAGATTTGTTATTGTGGCTTTTGGACTTAGCCGTGTATGGCGAATTCTCTCGAACCAATATTTTGACCGCTTTTGCAGGGGTCTTCTTCAGTGCTTATAATTTTGTGTGTAGCGCTTATTCTTCTTCTAAAATCTCATTTTATATTATATACCATGCATTTTTTTTTCTTCTTTGTAAAAATCATGAATCGTAGATTGAAATATGAAAAAAACCGGACAAAGGGTATGCCTGTTATGTAAGTGGCTTACTACTTCGGTTGATGTTGTGAGCTCGATCTCCTAAGAAGCTGAAAATATAAAGATTTTTTATTAATATATTAACTCAATAAATACGATATTGTGTAAGTTGGTGCACAATAATCAAAAATTAAAAATGTGAAAGCATCGTACTCAAATGGTGATATATAATATTAATTATGTTTTACCACAGTGAGTCCAAGTAAAAATGGTCTTTGCATAAATTCCGAGTAATAGTCTAATGAAATTGAAGGATCAACATTTTGCATACAGCGCTTAAACTCGACTTAACGCCAAGTGTTATAGAAACTATAAATGACATTTCTCCATGATCTCTTGCTATTTTTCTGTACATGCTAACTTTATATGATATAAATCGAATATTTATTTGTTAATATGATAGATTGTACATGATAAATGATTATTGAAATCTTAAATATGCCAAGTAATCCATTTTAATTGGCAATAAATAAAGGAAAAATAAGGCGTAGAAAAAAAATTTCAATATTAAAATAGTAAGATCACCTTATATTACATTCATAAGAGCTCACAGAGTTCAACAACCCTTCGCTTAAGCTCCCGGACGTGATTGAAAATGTTTGTAAAAAATATGTCAAATTTGTCAAATAGGGATCCCCATCTTGTCACCCTCGACACATAAAAACATCCAATAGGCGATCAATCAGCAACCTGATATATTGATGGATAAAGTGGCCATGAAAATTAATTCCGAAAGATTGAATTTTATATCGAAGATACTCACATGAACAAAAAAGGAAAGATTGTCTCGAAGAATAAAATTCAGCACTCATATATAAATAAAATTACAAAAACCAATTAATTAATGTTAATTTAAAAATTATTTCATGTTTTTTTTTGAAGTTGATATCATACCATATTTAAGTACTATTATTTTGAATACTTTTTTTTATGGTAACTTTTTTTTTTTTTAGCCTTAAAGTTGATATCATACCATATTTAAGTACATTCTCGTTATACAAGTAACACCACATATGGGTTTTTTTATGGTAACTATGGTTTCAGCATAATATAAAATAAATAATTAACAATACTAAGGACCTTGTGATAAAATTTATTTCATCTAAAATTGTATTAACAACCAACTATTTTATTATTATTTATATTTATTAAAGGTTTATTCATTTTGAAAGTTAAAATAAATTTGATAAAAATACCCTTTGCATTAAGTAAAGAGTTAAAATAAAGGATGTTTTTTAAACGAAATACACGAACTTACTAAATTCAGAAATATTTATCACAGACAATGGACTAAAAAAGGTATTCATGACACTTGAATTCCGGATTCCTAATTACATCTGATATTAACCAACAGAATATATATTTAAAATTCTTATTTTTTTTAGTGTAAGAGACGAAATGTTTTATTTCATTTTGAAACTTGTTTTTTATTCAATTTATGATGTAATGATATTATCCCTTGTCTTAAAAAAATCGTGAACGGTTATTTTGTACAATATTAAAAATATATATTTAGTTGTATTAGTAATATAAATTTTGTTAAATATAAAACTCATCACATTAATGATAGTATGAGCAAATACAGTTAAGCTACACATTAGAAACTTATATTATATATTCCAGCACATTAAATGACTTGATATGGGTATTATGTGTCTGAAAACAGGTGTTAAGTGGTGATTTAGATTGGACATTTCTCTCACGGATTAATTCCTGAAAGCCTGAAACACTCTGAAAATAATTTAAGTTTAATACAAGGTTATTACTTTATGATAGAGCTTACTAAGCAATATAAACTAAACCAGAATATTGACACATTGCCTACCACCTAATTCATTGATAGTAAAATTACATTAACAATTTATTTTTATTAATAATCAAATTGACCTTTGCTATTTTTATTTATTGTTTATATACATATGAGTGCCTAGTTTGACAAGGTTTTAAGATATTTCTCACCACAATAGACATTTTTTTAGAAGGTTATGTCATTTTTCTCCGATAAAGATGCTATTTTTTAGATGGATATTTTGTGAAATATTTTAAAAGGGATTTAGTTTATCTTTAGATATAAATTAAATAATTATTAATTTTAATATTTTTCTTATTTGGCTCCAAAAGTTATAAATTTCAAGTGCGTTGGCTTAAAGTCGGGTACTGTCTAGTACCAAAGCTAGTAAAAATATAATAATGTTACCATTTTTCAAATATGATTCACCATAATATTTCGAACTTTTTGAAAGTTTAATTAATAAAAGGGTTTTTTTAAAGTATTCAACTCAATTTTAAAATGCGATTATTATGAAAACTTTGAACGGGAAGCGCAAAAATATGTTCAGTATTTTTTTCGTATGCAGAGTGATAAATTTATGAACGAAATCTTCGTCATCGGGGATTCAAAGCTTTACTGTGAAACGTTACAACTCGGTGACAAATGTGTTTAGTTAAAGCTCATAAAAGCTTTTATAAGCCTATTTACTTATAATCTAACGTTTCTGGAAGCTTTAAGGTAGTCATATAAATATTCATATTATTCGTAATAATAATTTGAACGAGAGAACTCTTTTAAGCTACACAATTATTTTTTCAATTAATTCGTTTTGCTTTCATCAATTTTTACAACCCTTTTTCCTTACTGAATACTGGTTGTTATCGTTACTAGTTCTTATAAATTAAGTGAACTATCTTACATAAAAGATGTAAGATGAGTTAAACAATTATGGGAGGACACTTAATAATACGAATATACAATTAACCTTATCTTAAATACAGAGAGTTAATTAATTTTATGAATATGACGTATTAAATGTATTTTATTAAAAATATAAGAATTTCACACCTTGTTTTAATATGTATTACTTTGAGCACTGTTTCATTTGACGGAAGACTGAAGTTTCGCTATCTATGAAAACTTCTTCAGTATGAAATTTTTACCTTTTTTATATTAAAGTGGATCTCAAATTGAATGCTTATTAATTGAATGCAAGTTAGCCTTTTTTTACTTCGAATCAGTGACGTCAAATAAATGAAGGCCAATATTTGTTATAATCGTTGACCTGTATATTACCCAAAATAAGGTGTTTTATAAGCCGCTGATAAAGTGTATGTCTCAGAAGTGATGATGGTCACAACAACAGTATAACAGTGAGTTTTTTTGTCTCAGTTATCAATACTTTTAATGTAGTCTTCCACTTTAGTCAGTCAAAGTTTTTGTCAGTTAAAATGCACTATATCTCTAAGGAAAGTGTGATTGAATTATATTAGAAAATATTAAGATTTTTCAAGAAAACCTTAATACATAGCATTCAACACTTTAAGTTGATGCGCAACTTATTGCATCTAGACATGGAACATCGTCACAATCCCCTACGCTAGTGTTGAAAATAACGAAACAAAACCCTCCATTTTCTATATCGTATACACTTTTGCTGTGAAAAGTCCGGTATCTCAAGCAGCCAAGATAAGTTACTCCATCATCACGAGTCGCCCAGTCTATCCGAAGCTCCTTCTCTTTAAGGTTCATCCGGCGCAATGAGCGTAAGGGAGATCTCCTCGCATTGTATGGAGGACGCTTCCTATACTCTATCGTCGCGTCTTCTATAGCGATAAACGGCACTGGTCTCCCAGGCGTGTCTGGCTGGGAAAGCCTGGGAAAGCCTGGAAAACCCTCTCCGCGATCGTTCGCCAAACTGCATACAATAAAATTAATATACCTACGCGATCGTTAATCTTCGGATCTTCGCGCCGAGCTTTCGTCAGAACAATCGCCGGAGGAACGGGGGAGTGCTTTGTTTGAGATATCTACTTGAAATCCAGAATGTATGAAGACATTGTACACTTGCAGAGTGTATTCTGTGAAAATATCTCGATCTTGGGATTCGTTCGACGAGAATGTTTTCTATGAAAGGGAAATGTTCAGACGGTATATGAGGATAATACAGTTCGTCAATACATTCGTATATAACGTTACAGATCGAAATCTTTGAGTAATATTTTTTGTAATATAGTAGGTGTTTATGTAAAATGAATTATTGTTTCATAATAAATGAATCATACGCGTATAAAGTATGGTCATATTAACAAATTATCGTGTGCATATTTGAAAGCTGTCTTATAAATAAACATATATCACTTACTTGGAACTGCTAAATTTATTATTTCTCTTTTTTTCTAAATTTGTAAATCTGTCTCTATCATCATTATCATCACCGTATCCGCTTCCTTGGCTGGAGGATATGGCATTCGCATATTTGCTGTCACAAAGCTCTCTCACTCGCCATAGTCTTCGCCTCACCCCCATATCAGCTATGCCTCCCGCAGCTCCGCCAAGTAAATATTATAACAAATTATATTTATTTTTGAACTCGATGTGTCAAACATTTCAGCTCTAAAGAAATAAATTAGAAAAAAAATATCGTTATTTTTTTTATACTACTTTAAAAATATTATCACGTGTTTCATATGCGTCATAACGCGAAATTCACATGATCAATAGAACAGCAAATTCAGTTATTGCGACTGAACATCAACAAAGTTCTGTAACATGTAACTCACCCAACGTGTTTGATTGCTTAACTCATAACATTACAGATAATATCGCTTGATGAAATGATTGGTGGAGTTTGTACTGCCGCGGGAAATTATATCACAAACTTCTCAACATAATTGTATAAAAGGTTCTGTAGAAGTGTGAGGCTATAATATTGTCGCTATGTCGCCGTTATATAAAGTATAAGTTGTTAATATATCAAATAAAAATAAATAAAAAATAAAAAATAAAAATGATAACACATTTTTTTATTAGGTGATGTCATATTTTGGCAAAGACGAGTGTCGAGTTAATTTCTGATATTCGATAGTTCCCACTTCACTTACCTTAAAAGTATCCTATATTGCCATGTCATCAGCCGAAATTCCCTGGAAACAAAGTTTTTTATACTAATGCATTGAAAAACAGGTATCTAATATTAAAAGTAAACTATCTAATTTTAAAAGAAATCGATGTTTATTTTTAATGTAATATCAAAAAATGTAGAGTAAGACAAGGCTTATAGATTAAACAGCTGCTTCCTGCAGAGAACATGTCCCAATATTCATATTTTTAGTCAAAACATTGATAAAAAAATGAAATTACGTCATGAGTAGACTTGGGAATTTTACTAGTGGATTTTTAGAATGTATACTTCAATACGAAATTGCTTAAGTAAATTATTGGTTTAAAAATTATCGAACGTCTTTTAGTAAATTGAATTTCCAAAGTTTATTATTTAAAATTGTTAATCTATTTGTTAAAAGGAAGGTTGTTTACTCAGAATTCTAAGACAGCAGTTCGATTGTTCTCTGTTGCTTAATTTATTATAATGATACTCAGCCCAGAACCACCAACTGGGGAACATTAGCATATCTGAAGAATTTAATTTACCATTATCTTCTTGGACAACATTTATCTTTCTCATCTTAAGATATTATTTTATTTTCATTTTTGATGACGGTAATGAAGATACATAAAGAGTTTTTTTTTTGTACACACATACAGGAGAATACCGACAGATGGTGATAGTAATTCTGAAGTCTCATGTGTGGAATTCTATGACGCTCACCATGGTGAATATGGCTAAACGCTGCATGTGGAGTGTTGATCCGCCAACGTCATAGACTACAGCCCGAGATTCACGCATCATCCTTTATTTATACAGAAATTTACTGTGAATAGTAGGTCTTCACGGGACGAATTTCGTCTACCACCAATTTTAATTAATAGGCTATGACTGGCATTTAACGGGTGATGGATCAAATTCACACCAACCGGTGGTATTTTAAAGCTCATAAATCGTTTTTTTTTTTTTTAATCTCCGTCGGGGAACGAAGCCACGACTTTTGGCCTGCAAAGCAAACGCTTTGACCATTGAGATGACCGCCGGCAAATAAAAATGAATTTACAATTTCAAAAATTTATACTGATGTTCAAAGTAAAGGAATGTAACTAACAATTTACTAATGAAATGTAACGTAGTACAATGCTATACTTATGAAGAAATTCATTGAAAGATAATTATTTTAGGTTTTTCAAAATTATATTGGATGCTTATGTATTTAAAGTACGAATAAATTGACAGTACCAGTAGGCATTGACAGTACCTATAGTAATTGAAGTTAATGAAAGTATGCCACAACTGAGATTACTTTCCATTTCCGCTCTATTCGTATAGAATACGGTCGTTAAGTGTTTATGTCATAATGTTTTGTCAGACGCCATAGTCCTTGTTTTGTCCGATGTTAGGTTTGTCTCCAGTAGCTACATCGTGTAAATTATATGTAAAGTTTCTGAAGCCCTTCTAGAACGAGGAGAGCCCGGGGTTTGATAGTGTGTCAGCGTCTATTCCTTTTTTTTATATTTACAGCAAGCAAAATATGCTTGACATAACCAGCGTCGTTACTTGAAGGCTTTTTTGTACATGGACTAATTATTTTTTTATACAATAAAATTTTAATATATATATAAAAGATACACAAATTATGTCATCCTACCGTTTTTTTAACGCTATATTTATTGCGATTTTATTTGATGTAACAAAAAAATATTGTAATTGCCAATACAGAGAGACACATTAATATTTATTGCAAGTACATACATAATATAATATTGTAGTCGCACTCTGTTGGTAGGTAGGAAAGGTAGACGAGTAGACGTAATAGGTTTGTTTCTCCGCTCGATGCCATCAAAGTTTTATTGGAGGTCGTTAGGCCAACTAGCGGCAAGACGGGGCACTTCTTGTTATGCGATTTTCCAACGTCACAACTTTCCCTTGCAGAGAGACATAGCAATAAAAATATTTTTATATTTATCCTTCATGACATTCAAATAATGCGCTTTGTTCGGCACATGCAGTGGCGTGACATAAAATATTATTGTATTTTTTTTTTATCATTTTATCAATTTATTCTCTTTTTTGCTACTATGTGCTCTGCTGAGCAACGTTATCCTTTGAATACCTTTTTATTATTGAATCTATTATCAATCACCCTTTGTGCCTTATAAGTCATAAAGACGATTACTAAATTCACATTTACTTGTATACGCCAATTAATCAATAGTACGACAGTTTATTTATTTAATATTTTTTTCGTCAATTTAATATTTAATAAAAAAAAAATATTTATCTTGTTTTAATTTAGATCACGTTACATATCTCTATTTAGGAGACAGCAGTTTCGACTAACTCTTAGCTTTCCTCAATCCATCACTGTCAAGAGACAACTGAGCTGCATCTAAATTATAATACATCATAATCTTCGTAAGTGGTCGAACCCATTTATGTAGGAGATGGTGTAGGGGGTGTGTCTATCAGGGAATGATAAGAGAAGGAGACAGATTGGGTTGCAAGGATGAAGAAAATAATGATTTAGTTTTTTATTACATATTTATATATATTTTTTATTAACTATTATATATATATGTAATGATTATTTTAACTAAGGTGTTCAATTTATTATTTAACGGAAACATATTTTAAAATTGGTAAAATTATGTAAGACGTTTTACATTCATTTTTTAAAATTGGTGAATTATGTAAGACGTCTTAATTAAGAATCTTTTGTATATTGATTGGAGTGCTTCTCTAGAACCTTCCATATATCGTTCAAGTCCTTAATGTAATGTTTTTCGTCTCCCGCTCAACTCGTGTCCCATTTTTAAGCCTAAAATGTAATATCTATTCTTAAAAACTCCACCAGTTCTAAAATATATACCTATAGTTACCGTAATATATATAACAACACACATGACTGGCATACAGAGTGGAACTCTTGCTGACTAAGACTACATTAACTGTTCATATTTAATATATATCTATTATAATTATTTGTTTTACATTATTATATTTATCTTCTACGAGTACTTGTCAAGACTTGTCGTTCTAAAGCATTATATGTTTAAAAAACACATGAGATTTACAATTTCCAACAGGCTTGTATGGTATAACTATAATCTTCGATAAGAGAAGAAGTTTAGTATGAAACAGTAGTATGCAGATTTTACTAACCCTTTTTAAAGTAAATATATTAATTCAAGTTATTTTACCAAAGTTTTTTCAGAACTTGATGGTTTTATTTTAAGTGCGGGTCAAAGAATATAAATTAACGCCCAGAAAATGTAACGCTGTTTTTATTTTACTTTAAATCATAAAATATATAATGCTTCTAATATCTATACTAAATACCATTATACGTGTTCCTACATAGAAATGCTGTGAAGTTATTTTCACTTTCTATTTCCTTCTTTATGAGCGTGGCGGGAAAGTTCGCCGAGCAGTAAAAGTGGAAAATCGAACGCAGCCTTACACGGGATGAAATATTTTAGTGGAAAAGTGCAGTGGAAATCGAGCTCCGTGAGTGGGAGAGAGGAAATGAGGGGAATTTCCACAGAAAGGAAAAACTACTAAAGAGTATCGGAAAACTGTATGATTTGTAATTCGGATAAATTGTGATGAGTCAGCGTTGTTTTTATTCAACATTTTCAAAAGTAAGCAATACGTTTTTCACATATATGTTTATTTTCGTTTTAATTATGAACTTTATTAAATCATGAAGTTAATTTTAATTGTTGATGACAATGAATACAATTGAATCATTATTGAAGATTGTCTCCAGGGAGGCCTAGGCATGTAATCGCTTAAAATAAATGTGAATCAAAACTATTTTTAATTTGTTAACTTTTTAATAAAAAATAATTTAAAAATATAACTTTAATATCCTCGTATTTGAACATTGATATTGACATATTATTTGCATTATAATTACAACATTTTGTGGGTTTGAACCAGTATATAATTGAAAATGCGTTTTTTTTTATAAAATAATATTTATTTGTAATATACAATTATTGTAAGATTTTATGATCATATGGTGTACAGTAAGCAATTGTTAATTTAAAACTAACAAGATTTCAAGTACTGTCTAAGCATGTTTTTATTTTCTAAATATATTTCCTATATTTGAAAGTCAAATAAAAATTGCATAAAATCTTTATAATATGGCTAAGGTGCATAATATCAGAAAACTTAGATAACTTATAAAGAAACATTTTAATTAAAAGCTTTGCTGAACAAAATATATTTATGATATGTAGTGATTCACTAATTCATTTAAAATCCAATAAAGTGTTACATTTCCATTTTTTTGAAATACAAATATTTTATCATTTTCAAACTACTTTTTACCGATAATTGGTATCGTTATCTAATTTGTTTTTTAGATAATAGAATACGAAAATTGTTTAGAAAATTTTTAAAATGAAGTTGATCATATTTCGTACGTGAAAGTGCAACAATGGTTAAAAATTCAAGGTTAAATGCAAAGAAAATTGTAAAACGCCGAATGCATTAGTATCTTTTAAATGGATAAAACAACTTTTTATTACTTTATTAATACCACTTAACTTGTTTGTCTATGTACATTTATGATGACAATTATATTATTGTATGAATCGTACAAAATATATGATATATTACAACAATACGATAACGGTTATCAATATATTATAAGAGTGCCTTGCCATTGCTATTATTGCATACGGAAAAAAGCCATCTATACTATTTCCTATCGATTTTATGAATGATTTAAATACATAGTACGTAAGTATTAAACATTTCGTCTGTAATTTCTAACCACATACTTTCGTATATTTTATGCATACACAACACAAAAACATGAAATGGTAAATTTCAACAGTGTTAAAGAAACATATTCATCAATCTTCTATGTATATTGCAGTTCAAAGCGCTTCTTTTTTTTGTCAAACTGTATTAGTATGGATTTGCTATGGGTTTTATCTTACTTACTTGATATATACACAGGTTTTCTATGTAAAAATCAAATGCAAATGAATAATACCAAAACAAATCTTATTTTGAATCAGAAGAAACTCATAAAAAAGAATTTCGCAATTAACTTCTCACTAAATATCTGATAAATTAATTTCAGTGATTGAACGTAATCTATCGATCCTTTTTTAATACGAGTATATACGTTAATAAATGTTATGCTCTAAGCTGAACAATCGCAGTCAAACAATTCGCGGTATCAGCCAATGGCACAATTGGCAGTTCAATGTTAGAGATACTGGTACATACACCTGATTTCGATCCTTGAAATTGAACAAATTTGTCCCTCTGACCATACACGCAATTATTTTATTGATATTGAACAATCAATTAATTCAAATAAATTTGATTGGTACATAAAGAAACGTTATGTCTATAATGTTCCAATTCAAATAACAAAACTCATGAAGTCAATCTGCCTTCATTTAAGAGTCTTTCCTGTTCCCCTTCTCAAGGGTTGGAACCTGAAGGGTTTCCTTGGACTTGCCCAGCTCGGAGTTGGGTTCCGAACCAGATGCTTCTGAAGCAGATCCAGACTTGCGATGTCTCACTGGCTTGGTGTCTCCGCTGCACTTGGCCACGAAACGAAGTTCTTCCATCAGCTCTTGTGTGAACGGAACCTGAGAAAGTTTACAGAAAAATTAGCTTTAGCAATAACACGCTAAAATAATGTGTCACTTTTAATTTTGTAATTGTTTTGTTTGAAAACAGTGAATTTGTACAAAAACATTAATTCATGATGATTTATTTGAAAAAGTATTACACATATTGTTAAGGTATTTCGTCTACAATAGAGTTGGAAGCTTATAAAATGTGTATTTTTTGTATAAGGCGTTGGCCACTTAGAAAACGTTTTGCGCAATGAACCAATAAACATTATATGAACTCGTAATTTACTGTTATTATGGATTGAGCTGTCAATTGAGACTAAATGAAAAATCATCCAATCCCATTTAAGAAATTATGTAGTTGTCAACAAATACCATAATGTGTCTTGGATATTTCAACCGTTTTCCATTATAGCCCCTAGGCTCTCGTCTTATGTACGTCTTTACCTCTTTGCGGAAGTTCCGGGTGCAGGGGCAATTTGTAACAAGTCAAGAGTAATGGAAGCTTTCCGTATTTATTCTGAACATATGCTCTTTTTAAGGAGTGGATATGGAAGATTTTTTATTTTTAAAACGTTCTACATGAGGCATATATCTAATTTTGTAAAAGTAATTTGTAAAAAAAACTAATTACTTAAGTTGGTAGATAATAATACTTCACCTTTGAAATCCGCTGCAATGGAAAGTAATAAATTTCATGAAAATTCATAATAATTAATATTAGAATACGGATACACACTATTGCTTTAAACGTATTATTTGTACAATATTTAATATTAAATTAATGATATATTGCTTTTGTTTAATATGAATTGCAAATACATATTCACATTGAAAAAATTAAATATTTATAATAAAAAACAATCTAAAATATTTATTTTTTTACTTAGCTTTCCAATATATGTTTAAATTATAAATTAATGAAATTAAATATATATAATACTTGTACATATAACGAATTAATCAAAATATTGTATTATATTACGTCAGCACAAAATATAATAGAATTAATAATTATTTTATTACTGACATCTATACACAGCTTTACAAAACTCTGTTAGAACTTTCTTGTTCCACACATAGATGGCTGTAAAATGTTTGACAACTGATAAAATCTCACACAATAACTTATTTATCGTCAGCCATTATAAATATTATAACATTATTGTTATTATGATATTGCTCAGCATGATATTTATTTCTAAGCTCACCTTGCATCCACTACTATGCTTGACCTACCTTGTATTTCTTGGCCCTGCCCATGACCCCGATTAACAT
Source organism: Glossosoma conforme (assembly GCA_022606575.1). Taxonomy (NCBI): domain Eukaryota; kingdom Metazoa; phylum Arthropoda; class Insecta; order Trichoptera; family Glossosomatidae; genus Glossosoma; species Glossosoma conforme. The sequence continues at coordinate 261,565 of JAGTXR010000014.1, read as the reverse complement.
CTCGGCTATGGCTATAAGCGCCGACACGGCGCATCCTCCCAGGAGCACCACGAAGACACCTCCCACGTTATCCATGCCGAGGTCGTTGTTCTCGTCCTTGCTGACGGCCTAGATGCAAGCCGGGGAATGGGCCAAGGGAGCAAGCATGCAAATCAATCAAAACTAGGCAAAAGGCAATGTTGCAATTTTTAAATTGGAAAATATTAAATTATTACAATTCATACTGTCACGTTAATACCAAATAACATATTTAATGTAATTCAAATTGCAATATACTATACTCGTAGTAAATAATGATTCAGTGATCCATATGTATAATATGAATATATTTTTTTACCTTGAATGGCAATTGTATATTTAAAAATATATATATTGATTTAGTATATTTTTGACTCTACGAATGAAAATTTTCCATTTGAAAAATATTGCAAAATAATCAGACATAAATATCATTATGGAGGCAGCGGTCAAATAGTAAAAATATTTCTAAAAGGGGAAAAATAACTCTGCTGGAAACTCTAGAAACACGGAAATCTAAAAAATAAATTGGAATAAAAAATGCTCTAAAGAAAAAATGGGGAATGAAGAAAACATGTATTCAACAAAAATATTAATAAACACATTATTTTATAAAAATGGATAAAGTTTTGTTATAAATCATGAGTAATTATCCAATCTTACAAAAATAAGTATTTTCCATTATTTTTTGAATCAATAAATGAGACACTAAATCAAAGAGGAAAAATGAATTGTAGAATATTTCAAGCTGCTTGTATAAAATGTGGGTGTTTTTCATTTTTATTAAATTGATTTTACATAAATATTAATAACAAAACATAACATAAATACTTTATTCATATCAGTACTATGTATAAAGTATTATATTTTTTATATTTCAGTGTTTATATATAATATTTAGATTATATATTTTTTTAATTATCAAACATGTAAGTTCTTTTTGATATCTATTTTGATAGTTTCGTACCATTATTCGTTAGTTATATTTATAATATGGTTATGTTTTGGAAGACGGTTGACGTATCAACGAATACTAAATATTAATAATACATATATTAATTTCAAACACTTATAAAATAACCATGACTTCATATAAGCCCTAAGTTTAAATCAGGAATGTTGTACAATTTGAATAAAAATGAAAGTGTTTGTTCTTTTTTGGGGTTGTCAGCAAAAAAAAAAGCGCGGGAGCATGCATTCATTGCAGTCTAAACTATGTCTATGGCCAATGTCACGGAGGTTATCTTTGTTTTCTTTGACCTTCTCAGCCCTGGCCACCATCCAAGCGTCCCATAGCATCTGAGTAATTGTCACAATCATCGCCATCACGCAGCCGACCACGAGTACGACGAAAACACCTCCGACATTAGCCACGGTCAGAGACAAAGCACCTCCAGATGATTCATCACTTCCCTATTTTTAAAATATGGCAACACATACATGAATTTTAAATATTTAAAAAAGGAAAAAAGAACAATCTTTCATTTGCTTTTATGATATGTTATTTTGTTCTTTTTTATGTTACGAGTAATAAGCGTGTGTATAATTTGGTGAAATTTAATATTGGTTAATTTAAGAGTGTCGTTTTCGTTTTTTTTTTTTCGGAAAATGTTCATGACTATAAAACAATTAAAACATATTATTCCCTATCTAATTGATATTTTACACATTGTCATATTACGATTCCCTTCATTTGAAAATAATAATAAATGCAGAAATTGAAAACATGATACAAGTAATAAAATTACAAATTGTTTGCTGAAAATATTTTTCGGTTTTGTAATTAATTATTTAATGTTTCAATAAAATAAAAAAGAATAATTTAATTAATTATAAATTAGCAATAAACTTATTGAGCAATTTGGGTATAATAATAATTATAATAAATAGGTTTGTGTAAAGGTATAATTTAAATTACTTAAATGTAAAGACTAAGCCTTATATTTATAACGTAGTTATGGTGATATATAGAATATATGTTTATCAGTTTATTAATTTTATTGTTATTATACTATTATCCTGTATTGTAAATATTAAATAGCAAATTTAAAAGAATCAACAAAAAATACATTTCTTAAATTACAAATATATGTTAGTTGAAATTCATTTGAGTTTCCTTTTTTTCATTTTCCTTTAGAAAACAGATATATTTATAGGAATATATATTGATAAAGATTTTTTGTTAAAATAAGATATAAATAGTCATCATTAAATAAATATTTTTTGTATAAGAGTAAATGTTATTTTTATATATATTATATATATAAGTAAAATGTTACAAAAATACTAACCGAGCATGCCCCGCCACCTCTTTTTTCAGTCCACCACTTCTTTTTCATAGCAGTTAATTTTCCTGTTTCTTGTAATTTCAACACAGCAGCACTTAACATATTTCTGTATGATGAATCTACATACATCAAAGAAATAAAAATATATTTTTATTTAAACTACTTAAAATATGTTTTTTTAGATAAATAATAAATAAAATATTTGTCGATTAATAAAGGAATAAGCCATCTTAACTTTAATTAAAAAAAAATATAATAAAACGTATGAAAACAATATTTTTTTGTGATTGTTCAATGATTTAATCAAAATTGATTTTACTTGTAAAGGAGGAAAAAGCTTGGCAATCATAAACGTGATAAGCGCCATTTCGATTCCCCGTCATTTCCTAGTTAGCTAGAATTTTCTTAGAGCTCCGTGTGAAAAATCACACTAAGCTCGCTACCAGGAACACATAAGATCGAGGAGGTGTATTTGCGTTCGGTTATCCTGACGTAGCCGCAGCAGACGAAGACCGAAACGATCGTCCTCTCTTTCACACTCGGAAGGTTTCGTATTCTTCTCGCATAATCTTGCAAGGCTACATAGTGTACGACAAAATATTACTCCGTACTTGGAGAAAGTACATCGTGTTTTTCTAATGCAGGCTTTTGATAGTTTTCCTGAAAACTATGACACGTCCCCTGTGTTCGCCCGAGGAACAACGTCAGAGGAGAAAATCATCTAACTGTACCAGGGCGGCATACGACCGAGGAGGTAAATATTTCGCTACGGAGTGTTTGATATCAGGCTCGCCCTCTTTTGCTACTAAGGTACCTGATAGAGAGGGATGGACGTAGTAGTAAAGGAGACATTGGATATGTGGTTGAATATACTTGTATTGTACGAGTATTATGCATTGAACTACTCGAAGAACGAAGCACGCGTCAACCCTTTCGTGTAATGTTACGAGAGTAAGTTATTTAAATATTTTTTATACCATAAATAAAATATCAAAGCAATTAACATAAATTAATTAGTAATACTATAAGTAAAATAAAATTATACTTTTATTTATGTTGTTATTTTTAGTTAAAGAAATAAAAATTAATGATTTTACAAAAGTAGATACTTGACATAATCTAGTTACATTTTTATTTACCGATATTAAGTATTCAGATTTCTGAAGACTATGTTTTGTATAAAATAAAATTAATTAATTAAAATTAATTATGGCTATTATTCTGTAATGTAAAACTACAATAAAGAATAAATAATTAAGACGGTAGATTTCTTCAATTTTCTTTAATGTAATGTATAATATATTTTTAAATATTGTACTGTTTTATTAACTAAAACAAGCGATTAAAAATAAAATTTTATAAATGCCTATATTTTAATATTTAAAAAAGTGATATTTAAGCTTAACTTTTATTAAAGGGGCGTGTCGTGGGCGGAGTCGTCAATAGTCGAAATCGGCTACGATGCTACCAGGCTAGCAGAAAGCTCTCCGGGTGAAACGCTACGAAAGCTTCAAAAGCTATGAAAGCTCCGGCGTAGGCGCGTAAAAGCAAGGGCGCCGGCCGTGGGCGGGAGAAAACTGGGCGGATCCGCCCACGCGTCTAAATTCCACGTGCTTTCAACGCCGAGGGAATATAATGTATCAGGAGAACAGAAGGGCGGTGGGATCAAGCGCTACGGAGAAAGTTATGACGTCCAAATGTAGGGGTGCGCACCGACTGCTCGTAGACGTGAAGGGTTTAGAAGAAATATTTATTTTATTTATTTATGTTTTTGATATTTAATATATTTTAAATAACACCACACTGACAGGTAAACTATATGCAGTTTGAGTGATTAGGTGTAAAAGTGTAAAATAAATATAAACAAAATATAATATTTGTAATATGTTTGTGACTACTATTATTTCTAGTAGATTCTAGCATGTGTTTGATTACGACGGCTTGTAAATGGCAACACTGTCTGGTACTCGTATATAAATATATGTCATAAAAAATATTGATATACTGGTATATGAAATAAGAAGTAAAATTATATTTACAATGATTTATAATTAATAAACTCAATAAAATATAGCACAATCACTGAGTATTAACCTAAATATGAACTTGAATTTTATTATTGCTCGTACTTTTGCTTGTTTGCGCCAAATGGCCTTTTCACCGTTCGAAGAATTTAAAGATTTTTTGCCATTTATATTTGTATAAGTCCGGATTAAAATTAATATAAATGTAAGTTGCTTAACTGAGGTCATACTTAATTTTTTTGAGCTTAACCTCAACCATAAACACTATTTGTAAATTTGAATTAATTTATGACAAAATGCAAATTGAAAATGATAATAATTATTTCAATACTTTTTATGTTGAAACAGAAAAAAAAATGTAATGATAATGAGGGAAAAAAAAACGCGTGTAAAATTTATGAAATGCTTCAAGACGCGCGTAAAGTGGCGCTGGCTCGGCATAGACTTGTCCTTATTACTCGAGAGAAAGTGGCGTAGGGAGTCTTCTACTCTACAAAGTATCAGGCGAGCAGTCGGTGCGAGAAGATAGCAATACCCTTTTCTCTACAAACGGACCGTTCTAGCCGTCTGAGGGGGAGGTCACCGAGAGACAGAGAGGGAAGGCGAGAGGGCGCGTGCGCCGTCCGAGAGGGGTTTGATGTTAAACGAGGGGTTGAGATTTCAACATGGCTACCGCTGGGCATGCGCAGTGCCCCTTTAATGTTTACAATCAAACGTATCAGGAGCAGCAGCATTTACAAACATTCGACTAAGAGAGTTGACATGCGACGCTGATTTGACGTTTCGTGTTATATTATTTGGAACAATTCCTCAATTTGAATTATGCTTTCAAAAATGATCTTACATAATTATGATTAATAATTTCAAAATATTTACGAATTTTATTTTTATCGGTGGTAGTAAAACGGTTTTGTATATTGAGTATTTTGATTTTGAGGTTAGGAAGTAAGAATTTCTGATTTGTACGATATACCAAATATAAGTTTTAAAATACGTAACATACTAAATAGTATCGTTAGTATATTCATATATTATAGTAATTTTTAAGTGTTTATAAATATATTCATACAATTATATTGTTAATAAGAAAGTTATACTTAAATATGTAAAAATTAGAATAAAACATTATCGCGATTTTCATCTTGAATATTTTGACGCGTGGTGTTAAGATATTATGATATTTGAAAAAGAATATTAAAGAATTTCAAATAATTCTGAATGAATTATTATTTAAGCGTTCAACATTTTTTTTTAAATTCAGTTATTCTAGTTGTGCATCAGTTATATGTCTTATTCTAATAACTTACTTTTTCTCATAGCAATCCCATATCCCTTGTCATCAAGCAATCCGTTGATCATTGTAAGATCGCAGTTTCTTTCAATTATGTATTCAATGGAGGTGGATTCCATCAGATAAGCGTAGTTTCCCCTAAGAACCCTAAAGAATAAAATTATATAATTATTATAACATATAAACATCTTCCCATACTAGGAATATGAATGGCTATTGAATTGTCGGAAAGTGATATCTCTATCTATCTCATGTAATAATATAATATTTGTTATTACTTATTCAATATATTTACTTATTCACTCCTTCATCATTGGATCTGGTAAGAGATTCGGGATGATCCATCATGTACTGGTACATCTTTTTGTAGATAGCGTCATCGGCATCCTAAAAAAACATTTATAATATAAAACATCAATTCTTGTATGATAATTACTCCAGAATATTGATTGTACAACTGTGTATTTTAATCTTTTTGAGGCTACAAAGTAATTTTCAATTAAAAAGACCTCCAATATAAGAGCAAATGTAAAGGAAACCAATTAAGACTGATATTACCCTGAAGAAAGTAAGCGTGGATCCGTCCCCCTTGGCTCCGTATGTGATTCCTACTTCATTGGTGGCAAGGTCATTAGCACTGTTGATGGGCGAGTACAGCGACTCTACTGTGAGGAAAGCAGCTAAGTTGGCAGTGTAGGAAGATACCATGATCAGCGTGAAGAACCACCACACCCCTGCTATCATCCGCGTAGATATCGCTCTGTAAACAGTGAAAAATTGTCAACCACGTACATCGAGTTTGATAACTATGGTTGTGGTATCTATTTGGTTAACAATTAAGAGCTATCATGAAATGGATATACTTACATAGGGGCTAACTCAGAACCCTGTTGCAGCACGGCTCCCACCATGAACCATAGAGAATTTGCCATGCTGAACTGATTCTCAAGATGTTCAGGTTCTTGAATGCAAGGATATGGATTCTGCCACTCTTTTGGAGCAAGTCGGCCAGACATAAAAAGCAAGATGGATGCACTCATGTAAGCTATACCCAACAGTAACCATACCTGGAAAGAAAAGAAAGTAAATATACGAGTTTATGTACACAATCATTATCTTTCTTTTTTCCACAAACTATCGCCGTAAAGCTTTTTGAAATTCACGGAAAGTTCTCTTCTAAAGTTGTGATTTGTAACACACTGTTATTTTGACTCAAATTATTTGCTTCAAAACTCTAACTATGTAATGAACCGAGTAAGAGCTGTTATAACGTCATGTTTAGCAGATTATTTATTAAACGCATCCCGTAAAATATACCCATTGAAATGTACCCCGTTTGAACCCATACAATGATAAAAGTATTCCAATAGCATAACATATATGTTTGATACAAGTAAAAGCCAATAGTCTTACTTGGTTAGAGAACGGAGACATGAAAGAGAATAGACTTGGTGCTTGTTTGCTTGGCTTTGGCATATAGAATGCTGATTCCTAGGTTCATGAAGGGCATGGTAAAGTCCACTGCACTCTCTCGGTCAGAAGTTATGGTCAGATCTGTTATTGCCAAATCAACTTTCTGAAATAAAATATAATGAATCATGTAAGAATATTTATGACACCAAAACAAATAAAACCAAATATCACTTACCCAAAAATGGGGTACCTATATTGTAGAACAATGTTTAGTGTGTCATCTTGGAACATTAGAATGCTATGCTAATATATGTCTCCTTCCTCATACAAGCTTTATTTCGTCACAAAGCAGTTGAACAAAATCTTAGATTCTCTCAGCAACCAACTTCTACCAATCATTCCAAATACTGCATCTAGATGATCCATCAGAACTAATTGTAGGAAAATAAAGTGTTGAATCTTACCCAATCTAATAGCTCTTGAACCATCCCGTTCCACTTATTGGTAGCCCTGTCGAGAGTGCCATATTTTCCGTCATGTTGAATGATGAACGTGTAATTGAAGCCCAGCATCTTTCCTATTTCTTCAATTACCTCGATACCGAAACCCTCAAAACGATCATTGCCAGTTAACTGGACACTGGCTTCTTTTAGCATACCATAAGGAGAACTCTGAAAATAGATAAAAACATTAAATGTATGAAATACTCGATAAAGAAGTCAATCAAATGTTTTAATTGAATGATGTTGAGATTTTTAATTTTGGGGCCAATGTCTTACTAATAATGCACACTTTATTAGATCGAGTTGACCATAGGAAACTCTGGATAAAATTAAAAAAGCGCAATGTTCCGGCAGCTATTGTGAACGTTTTGGCTGTATGGTATGCTCAACAAAAGAATTTTGTACAATGGGCTGGAGCCGAGTCCTCGCCTTTATATATGAAGAGCGGAGTTCGGCAAGGTGGTAGTATGTCACCTATTCTCTTCAATGTATATATCGATGACTTGATCCAGTCATTAAATGCTTCCAGAAAAGGTTGTCATATAAGCGGCTACTGTGCTAACAATATTAGCTACGCTGATGACATGGTCATTCTATCGCCATCAATAAATGCACTGCGATGCCTTCTTCACCTTAGTGAAAAGTATGCTAAATCCCATGACCTCAAATATAACCCCACAAAATCAGTCGTTTGTGTCTTCAAACACGATAATGAACCACTGATCATACCCACAGTGAGTCTTGAGGGCAGGGATCTAGCGACAGTGTCTTCAATAAAATACTTGGGCCACATCCTCACAGACGACCTACGTGACATTGAAGACATAGAACGGCAAAGAAGAGCAATAAGCGTTCGGAGCGGTATGCTTTCTCGGAGGTTCTACCATTGTAGTAATGCTGTCAGGAAAGTGCTATTCAAAGCACACTGTATGGCACTGTATACCTCAGAACTCTGGTCTAACTATCCTAAACGAGAGTGGGAGAAGCTCAAAGTTGCGTATAATAACTCATACCGCCAACTTATGCAACTCCCTAGATTTTGTAGCGCATCTGACATGTTTGTGGAGGGCGGAGTCCATTCATTTCCAGCATTATTGCGACACCGTGTTGCCGGCTTCTGGTGCAGGATAATGAGGTCCAACAACATCATCATCCTGGCTGCTTCTGAATGGCTCAACTCCTCCCTGAGCCATCGATGGATGGAGATAGTGCACCAACCACCATGAAATACTATTTTATTTTATTTTATTTTAATTTTATCTTCACTTTGTTAAAACTTTGTTAAATGCTATGTATTTAAAGATATGGCAGATTGGGTATTGCACAACCCACCCAATCCTGCTGGAATAAAAACTTTATTATTATTATTATTATTAGCAGATTATTAAATAAAACAGTTAACAATGAATCACATACGTCAATGGAATATTTGTTTTTGAAAACGAAAAAGTCTTAGAATATATATTCCAAGACTTTGAATATATATTACAAGTCTCGGAATATATATTAATATAAGTACTAATAGAGCATTGAAATGATACCAACCACGACGAGCTAACTCAACGGCGACTGTAGACAGACTAACGTCAAAGTGGCACAAAAAAAGGTTATTTCTGTCCAAAATACCTAATATAAGATATTCATATCAAATATATATATTATGATTACCAATGCAGTTAAGACTTTGAATGTTCTATTAACCAAAGAGCCTTCTTGAAAAGGCATTTGATCATTGTTATTAACACGAGTCAAGTTAAGTCCTTCAGTGGAGTTCCACGTTCCAATCTATAAAAAAATAAATATTATTAAATATGATACAGAATAAAAATGTGCATTTATATTTTTGCACATTGAATGTAATAATTTTAATATATGTATTATTTTTTTCACCTTATGAATGGTTGACGGTGTCAGTTCGACGATGTCCAATAAGAAGTCTGTTCTAAAGCCTTCGTGATCAAACTTGACGGTGCCGGTTAAACCTTTTATGTAATTCTGAAAAATAAAACAAACCAAAAATAATTTATAATACATTATAAACCACTGAAATTCATGAGTTAATTACATTGCTTTCTTAAAAAAAAAATTCAATAGTTCTAAATCACAAAAGTATTAGATGATAGATCCACAATAGTAAAACTAACATGAAAACATAATAAAAAAATCTTACCATTTTCATGTAGTTGATCATGCTGAAGCCATGCTCCCAACTTTCATCATTTTCACAGTCTTGACTCTTGCCGTGAATCCTTGAGGCGTTCAAGTCCCTCAACGACTGTGCAAAGACCCACACAGCGTCGTGCATTAAAGCAGCACCAGAGGTTAAGTTTTCAGGAATTATTGGCTCGTCACCGTTCCTCACACTCCATTCAGCAGCTATATCGATGACGTATTGATCTTCTGGATCCAGGAATCTAATTCCTGAAAAAAATGCATATTTTAACCTGTTAACGAGAGCATATACTATGGATTCTTTTCATTAGCATTACATTGTTACATTTTTGTTAACATACGTTTTTATAAACATTTTGTCGATGCTTAACTAATATTTACGAAATTGTTTTTATTTCATTATTATTTCAGCAATTATGAAGATAAGGGAACGAATACGGTAGCCTAACATTCTAATCGTTTAAGAAACGAAGGTTAACCTGTCAGGGACATGTTCTTTAGATGCCGAAACATAAAAAAACTATAGATTAATTTTCTTTAAGCTTCCAAGATCTCCTTGTTGTGAAAAGTTGTTGATGATTATACATATAATTTTCACAAATAATCTTTGGGAAGCAAAACTCGTATATGATGAGGTCAAGACAAGGTATAACTTTATGATTGAAATTGCGACGAACATAAAAAGTATATTCTAATTAGCGAGCGGATAATGAATGAAATGATGATTGTGTAATTGTAATAATGTGTGATAAGCAAAAATATTAATTTTCCTTTATTATAAATGAATAATTTCGATTCTCATAAATGAGAATAAATTATGCAGGTAGTCGCATGTGCGTTGATAGTTTGGGTCGGTCCCGCTTTAGGGCCGTTCTTCCTGGCCGTGACTCAGCTTCACGCCATTGCATCAGCGCATGCATTACAGTAAATTTTTCGTACTTTTGTTTTGTTTAATTATATATAAATATGACTTTACTCAACAGTCGTGGCCTTAGTCGATTTACCTCACCAATACGTACCTGTAATATTAGCTCCACCGTGCTTGAAGGGTTCCATGTCGATGGTGTGCATGTCATGGTTGGTGATGATGTAGTTGTGATGATCCGCCATGATGCCTATTTGCTGTGCCTGCAGCAAGACCTCCCTCAGTTTATCAATGGAGCAGTCCAGTACGAAGTTGGTTTCCCCAGATATCTTCACACGGCGAAGGATCGGTCTGAAAAAGTTTTTATTTTTATATATTGACATCAGCACGATGTAGCCTTTGCTAACTGGTACCGAATACCTCGATAGACAATCTTTCGTCTTGTATTGTTGTCGCTTGCCATACCTATATGTATGGCCACATTGGGACTAGTTACATAATTTTGCCACCAACGGCGCTGGTGACCGCGAGCGGAAGCTGGCGTGGAGATAGGCAGTTGGTCCCTACCCTTTGGCAAAGCATGGTCCGCGTCGCGGCCGCGCGGCATGTCATACCGCGTGGTCACAAACTTGATATATTTTTAACGGAAATATAATCTGTGCCTCTAAAAGTAAGTCTTTGTCTGCTGACCTGCTCCTGATCCTGCTCTCACGCGACGGAATAACGCCCCTCTTTTGAGAGAGGAGGATGTTAATATATATATATTATTCTGATTGTAACTCAGTCAAAATCCGATAAGAATGTTCATGTTAATTTTTCTTTCATATTCGCTCTTGATTTCTGCCAGTTTCTACGATTTTCGTTTGGTCTTTCGCGATGATAAGGGGGTTAAAAAATCCCAGGAATTCATTAAGTTTTTAATGATAAATTTTAAATAATAATGAAACAATAAACCTGCTGGTTTTAGGTCATGAAATGCATACCTGTAGTTGCTTCCAAGACCTAAATCCAACTGTCGGACAGTGACGGTGTAACCTTTGTGGTCGTACATCTTGAGCAGCTCGCTCAGTCGAGGAAAACTGTCGCTGTTTTCGTAAAGGATAGTAAACGTCTTCCATTCCCATGCCTTCACAATATCCAAGAACACCTATATAGACAAGATAAAATGTTAAACTAGTCTGAAAACTGGTTTTTATCTGAACACCAATGTTAATCATTAAGAAAAAATATATGGTTAGTTACTCGTGGTTAGGTATAATAATCAGCTTTTTTACCCTGCCTAAAGTAGCTGGCTGAGGAAACACGTTCATCAAGCATTCTCCTCTACGTTGTACTGGGTCCATGCGGATTTCGATATGGGGAACATTTTTTGTGTCACAAATGGACTGCACAATGTGAGATGTGCCTCCCGTTGTGGGTCCAAATATGCCAATCGCACCTTGCTACGTGACAAATAATAAACATAACCTCAAATAATACAATTTTAACCATCACGGGGAATTTCACAATACCACGTTGACGAACCTATATTTTATAAAATTAATTGAAATAAATAAATTGATGTAAATTAATTATAGTGTTGTTCTGTTTAAAAGTTATCTCTAAATGAGCATATTTGATTTAGTATAAAAAAAAATAATCTTATAATATGGAAAAAAATATTTTATTTATTTGAATAAATGATTTTTTTATCGTGAAACATTGCCGATTTCAGATATTTTTGATGTGTATTGAAGTGTGTACGTAATTCGCTGAAATGGTCAATTCATCAATTAAAATTTAACTGGTCAATAAAATCGATGTTTGTTTTCAAACAGTTACAGTCCATTAGGCAACGTGCCACAATTTCAGGCGTTCAAATCATCGTCTTTTCTCATTATTTCAGTTGAAAATAACGGCCCAGTTTCCTGAAACAATGCTCAGTATACACATTGTATAAACACCATTAATGGTTTGTTCGATTCAAACAATACGACCGATAAAGTATGAAATATTACCTTTGGAAACAATAGACACTTTGATCAATACGTTACACTGGAGATTCAGGCCTCCTTTTTGACTTTGCTTTCAACAAAGCAAATACATATTTATAAAAAAAGAAATTAAGAATGTACGCGATATTTGAGTATGTTTTTTTTTAAATTGAGATTCAAATTTAAAAAAAAGATGTTTCTTAGAGTAATTATGTGTATACTTGTATTTAAGGATATTATATTTGGAGATTGAGTACAGAAAGAATTTCTGTAAATAAAAGTATCATTGCTTTAAAAACATTAATTCATTAAAAAAAAACAAATATACTTACAAATTATGAATACAAAAACACGTAAATACGTTATTATTTGATGTTTTTAGGGATTATTATTGTGATTATTTTTATTTACTATTTATATTGATTATTACTTGGCTTTTACTTTTTTCAAACATACATTTTATGAATGATAATAATTTTATTATTTTTAATGATTTACTTTTACTGTGTCATATCTTATAATATATTGCCCAACATAAGTATAAACAACTTTCACTCTTTTCGTTGTGTTAAGCATTCTTAAAGAGTAAATTAATTAATTATTAATACTTTAACCGCCAATATAGTCAAAAATGTATACCTCGAGTAGTTCGCAGACTGCTTCAGAAACTTTCAGACTATCGTCCTGAGGGACCTTCACTATAGCTGGAACCAGACGATGTCGTGGAAGGAAATTCCTTTCCTCATTTATAGCGTCTATAGTGTATTGGAAAGCCAACTCTTGGGACTCATCTTCTGTATCGAAAAGACCACCTTAAATGCAATTTTATTGTTATTAACATCACAGTTATCATCATCGTGGCTATGTAGGTAATGTAAGCAAAAATCTTTTTTTTCCAAACATATTGAGCTTGCCAGTTATTGAATAAATACTCTTCTATGATTAGAACTTATTGTTAAGATGTGAGTTATATATTTTTGCAGCAAGCCTAGGTAAATAAATAAATATAATGAACAACTTTTTTCTAATAATCATCGTCTACCAATGGTTGTAGAATCTTATATAAATATGCTTGACATTTCATGCCCAAAGGTCACATTAAGTGATTGAAAAAAAAATGGTATCATTAAATTGTTTTTCCATACGATTTCATATGTCGTACGATTTGTATACTCGTAAGTTTTAGTTTGACACGAAAAATTACTTAGACTTAATCTAATAGTCATTAAAATAAATTTGGCTATTTATAGTTTTTATAGCTATGACAATGTTTTATAGACAAGATAATAATTTAATATAAATGATTATAACCGCATACAGTATTTATGTCTCTTAGTTTATAGTTCAAGCTATTTCGAAGCTTGAGCATGGCATAATTGGCTCCAATAAAGAAACTCAAAGGCTAAATCACCACGGAAGCTTAAAAATGCACACCGAGTTGCATTTGGATGGCATTCTTGACATATTTTGTGTGGAGAGTAAAATTTATGAACGGAAATGAAAATAACTAAGAGGCATGTTCAATAGGTTAAATCACTTTACTGTTACGCGATGGTCCCGAGACCGATCCGGGTATGGCATTGAAAATTGTATAACATTTACGTAATTTTTAACGACAAAAATTCTTCAACCATAAAAATGCAGAGAATTTTCAAATAAACAGAACATTTGGTAATCAATAATCGTCACAATATAAATAATGTAATGTAGAATTTTTCACAGACCTTTGATCCTATTTCCATTGGAGGAACAGAAATAGAGGTTGTAAACGACTATACCTATCTGGGACAAGTAATACAACTAGGGCGAAATAACTTCTCAAAAGAAATCGACAGGCGCATACAACTGGGATGGGCAGCATTTGGAAAACTAAAGTACATTTTTAAAGCGAAAATTCCGCAATGCCTTAAAACTAAGGCGTTTAACCAATGCGTCCTCCCTGTATTAACTTATGGCGCAGAGACGTGGAATCTGACAGCAAGTCTTACCCATAAAATAAAAGTCACCCAGCGTGCTATGGAGAGATCCATGCTTGGAGTGTCGCTAAAAGATAGAATCCGAAACGAGGAAATACGCAGAAGAACTCAAGTAGTGGATGCTACCCAACGAATAGGCACACTCAAGTGGCAATGGGCAGGTCATATCTGTCGAAGAGACGACGGTCGATGGGGAAGAAAAGTATTGGAATGGCGCCCAAGAACTGGCAAACGAAGCATTGGCCGACCCCCTACAAGATGGACTGACGATATAAGAAGAATAGCGGGAGTGACCTGGATGCGGAAGGCGGAGGATCGAAGAGGATGGAGACTCATGCGGGAGGCCTACGTTCAACAGTGGACGGACACAGGCTGATGATGATGATGAATGTAGAATTATTATTTGAGATTATAGACGTAACATTAAGGTTATCGACTGACAATACTTGGTGAAACTGCATAATTATAATTTTACATTAATTTTAATTTAAAAAAAAATTACAAATATTTAGTTTTGATTCACATTCATTTTAACTGATTAGATGTTTCGGCCTCCCTGGAGATTATTGAAGACGGTCTCCAGGGAGGCCGGAACATGTTATCAATTAAAATAAATATGAATCCAAACTAAATATTTTTAATTAATTATTTTTTAAATAAAATTAACGTAAAATTATATATCTAGTCGTAAATTCGAGTGTTGTCATTTTAAGTATTGATAAAACCCATATGTGGAAAATTCCAACAATGACATTATGTTACATTATTCGACAACTTGGCATTAATGCACCGCTTGTGTAAAAGATGATAAATAGGCAATATTTTTGTGGCGACTTTCGTCTACCATTAATAGTGATTTACACGTCATAGTATATTAATATGCGGGAGGCCTACGTTCAACAGTGGACGGACACAGGCTAATGATAATGATGATGATGATGAGTATATTAATTGGTGACTCATGCTATGAGATATAAATCAATATATTAACAGGTGTAGTGTTTGTTTTGGGGTACTCAAATTATTTGAGTTTATTTGTATTGTATGGCTTACAAGTATCAAACACGAGTTTGATTATTAAACACATTGTTTTTAAGTGATGAAGCTTGTCTCATTTAAAAGCAAAATAAATGAAAACTAGTTGTTATGGCAGTTATGCGTCTTTTATTTCTGGTATTTAATTATAAAAAGGAAGTCAAATTTATTGACGGAAATGATCCAAGTTGCACCGCAATGATCGAGGTTTATTTATGTTTGTAGGGCCGCCGACAAATCTCGGAGTTCATGGTCTGTAAATAGCTTCAGTGGTTCAGTATCCAGTCTGACAGAACATTCTGAAAGACATTTCTTAAAGCGTGCAATAATCTGTCACATTGATTGGCCAAGCTTAAATATCAAGAAGGAAATAGTATAATTAATCAAGAGAAAATAAACATCACATTTAAACGTAAAATAAATACAAGTTTCTTAAGAAATTGGAAGAGTTATTTTTATGAAAAGTTTATTAAGAAAGATTAAGGTAATTATTTTAAAACCATCGTAACTATTTTACTTTATGACGTTTGATTTAAACTATTATTGTAAGATTTTAAAGATACAGTGATTTTTATTAATTTTATGAAAAATATAAGATTTTTTTATTTGTTTGTACTATAATACCATATAAATATGTACTAAATAAAGTGAATACTTGTAGAACTCATTCATTCAAAGTGCTTAGCTTAAAGTATTCAATAAAAGTTTTACAACTTCATTATCTACTGATAAAACGGCATATTTAAATAAATCGAAAATATAATCCGCAATATTAAGAGAATCTTAATTCACTAATTGGAAATACTTCTTAATTCATGATCAGTTTATTGATTTAATTTGTTCACAGTATTATTATTCATTTCCTTATTGGTACTGTTGGAAGTAAGTTATTGACATAGAAATGAGTGATATCGATTGCATTATTCTTAACCTCTAACAAGTCATACTGTATGCACTTAATTTGAAACAATGCTTAGGTTAAACTACTGTAATGAGAACGAGTAGTATTCCATAGTGGCATATGTTATTTCATAGTATTAAAACCATACAATTAAATTTATTAATAATTTGTTTTAACGTTGTTTTTTTTGTAATAAAGTAAATAATATATTTTTGGAATGTATTTTAGTTTGGTTGATTTGACACATTTAAACATATACTGTAGTAAAGTTAATTCACATGGATTTTATGATGTTACTTACCTAAGACTATCTGGTTTTTGGCTCCCGATGTGAATGATATTGTGAGTAGTAAACAAAGTAGCGTGAAATAAGGAATTCCCGCCATATTTAAGATTTCAAAAATTCAACTTCTTACTTTTTACACCTAAAAACAAACATAAGACTAAATTTTGTTTTCACACTGTTAAATGAACTTTATCATATGAATAGCTTTCTTATTTTTATAAATTTATTTTCAATTTGCTATGCCTGTAGTGAAATCTTACTTTATTACATACATGTTATACTTTTTTTAAATGAAGTAAAAAAATAATTGCAGGTCACGATTAAGAAAAACCATGATATTATTTTTACTCACAATGTACTTTTAAATAAGTAATAACGTATTAATATGATTTTTATATGCAATAACTCTACAACTTTGAGGTCTACTATAAAAGTATAAACAAATCAATCAATAAATAGAGAGAGAACATTTGTATTTGATTTTTTACATAGACCGACATGACAATAATACGTGTAACATGTTAATAAAAAATATTTCGTTTTTTAGATTTTAATAACAATAATATTGCTTAACACAAATTTTTCAAAATTCAATACAATAGCTTTAACTTAGACTTCTCCAAAAGTTGTTGTTCGTTAATAATTTAAGCCGCAAAAGAAAAAAATTATCACGTACATTTTAAAGCACATTAAAAATAGTATTATTTTCACATTTTAAGTGATTGGTCACTTAATGAACTCGATTGTCGTCGTAACATTAGCTCTCTAAACGTTCGTCTCGCGAAACTGCCGATTTGTTTATGATTCTTCAGTTGGAGTGTTTCAGCGGCCGATAGCCGGAGCTTTCGCGGTGAGAGGGAATCGGTAGCCGGTCGTAAAATGTGAAGTTCGGACAGCCGGTCTTGCAACACTACTCAGCCGGCAGAGCTTTTGAAAGCACGCCGCGGACCTTACAGTGTTACCGCGCTACTTTGTACAAAAAATATTTCATTATGAAATTAATTATTTGGTAACATATATCACCTGAAAGTTGTTGCAATGCCGTATTCTCACTTGTTAATGGAATACTACAATACTATTTTAATGAACGCTATACATACAATTATGTATTTTTCTGACTTACAAAATAATTTGTGAATTAATTAATCAAAGGAAAAGCTAGTTATTTTTTATGAATACCTGACATTTATTTAAACGATAGTAATAAAAGATTAGCGAGACCGATGGATCGGTCACATCATGACCGCAATTTTTTGCAGCAAGTGTTCGAGGACATGAATTGTAGCTCTTATGCTGAAGAGGACTGCAGAAGATCGAGAGGAGTGATGATCGAGGTGCAAGATTTTGTTGCTGCAAACCAATCCACCGGATCGATACTACGAAGAAGAAATTAAAAAATACCATTAAAGTATTTAAATTCAATTTTAATACAATATATACTGACAAAGTATAATTATAAATGTTACGATATTCTGCATTCCAACACTAAAAATTTCAATTAATATAAGGTTTAAAGTTTTTTTTTGTTTATTTTGTATATATTGTTAGTATCTGGCTGTGGTGCTCATGGAAGAAGATATACGTTATTCTGCAAAATTTTGTCCCGTCTATACACTTTCCGTTTTTTGTAACATCGAAATATACACATTATCGATAATAAAGCTTTAGTTTAACTACTTGTTTGGGTTAAAGATAATCTTAACATCACCGAGATAAACGTCACCAAAATTATCGTCTTTCCAAATTTTCAAACTATCAAACGTTCCAGCAATTATATATTTTCTCGTTATTTTGGAGTGCTTTCTAAAATTGTTTCGTATATCAAATAGTTCAGATAAAGCTTCATTCGATCACAATAAAGTATACAAATCTATTGGTTATTATTTCATTTCTGCACGTGCTTCAGAAAATTTAGTAACACCGTACTCTTGGCAACAGCTGCTATTCTATATTAAGCGAAGCTGGCGACACGAGCTTAACATATGGAGCCTGAGCTTAAGCAATATTTGTGCCAAAAATTCCCAAATTCCTTTATTATTATCAATAATAGTAATATATATATAGTAGTAATAATAGTAAATGAAATTGCATCGCAATAATCTGATAATGTGCTAATTGTTTATTATATTGATCCATAATTCCTTATATTAAAAAGATTATTTTTTTTACTTCGTATTAATGTGAATTACGTTGTGCATTGTTTATTCACAAACTTGAAGAGAGCGGTTTCACCTTCAATGATAAGTTTATAAGTTTATCACTTGAATATTACTAAAATAATTATTTTGTATTTATTATTAAATGAGCTTAGTTCCGAGAAAAGACAGTGTCTATACTTTTCGTTTTTTTTACAAAAAAATATGGTTGATACACTAGATTTGGAACAATTCGATTGAGAAAATAGTAAACATAATCTAATAACATCAATCAAATAAAAAATAAGCAGGAAAAATCATTTATTAAGAAAAACCAGTACGGCTATAGGAGGTTTTGGAATTGTGGTTCATAATCATTGGGTTCATAATGAAACAACATTTAGGAAACACTTAAATTTATTTCAATATTAATAATACTTTTTGGCATCATTCCCATAGTCATTTGCACATTTTAAAAATATTATTCAATAATATCAATAAACTACACATGCTTACATATTCATTTCATTAAATTTTGTAAGAAAGAAAATTAAAAATAAATCTCTTAATTTTTTCAATAATTTTTGAAATATTTCTTTAAAACCAAGTGTTTTTGAGGCTCTGTCATATTAAAAAAAACGATCAAATAAAAATATTTCGTAAAATGGTAAGTTCATTGCAAAAAGTTTCCGTTTGTAAGTATTGTCTGAAACGCAATATTTCAAACACTACTAGGTATATTTCACATTAATTGTAAGTTTTAATTTTTTATATTATTTTTAAATTTATTCGTAAACAAATATTTTATAAATTAAATAATATCCATCAAAGAAATCAAATAATTTAATAAATTGTCTAAATTTATTACAAATAAATTACTAAATGGCACATGTTTTATAGAAATGTTTTAATGCCTTTACACGCAGTAATTATTTATTTTAATTCTATAAATAATTCAGGATTTGGAATAAATAGGGTTATATATTTTAATATAATTTATAAACGTAATTAAAATTATTCAATTAGAGAATACAAACGTATTAATATAACGTTAAATTGTACAATTATTTTATTATTTACACTTATCCATAAAACATTTACTTTATTTAGAATATAATTATCTAGTCACAATGATATTTTGATAAAATTTGAACACATATTTTATAACATTAAAATATTTTTTTAAGAGAATCGCGTTTAATTAATTTAACATTTAAAACAGTTTATACAATAATAATTAAAAAAAAAATATTGCAGAAAATTAAATCACAGTGATCAAACATTATAGACGATTATACCAAATTTTATTTTACAAATTATTTAGGTTAAAGTATATTTATGTAAGTAAATGCAACAAATACAATAGAACTAGACTAATTTACAGGCTTCTAAAGCCACCTAAATATATATTTTTTGGATACATTAATGACACAATTGATTTACATTTTGTTCAAAAAATTTTATTACATGACAGTTATTATTGTAAAATATTTATGTGACATTATATTAATTTCACATATATTATAAAACAGAAAAGTAAACAATTAAACATTTAATTATTATGTGTAAATAAAAAATACGAGATTTTGAAACTATATAATGAAAATATAAATATAAATTTTTAATGATGCTTATCTGAAAGTGACAAGAAAAGACAAGAGGTTTTTGGGATGTGGTCTTCCAGAAGAATTCTCAGAATTTCCTGGAGAGACCACGACACAAACAATAAGACTCTCACCATAATCAAGAAAAATAGGCACCTAGTAAGAATCACCTCAGAGAGAGAAACCCAATGGATCGGTCACATCATGCGCCACAATTGTCTTCTTCACGACATTGTGAAAAGGATGGTTGAGGGGAGAAACTGCAGAGGCCCTAGAGGAGAGTATTTGCAGCAAGTGCTTGAGGACATGAGTTGTAGCTCTTATGCTGAGCTAAAGAGGGTTGCAGAAGATCGAGAAGAGTTAAGATCGAGATGTAAGCCTTTGTTGCCGCAAACCAATCCACCAGATTGATACTGCAACCAAGAAGAATGGCAATTGAAACGTACCGACTTGGATGGTGAGAAAATTCTATCAAATTATAAAGACAACTTGAAAAATGATTGATTTGTCGCCTATTGAAGGTAGTACTTTGTAATTTTTTTTTAATTATTGTTATTTCTTGTTTCTGTTGCTGTTAAGTATTTAATATTATAAGGAAGTCTTTTTTATCCTGTTTTAAATAATAAAAAACAATTAAAATTAAATAAATCAATAAGTTGATATTGTTTTATAAACATAACATATCTTCATGATTATTATTGTTTGAAGACATTTCAATTGAATAAAAACCATTTATTTTCAATACAATTTTCATATACCCTGGAAAGTATACAATTACTTTCTAACTAAAATTAAATATAATTTTATTTAATGTCAAAATCTATTCATAATTTTATATTCGAAAGTTATGCACGATAATACATTTATACACCTAATAAATATTGTTTTCTTCTTTCAATCATTTATTTTCAAAGTATTATCATTTAATGTAGACTTTATAATAAACTATGACTAGTTAAATTACCAGAAATGCTCGTTTTTTATATTATATTTGATATTTACAATGTTTCAGTATATGATGCAGCGTTGAAAGTACAGCTTTGAAATGTTTTTTTCATTCGTTTTAAAATGTCACTTTGATGTTGCATAAACATCACTTTAGTAACAATAGCTTTACAAACACTTGCATTTTTACATATTTGAAAAAAAAAGTATTAAATAAAATTAAAAAGTTGTTTTAATATTACTTTTATGGTAAAAATAAAAGATACAATTACCACAATTCTTGCCCTGTTATACGAGGGTTATCCGTAAAATAAGTTGTTTAATTCCATGAATGCGTAAATTTTTTGGAAGTTCAGACTTTTACCTATTTTTCTACATACTGAGGTGATTGCATTTTTGCAAGCGGTATACGAGCTTTTGAATACCCGAGTCCAAAAAATCTGCTGTCAAGGTACGCAGATACTTGAGAACCGCTTCTTCCAGCTCTTCTTTATCGCCGAAATGCGTTCCAACCAGGTGCTCACACCCGGCGGGTGAAGCTTATGGGAGATCCATCACGTATGGCTGCCAAGCTAAGACTTAGCTCCGCTGGCAGCTCGCTAGGGAAGGGACTTGGATTGGAGGAACCAAGGTACATTACATAATCGCGGAATCCACTATAGCAGCGCTTTTCAGGACTGTAGCGTCATGTGAACCTTGTTTTACAGATAACCCTCGTATATGTTTTAAAATAATCTTACCAATATAAAAGATGTATAGAAAACATCGTTTTGTTCAAATTTCATAATTTATTAATCAAATCAAACAATATTATTGTGTTAATAATTATTATTATCATGCCATTATAAGGTTAGAAGTAATTAAAATAAAGAATCATAAATTCATCTAATCATTATTTATATAAATTGAGCAACTCGTTTCGCACATCCCACAGTTTTGTAAAATATATTCCGCAGTCGACGGTCCTTAAAAATGATAAGAGACCGGAGTTTGAGTGATAATTATTTATGTTCTCTTTTAGCACAGCCAAAAAAACCAAAGAGTCAAATCAGTGATATGGGGACAAAGTTTTTTTTTAATGAAGCCAGGTGATTAGAACAACGCTCCAATGTATTAATGAGATAATTTATATACTATTAGAATAAAATAATTTATATTTTGCCTGAAAATATTAATCAAACTTGTGTCATTTGAAAAACGCATTATTTTTATTGTAATTTTTTAAAATGCAAAATTTCAAAGAATTTTCCAAAGTTCATTTACTTTCACTCCATAAATAAGCGAAGCGAGAAAATGTTAAATGCTGCTTCGCTTAAATTTACAGAAATTAATGTGTATTGAACCTTCAACTTTCTAAAGTTAATATAATTAGAATCAAACTACTGATTAATGTTGTAAACCAGTTGTGTATGCTTAAGGAATCACCAATCAGATGTTTTACTTAAATAATATTTAAGTGATGGGATTATTATTTAAATGTTCGTTAAATTATTAAATACACGCTTTTGAAAGTGGCGTAAAATCACATTCAATTGAGTAACTGCATTTATTCGACCATCATATTATATAATATTAATAATTATATTGAAATACTGTTACTTTTGTTGTTTCACTCTCTCCGCATTAGATTACTGTCAATTAAGTTGTATTAAAAATGGAGTGTATTATCTGAAAACACTACTTCTTTTTATTTATTTTTATTTTATAGTACAATACGATGGGAAAATGTTTTTCATTGCTAGCGATTGCGAAACTTTTAATCGTCCATATATAATAAAATGATTGATCAGATATGACATTAATTTGATCCTTAATGAAGTTTTTGGTGAATGTACCCATGCTTTTGGGTGATTTATTTAACCTCCTCCACCTTCAAAGTCGGCGGAGAAGGTCACGGATCATTGTCAATTGAGCGAGTCTTTGCCTCCGAAGCCGTAGTGCATGTAAGGGGAGCCCAGACCTCCACTTGGGGGTCCACTTCCGATGTCTGTTTGACCGGCGGGAGGAGGACGTTTGCGGGCGCTCCCACCCCGGCCCCCTACTCCACCGGAACCTGTGCCCCCGCCCTGACAGCGAAGAGCCTGTCTTAGCTCAGATGCCATCTCAGAGCAAAGAGATGCCTGAAAAGCACATGTCAAGTTAATAAATTAATGAAATTTCATGATGTTACTGTAAACAAGTCGAGACTTATTTTTATCACTTATTCTATTGATTGATTATCTCCACGATTACGGTTTCTCTGACTTCAATAAATCAAATATTTATCTCAACTACTGCGAGATACCTCGGTAGTACTAATAATTTGGCCAAAAAATATATACCCAAGACAGTATTCCAAAAATATTTTACCATATTTATTATTGATTTGAGCATTGAATAAGGTTCAATTTTCACAAGTGTACAACTGACACGTCAGAGATTTCATTGGTGCAAGTTTTTTGTTTGCGGTGTGGTGCCGAGAGATTTTTTCCGGCAGCCAAAAGGATATAAGCTCAGAAAGTGATGGAATCTTATCGACTTGACAATTTATATATAACTACGACGTATAATGTAAGCTTGACATATAATTTACGTATGAACATCTTTTTTAGATAATTCAACATGTTCTTTGTCGCCATACCTTTGAAAATATACCTAGATTACTAAACATTGACAAATACCAGATTGCTAAATTACTTTAATATAAGTAGTTATTTTAAACCTTTCGCATCAGTTGTCGGCATATGCCGTCATAAGATTCCCCGATCGTTGGCATTGGTTGACGTGATATATCGTTTTGATACTTTCTTAGAATAGTTTTTTATGCATCATCTGATAGCTAAAGGATACAAAAACCAATGTGATATATAAAAATTGACCATGCTAGTACATTTATGCTTTAATTACTAGTTTTATAATTGACAGTATAATTTGTATTCAAACCGAACCTTAATGAAAGGGTTAAACATTTTACCGCGTTACTATCAGATTATTCACAATGATATGTGTATCATTGTTAAAGTCGTAAAGCACATTTACAACCAAAATGACATTGATATTTTTATATACCACTGTAAATGAAGGAATATATTCTTTGTTTTGATATCTCCGAAAATGTTATTTCCACCATTGCCATTTTCAGAGTAAGACTTATACATATATAAAAACGATTCATGCAAACAAATACAAACCTGCTTTTAATTGACGTACAAGTACTTTATAATACTATAATTACATAAATGTCGCTTACCTCCTATTATCCGATCATCGAAAACCGCACGGAAGGCAAAAAACAATACGCAGACAATTGACATAGTCACTTTATAAATTTAATTCATATTTTTTAAATACACTTATGTAATAAAATAGTGTTTCTTTGTGCAAATACTATTGAAAATGATAAAAATGTAATGTGTGCAATATCGATTATCGGTTACAACATTTGTCAAATTTAATTACGAAAATGAATTTAAATTTCTAAAAAAATGATGTACGTTGCGTTTTAAATTTAATATCGTGCATTTGTACGAGTATATATGATGAGTATGAAAAGTATTGCTTGCATTGGAATACATTGTGTGAATGTCTGGTCATATACCAGAGTTAGATGTACAGGAAATTGAGTTTCGAGAAAATTGCAAACGCTTTTACAGTATTTACACCAATATATAATATTATTCAACTTATCCACATAATATAGCAGATTTTGTACAAGATTAAAACGTGAATTAAATTGGGAGTTCAAGAACACAAACATACCCAAGCGATCGTTTCTTAAATACGCAAAAATATTAAATTCGTATATTCAAAACCGATTTCATTACATTTGTGGTTTTATGTTGTTACATAAGTCTATAATTTATGAAATATAAATATTTCTTTAATTATAATTGACTTGCACATCCATTAAAAATATCAAACGTGAATAATATTGAATGTATCATATTTTAATATGGATAAGTTGAGGAACTTCTAAGTTGAGTGGATGACTGAGGAAAGAAATAATTCTAAAGTCTGTAATGATTTATTGCTTAATGTGATAATAAACTTCTTTTAACCCTTTAGTATCGGTTGTCGGCGTATGCCGTCAAAGATTCCTCGACCGTTGACATCGGTTGACGTGATAAATCGTTTTGCTACTTTCAGTACTCATTGTGGCATCTACGGTAGGAAATTGGAAAAGCAGTCATTTCCTTTATCAACCTACATGTATTCTTTACAGGAATCTGTAAAGTATGTTAATAAATATCGTTAGGTTTCGTCATTGGAGCGATTTTTCTATAAACCACATGTGTTGATGCCACCACATGTATGGAGTTACATAATGAACGTTTGTTAGATATAATAGTTTTTTATGGATCATCTGATAGCTAAATGATACAAGAACCATGTGACATATGAAAATAGGTCAGATAAGTACATTTATGCTTCAAATACTAGTTTTAAGCATAAAAAATAGTTTGAAAAATTTACGCCGTATTGACAATATAATTTGTATTCCACCGAGCCGTAACGAAAGGGTTAAGATAAATTGTAATATGATTTTGTGTAGATATTTGCACTTACGCAGCCATTCAAAGAAAAAAATACTACATTTAGTTATGAGTCGGATATAACTTAATAATTGAAAGTTAAAGTTCTTATATGTACTTATATATTCTTAATAAATTTGCCACTTACTCAAAACACAATTTCTTGCTGATTTTTTATTTATTTTAAAATGCAACCTCTATTTTTTGTGAATGTATCGTCACAGTATTATGATATACTTTGTCTATATCAAGCAAATAAAATGTTTGTTTATGTTCTTCATAAAATTATATAAACTGGTAATTAATTATATCTTGCATTAACATTATTTTTGTATGGTTGTTATTTTCGTTTTCAGTAAAACATATTTGGAATATGCATAGATATGATGTGAACCAATAGAACCATTAGTAATATTTAAACAAGATACTTGATTTCTTTCAAATAATAATGAAAAGAAAACTAAAAATAACGATAAATAATAAATAGCATTACCATATGTAACTTCGATATAATTAGTCCTTTTAAATTAAAAGCATGCAAACAAAAAAACAAAAATTAATAAAATAAATTAAAAATAAAAATATATGTCGAATATAAAAAGAAAAATTCACATTTTTTTTATTATAAAATGAATTTTCAATTCCATAATGTTGTATTGTATTTTGTAATATTGTCATATGTTTTGTTTAATAATAATATACAATTTCTTACTGGTATGGAAATATGTAGGTATACTAAAAATGATGTTTTATATATATTTTAAAAATATTATTTTTATTGTTTTTTAATAATTAACTATCACTTATTACAAATTAAATAAATTTATTTTAAATAAAAAACAATAAAATAACTATAACAATTAAAACATTAATTAACTTTATATATCTTTCAACAAAAATAAAACCAAATTTGATATTGTGTTATATATTTTTCTATTATAATAATTATTTAATCGGTAAATAATATTTTTAAATATATACTAATATGGTGATATAATTTTGACGAAAGAAGAGATGTATCGTGTATTATTTACATACTTGTAAATTAAATATTATAATATGTAATTACCCATACAAGTACCTATCTATAAAATAATTTTGTTCACAATTAAAAATATTTTTAATACCAATTAATCATATTAATAATACTTATATATAACTTATTAATAATGTCGTAACTTTTCTATGTACACTGTGTAAATTCAATTAATATAATATTTGAATAAATAACTTTTCAGTAGCGATTAACTGAAATAAGAACATCGTAAATACACATAAATGTGTTTGTTAAATTGTTTTGAAAATATTTAAGTGTGTATTCATATGTGTAAAATATAACTTTTTTTGTATTGAGTAAATATATAATGTCTTATAAAAAACATATATTAAATATAAGATATATTTAAATAAGATACATGTGTTTACTTTATTAAGAAAACTCTTTAAAAAATATTTATTTATAAAAGTATTCATTCTGACATGTCTTAGTTAAATTTTGTCTGATTTAGGGTAACAGATCAAGAAAAACCAATGAAGATATAATAAATTAGTTTGTTTTTGGTGTAATTTAATCTCATAGGATTAGGAGAGAAGTTTTCTGATCATACGTGATGTACAAACTTCATTATTTGAATACTTAGTCAGATATGAAATATATTGCACGTTTATTTGAAAAAAGTATGGTTGCCATTTACTTGATATTAGTCTGAAAGGATCAGGAGGACAGAAATTGATTCAGTGTTAATTAGCTTAAGCAAACGAAAATGCTTCTAACTATGACATATTTAACAGGATTGGAAATATATTTTTAACATTCACTTTAAGATCCATTTAGAATATTATTCAAATAGATAAATACTTCGTATTTTGTTTTAACATGGATCACACTGAGCACTGTTTATTCACTTGCTGTATTACTGTGATTTCGCTTTCATTGGAAGTAAGGTAGTTAAGGAAGAGGTTTAGACTTCTATAAGATAACTAACGATAACGTTAAATTTATTAACTGACAATACGTTGTGATACAAATGCATAAAACATGAATAGTATATTCCCCACAAAATTATAATTTTACTGAACATTTTTTTATATACCTATTATATATAAACAATCATATATATATATATTCATTCCTTTTATATATGTATATTAACGTAAGAACTAATACTTGTAAATGCCTCTCCTATATAATCGACTGTTAGTGTAAAGTTTAGGCATTGCTAATGATGCATTATATAGAGTCCGAAACATGTACAATTACTTAAAAATAAATGTGAAATTAAACTTTATATTTTTGTTTGTTATTTTGTATCAAATAAGTTGTATGAAAAATTTAAGTGATGATTTTTTTGTAAAATATTTATTGATAGAAGTTTATTAATGGTATTATTTATTCAATGGAAAGAGAAAAAGTATCGATGAATTACTTTTGCAGTGATTACATTATGTAAATAAACAATAGTTAATGTGATCCATGGTATAACTGGGTAAAAAGTATTTATCTATTTGATTCAATTAGAATTGAAAAGATTGGTTGCCATTTGAATGAGTTGGTTGGTTCGAATAGATCAGGAGGGCAGGAGTGTTTTCAGGTCATCGTGCTGTACTCGCTACGTCTCCCCGAGGATTGTGCTCACCCTCTCTTCCACGGCCACTTTGCGCGACTTCCAGACGAACTCGCAGACTGCTATGACGCACGCCACTCCCATGCCGCCCATCAGCACCACGAAAACTCCGCCCACGTTTGCCAAGCCCAGTTCGTTGGCTGCAGATGATGATTTTGAAGTTTCGTCCTGAAATTCACGAAAATAATAAAGTTATTAACTGAAAAATCTATTAAAATTGAATGTTAATTTATCTACTCATATCAGTCCGCATCTCAGTTTTGTCTTCTGTAAATGCCAAAATCTATCTGGGAGGGACACCCTCCAGGCCTAAGATCTATCTATCCAGATACACAACCCTAATTAGACAGTTCATAAGCGATGTGACTGTAAATATTTAAAAGTTATATGAAAATGAGTTTAATAAAATTATAATTTTGGATGGAAAATGTTGTTTAAATTATATACATTTCTATAATAACGCATTTTCGAAAATTAGATCCAGCCCCAAAAAATCTAGGAAACTTCACATATTTTGAAATATTTTTCCACAAATTGACTATAAATGACTACACCTTTATCTTTCAGTGTATAACTTGTATTTAAATAAGGATTTATAAAAGTATTGTATTAAAAAATAAATAAAACGTTTTGCTAAACAAGTCAAGAAGACAATATCTTTTTTTTTCTTACTTTACTTTACTTTTACTTTCAGTTATGCTCTCAACACTTACCGAATGAAAAATATGTCATATGTTTATATAATTTTCGCAAGTTATTCAGTAATAACGTACTAAACTTGGTCTTAAACGGTTGTCTCGTTATCACCGCATATAACTCGATGGGACCGTAAACTTACGTTTTACTATGAACCGCTAAAGCCTCGTTAAGCACCTACACGAAGACACTATAATTTTGTCATAATTTATTAACACGCCGAAAGCCTTTTGTGTCGTACCGCTCGAGGTTGCAAGCACGATAGCAATAAAAAGTTTTACGGGTTGATTATTACGGCACGTAGACTTGCAGGGTTAACTATAGAGGAAGATCATCAAATATGTTCCCACTCATCACCCACAAGAATCTTGCTTCTTCTTGCGTGAAAAATCTTGCTTAAAGTGTGAAATAATATATATTTATTATTGTCTTGCTTTATTATAAGGCAATACATGTTAATTTAATTAACAATACAAAAAATATCAAAACCTACCGAAATATTTATTTTCATTGCTTAATAACATTTAGATTTTTCCTGCAATTTTTTTTTAATAAATATATTCAACTTGCTCTTGTATTTGTATGGAATATATTAGGCAAATGCATGTCGATACAAAAAGAATGCTCATAATGACCTGAATATTTTTATAAATAGTATAAAAGATTACTATGAATAAAACTATGTAGTTGTGTTTGAAAAAACGTAGTAAAATAAGAACCACATTGATATACAAGGCATGTTATTTTATAATTGATCATTTTTGGTGAAATATTAAAAAAACGATAACATTGATTAACAAGTATTCTTATTTAAATTAAAATAGTTTTGTTTTAAGCGACATGTTTCGGCAAAAAGCCATAAAAAAATCTGTCAAGTGTAAGCTTAACGATTGTTTGAAATTAAAAGCTGTATTTTTTATGTAATTGCATGTAGGAGAGTACAGATAGTCAAGACCAGTGCACTCTATGACGTTCAGCCAGGGAGGCTGGATGCAGCATGCGGGTAACGTGTATTGTGTTCGTGTTTGTGTGTGGGTTGGTGTGATTGCAAGTGTATATTTATCTGTTTCTTGAAGAGATCCTGATTGTAAAAAGGCGGAAACACAGATGCTGAAAGAGCATTCCGAAGCTATAAATGGCAGCTATATTTACTCGTTTAATTATAAAAGTGATCCATAGTTATTAAAACCTACAAAAACATTTAACATATTTTCTAAATGATTTATATCTGTCTTATATTTTATAATTTGTTTACTGAAAAATATTAAAGGAATACAAACTCTGCAAGATCCTCCGCCTCGTTTCTCTTTCCACCAGCGCGTTTTGAGAATGTGAAGTTTTCCTTCTTCTTGAAGTTTGAGGACCGCTCCGCTTATCGCTGTGCGATACGGAGAGTCTAAAAGAAAACAAACTGTTATTTACTTGAGATTTATAACAATTTCATGTTACCCATAGTATGTGCCATACACAAATAATATATAAAAAGTCAAAGCAATATATTTTTGAGCATATATCTTACTTCTAGAATATGCTGTAGAATATTTATAATATTAAGTTCAATAAAAAGTATTTTATTTATTTATTCATAAAATTTTAAAGTTCTATTTGTAGTATAAGTAGGTATCAATATTTACTTTCTTTTACATCATATACAATTATATAATTACTTAAATTTTAATTTTTTTTAAATATATTTTTTGTACATATTTATGAAATTCATATTTCATAAACGTATTCACAGTGCTCTTCACCATCCGTATAAATAAGAACGTAATACCGTATATCTCTCTCTTATATTCTAGTCATTAAATATTCATTCCCTAGTTATTGGTGGAAGACAAAAGTCGTCCTGTAAAGACCACCCATTCATTGTAAATTCTTGTAATGATAAGGATGATGCGCGAATTTCAGGCTGCTGTGTATGACGTTGGCAGATCAATAATCCACATGCAGCGCAAATCCAAATGTAAATTAGTAAGCGTCATAGGATCCACAGATTGAAAACTTCAAAACCACTATCACAATCTGTATTCTTCTGTATGTGCTTACATACAAAAATATATCCCATAGTTTTCATTAATTACCACCACAAACGTCAGTTCTGCCTCCCGGAGTTCCGTCGAGTACACCATATTATACTCGGCCTTTAGCCACGAGAGAATCTCTGAAATTCTTTCTTTTTATCACTATCTATGGCATTTTTTTATGAAAACTCATGCAGGATAGCACAATCGGTCAAAACCAGTGGGATGTATGACGTTCAATCAGGACGAATACCTGTAGACGTTATTTCTAGATTGTAGCATGCATTTACCATTATGATATTTGGTGAATAAGGCTAAAGTTTCCTTACTTGGTGGCATGGCAATGCCGTACCCCTTGGAGTCGAGCATGCCGCCCACTTGCGTCAATTCGCAGTTGCGCTCTATGACGTACTCGATGGACGTAGACTCCATAAGGAAGGCATAGCTTCCCTTGCCTTTTACCACACGTTCCACGCCCTCCACATTACTGGACGTGAACACCGACGGACGAGCCGATTCCATGAAGCTCCACATGCGCTGGTACGTCGAAAAGTTTGAATCCTGAAACGATCAAATTACACGTTATATTCTCAGTATATTTAATGCATGAAAACAAGCTTAGAACTTCTTTGCAGCGTTTTCCAGAAAATGTATTGCATCAAAGCCGGTCGTTTTACAACGGGTTTATAATATGAGGCGTAAATTTATCTTAAGTTTGAAATTATGCGCCATCTATGGGGAAGATCTCCCAAAATTGCTATTAAATTTTAATAAACTTCAGTTTTATTTTATAAGCATTGTTACCAGTTTGCAAAACAAAATTGAACTTGTGTAATTTGAGAGTCAATTAGATGAAAAATTAAAATATAAAAGTTAAATAAAATATGCACTTTTATTTTCACTCAACTTAAATTACAAGCATATCCATGCAGTTTATAAGTCAAGATGTGTGAAACCTTAATATTATTCAAAATTGAATAAGAATCGATAATTTTAAAATATCACACAATCAAAGACTAGAGTGACACGAGAAATATGAATTCGTACAATCAAAATATCAATTAAAATGTAACGATAAGGAAAAAGATAGATTTTATTGTTTTTTTTTTTCACATTTTCTACCTTAAAAGAGGATATGATCACCACAAATAGACACTAGACGTTACAAGACCCTAAAAAATACTTAGATGTAGCGTTTTTAGGCGTGCATTAATCACATTTAAAAAAAAATGGTTATAAAACGTTTTTGAGAATGTTGAAAAAGTATATTCTGAAATTAAAGTATTTTTTTCATTATTTAAAAGTTATTATATATTTGAAGGATTCCTTTTTAAGAACATCATTATGTACCCAATTTGCCGCTTCAATAATCAATGGCCATTACGGAAAAGCTCTTGGCAATAGTATTTATCAATCTTTGTATATAAAACCTCTCTGTTGTAATTTTATACTAAGAAAATAATGATCAAATGTCAGCCTTTGTGAAACAAAAAAAAAAATAAAAAATCGATTTATTTCAATATTTTATATTAAAGTATATTTAATTGATTATTCAAGACAAGTTACATAAATAATCTGATACACGTAAAAATCAAGCCAATTTAAGTACAGTTTCTAGCCAGGTACACCGTCTTCTCTTACCGACTGAAATATGAATGCTGCTTTCTCTGTGATTCTTCACAAAGTCACACCATTGTATTCCTAGTATTCTACGTGAGCATACGTTATCAGATCACATTATATGACTGCACGTTCTTTGAGTGAGATGCACAGAAGAATGAGGTTAATACAAAAGTCTATAACGTTAAAATGACAGAAAGAAAAAATATTATTGTGCTATTTAAATATTTATTTAATTTCATAAGTATATTTTAATATACTAAAGAACGACAAAAAATTATGTATTCATGTTGTAAAATATGGTAGACTTCAATTTAAACTTGGCATTGACCACAGACAATACATTTATCCTGACAGTTAGCTTAAAATAAATATATATTGTTTTTATTTGTTAGATGAAAAGTTTTCAAGTAATCGCAAAAAATAAAAGCAAAGCACAATGGGTTGGTCGTGTGTAAAGTTTAACAAACTATAAAATTTACGAGTATTCTGTTTTCTCTTCATCTCCAAAGTATTTCCCAATCTTTACAGAATGGAAACAATTTTTATCATAGGCCAATTTAACACAAGTAATCTACAGAGTATTGTTGATATTTTTATATTCAGCTGATACACATCCCTTTCGTCATGAAAGAACAAAATTTTAATCAAGAATATTGGAATATACTTAAAGTTTTTATATTAAGGAACACAAATAGATTCCACAATAAACTTCCGACAAAATAACCAGTGTTAAACCAAAAAAAAAATCGGTTCGTATTTAAAGGTGATACAATAAAATTGCGCGAATTATTTCAATAATTAAATATTTTATGAGCCACTGACAATTAATTGACATAAAAAAACACCGTGTTGCATATGTTTACAGTACACAAGTTTATTTATTTGTTCTTGAAGTTATTGTTGAAATAAAATTATCTATAAGGTTTTTTATTTTTTCATCTTGGCCCAACATCTATGGCTCGTGTGCTGCTCAGCATTAGGTTTTCGGATGTGCAGCTAGTCAGTCACATGAAGTAGGATATTAGGTGTGAGACGCTTTGCCAGTCTTCAAAGTCTCACATCAGTGACTCTCCTTCTGCCGAAGCATGGCTCACCGATTTGTAATACTAGCAACACGCACATGACGACTAAAACTATGGTGTCTACAATAGTTGTCAGTTCAACTTTCATGCCAATCATCACTAGATTTGCACAAAATAGCTAGTATATAAATATGTTTTATTATTTTTAGATGAACTTATATTTTTGTTTCACTTTTACTGTGCTTAAAGTAGAATAAGTCCTTAAACTTAAGGGTTCAGTTAGTTTTGACTATTTCCTGTGCAATATGTGAATCTCGTTGTGTCTGTATTGTATTGTATTAAAATATAGTATAATGATTGAAACATTGCTGAAAAAGGCGAGGTAAAACATTTTTCAAAGACTCTTGCATCGTGCATCTTCATAAATAAATCAGTTTGTCTTACCCTGAAGAAGGCCGCCGTTGAGCCGCCCCTCAGCGCTCCATACTTGATCTTGGTTTGCTTGGCCAAGTCTTCGGCGCTCTCGATGGGTGAGTCCATACGTTCAACAGTCAGGAAGGCAGCCAGGTTAGCCGTGTACGAGGATATCATGATCAGCGTAAAAAACCACCACATGCCGGCTACCATCCGAGTGGAGACGGCCCTGAAACGCGACAGGAACGACGGCTTTTGCATCAAAGACTTCAAAGAACTCGTGTACACACAAAAGTGCATCCAGACTATGCTG
This sequence comes from Glossosoma conforme, assembly GCA_022606575.1. Lineage (NCBI taxonomy): Eukaryota > Metazoa > Arthropoda > Insecta > Trichoptera > Glossosomatidae > Glossosoma > Glossosoma conforme. The sequence continues at coordinate 226,909 of JAGTXR010000014.1, read as the reverse complement.
ATATGTGCCATCTGGCAATGATGAATGGCATTGCAGGGAGTGGAATTATTTTTGGCCTGTGCCATACGGGCGATAGCATATACAGACATAAATGCGCCTTAAAGATTCATTATTTTTTTAAATTAAACAAAGATGCTAAAGTTTACCATTAAATGAAAAACAAACGTCTTGAAAAAATTTTGTCTTGAAATATTTAACTTTTCGATATTTAAATGGATCTCAAAGTGCATGCTTAAAATTTAAATAACAATATATTGAAGCGTCTCACTTCTTTCTTTATTATCTCATTGATTTGTATTAAATAAGATTTATAAATAACAAATTGTAGACTGTACGTATATGTGGCATACAACATGCAACGATGAAGCATGCGTTATTGTCGAACCTTGCTTCTTAGTGAATGTTTAATATTTGAAAATTATATAAATATATATTTTATATACATTGTATTATAATCATTGTAATGGCTTCTAACGTGAATAATATATTTGTTCGTGGAAAATTGAATTGAAGTTATTAATTTAGAATATAAAAGGTGTTATATTTTATTTGTAAAATCAGACTATCAATCAAATAAATATCAACCTTTAAATAATTTTCATGGTGTATGGTAAGATCTCTAGATTACATGGATCTTAGATCACTTGTTTGAACACTGCACATGTTCCTTTCATTCCATTTGCCTCAATTTTAACGGTTTTAATTAAGAAATTATTTAAATATTGGGGAAAATAGATTTAATTTGCTTTTCACTATATTAAATGCCACACAAGTAACTTTAATAAATTCAAATATATTTATTATGTGGTCAACAAAATATGTACAGTAATTAATTTAAGTAATTAAGTAATCAATATTTATAATATTGCGTAGTATTTATTTGATGAAATGTATATTTCTCTGCTGTTATAAAAATAAATTTTACTTTTGTTCGCAAATATATACATCACTTAAAAACACATTACAATATTTACGAAAAGTAAATGAATAATTTTCTCATCAAAATATAACTCATAAATAAATCAACCTATATAAAAATAGTAATAAAAGGGTTAGAAGGATGTGCAGCAAAATTTTGACAAAGCGTTTTTCATAACATTTGTTAGATTCACAATAAACAAGTGTCAAATAATATTATATAAAATTAAATGTTAAACTGGCATTCTTTTTAAAACAGCATCAAAATACACATGCCAGTAACGTGTTAAAATTGGTGTTTTAAAATAATCGTTACAATGTACTCAAGTTCTTAGGTGTTGTATCGATAAGTTTCCCATTCACAAGCAGATAACAAATTCCTATTTTCAAAATACGTTGTACTTAAAATCGTTTTTTTCAGGCTTAAAAGTATTTATTAACATACATAAAAATGTATTATTAATGAATTTTTTAATTTTTATTAGAATATTATTTTATTATTTCAATATTCTAATCTACTTTTATAGATTATTGACTATATTACAATATTATTATTGCCAAATATACATAAAATTCTTTTTTTCAACGCCAGTAACGTCAAAATAATCGTTATCATCGTAATGTGTCGCTATAGTATATATTCAAGTTCTTAGGTGTTGTAAATCGATAAGAATTTAATAAAATATTCACAAAATCAGATAACAAATAGTCAACGCAAGTATTTTCAAAATACGTTGTACGGTTAAAATCGTTTTTTCATTGGCTTAAAAAGAATTTTATGTATAGTATATGTATATTTAAGTAATAATGAATTATTATGGTAATTGAACGTTTTTATGTATAATTTTCATGAAATTTGTACAATGTCCTATCAATTCCAACGACCATACGTGACGTATTAAAATAAATCTTCAAACATTCTAAAAGCTTGTAAAAACGTTGCCTTTTTCTTACTGAGAATGCTCATTTCAATACGATTAATTTTGTTTGGATTTTAATGATTATTTTTAATAAACCCTAATAATTAAATCGCTATGGACATTAATTTGTGTCTAGTTATGTTCGTTAAATGACATAACGATTCAATAAAATTTAATTTAAATGACAATAATTGACAATTGTTTCATTCACTAACAAAGCAATTGTTATAAAATAAGGTAATTGTTTCGCAATTATATTACGCACATATTATAATTATATTCCATAAAATATAATATTACGTCCGCTTAAACTCATATGCTTTTTGAACTTTTTTGAAATTTAACAAAAAAATCGAATATAATGCGAATATTAAAACAAATATAAGGACTAATATTTCCATGAATGATGTCCTAGGATTATGTACTACTAATTTTTATCTAATCGTGTTTATTGGCGTTTCTTTAGATATATTTGGAAATATTTTTTTTGTATACTTCCACCATATTTACAGAAAAGTAATGTATTTAAATAAATTTTAATGATATTAAGATCTTATATTCTCACTACATATGATCTAATCTAGATTTGTCAAGTCCAGCGAACTACCAAATAATAAATAAGAAATCTCATAAACCACTACATTTTTTACTCCATAAAATAAGATAAAAATAAAAAATCTTAATAATGGTTTTGTTGACCAAAAGAATACTATTTTGCTTCGAAATTCCGCAAATTGAATTTACAGATTATCATTAATATAGCTATAAATATATAAAAAGTGTGTTTTTTTTCATTAACATTTCAATATATAAATATATTTAAACATTTTCTTTGTGGGCTGCTTGTTAGAGAAAAATAATCGTGAAAAAAGTAAATGTGAAAATATGTGCGTAAGTTTCATAGCCAAATGATTAATGGATTTTGGCGTATAGAGGCGTATTGGGAAATTTTATTGTTTCCTTATATATCGACCTTTGTATAAAAAGATATCCAGAGTTGATTATTTTGTAGAAGACAATCACCTCACTAGGTCAGTTAAGGAATAATAAATTAAACTATTTTTGGTTTGCTCTGCTTGTGAATGGGATATTCGAGTGTGGTAGCAAACAGTGGAGGTCTTGTCGTGACTTACTTCGGCGCTATATCGGAACCTTGCTGCATTAGGGATCCTATGGTGAACCACAGGGAGTTCAGGAGTGAGAACTGGTTTTCCAGCACCTGAGCCTCGTCCAGACAGGGGTGGGGGTTGTCCCACTCGTATGGGCTGAACCTGCAGCCGGGACAGAACAGGGCAGGTTAAAAACAATGCGGGACAGAACGAATACCGGAAAGAAAAAAGGGGATTTTGCAAAAATATTTGTTTTTCAAAAATAATGGTAATAATGCCCATTTTTATTTTCCAAGTATTCATAAAATATCATCGGCATATGTCATTATACTCATAAATTCAAATCTCCAAAAAACTCTTAATTTTGCGTTATCTAAACATGCATCTTGTTGAGAAACCGTTATTCACATAAATGATGCCTTTGATTTGTGAATTTTGAGTACCTTATCGGATATTATATGTTTTTTTTGTAATACTATGTTATTATATATGTTTTTCAATATTCTTAATACTTCATAAAATACCTGACATTTATTTAACTTTGATTAATTGGTTTAAAAATTTTCATTAACGAATTTCATTACTTTTATGGGCTTGCAAGTATATTTGCTTCCAAGACTGGTAATATACGCAGTTTATACGAAACCACAATCTCATTTTTGTGAATCACAGTATACGTTGAATATATACAGATAAATTAGATTGAAATGGAATTCTCGAGTCATAAAAAATATGCCAATGATATGCAAGACTGGGAAAAAATAACAAAATAAATTTGAAACACTTAAATTTCCCCGAAATAAAACCAAGCACAAAGTCATGAAAGAATATCAAAACCTTAAAAAGTTGTTATTAAATTGATACTCCTATGATACAAAACGTATTTACTTGTGATAATTACGAGTATATATTTTTTTATTTATTTAAATCAAGTCAATAAGAGATACAATTGACATTGAAGATGGTACAACTTCGTCAAGAGATTTAAATATTCTTTCAACACTTTTTGGCATATTCATCGTGGTATTCTTCTTCTGTCGTCTCTCCTTACTTGGGTAGGAAGTCACAGCTCTGCTGCATGAGAGAGCCGATGGCAAACCATAGGCAGTTAACCATGGAGAAGATGTTCTCCAGCCGCTCAGGGTCCGAGGGGTTGCATGGGTTAGGCTTGTGCCACTCGTAGGGGGTGAACCTTGCATTGTCACAGATCAGATGGATAAATCAATCGTGTCTTCGTAAATTATTTTTCTAATCGCCTTATTCATAAGCCATGCAATAAATAATTTAGCTATTACTGATTTTAAACCAATTAAAGGTAAAAAATATGTAGAATGTTTTCCACTTTGTTTTTATATAGGTTTCGCTAAAAAACTGTTGTTAAAGCTACTAAAATACATAAAAGAACATCGCGTTTCATAACTGTTCACAAACAAACAAAGCTTGTAGTTCAAGTGAAACCACAGACATAAACAAGGTAAAAAAAAGGTAATTTAACATAGATCTTGTTTTTGATACGGATAATATGTTATAAATATTAAAATAAAGGAAGAATTAGAATATTTTATAATATTTTATTATTTTGCTATTGTTTGGTCAGAAGCATTTAGTTATGAAATTATGAATCGTATGAATGATATATTGGTTTTTATTTTTAGTACAAAAAACATTAACAAAAAAAGTATTTATGATAATAAGTGTAGTTATTAAATTAATAATTTGAATATATATTTGATTGAATTGAAATAACTGTATGTTATTTATTAATTTTTCACTCGAATAGTTAATGTCCTTGGAAAATTTTGCTATTGTTTGTAAATTTTCTTCACTTCAGTAGTATGTTTACAGTAAACATAAAAAATACGTTTCCAATTATTACTACTAAACAAATATTAGAATCAGAAAAAAATAATCAGAAAAGTCAATATGTTGATCTTATACGTCATATAATTATGTTTTAGGGAGTAATTAAAAATATTCGTACAGAATATTGAATGAAGGAAAGCAATTATTAATTCCACGTACCGGGCTAATATGAAGAGTAGCACGGAGACTCCCAGGTAGGCTGTTGCCATGTAGATCCAGACGTCCAGAGACAATGGTGATAGAAAGGAGAAGAGATTAGGAGGCTGTTTGATGGGCTTGCGGTACAGTACTGAGATGCCCAGGTTCATGAAAGGCATCGTGAAGTCCACCATCTGCTCCCTGAAAACAACAAAAATATTTCAACGATGATTCAATGCATATATCTCACGGTGACAAAATTCACGATAACCTGAAAATATAGAGAATTTATTTTAAATACCTGTTATGTTTGTGGCATAAAAATACATATAAAACCTTATTTGTAAGTAGAATTCATAAATTCAAAACAGGTTGTGACAATGCCACCTTCAAAAATAATTATGTTTTAATAATTGTAAGTTATATTAAAACTTCAATTTTCAATTTATTTTTTCCCCTTACAGAAACATTACAAATTTGAACAACTCAATTCGTTTCTGAAGTAAAATAAGAATTCATCCTAAAAATAAAAATAAAATACTTTATATACAAATATAGGTACTTATGATTAAGTTCTAAGATCATAGTAATGGAGACAAGGAACAGAAGGTCCCAATGCTCATCAAACAGACGATGCCAACAAATTATTTCTCCAAAGAAACTCGTGGAGTTCATGTCTGAGTTGGGCCTCCCTTACGTGAAATATATCAACATCTGAGGCGATTTCTTAGAGGAATAGTCTCGAATGACTGTCACATGCTGATAGACTAGTTATCATCAAATTATTGATGTTAAGCAACATTGGACACAGAAAGTACTTTGACAGTAACCACTAAAATACACTGATTGTCGTCTTTTGTGTAGTTTATGCCTCAAAAAGATTTTTGTCTATCACTCAGAAGCATCCCGTTAACAAATTAATTTCCTTAAAAATAATAATTGATGAACTTTCAAATGTGTCTGAGATATTAAAGTGTTTTAGTCACTCAGTTGTCTGAAAGATTTTGAAAACTTTATATGTTTTATTAAGTAGTATTTTGAAGCAGGTGTCAACGATTCTTAAATGTTTTTTAATGCTTTATATATTAAAACTAGTAAATATATAGAATATAGAAAATAGTAAATATAAAAAATTGAACAAACAATTTTAGAATGGGCTTAAAGTAATGTAAAATCTAGATGCATAATCTAATTATTGAACATTTTCAAATATGAAAACGTATACTATGAACGATCGTCATTTTACTATAAGAGGTTATTTCTGTATACATATCGCATAATTTTATAAAAATTTATATTAAAAAGATCAATCCTGGCGTTATTAAACTTATATACGGTAAATAAAAACCTTCTATAAGTAATTAAGGCTTCGCGTACAATCCCACATTAAATAACGTCATTTCGTACGAAAATCGTCATCGCTTAAGCGCTCCCGTAAATAAGTGGCTTCCTGAACACCAGCCGACGCAAAAAGCTCGTAGGCAGTTTTCAGGATCGACCCAAACGCGCCGTTTAATAGTTTAAGGGGACAAAGCCTGAAGGCATTATTTCGCGAGAGATTTACGCGTGAGACGATACTGTTGTACAGGCTGAGAGTGGACCATTACAACGTTACGTTTAAGTGTACTGAAGTAATGCTGAATTAATGCCAACCGGGCAAAGTGGCGAAATATATATTTATATGCGAGTATAAACTGTACAACCACTTAAGTTATATTGCTTGAAATAATTTATTTTAAGTTTAATAAAAAATACATTCATGTTGTTGAAAAAATAATTATATATTTAATACGAGTACATCTAAAAAATTAATATACACATGAGTATAATGAATAATGACGTAGGATATACGTAAATAAATCAATGAAGAATTAGCATTTTTTTCTTCATGTTCATTACATATTAAAAGAAAATAGCTGCTTTGAATTTTTGTCTCAAAGCTCAGTCAGTTGCCATTATTCAAACCTTATTTCAAGTCATTCATGCATCCCTCCACTGTGTGAACCTAAGTTCCCGATAGTTTATTCTACGAGACCCTAGAGTAATTGACAGGTGAATCTGATGCATATATAGGTATTTGAAAATATTATTTTTAGAATATTGGATAATAAAGCCGACGTATTTGCATAATTAACACTCAAAAAAGAGCTACAGAAAACTGAGAACCCAGTCAGAGTGACAAAACGTACTTTTGATGCAAATACAATTAAATTACAGTGAAAAAAGGAAGGGAACATTTGAGTTTGTTTTTCTTTTTTCAAATATTCGAACATAGTTAAAACTATAGCATATTTAAAAAAAGAATGTTGTTTTTACTGATCAAAAAACGATATAAAAATTTATTTTTTATTTTAAAGTTATTGTTTAAGGATGTCATTATATAATATTCTTTAAGGCCAACATTTTTATCACAATGTACTCCTATAATTTGTACACGTTTATCTTGTTTGAAAGCGAAACAAATCAAATTCTTTATTAACTAACTTTTGGGTGAAATTTTTCATTGTTTCTCTTAAGAGGACATTTTTTATTATGCTTTGATACTTTTAATAAAAAAATCTCAACATAAAAGAAACGAGCCATATTTCGAAGAATTGGGTTAAGAAAATTACCCATAAAAATTAAACGACAGGAGATGAAAAATATATTCGAAAAACTCTGAAACGTGAAAATACTTTCAGGCGTTCTTACGTAGGACGTAAAGACACTCCATACGCATTTAAGGCTGTATTTGAATTTATGATTTCATTTCTTTAAACAAAGCTGCGTTTTTTATTATTTATATAATCATTAGGTGGGAATACGAAATCAAATGTATTTAAAATAATTCATATTTATTTTAGGCCCTTGTCGTAAAAATATCTTGAATGAGTTGAATAAACGATTATTGTATTATAAGGATTTTTTTTTATTAGAATATTATTTTATTATTTCAATTTTCTAATCTACTTTTACAGATCATTGACTATATTACAATATTATAATTAATTAAATAAACATATACTATACATAAAAATCTTTAAACGAGTCAATTCGTTCAGAAAAAATATTGGCAGGAGCGGGATGCGAACCGCGGACCTTTTTAACCAACTTTTTGCCCAGGTAATTATACCGCTCGGCCACCGGCCATTTTTTCCGCCTTGAGCTGACTCGTTTCGTATCCTCTATATAAGGTTATCATCGTATGGTAGATGTCGCTATAGTATATATTCAAAGTATGTATATTTTAATTTTTTATTTTTTATTGAATGAATTGACTCGTTTAAAGATTTCTATGTATTGTATATGTATATTAAATTGATTATTGTATTTTTTCATAAATTTCCATCTCATAAAATCTTACTTCTTAAACATTTGTGTTAATTTGAAAAATACTTCTTTGTTGTGGCATTTTGTAACAATAATATAACTAACTAGTAGTCAATATGGTTATTCCGGAACCGAGATCGCGGTCCCAAAATAACGGCATCACCTTAAATCGTGATGCCGGAATACCAAGGTACTGGCATTGAGGATAAATCCAAAGACTGAAGTTGAGTTGATACTGATTTATTTGATAAAAGGCCCCCTTTTATACCCTTAGTCGACAACATGAGTAAGCATTTATAAAACCAATATTAATACACTGCACCTCGTACACCGCAAATTTCTCGACACCGTTTGGACCTTGATCTCTTCAATTTACATAGACTGACATATTATTAGGATGATCAATGCTCCGTATTGATGCGTAAACATTATTTATTTTATAAAATAATATTAAATACATTGAATTTCATACACCGCAAATTCCTCGATGCCTGTTGTTTTGGACATTGATCCCCTCGATTTACATAGAGTGGCAAAATGCCCTCTGTCGTACTTGACTGTATGCATCTGAGATAGAGTTTGATTATAACAATTGCTTTAAAAGACTTTTGAATGTTTTATACAAAATAATGATGTTTAACATAACGTTTTAATCATGGTCGAATAAGAACAATTTTAAAATATATATAAACGTAATGTCGTTGTTATAGTGAGAAAAGTAAGTCAAGCTTAAGAAAACACATTTAAGTATTTAAATTAAAATTGTAAATCATCAAACACTGCAGTATGTATTGTGTTGAATCAAATAAATTTATAGTAATTTTCTACTTTCGATATGATGACAAGATATATATGGTTCAAAAACATTAATCTTGTTAAGAACACTACATTAACTAGATAATTACAAGTAAATGCTAGAATTGATTCACTATGCAAATTTTTTTTCGGAATAATTAAAAAGTCTCACATCAATAAGTTAAAGTATTGGAACAAATAGTGGAATAAAAATATATTTTCTGTAAAATTATGAAATTGAGATGACTCAAATGATGAAAAGCTATTAATTAAATTTTCTCAGAGGATATGGAGCCTAGAAAGGTAAAGTCAGTCTTGAACAGCATATCAAGGTTCAATGAATTGTTTTTTTTTTTGGGTGTAATTTGAACCAGATTCGTTTAACATCATAAACAATATACTCGTAGTTTTACAACCAAGCTTAAAGATTAGATTAATTAAGGCTGAAATTAAATCCACAGCCTGGTATCCCCTTGAAACGGCCAATTAGCCGTCATAATGACAATGTTACCATGAGCAATTAATTATAGGCTTACCTCGCACATAATCAATAATGAATGATAATTAATTCGGCTAATGATCGGGAGGCTTTTTGCGAAGAAAGATAATACCCTAGCGATTATAACAATTTCATGTTGATCGAATTACCAGTTAACTAATGGAAATACACAACGGGCTGTTAGTTTGTAATAATGACAAATTTGTAAGACTTCTGGAGATCTCATTAGGATCTTATTTATAAGGTTATAAGAAACACTAAGCCCTTACGCCTGACCAGGATCTGATTTTTATTATTACTGTTTAATAGAATAATATTCTTCTTCTCTACAAACGCATTCCAAATTTGTTGTAATAATGTTCAATAATACCAATTCAATAGTGGAAGACCATCCATAGGCTTCTCCGACATAGTCGGAGGCGAGGCTATGGTGGATCTATGTGGTGGGTAGGACCTCATAGCTGAGATGGTGGTGGATGAACCGATTTGGCGGTCAACGGCAGCTCTGTAGCTTTCCAAGAAAGCTACTGGCTTTGCGTCAGGTAGCAACCGACAGTAAAAAAAACCGCCAAAAAAATCCATGATACACGATAAGAAGACCTGGAAGACCACAGGCAACCTTGACTGCAACTGTACACAAGGATCTGAAAACTCTGGGCATGACCGAGAATGCAACGCAGTACAGATAGACATGGCGAATTTTCACAAGGAGAGCCGACCCTAGATGATGGGAAATGGCAAGGCTAAAGAATGGGAATGTTCAATAAAACATATTTTTTTTTAAATGTACTAAATAAACATGTATATTTACCGTTTCTACTTGGTAATGTATATATTAACTGTGTCTCTTGGTATAGTATATTTTAAGAAGAATCTAGAACCTTTCCGTCTATTTTTAACAAAGTGCGAATATCAAAAAAACAACTTTCATATTATTTGGTAATTGGAAAATTTTAGGATGTAATCAGAGTATAGAAAGTATGGCTTGAAGATGAAAAAGATATTCTTCGTTATTCAAATTCAATGAAAGAATAAATGTTTTCATAATTGCATTCCATAAACTGATTCTCTATTACACTTTGGATTTTTGAGTGAAAGTAGTTTTTCACGACAATAAATATATTGTTAAAAAATTATGTCTTAAATATTGAATTGCTTTTCGAGTTTTTATAATATTAAATTAATTTAAGCTGGTCAAGACCAGTGCACTCTATGACGCTCAGCCAGGGAGGCTGGACACTGCATGTGGGAAACATATGTTGTATTCTTGTTTGTGTGTGGGTTGGGGAGTTTGCAAGTGTATATTTATCTGTTTCGTGAAGAGATCCAGATTGTAGGAAGGAGGCAACACAGACGCTGGAAGAGCATTCAAAAGTTTACCGGTGGCATTAAGGAAGGAACTTTGGAAACTGCCAGTCCTTGGTCGACACACATTAACCGTGTACGGATGTTCGGCAAGTGTAAGACGAGTTTATCGGGTTGTGGGTGGGTGCAGGTGGAAATAGTTCTTTAAGTTCTAAAGAGCAGCGACCGTGGTAATAACGGTAAAAAAGGCTAAGTGAACCAATCTTACGTCTGTGTTCCATTGATTGCAGGTTAGACGTAAGAGTATCATTGTTTTTCAAACATTAAATTAAGTTGATAACCTTTATGTTATTGTTAATTTTGTGTAAAGTTAATTTTGTTATTATAACAAACTTGTAAATATTCACGTATCTTTTAAATATAATCTTTAACTGAAGCGTCTCCTTTCATTAAAATGCAGCATTTCATAAACACACTCTGAAAACTTCTCGAGCTTATTGTCTGCTCGTGATATGACGACACAAAAACATAGCTGAATTAAAATTATGAATTTTCAAACACTACAAAGAAATGACGTAAATAAACAGAGAGCTTTATTATGATGTCGGTGTTTCATTTGTTTAAACTTGAGCAAGAAGTCTAGACATCGGTGCGCTCAAAGCATTTTCAGACGTTATTTGAGGCTCACCTGAAGGATTACCTGGGGAGGTATTTGCATGCAGCACCAAGTTCTTCAGAGGCCGACAGCGCGGAAGTGTTTAATTACTTTATGCTTGTTAGCGCCAGGTGAGGAGAGCTTCAATCTCGCGGGAGACGCGGCCATACTCAAAGAGACAAGTGACAAGTAGTTGCATTGGTAATACGGGATTAGTTTCCGACCTCTCATTTACGGAATTGAGCATTTGATGTACGTAACACGTACTTTCTCGGTATTCACTATTTCCTTGGGCAACTCGCAACAGCTTTGACTGCGCGGCTGTCGACTTCAAAGGCTTGCGGTAAATTAATTTTTAAAGACATTTAAACATTTTTTGCGTAATTATGCACAGGTACATTTTGAATATCAAAACATTAATTTTATTAGTTTTGCTATCTATGGTATTTGCTCATTATATATATATATATTATAAATGATTTTAATTAGTGACTAAAATCTTTTACCAAAACGGCATAGGTATGTATGTAACTGCATATTAACATAATATTATCACATAACCACACGGCTCAAATCAAGAAGAAGTTTCCTACAGTCTAAAACAAAACTGGTCATACCTGAGGCCACCCTGCGGCTGAACATGTGGAGAAGCGCAACTGAGGGGAATACTTGGATTGCCCCGAAAGATGACCTAGCCCCTGGACAAGACCAAGGGTGGAATATATGGAGGTCCCTTAACAGACTTCGGACCGGAGTATGCAAGACGAGGACACAAATGAAAGCCTGGCAGTTTTACAGCGGACCGACTGAATGTGACTGCAGCAGACCCTGTCACACCTTCTGGAGTGTGCGCTGTGCCCGAATAGCTGCACCCAGGAAGGCCTGATGATGGCCAGAAGTAACGCCATCGACGTCGCCCACTTCTGGGCAGACAGGATCTGACACTGTTGTTTCCGACACGATTATATATAACTGCATATTTATTTACGTTTTCGTCACTTATTTTTTATTTCTAATTTGGTTGTACATTTTAATGTTAAATTTACATGCTAAATTTTATTTTAACACAGATTTGTGAATATGTAAGTGCAATACAAAATATTTATTAAATAATGTAATTATGCTATATTATTTTTGATGATTGCTTAAATTAGTTATTATAAATGAAGATCATCAGACGGTCAAATAAAGTCTGAAAATAAAAAATGTAAAATTACAAGCATCCAAAGATTTTTTTTATTTTTATTAATTAAATGTTTTGTTATTTAATAAATAAAGGAAGATAGGCATCTAGTAGGAACCATCTCAGAGAGGCGAGTCCGATGGATTGGTCACACCATGCACCACGATGGTCTTCTTCACATTGTGGAAGGGATGGTTGAGGGTAGAAATGCAGAGGGCGCTCGACGGTAGTATTTGCAGCAAGTGTACAAGGACAGGAGTTGTAGCTCTTATGCTGAGCTGAAGATGATTGCAGAGGATCGAGAAAAATGGAGATCGAGATGCAAGATTTTGTTGCAGCAAACCAATCCACCGGATTGATACTACGAAGAAGTATTTAATAAAGTGTATATTAACATTATGAAAATAATTGTCCTCGTAAGTTGCTGTAATAAAAATCTCGTTTAATAACTGTATCTAAAAGAAATAGTACATATCATGGTTTCGTTAACTCCTTGCACTTCATTCAGTGATGCCTATTTCATTTGTAGGTAAAAACACGATTGTTTATAAGATTATTACTGAACATTAACGCAGAGTGCACAGAATTATGTGTGCTTAATAATTACATATTCTATTAATGAAAATCATATAATTTAATCCACATTATAATGCGCTAAAAGTTAATCAGTATTTATTTAATATTTTACACGTATACTCAACCTAGTTTACTGTCAAGTATGCGAAACGATCTCAAAGCGAAATCTTTTCGTGAATTCAAAAACGTCATTTTTAAGCTCTTCGCTTTTATAAGATATTTTAATTTAATTGCGTACCCAATAATGATTATTATTTTTTGGCTTAGTGTATAAATATTGGTTCAGGTACGCTGAAATAATTTGGTTTAAAATTAGAATAACTTTGAGTGAAAAAATTTCAGCCTCGAGGAGAACCTTCGCGCATATCCCATTTCACGAACAGTGCTCGCTGGTGACAGAGGATGAAACAACACGTAACGAGGGTCGCACGTTTTGAGATGAGTCACAAGACACGGCCACTACCCGAGTAACAATGGCGGAACTAAAAGCCTCCCTGATGGATTAACAATCTTCACATTCTTTCTAAAACATATTTTTTCATTAGCAAGTGTCTTCTTTTTTTTATCAAAAATAGTTTTAATTACTTTATGCAACGAGGTTATTTAATCGCATTATTTTGTGGCAACTCGTGTGATTAGGTGTATTGATAGCCGGTAGTTGTATGTACGTGGATCAGTAACCGCTAAATTACTGGGAAATGCAAAACAATATTGGATATTTTGTACAAAATCTGTTTAACATTGCTTTTTTGTAATGAAGTATTCATTAACGCTTTCAAACTTTTGTGCAAGCTTTTTTTTATAGTAAAACATGCATCATGATTTAGAAAATAAATTATATATCTCTCTCTGATGACGCTGCAGGCCATAAAACACGTAAATATACAATATCACTATTATTTAAAAATGTCAAAATGAGATTATTTATAAATAATGCATATGACGTAAGCCAAAACATGCCGTCGTATAATAAAAAAATGTGGAATTATTTGTTGAATTTTTATTTTTATTTTGATTTTATGGAATTCCATCAATAAGTACCAAAAAAAAAACACTGCGACAAAAGTAAACAATAATTTTATTTCATTATTCGAATCGAATTTATACTTTTGGTTAATTATAATGCTTTCAAAAATATTTAGCTTGCTATTATACATATCATAACTACTGGCATTACTCACAAATCGAGCAAGAAAATAACTCCATTTCAGTTTTATGTATAAGCATTCTAACCTGTCGAAGGTGATGGTGAGATCCGCTATGGCAAGATCTGCTCTCTGGTCCAGCAGCTCTCGCACCATTCCATCCCATTCTCTCGTCTCCCTGTTGAAGGAACCGTACCGTCCATCAGGCACCAGCCTGAACGTGTAGTTGAACATCAGGATGCGCGATATCTCGTGGATCAGATCGATTCCGTAGCCTTCGAACTGTGCGTTTCCAGTCAACTTCTCGCTTGCTTCTTTGCGCATGCAATATGGCGAACTCTGAAAATAAGAAAAAATATTATTGGTCAGTTTTTATTGTCCATCCCTTGTTTTAAAACATATCTGCGAATATGTTACTAACGTAATATATTCACCTTCGAAAATATAATGTTATAAGACCTCCAAAGAAATAACCAAGGGGTTTGAAGAGACAGCACTGTAGTATTTCAGGCATGTTTGGGTGTTTGTTTACCAGTATTTTTTTAAAGAGAATGAATGACAAACAAAAAACTCACTAAGCATTCAACAAGTGATCCTATGGGGCGGCTAAGTTTAAACAAATTGTCAACAGACGGTTGCATCAGGCGGCGACCCATTCATGTTTTGTTTCGAGTCCAATGTTGCTTAACTTTTCTTATAGAACGAACTTGCTATTTTTTTATGAACACATACAGGAGAATACCGACAGATGGTGATAGTAATTCTGATGTCTCATTTGTGGAATTATATGACGCTTACCATGTTGCATATGGCTAAGCGCTGCATGTGTAGTGTTGATCCGCCAACGTCATAGACTACATCCCGAGATTCACGCATCATCCTTATTATAACAAGAATTTACTATGAACGGGTGGACTTTTACGAGACGATTTTCGTGTACCACCAATTTCAATTAATAGGTTATGACTGGCATTTTATGGGTGAGGTATCAAATTCACACCAACCAGAGGTATTTAGAGCTCAGAAATCGATTGTTATTTTTTATTTTTTTTAATCTCCGTCGGGGATCGAACACGACCTTTGGCTTGCAAAGCAAACGCTTTGACCGTTGAGCTTTACCCGCCGGCTATTTTCGATAGTCAATTATGCCTAATATTAAAATAAATAACTTAATTAAATCATTACATATTTATATACATTTTTACGTCGATTACATTATATTTACGATTTTTATTTATCTTTAAGAAGTTATTCATGCTTTTTGATTTAATTTTATAAAAATTATTTTCAATGTTTGAATTTATAAAAAATATTCCATCAAAAAAATATTGTTATTCCATTTGATTTAATTTTATTAAAAATATTTTAAATTCTCAACAATACATTTGTTAAAGCAATGTTCAAGATGTATGAAATTACTTTTATTTACATAAAAAACGATAAAATACAAACAATAATATTCCATCAAAAAATATGTACGAGGAAATACGCAGAAGAACTCAAGTAGTGGATGCTACCCAACGAATAGGCACACTCAAGTGGCAATGGGCAGGACATATCTGTCGAAGAGACGACGGTCGATGGGGAAGAAAAGTATATTATTAAATACATTTTTAAATTCGATTCTCGACAATACAATTGTTAAAGTAATGTTCAAGATGTATGAAAGGACATTTATTTACATAAAAAACGATAGTAAATACAAACAATAGTAAACAAAAAGTGAGATGTTATTTTGACAAAAGATAGATAGATAGATAAGACATAAGATTTTATATTACATAGATTATTTTAAACTGATAATAAAAACATCAATAAAGTTCAAATTTCCTTGATTATGTGTCTGCAAGTGTAGGTAGCTGTGATTTATTTTGACTGTCTTGAAATGACACAGTTGACAATGGAATGGGAGCTTTTTACAGAACAAGAACACCGTTGAGCAGTCCCTTGATAGCAATTTCAAGAGTTTTTGTTCGATAGTTAAGCACTGTCCAATCTTTCTTATTTTATTAGACTCTGAGAGCAAGAAGAGTAATTGTTTTATAATGCCGTATGTGATAGTTACATCTTTGTACTTGAACGAATTTTTGCAACTATTAAGTATATTTTACTTCAACGACATCATTTCTAAGTAAGTTTCTTCGTGTAAATGTCGCACTTATTGTTTTAATAAGATTAATGTTAAGTGAAAAATTAAAGAAAAGAAAAATAAATTAAAAAATAAATTCTTCCATATAAAAAAAAAATGTTCACAAAGTATGTACTGTAATTTTTCATTAAGATATATATCAAGGTAGCTACATCTAGTATTATTAGATACGTGTAAATCGATAAGTACTCGTATTTTTATATTATTAAATGTGAAATTACTATTCTCAAATGTCTCTTATATTCATCAAACTGTGAAAAATATACTAAAATCAGCATGATATAAGCCCTTGCTGACTGGTACCGAAAACCTCGATATACAATCATTCGTCTCTTATTTTCGTTCGCTCATCGGACACGTATGTGTCGTCATTTTGTAATGCCGTTAGGAGGACTACTTATATAGATCGCCACTTGCGGCGCTGAGTGTCACCGACCACGGCACCCGGTGCGCAGTCAGTTGTGTGCCGACGGCGACGAAGTTGTATTGTGGTTGGCCCTGCCTGAATGCTGTGACTAGGTCCGGGTCAGATGTTTGTAACGTTATCGAAATATATATGTCAATGTGCTTCAGAAAAAGTCTTTGTGTTTAATCTGCTCCACATCCTGCCACTACATAATTCGATAACTGACTTAGAGAGGAGGATGTTAATACTAATTATTTATTTTAGTGTAATTTATTAGCCGTGTTCTTATCAATGATATGGCAGTGATTTAAAACAAATAAATAAATAATATAAATTGTCCTACATATAAATTGGCTTTATGCTATGTTGATTGACACTTCTTATATCGACAGACCAATGTAAATCACTGGAATTTGGTACAATAATTATCGTTAATAAATCAGATTCAATGATAACAATAGCTTAAAGTTTTAATGGAGTTAACACTTTATCAACTAAGGGTATTAATGAATAAATATTGTATCAAGGCATTTTTTCATATGAACGCTAACTTAGGAACAAATATGGTTTCCGACGGAGACCAGAACCTTCCTAGGTACTTGATGAGAGAGCAGCTGTGGTATATGACAATTTGAGCAAGAGTCAGACTAATCATTCTATTACATAAAAATATTGAATAACAAAACATCCAAATATGCATCATATGCTACAAATGTTGTCTTATTAAGGGGCTTTCGCCCTGAACGTCGAGAATCATATATGTTCCCAGGTGGACCAATAGGAGCTGATAGAACTGTTTGGCATCAATTTGTAAAGAACATTTGCTTCAGATATGAAACAGGTATAAAAACATTCTAACAGTCTTATAAATATCTTATAAGTCTTACCAGAATTGTTGTTACGACCAGCGTCTTATTCTGGAGTATCTCCACAATTTCTCTTTGTGAGTCTCCATACGTGCGCGTGTAGTTGACCCCTTCAGTGGAGTTCCACGTGCCGACCTTCCTCAGCCCGTCCTTGCTGAGCTCGACGATGTCCAGCGAGAAGTCGCTTCGGAAACCTTGATGATCAAACTTGATTACGCCTGTCAATCCCTTCATCTCCACCTGTTGAAAAAAACATAAATTATTGATTGAAGCGTAGACCTATGTTTCCTATTTGATATGATTAACATAACAGAAACATGGATACTTATCAAAAAGATCATTCATACTGACTGAGAGTATATAAATAGCGAGAGTTGAATTACTTAGTCATTTTAAATAACATGTACTAAATGCAATGCATTTTATTCTACAAGTTTATTGCTCCATTGTATTGATTACTAATCAATTCATTTAAATAAGTAAACGTATCTGAAATTACATTGCACATTTAAATATACGGAGCGGCAAAAAAGCAGACGGTTTGAAATTAAAACAACGACGAAAACCGTCAGCTTTTCTTGCCGCTTCCGGCATATGGATGATAAATTTAAGCTTTGCTTAAATTATTATAACAGATTATTGTTGAAACTACCAAAAATGTACTTATTATTTTGTATTGAACTACTCGTATAATGTAATGACTATCTGTTTTAGCTTCAAGCCGAGTAATCGTAAGTTTGGAAAGTAGACTGCAATTGCATTTCTACAAAAAAAAACTGTTATTTTAAAACTGTCATATTTATGCTTTAAAACATTAAAATTTGATATCTGAATATTTGATAGAAACAGAATTCATCGATTTTTGTTGAAATATATATCAAACAAGCTAAAAAAAGTGATAAATAAATTTTCTTGCGGAAAACTGTTTTTTTTTTCTTCTCATTATTAGTATTAAACAATATTTCGAGAAAAAATAATTACGCACTATGACTTAAGCCCATGTTGATATGCATTGACAAATATATATATATATATATATTTAGAGTATGCTTTAGTGTTTATATAAATACTAGTTTAGCTTTATATGTATAAGTTTGATTCATCGTTTCATGAAAATATCCTACAGGGAAAACGTTTTTGTATATTATATTATATTACTTGACCAAATAACAGAGTTGATTGTTACGTACGTAAAAACTAGTACTTTTTGTAGTCATATAATAAATATGATACATGTATGCTTTGTCCAAATAAACTTTCTCCTAAATAATTATTATGCCCGCTGAAGTAAAATAACTAATAATTGAACCCGACAGTACCGATGATATCTTTTGTCAAATTATTTTCTTTTGATCTTTTCCTCAAGCCAGTTCTTGAGTCAACGAGGGCTTAGCGCTAACTTATAAATAAATAATAAAATGTGATACGATAAAGGCCTTTGGTGAGGCCTGACAAGGGTTTGCTTAGCTTAATAAATTTTATATTGCGTCATAATAATAAATATTCCATTACGAATTTATATAAACCTATGACATTACAAATAAATTTTATGACATTATTCGGGAGTACGCTTTATCTAAAATCTAGTATTTCGTCATGCTTTGTTAAGCGTAATATTAATATTTGAATAAAACACATTACTGCGTAAATATTTTGTAAATCAAATATATTTGTGTAAAGCAAAAAGTCGACATTAATTAACGTTTGACAATATTATGACATGTAAAATAATTTATTGGATTCATGATATATTGTATAAATTATATTTAGTTTCCATCGTTAATATCTTCATAAAATCTGCTAAGTATTATTTAATATATTATATATATTTTTATAATTAATAAAGTTAAGATGTCAAAACTTATCAAAGCCAATTAGTTGAATGCAGTTGCCAAACTTCAGCTGACAAAACTATGTTGCGGTAATTTGTGATGGCCATATGCAACGGGGGCGTCGAGATAATCGTTTGATCTCCTTAAGAAAACGAATAAATCACCCAAAAATATGCCTCGGATAATACAGCGGCCGTCTCTTCAAGATCCCGAGCTTTTTTGCCATGGGGTCGTTGAGAACCATAAATGTTCTCATGTGGATTTTAGGGTGCAAAGATGCCTAGGGATGTGTTGTATACAGTGGCAGCTCACAGAACTGAGTGACGGAAATTTGTGGTGACCATGTGTTCCATATTCTGAATGGATATGAAAAAAGATGATATGTCTCAGATATCGAAAGAAAAAAGTCTCCCTGAATCTTAGTCAAACTACATCCTGAAAATATTGAATTTTTCATTTTATCACTAATTTTAAATTGAGATTGTAATTGTTTTGGTTTAAAAAATTTAAACTTCAAAATATGATTTAATTTTATTATTTTTAATTAAATACACTTAAAGTAGCTTACACGATTGCAAAAATTAATTGAAAATTTCCACGTGAAATGCCACGTACAAAAACAATTCGAGCGACAGTATAAAACGCCGATACTGTGATAAAACATCAATTCCGGAAATTTATTAATTAAGTCAACATATGAGCGGTCCGGTTCAAAGGGATCCTCGGTCAAAACATTGAAAACATCCATTTCGAAACGCACATAATGCCTGAAATCGCTTTATTTAAATTAAAATTATTGCGGCCACAAATCATGTCGAATTTTATTCTGACACAATATGAAATGTATAATTTTAACAATTACGCGTCGCCGTGCAATGACGCTGTCCAATGCAGTCATTACAGTCATGAGGTGAATTTAAAATGAGTGAATTTGCATGATGCAACTTTCGACTGTTCGGTGCGGTAATTGCATTAAGCGAGTGCATTCATATCGAGAGCGAAATGCACATCGCTAGGCAAGTGGTTTGCCTGGACTTTGAGTCATAACACACGTGGAATTTAGGTAGTGGTTTGCGGTTTTCGGGATCCGTATGCTTCAGGCTTTTCATCAACAGCGTGCCGATTTCAGAACAATTCAATTTCAGACTTGCATCCGGTTTATTATGTGAGCTTAAAAGGCTGAATAATGTGTAGATTTTTACTCAATAGTGGGATGGATCGTTGGTACAAATTCAAGTAATCTTTTTCACACGGTAATGTTATTTTAAATAATTGGATAAATTATGATATTACAAAGTGTCCACTAAAAGATCATAAAGCCGTTAAACTATTGTGTATTCAAGAACATGAAATTTCATAAAAATGAAAAAAAACTTATTTATGGTAACAATGCTTAATTTAAAGCAATTTAATATACGCGCTGTATTTACAATTATATGCTTCAGTTCGGAAAACAGATATGGAAATGATGAGAATATTTAATACAGTTCAAAACATAAGTGTAAAAAAATGTGAAAGGCAAATAATTAATAAAAAAACAAAAAAGACAATAATAGTACGAAAGTAAGAGCTTAGTTAACCGACTGAACATTCGATTTGTACGATTATATTAAAGATTATGTATAACTTAACCATAATTTTTCATAAGTGCGGATATTTTTAATGAATTTTTATCGGTCCGTTTCAAATAAAAACATAAGTACATGAGGCTTTCAATCCAATGATGGCAACCGTATTTGCACTTTACTAATTTGAAATATTGAAATGTTATTGAATTTATTAAAACACGATTTATAAAACTAAAATAATCACATAAACTTCACGGATTTGTAGTAGAATTTATTCAGGTAAATAAATATGTTATTCAGAACGTAATTTTAATATATCTATATTTTTTTTTTGAATTTTTTTTTTTTAATAATCATAAAATATTTTTGGTGCGAGGCTTAACTTGGCATTGCTTTCGATGAGAGGATGTAAAATATATTTTTTGCCACTTTCCACTCACATTGATGGACCCCTAATGCCTTAAGTCTGCACGACATTCTCCCAAGGATCCCTCCAATCGCGGCTTCTATCTGCTGACGCCACGTCAAAACTTAAGGCTCAGTCACTCTGGCGGGGATTATAAAAGGTTTCGTAGGAAAAATAAAAATATATCCTATTTTACAGGAGATTTTTTCAAAGATTTTAGTATATATATAGCATATTATTTTATCACGTCACGAACAATGAGGTTCTCAACATAATCAAGGAGGATAGGCAACAAGCAATAACCATCTCAAAGAGGGAGGCCGATGGATCGGTCACATCATGTGCCACGATGGTCTTCTTCATGACATTGAGTAGGTGATGGTTGGGGGTAGAAACTGTAGAGGGCGCCCTAGACGGGAGTATTTGCAGAAAGTGTTCGAGGACATGAGTTTTAGCTCTTATGCTGAGCTGAAGAGGGTTGCGGAGGACCAAGAGGAGTGGAGATCGAGATGCAAGATTCTGTTGCTGCAAACCAATCCACCGGATTGATATTACGAAGAAGAACTCAAGGTTAATCAAAAAGTTTCGTTGAAACAACATAGATTACTAGAGATGTCATTATTTGATAATTCTGCGAGTAAATGCTCAGCGTAACTTATGATATAAAATAAAATAAAAATAATTAGGTATTCCTTAAATATACAAAACAATTAATCAGAGTGTCAACAAGAAAGTAATATTAAAAAATATTTAATTAAGAATTAAATACAATGAGTAGGAAACTCTTTTCATACAAATATTTTACAAGTACAGTGTACTTAATATTTCCCAAGAGTACAGAGTTATGTTTATCATTTTCCCTGAAAATCTTAAGCCGGCTTCTTGGCACGACTTAGTCGGACACAAACTCAAGAATCCATTTGATGAATTTAGTGTTTGATGGCAAAGCTCTTGTTCTCGCAAGTTTCTGAGCTGTATTGCCAAGCAAATTTGCTTATAGACGCTACTCGTATCATAACTACTATTGCAGTTTGTATAGCGAGGTTGTTCACCGGATGTCGATGATCCAACGTAATCTTCTTAAATAAACTACTCTTCATTGCATAGCTTTCTCATATTCTTAGAAAATAACATACACTTTATATACATAATATACACAAACTAAATATGTAGAGTGAACATTATTAAAAAAAATGTAGTTAATTGAATTAGATATTTTTAAGAAGCACTGTTTCATAATATTATAAGTTTTAAAACTTGAGAAATATACGTGAATATTTTTATAATATGTATTGTATCTATATAGTACTTGTGGTTCTAAATCATGATTCTTGTGAATAATTCTTTGTTCGTTGTATAAATCCGTTGGATTCGTTTGCAGCAACAAAATCTTGCATCTCGATCTCCACTCTAATCGACCCTCTGCAATCCTCTTTAGCTCAGCATAATAGTTTACAACTCATGTCCTCGAACACTTGCTGCAGATACTCCCGTCTAGGATCCCCACCGCAGTTTCTACCCACAACCATCCCTTCCACAATTTTGTGAAGAAGACCATCGTGGCGCATGATGTGACCGATCCACCGGGCTCGCCTCTCTGAGATGCTTCTTAATGAATAATATTATTTATTTAATATTACTTGGAAATATGTACTCGTTTGTCATGTATTCCTTTTGAATCTTGATTAAGTGGTACAATGGCCAGTATGTGTGTCATGGACAAAGCTTGGGTATATTACAGCTTGCGGCTTAATTCTCAGGCCTCCCTTCTCTATCTCGGATTAATTGATAAAAGAAATGAGATCTATGATGTAATTCGATTAAAATCATTAGATCTGCATTAATTTAAGTTTAATTATAACATAAACAGTGTTGCCCTTTCTCATGTTCCTACTATAAAAGACCTTGGCGTCACCCTAAATAGTAAATTATCTTATCACGACCATATTGATAGTATTGTGAACAAGTCCCTTAAACTTCTAGGTTTTATCAATAGAATCACTAAGGATTTTAAAAACCTGAGCTCCATCAAGGTCCTTTACTGTTCTCTGATTCGTCCGCAGCTAGAATATGCTAGCGACATTATTGCAGGAAATTACGTTCAATGTTCCCTCCCGGTTCACTAGAGGCAGTAACCTGCTACATGTAAGGACATCCAAAACCAACTATGGATTCTATTCTCCTATGTTAAGAATGTGTAGACTGGTTAACTCCTCTAGTGACTTGGACTTTTTCGGGGTGGACCTTCCAGCATTTTGCAGATCCCTCTACTAATGTACTAGTTCTGTTTTTTTTTACTCATGTGCATGTTTTGTCTAAATGTATTGTCTTAGCTATTATATGGTTCTGTTTTACCATTTCATTTATTGTATTTTCTATTTAAAAACCGTATGTATTGGCCTAGGGCCCTAGGCCGTTAATAAAATAAAATAATTTATTAGTAAAATAATATATTTATTTTATTATTTATACTTGAAACCAATGAAAAAATGCATATTAAACAAGTGATACACATAAAAATATATTTTCTTACCATGTCCGCTCCACATGTGGAGTATATGGACACCGTAAATTTTTCTTTCACTGTTCTGTAAGCTCAGGTTGTCTATGCCTTGTCCTTGAACACATGTTTACCCGGAGATCTACAAGAAAACATAGCTAGTTACTGTGAGCCTCCAGGGCAATAGCCTTCGAACTTGCATAGTTTGTGACTGTAGTACCAGAGAAATGTTTGGTTGTTCAAAAATCACATCACATGAAGATAAGATGATAAACTCGAGACTCCCGACCATTTTGTATGACACTTTTTTCAATTTTCAATTTCAATTTTGTTTATTTTGCCTTTCAGAAACATTACAAATTATGTTAACTCAATTCATTTCTGAAGTACAATTAAAATACAAATAAAAAATACAATATATACAAAAATAGGTACTTATGATTAAGTACTATGAACAAAGCAATAAAGAAAAGCAACAGAAGGTCCCTATGCTTATCAGACAGACGAAGCCAACCAATTATCCCTCCAAAGAAACTCTTGGAGTTCTTGTCTGAATTGGGCCTCTCTTACGTGAAATATATCAACATCCGAGGCGATTTGGTTAAACAGTCTGATCCCTCTCCCAAGAAGCATAGTCTCTGGCAAGTTAGTGTTACTCTTAGGGAGAGCGAACAATCTATGCTTCCTTATTCTCAGATATCTATCGGGGACACACAAACCGATATTCATTAAAATTTCAGGATTCCCGAACACGCCACGCAACAGTCGGAAGAAATGCATACCTAAGCACATATCCCTTCTTGTCCTCAACTCAATGTGCCCCAACATACCCTGTATGAAGTTCCTCAATTAATAGCCTCTGGTAATCCATGACACATCCATAACACTTTATTTTCTATAATTTTTTTGTTGAAGTAGGTAAATAACCCAGTAGTCAGGATTGAGTACAATACAATGAGCAATACAAATGTATAATGGGTGAGGTGCAAATTCTTACGTCAACCGTTTCTTTAAACCTGATTAATTGTGGAAGGAATTATCATATAACATATTATTTGCTAGATTTGTCGGTGTTTCATTGATATAATTAAAATAAAATTATTTTCAATACATATGCCGGCGGTCATGGCTCAATGGTCAAGGCGTTTGCTTTGCAAGCCCAAGGTCGTGGGTTCGATCCCTGACAGAGATACAAAAAAAAAAGATTTTTAATCGATTTCTGAGCTCTAAAATACCCCCGGTTGGTGTCAATTTTATCCATCACCCGTAAAATGTCATTCATAGCCTATTTAATAAAATTGGTGGTGGATGAAAGTCTTTCCGTGAAGTTCACACATTCATAGTAAATTCCTGTTATAATAAAGGATGATGCGTGAATCTCGGGCTGTAGTCTATGACGTTGGGAGATCAACACTCTACATGCAGCGTTTAGCCATATACACCATGGTAAGCGTCATAGAATTCCACAGATGAGACTTCAGAATTACTATCACCATCTGTCAGTATTCTCCTGTATGTGTTTACATAAAAAAAAAAAATCTCAGTATTCCGGATGATTTTTGACTTCTCTGCGCAGATATTATGCTGTTTCATCTGCAATATTATTATAGTCGATATCATACGGACGGGAGAGGACCCGGGGGGAGCTTTTGCGGTAAATAAACCTACCAGTCGCAAAATTGTCTATCCTGAAGGCAAAGGGGGAACATTGGCAAAATTTCAGGCGTGCAAATCTGAAACTTTATACATTCTCGCAATTGGGAAGAGATGGAAAAGGGGAGATTTTGATTGAGCTAGCGTTTCTCAATTAGATATCAAAGATCCTGATGTAATTGCATCGGCCAACTGAATAAAAATGTTTTGAATGTAAAAAAACGAGTAGCAAAGGTTTAAGATATTATTTGGATAATTTAAATATTTATTAGAATATGTATTTTTTTTTTCAATATTTTATAAATCATCCTATACATCAAATTCTTTATACGCATCAATTCATTCAGAAAAATATCGGCAGAAGCGGGATGCAAGCCGTGGACCTTGGAACCAACCTTTGCCCAGGTCTTTATATACCACTTAGTCCTCTCGGCTATTTCTCTGCCTGAGCTGACACGCGTTAGAAGTTGTATTTATACCATTTTTATCATCGTATATCGATAGACTGTTGGAAAGTAATAATATTAATAAGCTTGTGAATAAATATTGACTGATTGAAAAATTAAAAATAATAATCTACATTCTCTGAATATATACTAAAGAGACAGCTATCGATATACCGATAGGCCAGCCCGGCATGTGATTCCGCCTGGGCCGGAAGTTCTTAAAGTTCAGAAAAAGTCTGTGTGTTATTAATCTGCTCCTCATCCTGCCACATGGAAACTGAATAACTACCTTTTTTTAAAGAAAGCAGGATGTTAAAGCGTTAAAAATTCTCGAATATTATACTTACTAATAAATCTGCAATATTAAGTATAATAACTCATAATTGGTGGTCAGCGGTAATTTGAGATTGACAATTTTTTTTTTTGACAGAATGATCGTATGTTCTAGATACGTATTGGAATTGGAATAAAAAATAAGTTTATAGTCCAAAGTGTTATAGACCAAACTGATAACTAGTATATTTGAGTCAATATGCAAATGAAATTCATATAAATTATGTGATTTAGGGAGTTGACTAATACGTTGAAAAACTTATTTACCTTGAAAGTGTAATAACGTTAAATAGTTGTAAGTTAGTAATATTCTGATCAACAAATTCTTGTTCACGTATGATCGTAGACAGAGCAGATCGTAAAGGGAGAATATGCAAGCGTAGTTTCATGTGTGGGGCTACGCCGCATTTCAAAGTATAAATTACTTGACTTGAAGTTTAAATTACTCCAACACATGGCCTGAAGTGTGGAATACATTATTTTTCGCTACATTTAACCTCGTGCGCAATGTTTATTTGAAAATTTATCCCACGCAATGTAAGAAGGTGATAAAATCATGTGTTCACTTCAGAGCTTTAATGGTACTTACCCAACAGGCATAAATAGAATACAAAAACTTGAAATTAACTCTTATTCAAAGAGCTACAATTCCGAAACGAATTTACAATATATAGAGTACCGTTTTTAGTAAAATCTTGTGATAAATGATAGTTGATTAGATTCAATATTTTGACTGTATGCACTCTATATTTAGAGAACTATATAATATAGAGAACTATATAATATAGTTCTCTAAATATAAGCTTTAAATAATAAATTTACTTAAATGTTTCATACAAAAATAATGTTTTACGAAACAAAAAAATTCAAGTAGACAGTGATATAAACTTCAGACCTTAATAAAAAAAAAATCAAGTACATATAAAAAATATGTAATATATATTCGAAAGAAAATACTTGCTTACTTCACACAGTGAAGTTAAAAGCTGCTTAAAAAGAAGAGCTGTGAAAACAATGTGGTGGGACGTACGGAAACATATTTTCGAAGAAGGAATTGTAATGCTAACTTTTTGATACAGGTTTCCATCGGGCCGGGTATTTTTCCTTCCTTTGCATTTTCCGCAACTTTTCCGAGTCTTTGGAAGCCTTAGTAAAGGCGCCTCGCGACTAGCGAGTGGAAAGTGATTTTCTTCCCGGGGTTTCCTATTACCTTCAAGACCGTCAAAGCCTCCAGCGTTTGTACGTAACAAGCTATTCAGGATTTCCGCTCAAACACTATGCTCTTCCGGATAAGTGTCATTGCAGCGCCCCTATTGATAGTACATTTCTAAAGAAAATAATAAGAAGATTTTTCTAAATGCGTATATATTGCAAATTAATGTGATTAAAACGATAAATGTTTAATTCAGAATCTCTGAATTCATTGAAATATCAAGTTTATGACAGGTGTCGCATTTTAAATTGAATTCAATCGAGTTTACTTTTTTTCTTTTCAGAAAAAGTCTGAAAAGTTCACTGCTCTCTTAGCATATACTTTGGGATTATCTATTCCACTTGTTTTAAAGGGAGTTTTTGGTTGCACTGCCATGGAAATGTCACGTAAGAGAATCAATCTTTTTTCTACATTCCTTTTTTACCCTCGGGGGAGTCATCAATCTCATTTTAGGGTTTCTTTTTTAGCACTTCTACGAGTGTGTAGTAGGTATATTTATCTGAAGCCTCCTACTGAAACGTATTTGTTGCAATTTGAAAATAAAACGAATAAACTGGCATATGAAAAACCTCAATGATAGCGGAAAATAAAACCTTCATAGCGAAATACATCAAATTATATTTTATGAATTGTATTAACGGTAGATGAGCACTGTCAAACTTCATCGTAGTAGCAAAGTATTCATTGAAATACATTTTTTTTATGGAATAAACATTTTCAAAAAGTTTTTTGAAAGAAAAAAAAAATAACTGAATATCCACAATACTCGAAGAAAAATCAAGAAGTAAATGTACTACTTTCAATTCAAGATGTGTTTAATTTTATAAATATTTTAACTCATTTTTCCTCATCATTAAGAAGCCAATAGTTTGCGGATTGAGAATGGTCGCGGTGCAATAGTTTTACAATGGAAATTAAACACGTCAAAAGAATTTATTTAAAAATTATTGTTATATCAATAATACAAATTTGTATACACGTCTTGGAGTCATTCAAAATGACTGCAAGAACTATCAAACGTATGTGTAGTTCACTTATTGATGATTTACTTATAGAGCTGTTTGTCATTTTTATCGATTGTTGCTGATTGGCTTGATACATTCAACACGGAAATATGTTATCAATTTATTTGGTTAATATCAAATATTACTTACTATCTTCATGTAGTTGATGAGACTGTAGCCATGAGGCCACGTGTCTTCAGCATCACAAGACAGGGGTTTCACGTCGATCTGCTGAGATGTGTCCAGGTCATGAAGAGCTTTGGCGAAAAGGTGGACGGCGTCGTACATCAGTGCAGTCTCCGTCTATAAGGAAAAGAAAATATTAATTGAAACGTTCTTAACTAAGCATGCTCTAAATTTCTTGATGTACCCTATTTGAAGGTAAGCAAAACGTCTCTTAAAAAACTTTCAATATTCGGTAATCTCGAAACAATAGGGGAAGGAGTTCCAGATATGGATGGTAAGAGGGAAATGAAACAGGCCAAAGAAGGCAAATTTCGATACAAAAACTCACACTGGCAGGCTTCTTCAACACATTTTGAAGTAGAGGCTCCCAGTAGAAGACCATCCATAGGCTTCTCCGACATATTCGGAGGCGAGGCTATGATGGATCTACGTGGTGGACAGGACCTCATAGATGAGATGGAGGCGGATAAATTGAATTGGCGGTCAACAGCAGCTCTCTCAATTTCCAAGAATGCTACTGCCTTTGCGTCAGGTGGCAACCGGCAGTTAAAAAAAACCGCCAAAAAAAACAAACATGATGCCTGGAAGACTACAGACAACCTAGACTGCAACTGTAGAGAAGGATCTGAAAACTCTGGGCTTGACCGTGAATGCAACGCAGGACGGCCAGACATGGTTAATGTGCACAAGGAGAGTCAACCCCAGATTATGGGAAATGGTGAGGCTAAAGAAGAAGAAGAATCTCAAAACAATAGCAGATATTTATTGAAACGTTCTAACGCAAACGTACCCTAAGCTATTTGTTAGATACGATCTACTCGATTTAAGAAAGAGCAGTCTGTCTGATAATGCAATAAAGGGCAATGGCACTCCAACGTACAATTTTCAATACACGAAACACAGGCGTTCAGTGGGTTCACTAACCCATATCAATCCTAATTGATCCCTGCACGATTTATGTCAAACTTACGAAACCTTTTTCCAGCATTCCTACATGCTTGACATCTATTATTTATGAAGTAGTTGTGTGCGTGGAAACATTATAAGGTTTATATAAATGCTTATTTATCTGTTTCTTAAAATGATATATTTAATATGATAACCAAATTACAATACAACTACATACAATTTAATTTTAAAAATACATATAAAAAATAATTTTGCTTAAAAATAAATTATTCATGAATTTAGAGCATTGGGCTAAGGATCCGATAGCATTTAATATTACTACGAAAAATCACTAAAAATATGTCTCGGACAATACAGTCCGGAGCTTCTGATTTGGAGGTCGACGAAAAGCATGTTCCAAGGTGAACCTTTGGTTGAAGTCTTAAGACACGATATGGACAATAGCAACTGTTCGAACTGATTGACGGTAGTTTGTCGTGATTACCTGTTACAGATATGGAGTCATTTGAGAAGAAAACATATTTAAAAATGTATTAATATTACTTCTAAAACATTTAAGAAATGTTTATTCAAATCAGTTAAAAAAATTACATTTTAAATCAATTGTTTTTGACATCGAAAAAGATTTGTTCATATAAAATATAACAATAAAAAAATTGATTTAAATATTGCATTAAAAACGAGAATAAATATCAGCTGTTAATTCGCGGAGCAGCTTTCTGAGATCCACACAACCTCTCACATCCGGCCCTGAAAATGAAAGACTCCAGCTTAGGCAACAAGTTGCATCAGAGGGTTTCATTACTCCATAGGAAGGCCTCCTAACTGGCAAGAATGAATTGATTAAGAACCGGAGTTGGTAGAACAAAGATCAACCTCGAGCGTTGGGGAACGATTCGGCAGGAAGAGCCACTATTGTGTGACTGTGGAGACCTGCAGACCGCCTCACATTAAAGATCCTGCTCCATGTGCCCAACAAGCTGCACATATCAGGACCTAATGCTACGCAAGACATGGGCTATTGATGTTGCCAAATACTGGACAATAATAATTTGACTTCGCTGATAAGAAGAAGAAACTGTTATTCAGAAGTGTCAATAAAAATGATCATTAAGTAGAAAATCAAATACTTTCAAACCAAAACTAAGCATCAATTTAATTTTAATTTTTTTGAATTGTTCGTTAAACGTTACTTTTCTCCAAATGATAGAAAAGTCGTTTTTTTTTATTACACACTATCTCAATTACGATTTTGTTTACAAAGCATTTTATACGAAATGTTAATGGTTCAATGACAGTTTGTTACTCCAGTACTACCCACTGAAATAATTTTACGGCAGTATAAATTTAACCGCCCATTATGAGCACTCAAAAGCAATTTATAAGTTAGTTAGTTATATGAAATAAAATTGTATTAGCTGAATCTACTGGGCGAAGGGTTAATGGGGCGTTATGTAATCTAGATTATTTTTTATGTCTTTTTTACGACTTATAATTATCTTTATTGCTTTATTGTAAACAGTTAATTAATATTTAATCATTATTATCTGTTAGATGATTCGAAAATGATTATTATTAAATTTTAGGCATTGAAAACTTGCTTTGAATATGACTTTATTATTTTCAAAATAATTCAAGTATAAGGGATTATAAATGTGTGATTATGTTGGCAGATTAGAAAGAGAACCTATAGTGTTTGCAACATATTTAACGTCCTTTCCTCTCTGCTTAAATTATATGCCACCAAGGTCTAGAACATTTATATTTCAGGGTCATTTAACATAAGCAGTACGCATGGTATATTATAAAAATTTAATAATCATTTTCTTAATACTTTATCCATAATATAACTAGAATATATGGTTATCATAAATTATTTCCACTTAATGCTATCAATTTTAGTATTTGTGACATATCCCATAATACATATGCACTTGAAAGTTCATCAGTGAGCGTATATGACTCCCAACAACCTCTAGTGCAGAGACCTGGGGACTTAAAGACTGCAGCTATAGTATGCGAGATATATTTTGAGCAACACTTTAATTGAAAAATTTAAGGAAATCGGATGTTTAGCTTCACGCTCTTAAGGCATGAAAGATTTGGTCGTTAGGGGTGACAGCCAAATAATAATAAACCTACGTACATCTTACAAACACTCATATTTTATCAACTTCCTTATCTATTTTAACAGTGAATATTATAGTGACTTAATACAAAGTATCATATTTATTACATAAAATAATTCGATAAAATTGATAAACACAATGAGACTCACCTTAATGAATGTCATGTTGTCCTGGTTGTTTAAAGTTACGGCATGAAAAAAAGAGCAGAAAGAACTTGAATTTGAAATTTTGAAGTCTTACTTACCGTCAAATAGAGTCCATTAAAAAATTTGCATAATTTTAAGTGTGGAAAACTCTCAATTTTAACGTTTCAGTAAAGAGTGGGCGAGGTATATGTATTTTTTTTTCACCGTAAAATAAAATGGCGACTTTTCAGATCCGTTTGTCTAATTGGATTTCCTGAAATATTCGTCGAACATTGTTGGCAATTTGTAAGAGAGCTTAGTAACAGAAAAAATGTATTTAGCTTTAATAATACGTAATATCCTTTATTAAAAAAAAGTTTTTCATGTTTCCATAATGTTGAAAATATTTTTCCTTATTTTATTTAAAAATATATATTTTTTAAGCTTTACTTGTAATATAAGCATTCGTTCGTCTTTCTTATAAACATATATTTTCTGTAAAACTATAAGTACGTTATTAATAAAAACCGAAAATACATGTAAACACAACATATTTAATATGACCATAAAAGCATATTACTTATATATTTTTGATTATATAGTATTGATCTAAGAGTAATAATTAAGTGGATGTACTACAACGATTTGTTGTTAAATTTGCAAAACGAAATAAAAATATAATTAATATTAAAGCATAAGTTTTAAAATTTTATCGTCATATGTTTATGGTAAATAAGTAGCCTGAAAAAAATTAAATTCAGTCATACATTTTTTAGGTTTTACTTAAAAAAAATACTTTGGACGGTAAAATATCAAGAGTATTAAATACATACTTTATGAAAGAAACTTCGGCAATATTGATTAGCTTATTGGATGCTCAAAGCTTAAAAGCACACAATAGCTTATCAAAAAAGGTATTTTTAAGTACCTGAATATTTTAAAGAGAAATTTAGGATTATACAAAATGTATGTGATGATAATATTATAGAAACAGGATAATTATTGTACTCTTAGCATTAAAAACATTAATATGAAAATACGAAAAAACGAAAATTATAATAAAATGATCAAGACACAACTTATCCAAGTTTGAATATTTTTGCGGTTCATCTTTAAGAATCTTTTATGATATTGCTCAGTTACCATTCGTCGATATTATTCTGAATGTGTTTATGTAAGAAAAATATTTTCATTCACAAATAAATGATTGGTTATTATTTTAAAAGAAAAAAACTGTACAATTAGTAAATTATAATGAAAAAAAATATATTTACGATTGACAAAGCAGGAAAAATAAGACTAACGATCAATTTATTTTTATTTTATTGATAAAGCAAAAAAATATTTTTTATTACAATTTGATTAAAATTTGTAAAGTTAATATTTATTTGTTAGCTAACTTTTAGTTTTTTAAATATAATAAATTATCAATTAGGTTTTTTAAAACGTGTTACTATACAGGGAGCGGTAAAAAGATCTGACGATTTAATTACTTGAGATTACAAAAAACCGTCAGATTTTTTGGCCGCTCCTTATTATGTTTTATTTGCTAATGTAGTTTTCTATTATTTCGTATTTCAAAAGTTTATATTCAATTTGTAATATCGACTAAATTATTTAATAAATAAAGGACAAGACATACAGGTATATTAACTACTAAGAGCAAATTTACAATTATTTAAATAAAATATTGTCTCATTAGACAGATGATAAGATGAACATAAAAGGGGAAAAATATTTTTCATTTAACACAGACAACAAAACGAAACATTTTGAAATTCATTTAATAATCAAATAAATATTGTACTTTTTTTAAATAAAAAAGGTACGAGTCTGTTATCTTACCCTAGCAGAAGTTGGCCCAAGCTGGAGCTTTCGTCCTAAGCGAGCTTCTCCGTACACCCAGTCCTTCACGGCTCGCTGAATTTCAGGCTTGTCGGGGTCCAGTAGCCTGAAAGCGGTGATGTTCGTGCCTCCGTACTTGAATTCATCCAAGTCCACGCTATGGAGATCCTAAAGCATTGATGAAATTATTTCAATAAATCGTCGATATACTCGTACTAGTAAATATGTGACGGTATGTCTTTTCTCTTAATATTTAATGTTTTCTCTCAATTAAATAGAAAAATACTTAAAACCTTTGACATAGAATGATGTAGCCCTTGCTGATTGGTATCAAAAACCT
Source organism: Glossosoma conforme (assembly GCA_022606575.1). NCBI lineage: Eukaryota > Metazoa > Arthropoda > Insecta > Trichoptera > Glossosomatidae > Glossosoma > Glossosoma conforme. The sequence continues at coordinate 192,584 of JAGTXR010000014.1, read as the reverse complement.
CGATACACAATCTGTCGTCTCTTATTTATGTTCGCTTGTCATACATTTATGTGTCGCCATATTGGCAATTTGGACAAGTCCGCTCACGGATGTGTTAGTTATATACATCGTCACTCGGGTGCTGGGCGAGCGCGTGGAGCCAGTCGTGTGCCGCCAGTCGGCGAGAGCATATTGTATTGTGGCTTGGCCTGAATTCTGTGACTAAGTCGAGCCATAGGTTTGCAGAGTTTATCGTAAATATATGTCAACGTGCTTCAGAAAAAGTCTTTGTTTCGCTAACCTGCTCTTCATCATGCCCCCACGTGACTCAATATCAACCTTTTTTAAAAAGAGGACGATGTTACCTTGTTAAATTGTGAATCATGTTTATTTACATACTATAAGGCTTGCTTTAAATTAAAGTTTTTACAGCTTTCTACATATATAAATGTATGTACTACGTTTACGCGTACGTTGAAAACGAAAATGTTGTCTTCTAGTTAGTGAATAAACAGTGTAATAACGTGTTCGTATTAAGACAATGTATTTTTTAATTATTTAATATTTGTATTGAATCTCATTAAATTAATACTAAAAAAGTAAAGAAAAAATTATTTCCCTCTTTCTACGTTACTAGCTGAATCAAATTATCGTCACAAAATACTACGAGTATTATTATACAAGCATCGATGTCATCATCAGAATATAATTAATACTAACATTATTAGATGTGTATGTCGGGCGATAGAACAAAAATACTAGACAAGATAGTTTTTCAAGGCTCTTCGGCATCAGCCTAAAAGAGCTATATCAAGCTGATATCAGCATATTCATAAGTTGAATAAAGAAGAATGACCTAGATGCATATATACATGTGGGATAATATGCATTTACAATTTTGGCAAATTAATTTCTGAAATATTTAAAATATTCCTGAAAAGATACGAACATTTTCCGAACGTCACTTAAATTATTTTTAAATTCGCATTAAAATGCAGCCGCGCGTTTGAATTCATTCATGCAAAAATCGCTTTTAGTAACTACGGCTATAAAAGCGATTTTTTTCTCCAGATAAGGTTTCCATATGCTCTAGAAATATTAAAAAGTAAAATAACAAAGTGCATTCGAGTTTCCAAATTTTCATATTTTTGAACGACTGCAAATTTTAAAAATTTAAATTAATATACTTGTAACATCTCAAAAAAATCGTATGCTTAATAAAATGCCAGCGGATTTAGCTGAGTGGCTTAAGCGTTTGCTTGGTAAGCCAAAGGACGTTGGTTTGATCCCCGACGGTATTAAAATACATATATATTTATAATCGACTTTCTGAGTTTTAAAATACCCCCGGCTGGTGCAATTTTTATCATTCGTCCGTAAAATTCCATTCATAGATAATTTATCAACATTTAGCGGTAGGTGAAAGTCGTCCCACGAAGATCATCCATTCATAGTAAATTCCTGAAATAATAAGTAAGATTCGTAAATGTCAGGCTGTAGTCTATGACGTTGGCGGATAAATACTCCATATACATCGCTTTGCCATATGCAGCACGGTAAGCGTCATAGAATTCCACAGACGAGACTTCAGAATCACTATCACCATCTGTCGGTATTCTCCTTTATCATTTATCAAATATATAATATTGTGATTACTGTTATCATTGTGTATAGCTGAATAAATTATACACAATGTTAAAAAATATTAATGTAATAAGTGCATCTAAATTTGCTTCAATTTATGCATTTAACGAAAATTAAATCTATTGTTGTTGAAAATAAAATAAAATAAATGTTTGTGTCAGATCTGACACAGACTCACAACTAAATCAAAACTAAATCATCAATCCTGAAGAAGACCCCTGCAATGGCGGTCGAAATATTGGTTTAAAGAAATTCTCCACACACGGCTAAACCCAAAAGCCACAATATCAAATCTGGCCGTTAAAACCTAAGAAGTTATTTAAATTGTTATATTATTTAAAATTGCTAAACCATTTGAAATAATATAAGATTTGTAAATTAAAGTTGAAAGTGATTAGTTTAAATTTTGTATTAAGTAATAAAACAGACAGCAAAGTGAATATGGATTATTATTAAATTTTTCAATGTATTTGGATGTTTTCAATCTGTTTTTAATCCATTAGACTCGCATTCATTGGCTGGAATTGGGCGGGATTGGCCGGGTGCCATTCGGATGCGTTCATCCCTTAATACAGAGGAATTAGCGAAGCTTTGGATTTTCCTCTTTTCCGCGAAAAGCTAGCGCTCTGCGACAAGAGAACAACACTGGAGCGACGAGATCACGAACCCTGAATACCAGCACAGCAAGTGAGCAGCTTTAACCTTATTTTTACTGCATTAATTTAAGATTCATAAAATTTTCTTCATCGGTCATTTCATAGATGTTTTGTTTCACATTTCTAATTATAACAACAAAGGAAATAATGTTACTATTCATCAATAGTTATTACATTATATTTTATTTTATTCTTTCAATAAAAAAATTATTTTACTACCAAAATTAAGTTTGCAATTAAACACATAAAAAATAAATACTAAATTTAATAAAAAGATAAAAGTTTCATTCCATTTTTTAATATGGATCAGAATGAGCTCTCTTTAGCTTGATGTCTTCGTTTGTGCACATTGAAATTGATATACGTTTCGTAGATCGCGAAACTGCAGTATTCTATCAAGTGAAACAGTGCTCAATATGATCCATATAAAAATATGGTTTGAAATTCTTTTGTATTTAGTATTAAAAAAGATATGAAAGAGAATGCCAAAAATATGAATAACTTTCAGGTTTTTTTTTTTTTATTTATTCGTACTTTGAAATGGAATAAAAAAAAAATTGAAAAAAAAATTACTTTTATTTAACATATTCGTAACTTACACTCAGTGACTGTTGATCACAAAATGAATCCGTGGTTTTGTATACACTGTATATTTTATTTGTCTTCAATAGTGTAAGCAGTAATGATTTATACATCAATCATTGATGTAGTTATTGCTTACACGTACAAGGCTGGCGTAATTTATACAACTTATTCAAGACCGTAATATCATTTCTATGATTATAACATAGTATTAAAAGAAATATTAACTACAGCTATTTTTGAATAAAGTTTAGTAAAAAATCACAAAAAGCATTTGCAAATAAAATTACTGAAAATTAGTTTAAAGAGGGATATTATTACTTGAGAAAACTGTTTTTTTTTCTGTATTAGAGACTTACCGGTTACAAAATATGTTATTAGATAAAAAACTACTGAATGACACGTAACACACTAAATTTCTTAGTAAATATAAAAGGAAGCGTATAACGAAGTCATAAATTGGTTAATTTTTTATCTGCCACCAAATGTGCTTAAATTATATTGAAACAGAAAAATATTTATTTGTGGTAGACGGATTTAAGTAGAACTGATATTAATATTTTATTTTTTCAGGTTTAAAAAAGAGAATGACAAAATACACGCATTTTGAAATCTCAAAATAAAGCCTATATTAAAAAGGTTAGCCAGAAGCTCGTTAAATTAACTGTAATTTACTAGGCAGAGGGCATTTTTTTAGGCTAACCATAATAAATCACCAGAGAGAAAAATGTATCGCCCCGGAGCTGGGCTGACGGGGAATTGTACAGTGAAAAAAAACACTATAAATTAATATGTTTTCTCTCTTTTCCTTCCGCGTTTGTTTTAAAATCGACCGAGTCCGTATGGTAATTATGTCGCGAACGCTTATGCAAAACTGGGCTTAGGGCGTCTCGATAAAAGGGAACGAAATGAACCCAAACAAAGAGAAGCAAACAGAAAATCAACGTGAATGCTAAAGACTTCATTTCCTTATTTCAAATTAGCATCGCAAAGGGGAGCACGGGCTGCATGTTTATGGAAAACATTTTTCCGAAGAGGGTTTTTGTGTGCTTTCCTTATTTTAATGCACGTAAACAAATTCGGCAAAGTACAGCTTAAAAGTAACGATTTGTTTTTCGACGTGCATTGCTCGAATCACAACGAATGTTCAATGGCGTTATTTTTGTTATATTATAATCATATTATATAAAAAAATGAGCGTCGATACATAGATTTTTATTCAAATATGCAAATGAATTGCAGGATTTTTATTGAAACAAATTGGATTTGTTAAATTGTTGAATACGCTGGACGTAATTAAATAAACAATTTTCACACTTTCATGTCATTGCATTTAAAAATAAAATAACATTTGATGTTATAGATTTAACGAAATCATATTGTTTTAACATAAGGTCGTTTCAATTTTAATTTTAATCTCAAAATAAAAATATATTTTTTACAGCTAATCAGGGTAATCATTTATATTTTAATATACAACACAAAAGTCATTATAATGACATTATTTCCTTTCCTTGCTCATCTTTTACCCTTTGGTTTTGTACCCTTTTGACTGCTCTGCTCTCACCGTCCTGAAAGGTTGTCTAAGGAATAAGCATCAATATTTTATGTTTTTCTGTGAAATCTAAGTTATATATCCTAGTAAGATCCATTTTTTTTAAATGATAATTATCTACGTATATTCAATTATTTATATGTAAAAGTATAATTAAAATCAAAACTTTAAGCGAATCATGTTACCAGAGATGTGATAAGGTAACTGTGGTAGTCCGACATCATGCCGATCTGCTGAGCTTGCTTTAGTACGTCATAGATCCTCTCTGTAGTGCAGTCGAGGACTATGTGAGATTCCGCAGAGTTCTTAATCTGCTTCAAAAGTGGTCTGAAACAAAGAAAAATAAAAATTTAAAAACATATTTCAATCAATCAATTTGTAGGTATACAAATATTTCCATTAATCCATTGCTATTTTAAAAATTTACAAGACGCAGTTATATAAGATTTGTCTTAAAATGTTTGGTGATTATTTTTTATACTATGGTTATTTAGTATATTTTCAGGCAGATAAATATGTCCCCTGTCGTTTTTGACTTAAACAAATTATATTAAATATTCAGTAATATATTCAGCTTGTATTAAATCTTACTGTGGAATAATATAAATTAATTATGATCCTCAAAAATCTGTGCAAGGCTCACGACTGCTATTAATGTTATCTGAAGAGAGGAAAAACAAAATAATGTTGTAACCAGCTCGTTACTGACTAGAAACTCACGAAAAACCTACATTTGGTGCTTCCATTTAGTGGTTTTAAAACATTCACTTTTCAATAAAAAAATAAATAAATTCAAGTAAGTTGATATGGTATCTTAACCTTTAACTTTACTTGTAAAGACAGTTTTTACATCCTAACTGCATAATTTAAAAAATATTTTAGTAAAATCAAAATGTAAGCAAAATTTTTTTCACGTTTAATTTTGTGCCCCAAAAAAAATATGAGCAAATAAAAAACAACAACCCAGGAATTTTCTCTAAGAGAAGGACGATATTCCCCTGTTAAAATGATTTTACTAATGAGTTTAATGATTCTGAACTTGGAATACTAAATAATGCTGAAAATTCGACGTTTATTGGAGGGCTTGAGAATCAAAAAATATTTCAATGCTGGAAATGCATTCCAAAACTTAAGGAGTAAATTAAGATTCACTTTAATTATTTTTTATTGACAGAATACTGAAATAATTGCATAAAAAAATTTCATAAATAATTACTTAGATAGTGTCACGAAGAGCCAGCAGCCAAAGTAAATACAATTACAAATATATCTTTTCGCAATGAATCATATTTTTGTTGTTATATATGTGCAACGTTTCTATTTTGCGCTTTTTTGAGATACATGTGTTTTTTATTATTGAAGATTGCTGTGCCGGTATCATATCATGTTGGGGCAGAAAATTGCGATTTACATCGCGATAAAATAATAAACAAAATATATAAGCTGGAATTTTCCGCTCAGAATTGAGAATTTTTCATCGCAGCCTAAGACAGAATAAAATATAGCCCCGTTGTATACATTTCCTCGGGCGCTTGCAGTATTTTCCACTTTCCCGAGTTTACACACGTGGATCCACCACATTTCTCACTTCCGCCCTTTTTCAGAGTTAAACAGGTTGTTCACAAACCACCAACAGTCTAGAAATATAAGCTTTATGGGAGATTTGAAATTTTTATGATTGTTATAAAAGCAGTTACGGTTGTTTGTTATCATACAATACTCTACACTCAAAGACACGACTTTTTTTTTTGGATTAATGAATTTTCGTGTAAAATCTGTAAAAAAATATTTAGTTTTATTTAAACATTAAACTTTTTGAAATTTTCAACGTTAGGTTAATTTAATGTTCATTAATGAATTTTATTTAATAAAATAATGACGACTTAGCCTAAATACCTAAGAAAAAAAACTCATGATTTGATAAAAAAATATAAGAAAAATAAAACAAGTAAATACTTGCCAACGGCTTATAATATATTTATTTTGCTCATGTGTTAATTATACGATACTGAGTTTCATAATATAAGAATACTGATTATAAATATAAGAATACTGAGTTTCATTAAAAATTCACAAGGAGTAAGATTATTTGAAATGAACAAATACGACATTAAATTTGATTGCAGGTAGAAAAAAATGGTTCTATTATAATTTTTTTTATTTTTATTCGTTTCTTTTACTTGTATTCTTTGTGGAATAAAAAATTAAATAACATTTGAAATAACACTTAACTTCTTAGCAATATGTTTTCAGCTGGAAAACAGATTTTATTTATTAAATCATTTTAATAGATAGCGCATTAAGGTCAAAACATGATTTCATAAATAAGTAAAGAAAAAATCGTTTAGAAATTGATGCCATGGTAAATCTCTTCATTATAATTGTTTTTAATTTTGTAGCTACAGAGCTGGAATTATAATCGTCTTAACATAAGAAAGTGCATTGAACTTTCAATATCTGAAGAGGCCAGAGTTACTTCTGAAAGTCGTGAATTGCTGAAGCCTGAAGGGTTGTTATATTATTACAAACAGTTCCCGAGAGATGGAGTTGCTCTACCAACTCGCTCGCAAATAATAACAACACCCAAGCCATATTATTATATTATATAGATTGCATAGTCCTTACATACTGGTCCGTACATGTATGTGCAAAAGTTTACAAGCACATGTAATCAAGATTGCTTTGGCATTCAAAGATATCGCTAACATCATTGGGATTTGTCAACAAATATATATTATAGTCGTACAAGAGCTTGTTCCGAGTACATACAAGTAGTCAACGAAAGATAGGAATCTTTTTTTCAAAATTTAATATTTATTGAATCCGGAATGCGTTGCAATGTTTTGGCGTATACTTTTTCGTTCTAATGCTGTTAAAACTTTAAAAAACATTTGAGAAGATGATTGCTTTACAGTAAGTGGTGTTATTTTCATAAAAATCAGTTTAATTGTATAAAAACGAATTTGTGACAGATGTTCTACGTATATAACAATTTTGTGTGTATATATGATACCCACTAAAGTTGATTTTTATTTACTTGTGTATAGATTTCATCTAAGACCTTAGTTGTCTAATAAGTTTGAGGATTTACAGTTATATTTTTATGTTAAATAATTTAAAAAAATGATGCATCAGCATTTAGGAGCTTTATAGTTTAGAAGTCAAAATAGTAATAAAGGATTAGGTAAATTAAAAAACATTTAACTTTATTTAATTTATTTTTTTTTACTAAGTAGTTATTAAAAAAAAGTTTTTAAAAAAATTAAACCACTAAGTGTAAATATGCTAAATTTTGTTGATCCATAAAATGTAAATATGTATATCTTCTTTTGGAATCAATTCTGCGACCTCTACTATGAATAATGAGCATTTCTCTCTCTTTCATGCATCTTAGAATGTAAAGTAAGAGAAATATTATTTACCCGAGTGTAAATACTTAAGAAGGAAATAAATATATTGTTTAAATATAAGAATATTTATAAAAATGAAAATAAATATTTTCATTAATTTCAGTATTTTCAATGTTATAAATAGACTCCTTAGATCTTTGAGCGCCTAAGAGATTAAAACAATAATTAATTTTACAAAGGTGAGCTTTGCTTTCATAAAGCTCATAATTAAATTCCTATTGTTTTTCCTGAAAATTGAATATTATTGTTTTATTTGTAATACATTTGGAGATTTTATTCAGCGTCTAATTACATGACAGACAAAGAAAATAATCATTTCAATAAAGGTACATCCAAGTCATATAATTATACTTATTTTACAGCTATTTTCATCAATCACGTGTCCCTCTCTGTCATATCTGTTATTAATTTAAAGTACTTAGCAACCTTAAAATTGAAACGTTTTTTTGCACGAGCTGTTTTTGGATCTAGTTGTAAGTCAAGTCAAAAACAATGAGCAAATCGTCAGATCGCATTAAAAAAGGCTGATTAATAAATTAGCAATTACCATCAAATATGAGTATGAGATATTTATAAAGCTTGTACTCGGCTAACCATTATAAACGATTATGATTTAGTATAAGGTTAGTATGAAGTAAACTAAAAAACTGTTAGGCGAGAGCTTATGGTAATAATATGCCTAGCTATGTCGTTACGTAAAACCAAGATTTATTTTTCTCCAAATCCACTAATTTCGAGAAAAATTAATCTTCATTTCGCATCAAAAAAATCAGCTGAAAATATCTTGTTTGTTTTATAGACCTGAAAGATCCTTACACTTGAATAAAAGAGTGCTTAGTGATTAATAAACGTATGCATACCAAATTCTAGAAAAATATACCAGTGACGTTAGAAGGTGATGGGTAATTTTTATAAATTTCTTCTTCAAAGATTATCAATGCGTCTGTCGTATGCCTGATTCAGAATTCTAAGTAAGCCATTGTGAGCTACTGTATTAGAAGGGTATATAGTATTGCCGAGAATTCAATATTGGAAACACCATATTGCTGAATTGAATTACAGAACTTACAGTAGTGGAATGATCAGTAACTAAGCCTCCATGGATATCGTCATAGTGCCGTGCGCTGAATGGTTGTAAGTGATCAATACACCTCTTGGAGTGTCACAATAGTCATGACTGCACCGAAAGCATTGTATCTCTAAGTCAGATGGAGATTGAATTTCTGGATCTAGTTAGGAGTCTAATACAATGCATAGGTTCTAACGGTATATTTTGCTCTCCATTGTGTTCAAAACGTTATTTTAAACATAACTGTGTTGTATTAAATATCCAAAGTCCTTAAACTAATTGTTATAATCGACTCTTTATCTTAGATTCATTCAGTCAGGTACGACACAGGGAATTTTCGCCACTCTAAGTAAATTGAGGGGATCAAGGTTCAAAACAACAAGTATCGAGGAATTTTGCGGTCTACGAAATTATATGTATCAATATAAATAAAGAATGCTTACGCATCGATACGGAGCATTGACCATCCCAATAATCTGCCACTCTATGTGAATTGAAGAGATCAAGGTCCAAAAACGGAATCGAAAAATGTGCAGCGTACGACGTTCAATGTACTAATATTAGTTTTATAAATGGTTACTCATGTTGTAAACTAGGGTATAAAAAGGGGTCTCGTATCAAATAAATTAATATCAACTCAACTCCGGTCATTGGATTTATCCTCAGTGCCTTGGTATTACGGCATCACCAGTTAGCTGATGCTGTAATTTCGGGATCGTGACCTCGGTTCCGAAAAAATTGTCTCTCAATAAATCTACAATGAATAGTTTGCTTACTTTATTTTATGATTAAATTCTAATTAAATTGATTTTTTTTTGTGTTATGTATTCATAAGTTTCTTTTATAACAAATTGTATTTGCTATTAAATAAAAAGCTTTTAGAACACTTATTGATTGTATCAATGTAAACTTAAATCACGATAATTTTTCAGTGCTAAATAACCCTAAAATTTTAATGACTTTATGTTAATATATTATAAGTATGTTTTTCTTGTTATAATATTAAAAAAATATTAATTTCATTATAAAATATGAAAAACTCAAATACCATTTATAATCTTTATTTAAACGTCATATATTCACAAAATTATTAATTTAATCAAAAAAATAAAACGTCAATCCATTTATAATACAATATTTATTTTCAATACTGGTATCCCTGCTGTTATATATACATTTTTGGAAATAATTTCACCCATTCTAGGTTGTAAAATAATGATATCAGCTTTGTATAGCCCTTGCAGGTGCCGAAAAGTCTTGATATACAATATTTCGACTCTTATTTTTGTTCGCTTATCAGATACGCATATTGCTTGTTTGACAGGTATAGTTCTGTGGATCGCCACTGGACGAATTTTGGCGCTGGGTGGCACTGACCATCGCGCTGAGTGCTCAGTCGCCAGTTGTGATCGGCCCGGCGCCTGGAAGCATGTAGCTACGCCCCGGACCAAGAGTTTCTCAAGTTTATCGAAAAAATATGTCAATGTGCTTCTGAAAAAGTCTGTGTGTTATTTATCTGCTCCTTATTCCTCCACCACGCGTTCTGATAATGATCCCGGCTACGTGAAGTCGTCTTTTTCTTAAGAAAAGGGGATGTTAAAATATTTTAAAATATTTTTTTGCTTTAAAATAATAAATCTGTATATTTCGTGTAAGAAACTTAAAAAGCTTATAAACGTAACAGAATTATTCGATGAATTTCAACTGTCTATGTTGCGATATGCGAGACGTATTTTGTCTTGCTGAATTAAGTATGTACTCCGTAATGTTAGCTTCATTAAAATTCTAGGAGTGTCAATCTCAGTAAAGGTAGTTTAATTCAATCACATCCATGAGGAGAGAGTGTCTAGCGTCTCAAAAACACGGCATCTAATTATAAAGGACGTCTGTATTTCAACGAATGTAGCATCAAATTAACTACAAAAATTAAAAATGTACTTTTTAAATATTTGTTAGGGAGACTATTCGTTGAGTTTCACTTAAATATAACTCTTTTCCTTTTAAAAGAGATATTAAAACAAAACGATAATATTTGATGATGTGGAAATGAGCTGAGGCTGTAAAAGTAAAATTAATGAAATTACCTCCAACGAGTCATTAAGTCCTGTTTAAGAAGCCTTGATAACAGTCAATATAGAAGTTTCGTAATATTGCACGGTCAATTAATTTCTTCCCCAATTTTTACCAATTAAATGCTTATTAGTTCTGCAACATCAATATTATTTTGATAACGCCTATTAAGAATTCATGAAACTCACTTTGCAAGGGTTAAAATTCGTTTATTACCAATAAATTTTAGAGGCTTTCTAATTTTTTTTTCCACCCTTAATTTTTTAATTTAAAACATTATTCTGTTTTTTAAATTTAATAAATTGTAAAATTACTTTCAATTTACAAGTACGTATCAAATTAAGATGTAAAAAATGTTGTTTCTTCGTTGAAACTTGAGCACATTTGTGTATATTTTCAGAATTCACTTTGAGATCCATTTAAAGTAATATATATATAAATGGCAACCAATTTTTTTGGCAGTATATAATTCAATTAATAGTGAGTTATTATTTTGCAAGCAATCAGTAATCAATACCTATAAAGGTTAGAAAAAAATACTTTTGGTAGTAGAAAAATATCAATTGGCAGTAGCAAAATAATAAATTGGCAGGAAATAATTAATAAATAGTAAATAATAATAGATTAGGTTAGTTAGGGATAGGTTTGCATTTTATGGGTTAATTATTCATTCATTTTCCTTTTTTTTTTTTTTCCAATATTGAATATATTATTGCCATTTTAATTTCATAACTGATCACATTAACACGGAGACAGTGGATACTGCCACTTTATTTAGTCAACTGCCGATTAATTTTATTTACTTCAAATTGATTTAACTCACTGCCAAAACCTTAAATTAGTTACTGAATAAATAAATCAAGTAATATCCTACATAGTACTTTTTACTTTGTTTTAAAAATGGATTTCGGTGAGCTGTAGCTTTTTGCGTTTAGTACTACAAAAATTAATTTAATTGTTTGGTACATCAGTCGATTATCAATCACAATTTGGTACAAATCATGAACGTTCTCGAATATTGTTGTAAAAAATATAACCATTATTGTCAATATCTCAAGAGGCAGATAAAACGCATTCAGTCAAATTAAATAAATGCTTAAAATAAACTACAATATGTATTAACATTTAAATCTAATTCTGAATCATTGAATTTAATTCAGTGAGATGAGTTATTTATATTGGTTAAATTTTATTCACTGGATACACAATATACATTTATAAACAAATTAATACCTGTGTTTTTAAAGATGAATATTTATTATTTAAATAATTTTATTTTGTCTTACATAACACGTCTAGATTTAGCAAAATTTCGTTTTTTAAATTAAAAAAAAAAATGTTTAAATTTTTTGACCTATTGTTAAATAAAATGTAAGCTTAAATTTTTAAAGACAGGGTGACCCTCAAGCCAGAGGGCGTCGGTTCTAATGGAATTCGCGGGGCGAGATAACTTTTTCGGGTCGTTAAAAAAGTCGTGTTGAGGTTTTATGAGGTAATTTTCGGGGAGACCACGGAGCGCCTTATCGTTTCCTCTCTGCTGGGACAAATTATTTACGACTGCCTCCTGAGAGAGAGAGACCGGGCCACTTTGGCCCCTTCTTTTCGACTCATATTTATTGCATCCACTTGTGGTCACACTATTTTTCATACTAATCTAGAATGCAACTTATACGCATACAAATCCATAGAAAACATGATTATACATGAAAGTTAGCTCATCAAACAATCGAAGAAAAATAAACTGCAGATTCGAACCATGGATCTCGTACACCATGTATTTTGCCCAACGTGGTGAATTTTCTTCTCTTTACACTGCGTCATCGATATTGTATTACAACAATTTCAAAATGTTTTCAGAAACCTTAATTACTTTATCAAGAATTGAAAATATATTCTTACTCTTATAGGAAATTGTCCATACCTATATAAACAACTGCCTGTTTTTATTTTTTCACTATTGAAGATGGTCTTCAGGAAGGCCGAAACATATTATAATTAAAATAAATTGTGAATCAAAAGAAGATATTTTTATTTATTAATTTTTTAATTAAAATTAATTCTTCAATTATATTCTTACTCCTCAAACTTAAATAAACTACACTCAATTGAACTTTTTGTTTAACAATTTAATGTTTTACATCGAAGAAAATTGAAGTATTCTTGATAATGTGTGGTCAAATTATATTCAGTTTGCTACTTGTAATTGCATTTGCAGGCCCCTCTTAATAATATAACGAGAACCTGTGAAAGTGATGATAATTCCAGTCAAGAAGTACTGTTAATATTAAAAACTTTTGTCAAATATAAAACTGATATTAAAAAAAAAAAGATAAATTAAATGCTTCGTTATTTCAATTTAATTATGAAAATTAATTTTAAATAAATAACCGAAATTTAAACCGCATTCAGTATATTAATATTTTTTTGATACATTTGAAACTGATCACTAAACTTTCTTTTAATATTTAATATTTAATGTTTTAATGTATATTATATGAGTATAGTATTTATTTTCATATACAGCATTGTCATATACAATTGTTATATTTCACCAGCAATATACCAGTATTTATTAAATAAATCCTATAAGATTCCATCATATTGTAAATTCTTCTTCTTCGTGTCAGCGACGTCAAATTATTTTTTCCCAATATCTGGCAACATCGATAGCTCGTGTGTTGCCCAGCATTAGGTCCTGAGATGTGCAACTTGTTGGGCACATGGAGCAGCATCGTAGGTGTGAGGCGGTCTGCAGGTCTCCTCAGTCGCACAATAGTGTCTCTCCCTGCCGAAGCATTCCCCACCGCTCGAGGTTGTCCTTTGTTCCACCAACTCCGGTTCTTAATCTGTTAAGGGATTTCCAGGTCGGCCAGTCAAGGCTCTTGCCAGTTGCGAGGCCTTCCTTTGGAGTAATGAAATCCTCTGGTGCGATTTGTTGCCAGAGTTGGAGTCTCTCATTTTCAGGGCCGGATGTGAGAGGTTGTGTGGATTTCATGCTGCTTCGAGACTTCAATCTTGGTGTGTTGGGGGTATCTGATTATACAAGCAGGGACGGTTGGTTGATTGCCTTACGCATTTCTTCGGCGCGTATGACTTTGCGTCTTATGTTCGGTGCGATACCAGCCAAGGGGTATAGTTTAGAAATGGGTGTTGGTTTGAGGCAGCCTGTGACTAAACATGCATCATTCAGGGCAGTATCCACTTGATTACAGTGGGCTGATCGACCCCACACTGGTGCCACATATTCTCCAGCTGAGAAACAAAGTGCTAAAGCTGAGGTGTATTAAAATATTGGGCTCCCCAGTGAGTGTTGATCAGTTTGGTGGATGAGGTTGTTCCTTATTGCAACTTTCTGTTTGGTGTTGCTGCAATGACGCCTGAAGGTAAGGGTGCGATCTAGAGTGACTCCGAGGTATTTTGGATGGTCGCTATGTTCCAGTACTCTACCTTCCCTTGTATTGTAAATTAATAGTATTTTTTACCACTCACGTACGTTAATATCATATTTGCACAGATTCAATTTAAATTGAACTAAAAATATTTTAAAGACACGATTTTTCCAATCAATTTTCGTTGGTTCACTAAATAACAAATAATATTACCTTAAAATTATCTTACTATAATTTAACGTGATGAAGAAGAGAAGTGTTAGCCTGAAGCGTTGCCCTTTGCATTTTTTTGTTGGAATTACGTTCTAATATAACAAGATTAGGTTAGCGAGACTGTAGATTGCTTGTATTCGAATACAATGCAAACACGAATTAGGTGACTTGCTTACATCAAATTCATTATGATGCATATTTTTAAGTAAGCATTCTTTATTTCAAATATATTATATATTTATAATTTATTACTGTATAATAAAAACATGTATTTCAGTAAGTTCATACACATTCCATTTCCCATTTTCGGTAATTGAAATATACTTGTCTCATCATTATGACTTTATTAATAAATATTGGAATAAAAAATCTTCATGTTTTTAAATGCCCAAAACGAACATTATATTTGATATTTTACATTTTTATTGAATAATAATTAATAATAAGGTTCAGCATAAACTGAGTTTTAAAAAAATTGTGTCAGTTTGCGCAGTCGTATACTTCAATTAGGAGGCGGATATGATAAGAATAATACATTATTTACGACTTTTAAATAACGTATAAAATAAGTGATGCAATGACCTCATTGTATATTCATAATAATTGATATTCATAAATTGGAGTTCAACCGAAGCAAAATTGAACTAAAAGACGCTTCAAAAAATAGGTACAACCAAGTGGTTATGAGCACGACATATCTGTTGTCAATATTCTTACAAATTGATATATCAGCAATTATATATGATTTTGTAATAATTTCGTTTATAAAAGGTTAAAAACAATATGTTAATATGATTTTCAACTTCCAAATGCACAAATGACGGTAAAAAATACTTGTATAATAAATAGTTAGGTTAAAAAAAATGTCAACTTGTTTTTGCCTAGCTTCAATCAAAAAGATAGATATTTCATTTTTTAGTTAGGCTTCAAAGGTATTCGATATGCCTGAAATAAAGAAGCTTTTACGCCGTTTTCGTTAAGCACATGATAATATCCCATCAGTAGCGGAATTCAAAAAATAAAATGTTCGCGGGCACTAACTTTGCAGTGCGGCCGCCACTTATCGGGCAGTGAAAATTCAGTTTGCAGAACACACTCGAGGAGGGCGAGAGTGAATTTGCGACGTCATAAACGCTGGGGATGAGCGTAAAAGTTAACAGCCTCGATTTTTATTTTATTACCGTGGCATTTAGATGCGCAGTAAATGGATACACGAGCCGCGGATATGTCAGACGGGCGCCGTAAGCGGGAAAAGGCATGGGCGGCTTCAGGACATTTCAGGACTGTTTCAGGATTGCTTCGGTGATTCCAAGCCGCTTGAATGAAGGCTTCTACCAAAGCTGAAGGGTGCGTTTTAATGAGTGAGCTCTTGAATGTCAAAATAACGAAAATAAAAAAATTCTGATTGACAATCAATAAATAGTACAATAATGAAAAAAATATTTACCACCGATTACTTGGTAATTTTTTTGGTGTTTTTGATTGTTAGAATTTCATACTTAAAATAAAAAAAAATTGTTAGTCAACTTCTTACGGTATTTTTTGACAAAATGATACAAAGAAACATGCCGTGAAATGTGCAATTTTATTTTTATTAATTATTACTTATTAATATTACATGTGCATTTTTAAATATTTCATATGTCTGATAAAATAATAAATAATTAAAGCTTTTTGGAATCGGTGTGTTAAACTACCCATTGAACATAATCGATTCACTTCATAGAAAAGTAGTGTCTTATTAATAATTATATTTTAAAGTGTGACTTTCAATTTATTTAAACGTAAAAATTCCGTCTTTTAAAATAAAAAAATACATATTTGATAAAATAGTACAATTACAATGATATGTCATAAAAAGTTGTAGCAAAACCCAGCATCTGCAATCCTTTTCACAAACAACCTGAATATCTTTCAGAAGCAGGTTAATATATAAAATCAGTTCTCTCAATAGCCTTACGCACAAAGCTACTACACATCCTTCCAGCAAGCAGCATCTAGTTACGTTAATCGTCATATCCGTGAATAACAAAAAACCTCTCTAACTGATTTTTTTTTATTAAATCAAATATAAAGAGATACATTTTTTACACAGTAATTTACATTCCAATCTTTTTTTTTTTTTATATTCGCTTACCACACCAATTAAAGATAAGATCTTGTGTGTGGCGTGGGATTCATCTATGTTATTTTACAGTTTTATATAATTATACAGAGTTTTACATATACACATTTATACATTTACATGATTTTGATATAAAACTAACATTATATGATTAAAAATTTAATACACTATAAGTTGAATCAAATCTAAAGTATATATAAATTAATAATTAATAATACATTTTTGGTACATTTCAATAATTCAATTTGTTATGCAGTGACGTCGGTTCTGTTCGTAATTCTTTTAATGTACTGTTTCACCTTTTCAATCAATATTTTAATATCACTGATCTCTTTTCTTTCCCGAGGAAGATTGTTAAAATTAACTATTCCGTTATATTTGTAACCATTTTTTGCATGTTGTGTGTTAAATTTTGGTATTAATAAGTTGTACATAAACCTAGCAAAATGACAAGTGTACCAGTTTTCGATTCTCCTTTCTTTAATAGTCTGTGAAATAGTGTATTTTTGGTATAGTGTATCTACCGTTGGCACTTTGAATTTATTGTATAGGCTTTCTGTTGGGTAGGTGGGAGGCTTTTTCAATATCACTTTGATGATAAGTTTTTGTACAGTTCTAATGGGGTTGGTAGTATTTAGGTATGTTCCTCCCCAACCAACAATGCCATATTGCAGTTGAGATTGGACAATGGAGTAGTATACCATTTTTAGATCTGCTTTAGTTAAGATGTTTCTGAGTCTGATGAATATATAGATGCTTTATTGTGTGTATTTATGTATAGTATAGAATATTTTATAATTTTCTAATACAAATAATTTGTACTGAGATATTAAACACAGAAAATCAAACTTATTCTTAAAATGTTACTTGTAATCGAGTCGTATTTTTCTGTATGTTCTTGCGTTAAAAAAGAGTTATGTAAAAATACTGCTTAAAGCAAAAATAACACTACCTCCTAGACTCGTCTGCCATAAAAAGTAATATATTTTGTACTAAAAGCGTTTATTGTAGACAAACGAGTATCTCAAACGCTAAAAGGGATGATCAAGTTATTTCCCAAGGTTTCAACTGGATAACTATAAATTTTATTACGTATTGTTTTTGCGAACCCCGACACAATTTAGTATTCCGGTATTTTGGTTCAGACGAATGTTTAATATTGGCGTTTTACTTTATCTGTCTTTTCTGTGTTTTTTCTTTTCATTTTCTTTTTAGTGGACATGTGTCTGTTGACTATCTGATATTCTAGAGTAAAATATTGAACGTGTAAACATTAAGCAATATAAAAGCGTCACATATATAATACATTTTTTACTTATTTATATTTATGCTAATCTCCGATTAACAAGAAAATATTGTATAAATAAGTAAATAAAAATATGAAAGAAACTTAATAATATAACTTTATATAATTTACACAAAAAAAACAAAAATATTTTAAGCTTCAGTGTATAATTGTATTATGTCAAATCAATAAGAGCATCAGACTAATTATGCGATATTATTTTCAAATATGTCGTTTTACAAAGTACTAAATATATCTCGAATATACTCGTGAATTCCTTATCATCAAGACTTTAGGCTTTTGCTTTGGAGGCATTAGAGGTTTATTTTTTAGGTACAAAAATAATGGCAGACGATAGAACAGTGCAACGTCAATAATGGTGACAATATGCATAAGAAAATGAGTCAATGCAAAAAATATATATAACTGCATCGATTTTTAATGTTAGGCTTATTAAAAGTGTGATTTGCTGTTTAATGCTTTACAAACCTACACTACGTGTTGCTTACTAATTTTTTTATTTCATATATCGAAATATTTTTTTTAGATTTTCAAGTACACGATAAGTACTCTTAAAGCACAGGTACAAAGTAAACGCCCAATGAGGCCTGAAATATATATATTAAAAAAATGTATTATTGAAATCAAATTTACATAATGTTTATTAATACGATTTGGATATTTAGTGGTTCAGAGGGAAGCTTAATCTAATAGTTAAAAGATAAATTAATATAATACCCAAAGTGCCTTTTATAATATTCAGATGGAAAACATACACAATACTGAATAAATATGAAGCGCTCGAAGCATTGAATAATTTACTATAACTTCATACTTCTGACCGGTCCACTACAATAAAGTTACGTAGAGAAGCTGCAAAAAACTTGCATGCAAATTTACGGTGGAGTCTGTTTTTTTGCGGTGCTTCGTTCAAAGCACAGATGGCGCACGAGGAGCGACAAAAAGATCCTCGAGCTTTCATCGAACGAGCTTAAGTGTTTGAAATTTCACGACTTTTTGTTATGAAAAACAACCGGAAGCCAGGAACTCTCTCCGGTTGGACAACTGCTGTGTTTTCAGCAGTTGAATTATTTTATTTTTAAACGCAGAAACACAAATTTCACATTTGAAAATAAAACCTACTTTGTTCATGAGATTTTAAAAATGTAAATTAAATTATTTGAAAAAAGTATGTTGTTTGAATATGTTATAAATGTCATTTTTTACTTATTATAATATATAATTATCAATTATAGAATAAGTAATACAAAACGTACATGCAGGCACATATGAAGTACAAATATGTAATAATACGGTGATTGAGTTTTCCATTTATGATTGCACAATTCACACAGTCTGAATTTTATTATTAACATCAAATGAAAAATTAACATTTTTTTAAGTTTTATTTAAAAATATACATTTAAGTGATATCCTAACTTTTTATAATATGAGAATTTAGTTTTGAAAATACAAATAAAACTTCTTAATTTTTTCCATTTTTACAAGATTTATAATTCTTTCTGGAATTTAATGTTTTTAAATAGTGTACACAAAAAGAGATTTTCAAAATTTGTTTTACAAATTATTCTTGACAACATGTTTTTACTTTTTTCTAAATTGATTCCGAAGTATTTTTCATAAATCAGTAATGTATTACGTATTATTCATAGATAATGAATACTGAAAAGTTTTTCTCTAGCATTTATTTGTACTCACCATGGCAAATAGTGACACAATGGAATGCACGTTTTATGCTGTTTAGATTTTCCATTTTGGAAAACTCTCCATACAATAAACATTTTATATGAGCATCATCCCTTAATAAGTAAAGCCCTTACGGAGGCCTTTGTGAGGAAAAGAATGCTCGCGTTGTGACATTTCCGAGAAACTTCAGAACCAGGGATAGAAGACTCGTAAAGGGGATGGACGGAATACTCACTATTTGTGACAAAAACATAAAAACGTTCCTGGAAACAACACAGCAAAGTCCTGTACAATCGCAAATGTACATTTAAGTATTCATATTTAAAAATGTAAGAACGTTAAAAAAATTTTTTTCTTCTGTGAAAAACTTTTAATATTACGTTACGTGTTATACAAAAAAAATAAGTTTATATAGAGTGTATGAGGGATAATAGAAATTCAATTAATCTCAAATATCTGGAATCGCATATAATATTTGAAGCACGTGTACTATAATAAATACGAGTATGTTTTTAAAAGTTGATTTATCATTCGATATATATAATAAATTATATCTTATCTTTTGTTACGATTCGCTTTTGTCAAACATGATGCGTAAAATAAGCACTAATTTTATAATTAGGATTGATTCGCCGAGAATTCAAATACGCCAGCCACCTTTTTTTGAATCATATCGACTTAAATTTATCGATAAACGGATATAAAAAATCGACTTACTAAACAAGAGTACCTACCCTCACATGTGATATTTTAAGCACAGACGTTCACTATATCTAATATATATATATTGTTTCGCTACTTTCTCGTATTGTCTTTTTTTAATATTCTCCATTGATCACACTTATACCAACGAGTATACAACAAAGATAAACAGTTTTTTCATATACTTTTTTTAGACAACGTTTGAGGCAAACAGGCAAAAACTTAAAATGCTTAACAACAATGATTATCATTAAAAACAGATCCATCAGAACACGAAATTCACTCAATATCGTCACGCACAAAATTTCTACTTAATCTTACGTATGTAACGTCTGTTTTTAATAATCATAAAGTCTACTGGGGGCTAAATCAATTTGCTTATGTTATTACGAGTGTTTATTAAAATTTAAAAGTATGTAAAAAAGGTAAATTTACGAGTAATTTTGTTTACAGAATGGACTTCCACGAATATAAAAGAGAGCCGAACGAAGGTACATTCTATTCACCGGACATTTTTCCACGAAGAGTTTTTACTGCCGTCCTGCAGTCTATTGTCCAAGTTTCGTGATTATCTATTACCCGATATTCAGGTCCGTGGCCGGGGAGTATGCGCCGCAGGAGTTCCATTAGGAGCAAATACTGGAGAAGAAATGGTCCGTATTCCAAACTCCTCGTCCCCCATCGTCCCTTTTCTTCCTTTTCTCTCGTAGTTGCATGCAAGAGCCTCGTGTCCGGAAGCTCGGAAGTGCGCAAGGACTTCTTGTTCTTATTTCCAGACGGGGGAGTACTTTTCATGAATTGCCTTCAGAGGGAGCCTCAGGTTTACTTTAATATGCTGACATAATTTACCTATAACACGGAACCATCTGCCATGTTGTTTATTTTTATTTTGAAATGCATCTTGCTTCAGACAAATATAAATGTACCTGTATATATTTATAATAAAGTAAACTGAATCATTTTAAATTTATGTAAAGACATAATTTTTAATATTATTTATTACAAAGTAAGTATAAAATTATTAAAAGACATATTGCAAGAATTAAATAAATGAATAAAAACATTTAGAAAAAACCTATGAAAAATTAATATTTTCAATACGAGATCTTTGAATTCTTGTTTAGAATGACAATTAGGTAATTAACCGTTCAAGTAATCTTACGTGTATTATTTTTTTAAATGTGTAGTTCACTAAGAGAACTGCTAGTTAGAGGTTTATATGTAAATAACACAGTCACCCTTGCTGAGTGGTACCGAAAACCTCGAAATACAATCTTTCGATTATTATTTATGTTCGCTTGTTTATGCATGTGTCGCCATATTTACATTTTGGACAAGTCCGTTCACAGGTGTGACGTTAGTTATATAGATCGCCACTTGGCGCTGGGTGTCACCGACCACGGCGCCGCCCGGAGTCAAAAAACAAAAAACTTGTTTGCCGATCGCGAAAAAGGTCGTATTGTGGCCCGGCCTGAATGCTGTGAGTAGGTCGGGGCAAGAAGTCTTTTTTTTTATGTAAACGCATGCAGGAGAGCACACCCGGTCAAGACCAGTGTACTCTATGACGCTCAGCCAGGGAGGCTGGACGCTGCATGCGGGAAACGTGTGTTGTGTTTGTATTTGTGTATGGGTTGGGGAGATTGCAAGTGTATATTTATCTGTTTCTTGAAGAGATCCAGATTGTAGGAAGGAGGAAACACAGACACTGGAAGAGCATTCCATAGCTTACCGGTGGCATTGAGGAAGGAACTTTGGAAGCTGCCAGTTCATGGTCGACATATATTAACCGTGTATGGATGTTCGGCAAGTGTATGACGAGTTTGTCGGCTGTGAGTGGGTGCAGGAGGAATTAGTTCTTTGAGTTCCGAAGAGCAGCGACCGTGGTAATAACGGTAGAAAAGACTAAGAGAACCAATATTACGTCTGTGTTCCATTGATTGTAGATTAGACGTAAGAGTGTCATTGTTTATCAAACGAATTGCTCTTCTTTGAACTGAGTCAATTAAGTTTAGAAGGTATTTTGGGGCTCCAATCCAAAGATGACTGCCGTATTCAGGGATAGGTCGAATTTGTCCTTTATATAGAAGAAGAAGTTGTTTATCGTTGAAATACCGACGTGATAATACACCTAGTTTTTAAAGTAAAGTTTTTTTTAAAGTAAGTCTGTAAAGCTTACGAAATATATATTTCAATGTGCTTCAGAAAAAGTATTTGTGTTGTTAATCTGCTCGTCATACTTCCACCACGCGATCCGATAATTATCCAGGCGACGTGAAGTCGTTTCTCCCGAAGAGAGGAGTATGTTAACAGAAAGACGTATATTATTTACTAGTATTATGTTCAATTATGACAAGCACTGGCTATTAAGAGCATATGGTTTGTCTTTTGTTATCTTGTTCATAGGTTGTTATGATCAATGGTAATTGTGGTTTTTAATAAGTGATGAATCAAACTATTTTTAAATACCCACTAAATATTTATTGTTAATTAAAAATAACTGTAAGAGTTTTTTTAACGAGTTTGTTTTGAACATTCTTTTTAAAACAACGTAAAAGGGTGTAATGTCCTCGAAGGAAATATTTGAGATATTAAAGCAAAGCACCCCGCTATTAAAACTATCAAGACAAGCACTGCGCTGTTTAGCTGACAATAGCAGTTCAAAGTAACAAGTATGAAACTACTTTGCTAGTAGCGGCGTTAAAATGGCGTATTTGTAAACTGTCCCCGACAAGACGCGGGATGACATAAACGGGTAAGGCTTCTACGCGAAATGAGTAAAGTGATGTCCTGCAGGAAGGCTGTGGAGAAAAGCTATTCCAAAAGTAAAGAAATGTTAGCGGAATAAATTTTCGTTTGACGAAGAAAAATAAATGCCAAGAGGTGCTCAAGAGAAAAACGAGTAATATGATGAAGTACTCATATTATGAGTAATTTATTCTTTGAGGTTTCGGTGCTATTTTAAACCGTCAAAGTAATTGCGAAAAATATGGCGCTGAGCTTGTTTTGTCATTTTTAAGTACAATGTATTTTTAACAAGTTTTTTTATATTCCGCTCAAAAAATATGACAAAATTTAATGTAGAAGGAAAATAATTCAATGAAAGCTCACATTTGAGATGAAATTTATTATTTATGTTTGAAATAATTTCTTACAAATAAGATAAATGATACTAATTTAAAAATATTTTTAATAAATTATGTATTGAGAATTTTCATGCAGCCTTTTTTAAAGGATTGGTTTTGGCAGCATTAAACAAAAATGTATGCGTTTTAAGATACTGAAATTAGTAACGTGGAAAAAAATTGAAAAAAAAAACTGTTGTGGTGACCTGCCTCTTAGAAACAAATTATTAAGGTTTTAAAAAGGTCGGACTAATCAACTGATCATATTAAAAAATCACACATCATCATCATCATCAGCCTGTGTCCGTCCACTGTTGAACGTAGGCCTCCCGCATGAGTCTCCATCCTCTTCGATCCTCCGCCTTCCGCATCCAGGTCACTCCCGCTATTCTTCTTATATCGTCAGTCCATCTTGTAGGGGTCGGCCAATGCTTCGTTTGCCAGTTCTTGGGCGCCATTCCAATACTTTTCTTCCCCATCGACCGTCGTCTCTTCGACAGATATGTCCTGCCCATTGCCACTTGAGTGTGCCTATTCGTTGGGTAGCATCCACTACTTGAGTTCTTCTGCGTATTTCCTCGTTTCGGATTCTATCTTTTAGCGACACTCCGAGCATGGATCTCTCCATAGCACGCTGGGTGACTTTTATTTTATGGGTAAGACTTGCTGTCAGATTCCACGTCTCTGCGCCATAAGTTAATACAGGGAGGACGTTCACACATAATATTCCTTAAATAATGAAGTTGCTTTCTCATCAAGTCCCGAGTACTTGGAGGTCGTCATGAACTATATATGTGTCTATATAGATTTTTAGGTACAGATATGATAATGTACAATGGCTACTGACAGAACTAAATGGTGGCAATTTGTAGTGATCATATGCTTCAGATACGAAGTATACAAGTATATTTATGAAAACATATATATAATATAAGGTTTTTATACGAAGTAAATATGAAGGAAATAAAAGCGATCAGTGACATGAAAATAATGAAAAAAAGGGTAAAACGGTTCTTCAAAATTATAAAAATCAGATCTGACGTAATTGTACAAAAATGAGAAATAAATTACATATAAAAATATTTTTTTTATTACATTATAATGTTACTATTATTAAAATGATACTAATGTAAACCTCTCTGTATATGATTCAAGCTAGGTACTAAGTAGTAGTTGTATGTATATGATCCAAGCATAATAAGTATAGAAATTATATAAATTGTATAAAATATTTATATTGTTACAAAGGTATTGATTATATTAAGTTCATTAAAAGGTGTCTGGTGGAAATTGAGACTTAGATGGGTCGAGGCTATTAAAGAATCGAAATATATATGTAAATGATGCTGAAATTGTCACTACGACTATAAATTTTTTATAAATTTTAATGATATTATTTTATATTCTAAAAAAAAAATGTTATTTTGTAAAAAATGTGGAAAAATAATAATATAAATTATACAACACTTAAATCAAAGATGAATCCCACGCCACACACAAGATCTACCTTTAAGTGGCGTGGAAAGCGAATTTCCAAAAAAAAACAATAAAAAAAAAATAATGTAATACTGTCAATAAAATTTTTAATGTATCCTATTATATTTGATTAAATAAAAAATAAAAAATTTAAAAAAAATATTGTACATCTATATGTATTAATGACATTATAAAATTCTCGACCAAATAATGAAAATGATTACGTATTTTTATTAAAACGCATTAATAGATTATCTCATAAACATAGAAACAAAAATATCTTAAGTAAATATTACTTAATAAAAAACAAACTTAAAGCATTAGCATAATAATACTATCAAGAATCATGGCATCGTGAAATATCATGGGAAGCTATCGAAGTTTAATGCGTAAATCATAACGTGTGTGCTACGTTATTTTATATCTTCACGTTGTGGCTGATTATTCCTAAAGACGATTCGTATAACACTAAAGTTGATGTTAAGCCTCCCGAACTCCGTTCCAAAGTTCTGCAGGTAGGATCTTGACAATGGCGACAGGTACGATATTCACAGATTGTCTTTTATGCCACAGTTAAGGAATCTACATATGCCAATATATCGGGCGTGTCATCCGCTCTAAGTACTTACTTTGATATTCGATGGTGTTTGGGCGTATCGAATATTCGTCGAAACAACGAAAAAAATCGAACATTTGGCATTTTAAATAAGCACAAAAAATGGTTTGATTTCAAACAAATGGTCCTTTCATAAGGAGCGTCTGGGTTATCTTCGATCTCATATGTCTTATTTAATAAATCACCTAAAAATATGCCTTTTCAAAAGAATTTTCAAATCTCGGGACTCTCACCCTGGAAGTCAATGGGAACGACATATGTTCCTAAGTAAACTTCCAGTTATTAATATGTTTGAGGAAAAATTATGAACAATCGCAGCTGATAAAACTAGGTAGCAACAATTTTCAATGACTATTTACTGCAGAATGAGAACAGATATGGGGAAAAATATACTAAGTTGTCGTATTTATAGGAAAAATAAGTCAATTTAAGTAAAATTTAAATAACATACTTAGTTATATAAAAGTAACTTTTTACTTTAGTTTAACAATCTTTTTATTTATTGGTAACTATATGTTAATTAATTATTTTTCTGCTTTCTCTAAGAGTATCTAAGAGAAAGCAGAAAATTAAGAGGCTGTTTTTTTTACACGAATGTTTAGTCTAACCATCGCTTATGTGATATTCCTTACAAGTCATCCACTTAAATTTTTAAATCATTTATTTTTTAATAATAAAGGCAGGATACAAGTAGCACAAAAAATGTGTCAATTGAATCGATAAGCAACACGTCCTTTTAAAAACAATTTCATTCCGCTGCAAAGAAAACATCCAATTCCACCTTGTCTCTGGGCATAAATTTCTTTCTTTACGGGGAAACCTGGGTCGTGGAATCATTTTATTCCTAGGAAATGGGAGGGAAAAAATAGGGAAAAAATGAAAACTCCAGCATTGTTGCTTAATAATATGCCACGTCACGCGTCTTATATTCACTGTAACGGTGCGGGAAACATTTTTTCTTTATTTTATTTCCCACCCTAGCAACCCTAGATGCATGTTTCCACGTAATAATTTATCTCGAAGGCATTTTGGAAAAATGTAGCACTGCAACGGCATTTCTTTCTTTGCGCTATTTTTATATTATATTTCTTAAAATATCAACGGAAAATATAACTTGAAGTTATAAAAACAATTTAATAACCTTTTTCTGATGTATTACATCATTCAAGCATATTTCCACGATCAAAAATCGTAAAACAGAAGAGATATACCAAATAAAATATACGTTTCTTGTGTGAGACACTGATATTTCTCAAAATATAAACATGAATGATTTCGATAAACGGCTTGCAAAATATACGCTTTGACCATTGAGCCACGACCGCCGGCCAAAAATAAATACGAGTTTTTTTTCCTTAACTATTTAATAATTAAAACAATTTCTCTTATATATTCCTAATAGAGAGAAAAATGAAACAGTATACATTCTAATGTTAAGCCCAGATCAAAAGAAAATGACGTAATGTAATACTATTTCATGTTCTCTTTCTGAGAAAAACATAATCTTAACCAAATTATTCTGTAATTTAATGATAAAATTATTATGTACATTTGTGTTCTTCTCGTCGTGTTTCCTGTTCGAGTCGAGATAAAAGAAAACGTGTTGCCTGCATGTTATTTAAATAATATTTCTCTTTTTTATTACAGACAGATCCGATTACGCTACGGTCCGGAAATCTGCCGCGCGGTTCATCCAAGTCGTTATTTACGTTGGCGAAGAAAATATTTTATAATCTTCGGTTTTTTAGTTTGCTCGCCGGAAAACCGTGGAATTTTGTTGGTCTGCCCCCCACAGAGACCATAAATCTCAGAGCTGTCTTAATAAATAAGACAAAAATCTGCTGGCTAGTGGTCCCAGTGTCGACTAAGTGCACGGTCCACGTGTGTAATAGTGAATTGTGTGGTGAAACACGTCCAGCCACCGCATAAACCTTATTGATGGTTCGCAAAAACGGAATGGGCTATTACGCTTTGGTGATCTTGAAACAACTCAGAGAAAAGTAATCAAATAAAGCCGGAAGTCATAGTTCAATGGTTCAAGCGTTTGCTTTGCAAGCCAAAGGTCATGGGTTCGATCCCCGATGGAGATTAAAGTAAAAAAGTGTTTTTTTTTTAATCGATTTATGAGCTCTAAAATACCCCCGGTTGGTGTGAATTTGATCCATCACCCGTAACATTCCAGTCATAGCCTATTAATTAAAATTGGTGGTAGACAAAAGTCGTCCCGTGAAGACCATCCATTCATAGTAAATTCCTGTAATAATAAAGGATGATGCGTGAATCTCGAGCTGTTGTCTACGACGTTGGCGGACCAACACTCCACATGCAGCGTTTAGCCAAATAAACAATGGTCAGCGTCATAGAATTCCACAGATGAAACTTCAGAAATACTATCACTGTCTGTCAGTATTATCCTGTATGTGTTAAAAAAAACAGAAATATAAGAAACCTTTTTGTACGATATGTACAACTGAATCAAAAAATATATTCATCAATGAAGTAAGCACAATATTGTTTCAAATTAACACAATTTTAATTTATATAGTTATTTCACACATCTACTGCCCCGTACTTGCATTGTTCATTTTTATATAATGTATGTGAAAATGACTTCCAGAAGAAGCTAAAATATATGGCAAGGGAATATAGTTGAGGGTTAATCATTCATTTACTGTATCGGTATTATTATTAGATATTTAATAGAAAATTGATTAATGCATTTTCATCTGAAGTAGTGATATTTTTATCGCGTCTAAGTAACAATAGTAAAGTCATTTATATCCTGAATATAATTGATTTTTAATATGACAATGTATCGGTTGCATTTTTGTATTTAGTAGATAAAAATATATCACTTTAAATGGATGTATTATGATGATTTAATATATATCACATTGGATTACCGTTATATAGAGTATTTAACATTTCGAATCACCTATAGAAGGGTCAAGAAGTATCCAGAAAAGCTGTTCGTCCCATAGTTGAGAATTTAGGATGTTCGGAAAAGGTTCAACATGTTTGACGTTAATTAATACGTGCAGGATGGATCAATTGCTCAGTGTTTCTGGTATTAAAGATAAGATGTTAGAGTTCTATCGTTTATCCAACGCACTAACGAATGGAATATATGAAATAAGTTGTAGAGTTAATCACAGTGATGATTATAAGCTACGAATAAAATATATTTCTTACCTATAGTCTGTTCCATCTCCAAGCTGTCGCACTGCGATGGGAAACTCTGATAGTCCATGAGACTTCAGCAGCTCTTGAAGACGCACCAGACCTTCGTTGTTCTCGTAGATGATGGTGAACGACTTCCAGCCCCAAGCCTTGACGATATCTACGTAAGCCTGGAAAAAATGAGAAAATAATTTAATTTATTTTTTGTACAATATTTTGAAAGAAGTGGCCAAGAAATCAATTCACTCTAAATAATCAATACAAGTTTATTTTTTTATTTATAAATATTTTGTAATATCATTTTTTACTCTACACTCCAATGATAATAGGTAGGACAAGCAAAAGCTGCAATTTCAGTTTAACCTTTCATTCAACTTATAATTATAGAAAAATATACGGTAGACATGATGATTTGAACCACAGACACTATACAATACTAATAAACAGGATGTGTTTATACCATTTGAGGTTTGAATTTTCACATCTTCCGCTTATTTTTGTGTCATATAATAGCATAAGTTATGCATTTGTAAGTGAATAAATTTTTGTTGAGTTTCTAACGAAATCACATGTAAAATTGTCTGTCGTAGTTATTTATTTCAAATCTTAGATATATAGGGCATAGCATAAAAATAAACAGGTTCTCTTTTAATGCGGCGATCAATAATGTTCAGGACCGTGTCGAACCCCAACAGAAGTGAACAAAACAACAAGTAAATTTTTTTTCTTAATAATACGGCTAGATAACGAAGTATGAAGTGAGTATATCAAGATTTATTTAAATTATAATAAAAATAAGTCAATTGATCGGCATTGAAGAAAGCTAGTAACAAAAAAATATTTCGTCTCTCTTAGTAATCTCGAAAATAATGTATCCCTTTTTATGTCTAGTACTTCAGCTAGTGTTTACACGCTTCAATATACCATCGAATAAATTTATATTAAATTTAGTGCTTATATAGCGAGTTATGTTTAAATCAAATGAAAGGAATTAGGAAATGAGCAGATTTAATTCTGCCGCTTGGCGAATTCTACAATATTTGAGTATTTCCTCCCAACCATAATGTATGTAATGCCAAATCGACTGTATTATTGGAGAATTGTCAATTTTTGATTTGGTTAAAATTTAAACCAATGTTTCCTTACGTTCCAAACTAAATAAATTAACTGGAAATATACCAGTAATTCAAGATTTCCGAAATAACGAAAAATAAATTTTGAAGAACATTTTACATGGAATATTAAAATTTATATTTTGATACTGGAGAATACTACCTATCCATCAGGTCATCTAACTAATTAATTGAAGAGTATTAAAATACGTTAAGTGAATATATTTTTTTTAATAATCGTATAATTAATATTATGAACGAACTTCAAAATTTTTAAAAGGATATGTTTTTATTAATGAGCGATTAATTAATTTCCGTTCACCAGTATGTAATAAAAATTGGGATACCGATTTGTAATTGAACTAATTACTAGGTGAATTTTCAATTGTAAATTATTCAATAAATTAACATCCTTTGGATAAAATTTACAATTTACAAATATAATGGTTTGTGATTAAATTTGATATGGTTTATTACATGCGGTAAGGCTTATTAAAAAGAAG
Organism: Glossosoma conforme; assembly: GCA_022606575.1. Classification (NCBI taxonomy): domain Eukaryota; kingdom Metazoa; phylum Arthropoda; class Insecta; order Trichoptera; family Glossosomatidae; genus Glossosoma; species Glossosoma conforme. Next base: position 162,189 of record JAGTXR010000014.1, on the reverse strand, counting down.
ATATATTTTTAGAATATTGATCAAATATAATGTAATTATTTATTTTATTTACAAATTTGTATAAACTTAAGGTGTCCTACATCTTTTTGATCAAGTAAAATAATAGGTACAAGAGAGCTTAAAGCAGTAATTTTTTTAACCAAAAGCCAACTTGGCCGTTTACAGGATTGAAAGAATTAGTACATCGGGGTGCAATCAATGAATGGTGAGTTTTGATATCATTCAAACCATCAGTCATTCAAGATTTTAGCTGAAAAGATAGCTAAATAAGTAAATTACAGCTATATTATAATATTATAAGTAATTAAATATACACATACTATACTGCAACAAATTCTTTATACGCATCCATTCTTATAAGAAGTTGATTCTCATCCATAGTTCGGTTCGAGACCCGAGTGGGACTTACTGAAATAAATAGACTGTCGGAAAGTAATAATATTAAACTTGTCAAAAGATGTAGACAAAGTGAATAATACAAAATAATAATATCCACACTCTGAATATATACTATAGAGACATCTATCGTTATATGATAAACAATGGTATAAATGCAACTTATTCCGTGCATCAGTTTGGGCAGATGATGGTCGAGTGGTCTAGGGTAATGAACTTGAACAAATGGTTGGTTCCAAGGTTCACTGATTCGCATCCCGCCTCTGCCGATATTTTTTTTGAACGAATTGATGCGTATAAAGAATTTGTTGCATTATAGTATGTGTATATTTAATTACTTATTATGGAAATCGTTGAAATTGTAGGCAAAATTGTTTTAAATTATATATTCTCAACTTCAATATATCCAAAAATTTGGAATGATATTTAGAAAATATTTGATCCGTTATATTGTATGTTTCTTATTCTTCATATTTTTTTTGCTATGTGCAAAAATTCACATTGAAAAACATAAAAGACTATGAGCAAAATTTTCAGGCCACTCATCGTAAATAATAAAGTTTCAGAAATTGTTGTTTCAGTCATGAGATGACAAACAACTTCGTTATATTTTTATGAGAATTTTTATTTGCTTTTCTGAAAATTAACCTACATTTTTATAAAAGTATTTTTTTTAATTGAATATTTTGTTTATTGTAATTATACTATCGTATTGTTATGTTAGTTATTGCAATTATGAATAAAATAGTTTTTATACCATACATAAAAATTCTTAAACGAGTCAAATCATTCAGAAAAAATATCGGCGGAAGCGGTATGCGAACCGCGGACCTTTGAAACCACATTTTGCCCAGGTAATTATACCGCTCGGCCACCGGCCAATTTCTTCCACCTGAGATGTCTCGTCTCTGATATTCTTTATAAGTTATCATCGTATGATAGATGTCGCTATAGTATATATTCAAAGTATGAATATTTATTTTTTCTTATTATTCAATCAGAATGCATTTATTCACAAGCTTAATATTATTATTTCCGACAGTCTCTTTATTTTTAGTAAGTACAACTCGGGTCTCGAACCGAAACCATAGATCAAATGGATGAGAATAACTTCTTGTAAGTACGTCGCGCACATTGCAATTAGTTATTTACCTGTGGTACTGATGAATAATTTTACCTTCTTGATATTGTCTCAAGGTGACATTATCATATGGATATTTTAAATTATTTATTAGAATATTATTTTATTATTTCAATATTCTAATCTACTTTTATAGATCATTGACTATATTACAATATTATAATATTGTAATGTAGTCAATCTATATATATAAAAGAAAGTCGGGTTATATTTGTTTTTATAACTCAAGAACGGCCTAACCGACTTGGCTGAAAATTGGTTGAAAGGTAGCTTAGAACCCAAAAACGTCCATGGGATACTCAAAATTGATTTGATTAAGAAAAAATATTGAACATTTACGTACACATGTTTTCATACAAGACTATTGTAACTTGACAGCTGTCAGTTGAGACGGTGGCGCCATAAGCCAGCAACATAACTAAAAATGACGCAATAGTAGGTATTGTAAGTATGGAATTTTGAATATTTTGAAACAAAAAAGAAAACAAAAGGCAAGAAAAAAAAGACAAAAACAAAATAAATATTAGTGAAAATATCAGTTTAATCTTTTTATTTGTTAAAAATGTTATAACAAAAGCAAATGGAAAGGCATCTTCTTATTCTATTGTGTTATTTTTATTTTTTATTATTTCCTCTATTTATTGTATATTTATTTATACTATTCTAAATATATGTTTCGAAATATTGGTAAAAAAAATGGAATGGACCAAATATATGATATCATATGTACCGAAAAATTCAACTTAATAAAATCCAAAATCTGCTCATTTATTGCCTTTCGGGTGAAACAAAGTTCACCGGGTCAGCTAGTGATCTATAAAAGTAGATAAGAATATTGAAATAATAAAATAATATTCTAATAAATAATTTGAAATATCCATAAAATAGTTTTTAAGTATGATATTTTAATGTTATTTTAAACTTTTTGATTATTCAAACATCATTCATTTATGAATGATTGAATGAAAATGCGTAACGGAAAAGTTTATAAACTATTATATTTGTAAAAAACAAGTTATCATAAAATATACTTTTTGAGTGAACCAACAAACAATTTCTGTTTACAATTAGACAAAAAAAATTTTTGATCGATTTTCTGAATATTGAATTACCCCGTTTCAGAGAAAAAAGTTAAATCATCGACCAATTAAAAATTCAATTAACACTTCAATAAATATGAATAATTCACAATAGGAATTCGGTGGTTGGAAACTGATAATTATGCAGATTTTATCATTCGGAAGCTAAGAAACCGGGTTATCTGCCAGAAAATTAAATTTTTCAAACTCGGTTCCCAATTAAATTTCAATAATTATATTTTTTCAGCACGGAAAGACCTTTTTCAGCCACCAATCTTTTTGATTATTGCTTTCCTAAAAGGAAGGTTTCTTAGTTATAATAATAATAATAATAATAAAGTTTTTATTCCAGCAGGATTGGGTGGGTTGTGCAATACCCAATCTGCCATATTTTTAAATACATAGCATTGAACAAAGTTTTAATTTTGTGAAGATAAAATAAAAATTAAAATAAAATAAAATAGTATTTCATGGTGGTTTGTGCACCATCTCCATCCATCGATGGCTCAGGGAGGAGTTGAGCCATTCAGAAGCAGCCAGGATGATGATGTTGTTGGACCTCCTTATCCTGTTCAGAAGCCGGCAACACGGTGTCGCAATAATGCTGGAAATGAATGGACTCCGCCCTCCACAAACATGTCAGATGCGCTACAAAATCTAGGGAGTTGCATAAGTTGGCGGTATGAGTTATTATACGCAACTTTGAGCTTCTCCCACTCTCGTTTAGGATAGTTAGACCAGAGTTCTGAGGTAAACAGTGCCATACAGTGTGCTTTGAATAGCACTTTCCTGACAGCATTACTACAATGGTAGAACCTCCGAGAAAGCATACCGCTCCGAACGCTTATTGCTCTTCTTTGCCGCTCTATGTCTTCAATGTCACGTAGGTCATCTGTGAGGATGTGGCCCAAGTATTTTATTGAGGACACTGTCGCTAGATCCCTGCCCTCAAGACTCACTGTGGGTATGATCAGTGGTTCATTATTGTGTTTGAAGACACAAACGACTGATTTTGTGGGGTTATATTTGAGGTCATGGGATTTGAAGAAGGCATCGCAGTGCATTTATTGATGGCGATAGAATGACCATGTCATCAGCGTAGCTAATATTATATGACAACCTTTTCTGGATGCATTTAATGACTGGATCAAGTCGATATATACATTGAAGAGAATAGGTGACATACTACCACCTTGCCGAACTCCGCTCTTCATATATAAAGGCGAGGACTCAGCTCCAGCCCATTGTACAAAATTCTTTTGTTGAGCATACCAATATGATTTTTTAGATTAATTTATTAAATTTGCTGTTTTTAATATAGTTATAATTTTAAATTAATTTAAATTTAAAAAATAACAAATTAAAAATATTTAGTTTTGATTTACATTTTTGTAAACGATTACATGTTTCGGCCTCCCTGAAGACCATCTTCAATAATGATGAAGATGAATATGCAGTTTCACCAAGTGTTGTCAGTTATGTTATTTTAATAAAGTCTGAGCATAAGACTGTTAAAGATTGCTGTCATATTGTTCGGGCTCTTACTATACATGCTTTGCCCAAAATGTCTCTGCAGCTTTAACTCCATGAAAACAGTTAATTAACTCAACGTCTTTGATAATTTTATCAGTCAATTTTAAAGGGTAATTCAACTTTACCAGTGACATACGATGTACAAAAAAGGCGTTTGTGGAAATACAGGTATATTTATATATCCTGTATATTTCGCGTATTAAATGTAAAAATGTCAAATGCTAGCTATATAAAAAAATCTTTCATTTAGATGAATACTGCAATAATTTGTATCAGTATTGTATAAATACATAGCAGTTTTTATCTCTAAAAAAATTATGGAAAGTTAAATTTAAATGGAAAAAAAAATAAGTAAGGCATTGAAAGTATTGTAAATTTAAGTTGCTGAAACTCTGTGCGGTGTGAATAATTTCTTGCACTTGAAACAGTTTCGTAGCTTTTTAAGAGTATTGCAGCTTGCTAGAGGAAAGCGCTCTCTTGCAGTCACTTTGAAACTTTCAGCATAAAATTTAATAAAATATTATTTCATCCAAACCTACACTCGCGCTTCGTACTCCGGGTGCCACAGCACGGAACCGCCCACGTAATACTTAACCGTATTATCATCAAGTGGTGTGTCGAGCTTTTTAAAGTTTCCCTTTATTTGTTCACTGTAACTGCACAACGTACCTACACTAAATAGCGGAGCTTTCGTGTATTCTTTTCATGCGGAATTATTTTTCAGGTTTCTGCTGAAAAGCTCCGCTTTGATAACGTATGAGAATTTACAGCGCTCAACAAAACATTCACGTTGCTCTGAGCAAGGAATAATATTGTGTTTCAGCATGGAAATTTAAAATGTTTCTGTAATGTAATCTGCGGCATTTAATTGGTATTACTGCATTTTTTAAACAAAACGTGTTCAGTTTAAATTTAAAACTTTAGTGTGGTTAGCTTAGGGAGATTTTTTTGATAAAGTGATTACTTGTTAAAACTTGTGTAATATTTGTTTTTCGCACATTAATGTCAAACGTTAATAATTTAAAACCATATATGTACAAATAGTTATTTAAATAAATTAAATAATTTCAATAAAAAAATGAATTAAATGTCTGAAATGATCGTAATTATATCAAATGGTTAAAAAGTATCATTAAAAACTGCCTCTGCAATACGACTATTTTCTTGAGCATTGAAATGTAAGAAATGTGGTGTATTATCTAATGTATGAAATTATTTTACAGTATCATTTATGCCACACCAATAATATAATTCATGTATAAAATCGAAATTTTTATAACACCTTTTTTCTGAAATGCACAAATTTAATAATAAACCCAATAAATTATTTATCAAGTGTTGCTTTCTTAGCATTTTGCAATACAAAAAACCGCTGTAGAGCATAATAAAAATAACTTTAGCTAATTCAATCTTTGACTATTTTAATGGGCTAACTTAAAGCTCCGCTCTTTGAAATGCCGAGTTTTTTTTTTGTTGCAAAGAAAGGGCCGAAAAAGCTCGCAAGACATGTCGCTGAATGCAGGGGACTGAAAGTGACTGCATTTGTTCCTGGCAGGCGGCTAAGCAACCAACGGTGGAAAACACAAGAAGACTACAAGAGGTTGTTCGCCTGCAATAAGCCTTCTGGGAAATTAGCCTCACACTAGACGTTGGGGAAAGAAGCAGGTATTATCTGTTACTCGTTGAAAGCACAATTTATTACAAGAGAAGAAAATTATTTTCAAAGCTCAGGGCTGTGAATTCAGTTTATTGCAATACATATGAATATTAATGGCTTATGTAAACCATTTTTCAAGCTAGAATGTTTTTTCATTGCATTAATGCAGCTCGTAAAAGATGATGAATATTTTGATTAAATATTAAAAACGTTAATATATACTAAGTGCTTCGCTCAAAGTCACATCTCAGCTCATTAACAGGTATTATTTGCTTTACGAAATTTAATGTTTTGATATGACGATTTCAGAAAACAAAATTCATTATTTTTTTTGTCTAGCACTGGTATCCGTGAGAGCAACTATTCGATTTAAAAAATATATGGTGTTCTTTTTCATAGTATATGAAACCATTAAAACTACTTTCTGTGGAAAATATTAATAAAAGACGACTTTCTATGGTGAATAAAATCTATGATGTAACAATTTTTGATCTTGTGCGTCACGAATAATATTTTTATAATATACGATTTTTTATTTTGGAGTGCTGAGTATAAGTTTTCGCTTTTATGAATTTAAATCATCTTAAGCTGTGAGATGCACAAACGATTTAATCTTAACACGGCTTAAGTGTGCAGAGGATAATTAACGTAGAGGTACATTCTCTTTCCTAGTAATTTGGACGTATGTTTCAAGTAGACTTAAGAGAGTTTAGTTAGGTTCTTCTATGTTGATAACTAAAGAGAATACACTTCTTCATTAAATACTACTTAGTATTCTAGTTTAGCTTATAAGAACATTTTATCACGTCATCTCGATATAAGGAAAACACTGTTAAAATTACTATAATAAATACAAATTTTGTTAAGGTAATCAAGAATAACTGTTTCATAATAATATTATAATACAAATTAATAGTCGTAGGACCAAACTTGTGCAAAAATGTATGTTTTGGGTTCGTGCTGTAAATTTTTATTAAAAATTATAAAAATCTTTATTAGAAAAAAATGTGAAATGAATAATTATAATACTTTTTACTTAATGGTCTATTTGGCATATGAAACACAACTAATTTATGATCATAATATAGTACATGCATTCGTTTTTTTAATGTGATGTGTGTATTATTTTTCAATAAAATTTTACTTCTTTAATTAATTTTATTGCTATCAAACTAAATAAAAGTTTTATTAAAGCACGAAGAAAATTAATAAATTCAAACTATTCCGACAGCAAAACATAATTGTTTTTCTTAATATTTAGATCAAGTACACCTTTCGATTATAAGAAATTTATTAATACTTAAAATTACTTTGAAATTTAGCTAAAATATAAATAAAAGAAGCCTAGTAACTTTTTTACTATTCCTCACTAGTTGAAAAGCGTTTTCTCATGTAATTCCCTGATATTTTTATAAACCTACAGAACCATAAATTATAGCGCTAACAGCTCAACTTCATTGTTGTACTTTATTTCCACCGTTTCTATTTCGTGGCTATCAGTACACGAGCTGTGAAAAAGTATAAATAGTTTTGTTTCATAGTCCATATACTAGTATTTAAATGTAATATCAAAGAATGTCATTGTTCTTGCTAAGTGTGCTTCTTTCTAGGTATCTTTTTATTGCAGTGTATGAATGCAATGTATTTATTTGTAACCTAAGAATGATAAAATGGTTAATAACAGAACAAATGTATTACTTAAAAAATAATGTTATAATGTCTATGAATAATATATGAAAATATTTTTTTTGGGACCAACATAAAGGATAACAGCAGATTTTAAACATGTTATTGTTCAATCACTGAAGATAATTTGAATGACATCGGACGTGGAGTAAATCGTGGATCGATCACCTCAGTTTGCTTACCGTGTGTCCTTGGATTTAATGGAGTTGCCCCTAAGGATCTATCGGTACAGGCCGCGAAATTATTGTCCTTCAATATATTTAAAAAATAAATTGGAAACCAACACCTCCAAAGGCAGATATGTCTTGTGACAAGTCATTTATAATGCCAGCTTTCAGAGCAGTGGCGATAATATGTGTTGGATATATTCATACTTGTATGTTCAAGAGATCTTTCATATAGATAAATGTTTTGTTTCAATATCCATTCTTTATTGGGAACATACAGTTACCGCAAATTACCACCATTCAATTCTGTCAGTTGCCACTGTCCATGGTTCGTCCCAAAACATATCTGTACCTGCAGATTTAACTAGGAACGACCTCCAGAGCAGAAAGAGAACTTAAAGCGATGGCACTCTGTAGTCTTATCCTAGGCATGTTTTTTGATGATTTGGTAATCGGATTTTTATACATATTATTAATATAACCGGATATATAAATACATAAATAAACTAATATTAAAAGAATGAATAACTGTCATATAGTTATTTTCTTTATTAGAACATATTAAAGTTAAAACGGTTTTTTTTATGCAAACACTTGTGATAGTGGTTCCAAAGTTTTTCATATGTGGATCCTATATGACGCTTACCATTTTACATATGGATAAGCGCTGTATGTGAGTGTTGATCCTCCAACATCGTAGACTACAGCGCGACATTCACGCATCATCCTTATTATTACAGGAATATACTATGAATGGGTGGTCTTCACGGGACGACTTTCGCCTACCACCAATTTTGATTATTAGGCTATGACTGGCATTTCATAGGTGAGAGATTAAATAAACGGGAGTGTTTTAGAACTCGGAAATCGATTAAAAATCGTTTTCTTAAATCTTCGTTGGGGATCGAACCAACGATCTTTGGCGTGCCAACCAAACGCTCTAACCACTGAACTCAGTTCGGTGAATTGGGACCGAGTTGGGACATATAAAAGTAATTCTCTTTCTCTATCTCACTAATATCATATTTTATTTTATTTATTATTTGATTAACTGTAATTTTTAAATTTATATTTGGTTATCTTATATCACATGTACCTGTACGCGTTAGATATTCCTACTGAGACATTGTTATTAGTGATTTTTCAACAGCATCGCTTAAGTAGGTTCGAAGTACACATGTATTATTAATTTAATATGCTTAATCAGCTTAAGTATTTGATTTGTATCGATATATAGGTGGAAATTGAGACTTAGATGGGTCGAGGCTATTAAAGAATCGAAATATACATGTAAATGATGCTGAAATTGTCACTTCGACTATATATTTTTTTTAAATTTTAATATATATAATCGTGTCGGAAACAACAGGGTCAGATCCTGTCTGCCCAGAAGTGGGCGACGTCGATGGCGTTACTTCTGGCCATCATCAGGTCTTCCTGGGTGCAGCCACTCGGGCACAGCGCACACTCCAGAAGGTGTGACAGGGTCTGCTCCACGCCGCAGTCACATTCAGTCGGTCCGCTGTAAAACTGCCAGGCCCTCATTTGTGTCCTCGTCTTGCATACTCCGGTCCGAAGTCTGTTAAGGGACCTCCATATATTCCACCCTTGGTCATGTCCAGGGGCTAGGTCCTCTTTCGGGGCAATCCAAGTATTCCCCTCAGTTGCGCTTCTCCACATGTTCAGCCGCAGGGTGGCCTCAGGTATCTCCAGTTCCGTTGTCGACTGTAGGAAACTTCTTCTTGATTCGAGCCGTGTAGTTATCTTTTGGTACCCAAACATAGGGTGGAGTGCGTCGTGGGTTGCTTTGGTGAGTTCCTTCTTGGTAGTAACTTCTCGCCGTATGTTTGGTGGGGCAATGCCCGAGAGTTGATATAGCTTTGATATTGGGGTAGGTTTTAGGCACCCCGTAACCACCCGGCACGTTTCATTCAGAGCAATATCCACTTTCTTGGTATGGGCAGACCTTGCCCATACTGGCGCAGCATACTCGCCAGCAGAGAAACAGAGAGCTTGTGCGGATCAGGTTTAAATTTTAATGATATTATTTTATATTCTAAAAAAAAATATGTTATTATGTAAAAAATGTGAAAAGATAACAATATAAATTATGCAACACTTAAATCAAAGATGAATCCCACGCCACACACAAGATCTACCTTTAAGTGGTGTGGAAAGCGAATTTCCAAAAAAATAAACAATAAAAAAAAAATGAATGTAATACTGTCAATAAAATCTTAAATGTATCCTATTATATTTGATTAAATAAAAAAATAAAAAATATATATATAAGTATCTATTTATGGTTCGAGTTCCATATAATTAAAATACAGTTACTTTAAATCCATATTAAAACAACGTAAGGCGTTATTATCTTTTTGCAACTATTACACGTTTCACTTGGCAACAACGTTGCTTAAGATTTTTTTTATAAGCAATGTATAAGCAAGCTTCCGGAGTATATTTTGATAGAAAATAAATATTAGGAAATCCCTAGAGCAAAAAACTTTTCGAGTAACCTAGTAAACCTCGCGCTCTATAAAGCTCCCATGAGGCTTTAATCGACGAAAAAGTTAGGGCTCACTTAAATAATTCTTACAGAAACTTCAAGGGGATGTTTTTCATAAATAACAAACGTTTTTTTCATGTCTGAAAATCATATATCCGTACTAGAATAAATTGAAAAAAACCTTTCTGCGCCCCCTTTCATATGAACCTTATCATTTTGGTGTAGAATATAAGAACATTGAGAAAGCAATGTGTCTGGCATAAACGCCATTTCACGAAATATGTATACTTAAATAAAAATGTTTTTAATTTCTTCTTTAAATATTTACTATCATGTTATAGATTCTAGATTCATCATGTAGTTCAATATTTTTTGACCGTTTTTGAGAAACTATTTTGCCTCTCAAATTTGATGATACAAAAAAGTTTCTTCTTGAAAATTTTTATAAATTCAGAAATCTTTATGGAAAGATTAAAAAACATAGATAAATACATTTTTTTTTATTTGCAGAAATAACATTATTCCTCCTCCTGAAATTGACGAATTTTTCCTTTAAGAACCAATATAAATGATCTTTAGTTATACATTTAGCTTGAATCAATGATCTGTTTTAAAGATTACCGTTTTTTCAAGCTTAAGATAACTTCCCATATTTTCATCCAATTGGATGCACTCGTACTTGGTTAGATTATTTTTTTGGAACGTCTAGTGCCGTTGCTTAAACAAATCATAATTGAGACGACAATTATGGAAGCTTATTTGGCAGCAATTTGTGACGGACTCAAGTGCCCGAAAGAGAGTATATATTAAATAAACATGAAAAATATATTCATCAATACGTACTACAGTATTTTTATATATATTCCCGGCTACATACTATAGCAGTCTTTCATGTAAATTTTCACGAGCCTTATATTTATGAAACAAATTTTAAATGCGCTCCCTTATTTATCATCCCTTGTCCCAGCCATCTGCCTTCATTACAGTAAGCTGAAGAGATTCTAATAAAGGTCCTTTATTTAAATAGTTTACCGGCTCAGGGAATATTAAAATTAGAATAAGTATTCAAATAGTCTTCACTGTTTGAAGGAGGAGTTAAATTTTAATAAAATGGACTCTCAGCGCAGTTCTTTTTATTAATATTTCCGAAAATTTTCAAGCATTTTTGAATATCGATAATGGTACAAAATGAACTGTCTGCTCTTGGAAAATTGCGTTTTAGATATTTATCTCATTCAAGCAAAAAAATCTTAATAAAGTGGTAAGAGATTTCACTGGAAATTTACAATTTCATATAACTTTTACCAGATTTTTTTTTGCAAGCAATTACTTTAGCTGAAATAAATATTTCCAACCTTTTTTAATGGAAGCTTTGTTATTAAGTAATAACAGAGCTTAATGAAATATTTGTTTATAGACAAAAAAATCTTATCAAATTTCTAGAATTATTAAAAAATTGTATTGCAAAACTTTTATTTATTATTGTTAAAAAAATAAACGGTATAAAATACATTTTACAAAATGAAAGCATGCTCATATGACAACGACAAACCCATAATTTTATTTATAAAACAAATATACATGGAGTAAATTGAAAAGAAAAATCGTGACAATAAAATAAATATATAGTTATTGTTATAAGAAAATACACTACAGAAGGTAGTACAAGTACAATGAATTGCATTTAAATGAAGCTCAAGTATCGTATGTAAACCAAAAAAATCTAGCATTATTTCGAAGAATTTACCTAATAAGTTTACAATCATTACAGTTTTTAATGTTTAACACGTGTACCCCAAATTATTAATGTCTTGTCATTATTTTCAGTGACTTAATGTTTTATGATTTTTTTCTTTATGAATCTATTAAATATAATTATTTAGTTGAATATTCAGGGATCATGCCGAGTTTTATTTAAGAACCATATTAATATCAAATGACACCTTTTTGCTCGCAAAAATTAAGTTTTTTCCGTGTAAAAATATCATGTAAAATTAAGTTTGAATTGTTTATTTTTTAATATTTCCTATATTAAATATTGGAATGATTTATGACATTCGGAGGTGTTGGACTAATGGGTGCGTGAAATCCACTGCAAGGTATAAAAAGTGTTCCCCACATTCTGGAAGACTCGATAAATAACAAAACCACTCAAATCCGTTCAAATTTTTCGTCCCGATTATTTTATCCAATGCCATAAATCAAAAACGAAGCATTTTTTTGCATAATCCCGCGAGGAAAAGTTTCTTTTATTCATTTTTACGGCGGACCAATTTTTAACATTGATTTATTGTAAAGGAACGCAGCGCGTAATTGATATTTTTAAGTAATACTCTAAATCGTCATAGTAAAAACAAACCATAACATTGTCAATTCAAATAATTGATCATTGTTTTAACATGAGTATTTTATTAATGAATTCATAAAGGAAACTTTCAAGTTCATTATTCCTTTAAAATATGTTAAAATTAAATTTTACTATTGTAGGATCAAGATAGAAATATGTGTTCATAGAAAAAAAAAATATATTGTAAGAATGTTCAGCTTCGCAACAAAACACCCATTTTTAAGACATTTAATTTAATCTCACAACCGACAAACTCGTCTTACACTTGACGAACATCCATACATGGTTAATGTGAGTCGACCAAGAACTGGCAGTTTCCAAAGTTCTTTCCTTATTGCAACCGATAAACTTTAGAATTCTCTTCCAGCGTCTGTGTTACCTACAATCCTACAATCTGGATATCTTCAAGAAACAGATAAACATACACTTGCAATCTCCCCAAGCCACACACAAACACGAACACAACACACGTTTCCTGCATGCAGCGTCCAGCCTCCCTGGCTGAGCGTCATAGAGTGCACTAGTCTCGACCAGCTGTGCTCTCCTGCATGCGATTACATTAAAAAGGTAAAGAAACTAAATGGCAGCTGGTTAGATTGAGCCGATGCTTATGACTAAATGGTTCAGGCCTAGTAAACGTTGAGCTAATCATCCGATTTCCTTAATTATTCCAATTAACAAATCGGATTAGATCAAAATTAGATGCAGAGGTATTTCGGGACGAGCCTACAACAATGTCAAGTTATAGAACTGAAAAGCGGAAATTTGTTGTGACCATATGTTCCAGATTTGGAACAGATATGAAAACCACCGGTGGGTATGGTTCAATGGTCAAAGCGTTTGCTTAGCAAACAAAAGGTCGTGGGTTCGATCCCCGACTGAGATTTAAAAAAAAACGGATTCTTAATCGACATCTGAGCTCTAAAATACCACCGGTTATGTGAATTTGATCCCTCAACCGGAAAACTCCAGTCATAGCCTATTTATAAAAATTGGTGGTAGACGTTAGTTGTTTCGTAAAGACCACCCATTAATAGTAAATTCCTGTAATAATAAGAATGATGCGTGAATTTCGGGCTGTAGTCTATGAAGTTGGCGGATCCATACTCCACCTTCAGCGCTTAGCCAATATGCATCATGAGAAGCGTCATAGAATTCCACAGATGAGACTTCAGAATTACTATCACCATCTGTAGGTATTCTCCTGTGTGTGCTTACATAAAAAACGTCTCATTTCTTATTATGCTTCTCACATCATGGCAAAAAACTTTTATATATTTATACTTATATAGATATGTATGTTACGTCGCTGTAATTCGATAGAGAGAGCAAAGATATTATTTTACGACGGGTATAAGAAAAATCAAATCAACCGTGATGGGTATATTACTCAATTTTCTGGTTTGCCTGCAAGCCTCCCCACAAGACTTCCGCGCGAAAGCTCCGCCCTTAATCGGATTACTAAAGCTCGTTCATCACAATGGACCATTAGCTGGGAAAGTTCCCCAGCTAGTATTATTACAGCTAATTGAACCGTCACTGACGTATTAATATTTTATAAATAGGTATCCACTTGAATTAATTTCAAAGTTAATTCGGTTAGTACCAGTTCCACGAATTTTACCTTCTGACTGTCTAACCTTGAAATATACAAACGTTAAGGTTATCAACTGACAACTTTTCGTGAAACTGAAAAAATATTTCAATTAAATATTAATTCTGATTTTTTATTTTTATTTCAAAGACTGTACTTGTTTTATCTCTTACCGAGTTTTTAAAAGTATATTTTATTCAAATTATGTTGGTAATCATATATGTTCATACAGATGTAAAAAAAATGATGTGTGTTTCAAAAGTTTTTTGCAATAAACCGTGTAAGCAAACCGATACCAGATTGTATAAATAGCACATATGGTTATTACAAATTGAATAATTTGATGTATTTCATAACTATAATTTTAGAATTCATTTTAATTAAAAATTAATAAAATTAAAAATATTTATATTAATTTTTTTTAATTTTTATTAGAATATTATTTTATTATTTCAATATTCTAATCTACTTTTATAGATCATTGACTATATTACAAATTATTATTACTTAAAATATACATATACTATACATAAAATTCTTTTTTCAACGCGTCAATCCAAGCACAAAAATTTTTGTGCTTGGATTGACGCGTTGAAAAAAGAATTTTATGTATAGTATATGTATATTTTAAGTAATAAAAATATTTAGTTTTGATTCACAATTTATTTTAACGATTACATGTTTCGGCCTTCCTGAAGACCATCTTCAATAATTATTTCATAACCTTTAAGTAGGTAATGACATCGGCATGATATAGCCCATGCGGACTGGTACCGAAAACCTCGATGTACAATCCTTCGTCTCTTATTTCTGTTCGCTTGTCGTACATGTTTGTGTCGCCATAAAGGAATTTTAGACAAGTCCGGTCACGAGAGTGACGTAAGTTATAGTGATCGCCACTTGCGACGCTGGGATGTTACCGACCATGGCGCGGTGCGGGAGTCAGTTGTTGTCCCCTGACCGTGACGAGAGTCCGATTGAGGTTGGCCCGGCCTGAATGTGTTGTTAATCTGCTCCTCATCCTGCCACCGCGCGATTGAATAACGTTAAGTTAGAGAGGAGGATGTTGGTATAATAAGTTATTTTAAGATTATTGTAATATATTTTTAGTAAATATGTTATTCGTTGCCACTTATATTTAACACAATATATACAGTAATTTAATACTTTTTTTTTATCTTTCATTTTTATTAAGCAACAATGATTATATGTAATATGACGATTAAAAATAGTTACAAATTCCATGACACCTAAAGATATTATTGCGGTGAAAAGGTTAACAAATGTACTTTTTAAAAAAAGAGCAGTAGTGTTAATAATAGGTGAAGCAAAAGTTGTACGAATTACAATAGAATAAATAACTTTGTTGTTGATTATACTAATAATTATTTTTTGTTAATGACGTATCATTATTCAGAGATATTGTTATATTAGAAAGTAATTGAAACATTCAGAAAAATTATGTAAAAATATATAATCGTTAAAAATTTGTGTCTTATATAACGTACTGAAACATTCATTTGAATGTTCGAAATAACATATAAAAGAGTTTGATTTGGATGAGAAATATATTTTTCACACTTTTTTTTTTACTTAAAATACATTTTAAGCGCATCGTATAAAGTCGTAAAACATGTGTTTAATCGCTTTCAATGTGATTAATATTTTAACATTCTAATGTTTATAATTCCACGAATTCAATGACAAATGCAAGCTGCTGTAATTGATTTTTCCACAGTCACCAGTTACAGAATGAAAAAAACGCAAATTGATTTTCCCGCATAAATAAAATCATCATATTTCATTAATCGAACAATGAAAACGTTGATTTGACTGAAATTTCAGCGAGCAATATTTTCAGAATTCAAAACAGCTTAGCTGCCACATTGTTCATTTGGAAATTGTTTTCGAACACTTAAACAATTCCGTTAATTTATGTTACAATACGTTTCGAGATTTACAGCTACTGTTTCCTTTATCTGGCGTTTGCATTAATATTTTTGACAGTACAATCAAAGTTACGATAAATTCAATTCATTTTGAACATAATACGTATATAAAACATAAAATCTCTCCTTTTGAACAGCTTGTTATAAAAACATTGTTCTTTATAATGATTTTTTTATATTATATAATATTAGTTGAATGCCTTTTCAGTTTTTTTTTGTAAACGATCCTGTAAAGGGTAGCACTATTAATTGAATGGTCCCTACCGTTAATAATTAACTGTAACTAATTAAACCGATATTTTGTAAAAATTTTAAAAGTTTAAAATAAATGAACATAATTATTATATGTGAATAAATTTATTTTGACATATTCACATTTTTCAATGATGTAAATGAAAATAAAGTGGGAATTTTTTGACAATACGATTTTTGATGTCACATTTTCTAGTAATTACATGTTTTATTAGAACTTTGAATGATGATTATTTGTTGTTTATCACTGTGTATATTAATCTATATATATAAAAATCAATGTCTGTCTGTCTGTCTGTGTGTATTTGATGCATTCCGACACCATTTACCCGATATCGATAATACTTTGTCGAATTATTGCTGATACTAAAAAGAAAAAGATAGGATACTCAAAATTTGATTTAATTACAAAAATTAATTGAATATTTACGTAAAACATGTTTTCATACAAGACTATTGTAATACAGAACGGCCAATTTAGAACATTGTGTTTCCTTGGCAACGCCGTAAACAACAATTCACTCACCTGAAGTTATTATAAGTAGGTACTAACGTAAGGTACTGAATATTTAGAAACAAAATTCGATTTTCGAATAAACTATTTCAATATTTGAATTTTTGACGACTTTTTGTTTATCGAATTAAAATAAATATAACGTAATAATTGTGTGTGATATACAGTAGAAACAGTTAATTTTGGAATTCCAATTGATGGTCGGCTTCGGATAGTAATATATTATAATTTTATAATTAATTTTAAGTAAAAAATTAAAAATTTAAAAATATTTAGTTTTGATTCACAATTTATTTTAATGCTAACATGTTTCGGCCTTCCTGAAGACTATCTTCAATAATGAAAAAAATAAAAACAGGCCGTGGCTTATATAGGTATGGACAGTATCCTATATTAGTACAATACATATTTACAGGTTTTAATTTTTTTAAATTTATTGATATGTGATTAGTTTTAATGTATTAAGACATTATACAATAATATTTTTTTTGCTTTCAATTTAAAAAAGATATTATGAAAAACTACTAGGTATTATATTTTTTAATTAAAACTAATTCTTAAACTATAATTAGTTCACCAAGTATTGTCAGTTGATAACCTTAATGTTAGTATTATATCAATCAATTTAGTTTTATTTTTCAAAAGTGAATTTCAAAACGTAACATTCACTGTGATATCAATTATGCCACCCAAACGAAAAGCAATAGGTCAAGAGTACAACTCAAGCACGAATGAAAAGGGCATCTCGAGCTTCCGAAACAGTCGAGCAAAGGAGAGCAAGATTGGAAACAGATCGAGTACACGCTGCTCAAACCCGTTCATCTGGACAGATGAGCAACGGGAAGCAAGATTGGAAACAGTTAAAAAAACACTGCTTAAACCCGTTCATCTGAAACAGAAGGGCAACGGGAAGCAGGATTGGAAACAGTTAGAGTACACACTGCTCAAGCCCGTTCATCTGAAACAGATGAGCAACGGGAAGCAGGATTGGAAACAGTTAGAGTACACACTGCTCACACCGGTTTATCTGAAACAGATGAGCAACGGGAAGCAAGATTGGAAACAGATCGAGTACGCGTAGATCATACCAGACGTACTCTGCATGCTGATTTAAATCATAGTGCTTTCCATTACGATCCTAATTATGAATACAGTCTGCACCCAAGTATTGTTATTGGAAAAATTGATAAATTATGCGTATATTGTAGTGCCTTTAAATTTAAAAATGAAACACTAGGAATGTGTTGCACGAGTGGAAAATTGAAATTGCCAGAATTACATTCACCACTCGAACCTTTATTAACGTTGGTATCGGGTGATACAAGAAGGGTATATTCATTTACGCGATGCAGCTGTAAATGATGGCTGAAAAACAAAAAAACATTGTGTATCCAAAAGCACTCCAATAAATAAAAACAGATACGGGCGCCACTGTCAAATTTAGGTAAGAACAACATAACCTAAGTTGATTGTTTCTAATTGGCTCCGGTCACGCCTCAAGTCCAACGTATCCAATCGGAAGACGAGAGGCTCCCGACGAGGCGCTTCCATAAAAACTCGCGGTTTATTTTTTTTAAGTGGCATTGCAACGCATGCCGGGTACACGCTAGTATTAAATAAAAACAATTCAATAATTTTAAAAATAATATTATATAATGTATGTAGAAGTGTAATACTAATTTTCAACGTTATTAGAATTCAGACAAAAAACTTTCAATTATGCATGTTAAAACAGTGTGAAACTATTGAAACTAATTAGAGTTATAAAATATTTAAAAATTCAGTATAATATGGATTTTTTAAATTATTTATTAGAATATTATTTTATTATTTCAATATTCCAATCTACTTTTATAGATCATTGACTATATTACAATATTATAAGTTATTAAATATACACATACTATAATGTAACAAATTCTTTATATACGCATCAATTCGTTCAGAAAAAATATCGGCACGAGGCGGGATACGAACCAACGAACTTTGGAACCAACCATTTGTTCAAGTTCAATGCCCCTGAACGAATTGATGCGTATAAAAAGAATTTGTTGCATTATAGTATGTGTATATTTAATTACTTATAATATTGTAATATGGTCAATGATCTATAAAATTAGATTGGAATATTGAAATAATAAAATAATATTCTAATAAATAATTTAAAAAATCGATATAATAATGTCACCTTGAGACAATATCAAGAAGGTAAAATTATTCATCAGTAACACAGGTAAATAACTAATTGTGAAGTGCGCGTCGTACATACAAGAAGTTATTCCATTTATATAATACATATTATATTATTACATTCAATCTATAGTTCGGTTCGAGGACCCGAGTGGTACTTACTAAAATAAAGAGACTGTCGGAAAAAATAATATTAAACTTGTGAATAAATACGGACTGATTCAATTATAAAAAATAATAATATACACACTCTGAATAAATACTATAGAGACATCTATCGTTATACGATGGTAGCATTGGTAACAGTGTTATAAATGCACGATTTTCGACGCATCGATTCGGGCAGTCAATGCTCGTGTGATCAAGGGCATTGAACTTGAACAAATGGTTGGTTCCAAAGTTCGCTGGTTCGCATTCCGCCTCTGGCGATATTTTTTCTGAACGAATTGATGCGAAAAAAAAGAATTTGTTGCATTATAGTATGTGTATATTTAATTACTAACGTTTAATATAGTGTTCTTATTTCCGTCTGAGCATGGTAAATAATTGAATGCTTCAACTACAAATCGATCATCCCGGGGGATTAGCTAATTTTAAACGTGGCTGAGTTACTTAACTGCGTGGATATAAAGTTTCCTCGTTAAAACGTACAAAGTAATCCCTGTTTGTACAGACAGCCCCAGTCAGATTTTGAATATCAGCCGAATTAAAGTAATCCCTAAAATATAGACTTCGCTGTGTAACTTTTCGAATACTCCTTCATTATATCAAACGAAGCGGATTGTTCAAATGCTCAATGAACGCGCTTTCAGGAAATGCTGATAAAAATATTATTCTTTTAAAGATAAAATTGTTGTATTTTAAATCAATGAATTATCAACCAGTGTTTGCAATTCGACATCAATCTTATGGTTTCTAATAACTTGAGAAGTTGATTTAATATTTCATAAATTCTATATGCATACGGTACAGGCGAGGATTACAAGGGGTTGTTGATCTTCAAATAAAACCCTTGAGTCAAAAAATATTAATTTAAAGCTCCGCAAGCAACGTGCCAAAACATATGTTTAGAGCATCTTTATGTACGGATGTGAGACATGGTGCTTATCTGAAAGTGATAAAAAAAAACAAGAGGCCTTTGAGATGTGATCATACAGAAGAATTCTCGGAATTTCCTTGAGAGACCACGACACGAACAATGAGATTCTCAGCATCATCGAGGAATATAGGCACCTAGTAAGAACCATCTCAGAGAGGCGAGCCCGATGGATTGGTCACAATATGCGTAACAATGGTCTTCTTCACGACATTTAGGAAGGGATGGTTGAGGGTAGAAACTGTAGAGGGCGCCCTAGACAATATTCGCAGCAATTGTTCGAGGACATGAGTTGTAGCTCTTATGTTGAGCTAAAGAGGATTACAGAAGATCGAAAAGAGTAGAGATCGAGATGCAAGATTTTGTTGCTGCAAACCAATCCACCGGATTGATACTACGAAGAAGAAGTGGACTAATATGCAATTATTATGATTGTGTTGTTGATATGGTATATCACATGACTCTTTATTATTGCACCACTCATAATTTTGTATTTATTAAAAAAATTAGATGAGTTAGGTGTACTTTCACTCTCTTATGTACTTTATTGACGGTATTCTAAATACATCATTTCAAATTTATACTTTGTATGGAACTGATTAATAGATATAAAATACGCTTAGTAAGGACGGTATCAAAGATATTGCGTCTTTTAAGATACATAGCAGAAGAAAAAAAAAGTATTCGCATATAACGAAACATGTATATGGTTCTTAAAGAGACACAAATTATAGGAAGAAATGTTTACACATATCAAGATAACCTTCCAAATTCTTTAGCTTACTAAGTTATTTACAAATTTATATTTTTCGCTCTGCTATAATAATTTATTTATTTCGTTGAATGAAAAGAATGTTTTCTCGTAAAAGTCAGAAGGGCGATTAATTACATCCCATATAATTAATCACCAAATTACAAAACGATTTGTTTCAGAAATGGCGCGTGGGAAGTAAACATTCCGAAGGCTTTGCTGATTTAAAATTAGACTCACCAATTATATTACTTGTATGCGTGTAAACAAGAACCCCTCCTATTCATATAAAATTATTAGGTCCCTCATATATTTACAGGATGATTGATACTACAAAATAAAATTCTTATGTTTGTATTAATTTAAATGTTTTTCATATAAATATATATAAACAATCACATGAGGCTACTTGCTCTAGAACTTGGTCCCCTTAAAACATATTTTTATCAGGCTGTAGGATAGAAGGTTGTTGAGACCGCTCTATTACCTTTACAAAACTAAGACAGCGTATTCTCTATATTAAATGAATTCACGTGTTTAACATATTACTCATTATACAGCTGCATTAACTGTTTGTACAGAAGAAGCAAGAGAAATTAATTGTCTTGAGTTGACGCTATGTGAAAACCGTATAGGGATACTGTCATTGCTTGACTTAAACCGTCCCTCAAAAATTTCAATTTTTAATTTCTTTTCCATCAATGACATTACAAAATATACAAGTTTATTTCGTTACTACACTACAAATATAAATGTGACGATGTAAGTGGATTGACATATTTAGTGTCAATGACCTCACACTTAGAACAAGTGTTGGAACACGCAGCGCAAATAGTTAGGAATTGTGACAAAAAAAAAACATGTCATAAGTATATCATGGTTGACACACAAATAACACGGCATTATTGTCACAAACTCAAACGTCCAACATTTCGTATCCGTCCACACGAGCACTGAATCCAAAGCAATATTACACTAATTATGTCAGTATCTTCACTCAAGTTGGTTTCAACCACTTTTCACTGCGATTCTTTCGTCTTACACGTATCCAGAATTATTTGACGATGCGCTCATTCTGATAATTTCAGTTGGTAACTGATAAATTATTTAAGCTGATATGTGGAAAGTATGCATAAACGTACTGTGTCAATTATGTTTATCACATAATGATTTCCCCTGTATATTTGTATCTTCCGAAATACCGCCTCACACACATTAATTAAGGGATGATACGCAATATTCCCACTACATTCCTCGGCCCGCATGCTGAGGCGCCACAGCTCCGTTACATTATCCATTACAAACAGTCAACCTTCAGAGTTTAAGTTATTCACTGAATAAATAATAATTTACAAGACTTTCGGTATCGCAGTGTGTTTCCTGTTGTTAACAGCAGTACACAACATTGTCGCTGTAGAAGTTAACAACATTTTTGTATTTCACTAGCGCGTCTTACTTCGAAGAAAATGAAGTATAACATTTGACATTTTATTCCTTATCACTCGCTTGAACCACTCCGTTGCCTACTCACCTAGACTCCTACACATTTAATTTAATAACTCAACTGTTGTACTACCCATCAGATATTTTTTTATCTAAAGCATTTATGTTAATATTACGTGACATACAAACATTAACATCATTGAAATCTACAATTTTTATGAATTTTCTTGCGAATTATGTTTTTTAGAAACACAACACCAACGCCAGCCAGCAGAATATAAACGAAATAAAAACGTCTTTTTTGTGTAAACACATACAGGAGAATACCAACAGAATGTGATAGTAATTCAATATGAATGGTGGTCGTCTTCACGGGACGACTTTCGTTTACCATTAATTTTGATTAATAGGCCTTGACTGACATTTTACGGATGAGGATCAACCGGGTATTTTAGAACTCAGAAATACATTAAAAAAATATTTTTGTTTTTTAACCTCTAACGGGGATTGGACTCACGACCTTTGTCTTGCAAAGCAAACGCTTTGACCATTGAGCTATACCCGCCGGCAAATACCGGAGAATTTTAGAGCTCAGAAATCGATTAAAAATCTTTTTTTTTTTTGTTTCTCCGTTGGGGATCGAACCCACGATCTTTGGCTTGCGAAGCAAACGCTTTGACCATTTACTTTAACTAAACATGTGAATAGTTGCTTGCGTAGAATACTGATAGTACGATTGTTTGACTTAGTAATAATAACGAGGTGACAGAGTGGACATGTATGCCTTCCATCCTATATTTGATCAGAAGGCTGAGATTGCGTGCATATTTTATTTTCACGTTTGGATATGTCTTCCAGATGCCGTATAAATAAGCGTTAGCTGAAATTGCCTTTTTTTCTTCAAGCCTCAGAACTCTCACTATTTTGGAAGGTTGTTGGCAACTACACGTAAAGTGAACTCGGCAAAATTCCAAGGACTTAACATAATACAAGGCGAAGATCATGATACCTGATAATCATATGCTCCAGGTAGAAAACAAGTGTTAAATTATGATTTTCATACGTGTAAAGCTGACCAATTTCAGTACAATGTTATCTTGTAGCTATAAAAATTGTTACGAAACTCCTTGCAACTTGCAATGGCATTGTTTTCATAAACTAATCGAAATTAAAAGTTTTATTCATACATTTAATATTTTTTATTTGTTTTAGAATGGTTGACGACTGCCCGGGTTATCCCATAAAGTGCTCTGCAAATATCTAAACACTCGCGCGGCGCTTTGACACTCGCAATCTTCAATGCGCACATTCGGCCGCACGATAAATCAAAACCCGGGACGGGGACTCGCACGCCGAGGGTTCGAAACTTCAGCATCAAAATTTCAGATCGCTCAACAAGTTCTAGACCCGGAAAATTTCAGATTTACTAATTCATTTAAAGAGTTACCCACGATTCTTACAGATACACCGAATAAAAGAAAATATCACTTCGGATTGCGTACTAAGATATCTGTTAGGCGATGTTTTAGTGTATTTAATATGCAATTGTGAATAAGCATATAAATCTATTTTTTTAATATTATTTTTTATATTATCATATTCCTTATTTGCTGTTCATATAAGCCATATTTTGATAAGCTACCTTAATATAATTCCCCTATTTCAAGTCATATAAAAATCTGAAACTCGATCGATTAAATTTTTTTACAGCACGAGATTTAAATATTTTAGTGTTTGTCAATATGCATTTTTAAGGAGAATAAATAAAGCTTTCTAGGGTTCTAGCCAGTTGGTCATAAAATATGTTGAATCCAACTAACAACATGCTGTGTTCTCATTTAATTACACATCGATGTAAGTTATTCCCTGTACATGTAGATTTACATTTGTGATTAAGCGGCTACTGGTAAAATTTTATTAAAATTTAACGTCAATATTTAAAATATTTATATAATAAATTCGAATCCTCATTATTATAAGATTTGAAATATTCTTATAACTCGCAAAATTCAAACCATTTCTACAAATTTACCAAACGTTTAAATTGGTTTCAGTATTTTTATCTAAAATTCACAACATTTTTACTTTCTTTATTCTTACAATGAAACTGAGAGAATAATTTTTTATTGAGAATTTAAATACTTGAAAACGTAACTATAATATATTCTTATTAAATTTTCAAGTATAAATCTCTTTTAATTGTGTTTAATAATTTAGTGAATTATTTTGTAATAATTTTTAAACTGTGATTAATCAATTCAATGTCGTTTTAATTGCTATTAACATATCAGCAATAATTCTTGCATTAGTAAAGTTGTTGCTACGTTAGTTAGCAAAATGTACCAGTAATGCCAGCCACACCCTCGGCGATATCAAACAAACACATTATTCCCGTATGAAGAGGGGCTTAACCCTCTCACAACCCGCTTGTGGCAGTCGAGTGACAACTCAATATGACAGTCGAGTCCGGAGAGGCGAAAGAAGACGCGAGACGGGTTGACTCAATCAATATAAAGTACTCTAGTATCATAGAAAACAAACATTTCTCTCACTGAAATATATGAAATATCAAGAATCTTTCAGTGGTCTTAGAAACATCATTCCATATCCACCTCCGATACTGAATAATATGGCCGTCACAAATTGTCATCACAAAGCTGTGTAATTTGCAAAGGTATAGTTCCCGACAGCTTTCTAGAATGGAAGACTTTCCAGTAGCTAGCGGTTGTAATTAATACTCTTATGTATCATGTAGAGTACGCGTATTAATCAAATCCGACCATATTAAACGAAATAAGTAAAAAACTCATTACTATAAATATAATAAAACAAAACTGCATAGTTAGGGGTCCAAATTTCAGTTTCTACCGCTAATTTTTCTTCGTTATTGATAAGAAAAATGACATAAAATTTAATATTTGACGTAAATTTGTATGTGTGTATCAATTTATTAGATTAAATTACTTTTTTTAGACACCCAGACGACAAAAAAGAAAACGTCTTCTGTTTTAATGGATGAGGCACTTCATTGGAGAATGTTTAACTGTCCTTTGTATATTACGAATTTATAGATAAGCATATACTATAGATAAAATTCTATTTTCAACGCGTCAATCCAAGCACATGGGTAACGGCAGTGCTTATTTAACCGCGGACCTTGGAAACTAACTATGCCCATTTATTCATACCGCTCGGCCAACTGCGCCATTGCTATGCCTAGACCGACTCGCGTTGAAACTAGTATTTATATCATTGTTATCATCGTACGATAGATGTCGCTATAGTATATATTCAAAGTATGTATATTTTTATTATTATTCAATCAGTCTTCATTTATTCACAAGCTTAATATTATTACTTTCCGACAGTCTATTTATTTTAGTAAGTACCAGAGTAAGGAGTCGGTCTAGGCATAGCAATGGCGCAGTTGGCCGAGCGGTATGAATACCTGGGCATAGTTGGTTTCCAAGGTCCGCGGTTCGCATCCCGCTTCTGCCGTTATTTTTGTGCTTGGATTGACGCGTTGAAAATAGAATTTTATGTATAGTATATGTATATTTAATTAATAATAATATTGTAATATAGTCAATGATCTATAAAAGTAGATTAGAATATTGAAATAATAAAATAATATTCTAATAAAAATTAAAAAAAATAATAATATTATAGATAAGCGTTGCAAGATGAGAAACCAAAAGTACTTTCCAAAAATATGGATAAAACACGTGCTTATTTAACATGTCGTGAGGAATCCACTATAAATTTTCTAACGCCATGTAATATTTAAAATCTTGCTGCATGTTTTGCGCACATCATAAAAATATAGTTCCTGAAGAAATATAGCCTTGCTTATACCTGGCGAAAGGGGTTAACTGTACAGTTGCTGACTACGACGAGGACCGGTACAGTGGTTTTCACAAGTTTCAGGCGCTTCAGGAGTTGGCTGTGTTTAGTGCTGGCGCGGCCGGCAGTAAATAACACGGAATGCTCCGCGACACTATCCCTCGCTTTAGGAACCCGTAAGCTGAAATTTCAGCACCTCTGACGACACAACAATTGTTGTACAACATGTTTGAAATTATTATTCACGAGCGTTTTAAGGCGCGCGATATTGTGCGCCAGAAAATTAATATTTACAAGTAATTTTGCTGGCGTTTTCGCCATAGAGATAAAGCGTTCTATAATGAAAACATTGGCTGTGGTTTCGATCCCTGACATTTTTTTTTTTTTACTCTTTTTTAATTTTCGTCGTTGTAACAATCCGGTGGATTGGTTTGCAGCAACAAAATCTTGCATCGCGATCTTCACTTCTCTTGATCCTTTGCAGTCCTCTTCAGCTCAACATAGGAGCTAAAACTCATGTCCTCAAACACTTACTGCAAATACTCCCACTAAGGGCGACCTCTACAGTTTCTACCTTCAACCATCCCTCCCACAATGTTGTAAAGAAGACCATCGTGGCGCATGATGTGACCATTCCATCGAACTCGCCTCTCTGAGATGGTACTTACTAGGTGCCTATCCTCCTTGAGTCTTTTGTAATACTTTCCATTAAAAAAATGATTGTGGAAAAGCATATAAAATTTTAAAAATGGATGTTAGAGATTTGTAGAAAACATTTTTTTGAATGTTTGACAAAAGTTGAAAGCAATTTTGGATAAAGGATAACAAAGGATGAATCGCTTTAAACAAAAAGATTTATATTTTTCAATTTAACATTGCATTAAAATCAATTGTGGTATTAATAATATAGTAGAAAAAGTAATTACTGGTAAAAATAAAATACTCTCAAATGGGGGGCATAAATGTCACATAAACTAGAAATAGCTATAAATAATGTTCTAGAATATTCCATAGCCAAACAAGTAAATTGTAAGGTCTTAAATGTTTAAAAAATATATAAAAAAGAAGAAATCATTATTTATTTGTGATTTCTAAAAAATCTTTTATTTAAAAATAGAACCACAAAAATATCTAAAAACAACAGTGTACTCGTAAATTATCAATTTATTAGTAATTATTTGAATCATCATCAGCCTGTACCCGTCCACTATTGAACTTAAGCCTTCCGTATTCAAGTCAATCCCGCTATTCTTCTTATGTCGTCAGTCCATATCACAGGGAGTCGGGCAATGCTTCGTTTGCCAGTTCTTGGGCACCGTTTCAATACTTTTCTTCCCAATCGACCGTTGTTTCTTCGACAGATACGTCCTGCCCATCGCCACTTGAGTGTGTCTATTAGTTGGGAAGCATCCACTACTTCAGTTCTTCTGCGTATTTCCTCGTTTTGGATTCTTTTAGCGACACTCCGAGCATGGATCTCTTCATAGCATGCTGGGTGACCTTTATTTTATGTGTTAGACTTGCTGTTAGTTTCCACGTCTCTGCGCCATAAGTTAATACAGGGAGGATGCATTGGCTAAACGCCTTGGTTGTAAGACATTGCAAAATTTTCGCTTAAAAGCTTAGTTTTCCTAGTTGTACTGTTTTTAATAATTTGAATATGGTAATAAAATGAGCTTGTCATATGAGTAAGTAATAAAATTTGAAACAAAAGGAAATATTTAATTTATCCACTAGGACTCTAATATACAATATATTATTTATTTTTCAATAACTGTTTAATACAAGCAAAAGAAAATATATAAATAATCAATGTTTAAGCCATTTATAATTTTCGGTATAAGTTTTGTGCCTAAGAGTATTTTTTCTTTAATTCTGAATAACTTATTAATTGTTAATTAAATTTTTATTGAAATCTACAAGATATTTATTAAATTAAAAAAAAATAATAAAATAAGGTTTGATGTAGGATGAAATTACTTTTAAGGTTCTATAGTTCGTTAATAAAACCAAAGTAAAACATTTGTTTGAAGTTTGAGTGATCGACTTGCTCGGGCCAAAAATAATTTCGATAAAAGCACATATCTTTGAAGAAAGGATCTCCGAATGTGTCGCATCTCGACCGGAAGAAATAATTTATACGTTTCTCTTCGGTGGAATATCGAGAGGATGTGTGACTTTATTTTTTTCTTATTGTTGGTCGTAAAGCTTCCCGGTAGAAAGATCGTGTTTAATGGACTGCTGAAAACATTCACTGACATCTGCCCAGATTCAGAGCTGATGTTTCAGAGAAAAAAGGGAAAAGTATTTTAATATAAAGCAAATATAAAGAGCCTATTATAGTAACATTTTGACAGTATTTTGTTAGTACTTAAATAAAATGTTAGTAGTGTTTTGGTACTATTTTGTTAGTATTTTGGTTATTTTTTTGTATTAATTTAGCAGAATTTTTGAAATTGATTGAAAATTTTGGCCGCATTTTTTCTGTTTTTAAGGTATACTTTGATTATTATCGTATTTTAGAAAAATATTGGTGTTTTTTTAAGTTATTTTGAAGTATTTTGGCAGTATTTTGGTTATATTTCGGTAGTACTATGGCTGTATTTTAGTAGTATTTTTGTAGTAATTTGGTACTATTTTGGTAGCATCTTTGTAGTATTTTGGTAGTATTTAGGTTGGATTTTTGTAGAATTTTTCTATCATTTTTATCATATTTGGCAGTACTATGTTTGTGTGTAAAATGATACCAGATCAACTGGAACCAGCATAAATCTTAAAAGATGTTTCATACAAATGGTATGAAAGAAAAAATACTTCACTTTCTTTCGTGACTTGATCCGATAGTTTAAATAACTTCTTTATTTACATACTTATGTTCTTAAAACATGACAATAATATAAAATAAACCACTAATCATATTATTTATTATTAATTCATTTCACGAAACACTTTTCAAAAACGTCAAATTTTCTTTTATAAATGTATTAATTTAGTTATATAAAGACTATATAATTAGAAAGTATTCTCAAAAATAAAATAAGAACTCGTGTGTCTTTTTTAAATTAATTTATAATGTATGTTGGTACTTTTAAATAACGGTTTTTTAAAACAAGGGACACTTAAAAGTTGAATTTAAAACACATTTATAAACACCGTGATCGATTATTCGGGGTGCGGCGAAAAGTTCCGGGAAAGAATAAGTCGCTCAATATTGGGATTAATGGTCCTTCAATGGACCCTTGTTGGATCCCGTAATCTCCCGCCGGGGTATTTATTATTAAACGTTTTACGATCCCTCGGGACCATGGAAGGATATTCCCTGCGAACAGAGGGGAACCTCACACGTGTATTTTATTTGCACGCTCGTTTTAAATTTTACGCGATACGGGGACCGGGCAAATATTTGAAAGGGATTACGTGTACTGTGTAATCAAAACAGGAATTATAATTGTTGCGCGACGACTTATTTTACGTGTAAATTGATAAACAAATACAATATTTACGGCGTACACGTAACGCATGAATTCAATTGTGGAGAATCTTTTTTATAAAGTTGGAATAAATAAGCCATAATATAAAAAAAACATCAATGACTTTGGGACTTATGAACATAAATGCTTCCGGTATTTACTAGTTGAAATTCAGATTAAGTCCTAAGTCACTAAAAGTAGCGCCGTAAATGTCGTGCAAGTAACTTAAAATTCTTCATTTAGATGAAACATAACAAATACTTATATCATGAAATTACTCAGATATTTTTATATATTAATGTAAACATCAAATCAAGTAATTTACAAACAAATAAACTAAAATTATTTCCCATGCATATCTGTGCATCATATTGGTACTATGATAAACGTGTTTTACTTAGCCTAATTTTACTTTGAATATCTATAATAAATTATTTTTAAGTAAACATGTAATGTCTTGCTATAAAAATTACGGCCATTTCTGAGAAAAAAACTGATATCAAAATAATTTAACACTTCACAATAAAAATGAATTTTCAACATTAAATAACATTAAATAAGGAATTTATTAATTCACTACAAATGGCTAGTATTCACGTGACAATTTTACTCTACCACCAATGTTAATAATAGACTATGAGAGGCATTTTTCTGGTAAAAAAGAGATATTCACATAGATGTATTTGTATAAGCCATCATCATTTTTTAACCATTACCGGGAAAATAAACCGTGAAATTTCACTTAAGTATTCAGTGCTGTGCAATAACGGCTTTAGAGTAAGGTTTATATACCTATAAAAGTATTCATTCATTGTTCTTCTATTTTAATTATAATAAACTATATTGTGTATAATTACAGATAAAGAAGCCATATACTCGTATATAGAAGATAATCTCATTAAATGTCAATTAACGTTATTGATATAATTTATACATTTATTAAATTGAACGAAAAAGTCATAACGTTCTTCTAACGTAAAAATAATATATTTTTTTATGAATTTTTGTTTTGGATTGAAATCTTTTGCTGTATTTCATTGAATGTATATACATTATTAATAACTTCTATTAACATGCAAAAAATTCAAAAGCTTTTATTGTTTGAAATTTTACTGGCGTTTCAATAATTAAATAAGTATCACATTTATACATTTTTGTTTCACTAAACGAGTAAGTACGTCTTTGCGCCATCAATTTGAACTAGGTTGTACTTCTTTGAACTCGGGAAAACTCCCCGTTTTCATAGCACTGCTTTGAAAAACTTTCATTAATATTTCAATTATTCAGCAAGGTTTTCCTCCTTAAAATTACAAAGTCCTGAATCATCATTTATACTTGTTGTGAATTTCATAGTCGCGATGAAAGAAAATTAGGGTTTTCAATTCGTTTTGGGCTCCCTAATTGCAAAGTTTTTCTGGCGCGAAACTTCACAATGGAATCACACAAGCACGCTGCGAGAGAAAGTAGTGAAATAAGCAGTGTAAGTACTGCCAAGAGTTGCTGTTACAAGAGTAAAAGGAAGATACCGAATCGTATGATGAAACAGAAAAGTTACTTTTTGGGACTATTAACTTCTTTTCAACCGTAAAATGTGAAGTTTACTTCAGTATTTGTGTATATCTTAAATTATATGCTCACTGCTATGACGACAGATATCTGAGTTCATTTTGCAGTACCTCAAAATTTGATGTTGATACCTTGAATTACATTTTTGTTTGTAATTAAAATGTATCCATAGTTAACAATACCATGTGATTGGTCCTTAATTTTTGTACATTAGATTAGAATGTTGAAATATCTTCAGTGTTTTTAAAGTCACCATTATCACGTTTTATTAACTACGACAGTTTTTCAAATATAATTTACGAATTTATTTATTTTATATGACTTTCGTAGTACGAAACATATATTTTAATGCACTATTTTAGAGTATTCAGCAAGAGCATTTAAACCTACTGAGATTCCGTGTAAAAATTTATCGTTACAAAATATTTCGTGTATATTTCATTATTCTACCACAATTTTATACAGTTTTTCTACCTTTTTCGAGTGAAGGTTTCAACTCGTCGCTTTCATCTGTTATATTTTCCCTTTGCACATTACGCTTTCTTACTTGTATTTACAAACTTTTCCACTACAAAAAAACTATATGCAATTTGAGTGACTAAGCAATTTGCAAAATGTTAGAATGAAATGCTTTAAAAACATTATAATAATAAATAAACTTATAACTCGTGTTTATATACTTCAATATTAAAACACAAGAATTTACGTTATCACAATCTTATACCCTTTGCTTATAAAATATCAATTGTGCAATACATAATATGTAGAAAAATAATATTCACACTTGAATTGACTCTTTTGAATATATTTTTAAATTTCCAATTTATCATGATTTTTCGTGATTTTTTTGTTACATTGTAATTCGTAACACTTAAATGAATTATCCATCCAGGTAAAATGCAACCTTCGAACTTTGAATTTCCCTACGGGGCACGGAATCGATAATAATCCATTTGTTGGGACAAAATCATTTATCAATCATCAATAGCTTTTAGTGTTCCTTCCTCGCAATTGGATAAAAGAGAGTGGAAAAAGTTGATTTACAATTCTCCAGCGACCCCTTTGGGAAATCGCATCAAGTTATAAATAAATAGATTTCGAATGAGAAGTCTTGGAATAAAATTAAGCCCTTGAGACAAGACCTAACGGAAAATTGCCCTTTCTTCGCGCCAACTTTTGGCTTATTTCATTAAACAATTTGCGAATCTAATTTGAAAGTTGAACGGTTCTTATATAAAATTTACTATACATGAAATATGAAGGATTGAAAAATCATTTATAGATGTTATATTGAACTAACTATGTACTACTCGTACTATAATCGTATTTCTTATTTCTTTATTTGTTACATAAACATAAAATATGCTCACATTTAATGTACGCCTCTCAGTTCCGGCAAAACCATTGACCATACCGTACTATGATAAGGATGACAATAATAAGGATGATGCGTGAATCTCGGGCTGTAGTGTATGACGTTGGAGGATCGACATTCCACATGCAGCATGGTATGCGTCATAGAATTCCACTGATGAGACTTCAGAATTACTATCACCATCTGTCTGATTTTATTATCCTGTATGTGCTTACATAAAAAAAAAACAAAAAGATAACAACGCACTTTTGTACTTAATAATATCTCGTAATAATATTAAATAACTTTATACATTTGATCTGTCAAAATATTGTATTTCAATTACTTTTGTCAATTATATATATTTTTTTTCATATGACAAGAAACTACGATTGATATCATGACATAACATATCTTATTATCCAAGCATCGCATTACATATTATTTAGACGCACGAAGAAAAATAAAACAACAATATTTATTCAATTTACTTTCACTCTATGGAAGAGAAGATTGAATAACTTATTTGAACTATTGGTATTTACTCTTCGATATGATATTTCATATTCCCTACGTTTTTGTATTGTCTTTTTATTTACACGTATTCTCTGACCTTTTTGCAATGTTAAAAAAGAAATATTAAAAAAAACAACATTCCCAATTGCGTGTCAGAAACGAAAACAAGTTATAACGGATGAGTTTCGCAATATTGGAAAAACGCTGAAAAATTCAGCAAATAACGAATAAAAAAATGGATTACAATTTTTATTAGAATATGTATTCAATACTCTAATCTTATTGTCTAGATCATTGACTATATTTCAATATTAATAGTAATTAAATATACACATAAAATTATCCATCAAATTTTTATACGCATCAATTCATTCAGAAAAATATCGGCAGACGCGGGATGCGAACCATAAGCCTTGGAACCAACTAGTACTTACAAGAAGTTATATCGCAACCATTCAAACTATAGTTCGGTTCGAGACCCGAGTGGTAATTACTAAATAAATAGACTGTCGGAAAGTAATAATATAAAAAAGTTTGTGAATAAATGTTGACTGATTGAATAATAAAATATAATAACATACATGCTCTGAATATATACCATAGAGACATCTATTGTTACACGATGGTAACAATGGTATAAATGCATCTTCCTACGATTTTCCGTTCAGGCGGAGAAATAGTCGAGAGGACTAGGCGGTGTAAAAAACCTGAGCAAAGTTTGGTTCCAAGGCTCGTGGTTCGCATCCCGCGTCTGCCGATATTTTTCTGAATAAATTGATGCGTAGGAAAGTTTGATGTATAATTGTATCTGTATATTTAATTACGAATAAAAAAATACTCGAGGTGTTGCTCAGCGGTTCGTCCAGTATAATTCATTGTTCTATCAATTTGAGCGCCGCAAAAGCAGAACGGTCGACCTTTTGATTATTTATTCTTTGGAAGAGTAAACATATTTCGCACGAACGAAAATAATGAGTGATGAAGTTGCGTCCCGCTTGTGGACAGTTTCAGTATTATTTCTACAGAGTAAACTTTGCTCGGACTATCTTTTTCACCTGCTAAGTAAGTTATATGTGCAAAGTCGATATCAGTAGCGTGGAAAAATACTAAATAATGGAGAGAATGCCTACAAGGGAATGCCAACAGATGGTGATAGTAATTCTGTATTCTCATCTTTGGAATTCTCTTACCATACGTTGATATGGCAAAGCGCTGCATGTGGAGTATTGATCTACCAACGTCAGCCCGAGATTCACGCATCATCCATATTATTACAGGAAATTTATATGAATAGGTGGTCTTTACGCAACGACTCTCGTCTACCACCAATTTTATTAATATGCTATGACTGTCATTTTACGGATGAGGGATCCAATTAACATCAACCGGGGGTATTTTTAGAACTCAGAAATCGATAAAAGATTTTTTTTTTTAATTTCTGTCGGGGATCAAAGCCACGACCTTTGGCTTACAAAGCAAACAATTTGAACATTGAGCTTAGCCGGCAATATAAATAAGTTAATGATTTTTTATTATTAAGATTAGATTTTGTAATTTTTCGGATAATATGCGTAATAATGAGATAATAACAAGGCGCAGTGGTCAACGAACGTGTGATAGAAAATAAAGGGTGCGGCAAAAAAAGCTGATGATTTTAAATCAAAACAACGACGAAAACCGTCAGCTTTTTTGCCGCTCCTTGTATATATTATACTCTCTGTGGTTTTGATATCACTTCTAACGTTGGTTATTCTCTGATTAATTAATTCAATGAATGTCATAATCAATAGTATTTGTTATGAATATGTATGTGTATCAAAAGTGGTGAAATTCAAAAGTGGTTTTGTGTGTGTGTAATATTTAAGGTAAGCCTTCAGTTCAAATCATACAGCTGTTATACATTAATTGACCTTCATACGAAAGTTGTTGTAAATTATTTATTTATTAAAAAAATGTGAAAATTACAACCAAAATGATACGCCGGTGAATGCTCCCCAGCCGTCAATGGAACGGGTCACGTTCAAACACAATATATCACAGAGTCCTCGAAGGGTGTATCGTATCTCTACAACGTGCGGCGAGCTTTCCCGGCCCGTTGTGCCAACTGAACCGTACTCCCCAGATTCAAACACCACTGGGAAATGCATCCTGTAAAAAACGTCCATGTCATATTTTCCCACCCGCTTGGATAAATCTGACAACCGACTCTCCGGATATGTTTTTTCCGGATAATTACGTGTAAGTATAAAAAAAATTTTTTGCCTCAGAATCCTTTTATAGCGACTACGTGCTATGCAAATAAGAGCCTGCTCAACAAATATTACGTCTTTCTGGATTTCTATGTGATCGTTAAAAGGTGAGATTTTCGTGGATTTCAAAATGCATTAAAAAAATGTGCTTTGAAAGTAAATCATTTAAAATTATGCACTCTTATCGTTTTTAAATGTAATATATATTTCTGTATAATAAATAACAACGTTGTTTTGCAGCGTCTGGGTTTGAGCAATTCGTATCCACAAAATGAAATGAAATGAAATTATTGAATTTCAATTAACCAAATCATAAGATAAATCGTACAATTATTTATTTTTAAATAAAATTGTACATAATACAAACTAGAAATTGGACAAATATATTTGATTCAATATTTGTACTTAAAATTATAAAAATATCATCACTGATAATTAATTTTTATACAACATAATATATGTTTCGTAAAAAAAACATATTTCTTCAACAGTATATATTTTTTAAATAATATCACTGTATATTTTAATTAAAATAATGACTAGTAAGTCCAGTGTCAAAGATTTACCTCATATAAACGTAAAGTATAGCATTGTAAAGTATTATTACCTGCCTTGTTGAAAATATCAAAGAATTTCAAAGGAAAAATATCCATTATAGATGTTCAAATACTATTATAGTTTTTTAATACATTAGCAACAAGAATGTGGTATTCAAAGGGCTAACACTAGCATTAATATTTGCACAATGTTTATATATAAGTGCATTTTGCTGACATAATAATTAATTCAAGGAATAACACCAGCCATATTTTATCTAAATTAAAGTAAGGGTTCACATTGTATCTGGTTGAAATTTATGTTAAAATTATTATTAAAGAAACATAAAAAAAAGCATTTACTTGAAATTTGTATTTTTCAGAAATTGGGCTTAATCAATTTGCCGTTAAAAGGAAAGCAATATTGAAAATAATGCTTACTGTAGTCGTATAATCACGTTATGATCAATAAAATTTAGCATGTTGTTTGACTGTTTTATTAAAACGATTTTATTATTTAATATTTAAAGGGCTTTTGTAAATTATATAATATTGAAAATTTAAGATATAAAACTGAAAGTTGGTAAAAGTAATTATTTTTTATTTAGGGCAAACATTTGAAACATTATACATTATAATAAATATAAATTTTCCGAACTGAAAGAATTAATTCCTAATGCACCCACCTATAATCGACAGAAACGTCTTATACTTTCTGAACATACATACGTGGTTAATGTATATCCAACAAGAACCAACAGTTTCGGAAATTCTTTCCTAAATGCCAACGAAAATTTTTCATAAAATTTGGAAATCTTTAAGAAATAGATCAATATACACTTGAAAGCTCAGCAAGCCACCCACATACACACACACACAGCACACTTATCTCGCGTGCAGCGTTTGGTCACGGTGACTGACCACTGACATCGATCGTTAGTGCTCTCCTGTAGTTGATGGGTAAAGATGGCCTTACCTTGCTTAGCGTTGTGGGATGCGGATACAGGTTGACAAGACAACTCTCTCTTCGCAGCCGATAGTCCCAGCGTGTCTCCAGGTGAGGCATCTCCATGGTGTCACAGATAGACTGCACATGGCTTGCAGCGTGGGCGCTCTGAGGTCCAAATATGGCCGCTACGCCACTCCGAAGAAGGTGACAAACTGAAAAAAAATTGCATATCAGTAATGAAAAATAAAGGGCTTTACGTACATAATTGTATAAATTAAGTTACGAAATTACTTTTCCTACAAAACACATTTTTTTCATTCCATGTCCGTTTATTATCTGAATCATAATATCATCAAACATTGCCTCAACTCAGTTCTGTCACCTGTCATTATCAATGTCTTGATTTAATTATATAATCTTTGAACCCAAAGATTCACTTGGTAACATATATGATTCTCGATGACTTTCAAGGCAGAATCTCAAAAAAGAGACGGTTATTTTATTATTTTATTGGGTTATCAGATATTTAAAATATCTTGGATTATTAACCCGACGCTTGTAAGACATGGATCATTTGGTGGTGCGAGGCAGCGCAATTAAAAAAAGCAAAAAAATATTTATAAAGCTTTTAAATTGTACGTAGAACTTTGTTAGTTAAATGTTTGATAGTTGTACGGTTTGTGTGCAAATTATGTATGTTTTATACGTATTCTTGCAAAATAGCTAATATATTCTTATTATTTAAGGATTAAAAATCATAAATCATAAAATATTACTTTTTTTAACTGCTAAAATCTGGTATGGGGGATAAATATAAGGTGGTTTTTAAATATTTTTTATTGTTTTTTAATTCTTTTACAAACCTTCGAATAAAGTATCATGTTTTTTACTTTTAGATTTAAATGTATACTCGTAGTGGCACCAGAGATGAAATTGGTAAAACAAAAGTTACTCTTTTTTTGAATAACCATTTCTAAATTGGAATAAAATTTGAAGTTAGCTTAGACGTTTGAAATATTGTAAGTGTTTGTTGAGCACGAAATATATTGCTTTCAACTGCTGAAATACTTAAGATGTTGACTGTCAAAAATGAATTAACGACTATGGCAGCTTATCAAATAAATTCATATTTTGATCGTGTGCTGCGATGACAAGAACAGAATATTGCACTCGAAAATATTATTTCACAAAAATTAAGAAATATTTCAATATATTCACAAAATAAAAAGTATTTTTTAATGATAAATTATTATGGGTACCTCTTAAATATGAGATCTACTTTCACGTTCTTACTTAAATATGTCACCTATTTTTAAATTTATACTTGAAAATATTACCCAAACGTTTATATCGACAAAATTACATCATTCTCAGTTTGAGATGGCAAGCGGCTACTGGCAACAATAATATTTACATGTTCTGCACAGTACTTTTATTTCGTCGAAGTATAGTATCAGTTATTATTATTATTATGATCAGCCTATATCCGTCCAATGTTGAACGTAAGCCTTCCACATGAGTCTCCTTCCTCTTTGATCCTCCGCCTTCCGCATCTAGGTCACTCCCGATATTATTCTTATGTCGTCAGTCCATCTTGAAGGGGCTCGGCCAATGCTTCGTACGCCAGTTCTTGGGCGCCATTCCAATACTTTTCTTCCCCATCGACTGTCGTCTCTTCGACAGATACGTCCTGCCCATTGCTACTTGAGTGTGCCTATTCGTTAGGTAGCATCCAATACTTGAGTTCTTCTGCGTATTTCCTCGTTTCGGATCTTTTAGCGACACTCCAAGCATGGATCATCTCTCCATAGCACGCTGGGTGACCTTTATTTTATGGATAAGACTTGCTGTCAGATTCCACGTCTCTGCGCCGTAAGTTAATACGGGGAAGATGCATTGGTTAAACGCCTTAGTTTTAAGACATTGCGGAATTTTCGCTTTCTTTCTTTTTTCAATCTTTGAATATAACTTTAATATTTTTATGATAAACAAAACATAAAAAAGTAACATAAACATACATTTTAGATATGTTTTAAAAGAAAATAGTACATGATTCTTAAAAAGAAACTCTCTTGAGTTAGAAGTAAACTTTAATGCATTTTTATACAGGTAACAATGGAGGTGAAAACATTTTTAATACTGCAAGCTCTAAATCACAATTCAACGTGAGCGTTGTATAGAAGTATAAAGAATCCGGTACTAACAGAAACTCTTGCATTGTTCAGACTTCTATGCTCGCTCGAAATGCAATATTACTTAAAAATCCATTATTTCTGGTTGACAAAATAATTTTTTAACGATATTTCCAAAAAGTATCACCATTTTTTACAGCACAATTATGTTTTTTTTTTACTTCGCTGCCAATTTCACTGTTGTGAACAAATCTTGAACAAACTTATTATGTAAAATTTTAACTATTTGATTTTGTAAATCGACTTGATGTCGATGACAATATTTTGTATTTATTGTTTACAATGATAACTGCAAAGATCCTTCTTACAGTGGTGGTACAGATTATTGTGGGTCTTTTTTTTATTAACATTAAGGTTATCAACTGACAATACTTGGTGAAACTGCATTTTTATAATTTTAAAATAGTTATAATGAAAATAATAGTAATAATAAAAATAATTTTATCAATATTGAAGACGGTCTCCAGGGAGGCCGAAACATGTAATCAGTTAAAAAAATGTGAATCAAAATTAAATATTTAAAAAAAATATGTTTTAATTAAAATGAATTTAAAGTTATAATGTTTATTTCTTTGATTAACTAAGGTTAACTGATTCATACCAAAATAAAAATATATTTATGGTAAAGCTTCCATGAAATTTTTTATATTACGAAAATATAAATCGAAAAATCATATCAGACACTCAAAGTAATGATTTAAAAAAATACAGTTCTACTAAATTAATAAATCCTTATATAGTTTATTTTCACTAAATTATTGTTATATCAATAAAATCCTACCATTGCACGAACTCCAATAAAACATTGTAATGTTAATTATCTAAATAACAAATGATAATTGTTCCAATCACTATAATGTTGATATTTTATTGTAGGTAATGTTTTACGAAATTACGTATCATTAAAGTAAATATTCGATTTACTTTGAAAACGTTTTGCTAGTAGATAAACTTGTTTGCATTTTGTATTACGAGAGTCAATTTCAAAACGAGGATTCACGATGTTGCTGCATATTTTCATTGATCAATAAATAATTATAATGCTATTTTCACATACAAATCTGATATTTGTACACTGGTACAAAATTATTCATGTTAATCATACTGTCCACAAGTCCTAGTACATTAGCATAATTCAATACAATATATTATGATTACACTCAAAACTTGTACAATATTTGGTTTATTGGGAGCGTCAGCTTAATCAACATGACAGACTACATGAAAACTAAGTGGATTATTTTATATTTGTAGATTAAATATATTATATCACAACAGGTTCATAAACAAATAATCTGTCAAGACTATAATACCGAGATTCAGTAAAAATTAAGCTGTAATTGAGGAATAATGTCACTGCAGAATAAAAACATATGTTTTTTTCAGTTTATGAAAAGAAAGTATTCGATGGTAATTGAGTACCTTTTTTCATAAGGTGTCCTAGATATATACTTCATCTGATAACTATTCTTGTCAGAAATGTATGATGGCTATGTACTCCAGTGTAACAAAAATAAACATGTATATATATATATATATTGGAGAGGTAACAATATATTTAATATTCTAATAACTTATACATACATATCACCGATGTTTTTTACCAATATTCAACTAATATATTCAGATAATACATATTTAACCATAACAATAAAGTAGATTGTAAACATATTTATTTAATATTGAGCCACCATACTTACATAATTAATTATAAATATAGTTTAGCGGTAGAATGAGAAAAAATGTATTTTTTTTTATAAATCAATCGTTGAAATTAATATTCAACATTTATTTTTCACCTGTTATTATATAAGACATTATTTGACAGTTTTATTATTTATTCGATCTACAAGAATGTCAATTTAAAAGATTTAAATATCAGGGAGTTAATTTATCTACCTGTTGTTGCAAACTAAAAAAAATATATTTTATATTTAAATTTAAATTAACAAATATAATTAAAACATTCTGCTTGGCTAAGTGCAAAGCAATAATTTTCTGATATATGAGAGTTCAATCAGTTTTCTCACTTTATGGAAATTGAATCAATGAAATTTGTATATGGCAAACTAGATTGAGATTTTTAGTGGCCAGCTGAGATTAAGCATTCCTTTAGATTTCCATTCCCAAAAGTTGGTTAATAGGACAACTATTGTCGAAACTTTTATAATGCTTTTATAAAGTATAAAAATATCGTATATTAAAGCCATTACACAGCCTGGCACTGTCAACACTGGCCGTCGAATAAAGCCTCGTCCATGTCCGCAGGAGCCTCACCGCGGCGGAAATGAGCAAACTTTCAGTTTTAACTGCAGTTTGCTGAAAACTTACGCCACATCCGGCCCAAGACTACCGCCCTACCGGCCGCCTGAAAGACTTCAAGGCTCTCTAACGACCACACTTTGCGTTGCACTAATTTCAGGAGTTGCACTTATTGAGAAATTGTGCATTGCAGGTATCATTTCATAACCAAACACTTAGCTTATATAAAATGTATGGTAATGAATACTACTGAAATAATTTTATGATGCGATTTTCAATGCATCTCTGTATTTATGTATTTTTAACAGTAGTAAACACAATTAGTGTTTATAACGAAATACCGGACAATGAAAATCAACGGAAGCCATATTAAAAAGTGCAACGTATATAAAAACCATTCTATATTTATTATAAACTAAATATACATAAAATAACAACAATAAAATAAGGACTCTGAAATATTAAAATAGTCATTTAATATGATTTTAAATTATATAGCCAGTAACATCGTGCGTCGCCGAATGTTTTAACTATATTTTTTTATTAGTATCAACATAATATGTGAATTTTAAAAGTTATTATTATTATAATGTAATATAATAGTAAATAATTCAAGTATTATGCCGTAGTTTGATAAATTTCAATCACTTTGACTATTTTTAAGTTGGTAGAAATTTATTTGAATGAAATTTGAAAACGATTCACCATGAATGGATTATGGATATCAGAGTTTTTATGCGAATCGAGCATTCATTTAAAGGTAGATCAAAATGTATTATATATATAATCGTGTCGGAAGCAAGAAGGGTCAGATCCTGTCTGCCCAGAAGTGGGTGACGTCGATGGCGTTACTCCC
This sequence comes from Glossosoma conforme, assembly GCA_022606575.1. Taxonomy (NCBI): domain Eukaryota; kingdom Metazoa; phylum Arthropoda; class Insecta; order Trichoptera; family Glossosomatidae; genus Glossosoma; species Glossosoma conforme. The sequence goes on along the minus strand of JAGTXR010000014.1, from coordinate 120,092 downwards.
AGCCATCATCAGGTCTTCTCTCCTAGGTGCAGCTACTTGGACACAGCGCACAATCCAGAAGGTGTGACAGGGTCTGCTCCGCGCCGCAGTCATTTGGTTGGTCCGCCAACATTTAGTTGGTCCGCTGTAAAACGGCTTTCATTTGTGTCCTCGTCTTGCATACTCAGGTCTGCAGTCTTTTAAGGGACCTCCATATATTCCAACCCTGGTCGTGTCCAGGGGTTAGGTCCTCTTTCAGGGCAATCCAAGTATACCCTTCAGATGCGCTTCTCCGCATGTTCAGGCACAGGGTGGCCTAATGGTATCACCAGTTCCGTTGTCGACTGTAGGAAACTTCTTCTTGATTTGAGCCGTGTGGTTATCTTTTGATACCCAAACATGTATTTAATATTAATGATAAAAATATGCTTAAAAACAAATATATTTTATGTTTTTAAAAAAAATACTTAATCAACTAAATTTTAATTTAAATGTAGATTTACCGGGAGAGTAAATTTTAGCTGAAAATATTGCACCAGTCGTCTTGCCCATTAATCTGCAAGGCTCATAATTATACTGCGCTTAAGCAGAACTTTAATGTCAGTGTTTTATAAAGCAGTTACAATAACTTACGGTGAAGAGAGCAATTAAAGCTTACACGACAGAAATTAACATAAAAAGCACGCTTTACAGTTGTACAAATATGTAGGCCTTCTATGTTTTCTTTTGCATTAGTTTTTTCACAATACTACTGACATCAGCAAGATATTGCCCTTGCTGACTAGTACCGAAAACCTCGATATACAATCTATCTTCTATTATTTCTGTTCGCTTGTCGTACATGTATGTGTCACCATATTGGTATTTTTGGACAAGTCTGGTTACGGGTATGACGTTAGTGATATAGATCGCCACTTGCAGCGCTGGTGTAACCGATTACGAGGACCGCGAGAAGGTCGCATTATGGCCGGCCTGATATGTTATTCCGCTTCGGCCGGTTGTTTGTAAAGTTATCTGAATATATATGAGGTTCTGAAAAAGTCTTTGTTTTGTTAATCTGCTCCTCATTCTGCCGAAATGCAATTTGATAGCAAAACTTAGAAAGGAGGATGTTACTACTTTCACAATATTATTCGTACATTTTGACATGTTCGTAAGATTTGTTCAACATCACGTGACATTTTTTTTATGTAAGCACATACACTGATAATACCGACAGATGGAGACAATAATTCTGACGTCTCATCTGTGGAATTCTATGACGCTTACCATGATGCATCATATTGGCTAAGCGCTGCATGTAGTGTTGATCCACCAACGTCATAGACTACAGCCCGAGATTCACGCATCATCCTTATTATTACAGGAATTTACTATGAATGGGTGTTCTTTCACGAGACGACATTCTTCTACCACCAATTTTAATTAATAGGCTATGACTTGCATTTTACGGGTGATGGATCAAATTCAGCATTTATAGCTAAAAATCGATTACAAATAAAAAATTTTTTAAATCTCCGTCGGGGATCGAACCCACTGACCTTTGGCTTGCAAAGCAAACGCTTTGACCATATAGCTATACCCGCTGGCTGTACATTTAAGAAAGAAATCCATTATCCTCGAAATACAAAAAAATCTGTTATCCTTATGTCTATAGCGATACAATCCATTGTGGTTCAGGTTAGAATTAAGAGTTTTAATGTTATTTTGTCATTTCCATTTAAGACCACAAGTTTTTGTCTCATATGAATTAACATACTTCTAACTAAACGTATAAGAAAACATATTTCTTCAAAATTCGTTATAGATTTGGTTTTAAAAAACTTATTATCTACAAGTCAAAGTCGTTTATTTATTATAATTATCATAATTTTATTTGCTACAAAAAGATGCATAAATATTTAATTTATTAACTCTATGTACTTGATTCAAATAATGTCATAAATTATAAATTAAGAGTTGTTTTGCATAAGGCAATCATGTTTATTAAAGTTTACAAGAAAACTGTGAGAGTTATGGATAATTATTTTAAAAAAGTATATACTAAATAAACTTCCTTTATAAATAAACTGCGGACTTAACGGAAAATAAATATGTTGAGTTTTAAAGGTGATAGTTTAAACACCTCCGTATCTTTGTGCTGGAATTTAATCAGACTCAGTAATAACTTTTCCTACACTTCGCATGGTTGAATTGCAGGTAAAATCAAGTGTGGAAAAACCAGATACAGGTACATAACGGTGGAGCTGTTGAAGTGGATGCTTTCTTTAGTGCAGATGCTGCACACGACTGGAAGCATATGCTAGCTTACTTAAGAGTGCTACATCTAGAAGCAAATAAATTATACTTATCGAAAAATCCAAAAAAAAATAATACGTTTTTTAAATCGTCTTAAGAGAGGGATCTTGCAAAAATTACATTCAATTTGAAGCTTGTGTACACCATAAATTGTCACCACTCAGTTAATTGAAGCGTGGGTTAAGCTAAGTTGTCTGTTTTTTTTTGTTTTTGCTGCTTGTTATTGCATTTACTATGCATGTGGTGCTTGCAAGTAGCCTAGTGTGACTTATCTTTTTTTTATCCGTCATTATCATATGACATGTCTTTACACTACCAAAAGCTCCGTCAAGTTCATTTTTACAGGTTTAGCCGGAAATATTTATACAAAATACCGGTCTGGGAATTTAAAAAGAAAAGAGTTTTAATATTATAAATCATATTTGGGCGCATCTTAAGCGACTTTTTAAGGCGTTGAGATGATACGAAAATCAAAAAATTTAAATCAAAATAATGGCCACTAACATCTTTTAATGTGCTTTAAGTGTAATTAGTAAATAATACATGATTTTGTACATTATAAAACGACATACTTAACATGATAAATGCTACACGTGTATTCAATTATCTTGAAGGCATTTTTAATCCTTGTGAGTAGTGAAACATTACAAGAAAATTAACATTCCTTATTCGGCACGCGTTCCATTCCTTGGCCGCGGCTGCCATAGGCATTAATAAAGGCTTTATCGTTTCGCGTAATTTAATACCATAGTATCTTGCATGTAAACTGCACTCGTGGCGCTATTAAATTAAACGCAAATTGCAAATACATTACTTAGCATACAATTATTCTTGAATAACGTGATTTTTAAAAAATTTACTCGTAAAACTTATAATTAATTGTTTAATAACATGTATTTTTAAGAACATATTTTTCTTTCTATTGCTGAGTATTGGTTAGATATTAATGCTATGTGACGAATACATGAGAATTATTTACATGCAATCATTGAAATTAATTCCACAGAAAATTCATGAAGATTTTTTTTTTTAATTCAATGGTACCTAGGGCTTGATTCGTTTATCTGACGTTAAAACCTTTTAATGTGTTTATTTTAGTATACCTGTAATACGTTTGGAAAACTCTGTAATATTATTGTATCGTTAAAAAGTGTTGAAGAGCCGCTCCCTAGTAATCGTAAAAAAATACTTCTCTATTTAAATATTATCTACGAGAGCCTTCTGTTAGAAACCATTTTAAAGCAAATATCAATCAATTACAGATTATATAATGAATAAATTAAAATATAAGCAACACACAAAACATTCGTTTTAATTATTGTTAGATGCTTAATATCAAAAGTTTGTAGAAAAAAATACAATCAAATTCAATAGGTTAGGACAGTGGTATGACGTTTAGTTACAAATATGCTTGTTTAATATATCTTTAAAAATATAACTTTACGCAAGCTGGTGAGAAACATTCAGCTGCCAAACGTGTAGTTATAAATGTTCTAGAACTTAATAGAAGTTTGATTATAGTGTGAAAATGACTTTTTAGTCGTATAAAAAGATTCTTAGGACCGAATAATTTTAGACTATTAACCCAGGCGTCGAAGAAATTACCTAATCTTTTCGCTCAAATATGTATCCAATTATATAACCTATCTTTGATTGAATTATTTGGCTATTGTAGGGAAGACAGTTTCAAACTCTAAATACGAATATGATAAATTCTTTTGAGTTTCACATAAAGATATGACAAAAGATGAGTCAAAAACCGTATCAGCTTACAAAGAGTTATAAATTAGCTTTTGTAGCGATCAAATGATCAATTTAAAAAAAGAGTATTTATATAGAACGTAATAAATTAAATTTTGTCGAACCATTTCTTTCAAATATTCAATGTTAAATAAATTCCTATAGAAAAATCAAATCAACGAGAGTGCAGATATATTCAAGCCAAATTTAACACATAGATCAAGCATTTGATAACAAAATTGATAGACTGTTTCGATAATTCTATGCCTTTGACCGAGCCTTAATTGGAAAACTTTTAATACAAATATTTGCTGTTCAAAATATTTCGCAACATTATTTACTCAATGGTTTATTGCAAGGATTTAAAGCTAATACATGCGAAAAACATGTTTAGTTCATGTTTGATGAAAACAAATATAACAGGTTTATAGGGTCAAAGGAAGTTATTAATAATATTTAATGATACTAGACTGAAAATATTACCAAAAACATGTCAACAGATTTGTAATTACTTAAATTAATTTAATATATTTTTAATATAATAAATACAAAATTTTATTTTGAACAATGCCTCTCTTGAGAAATAAGTAATATTTGAAGCAAAAGCATTAAAAATATATTGTCATTTTGATATCACACGAGATTTTACTAACATAACAGTAAATAAGCTAGAAATTTAAAAACAACAATATTTTTAAATTATAAAGAGATATAAAAACTCGCAACAACTATCGTAAAATACCAAAAAAGATTTATGTGAAAAATACAATTTAATACCAACGAATGACGCAAAAATCTTCTCAATATGATGTTTGTTATTAGTAGAAGATACATGTGCAGAGTATTTGTGTATATACAATATATTGTATATCAATTTTCATTCATAGTCAATTTTCGAAGACAACTTCTGTGAATGAGTAGTATTCTTAGGATGAAATTCAACAAATTTTAATCGAAAAACTTTGACATGCATTTTACCGGGGAGTTATCATTCAATAGAAATATTTGAAATATTTGTGAACAATCTAGGATTGAGATTTAAGGCGCTTTTTAGAAAAAACGACTATTCTTCTCGTATACTTGCGCGTAGCACGGTAAGCAGAAAGCGTTATCTTTAGTTGCTCAAGAATGCGAGACTACCAGGCGGTAGAAAATGAAATATTAAGTAAAGTATTCTACAAAATAAAATATATATATTTTTTTGAAAATGCACATTATTGTCGAATTAAAAAAATCATACCATAACGTTAAAAAAAACAAAAATTTTTTCAGGTCTTAAGCGATAATCCCTGCTTAATTTGTGAAAAAAAAAACACGAATTACAATTAATCATTTAATATATCTTCTTCGTAGTATCAATCCGGTGGATTGGTTTGCAGCAACAGAATCTTGCATCTCGATCTCCATTCCTCTCGGTCCTCCGCAACCCTTTTCAGCTCAGCATAAGCGCTACAATTCATGTCCTCGAATACTTGCTGCAAATACTCCCGTCTAGGGTGCCCTCTACAGTTTCTACCCTCAACCATCCCCTCCACAATACGTGAAGGAGACCATCGTGGCGCATGATGTGACCAATCCATCGGGCTCGCCTCTCTGAGATGGTTCTTATTAGTTGCCTATCTTCCTTGATTATTCTGAGAACCTCATTGTTCGTGACGTGGTCTCTCCAGGAAATTCCGAGAATTCTTCTGTACGACCACATCTCAAAGGCCTCTATTCTTTTTTTATCACTTTCAGATAAGCACCATGTCTCATAATATATACTTAATATATACTTATTACAATATATATAAGTTTATATTAAATAACTATTTGATACTAATCATCAAATAAGGTAATTTTGGCCAAATATCCATGTTTTACTGCCTGGTACTTCCAGCTTTGGAAGCTTTAATCCAAAGTTCGATTCTCTTGTTGTGTTGTTTGCCCAAACGATCATGTACCTCAGTGTCCTAACAACGCAATATCACTTGGACAAACTTGTACTGAAACAGCAATGATAATATAGCCTTTCACAATCTATCGTATGTACTGGGATTTGCCCCTCATCATATTTGTTTCTGATCCATCAGTATTGCATCGAGGAACTGAACCATTAATTAATGGTCCAATAAAGTAATTGAAATACTGGCTAATCGTTAATTTAATTAAGTATCGAAATACTTAGTGACGAATAAATACACGATTAGTAATTAATTTAATATTTATAAGAAGGGTAATACAGAAAAAAAATATTACACGATAATTATATCAAGAATAAACTAAACAAAAAATATCCCATATATCAATATAACCCTCTAACTCATTCCTCTAACAGTGTTGGTATGACAACATTATTTATCGTAAAAAATTTTGACAGTTACTGTTACCAAGCTATTTATATTTTTAACATGAATTTAAAATATTCATAAGGCAAGTTACATTACCTAGTTTAAACAGTAAATAAAACATAATTAATTTAATTATATGGATTTTTTTCAAATATTTGAATATATTTAAATTATTTTCAATATTCTAATCTGCTACTATATATATTACATTCTTTAAACGAGTCAATTCGTTCAGAAAAAATATCGGCAGGAGCCGTTGACTCGTTTAAAGAATTTTATAAATAGTATATTTAATTACTTATAATTAATTTAAATTTAAATAAATTTTTAGTCAATAAGTCAAATTTATATAAACACTTATTTCGATTACTCATATATTACTCTAGTCTAGGGTAACTATGAATGTATTTAATATCATTTACATTACTTTTGAGTTTTACTTATGTATGATATGCACTATTATTATTAAGTTATTTTTTATTTGAATGAAGTTATATTAAGATTTTTTATAAAGTTCTTATATTTTTACAAATACAAGAATTTTTTATATCTCAAATATAGTAAAAATATTATCCTTTATATATATATCCTATGTTATATATTTTTTGTATATTTTGTAAAAAACATTACTCAGAATACGAATTGTTTTTTTTTTCGATATAAATTTTTTATCTTATATATTGCACATAAAAAGTCTAGATGCATACGTGTCCGCATTCACGTATTATACGCAGGCAGGAAATAGGCTTCGCAGAAGGCTCGCGTTGCATACTTCATAGCTAATACCGGGTGCGCGAGAAAGCTGTGGCCGGCATATAAAACAACCTTTGTCCCGCACCTGCGAGGCGAGGCTGCGAAGCTTTTAAAATTAAAACTCGTATGGATGGGGACGGCTCTCGCAAGGCAAATTCAGAAAGCTCGCGAAAGCTTTTTTGCGTTTTTTTTAAATGTGCTACTGGATTAAAAAAATATTTTTAATTTGTCGAACTTTTTTTAGTGTTCATGTTATTGAAAGAAATTTTATTGTGTTTTATTCTGAGTGAGTGAAAATTCATTATATATTTGATCATTACAAAAACAATGTATGCACAATAATATTAATAAGAAAATAGTACATTTAAACAAAAAAAAACTTTTATTTTATTTTTAATCAGTTTGCTGGTTTCTGTGACATATCACTTAAGTCAAGACTCACGTAGAATAATTTTAAATAGGTCCTGACGATGGTGATATGTCACCGAAACCAAAAGACGGATTAATAAATAAAAAACTTAGTAGTTTCTAGCAAAATTGTACATGTTCTTTAAATGTGACAAACCACAAAGTTGCTGCATTATACGAATATGTTCTAATTTAAACTTCTGTATAACACAGCAAAAATAAGTAGTTTTGCAGTTTTATAAAATAGAATGAGATATTTAACATTATTGTTTATTAGAATATAAACTAAATTAAATATTTTTACTAAAAACGAGATTGCTTACCACGGCGAATAAAAAAAATTCAACGATATTTGTATCGGAAGTACATGTCAAATTTTATGTCACAACTGACTCCGGATAAAATGAGGCTTTCTTTGGCAAAGTGAACATCAAAATATTTCCTCACACAAAAGCGTCACTCAAGTTTTACGTTCTTGTACATTCCTTTATTTTTCCATTTCAAAAAATGATAAGATAATCCGGCATTTGTTTTGATACGCTAACGAGGAATTTCCGGAGATATATATATATTTTTTTTGATGTTTGGGTATATTATTGACCCGTTAGTCAATAAATAGAATCTCCTTCAAGAATACCATCAATCTAGTTGGAGTAGGCCTGTATTTTTTTGTTCAGTAACTGATTCAAGGTTTTGGCAGTGAGTTAAATCAATTGGTAGACAGTAACATTAATCGGCAGTAGACTAAAAAAATTGGCAGTTTCCACTGTGTCAGTATGAATGTGGTCAGTTATAAAGTTAAAATAGCAGTAATGTATTAAAAATTTCTAAAAAATAAAGTCAAATTAATGAATTAGTTATTCATATATATAATGAATAACGATCCATTAATTATTTCCTGTCCATTGATTTTTTCTACAACCGATTGATATTTTTCTAATGCCGAATGATTATTAATTTACTTACCTCTTTAGGTACTTATTACTGACCGCTTACATAATAATTACTGTTTATTATTTGAATTAAATACCGCCAAAAAAATTAGTTGCCAATGGAATATATTATGTAATTTGTTTATTTTTAAAACATTAAATAAATAAAATCATATAAATTGATATAAAAAATAATATATTTCCATTAATATACTTGTATTAACTTTTATTTTCCAAGATAGTTTTTTCCCTTATTGTATTTTACTTTTAATTACAATACACACATACGTATGTATTGATATTTCTATTGTATACTTAAAAGGTATAATATAGCATTGAGTTATATCTTAACTATCTAATAAATTAATTTATTAAAATAATATATTTATAGATAATGTTCTTCTTCGTAGTATCAATCCGGTGGATTGGCTTGCTGCAACAAAATCTCGATCTCCATTCCTCTTGGTCCTCCGCAACACTCTTCAGCTCAGCATAAGAGCTGAAGATTATTCATGTCCTCAAACACTTGCTGTTGTTATATTTGTGAAAATAAAATAAATATAAATGAATTTTATTTATATGTATATAATTCTGATGTGTTTAATTTCTTTTAATTTTAATTTAGGAGCTTTGGTGGTATTTTTTTGTTACTACGATAACCATCATTTAAATAAATAATAAAGTTCATTGCATTTTGTGTGTATACACTTGTCATCTAATGAAAAAATTATTGTTCAGGTTGGGGCGTTCAAGTTAATATGAATAACCAACGCAATTACTTAAACATTTGATTACGACTAATAGCTTACTTTAATATACCCATTGATGTCATTTCGTTAAAGTATATTTTTCGTTTCGACAAAAAATAAAACACATAATTATTATGAAAGAGTTTTTGAAAATTTTCTTCCCTCTGATGTTTTATTTCTTATAAAAGCTAACTTCTCTTTATTCCTGGAAGGAAAATGAAAAAAAATGTTTTTTCTTGAAAACAATTCGGCGTATTTGACCGATCCTTAACAGAACCACGTGTCAACCTAACCTAATTCAGTTGATAAAAAAAAGTAAAGACACTTCGCGCGTAATTAGATTTGAAAATAGGCTTCCGTTTTATTACATTGAAAGCTTTCAGGAGTCATATCATGGAAAAAGGTACATTTCAGTACTTAAAAACGTACTTATCAACTGTCAAGAGTACGATTAAGTTAACTAAATAATCTTATTTACTTAAAAAAAAAATTTCAACGTAAGTTTGTATGTTGAAAATATTTCCCAAATTTTATTTTACTCTACATGCTTTTGATTCAATTAAGTCTCTTGTAACTCTTGTATTACAATGCATATAATTTGTATTAAGTAAAATAAGCAGTAACACAACTATCTAATCGAAAATACGAATGATAAATTTTTCTAGAGATGAATAACAAGGTAAATATCATGAATCAATAAACTAAATAACATAATCGTGAAAAAATATATTTGAACATAAATTTCCATAAATCTTTTTGATGGATTAAAAAAGATGTAAATATTTTATATGCGAAAAAATTGGCCTGAGAGTGAACGTCATTTGAAAAGACGTTGGGATATTCTGGACTGATTTATTTTTGTAGCGTTATTTTATTATTTTGGAAGAGGCTTCCTTGCGCCAACAGCTTTCGTCAGTTTGCTGAAATTCTCTATTGTAATCCAGTGGAAGAAGCTTTAATTTTACTACTGGAAGAAAATATTTCCTTCTTTTCTAAGGGGAAGCATGACTGTTATTTAAATTGTAGTGTCACTCTCAGAGTTTTGGATTTCTTGAATCCGTCACAATTATATTTAAAGTTGAGAAATTTCAGCTCTAGAATGTCTGGATACTCGCAATTTACGTTAATGTAATCGCTTGTGGCTTAAAATAAATATTCATTTTTATACTAAGAAACAAATTAAATAAGCAGATTTATTAAAGTAAACAATAGAAGTTAATTTTTATAGCATAAATTTCACCATTTATAATTAAAAGATGAAAAAGTTAATCATTTTTATGGTATTATTTTAAAATACCCCCTAATTCTCTAAATGCAAGCTTATATCTATTAAATTATTTATTATTTCACACAAAAAAAGCTTAATGGTGCATTAGTCGTTTATATGATCATAAACTTGATTATATAAATAGAAGTCTTAATCAAAATAAACGTTTTTAAAATATAAACTATTGATTTTAATAAAGTGTAATAGTTCAATTTAAATTAAATAAATAATATATATTATCAATTTAAAAAAAAATATTTTGTTTCACATTTTTATATTTTTTAGTGATTGTACGATGTACATGTTTCGGCCAAATTTAGGTCCATTTTTAACTATGGACAAGGACATGAATTAGTCCGATTTCTTTTAAATAATAAAACTAAACATTCCTAATTACTAAACTTTATTTTTAATTAAAACGAAATAACAATCATACTTGTGCAGTTTCACAAAATATTGTCACTAAAAAACCGTACCGTTATGAAATTAAGTATTAATATTTAATATTACAAATAACATTTAACCCTGTGCTTAAAACACATAAATAATTATACAATCTTTAAATTTCAATATTATTATATCTGAACAGATTAAGAACAGGATTTGGTAGAACAAAAACAACCTCGAGCGGTGGGGAATGCTTCGGCAGGGAGAGTCACTATTGTGCGACTGTGGACACCTGCAGACCGCCTCACACCTAAGATCCTACTTTATGTGCCCAACAAGCTGCACATCTCAGGACCTAATGCCGGCAACACACAGAGCTATCGATGTTGCCAGATACTGGGCAAAAATAATTTGACGTCGCTGACACGAAAGAGAAGAAGAAGAGTTTTTTTTTTAAATAAGTTTTCCAAAATGTTTTTAAGTCGGTATTTTACGCGTTTCGCGTTGAAATTATCATCGCTTGGTTCCATTTTATTATTCTTCATTCCTTTGCTTTCGCTTCATTTTCTTATTTTTCTACATTTAATTTAGTATTTCCACCCCAAAAAGCCGCTGAAATCTCAATCGACACAAACGTCACAAAGGTCGCTTCAATGGAGAACTGTCTCAATGGGAAATTGTGAAAAACTGAAAGACTCTTTGATTAAAATCGAAAAAATCCGCCTTATTAAATGGAGATTCTTGCTTAATAGTCCAACCGAAATTGAAAATGGACAATAAAAAAACCGTTAAACAGGAAAAAAAAACTAAGAGGTGAGCTTAATTATAATGATGAAATTGCTCATCTTAAATAAATAACGAGTTTTAAAAAGATTAAAGAATGTATCAATAAAAAAGCATTTCAGATTTGTTAAACTTTTAACGTTCGATTATTTACTAAACATGAAAACATCATAAATTGGATATAAATTCATCATCATCATTATCATTTCCACTCCTCCAAATTGAGCATATGTCATTCACGAATTGATGCCATAAAGCTCTGTCAACTGCCAAATTAAAATTAAGTACTAATTATAACAAGTACTCATATTAACATCTATGAATAATAAACATAATGTGTTGTTTCAAGACGATGAATTAAAATATATTTTTAATTAATATGTGTAAAATGACCTTAATATGGAAAATTTTAGTTTTATCAAATCCAATAAACAATTTGCAAATATTTGATTTCTGAATAGTTATCTTTCGAATGTTATTTTAATATTATTGCGTGCTTTGAAAATTTTATTATTTCAATTGACTGAAGGCCACGAAAATATAATTTTCATAAAAAAAACTCTGAAAATCTCTTCAGCACCTTCAGTGTCCAACTCGTTCATTTCGTGGACCTTTTCCTTTGCGACATTATTAAAAGGAGCCTGGTAAATTTCAAATATTACCCGATTGAGGTTTGGGATGATTTATTTTTTCCTCGGAAAATATAATTTTCTGAGTTTATTTTGGGTAACCTTTTGGCTTTTAACCTTCATATAACAGTGAAATGATTTATTCTCACGTATTATAAGAACTGTGTTTATTATTTACTGTATTAAAACCTTTTTTTTTTAAGACTACATATTTTTATTTTATACTATGATTTTTTATAAGAATCTATGATATGATCGTTTAATTTCACGTTATTGGTATTTTTAAATAGTTATTGTTGTGAAAATTTGATGTTTAAATAAATTTTGATTAAATTTACAAATTAAAAATATTTCAGTTTTGATTCACATTTATTTTAACCAAATAATATTTTCTACAATGAATCAAAAATTGCAAATTTTTTAATCAAAGAGTTTTTTAATGTTTTAAATTAAAATTAATTTAAAATGATAAAATCAATACTTATTTACTGTTAATTGTCATAAACAAACTTGTGTAAAAATATTTATATTAAACTAAATTCTCATATTGTGGAAATTTAATCGTCAATAGATCACATATTTTAAAACAATATTGACACATTTTAAAAATAATTATCAAGAACCCGGGATAAAGCAAATATAATAAGCTTTAATAATTATATTATAAAAAAAATCAATCATTCAAAGAAGATTTTGTAAAAATAAATATTTCCTCTAGTCTTACCTCGAATTTCTAAAGCAAAGATGAAAGGTCTGTTTTTTTTTTAACGTCTAAACTTCAGCTATATTTTTATTATATTCCGCCAAGATTTAAAAATAATATTTTTTCCACCCATTGACAATAAAAAAACTCATTGTTTACTTAATGAACATTTAATGAAATTGGATGAAAAGATCCAGTTTTCAAAATCAATCCTGAACCCAACTTTTCGAACTTGGATTAATACTCTTTCGGCATATGTGTAATTTTCTTCACAATACGGATCTTTTCAAGACACGTTATCTTCTCAATTCATACTCATATGCAAACATCACACATGCACACATCTCTCGCTGTCACATTTTTAGTATGTTTAAGCTTTTAACAATGCTATTCCCCAAATTAATTTTTATAGGATGCGTATCTTATATCTAACAAGTTTATTTTGAAAATTATCTTATAACCACATTACGATAAAAGCATATATATTACTGTTGTAATAAAAATATATTGTGGCTTCAAATTTATAAGCAAAAAACCATCGTTTTCTTTTAGACTAAGCCTCAAATTAAAATTAAGCATAGAAAGGTTATAAATCAAGATAGCTCCAATTGCTTTACCAAATTGAGAGACTAGTCTAGTTTTATCGCTTTATAGGCACTAAATCATAGTGTTGCGGCTTTTTACAGTTTCAGCCTACTGAAAGCTTGGTCCTTTTAGTGAGCCTAAAAGCTAGGCCATGTTTGTAATTAAAAATTAGTCAGGCAAATACGTGACTAGGAGCGACTCGAATACTAAGTTAGCTCTTATTATGTATTTAACATAGACTTAGTGAATTGTATAGTTACACAATTAAATTCACTCAAGGGTATTAAAAAATATTTGAATAGGAATAGTTATTTACGTTCATTAAGAGGTTTATATGATAGTATAATAAATAAATATACAACGAACATTTGCCTGTAATGAAATGTTAGCCTCTTGAGCCATCTGATAGAAAAACTTTTTTTGTTAATGTATTGTATTGATGGTTTTTCATTATTTTGATATATTACGAGTAAATGCAATGTTGCTAGTATGAAATTATAAAACAAAAACTAGGCAAATCAATTTTTTTTTCTAAATTAAATAAAATGTTAAACTGAGTTTCATTTTATTTTGTGTATATTCCTGTAATGTATTTTAAATTCTGAGATAATTAATGATTTTCAAAAATGTATTTTAGTTTTACCGATTACACTTTTTTTTAAATAATGTAATTATAAACGCTGAGCTTTACTTTCTTCAAAATACTTGAGTATATAATTAAATCGTATTTTTTTCAATATCAATCTAATGATTTGATGTTAATTTATAAATATTTTAACCTTGCCTTAATAAAGATTGACATATTTATAATTATTTTACGAATATGTTTTAGCGTGTAGAGTGAGACTAACGTGCTTAAGAAAAAATCGTCATTACAGAATACATTGTAGTATTGAATTGTCAAATATACTTGAAAAAAATAGAAATATTATTTTAAAACATTCTGGAAGTATTCAATTGAATAACTATACTACGAGCATGTTGGTTTATTTTCCTCAATTAAATCTAGTCAGAGATATCATGTGATAAATAATATAATCATATTTAGATGAACTATTTTATTATATTTTGATAAAACATTACTAGATTCATGAAATAAATTATTTTTAAATATTTGAACCCATTAATGAAGATATACTCGTTTATCTGTTGTAAATATTTTAAGATATTTTTACAGAGCTTATGGTTATCACCAATACTTTAATGAAAAATACTATAATGAAAATGTATTTAAAGAATGTTCGCTTCATTTCGGCGATATGAGGTTTATATTTAGTGTGTTGGTGCTAGAGGTCTTTGTCCTGAAAGATCATCTACCACATAACATATTCTATGATATTTTTTTGTATAGAGCATATTTTTGAATTCGTTATCAAAGTGACGAATTTCGCTATGGTAGATGTGTTATCCGAATCGAGAGTAGATATAGTAGGGTAAAGACATTGCACCTGATATAATTCAATAGAACTGGGATACAATTTTATTGTGAGATTTATTTAAATTTTCTTATTTAAAAAGCGGTCACCAGGGTTTTCGCAATTTACAGCGGTGTAATAAAGCGACCTTTGCAGCCCCCGCAGGTGGAAGACAATCTTATCCTTTCCCGTCTTTTATTGTAACCCTTTCTTGTTTTTTGGGGAAGAAAAAAAGAGTCACGGAAGCGGATTTTGTTTAAGAGTCACCCTGGACTGGATGCGGATGCCTCGAAATAAAAAGGAATAATGGTTTTAAATTGTCAGACAAACATATTTTCTTAAACTTTTGGTAAAAGTACGAATCGTTCACTTTGAATGATCGTTTTAAACCGAGATTATATGGTTTATTACGTGATAATATTTTGACAGATTCTTACCGTTGATCCTCACTTAAGTTCTTATGTCAGTTTTCAGAAGACATTGGCTCGATGGCCGAGCGGTATAATTACCTGGGCAAAATGGTTGGTTCCACGGGTCCGTGATTGAATGACATATTTTTTAATGATTTGACATCCCCGTTTTAAAAAATGATAGTATATGTATATTTAATTGCCCATAATATTGTAAAATAGTCAATGATCTATAAAAGTACATTAGAATATTGAAATAATAAAATAATATTCTAATAAATAATTAAAATATATATATATATATTTTATTAAATGTCACCTTGAGACAATATCAAGAAGCTAAAACTATTCATCAGTAACACAGGTAATAATTAATTGCAATGTGCTGAACATCATGAAGTTATTCTCATCCATTTGATCTATAGTTTCGGTTCGAGACCCGGAAAAAGCAAAATAAATAGACTGCCGGAAATAATAATATTAACATGAAATGGAGCATTCTATTTTAACAAATAAAATATACATACTTTGAATATTCAAACGCCGTATCTATAAAATAACTTATATAGAAGATCATTTTTATATGTGCATGTCAGCCGAGCGAACAAAAATACCTGGGCAAAATGGTTGGTTCCAGGTCCGCGGTTCGGCATCCCGCTCCCGCCGATATTTTTATGAATATTTATTCATAAATTATTTATACATACATGTATGTTATACTTAATATTTAATTGCTTAAAATATAATTATTTCATTTATTGTTTTCAAGAAATGAGTTAATTTACTGAATAAAGGTTTCACATGAAGTTCAACGTGTTAAAACGTAGGTAGATACGTACGTACGTTTGTAAACGTTGGAATTAATGAAGCTATCATTTATTGTGACACTGCAGTCTTTAAGATTAACTTATTTAGAAAAAAAAATAAGTAATCTAATCTGTCTTCTTTATTTTTGATTAATTATATGAAAACACATATTTTAATTAATTTCATTAAATATTTTTTTAATAAAATAAGAAGAAAAACAAAATCTTTTCAAAATCAAAATATCATTCCTTTGTATAATTAATTAATTTATTTATTAATTCATCATTAAACATCCATTCTTTGTTCAATAAATGCACATCTAAATACCAAAGTAAATAAGACATAATTAAATTTTAAGCCTCATTATTGAAATTGTTCAAATATTTCCCGAAATATTTAATCTGCCTATCGTATTAGGCATTTGATTTCAAGCTAATTAAATTATTGAAATTAATGATAATGGTGCGATCACTGTTTACAAAACATTCCTATATTTAGTATGCTCTCAGAACAAAGGGCCGGTTAACTGATGATTGTTGGCCTCCTCTTGAGAAGGGAGTGTTCTCTTTAAGAAGCCGAACCGCTCTCTGGGAGGCTTTGCTTCCATTCCAGATAACAAGTTTGTCCGATGAAGCGAGAGCTTTCTGCATGCTGCGTCGCGGTGGAAAGCTTTTTCTCGACTAGGCTTTGCGAAAAAAGCTCTTCAGGTTTTCGGATCCCTCTCTTGGAATATCCGATACGCTCAAAATACACGCTCCGATAAACATTCACCGCTCATTTCTGTTTACAAAACACGAGAAAATGATTTTTAAATTACTTTGATAATGCCTTTTAAATGATCACGCTTGTTGGAATAACCTTAATTTATGGTAAGCTTAACTTTGTATTTTGAAAAATAATTTTAATGTTTTATGATGAACAAACTTTTCTGCATAGATAAGTGTAACCAAATAAAATTAAATATAATAATAAATATAATAATATAAATATAAAAAACATAAGAAATTCATTAATCACATTGAAACAACTTAAATATTGAATTATTTATTATAAATCCATGCTTATGTCATCGTTCATGATTTTTTTTTCATGAATTATTTAGATAAAACAACTTAAGGACGCTAGATTTGACAAGTGTAAGTTTTCTTCTTTACACTCAATGATGACAATTGACTCATTTTGTTGTTATCTCATGGATCGAGATATTGATACAAATTATTTGATTTTAATGAATATTTATATTTCCAAATACAGATTTTTTAACGAGATCACATCTATTGATTTATTAAAAATGAATAATAATTGGAAATATTCCAAATTTAAGCTGAGTGACAACATATATCAGCTACGTAACTAGTAGCCAAAGCATCGTCGCCAAATTAAAATGTAAAATAATTTTAATACAACTTTTATTTCTGATTGATAAAATGGAATCTCATCAAGATATATATTGTAGATAATTGTTTTATGTTTTTTTTTAAATGCATTTATTTTAAAATAGTTGAATACATAAACATATTTTCTTTGTTATTAAGTAAAATAAAATGTTTCAAAAATCTTTACAGTATTTTGATAACGAATTATTTAAGATCTTGATACAGATTGAAAATAATTTTTAAATGAATAAAATGCAAAGTTTTTTTAAAAAACTTTCCACTAATTACATTAAACATTCTACAAAATTAAATGAAATTCAATTGAAACAACTCTTGTTTGAGTAAAATATTGATTCGAAAATCATTGCTTCTGTTTTTTTCTTCATAAAATTACTTTGTACGTATATAAGTTGTAAATGATCGGGACTATTTTGCAAAAAGGCAACGTCAAAGCCTCGCTGAAAGCTATTATAAGTCCGGTGCTTTGATATCGAAATGAAGAAAGTTGAAGTCGATTTGCGAGGGCGAGAAGCGATAAAAGGTGTTGGCAGGGAAGCAGATTTTTCTTGTAATAACGTAATATGCTTAGAGGGCGTGAAGATAAAACCCATCGGAGAGAGTGAGTCGACGCGTTTACGGGGAATTCAATCAATAGATTCTCAGAATCGTTGATCATGAAATTCAGAAAATATCATAAATTGAACGAAATGAAATCTCCGCGAAACGAAAGATGTTACAAGATTGCGAAATTGCCCACTCGACAGCGTTGTCGAGTTTGACTTTGTAAAGCTAAATGAGTGTTGTAATTTTGATCATCACAAGTCGGCTTGATATTGCTTATTTTATTTAAAATATTGATTTTAATTCTATTATAATTCATACTGTTATAGAAGAGTCGAATAGTTTTAAATTGTATGTCAATATTTTTTATCGGAGATACAAAGCATTCATTAATTTATTTTCATAAGTTTACATTGGACTTTACTAACATATTCATTTTTGGAATTTTTTTCCTCAATTCTACTAAAGCCAATCAATTATTGTTTTATTTCATCTAATATATACAATGAATCAGGAAAATAATATTTTTAAAAAGCCTTCCTTCATTCGGATACATTATTTATGTTTTATCACTTCAGTTATCTTAATAAGTTTACTTTAAACTAAATAAATTCTTCAACTTACAAGGTTAATTCTGAGTATTTCGACTATCGATTTTAAAGTGCTCTTATTATTTTTTAAATGATATGAAATTAATGTACTACAGCTTTTAAAGTGAAGTAGAATTATCTTCTATAACATGTAAGCTATCATTTTATGACATGTGCTCGAGAATTTTAAAAGTGACTATTGTCAATTCAGTATGTGAACATATTTTCACTTTATGTTTATTTTTATTCGACTAATTCAATGGGTACTTTCATATTAATAATAAATAAATATTTTTGAAATAAATTAAATTATAAAAATAATTTGCTCCCTTATTGTGAACACTACAGACTGCAAATTATATTTATTGATTTTCTGCCAGTAGAATTTTTCATCAAATAGAATCATTTCGGACGACACCTCACGTAAAAACAATAATCTATCAAACTCCATTTTATTATTTGCTAAGCGTAGCTGCTAAACATTTCTTAGTATCGAAGAGATATCAAGAAAGATTTAGAAACTCATAAAGTTGTGAAAAATTAAAATAGATTGTTCACATGATTTATTTAACTGTATTTTTTATAATAAAACAATTATAAAATATCGTGACAATAAATAAAAATAAATATTGCAATAAAATACTCTTAAACTGTAAATTAAGTATTTGGGAAACGCGTCTTTATATATGGTATAAATATGAATAACTTCTTAGGTTTTCACGGCCAGATTTAATATTGTGGCTTTTGGGTTTAGCCGCGTGTGGCGAATTTCTTCTATCTGATATTTCGACCGCCATGGCAGGGGTCTTCTTCAGGGTTGATGACTTTGTTGTGAGTTGGTGTCAGGAGGTAGTTTAGCCGTCAGCCTAACGTACCTCCCCGAGCGTCATATCGGGTAATCGTGTACGGTGGATATGTTCTAAGATGAGTACCTCCACGAACGTCATGTCGGACTGTGGTTGTCCTTTATTGTCTGTCTATGCTTTTGAGTATGTGCTCGAGGCGAAAGCCATGCTGTTTTGAGAATCAAGCCGTCATCCCTGTTGACGTTGATGGGATGTCTTTTGATTTCAATGGCTTCCCTTACTAGGCGCGCATATTTTCCTTGTGTTCGAGCGACGATTTCAGGTTCGAATGAAAACTTATGTCCCGTGTCAGACAGATGCTCTGCCAGTGCTGACGCCATTGGGTGGCCTAGTCTGCATGATGTCTCATGTTCACTTACTCTTTTCGCAATGGTTCGTGATGTTTGTCCGATGTATACCGTTGGTATAAATATGGTATACGAACATATTTAACATATTATAAATTTATGATTAAATAGTTGTTATGATCTTATTTTAATACTAAGCATTCAGTTTAAGATTACTTGAGGTCATTTTATATAACACCGTTAAAGTTGTCGACTAACAATTTTTCGAGATAAAAATAAAAAATAAAAATTTCAAATTTTAAAAATCAAAATATTTGGTTGAACTTCATTTCAATTTCATTCATTCATTCATTTTAAATGATGATATATGTTTCAAACAAATCCACATCAATTTTGAACACTGAGTGAAATCTTCAATAAAAGTACTTGTTTTACTAATCGTATAAATTTCCACAGATGTACACATTTAATGTGTTTGTCAGAATATTTAATATAAATACTCGTACATAAACCCACAATTCAAAATATATTTTGTAATTTTTAATTGTAATTTTAGTTTTCATTTAAAATTAACATACGATTATGAAGAAAAGTAAACATTGATATTTAAAAAAATGGATTACTGCTTACCTTTAAAAGCTTGATGTAAAAAACATTTATCTAAATTTTAGAATTCTATTTTTTGAGAGTTATTTATTTTAAGGCTTTGAAAATTTAGTGAATGGGAGATAACACCTCTTTTGTGTGTCCCTTGAAAGCTCCAATCTCCTTGTCTGAAGTAATTGGTCCTGATTTTTTAAGACGGCAATTTGCTTCATATATTTTCTTTTGTCGTTGACTCGCTCACTTTGGGATGATGCTTATTACTTTTGCCCTTACAAAGTGATGTCATCGCGTTTTCTTTCACAGATAATAAGTAATTATAATTATCAGAAAAATCGGAAGGCGGATTTACATTCAAGTGGTTCTCTGTTAATTGATATCGAAATTAATAATATTAAGATAATCTTCAATTAGTATTTGAAGCAATGCAATTAAAATAAAGCATTTTCAAAATTATTTACTATTTTTTATTAATCTTTAAAAAGTATTAGAAAATATATTTCATAATTTAAAATCACCCATCTTTATTAAAAAAAAAATGTCTCACAATTTCTATGAAATTTCTTGATAAAATACGTTACCTTTTTATAAAGTAGTCGTACACATTATTTTTGTAAGAGTAACGATATTATTTCACCAAACCTAATGTTGCAGACGTTGACCTTTTTTGTTGACGTTGTCAAATTTTTGATTTCATTAATTATTTTTCAATGTAAAATTTGGTATTTTCAGGAGAATAAAATATTTACATTTTCTTTAATAAAATAAGATAAATGAGATCTTTGTTTTTGTAGTGTAAAAATAAGTCTAACAAAGAATAAACCGTTTACATAAAAAACGTCGAAATTTATCGCTCATTGTCCTCATATTTTTTTTGCAATTGTAAATTATGGCAACTATTTACTGAGTTTTAAGACGTGGTACCATTAAAAAATATATAAGAAGTACGATTATTTAACTTGCGAGGAATAACGAAAGTGAGAAATTAGGCATTCTAACCTTCCATCCGATTTAGAGAATTCGGTTAAGAGACAAATGTAGAATTGTGTGGGAAATTATTTTCAGGATGCCATTGGAGAACATAAACTATTGTTGTGTCATATCCAGATTTTCTAAATCTGATTGTCTTGCAGTATTGTAAGTAACAATACTCGATGAAGCTCCGAAAAACAGAACTGATTTCAAATGAGATGAAGAATCGTGGCAGCAATTTTTTATGACCATATGATCCAGCTATTGGAGCAGATATGTAATGATGATGAATTAGCTTAACGATTTAAGCAGTTAAACACAAATTATCCATTATATCGAGTTCGAGGGATTAAGATGAGAAAATAGTCGCTTAAATGTTCAGACTGTTTCAGGGCGCAAAATTTCGCTTTAGGAAAGGTCGAGAAAGCTCACACCGCGGAGGCTTTGTCTGGCTGATAAAGTGTCACGCAAAGTGGCGCAGGATTCAGCTTCCGGTACGGCAGATTAGTGTGAAATGGCCGCAACTTAGCAACATCAAAACGGCCTCCTGATTGTTCATTTTGGGAGCTTTTGGCCGCCAACTTGAGCCTATCTCGGCTGACAGTGATTCTGACGGGTGCTTACGGCATGCCATTTCACTTGAAGCTCGCCTGCCTGAAATTGACAAGCTTGTACGATTCAAGTGCTTAAATAATAACAAAAATATAAATAAAATACCTATGTATTCGTGATTACTAATATAAAGTTATTATTATCATATTATCAATTACAAATCATACCAAAATACAATTTTTAAAACTCATAATTTTTATGTAAGCAAAGTAGTTTTTTGAACTTTTGCTACAACCAATTTCATGCATAGGAAAGATTTGCTTGATTTCCAAATACAATTGTTTTGGAACTCCAAATTATTTGTAAGATTCAATGAATTCCATTTCGAAATATTATTTTTTCTGATAAATGATGTCACTTTTATATCTGATATTCAAAACACTATCGGTACTACGTTTTAGAGGCCATGAAGATCCAACTTTATAATTATGCTCTCCTGTGTATTTATATAAATACATTTTTTTTTTAATCCCAAAGTTAACATTAATTATGCTGTTCTATAAAGACATATTTTACATTTTCTTTAATTTTATTTTGTAACTATAACTTGCAAATGATTATATTTTTAATTCCGTTTCCCATTATTTCACTCAATATTTTCATAAACTATTATTTTTTATGTTAATGGTGTGTTTATATATAAAGTATATTGGGGTTTAGTTAATGTACGAGAATATTTTTATTTTTTTATTTAAAAAAAATCCAACAAATTCAGTTTTAAAGACCAAGAACATGCGTTTGACTGATAAATCCAAATGATTTTTTTTCTAGTTGAAAAATCTCCCTGTATATTGTGTTCACAAAAATTATATTTTTTGTAACTTTGTCAGATATTTTTATTTACAGTGTGTGGAACAAATGAATATGCCACGCCCCGACTCTTGTACTTTTTGTTACAACGTTCGCTCTGTCTGAATTTACAACTTTGTTTTATCTAATGATGTTAGTATGTCTGCAAAGTAAAAAGCACTGGGTTCAAGTGATAAAAAGTAATTTATATGTGTAGCTTTGCATTTGAGATTTTAAATATTAAGTAGATAATGATATTTCACATTGTTTTCTGTATCACGTTAAGTAACTGTTAATTACAGTTTTCTGCTCCATGTTAATAAATATAAGGAAAAATAGTATATATTTAAATAATTATAATATTTTACATAATTAATAAGAGAAAAAAATGGCAAGAAATAATTAATGAATGGTAATTAAATACGTGCTAAGGATAGCCTGAGTTAATTATTCATTCGTTTTACATGAACTTTCACCAATATTTCATATACGAGTACCACTAACATTTTAATTTTATAACTGTCCACATTTATACTGACACAGTGCATACTGCTAATTTAGTCTGCAGCTGATATTTTTTTTTACCTGCCAATTGATTTAGATTACTGACAAACCTTGAATTAGTTACTGAACATAGAAATTTAAGGCAGTTTGTAAGTAAAGTACTGCAGCAAGATGCAAGATTTTGTTGCTGCAAACTAATCCACAATACTATGAAGAAATACAGGCCTTCTCTATTTAACTCTTCTATAAATATCATTACTTCTTATCTGTAAATAAACGTTGAAGAAATAACGTTAAAAAAACATTGAGCACAAACCTCATCTAGCGAAAAACTTTTAACGTGACAATTAACTTTGACAGTCTTTTAATATAAAAACATTTCGTGTGACTTTGCAACGTGGTTTTATTTATGTATGGCCAATAAATGTGGCACGTACTGCCTGTTTTGATTTATTTACAGCTCCTGCATTGCTTGCATTTGAAAACAACTTTTGAATCAGAAAACGTAATGAAAAGTAAAATAATACTATATTACTTAGCTGGTAAAATTCATCAATGCTTTTAAAAATCATTAACTGTACTTTATTTAATATACATGATAATATTTTATACAAGATTACAATAATCTAAGATTTTAATAAATAAATAAATGTCAAAGCCTTTAAAACAATTAAACTTGATTAAAAAGCATAATACTCGTATGTTCAACTTATTACCGGGAATTGACGTTAGTAGTATAATCTTTGAACATAAAACAATCATATATTTGTTCTTTTATTTAATGTTTCTGGAATAATCAATTAAAATGGTATGGATAAGGTGACTTGTTTACCTTGCAAGAAGTAATAATAATTAAATATAAATGTATAGTCAACCAGTGTAAAATAATTATTGTAAAAATAATTCGGTGCATTGGGAAAAAATATACTTAATTTAAATTTATGAACACTCATAGTAAATGAATACCGTTTAATTAATGAAATTATTGTTTCACAACATGATAACAAATATTTAATTAAGTATTAATACTATCTACAATTAATGACGAGTAATACTTCTCACATATCGCATCAAATTGTACTAGATGTACGTGAGTTTATTTAATTGCTTTATTTGATCCTGTTTAAGATTCGTATTTTGTTTACTAAATACTTATAAATAAGTAATTAAAATGTACTTGCATTGTCATGAAGATATCTAATTAGGTACTGTCTAAAAGCTCTATCCTGGATTCGCATTTTCTTTGATCTACATTCAAAATATTTTAGCGGATATACCTTTGTGTTTGTTCTCGGCAGTCCAGACCCCAGGAATGATGGAGTGCTATTCCTACCCGCTGTCTGTTCCCTGCAAAGGATGTCCGACTGTTTGTTGGCCTCCTACTTCAGGGTGTAAATGGAACCCCTAGCTACTGAACAAACTGGTTGAGCACGCGTACACGTTAACCGTTAAACAAGGCATGCGTGCGTAAATGAAATTTTGTCCGACGGTGGAATAATGCCCGAATGCTGCAACTGTGTTTTTTTTTAGTTTTTCAGCCGATATAAAAAACATTCTCGTGAATGTGACATTTATTACATTACAATGGCGCTGCAACCCAGTTTTATTATTTTATTTTTTAGATGTTAAACATTGCTTATTGTGCATCCTTTAAATATATATTATAAAATATTAACCCTACTTATCTGGACTATTTTCATATGTCACAATGGTTCTTGTATCCTTTAACTATCAGATGAGAATAAAAAAACTATTATCAGAAAGTAGCAAAACGATATATATTATGTGCCCATAATTATGAAAGTGGCGTAAGTCAAAAAATTGTAAAAAACGAGTTATTCATTTATTTCAGTTTCCAATATTGTGAATTAATGTAATCTTCATCAACATTAATTTAAAAAATCTAAATCCGGCATTTATTCAACATGAAGTTGTCACTTTCATTGGTTTTCAACCAACAACAAAACACAGACCTTTAAGTATCTCAGAACGAATAAAATATGACTTACACCAATTTCATAATCATGGGCACATATATCACGTCAACCAATGTCAACGGTCGGGGAATCTTATGACGGCATATGCCGAGAACCGATGCGGAAAGGTTAAAGTATATATATCACAATGTTAAATTAATCATTAAATTTAGGAAGGGAGTAAATAAAGAATAAGAAAAATTAAAAATTAAGTGCGTTATTTAGTTCAATTTTAAGGGAAACTGTCCTGAACTCATTGACGTAATTACCAGATATATAATAAAATAATTTTAGCTTTAATTAGTACCTAAACATGCATCAATCTGTATATGACAAGTAGTTTGGAGATTAATGGTGGCTTAATTTATTTCTTATAATTGTAAATATATGGAAGTTTATTTGATTTGTTTTCATACGACATGCTATCACTATTAACGCCTCATATCATAAGTAAAACTCTTACTGTTTAAATTTTCATGTTTGTATTTAATAATAGATGTTATTACTTAAATATACATATACTATACATAAAATTCTTTTTTCAACGCGTCAATCCAAGCACAAAAAATATCAACCGTGGATTAATGGTGGCTTAAATTGATTTTGCTATGCCTAATTGCGTTGAAACTAGTATTTATATCATTGTTATCATTTGATAGATGTTTTAGTATATATTCAAAGTATGTATATTTTTATTATTATTCAATCAGTCTTCATTTATTCACAAGCTTAAAGTAATATTCATATAAAATATATTCTTATAAAGTAATATTCTAATAAAATTAAAAAATTCATATGATAATAGATGAATTGACCAGCTCATTTATTATGGGACATCTATGGTAAGTATATGTGAAATAAGATAACAATCTTATGTGGAAAATAAATAAATAGATACATAAGTACTACACCAGACATTTATTTATTTATTTCAACAGATGTTCCAAGTACATGGCCTACAGTACAAACATTAAAACGTTAAACATAAATCAACGAAAGCCTTTCTAAGAATGTTTCAGCTTAATAATCATTTGCGATTCTCTTAAAACCTATACATACATAACCACAGCATATTAAGTTAATTTATTTCATTCGTATCTACTATTAATACGTAAACTCCAAAAAAAAACATAAAAATAACCCACGATTTGTAATATAAAAATATACAAAATACATTGTACAGAATATAAATACAATAAATAAAATGTATACGTTTTATAAATCATTCATTAGTGTTTCACTATAACTCATATAATATATTCAGGTATCCAGTAAAGTACATCTCAGAGACCTTAGCAATTGCTTAATTAAGAGAAGGTCAAAATAAATAATGCAACACCTACCCAACCTGAAGTTGCGGGACCCAAGCCCACGGTCTCTAATGAAGGGACAAATTCTCTTGTAAATTAGGACATTTCGTAGACCTACGTTGACAGAATGTCTCAAGGAGTGTGATTTAATGATTGAATCCGAATAAAATATTTTAATTAAAAACGTTATTTTAAAACGTCATCAAACTTAATTATTATTAAGAAAAAAATATTTGTCTAGACCCCAATATCAACCACAAGATCACATTCCGATGACAGTAACTGTTTTGCTCATCTTTATGGCATTTTACGTCGTTCGCACCACACAACGGATAGCATTATACAGTGATATTAATATAATAAATATTTTCAGTAATTGCACGCAAATGGTTGAAACCAGTGAGTTCTAACGCTCAACCATACTTGCTAGATGCCGAAAAAATGTACGGGTTAGGAAGATTTCACTTGTATAACGATATGGTTTTTGAAGAGATACAGATTGTATGACGAAAGAAACACAAGCTACTAGAAGATTATTCCAAAGCTTATATGTGGCATTTAATAATTAATTAATAAAATTGTGAACTTTCAGTTGACAAACATTATGGTACCTATTAAAATGTATAAAAGTCCAAGGGAATAAAGCTTATATCTGTGATCAAGAATTGGAAGGTAGACGTAAGAGTCCCATTATTTACTAAGCAATCTGTTCTTTAGATTCATGTTTATTCTATATAAAAAAAGGAGAACGACATACGTTAAAAGTAACTGTATTGTCTTGTAAATATATAGTTTAAAGCTCTTCGGGATGTCTAAAATATACTACTGTGAGCCAAAAAATATTTGAAATTTGAATTTATATTTCTATGTATTTTATGCTCAGAGTGTTTTATAAGATTCCAATATAAATTTCAAATACCTTTAAAAGATACGCAAATTTTGAAATAGTGTAAACATAATATTCAATTTCTTTTGGTTACTATATTTTATGAGTTTTATCTTAAAGTGTTTTATTTTTTATTTAAAAATCGACCACAGTTATTCGCGAAAAATGTTGAGAAAGTTAACAGTCGGTACTTAAGTACGGGCATAACAATTTACAATGCTGCTCGTTTATTACTCTTTTGTAGTTGCGTAGCAACTACACCCTTTTAAATTTCCCCGACTGGAAGCGTTATCTGGTATGGGAACACCGACGCTCACTGGATGCCGAGAAAAGCAACCAACAATCTGTCAAAGCGTGGAGCAGTTCCCATTCACGGTGACAACTAGTTCTGGAAAATGTTGCCCACTAACAACTGAATTATCCCGACACATTTTGCCGGCGCTGTTAAATAATTTAGAAAATTAATGCTTATTAAATTAATTTTAGGTAAATTAGGCATCGGTGTTAATTTTGTGTTAAATCAACCACGGATAATTTAATTACTGCCATCACTAAACACATGAATATTTAATATCCTTGTTTGGTCTTTATAGTAGAATGAATTAATATATAGATGTGCTAAATAGTAATATTATTCACCAAAGATATTATAATTTTTTTAAATTCGTGATGGAATAAAGCATTTTATTTTTTTTAAATACGTTTCAATGTTGATTATATTCATAATATTACCATTCATATTTATTAAAATACATGCAACAGTTATTTATTCTGTTTAATTACTTACAACAAGAAAAAATACATTTCCCCTTCACAACCAGAGAATAAAGTCACCATGAGTTTTTCCATGGATTCCGTCAGCTGTAACCGTAAGAATAATATAATAACGAAAGATGGAACTGGTTATGTTTTGTTCAAACTTTCAAGCACTCATAGTATTGAAATTCCGATAACTATGCATAAGATGCACTTGCAGAGAAGCCGTAGGAGGCATAGGTTAATGGGGATTTGTCTGTTAAAAGAACTTAATCGTGGCAATTTGGAATGATAATATGCACAAGATGGTGAGCAAGTTATGTAGCAATTATGATGAGAATAATTTATTTGAATAATTTAATGGAAAAATTACAATCTACTTACTCAAATTACTCATAAAGGTTATAACCATGTTTTGGATTACAAATATATTCTACGAGAACAACAATAAAATTCTCAAAAGATGATTATATGTGGAAAAATTTAAATCACTTTATCCAGAAATGATCCTTTTTTAAACTAAATAAGTCAAAATTTTACAAAATATAGTATACTGTATGTAAAATTTGAGTAGAAGAAACGTATTTATTAACAATAAATAATCTCAAAAATTATATTTGAAAAAGCATTTTGTATATTTTCAAAAAAATATTTTCAGGATTTTTCTACTAAGTAAGAAGTATATCAATAATGGCAATATTTTATGATCGTCCGTACTCTTCAGATATTAAGTACAATGGTAAAGCTTTGCGGACAAAGTTCCACTTCAGCGTCCGCAACTTCCTCCAGTCGCAGTTATCAATCATCGTTAGTTGCGCGATAAGTAAGTAAGTAACGCCAGCGATTGCGACCCCGAAAGCCTTCCGACCGCCCCACCAACCGCGGCGGGGATAATCGCGGCTTTAAATCGTTAATTTCGCTTCGCCCCGTTCAATCTGAAAAGTTTCCCGTTTCAGGAACGAGTCTGAATTTCAGCATCACTTTTCAGCCACTGTCTCCGATCGACTTGATTTTATTAAAATAGACTTCATCGGGCGTGACAGTGAGATGTCACATCTTCAACTCGGATCAGCGATCAAGCTTGTTAGCTTAAGATGGTGTGATTCAATCACAAGGAAAACTTTTATTTTAAAAATCATCACATATAACAAGGTGCCTTAATTTTTTTATAAAAGCATTAGATATATAAAACAGTTACTATGAAAACATATTTTTCCAGCATTTAATGAATTAAATTTATAAAATTAAATTGATATTCTTTATTTTATGCATGTTTATCCAGATTAAACCGCCTCTTAGAAACAAATCGATCAGACATTGGAACGTTGGGGTAATCGTATCACCTTTTTTTAATAAAACAATCACCAAGACGGGAATCAAATTTCTGATGTAACTTGCTGTATTTGTCAAGAACCAAATATGTTACCAGGTAGACCACCAAGTACAAAGATGTCTTGAGACAATGCCTCAAGAAAGACAAGGAAGACTAAGGGACGCCATGCTCTAGATATGGAAAGGTTATAAGAAGAATGTTCATTAAATATTGTTAATTAGACAGCTCAAACTTCACAATTATATTTTGGAATAACTCATTCCTCTATTAAATATTTATTTAAACAAAACTATAACCTTTAATCGTTTTTTTATTAATATTATAATTGAATAAACAAATATGTCATAGACAAACGTATCAAAACATATTGTTACATATCATTACTTAAAAAAGAATTGATAAACTGGGAAAAAAAATTTAAACTATAAAATTTATTACAATGTATACGAATATTTATTATTTTATATTATATGAAATTTTTATTATTTTCATAAAACTGTCATTGAATTCTAATAAATTATAACGTTTCAAAAAACAGTTTTCATTTGTTGTTTCATGTTTTCCTGAAAACACAAACACTGAAAAACTTCCGGTACCTGAAACATTATAAGAGCTTTATTATTATGACGTAACATAAACAATAAAGGTAGAATATAATGTTTGCCCGGCGAGCTTATGTCTTACGGCAGTTTATTTTTTCAGCCCGCTTGACCGTGAAGCTTTCTGAAATTGAAATGAGCGGTCCTTCTCAAAAGGGTCCCATCCTGTTTACCCATCCTCTGGAATTCTACCTTCCGCATGCTCATAGCTTTTTCATCTCTACTGATTCCGACATACATCCAACGCGGGACTTATATTAAAGTGAACTCTGTTTGACTTCACATTCAACTGTGACTTGAATGGGATAAGTACACATTAACCTCTGATCATACATTATGTATAGTATAGTAGTTCTGAGAATTTTAATTGCCTGAGATTACTAAATGGCAGTCCTTTGCAGAACCATATTGAAGCATTATAAATCTTTCAACGTTGATTAAATTGAATTGTTTTTTTTTAATCTTTCATACATCCAAGATTTTAATTTATTTATGAATTTGTATAATTAAATATGCTTCTCTCAGAAATGTATTTTTTATCGCAAAATGTTTGTTAAGCATTATTTCAATATTTAAAAAAAAACACATGAATTATAATGACTTTAACAAGTTTCAGACTATTTTATTTTTAGCAATTTTAAGTAATATTATATGTTTTTTCACATTTTAAAAATATATTTATGCTTAATGAGAGGTTTTCTTAGATAATTCGTTTATTATTTACAAATAAAATATGAATTTTAAAAATTAATAAATATATAATGGCCAAAAATAAATGTTTGTTTTTGATTAATTCATTTTTGTTTTGCGTTTCGACACAATTTTCATTAATTGTCTCTTGATGACTTTTATAGCCGACGATTTCAGAATATTTTTTTCTCCAGAAGAAATTTCTCTTTCAGCCATTTTGCACAAAGAGAAAGATGAAAAGTTTACTTACTACGTCTCACGAGAAAGGCAATTGTAAATTATAGATCAACGATGTAAAGCAGCAAAAAGAAAATGAAAATTATTCATAATTGTTTAAATTTTATAGTGCTTATATATTTTTTTTAAATCGCTTAATTTGTACAATGGTTGCACTGTTTTCAGTAAGTCAAATATAAACTACAATTACTCGTACAATAAATTTCCGCGCAATTGCTTTCAAATACCTTGGTTGTATTTCTGCCCCTGGTGATACTGTATCAGTGATATTTCCATTAGATTTAACTCCACCGACTCTCCCAAGCCTCGATCGCTTCGCTTCCCTGACAAATCACCTTATCGATACGATTTCCAACTCTAGTACAAAATAATACAGCGATTATTCAAATAGTTATTTCCGGCTGCTGTAAATCTGAGATCATAGACAGCACCTCTTGAGATAGGAAAATCGAGGTATTTATGGTTTAAAATCAGTATTTAGTACGGTCGCTATTTATTCCAAAGTAGCTTTTTGTGAATTATCGATCAATTAGATTAATTATAAACTAAGCAATAAGGGTTAAAGATGTTAGTAAACCATAGACCGTTATTCACGCATGTATCAGTTTTTAAGGAGTCAATGAGATAAATCTTCTCAACAAAACTTTTGACATATTTTTTTCCATCAACATTTACAAATTACATTAAAATCAGTAAGCTGAACATAACACTGAAATTAAAATTTCAGAAATTTATTCCAAACAATGCCGCGGGATATGTTTAGATATAAGTGTAATAAACATATTATTTTTTTAAATAATTTAATATGTATTACTATTACAAGCATTGTCAGAAATTATATCCACATTTCCTTGTTTACCTCTTGGCAAAATCTTTTATAAATATATATAAAAACTAAGCATGAATAATTACATTATCTAGAATGACACAAGTATACTTGAAGTTATTTTACAGATTGAAAAGAAACAGATGTCGTATTAATGAAAATATATGATAATATTTATTTTATTCGTCTTGTTTCGCTTTAATGCCAGAAAAAGAAAAGCTCAAAAAGTGTCTCGTGACTGTGAGAATCCGCAGAAATTATTTGTTTATTGTGTTTCCCCAGTAAAAGCTCAGAAAGGAGCTTCGTGTGCATCCAATTGCTGCTGCCTTTACCGTCCGCACTCTCGCATACAGCCGGTGTTTACCTTTTCTCATAAGAGTTTTCCGAGGGACGTAAAATAAATTTTATATGCGGTTGAAAATGATTTTCCACCCAATAAATCCGTATTTATGGAAAGGCTTCGTTCACTCCGGGACCCACCGCTTTTCCAGACTTAAATTATTAAAACGTTATTCATTAAACGTGAGCATAATTAATGGGTTGTTATATTTAATATTTCTTCCTTTTTTCGGAGGCTTTAGTTATTAGTTTATGCGTACATTTATCTCGGAATGTTTTGAAGTGATTTATAACCATGTTATTAACGCAAACGTATTGTTGTTAACAAAAATTAATTAGATTCTGAAACACAGCAATAATAAATGTATCATACTGACTCAAATGAATGAGTTGGTTAAGTTTATCTATACTTTATGACCGAATGGTCCAGTATTCGAGAAATTGGGTTAATCTTTTGTTTTCTTTTTAAAAATTAGGATCACAATCGCTTGGGAAAATACTATATAAAGACAAAGTAAAAACAAAGAAATCTGAATCACAGTGTTCTAATTATTTTATAATTTGATTTGTGTAGTTTACTTTTTCAATGTTTATTTGACATACAAAAATATTCTTGGTCTTTACTTTATATTTATTTTTAAGGGTGAATATAAAAGTCAGATAAGTAAATAATTTAGAACAATTTAAAAAAAATCCATAGCCCATTAAAATTTATGGTAAAAGCATTCATTAAGAGATGTCCTAATGATACTCAGAATACGTTAATGTAAGCATACCCAGTAAGTTTAAAAAAAAAAACAGCGAAAAAATCTGTTGAAAAAGAAGGCAGTTAAACAGTTCTTATATTTATTTTACGTGAGAGTTATTTTTTTAGTTAACGTTCAATAGAATTAATTTTTAATGAATTTTAAGTATTTTACATTTACTTAGCTTGAATTCAAATAAAAAATTATATTTTATTTAAAAAAAAGATTACATATAATTATATGAATCTAAAGATTCTAAATGTTATTTTGTATCTTCATATAATTTTCAGCCATATTTTCATTTTTATTTCAGATACTTTTTATGCACTTATAAACATTATTTTTTACTTTTAATAATTGCTTTGTAATTAATAAAAAATATAAAATTTTGTTGTTAAATTAACACCAAAAGGAAGTTTTTTCCATGTTTACTTGTTAACCCAAAATATAGATGATTTAAAAAAACTTTCGAACCAGCGAAAACAGATTCTTGAAGATGGAATCCAGGGAGTCAAAAACATGTATGCACTTAAAAATAAATGTGAAATAAAAACTAAATATAATACATATGTTATTTTTTTAAATTACAATTAATATAGAATTTAAATATAAATTGGCTTATTTTTAGTCTCACAATAATTAAAATACCAAATAAAAATATTCTATGTGGTTTGATCATTTAATATTTTAATCGATACCATAATTGTTTAATTAAATTTCGAAAAAAAAAACTTTATTTCTCAATTTATAACAGTCAAATTAGTACATCGGGAGTGGTGCTCCTAAATGGCCAACTAACACGCCTCGATCTTTTTTTACACCCTTTTTCGTCTATGGTATTGTTCTCCAAGATCTCTATGATCTTTTACACTAGTCATCTTCTTATTTTGCGTGCTTGTTTTGTATGTATGTTTATGCTTACCCTATGTTTATTTTAAATTATATTCTTTAATATCCTAAGTACCGTTCTGTTAAATAAATAATAATAAGTGTGTAGAGTCCCATTATAAATAAATTTTCAGTATATACTTTGCGTGTGGTTATTTTTATTTTTGTCTACACTGAGCATAAAATGTATTAACTTAACAAAGAAGCCTAATTATGTCTGGGACGGAGCGATATTTATCAATTTTACTGCTTAATGCTTCCATTAGCAATTATTCGTCCGTAATGTCCGCCAAATGAGATTTTAGATTAACATAAATCCACGCCTACACTCTCAAAAATAACAAGATTCCAGGAAAAACTCCTTTGTTCAAATTACATTAGTCTATATCGACAAACACGAAGCTTTTCTGATCTACGTTCCGAAAGTTTTAATCAAAACCTCGTCAATTAACTTCGTAGAGGAAACTAAAATAGCCTCCAATGAAAGCTGCATAGTAAGTTAATCTACGTAGAATACTCCTGAAATAGCATGAGACCAATTAAAATACTTTTTTCAGCAATTTATATACTTGTGAATGAAAGGCTTTATTATTCAGTCTTAATTTAAGAAGACAATATTTATAGTACCAGACTATCAAATATGATTTTCTATACTAACACACATTAAATGTTGCGTGTTGTAAAAGTAAAATTGATCACAAGAATATAAACTTAATTATAGAAATAACTTTTTACATACTAAAAGTGGAAATTTCAATCAATTATATTAATTCGTTAAAGGAAAACTTGAATCCATGTATTCTACCTGCATCGAGTCTAGTAACTACTTTATGACTGTCCTTTTTAATTGGGCTTAAAGTATTTTAAAACGTGTAATTTGACAGTCAATTTATTCGTGAACGTCGATTTGTATTAACCTTTGCTTATTACTATGGCGCCTGACAGAGTTTTGTGGCTACAGGTTGTGAATGCCATATGCTTAAATTGGTTAAGGAAGCGGATATGGTAATTACTATGATGATTATTCATCATATCATCATCATCAGGCTCTATCCGTCCACTGTTGAACGTAAGCCTCCCGAATAAGTCTCCATCCTCTTCGATCCCTCGCCTTCCGCATCTAGGTCACTCCCGCTATTCGTCTTATGTCGTAAGTCGATCTTGCAGGGGGTCGGCCAATGTTTCATTTGCCAGTTCTTGGGCGCCATTTCAATACTTTTCTTCCCCATCGACCGTCGTCTCTTCGACAGATATGCCTCCATTACTTGAGTTCTTCTGCGTATTTAATCGTTTCGGATTCTATCTTTTAGCGAGACTTTGAGCATGGATCTATCCATAGCACGTATGTCCTGCACATTGCCACTCGATGATGATTTTGAAATGTTTATCTTAGATGTTCACGTTGTTGAATCAGTAGCATACATCATTATTGTTCTATATTCACTGCCTAGCAGCAACATGTCATCGCTACAAATTTACACATCAAAATTTGGTCAGCCCTAATTATCCTTGCATAAGTTCTTTCAACACTTCTCCTTACTTCACTCCACTTCCTCCAAGTAACATACTGATCCATAATTTTTGACAGCCACCATACATTTGAAAGCATGTAAAACAGTAATTTTTATGAATATTAGACAACTAACCCTATGCTACCGAAATCTGAATCAAGTGATTAAAAAGGGCTGAACTCGAAAGTAATCATAACGATAAAACACTCAATGCAAACATATACTTTTACGATAGTATTCATTCATTTTTTGTGTTATGATACACACAAATATAATTTCATCAGAAAGTACACACATGAAAACATAAAACTCTGAGTATTTCAATTTAGATGTGTCATTAATAACGAAATCTGAATTCTTTTCAATGTTTTCAGAATTCACTTTGAGATCCATTATAAATTATAAATATTTATTTATTTACATTATTTTTACATGGATCACGTAAGATTATTTATTTATTAGAAGACTGTAAATTCAACTAACTCGTAGCTTTTCTCAATCCATCACTTGTTAAAAGATAACTCTCTTAACAAGTTATCTCTTAACAAGTGGTGGATTGATAAAGGCTATGAGTTAGTCGAAACTGCAGTTTCCTAATAGAGAACTTATCTAACGTAATGCATCTAAAAACAAGGTAAATAAATAAATATTTATAAAAAATCTAAAATTTACTTCGCGGACGACATCTATTGCATTCCCAAAGTTAGCTTAACAACAAATATATACAGTTCTCACCTAACAAACATTAGGTGACAATTAAACTAAAATGCTGATTGAAGAATTGATTAATAAATCAATTGGGAATAAATGTCGCTGGATGCAAGAAGGTTGGAAATTGTTTTACTCACCCCTTTTTGATGCATGAAAGCTGTCCTGTGGTGATATCTTTTCTATCTGAGCCAAAAGCTTGGAGCGCGGTAATATAGTCCTGTCCGAGTTGATACGTTCCACGGCATATCTAAAGGCCACCTCTTGTTTGTCATCTGCGGGATGAAAGAGACCTCCTGAAACAATTAAATATCATCATTAGATACGTCACCTAAATGATCACATAAATATATATGTCTCATATAGACCATTTCTAATTTCAGCGCTCAATCAACACGATCAGGCGCAGTTTTTTTGTATCCGCATCCAACATTACCTCGCCATTAAATTAAATCAAACAACCGTATATTTTCAAAAACAAATAAAATTCTGTACTTTCATCAATCATAACTGGATAAATTGTTAATATTCGTTACTTAATTTTCAATAACCATAAGTTTATCGACTGGAAATACTTGGTTCAAAATACAAAAGATGGATAAAACTAAAGCCATGTTAAATAGTCATATTTCCCAGACTTTTTACCCTATTTCCATTGAAGGAACACAAATAGAGGTTGTTAACAACTATACCTATCCGAGACAAGTAATACAACAAGGACAGAGTAACTTCTTAAAACAAATCGACAGGCGTATTTAACTGAGATAGGCAGCATTTGGAAAAGTAAAGTAAATTTTTAAAAAGAAAATTCCGCAATATCTTTAAACTAAAGTGTTCAACCAATGCATCTTTCCTGTATTAACTTATGGTGCAGAGACGTAGAATCTAACAACAAGTCTCACCTATAAAATAAAGGCCACCCAGCATGCTATAGAGAGATCCGTGCTTGGAGTGTCGCTAAACGATCCGAAACGAGGAAATACGGCGAAGAACTCAAGTAGTGGATGCTACCCAACGAATAGGCACACTTAAGTGGCAATGGGCAGGACATATCTGTCAAACGAAGTCAAATCGGAAGAAAAGTATTGGAATGGCACCCAAGAACTGGCAAACGAAGCATTTACCGACACCTCATAAGATGGACTGACGACATAATAATAGCGGGAGTGACCTGGATGCGGAAGCCGGAGGATCGAAGAGGATGGAGACTCATGCGGAAGGCTTACGTTCAACAATGATGATGATGTTACATAGTCTATCTGTATAATTCTCCAACACCAATTACTTTCAGATTGAAAGAGTTACTTCTATTTAAAAAAAAACTATATTATTTAATCGGAAACAATGAACAATTTAAATTTATATTTTATTTATATTACAATGACGCATGGCTTAGACTGAGAGTTTACTTAAAAAAATATATTTTAGCAGCAAAACATCAGCAATGTAAGAGGTGTGTTTCTTAAAAATCAATTTACAAAATAAAATGTGTGTTACGAATAAGTAGGTTGAAATATGGAATGAATACAAAATACGTAAATAAAAAAATACAGCATTACGTTCAGTCTTCATATTTTCCTAGCCATCAAATGCCTACTTATGTCAAAATACGCGTTTTCCTCTTTTGGAAAGATCCTCT
Organism: Glossosoma conforme; assembly: GCA_022606575.1. NCBI lineage: Eukaryota > Metazoa > Arthropoda > Insecta > Trichoptera > Glossosomatidae > Glossosoma > Glossosoma conforme. The sequence goes on along the minus strand of JAGTXR010000014.1, from coordinate 82,313 downwards.
CATCTGAGTCCGGTTGGATGATTTTTTTTGTATAAATCTTCTCTTTACAGTTCATTTAAAATCACTCGAGAGGAAATAGATAAGGCCAGTATCGTCGGTGGACTATTAATCTTATGAAATTTCCCAAATCCATATAAAATTTGTATGGAACTAAGAAAAAGTTGGTCTAATCTTAATATAAAAAAAAACCTTTGAATGAGCGCCTACTCATTTTTATTGTCAGTTTGCCAATGGCTAAGGAAATTTATGTAGCATAATATACAGAAAAAACACACGACAAATAGGTACGCAAAATGTTTATGGGAAATATTCATTTTGAGCGCCATAAATCATTGTTTTTTTTTCAATAATAATGACATAATGTATGCTTTTTTTATTATGAATTTTACTTTAAGAAGGCTCTCATTTACACCATGCAGTATATAAATATTTAAAGTAATTATCTGATTCACTTCAAAATGACTACTCGTCATAGCTGGTATATGTAACTTAAAATTGATTTGCTAAATTTATCTAAATGTTTATTTATATTTTTATTTGCTAATTTAAGAAATAACATTCTGGCATTCACGTATCGTCTTTTTTTCGGCAATTCATTATGGTCGACATGGAAGAATTTTTTTCCTCTTTAAGCTTTAATTTATAGTCTATTAATCATGTTTCATAGATTAGGCAATATTTTTATACAAACAGGTATATTTTCACAGCTTTGAATTTGATTAAAAATCAATTTTATTGAAGCTTCTTCGGAATCAAACTCACGTACGTAAACATATTACTTTTAAATCACGCTTGCCGGTTATGTGTATAAGTGATTACTAAAAATATATTTATAATCGAATTTGGAGACACAATAAATCAAATATTAGTGATGAGATGTTGTTTGCTATGAGTTTGAACTTGTATCCATCAGTTTTTGAATATTTTAATATATTAAAGAAAAATTTAATAATTTTAACAGTACTTTTAAAAAAACACGTGTAATTCTACTCGAACGCAAAATCTTGTAGGTTATACAATGTAATACTTTACAAAGTAAACACCAAGTGTTAAGAAATAATGAAGTCATCTCTTGTCCGCGACTAATCTCCGACTGAAAGTTCTAATGTCCTGAAAATTTACAAAACGCCGTCTGAAGTCTTCAGGATCAGTACCGTCACGTCTCCATGTTATTGCCGTGTTATTGAAACGTCTCTCCCTGGCGGTGGAGGCTCCGGCGCCACCGCTAAGTGAATGCGAATCCCGAATTACGTAACGCGGCCTGAGTGGTATTGTTTCAGCGTTTCAGCTTCAGTTGGTTGGCCACGTCGTCCCGTTGAATGTCACAATGCTTGGAAACGGTACACTGAGGTAACAATCGTTATCTTGCCAAACATCTGATTTTGTAAGTCTTACATAATTTTTATTTGTTTTTTATATGTACTAGTATATTTCATTTATCTATCTCAATGAAAAATAAATAGTTATAATTTTCTTTTTGTTAGATTCTTTTAACTTAACTATAGTAGTTGAATATAACAATGAAAAAGTTGTGCAGGTATTTATTATAAACTTTGTTTTGTGAGGCTGCTGATTTTGATATTTTAACTCAGTTTTTCTTGCATTTTTGAAATATCTAGTGTATATAAAAACACTTATTAGTTATCTGTTATACATTTCATACAAATGTGTAGTTATTGTTAGCATATTTTGGATTTATAAGAGTAGCTGAATATAAGAATAAAAAACAAAGGTACGTTTTTTTATATTTTTAAACATTTGATTAAAAATCTTTTTGCATACTTATTTGAGATAAACTTCACCAGTTGGATAAAATAACGATAAACTAGCTTCAAAATATATTTTTTTTGTTTTTGGAAGTACTGATTATAAATTACATAGTGTAGCGTATGCATTTTAGTGTTTTTAAGTACTACACTCTGAATTAACCAAGAAAAATAAAAAACTCTCGAGTGATAAGTTGTCATATAAACTCAAAGATATTAGTTATAGAATTTGAGAATAGTTCATAATAATCCATGACAGTCATGAAAAATATTAAAAAAGAAGTTAAACATCAATAATTTAAAAAATAAGTAACTTTGTTTAAAAACATTATTATTTTTTATTATTCAATCACTCAACATTTATTCACAGGCTTTTTAATACTAAATGAAATAAAATAAAAATAAAATATATATATATATACACACTGAATATATACTATATGGACATCTATCGTTATATGATGGTAACAATGGTATAAATACAAGTTATTCCATGCACCAGTTCGGGCAGGAGATAGTCGAGTGGATTAGGATAATGAACAAGAGCAACGGTTGGTTCCAAAGGTCGCAGGTTCACATCCCGCTTATACCGATATTTTTTCTGAAGAATTGATGCTTATAAAGAATTTGATGTTTAGTATTTGTATATTAAATTACTAAATAAAGCTTATTTATATTAAAAATATTTTGTTTTATTGGCTTTCATTTTTCATATTATCAGAAAATAAAACAAACTTTTGTCGTGCAATATTAATGTCTTTCCTATAAACACGAGTAATATGATATTGTATTTTATCAACTAGAAACACAGCTTACCAAAATACGTACTTAAATTATTGTCATCATCTATGCAGCGTATATTAATACAGCTGTTCTAACCGCAATATCACCTTAAATGCTTATAGCGGGAATTGAATACCTCCCCAGGGAATGAACCCGAAGTCTTCAGCTTACGTGAGGGAGGCTTCCTTCCTGCACCACGAATTTGTGCATCATTAATAGATTCCCATCATCTCCACGATATTATCACTTACCCAAATATCATATAACTCAGACGCTAACGAAGCAACAAGCTCAGCATGTAATAACCGTCAAAATAATATTTACGTATTCTCGCTATGCATACGTTCAAAATACATTTAATTTAATTTTCAAGTGCCAGTTGCTTGAACAATGTATTACGAGTCTGCGAAACACATCATTTATCGTTTTCTTATCCAAAATATATTATTTCAGACTTGCGAAAACATTATTTTCATAACATAAAGCTACGGTGTTTCGTGTAATTTAATCGTTTTCTATTGGGGACACAAGAAGTCGGTAGCCGAATTTTACAGTTTATATAAGAATTCAACATGAAATTGAAGAAACATATTGAAATTAGTCTTAACATTTAAAATATTGTTTTACGAGCATGTTATGAATTATTACAAGTATTTATTGTAACTTTTCGTTAAAAAATATTCTGATATCAGCTCGACATAGACATTCTGATATCCTTGCAGGCTGGTGTTAAAAAGCCTCGATGTACTATTTTTCGTCTCTTTTTTGTTCGCTCGTTGGACACGCAGGTATCTCCATATTGTTTGTTTGACAGGTTTTGTTCTGTGGATGATGTTTTACGCTGGGTGTCACCGACAACGGGCTCTTGGTGACCAGTCACCAGTTGTGATCCGTTCGAGGCCTGAAAGCATACGTTCCGCCTCGGACCGAAAGTTTAACATTTTTTATCTTAAATATATCCCAATGTGCTTCTAAATAGTACTTTGTGTTGCTCATCTGCTCTTTATCCCTCCACACCTTTGCCGGCTGTCAAATTTGAATGGTCAAAGCGTTTGCTTTGCAAGCCAAGAGTCGATTTTTAATCGATTTATGAGCTCTAAAATACCCCCGGTTGGTGTGAATTTGATCCATCACCCGTAAAATGTCAGTCATGGCCTATTAATTTAAATTGGTGGTAGACGAAAGTCGTTCCGTGAAGACCACCCATTCATAGTTAATTCCTGTTATAAAAAAGGATGATGCGTGAATCTCGGGCTGTAGTCTATGACGTTGGCGGATCAAAAACTCCACATTCAGCGTTTAGTCATATAAACCATGGTAAACGTCATAGAATTCCACAGATGAGACTTCAGAACGACTATCACCATCTGTCGGTATTCTCCTGCATGTGTTTACATAAAAAAAACACGAGTCTTCATAAGTATCCCGACGACGTGAAGTGATTTATTCTTGAATTCGTTAATTCAAACAAAAACATAAATTTTATCATATTCTATCAAAACCAATAAACTAAATTATTTTGATTGTTTAATTTTCTTTATGTGGAGTATTAACACTTTAAGCCCAATTTTGGTTTTCTTTTCATAACTTTCAGGTATTATTTATATTGGATAAACATGCTTTCAAAAGCTAACATTCAATAAAACCATGATATTTATTTTGCTGAAAAATAATATACAAGTATATTTATGTAACGATTGTGTTTACTTACTACGTTACCTATTTTGTTGGTTTTAGAACGTTATTGTATTAAACACATAATTTTGAACAAACATTGTTTAAAATATTATTCAATTACGCTATTAAATTTTATTTTTCTATTGTATTTATGCTGTTTTACCATGAATATCAGTGAACAATCTGAACGTTATACTTAAATTTGTAAGCGAAATAAAATATTAATTGAATATATATTTACAGAAAGAGAGCTATCCTCAAGTGTCCTATGATATTATGTAGTTAGCGAGTTGAAGTGCATGTAGTGCTATCTGAATTCAAAATACTTTAGTTATGTCAATGGAAAATAATTATGTCGGTGTATTTTGAAAAAAAATCTAATAATACAGGCTGTTTATTCTGAAGCTATATAAATCTATTTTTTGAAAACGTAATGCTGTTTTTTTTTTTTTTTTCTGTTTCTTGAAGAGATCCAGATTGTAGGAAGGAGGAAACACAGACGCTGGAAGAGCATTCCATAGCTTACCGGTGGCATTAAGGAAGGAACTTTGGAAGCTGCCAGTTCTTGGTCGACATATATTAACCGTGTATGGATGTTCGGCAAGTGTGAGACGAGTTTGTCGACTGTGAGTGGGTGCAGGAGGAATTAGTTCTTTAAGTTTATTTTAGTATTAGCATTCTGTGTTTGAACTATTATCTTTTATAACTTATTTTATTAAAAAATATGTCTTTACGGACTATGTATTTGACTAGTATTTATGTTAATTGATTATTTACTTGAAATATTTAACGAATTTCAATAAAACAATAAACATAGTTAATTTAATAAAAGCAAAGTAAATATTTTGAATGTAGTAATAAAATCAATAATTAAATTTATTAAATAAAGTTGTAAGCTAAAGTTGTACACTAATTAATCAAAAAATATAGTCAAATATTTTTTGTTCATCGTTTTTTCATCATATTTAATTAATTATTTAAATAGTAAAGCGTTTTATATACTCCATTTCTAAAAATTACCTCATCTTACAGCAGATAAATATTCATCAAATATATTTAGTAATATGCCGTCAGATTCGCAAAGATTTTGTCAAATTCTTCACCTCTCCCGCGAAACTTCAAGTGTTGGATATCAAACGTGTATTTAATTTCAGCAGACGTACTTCCATACATTAAATATCAACCAACTCTGGTCTGAAGAGGGCTTTGAAGCCTCTCACGTGACACCATGTACTCCCATGTACTGTAAAGTCACATACTTTTAATTATTCCCCGTGTCGGTGTTATTTAAAGACGTTGTTTTTTGGCAAAGGGAATACGAGCTCGCTAGTGAGTTGTTTAATGAAAATAATTACCATGCAATTTTGATTTAATTAACATGTGACTTTTAACTGCCTTATTCAATACAAGGTTTGAATATATTTTGTGTGCAAGCTTAGAATATACGAGTACGTTAAAATGCTTGCGATTAATTCTTTTATTTAATACGATGATATATGCGTTCTTAGAAATAAAAAACAATAATATAATAATAAATAAATATTTTATTACAACATAAGAAAAATCTCAGATTTTGTACGAACCCAAAAGATGTCGTTTTATTATTTAACGTGATTACTTATGAAGTAACTTTTTAATAAGTTTTAAATATATATTCATATTAAATAAGTCTTTTTTTCATATTCTTTTACATATACAATCAAGAAAAATCCAGATCCTCTAGAGAAAGCAAAACATGTCGTAAGAAATTTGAAAAACGTATTTCATAAAAAGCAAGTAATCTTGATGTAGTTCTACGTCATTAAAATGTTACTTGAACAAAAGATCAAGAAAAAATATATTTACTTTTGAGAAATTTCACTCTACTCAGTAAAAAGTAGTGATTCAAGTTAAATAAGTACTTTCTTAATTCACCAATTGTGTAACGTGTAAGTTTTTCAGCAATCCATTATACTTTTATTTGAGTTTCGTGATACTTCTGAGTATCTTCGCCGGAAGAGAGCTCGCGGTGCGTTGAGCCGTTTACGGTCTATTTGACTGAAAATAGACGTAGGTTCGAATTAACATGTAAAGTAACAAGGCGTTACAGTTTTGTTCAAACAAGGCGAAAACTTAATTTGCCTTCTCCCGGGAAACTTGCGATCTTGCGCCGCCGGTGTAATAAAGAGCTTTTATGAAAGTTTTCAGCGAAAATCGATTGAAAATTGAAAGTACTTTCATAAACTACGTATAAATTATTATGCGAGATGTTGAAACGACGCGATTGAATATCATTATGGCGCAAATTACTATGAAGTTTGGAAAAGCTCAGAAATTTAATATTTTATTCTTTTAAAATGAGCAAAAAATTGTAGGCACGTGCCAAATTTTAAGATACTTTTTACTCACTAAAAAATTTTTAACTAATTTTTATGTTTTATCAAAAGCAATTGTTGTATATTGTGATACAGGTTCTCGTTCAAACAGGTAATTCAATCTTTATATTTATTAATAAAATATTCAGGTGATCGCGAGTGTAAGGTTGAGCCGCCCCTTAGGAATAAATGTTTCAGGCCTCGGAAGCATCGAGCTTATCATCCATTTCCATTTTAAATTCTGATAATTACCTTAATATCTCTTTGATATAATGGCTGTCTTATTTTAAGTCCCCTAGTTTTGCATTTTTTTCAATGCTAAAGCTCTTGCACCATACAAGACATGTATGGTGTTTGTTAATAAATTGTTAAACTAAATTTCAGAATTTTGAGAATCTATAAAACATAAATGTTTTTTATTTAAACAAATATAAAGATACAGTTACAATTATTAACTGACAATAAATACATTCCTTCTTCTTTTTTTTTTTTTTTCTTAAATTCGCTTACCACGCCACTTTAAGGTGAATCTTTTGTGTGGAAATGGATATGAAAATGGATAAGGAAAAAAATAAAATAACTAACTTTTGTTTTCCATTTTATTGATATTTTTTTATCCCGGCGATCAAATAAAAAAAATACTTCAATAATGTGGTGTTGAATTTTTTTTTTTCAATTTCTTCAGTCAATATACACGTATAGTTAAATTGTATAGATAAAAGGTATTGAAGGCGTATATAACTTTTAGCGTTAGGTCATATTCAAGCAATTATATTTATTTTAGTGATGTTACATCAACATTATCACCATACGTAGACAGTATTTAATAAACACTTATGTTACACTAGCAACACAAACAAACAAATCGCAAGCAATTACACCACTAAAAAAAGACATAAAAATAAATAAAAGTAGATAACAAGAAGCCTAACCACCGTTTCAAATAACTTATAAATAATTTCGTTGTGTCTAACATAGATTCAACTATCTTGCAAATCTCTTGGGGATGTTTTAATGAAAGCATTGATGTATTACAAATTTATTATATAACACCCTAAAGTGCGGCCTGGGAGGCTTCATAGGGTGTATGGAGGAGTCACGGAAGGTACTTGCTATTTAATCGGATTTAAATTTCTCCATCTGTGTAGGAACAACATTTTCATTTTTCAAAAGCTCTCTGACTTATTTTAAACGGTTTTTGTTGTTAAAGATTAATATCTTTTGGCACTTGAAAAAACAACATTCTTTTATGAAATTATTTCTATTTTATTTTAACAAACAAAAGAATCTCAAAAGATGTTGATTAAAAAAACCTAATATATAAATTTGATGACACCCCACATTTTATTTCATTAAATAAAGTCACTGTTTATTTTTACATGGACGTACTGTAGATGGCATGTGTTCATGAGATGGATTTTATTTACTTATATATTATAATAATTAAATGAATATATTTTTCAGAAATATAGCCAAACGGACATTAATCAACAAATAATGTGAAATATTTAATAGCTTTATATTAAATAAAAATTTCATTTTCTTGTGCGTGTTTTTTTAAACAGATTAATTATAATATATAATAACATTAAGGTTATCAACTGACAATACTGGGTGAGACTGCATAATTATAATTTTAAATTAATTTTAATTAAAAAATTAACAAATTAAAATTATTTAATTTTGATTCACATTTATTTTAAACGAATACATGTTTCAGCCTCCCTGGAAACTATCTTCAATAATCATTATTATATTTTTGTATAATGTGTATTTGAACATCATTAAGTTTGTCAAACTAGGAAAAATATTTATCGTAACGTAGATTTTTTCTTTAAGAAAATGTTGTATGTTATTATTAATGATTAATAAATGAAACTTAGTTGAATGAATAAAAATTTTTTACAGATATCAAAGTACATACTGAATTTGATAAAGAGATGAATTTCTAGAAACAAATGCTTCACATGCAATGTAAATCAGCTTACTTAAACAAAGTACGCTGGAAACAAGAAACTTTTTGAACTATAGCGTAGAGAACGGCACTTAAGTCATCTGCGTGATATATAGGGTATACAAATATTACTCCAATAAATAAAAAATAACAAAAGCCACTATCATAATAATATAAGGGTTCTGTGTAGCGAGCTCCCTTAAGGGAAGGCAATACGTCCTACTTTCTAAAGAGAGAGGTATCTTGAGTTACAAGAGATCATTTATTACCAGAGCCTTCCTCTCGGAGGCACAAAAATAACCTCCTCTAGAACTATAACAAAACTCAGTCTTTGAGACGAGGCTCACAGAGATAAATACATGTGTGCCAATTTATGTGGGCGATAAATGGGCCTGCAGTGCAAAAATAAAATTTTATATAAAATTACTTGTTTTTACGATTGTCGTATTTATAGAAGCATTAAATTGGAATAACTGTCGAATCACGTATTTATTGAAAATATATATATTATTTTTATTTGTTTAAATTATTGAATGATTCACTTCCGTGTCAATTAAATGTCTGCTCTCCTAACGAGAGCAATCGTCGACACAAAGCTCTATCAGCAGCAATGATCCTCGCCTCATTCCACGTCAACTATCACTTCCGATACGGAGTGCATTCTATGTACAATTTTTGAAAGCCTGCCAGGATGATAGAATGACGATTTAAATAAAAAGCCGCTGCAGTTTTTGTTTTTTTTGTAGGATCTGAAGTTCATGCCTACACTAGGTCCACCTTCGTCTTTTGGCTAACTATAGTATGAAAAACTGCCTTATCCACCCTAACCTTACGTGAAAGCGAAACCGCGGTCTACAAGTACATGTAAATAAGTAGTGCTCTTCGTATGTCATATTAAAATACACTTTTCTTTCTTTTCAAAATAAGCACTACTTAAATCAACATTAATAAATTTTACTAAATGAAAACTGGCAATATATTTTGTTAATAAGTTAAAAAATAACAAAATTTATTCAATTTTAATGAATGAAAAATATTTTTCATATTGTCAATAGTATATGAAAAATATTTTACCAGTTTATTGGGAAAGCACTCAGCAATGCAAGTTGATAAAATATTTCCAATATGTTTTAAATAAAATCTTTCACTATTTTAATGATTGCTCTTTTATAGAATCACTCATTTGGATTGATAATATTATGTGTGGAAATGATTTCGTTGTTATTCATAAATTGTGAACTTGTGTGGAAATGTAAAACAGCACAAATGAAGTAATTCGTAGAATTACACAAAAATATACACAGTGATGCGGGATGATATTTTAAATACATCAAATATTCGAGCAATGGAAAATATCGAATTAATTTTTCAAATATATTGGAATAAATGTTTATATGTAATTTTCATGTTTTCATGAAATATTACAGAATTTTCATATAAAATACAAATATATAAATTATGTATTACATTACATTATTTTAATACTTACATTTACATTATAAATTGGTATTATACCCGAAATAATGTTGTTCTCAAAAATACTGTGAATCGTCTACTTATCATTTTGAATACGTTAATCTCACCGTTAGTGTGCTAATACTAAAATGCTTAAATTATTAAAATAAAATACTAACAATAAAAAATAAAAAATTAACAATACCATGTACATAATTTTAATTATTCGCCTGGATACTATCACTGTGATTGCTGAAAAACTAACAATGTGTGCAGAGTTAGGAAAACCACGGTCGTTTTTTGCAATGAACAGCTGCCCAACGTGATCTTTGATAAAGAATAATTTTAAAATTAATTTTAATTAAAAAATTAATGAATTAAAAATATTTAGTTTTGATTCACAATTTATTTTAATGTGACATGTTGTATTATACCAAGTATTGTCAATTGATAACATTATTGCTATGATAAATTAATTCCATATTCGTTTTATATATGAAACATGTGCTCACGACAATTAGTCACTTCTCAGCTATATTGGTTGCTATTGTCCATTCCAGCACAATCAAGACATATTTGGATCAGAAAGACTACTAGCCATGACATTACCTCCAAGTGCTGTAGCTAACCATATTGTGGACAATTTGTGAAACTAAATATATATTTATAGAATGATTAGCCTGACGTTTCCAAGACCTAGATCTTTTGGTTTTAAAAAATCCAACGTTTTAATAATTATATATTTGACATTTAATTAATATTCAAAATAATATATTGTTTAACGTTTTTTGTTGCGATATGATTTCATTAATTTCGAGACTAATTTAGCGACAATCGTTTTAATGTCTTCATCAAAGGGTGGCGTCGGTCGTCCGATCTCGTGATCTCGCGATCTCAGGCGCCCACTTCTGCGGCTTTACGTAATTATGGGAGGCGGTTGGAATCGATTCAGGGACCCTCGTCAAGGGCACCGGTGCGTGGCCACTCGGGCCCATGGGCCCCGCTTTGAAAACCTCTTTAATCTAGCACTTTATACAAATGAAGTATAAATTACCCGGGGCAATGTTCGCGATGGGAAGGCGCTCTCAACCTAATTAGACCCGGATCTAATAATAATCACTATAGTTCTGAAACTGTTGATTTTCATATATTACTAAGAGGCACACTTTAAACACAATTTATATCAAAGCCGACAGAATACCCAACGAAGAGACACATTATAGGTACACGTAGCGTTTGAAGAGTCCCTACAAGATGGACTGACGAGATCAGAAAAATAGCGAGGTTAGGCTAGGATGCGGAAGTCGGAAGATCGAAAAGGATGGAGACTCATGCGGGAAGCCTAAGTTCAACAGTGGACGAACACAGACCGATGACGATGATGAATACTGGCTGGAACCGTTCCCAGACTCCATATAAACAAGAAAATATTATTTTTTTTTGGTGTAAATTTTATTTTCAATATTTTTCTTACTGTTTAGATCACTGATATTTTATCAACATTAACAACATACTCCTACAAATATATAGTAAGCAACATGTTATTGAAAATGTTGTATCTGTAAATTTTTATTTGTACAAGTTTTCCAACTATCTTTTAATAATTTTGAATTATTTATTGTCGTTATTCTAAAAATTATATTGTAACGTACGTTACTATGCTCACCTTCCTTTCGAAACATGCTCATTCAGTTCGGTTCATGCAATGCTGCGTCTAATTAACAATATTTTTATGACCCAATCAATGTTATTGAATATTGTTACCCTAAATCAAGTCAATAAGTTATACTTTTCTAATTTTTTAATTCATAATATGTTTTTACGTAAATATACTTTGAAGCATACATATCTAATAAGAATACGTGAAATCAGTTTATTTCTGGTCCTTGGGATAAAAAATACTTTGTTTATGCTGTAATCTAATAATTTATTTGATAAACAGCTTTAAAAATATGTTATATTAATACATTTAAAACCCTAAGGTTATCAACTGGCAATATTTGGTGAAACTGCATAATTATAATTTCCAATTCATTTTAATTAACAACTTAACAAGTTAAAAAAAAAATGAAGATGGTCTCCAGGGAGCATGAAACGTGTTATCATTAAAAGATAAATGTAAATCAAAAGTAAATATTTTTTAGTTGATATTTTTTAATTAATATTAAATTAAAATTATAATTAATACATTTATATATAAAATTATGAATAATTGAACAAAAAACATATATTTGAGGATTATATAATAAATATCTTATAGAGAAAATAAAAACACATAAAAATATATAATAACATCTAAAAATATTACGTTAAAAGTAATTAAATATACACATACTATAATGCAACAAATTTTTTATACGCAACAATTCGTTCAGAAAAATATCGGCAGAGGCGGGATGATAACTAGCGAACTGGTTCGCATCCCGCCTCTGCCGATATTTTTCTGAACGATTTTTTTTTTTTTTTTTAATCAAATATAATAGGATACATTTAAGATTTTATTGACAGTATTACATTCATTTTTTTTTTATTGTTTATTTTTTTGGAATTCACTTTCCACGCCACTTAAAGGTAGATCTTGTGTGTGGCGTGGGATTCATCTTTGATTTAAGTGTTGCATAATTTATATTATTATTTTTTTCTTTTTTCTTTTTTTCTGATTGATGCGTATAAATAATTTGTTGCATTATAGTATTTGTATATTTAATTACTTATAATATTGTAATATAGTCAATGATCTATGACAGTAGATTAGAATATTGAAATAATAAAATAATATTCTAATAAATATTTAAAAATCCATATATTACGTTAAAGGTTATTGTTAAATAAACTTTCTTTACTGAGAATAGAATAATCTTCGTTAATTATTCAGTATTCATTTTCGATTTAACGAGACACAAAGTTTTCCTTCGTATCTCACGTCAAGCGTTTATTCCTGAAACAATATTAATAATTTAGATAAACATTAATTTATTACGTCGCTAATCAGTGAAGTTTGCCCCAACTATCGTTAACTGGATGTAATTACAATATTTATGACTTGGCAAACTGATTATATGCGAAGTGTGGGTAATGCATGCTTGGTAACGCTTAATTGCATGTAGTCCTTATAGTTATATTTATTTTAGATCATTCAAGAAGAAACAACTCCAAGATAAATTATTTTAGATAGATATTGACATCAGCATAATATAGCCCTTGCTGACTGGTAACGTAAGCATCGATATAGAATCATTCGTCTATTATTACTGTTCGCTTGTCGTACATGTATGTGTCGCCATATTGGCATTTTGAACAAGCCCAGTCACGGGTGTGACGTTAGGTATAAAGATCGCCACTTGCAGCGCCCGGGCCAGTCAGTCATGTGCCAACGGCGGCGAGATCGCATTATTGTTGGCCCGGCCTGAATGCTATGAGTAGGGCCATAAGTTTATAAAGTTATCGAAATATATGTCTATGTGCTTCAGAAAAAGTCTCTGTGTTGTTAATCTACTCTTCATCTTGCCACCACGCAATTCAATAACGAATTTGGAGAGAAGGATATCAGTATTATGGAGTCGTGATTTGTTGCATAATTGAACTGGTGGTTATTTTGTTACAATATAATTCTCGTGCTTTCAATCTGAAAGATAAATTTCAGATTCCATGTTGTTAATAGATTAAAAATAAACCATTATTATTATATATATCATAATACAATACTTATTCCATCCAGCCAACAATGCTAGAATGCCTTGGACGAAAAAGCCCATAAAACCAAAAGGCTTGCAGTCAATTAAGGATTTTGCGCTTAACTTGTCCAGAACTCTGATCAACTATTATTTTCTACATTTCTAAGAAGAAAAAAAAATTAATTTCACTTAATGTGTGTTAATTCAAGTTGAACAATAAAAAAGAGACTATAAAACATCAATACTTTATTATCACTACTAGAATAATAACGTGCATTGAAGGGTTGAGATTTGTATTGAACTTTATTATGGATGTACATTGTCTCTTGGAATATTTTTGGTCCCAAATTCATTGTTTCGTAGACAATGAACATCACGTTTGACAGATTTGGCGAAGTTTTTGCACGTTTATTTTCAGCAGGGGTCTTAAACTCAACTTAGACTAGAAGGAAATTTTGAATTAATTCAAAAGGTACTCACGAGTATTATAAAAAATAAAAGTCAATTACGATTGAAGTAAAATTATATATCTTATATATAAATATTATTATATTTTATCGTTTTTGAGGATTCAAGTGATTCATGTTTTTATAATTATATAATAATCTATATATATATAAATGAATGTCTGTCTGTCTGTCTGTCTTTTATGCATTCCTAAACCATTAACCCGATTGCGCTAATACTTACTTGAATATTTACGTAAAACATGTTTTCATGCAAGACTATTATTGTAATACAGAACGGCCAATTAAAAACATTGTGTTTCCATAGAAACGCTGTAAAAAAAATTCACTCACCTGAAGTTATTTCAAGTAGGTATTTTAAGTTGGTACTAATGTAAGGTACTGAATATTTTGAAACAAAATTTGATTTACGAATAAACTATTTCAATAATTGAATTTTCGACGACTTTTTTGTGTTAGTTTTATATCGCATGACAGAACGAATTAAAATAAATATAACGTATAAATTATGTGTGATGTACAATAGAAAGAGTTTATTTTGGAATTCCAATTACTGGTCGGCTTCGGATAGTATTATATCATAATTTTAGAATTAATTTTTATTAAAAAATTCATAAATCAAAAATATTTAGTTTTTAGAACCTTTATTATCGTTGGTATCGGGTGATACAAGTGAATCAAAACATTTCTTAACAAAAATACAAAAGTACAATTCTTGTCACTAGCACTGCCGAACGCAAATCATTCTTCATCGTACAAATGGTCATGTTCAGCAAGTCTCAGAAACGCATCGATCGTACGATGGATTGCAATATCCGATTTTATTTTGGCAAGGAGAAGACGGATACCATTTCAACATCCCGTTGAGAAATCCACAAACAGATGAGGAAACGACTAAGAAAGTCAGTGCCATGAATTACTATTCATATCGATTGATGGATTATGAAAACGCTGAAAATCATATCCTAAAAGGTCGACATTTGTTTCATCAATACATGTACGTGAAAATAGAAACTGAACGACTCCTCTACATTTGATTAAATCCAACCAAGTTGCTTTCCGCAGAGTATATTCATTTACGGGATGCAGTTGTAAATGATGGCTGAAAAACAAAAAAACATTGTGTATCCAAAAGCACTCCAATAAATAAAAATACATACGGGCGCCACTGTCAAATTTAGGTAAGAACAACGTAACCTAAGTTTATTATTTCTAATTGGCTCCGGTCACTCCTCAAGTTCGACTTATCCAATCGGAAGGCGACAGGCTCTCGACGAGGTTCTTCCATAAAAACTCGCGGTTTCTTTTTTTTAGTGGCATTGCAACGCATGCCGGGTACACGCTAGTAAAAATATATAATAGATTATAAAAAAAAAACAGAGTTCTAAAATAATTCAAAAAATAGAATTTGATCCCTCACCCGTAAAACACAATTCGTACCACCAGTAGACGAACGTCATCCCGTGAAGACCACCAATTCATAGTTAATTCCTGTAATAATAAGGATGATGCGCGAATTTTGGGTTGTAGTCTATGACGTTGGCGCATCAACACTCCACATGCAGCGTGGTAAACGTCATAGAATTCCACAGATAAGACTTCAGAATAACTATCACCATTTGTGGGTTTTCTCCTGTATGTGTTTACATAAAAAAAACACGGACACAACACACGTTTCCCGCGTGCAGCATCCAGCCTCACTTATACTTTTTCAACAAACTTCTCGCACTATGGTATTATAAATATCTTTATCTTTAATTTAAGTTACCTACATTCTTTTAACTATATGAATATCTAAAAATGTTTTTTAGCACTGAGATAGTGCTCAAAATTTTCGCAAACTCCAAAATGGTTTGCAGGGCGTTTTGTGAGGCATTGATATCCCTGATCCCTGTCACAGAGGGAGTTCAAAACAAAAGTGAGCCCTCGTAGGCTCGCTTCAGACGACATTCGCAATGTTTTCCAGGAATCATTATGGAAAATGAAATTTCCATCAAACTTCCACACCCATGTATGCATTACGATGCGAGGGCGGGGGTTTTGTATTGTTTCAACTATTGGAACGCCTAAAATCTGAAATATATGACTCTTAGCATAACGTTTTTCCCGTATTTATTTTATTGAAGTGAATATGAACTTATTAACATAAAATATTAAATGATACTTTCATATGTTGCATTAAAATAAACATTTACTTCCATATTTACATATATTAAAATGTGTTCCATGGATTTCAGTTAACACGATTGAGTTGAATAAACTATTTCATGTTTTATTATAATTTTCTAAACCCATTTTAATCCAGTTAAAACACTAAAAAATTACATTTAACGGCAAATAGATGCATCTTTATAATTTTACAATTAATTTTAATTAAAAAATGAATAAATAAAAACTATTTAGTTTTGATTCACATTTTATTGATGCTTTTTTGAAGATGCATCTTTGATAAAATTATTTATTGATATTGTGGCTTTTGGGTTGAGCTGTGTGTGGAGAACTTTCTTCAACCAATATTTTAACCGCCATTGCAGTATTGATAATTTATTTAGTTTTTGAGTTGGTTTATTATGAGTATATATTTTTATGACCGTTATTCATTTATATCTCCATGGCAACTCAATTTTCATTCCAGAGAATCGTAAGTATGTTATAATTATTTATTCTTTAACGGTCAATTTTACTTATATCGTTGTGGTTACTTTGCATTTTTGCCAACATTTTTTACTAAATAAAAAATAAAATATTCTAGAATGATAGTTACTGTCAGATTGATATTTTTAATGGACTATTCCAAACATTGTATAAAGGAAAGGCTTTCACGTTTTTTTCCCAAGGAAAATACATTCATTTTTAGTCTATCTTGTGTACAAAGTAGAATATTATATGGGCATGTGACACGGAGAGATGAGGACCACATGGTGAAGGGAGTTCTCTACATACCCATGCTGAGAAGAAGACCTGGAAGACCACAGGCAACCTGGACTGCAACTGCAGACAAGGATTTGAAAACTCTGGTCTTGACCGAGAATACAGCGCAGAACAGACAGACATGGTGAATTTTCATAAGGAGCGCTGACCCCAGATGATAGGAAATGGCGAGGCTAAAGAAGAATAGTTTATTTCGACGGTCAACTTTTCGATTTTCAAAGCTCTCATTTGCGTACGTTTATTAATTAATAAAGTTTAAAGATCATTCAAAAAATCAAGTCGAAAATTATATAACGTTATTATACCTGTTATTAAATCAGGTATTTTTGAAGAATTTTCAAAGGATTGAATTCCGAAGTTTTTGGCGTGCGGTTTCGACGCTTCGCAGGTTAATTAAAATTTTGGAAATGTCAAAATTTTCAACGTCGCGTCAATTTCAGGTCTTTATTGCAAACTGGGAGGTGAACAGGTTAAGTGCCTTCAGAAAAGACATCTCTGGAGAGCCCATCATAAAGGAATTTAAACGATTTTCCTGAAGAATTTACGTATGAAAAGGGAGAAATTTTAAATTACTGAAAAATTTCGTACTAGAAAATTCAAAGGCTACAAATTGGAAAAGGGTTTTCAGAGGTTTTTTTAATGTATTTAAGAAATTGAACTGCGTATAAATACAAAGAGTAGTAAACCAACTAATATAAATGTACACAATGAATGTAAATACACTCCATGGATTCCAGCGTAAATTTAATTTTACGTATTTCAAATGTATCATTATTAATATAATACAATATTTGATATTTGTTTAAAAATTGATTCAAATATTGACTCTATGAATATTTCAATGAGTGAATTGATTTTCGATATTTTAAAAACTACTTGTTCAAATATAAATATTCATTTTTATTTATTTCTTTCAGAAACATTACAAATACAAATATATTTAATACGATTCTGAAATAAGATTAAAAAATCCCGAAGCTCATGATACAAAAGACTCCACGAAATTACTTTGATAAATAAATTTGTGGAGCTCATGTCGAAACTGGGCTTCTCTCAAGTCGAATATATCAATATTCGAGGCGATATAGTTGAACTGTCTGATCACTCTCCCAAGAGGCATAGTCTCTGGTAGGTTAGTATTACCTCTAGGAAGAACAAACAATCTGCAATAATACACAACGAAGAAGTTGTTTTATGGTGAATTTTTACTTAATATTATAATAATAAGTACAAATTTGCAAGTCACTTTATTCACTTGAGAGTTAGTGCTTTTACTTATGTTTCTACACTTAATATACTTGTCTTAAGAGATGACCAACTTATAATTAATCGTATACTGTATTATAACATCAAATTCTACGATTATTTCGGCTGCTGTTCCTTCGAACACAAATAAATAATCCCTCAAAATACATTATTTATAACGACTAAAAAGAGTCAGTTTGTAAAAATTATTTCTCAACTGCCATTGGTAAGCTAAGGTTAGTAAATTCTTCAATTTATACACAAGCACTAGACGTATTTTTTGCATGTAATATACAACCATTCTGATTAAGCATCTAAGAGCCTTTTGATTTGATAAATATACACTGTGATACAACAGACATTGTTTATTTGAAATATAAATTCATTAGATTCTAACAATTTTTTTTTATGTAAATACAAACCAAGAGAGGGTGATAGTGATGCCGAAGTTTCATCTGTGGATTCTATGATGCTTACCATATCACATATGGTTAAGCGTTGCATGTCGAGTGTTGATATCCGCCTATTTCATAGATTACAGCCTGACATTCACGCATCATTCTTATTATTACAGGAATTTACTTTAAATGGGTGGTCTACATGGGACGACTTTTGTCTAACACCAATTTTTAATTAATAGGCTATGACTGGCATTTTACGAGAAGGAATCAAAAATTACACCAACCGGGAGTATTTTCAAGCTCAGAAATTGATTAAGAATATAGATTTTTCAATTTCCATCGGGTATCGAACCCACGACCTTTGGTTTGCCAAGCAAACGCTTTGACGATTGAGCTATACCCGCCGGCTAGATGACAACAATTTATTGCAACTAGAGTTATATAAGTTTTTGATTAAATTAATGACGTGGATACTCTGCATATAATTGATTGATCGACGGCCTGACAATGGCTGTATCTGATTAAAGAAACACCCAGTCTAGGTTTCTCAAGAATTCCCTAAGTGAAATACAGAATACAGGCTTTGTTGATACCGATTAACGTTTCCATAGCCAAATTAGGATAACTTTATCAATCACAATGTCTTTAGCAGACGCCTTTGAAAATTACTTGAGCTGAAATACTTCTCTTATTAATCACTGGGCTCGGTGCCACGGCGATACGATCGCTTCACACATCAAACTGATATGCCAACATTGTTAATAAGTTTTCAGCCTTGGGCGTAATTTCATGAAAGCTACAAAACGATCAAACAATGGTCTTGATTGATAGATAGTTTGTCTTTGTATATACTCCAGCAACACTTCATCGCATAGAAAAGATAATTGAACCAATAAATTATGTAATATGAAACCCACCACTTTAATAATTTATAGTTTTTCATTACAGGAAAAAAAAATTTTTTTTCTCTTTATTTGAAAAATCTTCTTCGTACTATCAATCCGATGGATTGGTTTGGAGCAACAAAATCTTACATCTCGATCTCTACTCTTCTCTGTCTTCTGCAATCCTCTTTAGCTCAGCATAAGTGCTACAACTCATATCCTCGAACACCTGCTGCAAATACTCTCGTCTAGGGCGCCCTTTGCAGTATCTACCCTCAACCATCCCTTCCACAATGTCGTGAAGAAGACAATCGTGGCGCATGATGTGACCGATCCATCAGGCTCGCCTCTCTGGGATGGTTCTTACCAGGTGCCTATCTTCCTTGATTATGCTGAGAACTTCATTGTTATTGACGTGTAACAATCATGCCAAATTAAATGATATTAGGAACGGACCTAATGTTTTTATTTGTCAGATAATGGTATCAATTTACTATCTTAGTGTCAAACAGTCTGTACGATAATAAGAAAGGCTTGTCAAAAAATCTTACGGCAACTACCTTTGAAATGACACAACAACACAGATAACACTTATTTTACGTGATTGTAGTCTTCTTAATTGTAGAAGTAAGCATAGAAATTTTCGATATTATATGCAAAGAAATTGGGTGAATAACCCATGGTCCGTTATACTTTCCAAAGGAAAATTAATTTTCTATTGTTGTCCCAAGATCTCCGCAATTTTAGTTCCACCGGGATACGTATATGATTTCCAACGACCTCCAAAACGGTTTCAAACTAAAGATTTAAAAAAATTAAAAGACGGCTACTGTTGTATCTGATGCATATATAGAGTAATTTTATTCATTAGAATAGTTCTCAATATCATATGATAAGCCAGAAGACTATTTGCTCGTAAAGAGCGGCATAAATTAACAAACACGCGGTAAGCAACATGCGGTGACCTAACCATGTCTTGGTCGGCGTTCATGTTGTGAAATTTTAGTAATCGTACGATTTTCTATAACCATAGGTTAAAGATGTTCGTATTAAATCATCATGTTCTGGCATAAATGTAAGAAACGAAGAAAATAATATTTTTTTGTTTACATTTTCTATTATTTTGTTACTTTTGTTATAATTGACAGTAGCAAATCAAGCATTGAAAAGTTCATTTCAAGAGAATTTAATTAAATGTTACTTGAATTGGTAAAATTATTAACATTTATTACATTTATTTAATGAAAAGACGTTTATTTTAATATTTCATAAACTTACAACGAAGTTTTCAAAAAAATATTTAAATTTATCGTGAATTAATATTCCGTCCATGCATTTGCATTTATTTAAACACAAAATAAATTTACTGAACATCGATAAACGAGACGGTACGAATAAACAAGCGGCATATTCATTATAATAACTAGCATACACTAAAAACATGAAATATATTGACATAGAGCCTATCATGTATCATCGCTCGGGAAACTATTTTCTTTGTTATTCATGGACACACACACACCGGGTTGTGAGTAATTGTTATGAACCGGCGTTATCAATAACCCCGTTAAGATGTTGGGATAACAAATCAACGATGTTATTAATTTTGACCGTTGGCGTCGTAATCGAGATGGCCTCGGGGCCGAGCTTTAGGGCAGCGGAGCTTTAACGACCGAGTCGATTTCAGCTCTCCGGAAAAGCTCCCCCTTGGAACGTATCTATGACAATAAGGCCACGATAATGCGTCATTAATTATGTGGATACAATAACTTTCTGATGCTGTATACAACAGTGAAGATGATCTGGATTGTTTTGTAGTAAGATATTCATATATGCTGAATAGAAAATAAATGTATGCCTTGTTAAATGCAGCAAATAAAATTAAAGTACGCAGATTAAAAAATATACAAAATAAATTTCAATTACATGAAAATTAAACAGCTTGTTTTTATCAACGAAATATGATAAGTTATTAAATACACACATACTATACATCAAATTCTTTAAACGCGTCAATTCATTCAGAAAAATATCGGCAGAAGCAGGATGCGAACCGCGGACCTTGGAACCAACCTTTGCCCAGGTATTCATATCGCTTAGCCACCTCGGATATTTCTTTGCCTGAGCTGACACGCGTTTGAACTTGTATTTATATCATTGTTATCGTCGTATGATAGATGTCTTTATAGTATATATTCAATGTATGTGTATTTTTATTTTTTATTTTTCAATCAGTCAACATTTATTCACAGTATTTGAATATAATGAAATATCATTTTAGCATTCAAATTGAAACCATTTTCAAACTTAGTTATTTTATCATGTTTGAATGTTTTAAGCTTCACAGAACTAAAACTGTGGCTTTGCACGCAAAGAGGTTCTTTGTTTAATTACTTTCAAATACGTATTTAGTAATATTACAAAGTATACACAATTCTTAAAGTAACTTTGAAGAAATTAAACAAATCAATTGTGTAATAAAATAGTCAAAGTAGATTGGTTACATATAATATAATAATAACATTCAAAAATTCATCGTCAATAGTATCAGTTACAGTAAATAATTCAGGAACCACTTTAAATCTCTATTTAATTACAAATTAATTACAAAATGCCGAACGAAAAAGAATCCGTATTTTCTTTTTAATTACCCATCAAAGTCCTGTGTAATGAGTAAACAAAATTGTAATTGAACCGGGTGATTAATAAATGTTTTATAATAAGTAGAGGGTTAAACAGCTGCTCTTTCTGCATTGTCTAATTAATCCTAAGCAAATTTGTATCAACTGATGTTCCCAGCTGAAGGGTGTTTACTACGACCCCCTGTTATACGTACTAAAAGGGTGTGTTTTCGTTTAACCGTGACCGAAAAACACATCATCCCAAACGACTGAAAAATTTCATACGGGCTTCATTTATCATTCTGTCTTTTGTGTAAGCGGGAAATGTAAATTTATTATTTTTTAATTAAAAAAACAAACAAACATTGTAAAATTTTTACGGCAATAACAACCTTATAATAAAATGTATTCTCGTATATCGTTTTTAAAGTTTAAATGAAAAATAAACGTATTTTTTTTCAACCGCAAAGTGTGGCAGAGTTCATGCCACACTTTAAAAACTTCTTTTAGTTATCAGGAGTCAACACGACTGGACGCTGCATACGAGAAATGTTTGAATAGTTAATATGCAGTACTTCTCTAACTACACTAGTTATATTTTACTGTTGGTTTCTATCAAAAATTTGGCATATATCTTGTATGCTCTGATCAAGCCTTTGGAGATAAGTGCGCGTAGAGAGACAATCAGCCAGAGCAAATATAAGCACCCTGCAGCTGACGGGAGGTAGTCCTAGCACGGACTTTGGCAATCATGCTTTCAGTTACGTGGCACCAATGGCTTGGAACTCGCTGCCGGAAAGCATAAGATAACTTATAGCGGAGACATCTTTCAGAAGCAAACTCAAGACCCACATTTTTACTCAGAGAGGCAAAGAAGTGCTTTTGGAATGACCATTCGGTCATAAAAAAGCGCTATACAAATATTGATATAATAACAATAATGTGATATGTTCGAATATGTTTACGTAAAAATTGAGACCGACGTTTTATGTAAACAGGTGAACACACAATCGGGTAAGTTTACACACATCTATATTATCCGCTACGTATTCGTTAAAATATTGCGTTTCTTTTTTCAAAGAGGGAAGAAATAACTTGTGTTTTTTTACGTTCACCGGTCGATCGCTCCACCTTATCCAGCAAAATTGATGAGGTTCGTCTGCAAAGTTGGTTGCTGGAAGGCTTTGTTCTGTGATAAAATTATACCAAGGGTGCCGTTGTCTGAAAGTTTTTTTTTTCTTTCCTTTGATTTACAAAACGAATGGAAAGTTTTTAGAGGTGGTGAATGTCATACTTATTTATCGATTTGGGAGTAATTTTACGAAACGACAAGTTACTCAACGCCTTTTTTTACAATAAAATGTGGCTATAGCTCAAAGGTCAAAGCGTTTGCTTTACAAGCTAAAGGTCGTGGGTTCGATTCCGACGGAGATTAAAAAAATTATTATTAATCGATTTCTGACCTGAATTTGATCGCTCACCCGTAAAAATACAGTCATAGCCTATTGATCAAAATTTGTGGTAGACGAAAGTCGCCCCGCGAAGACCACGCATTCATAGTAAATTCCTGTAATAATAAGGATGATGCGTGAATCTCGGACTGTATTCTATGACTTTGGCGGATCAACACTCCACATGCAGCGCTTAGCCATGTGCATCATAGTAAGTGTCATAGAATTCCACAGATGAGACTTCAGAATTACTATCACCATCTGTCGGTATTCTCCTGTATGTGTATTCATAAAAAGAACAATAAAAATGATTTTATTTTATTTTATTGTGTTTTCGAACGCAATATAATTATATTGCGTTCGAAAACGTTATAAAGATTAATCAAAGAAAAAAAGTTTAACGAATAACCAGTAAAGTTAGAAAAAGTCTTTCATGTGTGTGTTATTAAACGATACGTAATTTATAATTTTCACTGTAAATTTGATTATCAGACTAAATAAGAACGCTTATGAAGAGAGTATTTTCTTACTTATTTATTGATCTCGAGGTTACTTATTGGGGCTCAGTGGCCTTCCCTTTCTCTCGTCTTGGGGTAATCTCCCGTGAAAAGTTTCTTGGTTCAGGGAAATTTGGCTGATTTATATTTGTTCGAGTTTGGCTTCTGTATAATTAGTGAATTTTTAATTTGCGATGGAAACCTGAATTACGCTTTCGATAAGGCTTATTTTTAAATAATTAAAAGTATTTTAATAATAAAATAAAATAACGAATTAACTGTTTACTCCAAGAGCACATTTTTTTATAAATTTTAAATTCAACATTTTATTTCTTATTTTAACCTATTCCAGAAGTAAACCAGTTACATTTGTATTGCTAGTATATATATATTTATAATCGTGTCGAAAACAACAGGGTCAGATCCTGTCTGCCCAGAAGTGGGTGACGTCGATAGCGTTACTCCCGGCCATCATCGGATCTTCCTGGGTGCAGCTTTTATTCGGGTACAGCGCACACTCCAAAAGGTGTGACAGGGTCTGCTCTATACCGCAGTCACATTCAGTCGGTCCGCTGTAAAACTGCCAGGCTTCCATTTGTGTCCTCGTCTTGCATACTCCGGTCCGAAGTCTGTTAAGGGACCTCCATATATTCCACCCCTGGTCTTGTCCAGGGGCTAGGTCCTCTTTCGGGGAAATCCTAGTATTACCCTCAGTTGCGCTTCTCCGCATGTTCAGCCGCAGGGTGGCCTCAAGAATCACCAGTTCCGTATTGCTAGTGTGTTGTGCCAACTCTTAAGAAATATTTTTTTGTAATTTTAAGCATCAAACATATATCAGACATCAAGTTCTGATTTATGTCTTGGAAACTCCTTTTTGTAAGGGAGTTTGAATTTGAATAAACAGCAGCGAATTGTCACTCTGAAATCACTCGGTAAAGTAATCTATATATCAAAGTATGCTCCAGACACATTTAGTACGTGTATAAGGAATGGATGCAGCTAACAAAACTCTGTAGTGGCCTTTTGCTCCTACTATATAATATGTATGCTGTATATATAATATAAGTTACACCCACCTACTCACTCACATATTGACCTATATAAACGCGGAAACTTCTTTGCCTAATTGAATTGACAATGGTTACCCGACGTAGCCGAAACATATCGTCCCATAAAAAAATAATGTGTAATAATTTATAAAAAAAACCTTTATTTTTATTTTGATATGGGTACAGGAATTTGACTTTATAATATCATAATTCAATATTCAACCTTAAGTTGAAGCATATAGCTGTCAAATAATGTCAGTCACCATTGTTTATAACGTAGACTCTTCACTTCATCATATGAGAATGTTATATCTGACTTTTGAAGCTCCATAAATTGTAACGTTCTTCAAAGCTATCTAGGATGACAATTTTATGGAGAATATGTACCTTGTTGGTCCACCTCCGTCCTAAGATCGTCTATAGGACGGAAGACTGCCATATCTGCATCCTTATCTCATCATTCTCACATAACTTACAGCATTGTGATCTGAATATTCTACGTAGATATATATTCAAATATCGAAAACGATTAAAGCGCTTAATTTTTACCATCATCACCAGTCTGTGTCCGTCTACTGTTGAACGCAGGCCCCCACTCGAGCCTTCATTCTACTCGATTCTCCGTCCTCCACATTCAGAGAATATTTATAATTAAAAAATGATTTTTGATAACTTACCAATCTTTATTGTTTCAGGTAGCGCTGTCAGCTGCCCAGAAAATATTATAAGTACAAGAGGTCTAAGCCACGCGGCCATGGCTGATGCTTCCACTTTTCTAACTCCTCAGAAGTCTGGACCTCTGGTGGTCCGTCTCTGGACCTCTGGTAGACCTCACGAGTCCAGTATAGCGTAGAAATTACGAAGAGACGTCAAGAAATCAGCATGGTGAAGCATTGGAGTCATCGTTAGCGTTTTATCGAGTGGTCAAAATCTGGAATGAAGAAAAAATTTTTTTTTTAATATATGTGTTTTTGTTTTTTTTGCATGTGCTTACTACAAATTGGAAAACATAATTTTTAGACAGCTATCAATATTATCTACCTTGCATGACGTCATTTCAGTATCTATAAGTTCCAACTAGTAAATAATGTACCTTAAAAAGGATACCCCGCGTAGATAAAAAAAGTAAACATTCGCTTTTATTTTCTATGAAATTAATAAAATATCTAAGTACTCGTACAATAGAATAATAGTGAGCTGCAAAGGCTATTTCTTCAAAAACATTTAGAAATAATCATTAAAGATATTATTACATAAATTGAAAAGCATACTCGTGTAGATAATAATAAGTAAATTGTTAAATACCATCGTCTTTTCATTGTAAGCGGTAAGCACTTATCCAATAAGAGGCGACTGAGCTTCAAGTAAGTCAGTCTACTTTCTAATTTCGAAGTAAATAAAAAAAAACGAGTTCTTCTAGGTTCATGTTAAGAAGGATCAATTGGACCTTAACATTGTAAAGGGTCAGCCAAATAACTTTTTTTTTTTTTTTAAAATGGGGCGCAAAACATCGAGTGTAGCTTCGGCTGTGTGGCACGTAGCGCCGTTTTGTTGAAACCAAATGTTGCCAATATCCTCTTCTTCAATTTTTGTGAACGAAAATGGCCCGATAACGATCGCCATTGACTGTAACGGCCACTCCTTGCTCTTTTTCGAAGAAAAATGGCCTGATTTTCAAAGTAATGTCGCAATATTTCCCAGCATTGTTCAAGCGTATACACAACCACATTCGCTTAGCGGAAGGATAAAAATAATTCTCTGTCAAATCAGACATGAGCTAAGTGTTACCATTCACGAAATAAGCACTAGTTGAAAAAAAAAAGTTAGATGGCGGACCCGTTATTATTCATGCCACAGTATGGTTTTCTATGTTAAAATTTATAAATATTGTGAAGCAGCTGTTAAGATGTGATCTAATAGAAAAAAATGTAAAATTGAATTGCCATCCAAACAAGTAAACTAGATTTAAGTATTTTAAAAACATGAGGAATAAACTATCGTAAATACAAAATTGTGGAATTATTTTTATAATGTATTACAATACAAATTATTTATACAAAAAATATATATTTGCAGTTACTGTTCGTGAGAATTCAAAAATATTCTGTGATTTTCAGTGAAGCAGCATATTAATGGTGTGCTCTCGAAATGAATAGCAAAGGAAAGAGAAATTAGATCGATGACTTGCAGTAAGCCACAGTGAAACAAATGATCCTTTGAAAAATTTCAAATAAAGCTGCACAGAGCTGTTTTCAAGGGATATAGATGATTCAAAAAATGGAATGTAGTCTGCGGTAACCAATTGGCCGAATCAATAATACGGGGCTCTGATTAGACTATAATTCTGACTTACAATCTAGTTTGTTGACGTGTAAATTATCAAATCGTGTATTATATGTCGCGATTCGATTGATCAATAAGGTATGCAAATTATAACCATGTTCTATACATTAAAAAGTTTTTGTAACTGTGCAGTCTTGGGCCAATAAACATTAAAGTTCCACAGGACATTACAATTTGTAATAATTTTATTATTAGGAGATTATTTATACAAACTATCGTTAAATCTTGAATCTTTCGAAGATCGTCTAAACATAAAATATTGTATCATTAGTATTAATTATTTGTCAAAGTACTTATTAAAAATAAAGTTTTTGAAGAGAATATAAAAACTAAATTTTAATTAAATTAAGGACCCATTTTAATCATTGTTGATACGTCGTAAATGTTAATCCTTTTTTTAAAGTCATACATAAAAATATAAAACCCTTAATATTATATTAACTACATTGCTTTTTTTGTTTAATTTATTTTTGAATATTTAATCACAAAAAGCTAAGATAAAAAGTTTAATTGTTTTTATATCATAGGCTTTCGTGACGGTAAATCATGGAAAGACACCCCCGGAGCATTCGTTGCCACTCAGACTAAAAGGCCGGATACAGAAGCTCTGTTGTACCTTCGGGGAGTATGTGTAATTAGTTAGAAAGTATAAGGGGATGGGGAAAGTGCCAGGTTATTTGATTCAGAAAGAGAATAGATTGCGAATGAAAAAGTCGTACGAGTATGTTATAACCCTAAGTTCATTGATGTATTTCGTGATAAAGTTTGCTCATTCGGTTGATGGAAAAGTTATAATGAGCGAAGTTCTGTAAATAGTAATTTGATTAAAAGTCATAGTTGAATGCTTACAAGTTAGCGTCAAATTTTTTCAAGTGTATTTTAGAAAAATGTATCAAAAATTATAATAAAGTATCGTAGGTTACATTTTAAATTACCTAAAAGATTATACAACTACACACAGTAGACAAAAACAATTAAATAATATACTAACTGCGCGCGTTATTCTAACGTTATTAATGTAGCTCAACAGCAAAGGACCTTCTAGATTTTAGACTAAGTTTTTCCATAAAATTACAAAAAGTAAACACAAACGACAACGTAGAATAAGTTTCCATATTTCATGCATTTTATTAAATTGGGTTGAAATGTCTTGTGTTTGCCAGTTTAAAGACAGGTGTCATCACAATAAAAGTCACAGCGTTCAAAAAATCTCAGTATTTCATGACCATTAAACGTATTTAGACATATATTAAAATAGCTTACATTTATATATTTCAAGGTGTACTTAATTAAAAAATAAGACTTTCCTCTAACATACTACCGATATAAAGCATTGCAAGCTTCGTGACTTCAAAAATACGTGAAAAAATTAAAAGGATTGATTTTAGTTTACTCAAAGATGATATTCAATGGTGAGTGACAAGACGGGAAAAACGTAAATAAAAATAAATACAGAGGAAAAATCGTATTATTTCTATCAAAGAAATATTTTTTATCATTTTTCATATCCAAATGATATTTGTTCTCTCACTGAAACATTTACATTTTTTTATTTCATCACAGTGCTAGATTACGACTGTAACAACACAAGACACTTGCCTCACGCGCTTTGTTAATAACACAAGAAAAAATACGCAACAAAGATAAATGGGTTTCACTCCGGGATTTCCTGGAAGCTCGTCTGAATGTTTCAGGCCTGAAAGAGTATTAAATATAGAACCTCACGTACACCGATGCTCCGGCTATTACACTGAAGCGGTAATTAAATATCACAAGGAACGGTGAGAGATAAGAAAATGAAGGGTAGTTGGTCTCAATGTACGCAGCAATTTATTGCTTGTCTTAATGTTTTTCCGTTTGTTAACATCGCCATTGTCTAAGCGTGATAATCCTTTATTTTAAGAAAACGTAAATATTCTCGATCCGTTGTTAGAGCTTTTGAATATACCTTGGTCATGGCAGCAGGAGTTTCGAGACCGATAAGCAAGATTTTGGTCTACATTGTTAGGGTAATTATTGTTTCAGTTTATTACTTCCGCAGCGTGTTAAATTTACAGGTACTTTTGCTTTTACTCTTCGGTAGGTTTTTTGTTAGTATATTCAGGGAGTTTCCTGATCTATTATTCTATTAAAACATTATAATTAAATATTTTATATAAAAGTATTAAAAATATTTACAATATTATTTTGCCACAAAGGTCACTTAGAGCGTTAATCCGTGGAAGAAGGTCGCTAACCACTTTGCGAACACTGGTGCGTCTTTTAATTTTATGTGAATTATCTAATAAGACTTACAGATACTTTCAATCAAAAATCAAAGACCATACAGCACTTATTTAACTAGACAAATAATTGATTTGGATTATTTTCGAGAAGCAGATCTAACTTGAGATGAAGCGAGGACTATGGCAGCTATCAGACCCTTTTAGCGGCAGCTTGCGGCAACTACATACTCCAGTAAAGTTATTTCTCAGATGATTTATTTACTATTAATTATTCTTATTTAAGACTTATGATATCAATTATTAAACCGTTCTTTATGTAATGAAAACGATTTTTAAAAATAATTGTTTAATTAAAATACTCTGTATTACGACATTTGTAAGTAAATTCACGATCTACAAGAGAAATTTATTTTTATGGCTTAAAAAAATGAGCGGATTTGTATAAAATAATCTTCACTGAAAACATCTGAAATGAAAACTTTCCAATCAATATCCAATAACACGTAGCGAGAATGCATCAAAAAATTGTAATTTTGATTCCGTGAAATATGACAGCATGATAAAAAGAGAATAGTAATATACAACACTGCACCATTTTGAAAGCATAATAAAACATGGGTTTCTACGGATTGGGTTTCAAATGAATTTCGAAGAAATATGATTTTTGGGCAGTTCCAATAAAATGTGAGGAGACATACAGACGTCAATGTCATCGATAGAAACGATGGCATAATCAAGAAGAAAGATCTGAAGTATGAAGAAGCAACAGTTGTTGTTACAATACACGTTAATTATATTCATAACGAAACCTGGGAGTATTGATCCGGGATTGTCAAAGAGGGTTGAATCAGAGCTTGGGTATATGAATAAATTAACGAGTATGTAGACATTTTCGGTGGTTTAATATGTATATATAAACCTTTGAAGGGACACGTTCGCACAGCATTCTTACCCCGTCATCGAAGGCTGTGCGGGCTGGCGAAGGCTTTAGGGGTGATAATCCTTGCGAAGGAGGGGGATTAATATATTTGGAAAGGTGTAACGCAACCTGCTTAGCGGAATTAAATTGTATTACCGGATTATACAAACACTGCAGCAGTTATTTAGATCAAGTAGAATGTCTCACACATGTATGTTCGTGTTCATTTATCAAAACCCTTGATTAAAGAAGCTATCGGCTTATTGTAACCTGAGGTAACTACTATATTAATTGCTTTCATGTATCATCTGGTAGATTTATTTTCTTAATAACACACGGTTTCCTTAAATTTTTATATGTACAGCCAATACAACAAGTTTATTCACGCATTTATCTATTTTTGCGCAGATTCATTATGAATGTGTGGTGTTCACAAGACGATGACTTTTATCAACCATCAATTTCAACTATCAAGCTTTTTTTTATGTAAGCACATTCGGAAGAATACTGATACTGATAGTGGTTCTGAAGTCTCATCAGTGGAATTCTATGATGCTTTTGGCTAAGCGCTGCATGTGGAGTGATGATCCGCCAACGTCATAGACTACAGCCCGAGATTCACGCATCATCCTTATTATTACCGGAATTTACTATGAATGGGTCGTCTTCACAGGACGACCTTCGTCTAACACCAATTTTAATTAATAAGCTATGACTGGCATTTGATCAAATTCACACCAACCGGGGTATTTTAAAACTCAGAAATCGATTATTTTTTTATTTTTTTTAATCTCCGTCGGGGATCGAAACCACGACTTTTGGCTTGCAAAGCGAACGCTTTGACCATTGAACTATACCCGCTGGCTTAATATGATTAGTCTTTTGTGGTGTGGAATCAAATTCAGGTATTCAAAGAGCTTAGAAGTTAATTCAAAATATTTTTAAGCTTTATCTCCGTCGGGAATCAAACCATCGACTTTCGGTATGGCAAATACTTTACAACTACACCATACCCTCCGGCACATCAGTTTCATATTATGTTAGTGTGTAATTGCTTTTGTATGGTATTGGGGTTATGATAGTTTGACTTTGTGCGGAATAGCGTGTTGAATGGATTTGGCAGTCTTTCGTACTACAGTCAGTCAATAAAATGAAGGTAATTCTGACTGCAACATATTCAAATTACTTTATTTTTAAGTATGTAATTACATTTGAATGATTGTTAAATTACAAACTTTAAAAAATTATTTTGTTCGTGTTTTTTAGTAACGCTTAGGTATTGTACTATTTTTGAAAAAAAAACACATTTCAGTTTGCCTTTTTTTCTCAATACTCCACTCAGCAAAATATATCCTCAAGAATGGAAAAAAATGACTCTGCTGCGAGAGCTTTTCTCGGTACGTCTGTAGAGGCTCTCAGGAAAGTTGGGGTTCGCTGAGGGCACTCGGGCCTTCCTTGGCCACGATGGTGCTTCTTGTATACAATAATAAAAGCCTTTGTGAAACAACTGTCTGAAAATGTTCATTTATCACGGCACGCTAATAGTACTCGTAGCCCCAAGACCTTTTTCACGAAATAAAATTATAAATTTTACAAAAAAGAATATAATCTTAAAGAATAGCTCCTTAACGTGTGATCTTTAGTCAACGGAACAGATACTTTCAATCATTTCGCAAACCACCTTAACTACTGCTTTAATATACACTTTCATATGTGGAATAAATAGACACCAAAACATTTGGCGTAAATCAGTTCCAGCAGGATCAATTAAGAGCGTATATTATTACCGATGTTTGTTTTGGTTTTATGTTTTATTTCTTTGGAAAATTTAAGAAAACGGATTTTTAAACTGACGTTCTTTAGGCTAGAACTATTTGATTTCAAGGAAACAGCATAAACCTATCATTGAAACGCAGTAACCAACAGGAAGTAACTAATCAATTTTTTTGTCTACCTTTAATGTTTTAATACTTAACTTCGTTAATCTAACACTATGCTGTTATGACTAACTAAAATACGGTTCTCCCAAATTAATTATGCTAGGACATATATATTGATGAAAGCCTGATAAACACTTTCTTAGTATATATAGGAATGTCGACTTAGGACAAACAGTTTTCCCACATACTTTGACTACAACACATTAATCCCACATTCAGTGTCTAATCGATCTGTTTAAGCGTAATAAAATCTATTGGAGGGCCAAAAAAGTTAGTCAATGCTCCTCTGTGCACGTTGATGTATGTACTCTTATATTAAAAAAACGATTGTTAATAACGCACACGCTTGCTAAAAGCAAGCTCTCAAAAACTGCATTTTAAGGTTATCGCTTAAATTGACGATCATTTTTTTTTACATATTTATAGTCGACCTCTCACATGCAGAAGTAAATGCAATAATAACCTACACTTAATCATTGAAAACCGCATAAAATTACATAAATATTTACTTATGTTAATTTTGCAAGAAATTCAATGTTAATTTTATTTATTTTGATTTTTTCGATCGATATTTCTTGGTGTAATTCCATAATATCAGATATAAAAGAAAATAATCTTTAGAATTTATTTCACATATATTTTTTTTTGACAGCATGTTTCAGCCAGGTCAGATGGCCATTTTCTTGTTCAATTTTATTGTATAGTTGTTTTCTAAATTACGACATCCCAATGAATAATGGCACTAAATATTTGGATAATAATATTTAGAAAAGCGATGACCGAGTAGTTTCTCAAAGTTCTGATTATCTGCCGAGTCTTTACTTCCGTAATTCTGCGAGTCCTTCGTCTTGGTCGGGCTGTTTCCGTTTTATGACAATAGCAGTTACGTCATTCACTATCTCACTTTATGTGTCATCACAGACTGATATCCATCATATGTTTCAGAGCTTGCGGTTTCAGAAGATCATAAAAGGATGCTTGACAGACTGACTAATACTTTATTTTATGATGAAAGAAGTACTTTTCGTTGATTAGTATGGGAAACTGTTTTATTTAATATATTAAGAAGCAAATACTTCTACTACCAATAAATATAATGCTTTTTTTTTTAAATAGCTTAAGTTCAGCCCTCAAATAAAATAATTGACTTGTAACCGTCAGAGTTACGAACCAAGAGAAAATAATACAAAATATTTTTTACAAGTAAATTTAAAAAGCAAAATAATTAATTATACCATCCTCAAATTATACATCATATTACAATAAATATATGATCAAATTATTTGCCTGTCATCTTGAAAACATTAAATAAGTAATCACTTAAAATGCTTGAAGTTTGTTATCTGTAGTATAATATAATTAGGTTGTAAGGTATTATTTATTTTCATTCTTTTGCCATATCTGTTCCTAATATGAAACAAATAGTCACCACAAATTGCCACCACTTAGTTCTTTCAACTGCACATATTTGCACCTGACGGTCCACTTGAGAACATAAATGGTTCCCGACAATCTCCTCAGCAAAATTCCAAATGCTTGATGAAAGGTTACCTGTAGTTTCCGAGGTGTATTTTTGGATGATTTTTTTATTAATTTTTTTTATGTAAATCGGGTAAAGCTTGAAATTCTCTAGGCCTGAACTATTGTCCGAATTGGTGGCTCAACTAAAGCGCATAATTAATTTTTCATAAAAAAAACATAAATATTATAATATTATTCAAATTTATTATTTTCAGTATTAAAATTTATATGAATGTGTGTTTACATTTTAGCACTTATTTAATAGCTTTTAACCCAACGCCTAGCAAATACGAATGTTAAGAATTGGGTCATATTTGTAGGGTATTTGACGTTTAGCTTTTCAAGTTCGTAATTCTGTGATATGAAAATGATGGAAATATGTCAAATTCTTTGGCGCATATGACGGAGTATGACAGTAAATCACACATCACTGATAAATCAATACATAGATTGACTGCGCCATATATTTTCATCATGTTTTTTCATAAATTTTCCTAGAATACTGCATTTCAGTTTTTATTTCAAACTTCAATCAAACTACGAATAGCTTGCATGGTTTCAATTCAATTTCAAAGTAAAATAAATAAATATTTTTTATCATTACTTCATTTCAACTTTTGATTGTCGATTTATTTTACCTTTGAATACCATGATATAACTAAAAATTAAATTATAAAATCGTGATAAATATGTGATAATAATAATATAAGTTGAATATTTTGTAATATAAAATTAAAACAAGTTAATACAATAATTTACAATAAAAATACTCAATAACATCAAAAAATTATCAAAAATCAAAGTAATAAAAAGAATAACAATAAACAAAAAATTGCGGCGACTAAAAAATCCTATATATTAGCATAAAATATTTTGTCATGAATTGCATCTCACAAATTAGTAAATATATGAGAATCAATAGATGAATAAAATTAAATAAATTATTGATGAATGTCGAAATTCCATAAATGAATATAATATTTTTGTATAAACACGTACCGACGAAGGCATCATTAATTTAATTACGTATTTTTATACATTCATCTCATAAAATAAAACAATAACAAAGAGATTTTGATTAAAAAAAATAATAGTTAATAAATAAAAGTTCGTCTTTTATTTATAGAATATTTTTTAATATCATTAAAAAAAACATAAAATTTGATACAAATACTTTATGTAAATAGTATAGTATCTTTAGTTGTAAAAAACTACATGTATGATTTAATTATTAATTGAAATAATAATACTAGATGTTTATAAACTATAAGTGTATAATGTTAAATATAGTATAAGGTTTTTCCAATTATTATAATGAGATCATAATGACCGTGTTCCTTGTGAATAATATTTAATAAACTAGGTTAAGGTGACATTCCAAATAGCTTAGTTTGACGAAAGCGATCAGAGAAGTGGAATTCAGGTGGGATGACGTATACAGGATACCAAACACTAGATACGACAAATTAATATTCATTTGAACTAATTTATTTTTATAGTTAAATAAGATGAATCTTAATTTAGTTAATTATTTGGATTTTAAGCTCACCAACTTACTACAATTAAATATACCTCTTTCATATAACGATAATAATAGGTGTACCGGAGAATAATATCAGTTTTTTTGGGTGGTTTTGAGTGGTCAGTTGTGCTTCGGCAGTCGAATTTTTACAACGCGTTCTGTGTTGTTTCTCTTACTACGTATACCTGGAGTGTACTAGGTCTTTTAAACAAAAAAATTACAATTCTATATACAATGGAGAGCTTTGTACCGAATGAGGAATTTATTCGAAATATTATGCTTTACCATTTCATGAAGAAAGAAAGTGCAAGACGTGCTACAAATTTGTGATTTACTGGGAGATATTTTGAATGTTCGTAAATGCCATTGGTTGCTTAAATTTTTTTAATCTGGTTATTTTTTATGTTAAATTAATATTTATAATATATATATATATATATATATATAATTGATAATAATACATTTTGTGCATTATATATATATAAATATAATTTTGTAATATATATAAATATGTATAATTATATTTTTATAAATACATCTTATACACATTAAATGCACCATTTTTTTTTTAAAAAACGACATTTTTTTCCGGTACACTTAATATATAACTCACTTACTTATTACTATTTTTTGAGTCAAGAGTGTCTTTATTGAGTCACCAAAAGCTGAGTCTCTAAATTGAAGTAATTTAAAATTAATTTAAAATATAATTACTGTAAATATGCATGTGTAATCAATTTGTTAAGAAAAATTATAGACCTTGAATTATCTATCAAGTATTAGAATATAGAAATATATTCTAAACAATCTAAAAACTATTTATTGTGAAAATTAATTTAAGGTTTAATTTAGACATAAAAATATTATGCGTTGTGAGCAATAGCTATGTTCGTGAATAATCAGATACTTTATTCTATATAGTGACGAATTGTCCATATGGAGTACAACGATTTGATACAAATATTATCTTAGAATGGGCAATAAGAATCAATAGATGGAGTAGTCTAAAGCAATGAGTTGTCACATAAAAGAAGATGAATCCATCTGTATAATTTGAAAGTTCAAATTAATAAACCTAGTTAAACAAAAACATTATTATAAAGAACATTTAAATTTTAAAATTCTTAAAATATATATTGTCTAAATATTTCAATCCAAATTAAATAATGAAATATTGTTCATTTAATTGTGAAAAATTAGGCTTTCTTTTA
This sequence comes from Glossosoma conforme, assembly GCA_022606575.1. NCBI lineage: Eukaryota > Metazoa > Arthropoda > Insecta > Trichoptera > Glossosomatidae > Glossosoma > Glossosoma conforme. The sequence continues at coordinate 45,423 of JAGTXR010000014.1, read as the reverse complement.
TTTAGTACTGGTCAGGTTTTATAAGATATTGAAAGAGACCTCTACTCTCCTTCTCTTGGGCCTTATGAAGCTTCGAGAAAATAATAGGGATGACTGAAATAGCTTCGTTGACGAAATTAATTATTTGCTTCCGTATAAACAATTTGAAGAAAATACTAGGATCACAGAATGGACGAATAATGATAAATATTCTTATGTAAAGATAATATTGCGAATACACCGAATGGGAAACCTTACATCCTCGAGTACGTGAAAACAGTTCCTAAATGTGGTGCTCATCAAGACAAATGTAAGAAAATTCATATATTTAATATTTGAAATATATTTCAAATTTAATGGTAGAAATGTTATATTATTTTAAAAAATTAGGTCTTTATTTGATGAATTATTCAATTCACCGCTGCTAACGATATTTTTTTTTCTTTTTAAATTGCGTCTTTAAGAGAGATGCTTCCCTTTCAGAAGTGTGATATAAAAAAATAACGCGTAATAAGGTTTAAAAAAATACTCAAATATAATCAATGATATAAGAACTGGATTTAATTTAAAAACTTTCAAAATATGTGAAATATTTATTTTCTTACTATTAGCACAAAAATATACTCGTACAACGCAAACTTAACGTATAAAGGATTTACGAGTTTTTTAAATTTATTTTAGAAGCTTTTCATCATCATCATCATCATCATCAGCCTGTGTCCGTCCACTGTTGAACGTAGGCCTCCCGCATGAGTCTCCATCCTCTTCGATCCTCCGCCTTCCGCATCCAGGTCACTCCCGCTTTTCTTCTTATATCGTAAGTCCATCTTGTAGGGGGTCGGCCAATGCTTCGTTTGCCAGTTCTTGGGCGCCATTCCAATACTTTTCTTCCCCATCCACCGTCGTCTCTTCGACAGATATGACCTGCCCATTACCACTTGAGTGTGCCTATTCGTTGGGTAGCATCCACTACTTGAGTTCTTCTGCGTATTTCCTCGTTTCGGATTCTATCTTTTAGCGACACTCCGAGCATGGATCTCTCCATAGCACGCTGGGTGACTTTTATTTTATGGGTAAGACTTGCTGTCAGATTCCACGTCTCTGCGCCATAAGTTAATACAGGGAGGACGCATTGGTTAAACGCCTTAGTTTTAAGGCATTGCGGAATTTTATAGAAACTTTTACTTATATTCAAATAAATTATATAAAACTACTGCTGATTGAAAGCTTAAAAATGAATGTAAAAAACAATTAGGATTTTCATCAAAAAATGTAGTAAAAAGTGTCTCATTCATTTTAATGTGAAATTAAAAAAAAGCGTGTATAATATAACATGAAATTGATGGTACCTTTCCAAAAAATTGTTTAATTTGATTAGTTTAGTTTAAAAAATCACGTCTCACCTGAGAAATTCATTTGTAATTAAAAATATTTCTCAAGAGATAATTACCATTACAGTATTTAATTTACTCTCTAGAATTTCTCGTCCACTCAAGAAATCTCACGATTAACACGTTTTCAAAGAAGCAATTTTCTTTGCATCAAAAGATTATTTCCTTTCGTTTTAAGATATTTTCATGAAAATTTGTATGCGGGTTCGATACTTATATCATTTGATCGATGGAGGCCAAGCACAATGTTGAGATTTCTCGTATTTGATTTCGACCGAAAAAATAAAACAGACTTCAAAACGCGGGTATGCATAAGTGAACGGATTTTCAATTCGAATTCAAGGAGGTATTTATACAGTACGGTATGGTCTTCTTCTCATTCGAGAACAGAGAAAGAGAAGATGGGTACATTCGAAACGATGCCATTTGATAAAAGCTTTCCAGATGGGAATGATAGGAAAAACAAAAACGATAACGAAATTTCCTTACGAGCTGAAAGGGTTTAACTGAATATTCAAGGAGCTTCGAAGAGTCCGTATCAGATTTTGAGAAAATACTTTAGAAATATTATTCATTGTCATTGAGGCTTACGCTGTATGCTGAAATTTTAAGACGCGTGATTATATTCTGAATAATTGTATTTGATCAATTGGTTAAGAAAAGACTTTTAATTATGTTTTACCTTTTACCGTTATTTGCATAGTAGATTGACGTACTTTATTCAAATACCCTGTTTTTCAGTTTTGTGTAAATTTATCATGGTTTATTGGCTTTTTAATACTTGTAGGATCGCATAGCCTGAAAAAACACTATAATTAAAAAAAAAATGTTTAAGCAGCTTTAAAATTCCATGCTTATTTTTATTAAATTAAAACCAAGACCTGCATCCATACAGAGTGATTGGGATAATGCAAGAATTGTTAAAGCGGCATTTTGTATTAATCGATTATATTAGTTCCAGATATTATGCATTGAGAGAAGCTCTGAAATTTTCAAGGCAGGCGAATGGGTTTATATATAAGCCACTCCTCTTAAGTGTTCTGTACGCCAGGATATTTTAAGCTAGCGATCTTCTAAAATCTAAATGAACGGACTCCGATCATGATTACTCGATCTGCATATCTATATACATACACTGTTGCATAGAAACTGAATCTTCAAAAGATGAATGAGAACAAATGCGTGCGCGTATTATTTGATATTGACAATAAAGCACTTTATAACCTAAAATATCGATAACGACCGTATGAAAAAAATATATCAATACCACCATTGTGATGCCTTTTTCGATAAAAGTGAATAAAAATCAAGAACCCTTTTTCCTGACTTTTCCCTACCTTCCGTCATTCCTGACACAGTCCCTGGGTACATGAGCTCGAGCCACCGCACGTGAGTTATACGGAAAAGAGAATATAATGTATTCCATCGCAGTATCTTTCGATAAGATACTTTTGTTCCTGATATTTATTACAAAACTTCTAAAACAATGTTCAACAAACTCCATCCATGCTAAGAGTGTATTTTCGATGGGGAATTACAAAGCTTTCATTGCTTTAAAATAAACTTGTTTTCTTTCAGGAAATAGGTTTATTTATTATAAAATGTTTTATCGGTGCATCGTTTTAAATTATTGTATAAAAGCAACCTTTATAAAGGTAAATGATTTACAAAAAATGATTACGTGTTTGATAATATGTCACCAAATGAAATATAAATGTTTAGTTTTATCAATTTATAAATGTTAGTTACATACATAAAAAAAAACAAAAGTTCTTAAAACCTTGTATTTTGGATGGCTTAAGTTTATTTGGAGGTCTCACGTATTAAATAATTATTTAATATTGTGTTATATAAAATAGTTAAACGGTATAAAATATGAAAATTTTACCTTGTTTTAACATGCACCTCATTGAGCAAAAAAAAATACAAATGGCGTGATTTTGAGCACTCTGTCGCGCTTTCTTGGATAAGATCTTTCTAATGTCCTTCTAGGGGTCTACTTCTTCGTGTCAGTGATGTCAAATTATTGTTGCCCAGTATCTGGCAACTCTGATAGCCCGTGTGTTGCCCAGCATTAGGTCCTGAGATGTGCAGCTTGTTGGGCACATGTAGCATGATCCTAGTTGTGAGGTGGTATGTAGGTCTACACAGTCGCACAATAGTGACATTCCCTGCCGATGCATTTCCCACTGCTCGAGGTTGTCGTTTGTTCTACCTACTCTGGTTTAATCTGTTCAGAGATGATCAGATTCACCAGTCAAGGTTTTTGCCAGTTAAGATGCCTACTTTTGGAGTAATGAAATCCTCTAATGCGACTAGTAGCCAGAGCTGGAATCTCTTATTTTCAGGGCCGGATATGAGAGGTTTTGTGGATCTCAGAAAACTGCTTCGCGACTTCAGTCTGTTGTTGGGGGTATCTGATTCTACAAGCAGTGAGACGGTTAGTTTATTGCCTTACGCATTTCTTCGGCGCATATGACTTTGGGTCTTATGTTTGGTGGTGCGATACCAGCCAAGGGGTATAGTTTTGAAATTGGTGTTGGTTTGAGACAGCCTGTGACGATTCTACATGCATCATCCTTCTAGGGGTAAGATGCCCATTAAAATTTTATCAGCTGCTATGCTCACCACTCTTTATTACACATTCTTTCATCTTCATTTCTTCAATACCATCATTTAAATCTTCCGCATCGCACTGGCATCTTAAATTCCGCATACAATAATTTATTTAAATTTATGTTTTGGAATAAAAGAATTACTAACTGTCATATAAGTGTACAAGGTAAATATGCTTGAATTGAAAAAAAAAATGCTATTAAAACGTATGCTATCAAAATTCTAATAATGATAAACTTCCGGAGCGTTCATAAAACAATGAGCTTTACAGATTGATATGATTCAGGAGGATAGCTGAAAATGTGCTTTGATTGATGATCTGTTCAGTCGGCGAGGCGCGCGCTAAGCCGTTAAATTCACTCATCCAAAAACGACCAAATCCAGAGACTATCCTTTAATACTAGAGTGTGATGATGTATCACTCGATGGAACCTCGTCACATATCACGTTTGGCTATCAAACTTTTTAACAAAATACATATAATGCAAATAGTATAAAAAAACAATTAACAAACGTTTATACCAGGTATACTGATACCAATGTATAAGTCGGCTTTTAAAGTAAAGAGATTTAAAGAAACGGCAGTATCCGAAACATTTTCATAATTAGTTAATCAGTTTTTTAAAGCGATCGGATGATTAGTTCAGCATTCCCGAGGCATGTACCATTTCGTCATAAGAAACGGTGCAACCTAACCAACGATACGTGGCAGGAAACAAGTAACCCATTCATGTTTTAGCCCGCGTACAACTTCGGCAGTATTTTCGTTCGTATTCGAAAGTCTAAAATCATTACTTAGAATTTAATACACACGTGTCGGTATTTTAAGAAGTTTTTTTTTTTTTAAGATTTTAATGTTATCCCCAATAATAAAAATATAAGCCATGAATTTCTTTGGGTCAGTCGTTCTTTAACTTATTTTACTTTATTTTATGTGAAAATTCATTTATTTAAAAAAATATATTAATACGAGTATAAGTTCTTAAAATGTGATAAAATGAAAGAAATATATACGAGTAACTGTCTTTGTAGTTCCGGCATGTGCTATTGCCCAGGGATTAAATGATAATAATATGAAATAGTTGATACTGCTAAATAATTCCAGGTATCAAGCTGGAAAAACCCATACACCATGGACAAACCGTCGTCTACGCTGAAGATAAAATATAGAATTAGAAGGATTTTTTTTAAATTTAACACAGAAATATAATACTATATAATGGCTTTATATAATTGACATTAAGATAACACATACCCCTTGATTTTATACGCCCTTTCTTCAATGGTTTTACCCGCACACATATATAATCTGTAAATGTGTGTGTACTAACGTAGAAAATAATCCTTATACATACCTTTATAAGCCACTGCCAGTTTCTAATTTAATCATTATTGAAGATGGTCTCCAGGGAGGAAACATGTAATCGTTAAAAATAAATGTGAATCAAAACATAATATTTTTATTTTGTTTATTTTTTAATGAAAATTATTTCATATTTTTTTCAATGTTTTGAGCATTCACTTTGAGATACATAATAAATTATAAATATTTAGAAAACTTTTGTTACGTGATCCATGCGAAAACAAGGTAAATAAATAAATAAATATTTATAAAATTATTTCAAATTATAATTATGCAGTTTCACCAAGTCAGCTTATAACCTTAATGTTATTAAAAATTAAGAGTTGTTATTATTCCACAAACTGTAATAATAATAGTAGAAGATTCCGGTAGATCAAACAATACACAAGTAAAGCACCGATGTTCCGAATACTATTCTGTACATTTTAGTATATATTGGGTAATGTGACGGTCATTCAACGAGCGGCATATTATTAATAACACTGTGTACACTAGTCATATCATTAGCAAACAAGACATAAATTAATATGCAATCAATATTAATTATTCAAATGTTCTGTCTATTCATATTGCTAAGCGTGTTATTAAATCATTTATTCGTAAGCATGAGACGAGATTTAAAAAACAAAAACAAAATCTGAGCGCTAAAATACCCCCGGTTGATGTGAATTTGATCCCACACTTAAAATGCCAGTCAAAGCCTTTAATTAAAATTGGTGGTAGACGAAAGTCGTCCCGTGAACACCACTTATTAATAGTTAATTCCTGAAATAATAAGGATGATGCGTGAATCTCAGGCTGTGGTCTATGACGTTGGCGGATCAACACTCCACATGCAGCGTTTAGCCATATGCACCATGGTTAGCGTCATAGAATTCCACAGATGATACTTCAGAATTACTTTCACCATCTGTCAGTATTCTCCTGTATGTTTTTACATAAAAAAAACTATATTACATATATTTCATAAAAAAATTCAATAACGTACTGCCAACAATGATTTAGAACGATATTAAGCTAGTAAAAAAATCTAATGAAAAATATGTTACAACTTGAGGTTATGAATAACCATAATCTATAGAGAATGTACTAGGTGGAGTTTTGAGACGCAGATCTGACTTAACAAAGATAACTATCAGATGAAATAACTTTAAGAAAAAGTAATAATGAACTTAAGCTCCATATGTACATGGGATATGAAAGAAAAATAAAATTTTGTTTAAGGAAGACGATTAATAAAGTGATTATAAATCAGAATAAACGTAATTATAAGACGAAATTGTAAAAAAATATTTATAAGAGTTTTTACAACCTCATTTATAATTGATGACGTATGAGATTTGAAAACTAATTATTTTTCGCACATATAAATAAATAATTTGTATAATCATGTTCTTTGATGGTTTACCAGTCCTGTCTGGGTAGGCAGGGATTATTGTTTGATTAATACGGCAGTCCTCGAAGGAGGAAATTCGTTTTCCTTTATCTTGTAACCATTATATAACTCATATTGTACTGACATCATGTAGGTTGTGTAGATATAAGGCTAACGGTCCATGCCTACAAGTCACGTTGCCTCTTGATAAATTGTTGCCAAGAGGAAAATTTATTAATTCTAGGAACACAGGCCGAGTATGCGGGCTAATACAATTTAGAAGTGATTGCTCATTAGCATACTTTTGCTAGGACACTCTAAACTAGTTGACTTTTAATTATAACTAAAAGGCTATTCGTTATATATTTAAATAAATTAAAAATAATTTAAGCATTCAAAGTTTATTTCAATATGGCAGAATTTAATAAATGGGATTAATGTTGAAATTACGAGTACTTAAAAGTTTTTTTTTTTTGATAACTATCACAAGCGAAACAAATGACAGATTGTTTGACTTTAACATATTAATATATACACTTCTGTGGATCGCCACTAGATGAATTTCAGCGTTGGTTGTCACTGACCACGAGCGCTCAGTGGTCAGTCTGTGTCTGCTCGGGGCATCAACAATACGGTATTGTCTGCCTCGAGCAGACCGAAATTTTGTCAATATGGTTATTAGATTATTGTCAATGTGCTTCTAAAAAAAGGTTTGTGTTTCTCATTTGCTCGTTATTCCTCCACCACGCGTTTTGATAACGATGCCGACGACGTGAAGTCGCTTTTTTTAAGTTAACGATATTAATACAAAAAACATTACCACTGCTGTCATGCTAAATAATGAAACTACAAACAAATTTAATACCACTGCTCTAAATAAATAAATAAGATAATTATGTTTGTATAGTTTATAAGGTGTTATCTATCATTGAATGTTGATACTGTAGTTTTTTTTAAAAGCAAATTTAGATTTGAATAACATTGAGTAAATATTTAAAATGTTTTATTTTTTATCAAGGTCTTATGTAAATTAAACATTTATTAAGGATATAAAAGTGTCGAGATTGAAGTACAAAAAACTGCTTTTATATGTTCAATAATAATAACACCTTCTTTTTGTGATAAAACAATTGAAATAACAATATAAGCACAACATTAATTTGAAATCATATTTTTATATAGTTCTGTAAATATATTATATATTTGTATTAAAGTTTTAGGTCTTAAAAATGTGCAGTAAATTAGTATGGGTATAACCAATATTACACAGGGATTACAAGACCTAAAAAAACTATCTCTCTATTAGCTTTGTAAATTTTATCTTCTCAAATTACCAAAGAACTGAGGACTTTCATGAGAAGATAGTTTTATGATTGGTAGCCAAATATTTTAGCACACCAGCATTAATTTTAACATTTCATCCATTTACTTTACCTTAATACGTGGACTCTCAAAGTAATGATAGTAAAATTACTTTATAATTACTTAATAATAGTGAGGGATTTTATTGTGTAAAATATTTGAATGTGAAAACCCATACTCAATTGATATCAATTTATTTTATTTTCAACGATAAACAACTTCTTCTTCTATATGAACGACAAATCTGACCTATCCTTGAATACAGCATTCACCTTTAGATTGGAGCCCCAAAATGCCTTCTAAACTTAATTGACTCACTTCAAAGAAGAGCAATTCGTTTGATTAACAATGACACTCGTACGTTTTAACCTCTAATTAATGGAACACAGGCGTAAGATTGATTCACATAGTCTTTTCTACTGTTATTACCACGGACGTTGCTCTTCGGAACTTAAATAACTAATTCCTCCTGCACCTACCCACAACCGACAAACTCGTCTTACACTTGCCGAAGATCCATACACGTTCAATGTGTGTCGATCAAGAACTGGCAGTTTCCAAAGTTCCTTCCTTAATGCCACTGGTAATCTTTGGAATACTCTTCCAGCATCTGTGTTTCCTCCTTCCTACAATCTGGATCTCTTTAAGAAACAGATAAATATACACTTCACAAAAATACAATCTTCTCGACCCATACACAAACATGAACACAACACACGTTTCCCGAATGCAGTGTCCAGCCTCCCTGTCTGAGCGTCATAGAGTGCACGGGTCTTGACCTGCTGTGCTTCCTGCATGCGATTACACAAAAAAAATGTTATGCATAAATGGTTTTACTTGATTCATTTTACAAGGCAAATACTCGCTTGTATGGGACATTCAAATGAGTTTTTTTTATTTTTTATTTAAACGCATGCAGGAGAGCACAACCGGTCAAGACCAGTGCACTCTATGACGCTCAGCCAGGGAGGCTGGACGCTGCATGCGGGAAACGTGTGTTGTGTTCGTGTTTGTGTGTGGGTTGGGGAGATTGTAAGTGTATATTTATCTGTTTCTTGAAGAGATCCAGATTGTAGGAAGGAGGAAACACAGACGCTGGAAGAGCATTCCATAGCTTACCGGTGGCATTAAGGAAGGAACTTTGGAAGCTGCCAGTTCTTGGTCGACATATATTAACCGTGTATGGATGTTCGGCAAGTGTAAGACGAGTTTGTCGGCTGTGAGTGGGTGCAGGAGGAATTAGTTTTTCAAAAGTTATTTAAGCCTGGAGGAATATTTCTTCTTACTTCGAAACTACGTAACAACTCGTCGTAATTTCGTCAGTAACGGTTAACACATGGTTTATCAATCTTCTCGTGCTAACACGCTACAGTATTTGAGTATTAAAAGAAATTTATTTGATACTACATTATTTTTCACGATATGATTATTTTAATGAAACAATCATCAATATATTCAATCAATTAAAAAAAAAACGTGACGTTCTTTATAAATTGTGCTGTAAATACGAAATACATTGTGACTATTTAGTATAAATATGTACCTTAATTGCGTTTGGTCCCAAAAAATATGCCCCATTTTCCCCATAAACCGATTCCCTTTTTTTCTTAAAAGATCAAACAAACTTCAGTAAAATAAGTTTTGCCCACGTTTTCTGCGGCCTGTTCCGGCAGGCCCGGCCTGATGGCACAAAGAAAATTCATGACGCTTAACCTTTTAACGGTTAAACTTTTACTACGCACCCGCACGCAAGTGATAAAAGATTTAATACATTTTTTAAACGTACTATGTATTTCCACGTGTGTAAAACCTTGGACCACTCTTACGATAAGATCACAAAAACGTTAACGTTTGAAATTTGGTGATAAATAAATAATAATAATAAATCGCAAACGTATATATTCAATCATATTTTTATATATATTCAGTAAATATTAAATATTAAATATAATTTAATAAACAATATATATTCAATTATATATTTTATTTTCATGTAAGAATATAGAAGAGAATACCGAGAGATGGTGATAGTAATTCTGAAGTCTCGTCTGTGGAATTCTATGACGCTTACTATCCTGCATATGGCTAAGCGCTGCATGAAGAGTGTTGATCCGCCAACGTCATAGATTAAAGCCCGAGATTTAAGCATCATCCTTAACTATTACATAAATTTACTATGAAGGGGTGGTCTTTATGGGACAACTTTTGTCAACCACCAATTTTGATAAATATGCTATCACTGGCTTTTTACGGGTGAGGGATCAAATTTACAGAACCGGGGGTATTTAAGAGCTTAGAAATCGATTAAATTTTTTTTTTGCTCTCCGTCGGGGATCAAACCCACGACTTTTGGCTTGCAAAGCAGATTCTTTGACCATTGAGCTATACCCGCCGGCAAATGTATTATACATGCATTAATACATAAAAAGACATGAAAAATTTTTTTTTTATTGATTCCTTTTTTAACTTTTTGAAACTCTGCTTCTCGTTTGATTATAAAACGCTTAATATATCGTGGATACTATAACTGCTTATAACACAAGACCCAGATCCTGTATAATTATTTAGTTTTTATGTCGAGATTCTATTGCATAAAATACCTATTATAAGACAAAAATAGTAGCAGCTAGCAGAACCGTGTGGCAAGATTCGGGAAAACTATATGCTTCAGTTTTGATGCGACTAAATATGAAAAAAAAGTTTAATAAATCATGATTTTACAAGATTATTAGTAATTTAACAACGTCACATTACTTTTCATTGTTTATTTGAAGTAAAAGATACATTTTTTGAATAATATATAATATTAATTTATGTTATAAACCGGAAACGCGTTGCTGAGCTTAAAACGTTGATATCTGAAACGGGTAAAGGTATTTTGAGATGAAACAAACATATAAGATGTTATTGGATTACTTAATTAAATATTATGAAAAATGAATAAGACGAATACCTGAAAAGATGACGAAACAGCGAGATATCATTGTCTAAAATCTTTAAATCTGCTTTAGCCATTATAAATATTAACTAAAAATACTCGTTCATTAGAAGCAAGGTATTTATGTAATGTATACTGGATCAAAATACCAAGTAAAATAATATATTTCTGTTGATATAAATTATCCCTTCATAAATTAATGTAATAATGTACCTTTATTCTTCCATTCAAAATAAAAGGTAGATATTTATTTTTCCGAAAGAAAAACGACAGGGGTTGCTTAAGGGTTCAAAAATACACATATTCGTAAGTAATGTCGTGATTATACAGGGTAAATAAAAAACTTGGGTCTTTTACGAAACAAAACGTAGGGGCCGGGCGAACTGAAACTTTTTCTTTATTTTAACGGTAAATTGAGCATCGCAGCATCGGGGTCACTGAAAGCACACATATATACACTGATGATATAACGTCCCGTTTCCTCAAGCAGAAATTTTGAACTTTTTTCCTGAACTCTTATCGCGTAGGGGGAAAATAAGTAAAAAATTACAACACGGAAGTAATTCTTTCAAAGTAAATTCATGTGAGAAATCTAAATTACCTAACGTTAACTTTGATGTTATACATTTTTTACTTTACCTTCCTGACGATCAAGTACATAAAAGATTAAGCTTTCATAATATTTTATTTATTAAGCAATACGAGCATTTTCAATCATTATATTTGCTTTGAATATAATCTAATAAATTGAAAAACATGTTTATAAAGCAAAAATAAAATGTATGTAATATTAACCTTTTGGGTTACACTGAATATTTATAAATCATCAATAAACAATTGTCTTGAGCTATAATACTTAATACTCATCTGATGTAATCAAAAATAATGCAGCTGTACAATAGGTTTTAATAAAAAATACTTTCATAGATTAATATGTGTACGATGGTTTCATTTTGTTGAGGAATAACGTCTGAGTGAGCCTACAAGACAATAATGGCTGATATAGCTCTAAGGAGGCAGTATATGAAAATTTTTTTTCATTCAGAGAAATCGATATGTAATGTAATTAAGAGTATTTTTTAAATAACAATTTTTAAATTATTCGAATCCAATAAGAATTATTATTGAAAAAACAGTAAATATGTACATTATCATATGATAATAGTTGATATTGTGGAGCAGAAATTTCAATTAATTTCTATTAAGAATACTACGAGTATAATTGTTGCGTATAATTTATTCAGCAATTGATTGCAAGTGTTTTACAGGCTTAAGCTGTAATTAATTAACTTGAAGAGTACACGCCACACATTGGTAACGAAAATCTCTAATACAATTAAAAATATAATTCCAATTGAAATTTTTGTGTAGCGAAAAAACCTCTGATCTGCGTTGGGAGGATGCGCGTATGGCGCTCGGCGAATAATTTTCTCATTAATTTACATAAAATACTGGGCCAGGGAGATTGAGCCATTCGAATCGGAATTCTTCTTTAATCATGGGACCGTTTGGTGGAAATCCTGTAGAGGAAATTAAATTCTTGGAATAATTAGATGCCTTGCAGGCATTGTACGTGATCTGAAAACCACAGCATCGACATTCAAGATCAAGGACCATCGCGCTTCGTGTCTTTCGTGCGGATTTCAGAATCAAATGCAGAGTCTCCAGTTGAATTATTCATTTCAAATCATGCACGTAAATAACATATTATTTCTCTGTGCGAGAACGTTTGATAATTTTGCTTCGTTCAAAGTCTACTTCAAATTGTTCATTAATAAATTATATACTCGGCTCTGCCTGAAATAACTTTGATTTAGCGTAAGTCGTGTGAAGGTTATAGAATTAGCAAATTAGCATTACACTATAATATTCATACACGAGTAAACGAATATTATAATTGTCTTCATACAAACATAATAATCGTTTAATGATATTTTAAGCAAATACGAAATTAAATTAATATTTTTACACAAATTATTATTCTTTGCAAATATTAAAAAGATTATCTTATTATCTGAGCTTTGAATGTACCACTTGAGCAACTGTTACTTGTAGAAATGACATCACACTTTTGAATCCACTGAAACGTTTAACAATTAACTAAAAATTATTGTCTATTTCAATTTCTATTAATATATGTAATAGTCATAATTTACAGTCATATTTTTCTAAGACGTTTTTTTAAAACGTTGATCTTGGTAAATTTCCAAATAAAAAAAAATACTACTATTGAAAAATAATAAATTATATTCCACAAAAATAATTGGGTTTGTAACTTTGTCACCCTGAATGAATTTACAATAGAAAGAAGAGAACTTAAATTATAATTAATTTAAAATAGTTAAAAACACATATTTTTCACCAGAAATATTGATTAAAATATCCCTTTAAAGGCAACGAAACCCACCAATCGAGAAAAGAGCTTTAATAAAAAAATACGCGAAAGGTAATGTTAACGAACCCAAAACACCTGTTAACATAAAAGAAAAATAAACAAGTTAATGTTGTTGTTTAATTGAACGCTTAAAATGATACTTGTATTAATTATAAATCACATTGATTTTTTTTTGATTGTGTTCAAATCACGTTTCTAACCTTCAATATCATATTTTTTTGTATGTAAATTCAAAAAGATTTACGTACTTATATGCAGACTTAAATAAAATAAAAATATTTATAACTTTTTTTAAGATAAGCGGTTACTAATAATCGGACCATTTTTAATATATAAGAAATATCACAAAAAGATATTGTTGTAAATATTAATCATAAAATACGTCAGTGTAATTTAATCTAATTTTGACAGCATTACTTTAACGCAATCATAATTTGATATATTGACGGTTAATATTAACTTACATTAAAAATCGATAAATAATTAAATATTAAAAAAGTATTGAAAAAAATAAATACGTTTCAATTGAGTGAATAATATTGTGAGAGCAATTTAAACTTTTGAAGTCTGTATAAAAAAGAAAAACTATTTAAAAAAAAAATGTTTTTATTCAAATGGCATCAAAATAAAGACGTCTTTTGATCAAACGATTCGAGCTGTGAAACAGACAATCTGTTTAGATTTCGATTTGTTTATTTTTTCGTATCTAGTGCTTTCATTGGTTGTTAAGGTCTAGAGGTCACATCGACCCTTTCTATTATGTAAAGGTCAACACTGAACACACTTTTAAAAACAGATAAGATCTTAATGAAAATAATTTCATTTGTGTATCATAATCAGTACAGACCGTTTTTAAAGTATTATTAAATGTCATTTTCATTTATAATTTGAAATTATAATTAATATTTAAAGTTTGAAGGTTAAGATTATTTTCATCTTCTTCGCAGTATCAATCCGGTGGATTGGTTTACAGCAACAGAATCTTGCATCTCGATATCCATTCCTCTCGGTCCTCCGCAACCCTTTTCAGCTCAGCATAAGCGCTATAATTCATGTCCTCGAATACTTGCTACAAATACTCCCGTCTAAGGCACCCTCTACAGTTTCTACCCTCAACCATCCCCTCCACAATATCGTGAAGAATACCATCGTGGCGCATGATGTGACCAATCCATCGGGTTCGCCTCTCTGAGATGGTTCTTATTAGGTGCCTCTCTTCCTTGATTAACCTGAGAACCTCATTGTTCGTGACGTGGTCTCTCCAGGAAATTTCGAGAATTCTTCTGTACGACCACACCTCAAAGGACTCTAGTCTTTTTTTATCACTTTCAGATAAGCAGCATGTCTCACAGCCGTAAATTTTCATTATTTTCATATTTCACTTATAATGTGTCCTTTTATTGTAGCCGTATTCTCATTTTATATCTTGACAATTGTCACAGAAAGGTTTGCTTGTGAAAAATTTAAATTTATTCTACCCGGCACTTTTTAGTTTAAATATGAACAGTGAAAAGCAGCACTTTCGACATATTCTACTACCGAAAAGATCAAATACTGTTCAAGAAAAAATAACCCATGTGTGTGAGAAGGTTTTAAGATATTAAAAGAACGCAAGTGCAAAAATATATTATAAAAGATGATCTGGTAATTTCGATGTTGAAGATGCATCACATTCTATGAGGCCATTGGAACTGATGTAAGGATAGTAAATTCAATTGTTTATGTAAACTAGTGAACTTATGAGACTACAAAGAGAAAAGATAATTTATCATACAAGTAAAGGGTCCGCCAAATAACTTTTTTTTTTTTTAAAGATGCAAAGATGAAAAGATTTAGCTTCGGCTGTGTGGCATGTAGCGCCGTCTTGTTGATACCAAATGTTGCCAATATCCACCTCTTCAATTTTTGTGAACAAAAATTTGTTCAAC
Organism: Glossosoma conforme; assembly: GCA_022606575.1. Lineage (NCBI taxonomy): Eukaryota > Metazoa > Arthropoda > Insecta > Trichoptera > Glossosomatidae > Glossosoma > Glossosoma conforme. The sequence continues at coordinate 30,076 of JAGTXR010000014.1, read as the reverse complement.
ATGGCCCGATAACGATCGCCATTGACTGTAACGGCCACTCCTTGCTCATTTTCGAAGAAAAATGGCCCAATTATGCCTCTGGACTAAAATCCGCACCAAAATGTGACTCGTTTTGGGTGCAACGTCTTTTCAATGTATGCGTGTGGGTTTTTTGTGCCCCAAATGCGACAATTTTGCTTGTTTACATACCCGCCAAGATCAAAATGGGCTTCATCTGAAAAGATGATTTTTTTGACAAAATCGGCATCTTTTGTAAGTCGATCGCAGGCCCACTTAGCGAAGCGAAAACGCATTGGATGGTCAGTTGGCTTCAACTCCTGAACCAATTGGATTTCGTATGGCGTCATACCAAGGTCTTTATGCAAAATTTGTCTCAATGATGTCTCCGAAATGTTCAATCGTTGAGAACGACGGTGAATTGATGTTGATGGCGCTTCACGTACACTTTCTGCCAAGGCAGCAATATTCTCGGGTGTACGCACTGTTTTTGGCTTTTCACGCTTTGTTTTATCGATGAGGATGCCAGTTCCTTTCACTTTTTTCACAAGATAACGAACATACGGAGCTGACGGTGATTCTCTTCTTCCAAAATCCTTACGTAATTTTCGCACACATTCTGCAACATTACCATGATTTTCAAAGTAATGTCGCAATATTTTCCAGTGTTGTTCAAGCGTTTGCACAACCATATTCATTTAGCGGAAGGATAAAACTAATTATTTGTCAAATCAGACATGAGCTAAATGTTACCATTCACGAAATAAGCACTAGTCGAAAAAAAAAAGTTAGATGGCGGACCTTTTATTAAACCGTTGATGAGCATTTAAAACGCCTAGATTATTAAGGTTTTTGTTTTTTTTTTTCGTTAAAAAGAAAACCATTTTCGCAAGAACATTAGAAACGTTATTAATAATCGATGCAATTTTGTATTTAATTCGTATTCTAAGCTGTTATTTCGTGGTTTATTTCAAATATACATTAATAAAAAAACTAAGAGTATTCAGCCATTTTTAAAGAAACAAAATAACTAGTAACGCAACATGATAAAAGAAAATAGTGATAAATTTTATCCGAAAAGAATTTTAAGATTTTGTTATAGCTTGTTAATATAATTAAATATATTTACAATACTTTTACTTTTATGAAAGGCGTAGACCTTTCTGACAGTAAAGTGATGCTTCCAGCGTCAGCCTTCCTTCCATCTAATATCTCATCATAATCAAAAACCCATTAGACATTATGTACTTGTAACACAAATGGTCTACATAGAGCCACCAAAGACCAATTTCCTGAAAACATTAACTCTGGGCTCAGTGCTAGCATTATTCAGCCATTGTGGTATTTATTATCTAGAATATATTTTTCGCTCGCACCCTATTGTGAATATATAATTTTAAACAATGGGTTTTAAAAAGATCCGTGCCACGTGTAAAAGATGATGCACAAGATTTTAGAAAAAAACCTTGTAATACATAAAAAATCTTTAAATATTTATTGTATAATTGACAAACAAAACATGTATACAATAATATTTAGTCGATCAAAAATAATATTTTGTACTCAAAATTAAATTAAAATATGTTAAATCTTGTGCATTATTTAACATATTTTATGTTATATCCTCGTAGTTATAATAAAGCAACCAAACCTAACATAACCTAACTTTACCAATAAAGCCTGCTTAACTTACAAAACAGTTATTATTTTGCAATTTAAACCAAAAACTTGCTTTCTGTTCTTAAATTAATTTAAAACCATTTAATATATTTGGTTTATTTTTAGCAAATTCCATCATATACTCGTATTACGTTTTGTTTAAGCAGAGAAGAATAAACCACATACGTTATATGTGAGGCTTAAAATGTATACAGTATGTTATTTAAGATAACTGAGCTGATTTACTTAACTTATAGAATGGATAAATATTATCAGCTAGTAAAAGTAACATTTGTGAAGAAGTTAGTTAATTCTACTTTTCACTTTAAAAAATAATAGAGTAAAGTACATTACAATATTTTTATAAGGAATATAATATTTATATATATTTGTAGTCGATATGATGGTGAAATAGATCAGTGATCAAGGTAAAATATTCGCGGTTCAATTTTCTATAGGTTTGCTGATTATTATTAATTTACTTAAACATTTAAAATGTTGTATAAAAACATTCTACATAGTATTTTCGAAATAAATATTTTAAGATGGCATAGTTGGTTGGGTTGAGACACCCTCTTAGGATAAAATAGTTCAGGCCACGGAAACGTTGAGACAAACACCCGAATTACTTTTAAAAATACGATTAACAAAACACCCAAAAATATGCCTCGAATACTACAGCAACACTTTCATCAAGTACTCGGATATCTGCTCTGAAGGTTGTTGGGAACCATATATGTTTTCAAGTAAACCTTCAGGTGCAGATTTCATAGTACGAGAAATGGACAGTGGAAACTGACAGAGCTTTTTAAGTGTGTTCGAAATTTTGGCAATTTTTGGTGTCCATATATTTTATACATGGAACGGATATGGAAAGAAGGTCGAAATACAATTGACCGTTAAAAATGTTTGACGCAATAATTAACAGTCGTTTCGAGTACACATATTTTACTATGCACAAAATTATAGAGTTTTAATATTGTCAATAGTACCTGTAAATTTTGTATAGAATACCTGATTTCCAATTAAAAAACTAATAGGCCAATAAATATTATTAGTTGTTCACTTAAAATACGACCGATATCTCTTGTATGTGTGTCACGTGTGTCGTATGGAAAAATTGAATGTGCCGTACAAGCCGGTGGAAACCCACACTACTCGGAACATAGCCTGGGACCCAGCGGTGAAGCCTCGCTCAACCACCGGGAAAACTTGTTTGGAATTTAATAACACGATTCTTATATATTAAATCTTGGCCATATTTCTGAATTTCAGTCGGTGAAATTTCCCGTAGACGAGTTCAGTAAGCGAGTGATGAAAATCGCAACAAGATTCCGATTTTTTTAAGCAAGAGTTTATCTTTTCATCAAAAGTCTTATTAAGCATTACTTTTGCCATCACTAAGATATTTATTGAAAAAAAATTAAAGTACTTTGTATTATACGATTTAAAAAAATACTTTTAAATTCTGCAGACAATACGCAGTAAATCTGAGTGTTGTTGCTAGTATTTTTTTTACTGTTACAGTTCTATGTAAACCTATTAAAAAATTTAAGCAAATATATATCTGTTAATTTAATTATGATAAATTAAACTGTTTTACATTAATTTTCAGCTGTATGAAACAAATTGTGCATATTTTTTAATTTAACATTAATATTTCACGAGGACATTAATTCAGTAATGCAGTTTTATTCAACATTGTCAGGTAAACATTTATTATAAAAAAATATTTATAACTCATCTGATTCATATTTTTCATTCAATTCATCAATATATTTAATATCTTTAATACGGAAGTTGAGTACTTTATAAGGTCAACTTTTGAAGTAAAGTGCCTAAGTTGCAAAGTAGGTAATAACGTCAATGAAAAACTCTTATCTAAGCCTTTAGTTCACAAATTATTATTTACAATTAAAAAAAAACGTATTCAAAGTTATCTATGTTTTATTGAAAATTATTTTATGTATTTTTACTCGCATGATTCAAATAAATATAAAATAATTGATTGTCTACTGAATTTATCCTAGCATTTCAAAATCATCTGATATGACGCGAGAAGGTTTTTTTCTGTTAGAGGTAGCGGTATTTCAATACGCCTCGGGGTCGGCAGGGCTTCACAGGAGGTGAGATTAAAAATGCAAATGGAGTACATCAAAAAGTTACAACAGAATCCACTTTAAACGTCTCGGGTGCGGCTTTAGCGCGTGTGATTCTGAGAAAAAAACCTTATTTCCTCTCCACCCTCTGACTTCGAAGTTTTTTATTTGTAAATGCATACACGAGAATACCGCTTGCTGATGGTGACGAAATTACTTATATGGGTTTAATATTGCTTAATAATTAAAAAATAATTAAGCGTTTGTTATGTTTTGATAAAACAACGTTATAATATTAAGGCTTAACATCCAAAAGCACCTGATTCGTGTAGCAAGCCAGGAAAAGGTTGTGTTAATTAGTTAGTTTTTGACTGAAATACACTTAAAAGAATAATATTTTAACTTGATTTAATCTTATTTACAATATGATTGCAAAATTGTTCCAAGAAGCAATGATTGAATAATAGAAATTAATAAATGTCCACAATCCTACAAGGTAAAATTTCATTAATAAAATACTAAATTCAAAGGAAGACGGTATGTTTTTGAGACAATTGGAAGAGATTGGTTTCATTTACCTTTTCACTGTACATAAACTTGTATCTACTAATAGCCCTATTTACATATAAAGCAAATCCTAGACCTAAAACCTAGAACAAGTAACAATATATTATTTTATTTTTATGTAAACACATATAGGAGAATACCGACAGATGGTGATAGTAATTCTGAAGTCTCAACTGTGGAATTCTATGACGCTTACCATGGTGTATATGGCTCAACGCTTCATGTGGAGTGTTGATCCGCCAACGTCATAGACGGCAGCCCGAGATTCACGCATCATCCTTTATTATTACAGGAATTTACTATCAATGGGTGGTCTTTACAGGACGACTTTCGTCTACCACCAATTTTAATTAATAGGCTATGACATTTTACGGGTGTTGGATCAAATTCACACCAACCGGGGTATTTTAGAGCTCAGAAATCGATTAAAAATCCTTTTTTGTTTTTAATCTCCGTCGGGGATCGAAGCCACGACCTTTGGCTTGCAACGCAAACGCTTTACCATTGAGCTATGACCGCCGGAATATATTGAATAATTAAAATAATATCAACTTTATTTTCACATTTAAAATTACAGACAGTTACACTTTTTATGTAGAAATGTATTTTCTCTCTACCTCCTTAATTCTTGATGACTCTTGTATTTTTTATTATTCTATTACCTTGAAGGTAGGGTTGTTGGTCTCATGCTAAAATTTCAACTAAAAAACCAAAAAAATTCCATCAGATTGATTCACATCATATGACATAACATACATCAGATTCCAGAGATTCCAGAAGATTTTTACTGCTCTATCTAGGAAGAAACTTTAATGGCAATGTTTTTGATGAAATGGTTAGAGGATTTATGCAGAATCTTCAGATGGATTTTGAATAGAAAACTATGCATCACCGCAATACATTTGTATATTATAATTTGTAGAGACTCACTTTGTATTGGTGGTTTTAACAAAACGAAATTTTTTCTTAGCTCATTGATTTTAGGATGAAATTAAAGACAGTGACAAAGATTCGAACGACTGAAAAAAAAAATTATGGTTTAACAGAAGCTTCGAATAAATCAAAACAAATATTAAAGTTTTGTTGGAAATCCAAACATTGACTGCTCGAATGACAAACGGTCGCCTTGACCATACTCCTCGGAAATTTTCTCTCTCGAAGGCTTCGCGGGATATTTTCTTGCCAAAATTCAGTGCGCGAAGAACACAAATATCCAGTGGATGTTTCTGGATGAAATATTGCTTTTGCGTGGCGAAGCCCGCCTTCGGGGAAACGAACTTGAAAAACGTTGCGCTTTGCACACTCTTCCACTCTCCACCGCATGTATGAGCTTTCAAAATGAAAGATTGAATTGAAACGATTGATTTAAGAATACACAATTAAAAACATGATTCAAAATAGAGATAATTTTAAGAATTATTAAATAGATTCATGTGCGATTTGAAGCGTTAAATATTTTACAATATTACTGGATGTCATTTGCTATGAAAACTATCCAATAATAAGAATCATAGCTTACCAGCTGATAAAAAAAATACACTAGAAAAATAATACAAAGCAAAAGTAAGATTATGTTCAGTATCTGATGCATGAGTTGGATATAAAAACCGATTTTAATAATATAATTAATCGAGTTATTCCCATTGCTTCTTTACACTATTAATATTACGTTACTAATTCAGTATAAATACTCTTATTGTAAAACCATTTAGCAAATTATGCAATGATTAGAATTACTGATTGCTTACAAAAGACAGTTACAGTCGGAAGTACAATGGAATATAATCAGCAATTACTTTTCAAAGAACCTGGAACAATATAAAATATGTTACCAAAGACCTCAAAAATCATAAAGAGACTTGGTCAGCGTGAATTCATGATATAATATCATATCATACATAGTGATATCGGAATATCAAGGTTCCAACAGGATAAATTCAAATACTGGAGTTGAATTGATACTAATTTATTTGATAATATACCCCTCTTTATATCATAGTCATATTATATCATTTATATCATACATGAGTAAGCATTTGTAAAATTAATATTAATTCATTGAATTTCATACACCGCAAATTCATCGATACCTGTTGTCTTGAACCTTGATCCCCATCAATTTACATAGAGTGGCAAAATCTTGTGATGGTAATGCCCTGTGTCGTACCCGACTGTATGAATCGACAGATTTCATCTAAGATAGAGAATTTGATTATAATAATTACTTTAAAGACTGTTGGAGGTTTAATACAAAATAAATATGTTCAAAATGACGTTTTAAACAGTACAATTTCAAATTAATAAACTTTAATCAATTGAAATAGTTCACAATCAACAAGGAACATTATTTATGTCAAAAAATATTAATGAGACTCAAAGCTGAGTTGAATGACATATTCAACTTGGCCATGAAATATCTTGGTTTGTTTAATAAGCCGAATGTAATATTAAATAAATAGTAAATTTATGATGAATACATTTTACATTTTGTGAATATTTTCAGTTTATTTTATGGTAATTTTATATGAACTACATACTACCATATATAATTATCCATTTTTTTACTCTAACACATTGCTGGTTTTTTTTATGTAAGTATTTAATTGACTTAAACGCAAAAAATTATATTTTTTTGTTTACACAAGCAGTCAACATTTAAAATATATATATAATCGCACCATGACCTATTATACATAAGCCCGAATCCTACTCGTAAAAAAGCTTCGTTTGCATAGTGAAAAAATTAAAGCGCGAAAAGCCCCCGAAATTATCACCGCGATAAAAACGCAATCTTACCGTTATTTACTGCGGCCGTTACCGCGCGCACAATCGAACAAATCCGAGCTTTCGCCAGCGTATTGCTTTTTAACGTCATCAGTCAGACAGGAAGTAATCCGAATGCTCCACTTCAGAATTTCAATTCCGAAACTGGCAACGGTTTGATGATTTTAATTCGTTTGGTACCGGTTTTTTCTGTATTTTTTCACTACCCCTGGGAGGCGAGAAACCGGGCGAATAATTCACAACTCATACGGATACCTTTTTCACGTAATACATGTGCATAAAGGCGTATCCCTACATATTTGCATATGTGCGTTTGTATTATTGCGGCATTTTTTTGTTGTTTTTTCTTTGGCCCTCGCGTAAAAAAATGTCACAGAATAAAGCTTAAGTATTTGTATATCTGGGACGTTAAAGTTGAGCTATGGTCTGACTCTGCATTGGGAAATAAAGATACCCGAAATAAAGTGTTCCTTTTTTAGCGCCACTCTGTTTTTTGTTTTGTTTTATTTTTAAACTTGACGTTTTTCTGCACGGAATATAAGAACGTAATAAATAACTACATATAGAATAAAAATTATATAATGATATAGCTAAATTTAATTTAACTAAAACGCAGAAAAACGATTTGCGTTGTGGTTAATGATAATTTGAAAGATCAGATTTTTTGGACCGAATGTTGGCCGGAATAAGCTAACACCCAGCTAACCTCATCAGGTCAAGCTGGTTAGGGCACTCTATTGTCCTGGAGGTAGTAAATGCCCTCCTAAGGCGGATGAACCTTTATGGTCAACGGCATTAGGATGTGGAAATAAAGGGGAAAATACCACATTAAGGGTCTTAAAGATATCCCACGTATCAGCAAAAAATGATTACATCTCAAGTAAAATTTTCCGGAGGTAAAATAGTCCCCCAATCGGATCTCCGCGTGGGGACTGCTCGAGACAAAACAAGCAAGACAAATAAGAAAAACCTTCAGCCAACAAGATATGCCACCTGGAATGTTCGAACATTACTGCAGAACGGCGCCCTAGACGGGAGTATTTGCAGCAAGTATTCGAGGACATGAACTGTAGCGCTTATGCTGAGCTGAAAAGGGTTTCGGAGGACCGAGAGGAATGGAGATCGAGATGCAAGATTCTGTTGCTGCAAACCAATCCACCGGATTGATACTACGAAGAAGAAGCTAAATTACTTTCTATATGCTCACCATGACAAAGAATTTCATAGTATTGTTAAATATATATATACATTGTAGATTTAAAAGAAATAGTTAATATAATAACGACATAAATCAAGAAGTTTTTCAGTCCTTAAATGTTCTATAAAATTTCACTTGTATTTCACAGATTTTAAAGTAAAATACTTGTAATATATGAAACAATGCATTAAGGATTTCACTTCTTAAATTTCTCTTGAAAAATGACTGCAAAAAATCGTCTAGTCGTTACTGCAACACCAGACAGCTGGTCCGTGATACGCTCGTACTTAGATTGATTAATCTTTGGGGCGTATCGCTCTTGTAAATTGCATTATAAAGTTAAATGTATTGTTATTCCATATAAACAGTAGTATATTTGTATTTTCTATCTAATATAAGTTCACTTGCTTTAACATATGAATTTAAAAAATAAACGCCATTCAGATGTATAGTTGCTATAGCCTTCGCTTATGATATACCAGATGTGCTTCTCAAAGTTTCACCGAGTAATTGTTAAAAAAATAAAATGTAAATTTATGTCTACTTTTTTTCGTTTTTTATAAAGAAATAGTAAGCACTTCGGAGAGCTACTCCTTAGAACAAAATGATCCGAGTATCTAGAGTTTCGGGCTAATCATTTTATTTCCATAAAAAATCTGATAAGCATAATACCCAAGACTATGCTTCGGATACAACAGCTACCCCTTATTCAAGTAGTCGAAATTCTGCTCTGGGGGTTGTCGGGAACTATATATATTCACTTGGACCTTCAAATGCAGATATTTCCTAGAATGAAGAATGGACATTTAACAGAACTAAATGGTGGCTATTTGTGACGACCAAATGTCCAGATATGAAACGTATTTGGGAAAAAGTAAATACCACTTTAAATTTATAAAATTTTAAATAAAAATGCCATACATTTAGCCCTCGCAGCAATCCCCATTATCGACTTAGCAGTAGCACGATTGTCGGAAAATATTCCAAAGGATTCCATTTAAGACAAATCGACGCCAAAGTGCAGCCAATGAGAGGTTTGGAATGCTATCTGCATATGCTCGCATGCATTTGCGGCGCCATTCGCAGCCGGAAATGCTATTCTCAGCCAAGCCGCCCTGCGCCATTGGGCTATTTGGGCATTTTTCACGCGGACTCAACACCATATATGCACTTTACCACTAGGTACCTAACCACTGCATTGTACGCCGAATCGAGCTTTTTTCTGTGTTGTAAAATTCAATATTCTGCATGGTGTAATAGAAATTCGTAGGCACGAAGCGAAATGGTCTGTTATTCGTTTTTTTATTTTGATAGCCGTTTTTCTTTTACTTAAGCTTGCTTGCAAAGCTTTTAAAGAAGCGTATCTGGATTTATTGTATTATTAAATGACATTTACAAATAATATTTTTAAAATAAGATTCATAACGACCATCTAGAATTTTTTATACTCGTATATACAATAAAATTAACTAATTTGTTTAATTTATTGCACTTGTAATTTTACGAATTGTATAGAAATTTGTTCAATTTTTTTTTCTTACAGAAACATTACAAATTTGAACAACTCAATTAATTTCTGGGGTACAATAATAAATTATCCTAAAATAAAAAAATACAAATAAATACAAATATAGGTACTTATGATTAATTACTAAGAACAAAGTAATGAAGGCAAGCAACAGAAGGTCCTGATAGTCATCAAACAGACGACGCCACCAAATTATTCCTCCAAAGAAACTCGTGGAATTCATGTCTGAATTGGGCCTCCCTTACGTGAAATATATATGTGATGTTATATTATATGTTGATCAAACAACGTCCGCCAACACTGATGGATTATTTAATAAGAGACTAACTCTGAATAGGAAGTAACTTTTGTTTACCATTTTGTAAATACTTAACAGATATTGTGCACATTTTACGGATTGAAATTCAACCCATACATTTGAATAGAGGCTGTTTTCGGAGTGTGCGAGTCTTTCACAGTGCAGTGTAAGTAACCTGATAATGATCAAAATGAATATATATTTTCATATGAGATTTGATATAATTAGTAAAACACACTTAAATAAAACCTTCTATTTAAGTTACTACTATTTGTACTTCCTAATTATTCGTATAATATACAGTACTTATCGAAATCCATTAAAAACAAGGATGGAAGTATTTATCTTTATAATAATTTAATTTGATCTCAAAGTGAAAGTTAAAAATATAAATACCATCAATATTTATTTCAAGACTTTGGGAAAAAATATTATCAATAGAAAAATAAATTGAAAAATATTTTCATCTCACATTTATATATGAATCTATATAAAATAATAATATGAAAATATAAAAAAATAACGTACGTTGTTGTTATTCAGTCTCTTTGTAAATATAACAAGACGCTTCATATAAAAAGCTTCCACCAATAAGGATTTTATTGGATCATTCCATACAAAGATAATTATATTTTTCTCTTACATAATCAGTCCTCCACTCCACACATGTGGGCGCATCGAGCCCGTCGTTAACGTTTCGCAACTCCTGAAAAAATGTTTCTAGTTGTAATTAAATGTTACATAATTGATGAAAGCTCTGCGAAAAAAGGTTTTTTTACAGAGGAAAATAAGGGAAAACCGAGGGACGTGCCGCACAAATCGCTTACTGTACGTTCCACACCGGGGTGTCCCGTCGCCGCGTGTTGGTGAGCCAACATTAGCTTCACGTATTCGTCCCCGCCGTCCAGCACCGGCGGAGGTTCTTCCTGTGTCCTCTGCAGGCGTGTGTTTAGTCGTAATACGCCTTCTTCGTCCAAATATGGCGAGAACGCCCGCAGGCGTCCGCCGGGTGGGAGCAGCTCCCCCCGTCGCAGGATCTCCATTTCGTCGCCGAACGCGCGTCTCTGGGAAAGACGCACCCATATCATCTCGGCGTTGACGATTTCTTCCGCTCGGAGCTCGAACTCTCCTCCAGGTTTCAGGCATCGGGTCGGCTCATTTTTACGTAGGGGATTCCGACAGCGATCGACAAATCGCATAACCCATGCGGTTGTCCTCAGTAGTTTCGTCCACGACGAAAATCGCGATACGGTCGGTAGTCCCTCTAAGACGACGCAGTGCCCCACGAAGTATCGTGGCGGCTTAGTCTCCAGTACGTCGTCAGCCGGCGTAACTGTCTTCTTCTCTCTCGGGGCCATTCGGCCTCCGGCCGTGAGAGGAAGTCTGGTCCTCGCAGCCATAATCCGTCGGGCGACATGTCTGGCGGCTGGGCGTCGCGCGTACCGACGTCCGCTGGGTTCATTTTTGTTGGCACCCAGCGCCACCCGCTCGTGCCGGCTATTTCATCGATCTCGCCCAGTCGGTTCGCCACGAATGTGGAGTATTTCAGAGGATCGGTGCGTAGCCAACACAGGACCGTACTAGAGTCCGTCCAGTATACGGTGTTGGCGATCTTTACTCTCGTTTCCCTCTTTATGCTCGCAGCCAAAGCGCGGCGAGCAAGGCGCCCTGCAGTTCGAGGCGTGGAATCGAGAGTGGTTTGAGCGGAGCAACCTTCGTTTTGGCTATCACGAAGCTCGTGCCAGCTCTGTGTACGAAATATGCCACGGCACAACATGCCAACTCGGAGGCGTCGCTGAAGAGGTGTAGCGTGACCTCTTCCTTCTTTCGCTTAATGCAGCATCTCGGGATTGCGCAATCATTTTGCTCCATTAGTGATTTCAGTTCGGCCCATTTGACCGCGTGTTCTTCCCGTAGCGCATCATCCCAACCAATGTTGGAGCGCCATACCGCTTGTAGAAGTATCCGCCCTCTGATGGTTATGCACGCAATGAACCCCATCGGGTCGAATACCTTCATCACCTCGCTTAGTAACTGTCGCTTCGTCGGCCAATCAGGCGCCCCTTTTCCTTCGCCTTCGTATCGGAACATAAACAAGTCTGTGCGTGGGTCCCAGTGGACACCTAGAACGCGTTCCGTTACGGCCGAGTCCCCGATTATAATGGTCGACTTGGCCCGATCTTCGCTCTTGACCGAGCTCAACACGTTATTATTGTTGGAGGCCCAACCGGTTAATTCGAACCCCCCCGATCTCAGGAGGGCCGTGACGTTCCTCAACATCTCGACCGCCTCTTCCGGCGTATCTACAGCATCCAGGTAGTCGTCCATATACATGTTTTCGGCTATCGCGCGCGCCGCCCGTGGGAATTTCTGCGCGCCCGCGGCCGCCACTTGATTGCGAACAAAATGCGCGCTGCTCGGGGAGCACGTCGCCCCGAAACTCATCGACGTCAGGGCGAATGTCGTGATCTCTTCGCCCGGCGCGCGGCGCCACAAGAACAGCTGAGACATCTGATCGCTGGGCTTCATCTGGATGCGTAAAAACATCTCCTTTATGTCGGCGGCGAGGGCTATGCCGCCTTCTCTGAAACGCTGGATCCCGCCCACCAAGGACGTTAGCAGATCCGGCCCAGTTAGCAGCTGGTCGTTCAGACATACGCCGCGATGACGGCTCGCCGCGTCGAAGACTATTCTGATCTTGCCGGGTTTATTCGGGTTTCGCACGGCGAAATGTGGCAAGTACCATTTTCGCGGGTACTCCAGCGATTCCTGAGCTCGCGGCAATTCGATAGCATATCCTTTGATTTCATACTCCGCCATCTTGGCTCGGTACGCCTCACCTAGCATTGGATCTTTAATCAATTTTCGCATCAGCGAGTTGAAACGTTTCTCGGCGGCTTTCCTGTTGTCCGGGAGCGTTGAGGCATCCTCTCTCCATAGTAGTCCCGTTTCCCACCTCCCGGTAGAAAGCTGCTTCGTCGTGGCGTTCATGATCTCGAGTGCCCGTTTGTCGGCTGCATTGACTCGTGGCGTCGCCGAGACTCCTACTGTCTCAAGCGCGAAATTGGTTTTTACGAGGGCCTCCAGCGCGTCGTCTCGGCACGGCTTCTTGAGGCTCACCATGACCGTCTTCGGCTCACCGTGGTCGCTTCTCCGTCCATCGGCTTCTTGAGGCTTCGAGCTTTCGCTAGCTTGCGTAATGGCCGGGCTGCCTCCGAACGTGACGCGACCTAGCGGCGTGTCGCTCACGATCATTCCGTCCGCGGACCACTTTCCGTTCGCGCCTCCGGGCGGTACGATCAACTGCGCATTGTCCAGGCCGATCAGCAGTTGAGGTCGCACATTGATCGTTCTGTATTTTGTACTGTTTTCACTCGTCGCGCACACGTGGGTCTCTAGATTAAGTCTCTTAATGGTGTACGCGACCGCTTCGAACGTGCTCGCGTCCCCGGCTATCGTCAGCCTCACTCGTCTCGAACCACTTTCGTTTACACTAATGCCTGCCGCGCCCGCTATGCGTAGTCCAGCACGCGGGCCATATGCTCCGATGGCGGCGGCCACTTCCTGTTCGACAAGTGTCACAGTCGAGCCTTCGTCCAGGAGGGCGTACGTGTTCACTGACCCTTTGGGCCCACTCAACTTCACCGGCAGGACCTTAAGGGTCACTGCGTCTTCTCGATTCGACGCATGAAGTACCTTACGTTCAGGGGCTGCTGTCGGAGTATGTGGTGCCCGCGGTTGATGTAATGTCCGGTGATGTCTGCCTTGGCAGCCATCCTTGCCGCATTTTGCGCGGCATACCGTGCTGTGGCAGCGCTCGTTCAGGCACGACTGACACAGATTCCGTCGGCGCACAATGTTCCACTTTTCCGGCTGCTCCAGATTCATGAAACTTGCGCAAGAGCCAATCTGGTGTGGCCCGTCGCACATCACGCAGTTCACTCTCTCTGGAACTTTTTCCGTCATGAACACTTGTTTCGGAGCGTTCCTCTTCTCGGTTCGAGATGTTGGCTCGATTTGCACCGGGGTGCACCCCTTCAGGGGCAATCCGTCGGTGATATCCTGCAGGAATCGCGCGAAGTCTCTCGGGGTGCTCCTCGTATGGTTGTCCCGCATAATCACCCAATGCCACATCAAGGCTGGGGGTAGCTTCAGCACCATCTCGGACAGGAGTTTCGGAGCAGCAGGGTGCAGGTCACAGTCGTAGTGCTCCATGGTCGTGACGATGTTTGATACCTGCGTCGAAAACTCGGTCACTATGAGTGCATTCGGGGCAATAGAGTCATGAAGCTTCGGTAACCTCTTGATCTGCTCCATCAGCCTGTTCACTACGAGCTCTGGGTTTCCGAAGTTCTTTTCGAGTGCCGTCATAATCTCCGGTACGTTTTTCGGGTTTATTAGCAGGCTTTCCACCGCTCGCCTGGCTTTCCCTGTCAACGCGCTCCGTATACGGCCGAGGTTTTCTCGGTGAGAGAGGTCGTATGCGGTCGTGGTGTCCTCGAAGGCGCTTTTAAATATCAGCCAGTCCATGGGGTCACCACCGAATTGGGGTAGGTCCTTCAGGTTGGTCTTGGCAATAAGTGTGGCCAGCTTAGGGTCGTTCCCGTAGTGCCGCGTACCGGAGGTCCCTGCTGACTCGCCTTCTCTGTTTAACACCTTTAAAACGGCTGCAAGCATTGCGGCTTGGTCCGTCGTCGCTGGGGGGGGTTTCTGGTGGTCCACTGGGGGACACGATTGTTTCACCCACTCATTTGTGTGCCGTCTGGCCTCGGCTTCCGCGCCCGACCGACACGGCGCTGGGCGCTCTCGAACCGCGGCAGCCATATGCCCCGCGCGCTCTTCACGGCCAGTCATGGAGCTCAGCTGTTCTTGCGCGGCTGGCTCCTGCCTCACCCACTCGTAAGCGGGCTGCTCGGCCTCGGCTTCCGCGCCCGACCGACACGGCGCTGGGCGCTCTCGAACCGCGGCAGCCATATGCCCCGCGCGCTCTTCACGACTAGTCATGGAGCTCAGCTGTTCTTGCGCGGCTGGCTCCTGCCTCACCCACTCGTAAGCGGGCTGCTGCATCGGGGCGTGAGTTGCTTCGCCCGTACTGCGGGCCGCACGGCGGTCCGCTTCATGTGTGGGCGGGACTGACTCACCGGCGCTGCAGGCTGCACGGTAGTGGTCCTCCTCAGGCTCCCGTATGACTTGCACAGACCTCGGCGTGGCGGGCTGCTGCATCGGGGCGTGAGTTGCTTCGCCCGCACTGCGGGCTGCACGGCGGTCCGCTTCATGTGCGGGCGGGAGCTCCGTGGTCCGCTGAACTTGTAGGCTGGCGGCCAAGCTTGCGATGGCTGCGTTGGTTTGCGCTATGGCTGCGTTGGTTTGCGCGCTGCTTGTCGTCAAGGCTGCGACGGTTTGCGCGCTGCTTGTCGTCACGGCTGCGTTGGTTTGCGCCATGGCTGCGACGAGCTGGGCCATCATGTCGGTGAGAGCGTTCAGCGACTGGTCAGCCTTGCGGCGCGCCTCTCTGGAGTCCACGGACCTCATTGACTCCCCCGATTCTGATCGGGCGTCGTCCTCCTCCATGTTAGTTCCACGGTTGCTTCCTGATCGCGTTGCAATCGGTGATCGATTGGCAGGCATGATCAGGTCAGGAGATGATCTTCTTCACGAAGGCAGAATCCGGTTCGAAGGACCAAATGTAGACGACAGCTTCCAGTTCCGCTGACGATCCGCTCTACGGGCGTGTATCGGTTTTCCGCTCTTCACTAGACCATCTTCTCCCAGTTACTTGTAAGGTAACTAGTTACGCCATCAATCTGAAGTGGGCGGGCAGCCTCATTTCTCCAGATTTAGGGCAGCCGGCGCGGCTTTACAGGAGGGTGGGAGGTAGAAATGAAACGCAAGAGATTCAAGTCTAAACTGATTTATTTAACGTTCAAGTCGGTGCTTTTATACATTAATTTTCTGGTACCTACTTTTGCGGCCGTGAGAATAGTCACGTTCGCACGAGTCTGTATTCCTTTCTTAGGGTTTTATTATGAATCGTTCCTGGAGATAGGTAATCCTAGCCATAACATCGGTTTATGTTTTTATGGCTAAAACTGAAACGTATCCCAGGCTCGTTCGCACGCTTTACTACACAAAGGAACACTTTCTGAATATTTAATATTTATGACATTTTCTCGAGAATAGACGCATCTCACGCTGGCCAACAAAGGGCGACGTTTTTGGCTTATTTAATATTTATGGCCCCCTTTCTAACAATCGGTCGGGGCTCACGGACTGTTTCTTTATTGAAGGTCCGCCCGATAATACTCGTGGGATGCAAAGTACAATAAACCATCGAATTCCTATATCATTACAAATAACACATTTACAAATAACACATAACTATCAACAGCTGTCGTTTTCAGCGTGAGACGTACGTAACAGTTCTTAATATCAAAATTATATAAACCGTTTAAGTTCAGATAATTGGTATTTGCTCACATTATTTATTTATTTATATACAGAATCGAAATTCCTCCAATCCAATTTTTTACAAATATTTAGAAACATAGAGTATACATAAATATACAATAAATAGAGAAAATAATAAAAAATAAAAATAACACAAAAGAATAAAGAGATGACACGTGTCAAAGATCACAGAGATCAAGTAGAACAATACCATCGACAAAAGAGGAAAAGGATGTAAGAAAAGGATCGAGGTGTGCTGGTAGGCCATTTAGGAGCGACATTGCCGTTGTAGCAAATTGAGTGCTTGAAGCTCCACAAGCATCGACTGGGATCAACAGCTCTTCCAGCGTCTGTGTTTCCTCCTTCCTACAATCTGGATCTCTTCAAGAAACAGATAAATATACACTTGCAATCTCCCCAACCCACACACAAACACAACACACGTTTCCCGCTTGCAGCGTCCAGCCTCCCTGGCTGAGCGTCACAGAGTGCACTGGTCTTGACCGGTTGTGCTCTCCTGCATGCGTTTACATAAAAAAAAAAACAATGGATGGCTACGAGCACGGGTGTACCTATCTGGAACATAGAAGTTAAAACATTGAAGAATCCCAGGGTTGTAAATTGAACCGCGAAGAAGAAGGAATGAATGTTTGAGTGCAGCAATTTTCCTCCTTGACTCTAGCGAATGGAAAGAAAGCATCCCTAGAAGCAAAAGAGTTGGGTAATGTTCGGAATTAAATGAATTGAATGGATAGTTACCGTAAATATAAAAATAGAGACATCGGAGAAATTTTTTATGAATTTTTTCGAGCATGAAAATGTATTTGGATTTATTGGGATTCCAAACTAAACTCCCATATTCCAGAACAAATAGAACGAGTGAAGAATAGAGAGTACGAAAAATTAGAGGGTTATGAAATTGACTAGCCTGGCGGGTGGTGAATCCGAGAAGTTTATTGGCGCGTGAAGTTAAATTGATTATGTGAGTATGGAAAATGAATAATGAATCGTAGGTTATACCTAGATCCTTGACAACTGCTACTCTGTCGAGCAATGTTCCAGATAAGTAGTATTTGGACAGAATAGGATTTTTAGAACGGGAGAAAGAGATAACGTTACATTTGTTGATACTAAACGAGAGCTTATTTATGTTTTATATCGGTGTCGTCTTTTTTAACGGATTGAAATGTATAATGAATTGACATTTATTTTTAACAATTCTATTTTAATGATTTAAAAACCCATTACGTATGTAAAAAAAAATATTACCTTATATAAAAAAAACATACAGTTTGTGTTATTTCTAGGCGCAGCATGAATATTAAATAAAATAACTACCCAAAAAACATTAAAAACTCTTCGACAAAATAAAACATGTCCTTTAAAATCAAGTTATGGAAATTACAGTATTTAATTTTTTTAATTTACAGCATTGTTATAACTTTTTTGAATTATTTTTTATTTATCGATTAATTATCGATCACAAAATCAAACTACTTGTTTTTGAAACAACAAACATAATATGATTGTTTCAATTGTCTCTTCACTGTTATTTTTATGAACTACAAACCTACAACTTCTTATAATTATATTATATGTTGTGTTACAAAGTGATTGGAATTAAAATGATATAATTATTTTACATAATTTGATTTTTTGTGTACCAAGTTAATAAATGGAGACCAACTTTTCAATATTTATATTTTTATATTCGCAAAAATCGACATTTCTACGTTTTTAGACTAAAATAATAGAGAAAAAAATATATAATATTCTCAAATACTGTATTCGGCAATACATGGTTGTCTTAGATACATGACTGCAGCACATAATGTTGTATAACTAACCCATACATTATGTGATTTGGAGCTTTCATATTTTCTGCTGTATTTACTAAAAACAAACTCATACACTCGATCCAGTATTCATATCTTTCAAAAGTATCTTTACATTCCCTTTTGTGAAATACATTGTACGATGCGGAAAAGTAACTCGACATTTATTACTCGAAACAAGTGGAAAACCCCTGTGAATATTTCAATAGAATAAACAATTTACAAAAATACACATTTGATTTGTTATATTGTGTGGCTAATTCTGGCATCTAACGGAACATTATATTACAAATACATTTATTTAATTATACATTGTTTCAAAAGATGAGCAAGCAAATATTTGTTTACATTTAAGTGAGTAGTTTTTATACGAAAAAAATGTTTTTCTTATTGTTCAAAACGTTATTTTGTATAAAATATCCAAAAGTCTTTAAAGTACTAATTGTCAAATTATAATCAAATTCTCTTTCTTAGGTCGAATAAGTTGATTCATAAAGTCAGGTACAACACAGAGCACTGTCCATCAAAATATTCTGCCAATCTATGTATATTGAAAGGAACAAGGTCCAAAACAACAGGTATCTAGGAATTTGCGATGTATGAAAATCAATTTATTTATATTAATTTTATAAAGTAAATAATGCTTACTCATGTTGTACACTATGATATAAAAGGGGATATGTTATCAAATAAACTAGTACCAACTCAACTCTGATCTTTGGACTTATCCTCAGTGCCGGAACCTTGGTATTCCGGCATCACCATTTAGCTGACGCTGTAATTTCGTGACCGCGATCTCGGTTCCGGAACACTTAATAGATATATAATTGTATTTTTATTTTTAGGGCTTATATAAATATCGTGTGTAAATATTCAAAGGAAATACAACACGAATTTAACTCATTCTAAAAAAAACCAAACAAAATGTGTTTCATACGGACAAGAAACAAGAGTATGATAGGATAAAAGTGTTTCTGTTTTTCGAATAATCAGACGATGTTTTCTTTTGTGTGTTCATTCGAAAATCATGCGGATCAAATTTCATTATTCCGACTCTCTTTATGTTTTTGTTTTGTGGCTTGGTCTCTGAGGAGTTGTATCCCGTGGCGTATCAATAAACACCACTTCTAGATAACAAGAATCTCGTGGAATATTTAACATTTTGAAAATATTTTACACAGACCTGTATGTTTCTCAATATACGAATATAATTATTTTCTTACTAAAACGCCAATTTGATTTCATATTTTAATGAAATAATATATAAGTTTAAGAAATACTTACGAACTCTAAGAAATATATGGCCATTCAATTAACAGTAATTAAAAAAATGTATCATAAAGCAAGTTAAATGAATAATAAATAATGAATGGTCTATAAGAAATTAAGATTTTTTTGGTACAAAGAAAATAATCTTCTTATGCTTTCTACATCTATTGTATTCAATTTTTAATAACATTACTTCAAAAAGATCTCTTCAGTAACCCTTTTTTATTTCCCCCCTCTTTTTTTTTCTTCCCATAAATTTAATATGTATGGTTACTGAAAAATTTTCATCACTCTGTTGTGTCTGTTGCAATTGTTAATAGCTTATCCAAAGACATCTTTGATTTGGAGGTCCGTCTGGGAACATATACAGTTCCCGACGACATTCAGGGTAAGATAACGGGAATTTAAAGAAATGGCAAAAAAGTATTCGATGCACATCTAAGACGAATTGTAATGACCATAAGCTCTTAAGAATTAAACATGTTTTACACTGTGAAAAATCGCTGGAAAACTTTGTTTACGGATAGCCCTCGTACTTGAAAAGTGTAAGAACTTGTGTAAGAAGATAATGATATCTCAATATGAAATGTTTATAGATTTTGCAACGAATTTCTATAGTCTAATTGCTAAAAGTTTGTAAAAGTGCTTGGTGCATTTAAAAAATGCATATTATTAAAACTTTTAAATTTTACGTTATTCTCATAAAGAAAGTTATAAATAATTAAAATTTCATTTTAGAATTTGCTCAAAATTATATGAGGTAGTTTTTAAAAAAAGCTACATTGCTTTCTCATAAAAGTTATTCATAACTAAAAACATTGATAAAAAAACTTCATTGAACACATTTCTTTATTCATTGTAGTTAATATGACAAAAATAATTTGCACTTTATTGAACATTGTTAAAAAAAATATATCGGAAAATATATTTTAAAATAAAGGAAAGCTCGTGTTCAATTATGATGGAATATTTAAATTCAAAACTAACATGGTTTTTGAAATGACACACCCGTCACAAACACAACAGTATTTAATTAAAACTATCTGTTGAAAATTAAATTGGATTTTTTTTCGTGGAACTGAATACTGAACAATAAAAAACCTTATTAATACGTGTGACAACGCCAAAGGCCACTATTAAGCAAAATAGTAAACCAATTCCAACATCAAGTGTTTCATACATACAATACATTTGTAAAATAACAGCTTTAACTTTATAATTTAACTGAAAATACACTAGCAATGTTATGACAGACATTTCGGATTATGTGAGACTAACAATGATTTTTGAAAATAAATTATTTCTAAGTATCAAACAATATTATATGAGCGGCAGACCGTGTGACTGATATACGATTCAATTTAAACATGAATACGTTTATAAAATATATTTTTTTACTATTTGTATTTGAAAGTGAAATTATGAAAAAATAACAAATGTGCATTTCGAGAAAAGTTTATCATTAATATTCATTATAACCTCCATTAAAATATGACAATGAATCCATAAAAAACATGTGAGTGATTTTTAAATGTTTCTAGAGTTTCAGAATTATTTATATTCAAAAAAACATGAATTTCAAAAAATATGGTAGAGGGTTCAATGAAATTACATGAGCGTTACTAAAAGCTTCACGTGAAAAACAAGTACGAGTATTTTATCACATAAATAATTTGTATTTATCATATTAATTTCAAATGACAAATAAGGGGCATAAAGCATCTAATTGCAAATATCTAAGTTATAAAATAATCATCAAATAATACTATGCATTATTTCTGTACAATTTATGAAAGATACGTACAGGAAAAGAAGCACGTAATAAAAGTGGAGCGTAGGAGAGTGAGTGAACCAGACGCGGTGGTTCTGCTTACAATTAAATGTGTTCCATGAAAATCAAACAGTCAATACACGTTTATTATTTAAAGCTTATAATAAAGAAGTGAAATGCGCTATGAAAATACTTCAATCTTCAATTGTACTTGAAAACAGAAAGAGTTTTGTATAAAACTCTCTCATCCTGTTGTAAAAATGTAATTAACAAGATCTTCATCATATGTGATATTGTGATTTTATAAATTTTGTATAACTTCCTTAACTTGGATATTTGTAGAACATTGAATAAAAAATACAAATTAAGTTGTGTTCATGTTTTCTATCCATCGGCATACTATGTTTACCGATGTTTTTATGAGAGAAAGTAAGTAATACAAATCCGCCAACGCGATACTCTGACAAATTTGATTACCGTCGATGAAAAAATGGTTCAAATTGCCCAACTCAGCGCACTGTTTATCAAAATTTCGCCGAGTGAAAAATGCCCTGTTCCATTTTGCGTAGGCTTCAATCAAAACAAAAGGCGGCCCTCGGCGGGTATGAAATTTCATCTGAAAGTGAGCCAAAGCCCCACGGGAAGGCTCTACTAGCATCCAGCGACAGGAGCCTGAAACGCCTGACAACGCTCTGACGATCGCGCGCCTGTCGGGATACATTACCTGAATCGCGGATCAACCCTATCGTTTCAGGCCATTATTATTATTTGTTTCAGTGTTTTCAGCATTACGCGTTGTGGATATCAGGATTACAAAGAGAATCGTCTAACTGCATTGTGTTTGAGAAGCCGCTAGAGAGACTGTTGGTTTTATCGCCTATATATTAAGATTATGTTGACTATTATTATACGTTCAATATAAACTAGTACTTTGTTGATCAAGTTCAGAGGTTGGCATAAATTTAGAAAATTTCAGAAAACGTGCTTGAAACATTAATTACTTGCATTTTATTTGATAAGCCGTATGAGAGACTGTTCCGGTTTTATAAATACATGATGGTATCGTCAATATATTCAGATTATATTGATTATTGTTAAACATTAAATACAGTTAAATCGGTCATGTTCAGGCTACGATTTGCATTTAGAAAACTGATCATCGTGCTCGAAGCAGAAATCGTTTACTGCCATTGTGTTTGTGAATTCACTAGACAGACTTTAAGTTTTATTGGGGTAGTATCTTCGATATATTTAGATTTTGTCAATTGTCAAATTATGCGATATAATAGTAATTCTAAGTAATTCACGTTCGGGGTATGACTTGCATTTAATAACCTGAATGTTGTGTTTAAAGCAGTTTGTTAATACACTAAATACTACAATAATAATCAGATGCTTTCTTCTTAATATCTACATAAGCATATCCACTGCATATCCTTTCCACACGTAGTATTTAGGACAATTTGATTGGGCATCATACTGGTGATACATTCATGTTCTTTTATTTGAAAAGAAAATAATAAAAGAACACATTGTTCATTTATCGTAAATTTTTTTTAGAAGATATTTAAAAAATATTTGTTTTGTAAATAAATATCACATTCTTCATCATTAACCTACTGAGCTAAACTCCAACATACCTCCTTACAAAATACGTAATGAATTTTTGACTTTTTTTTTAAATGTTGAAGCCAGTGAGCTTAAGAATTCATTTTAACTTATAAATATTTATTTATTTACCTTGTTCTTACATGGATCCCGTAAGAGCAAGAAAGATGTCAAAACATGATAAATAAATAAATATTTATAATTTTTAATATATCTTAAAGTGAATGCTGAAAAAATTTAATAAAATTAACTTATGTTTTCCAGCAACAAGTAAAATTGAATAAATACAATATTTTCATTTAAGCCGTGAGTTCACATTGAATATTCATCTACAGCATTAAAAATTCGTTAGATAATCCTTCATTTTTAGAAAATTATCATTAAATTATTTTAAATATATGTTGATCCAAAAAAACAAACTTTTTTATTTATAATAATAATTCCATCGCTACACTTTTCATGAAAATGATTGCGAAAAACCACACCTGAAAAACGTACTTTACCCTTTTATTTTCAGAATGATGAATTATTTTGTAGGGTCTCCATGAGGGTTTTTCTTCATTGACAAGTGCGCACCTCGAACGGGAAAATATCTCACCTGCCGTGAAGCGGACACCTGAAAGCTTTTTTCAGTGACTGAAAAAGCTCTGTGAAGCGATTGATCACATTCGCAAATGAAATTAAAAACTGAAAAGTGGGTTTCCAAGCTGCTTTCAGAATCGCTTTAAACCCTATTACTCAGGATATTGCGTTTTGTAATTTCAATTCAACCAAACGACTGAGACCCGAAGTACATTTTTCAATCGATCATTTCTGTGTAGAGATTAACGAAAATTTATGTATAAAAAAATGGCTTTAAAACACAGTAAATTTCAAAAGAAAATTAATGTTTTTGGGTAATCTGGCATACTTAGGAACATACAATGGTGAAATAATAATTTTGGACCTTGTTTAAGAAAGTTGGTGGATATATATTCTGTGTAGTCTTTTTGTCATTTAAACTAGCATCATATAATTTAATAAATAATAAATTCGATGTCATTATTTTTAATAGTATTCATGTTCATGTACATTATTTAAGTAATAAATACTTTGTAAGTAAATATTTTTATTGGTATTGTACATTGATACGCTAAAACTTATCGACGATAAAGATATTTTGTTTTTAATTGAATCTGAAGCACAAATATTGTTGTTTTGGTTCACACAATAATAATCACAAAAGAAAAACAAATGTTTTCTGCATATTTTGGCAGCTTATGCAGAAATGTATACTTGTTTTAATTTGTGAAAAAAAACAAAAATGTTTGAATTCCTTCATTATTTTTATCACATGGAGAGCCAATTCTCAGAATTACTAGGTCACTTTTAAGAAAGATTCATTTTACTATCGCAGTAAATTTTTATGCCACGTTTTTTTTTTCAACAAATTTAATCCCACGTTGGATAATTGTTTTAGGTTTGATTATTCTAATCACTTATCCTTTTATGTAAAAAAATTTGTGCTTCCCAAATTGTTAATAAAATACATAAAAATATATATTGTAAATAATTTTGTGTTTATAAACATTAATTATTAACCAAAGTGTATATTTTCGATGACATTTATATGAATTTGAAATGTTTAACGAATATGAAAAAATAATAACTTTCACGTTGCAACTTTTTGTAGGTGAATTTTCGCGGCATTTTTTAATTTCGAGTTTTTATTTCGGGAATGATATTTATTCGTTTTTGCAACAGAAATAACACAGTCGTTCGATCATTTAACGGACTTTTAATGTCTGTTGACATTTGGACGAATGTGAAATAATACCAAATTTAAATTCACTCCATATTCGTTTCAACATCGAAAAAGCTCGAAATTTTCATATTCATATAATCAAAAACTGGTTCGTGATTTTTCAATTTAGCTTATGTTGTATGAGTAATTAAATTCAATTATGAAAAATTATTTGAATGATTTTTTTTTCAGTTTTGTTTTAATTAAGACTAATGGTTTCAAAGATTATTTATATCGAATACATTATATATCCTTATATTGTACTAAAAAAACATAGTTTACTTTTTTTACATTTAACGACCATATCCTACATTTAATTGTTAAAAAAAATCTGATGTAACAAAAAGTGGCGGTAATTTTTGCTGATCATATGTTTTATGTATGCAACGGATATGGAAAGAAGAAATCATTAAATTACAATTCTTTGCCATCCAAAGCCTCCTACAATGCATAAGTGATTGTGAAATTTGTTGATTTGCTTACCAAAATCTTAACATACAAAATTTTGAGTTTTCACATAATCCGAGCATTATACAAAACTTACTGAATGAAATATCTGAATATTTCATAATATAATATAATATAAGAAAAAATTCAACATATCGTTATAAAACCCAAGCACTTGCTGTCCTAAATACAAAGAGTTTCGTTGACGGTACTGTGAGGAGTATAGTAACGACAAATGGGCTTCACGCTTTGGAAAATATTAAACATAACAGAGTTATATTATTTTCTGACAAATTTCAGCATCTGTCTGATCCTGAAAATTGTGACTACGTGAGTTAACGAGAGTGCTTGGCTTCTTGGAACTCTTGTAAAATATTGTCGCACGTTTTCAAACTCAATTCACAGAATTACTTTTCAAAACATCAAGAATATTGAATATGGGAGACGTAAAATATGTTTATAATGTATTCCGTAAAGTAAGGCAAATTTTACGATGCAATTTATTTTTTTAAAGCTTTCATTTTAAATGAATATGCACTCCATACCACTATCTTTTTTAATATATATTTTTTTAATCAAAATATTGAAGTATTATTCTTATTAATATTATTAAAGTCGTACAAATTAGGAAATACATCCTAATCACAATTAATCAGTGAAATTAACATTGTAAATTGTTATTTTACGTGAATTGAGAGAGTTTTCATAGTCCGGATGGGAGGCTGGGTATGTACTCGTATGTGGCAATGCGCAAAATTTTATTCTCAGCACTTTTATCTTACATTACCATTTCTATATAAACATATTTTTACTTTAAAGCTGTAAGTATGTTTACGTATCCATAAGGTTGTATACAACTGTGAGAAATTTTGATGAATGATTTCGATAGTATTTCTTATCAACACATTACTGTTTCATCGAGGAGACATTATTTAATAGTAGAAAATTAAAAAATACGCCACAAAGAACAATTTACATAGTCATAATTTATTTACATCATTGAAATAATATACAAAATTAAAACAATAAATTAACATTACAAATCAACATAACATTCATTGATTTCCGTGTGATGATTTGTAATATTTATTTTGTGAAATTTTCAGAAACTACCAAGTATATATAAAAGTATTCCAATACCTTATGTTTGAAATTCATTGAAATTTACAATAGTCAAATTAATATGATGACGAAAAACATTCACATGTTA
Organism: Glossosoma conforme; assembly: GCA_022606575.1. Classification (NCBI taxonomy): domain Eukaryota; kingdom Metazoa; phylum Arthropoda; class Insecta; order Trichoptera; family Glossosomatidae; genus Glossosoma; species Glossosoma conforme. Next base: position 3,576 of record JAGTXR010000014.1, on the reverse strand, counting down.
AAAAATAAAAACATTTTTAAGGAAAGATGATATCGTTCAATATTTTTTTATTTATTGTAGTATGTTTAATGATAATATTTATTTTTAATTCGTGTTATTTTCATTGCTTAACATCACACAATGATGTTTTTTTTACAATTACTGAAACGCATAAAAATAAATCATGGTGAGTTTTATTTTAGAGCCACAGTACAGTCCGTGGGTACCGAGCACAGAGCTTAAGTACCGAGGACTACTCCACCGCTGCGTAACAAACATTGTGTGTGACAAATGAATTGGACGGGCGCTAAGTGCTCCGGACCCTCGAAGCCTCCTACGGACGAGAATAATGAGAAGAGGTCGCTTTAATTTAGGTGTCGTCCATCAGAGCCTTACGGAAATAAGAACCTTGACTAATTAATATGTACACATTTGTCTCGGGGAACAATGTACATTTTTAAGCAAGAAATTTGCGAAACTTCAGCGCCGATTTAAGTCTTCAATGATTTATTTTGAAACAAATTTGATTGTATTTATGTTTCACCGTGTTAAGACGAAATGTTTTTTATTTTCAGAAGTTATTATTTATTAAATTCAAACAACGCACATGGTTATAATGAAACTAATGTTTTCTGAAGAAGAAAAAAAGTGATTTATTCCCTCTGCATATTAAAATTCTTACTCCAAATCAATTTTAGATTTAAGGCGCCCTAGACGGGAGTATTTGCAGCAAGTGTTCAAGGACATGAATTGTAGCTCTTATGTAGATCTGACGAGAATTGCGTAGGACCGAGAGGAATGGAGATCGAGACGCAAGATTCTGTTCCTGCAAACCAATCCTCCGGATTGATACTGAATCCAAAACATTTTGAAAAAATGGGCGTTCTAAAAACGAAAGTATTTACAACACATGTGAGTACTGTGGATGACGTCAAGATTTTGCTTTGTGAGTAGGCGTGGCTGGGAGTTAGTTTATGTAGTGGATTCTGAAAGCTCGGAGTAGGAGGCTGTTTGCGCTGCAGGCAGTCAAGCGAGAGGAGCTTGTTGCAGCTGAAAACATGCTGAAATCAACGCTTGCGAATTAACACGCGCCCAGCACTTGCCGCCGACTGAAAACCCCTCGTTTCAAGAGACACATCATAAATTATTTATATGCTTAAGTACACGTTAGTTATACATCTGAGTTACTATGAAAAGTGTTCGACAAAATAATTCGTAACGTAATTATTTAAAAAATTCAAAATTAACAATTAATCGAGCATTAATCATTGAAGATTTTTGTTTAATTTATTTGATATATAGTTAATTGAGTCATTAATCAATTTGTATCAAATAAAAGTTTAAAGTAGCATTAATTTTTTATTACCATAAAAATACAATAAAACCTTAACATCATTGATAATAATGAGTATTTGTTTTGTGTACTTTTATTAATTTTGATACGAAATATTAACAGAATACATACTTAGTATTATTTTATTTTAACATGTCCAAAACTTTTTTATGTAAGCCCATACAGGGGAATACCGACAGATGGTGATAGTAATTCTAAAGTCTCATCTGTGGTATTCTATGACGCTTATCATGCTGCATATGGTTAAGCGCTGCATGTGGAGTGTTGATACGCCAACGTCATAGACTACAGCCCGAGATTCACGCATCATCATTAATTATTACAGGAATTTACTATGATTACTATGGGTCTTCACGGGATGACTTTCGTCTACCACCAAATTAGATTAATTGTCTAGGAGTGGTATTTAACGGGTGAGGGATTACTTTGGGTTGCAAAGCAAGCGCCTTGACCATTGAGCTATACCCGGAAAATTCTAAGCACTGTCAATGATAAAAATAAAGATTGAGATTTCGCAGTTAATTAAGCTTCCGTCAGTCCTTCGTTTGTACTACTATCGTAAAAAAATAAAAATAAAACATGCATATTATGAGTCAAAGGGGTTCTTTAAATTTTTGTTAATAAATAGAGAAAAATGTGAGGTATTTAATCTTTGAAGATATTTAAAAAAATATATCATATTGTATTAAAAAAAAAACATTATTATGAGCTTGAATTAAATGATGTGAATGAAAAAATAAAGACTCTTAAAAAGTAAGAACAAAATTAAGATCAAATATTTATTTTTTTCAACAGTTTTCGAATGTCGTAAAACAGCAACACTTCATTTAGTCAAACTATCGAAATCCGGGCTCGATGCCATCGCGCGCTTTTCTCGTATCTGGAAATCTCGACTTGCTTTACCCGAGAATACATTCGATAGCGAGACTAAAGGCACCGCAAAAGCAGTGATTGTGTGAAATATAGTTTATTTTAGAAATGATTTGATTCTAGTAAAAATTCTACAGAAGACTTTTTTTTATTATAAAATAAAACATAGTATAATAGTATTAAAAAAGTATATCCAATTATTATCATGTATTCAAATAAAAGTTATACTTTCCGTTAAAATTTGTTTATTCAAAGGAAAAACGTATTTTTTATATGTAGAAATAATTATTTGTTTGCTTGAATATTCATGCATTATCAATAAAATTAGATGGTCATTTGTCAGTCTGAAATAAGCTGATACTTTCAAGTCATATCAGATAGTTTATAAGGCATGTTTCATATTTAAAAGATAGTATTATCATCTTAAAAATGCTAAAAAACGTGGATTGTTGACACATAAAGGTGCAATTGAATTTTATTATAACATAAAATATAAATATGTGAATTATTTTAGCTGAAAATCGTTCTTCTGTATTAAAACTAGGTAACAAAATAAAAAAAAATGGTGTTGATTTAACAACATATTTAAAAGCCATTTTAGAATCCATCGTCAGATCATTCATAACTTTGCAATTCAATTTACATAATTTTCTTTAAGTTATCGGTGGTGTTCTACGTAATGTCATTATCGTACTATTATTTTCTTCTTTGATATCGATCTTTTAATTACAGCAATTCGGTAATTGAAGATACATTCTTATTCATTGCAAAACACTCGTATATTGACAATGTAACGCTTAATGGTGTACTTATTTTACTAAATAAGTTTTTAATTTAAATATTGTTACGCAAATATTACAATCTTATATGATTTCCATTTTTTATCCTATCTTCTTCGTAGTATCAATCCGGTGGATTGGTTTGCAGCAACAGAATCTTGCATCTCGATCTCCATTCCTCTCGGTCCTACGCAACCCTTTTCAGCTCAGTATCAGCGCTACAATTCATGTCCTCGAATACTTGCTGTAAATACTCCCGTCTAGGGCGCCCTCTACAGTTTCTACCCTCAACCATCCCCTCCACAATATCGTGAAGAAGACCATCGTGGCGCATGATGTGACCAATCCATCGGGCTCACCTCTCTGAGATGGTTCTTATTAAATGCCTATCTTCCTTGATTATCCTGAGAACCTCATTGTTCGTGACGTGGTCTCTCCAGGAAATTCCGAGAATTCTTCTGTACGACCACATCTCAAAGGCCTCTAGTCTTTTTTTATCACTTTCAGATAAGCACCATGTCTCACAGCCGTACATTAAGATGCTCCAAATAAGTGTTTTGGCAAGTTGCTTGCGGAGCCCTAAAGTAATCTTCT